>OY804545.1:24315729-25654159 GCA_963680865.1 Spergularia marina | reverse complement strand
TGACTAGATGGGGTGTCCGCCTTTGTGTTTGTTTTCCGTCTTTTAATTTTAGTTTGCTTTCGCCAAAAAAAAAAAAAAAAAAAAATCTTGGCCAATAATCATTAATCATAAAACCAAAATTCACATAATGTAGTCAATTTTTTTTTTTTTTTTTTTTTTTGGTGCAAATGAAGCCACGAGACATTTTTTTTACTCGGAAACACATTTTACAAATACGCACCACAATTGCTACTTTTGCCAAACATATAAAAACCAAAAATTAAGAAGATACACCATTTAATTTCAGCTATTAAATACCATAGAGGAGAAACAAAGAAATCCATAAATGATGATTTTCATAGTAACCAAAACATTCAGCGTAGAAAGCGGCGGAGGTTAGTTATTAAATGCGGATATGAACACCAAGATTTGAGCCACAATATAACAACACAACACAACAAATTAAAGCTTCTCTCTCACACAACTCCAGAAACTCTTCAAAAGTCAAATCCCACCACCACTTCTTCCCCAAAAACCTCGAGCATACATTTTAGGTGAGAAAAAAATGGAAGGTGGAGGAGCAGGAATACCACACTTGCAACAATCACACTCTCCTCATCATCAAGATCACCATCTTCATCATCACCTCCATCAACAACACCATCCCCATGATGAAGACTTTCTCGAGCAGATGTTGTCCACCATCCCTTCTTGCACTTGGCCTCCACAACCCCACGATCACCCTGACGATCATTCTCCCCCTCCCGCCTCGGCCGCCGCATTTCAGTACCCTTTCGACGAAGCGTTTAATGCTGGTAATAATGGCCATGGTTTCGCTCCCGGATCTATTCACGGTAACGGCCAGCCTCCGCTTAGCCAGCCGCGCGGCCAGTTTCATCCTCCTCCCCCTCCTCCCCCTCCTCAAGTACGTCTTTGCTTTACTTTTTTTTTTTTTTTATTATCGTCAAATGCTAGAGGTCTAATGTGTAGATGAAAACTCGTATATTCATATTGTATTCATATTAGTTGTTTACTTGTATTGTTGTGTGTTGTGTGTTGTGTGTTGTGCAGAGCTTTGGAGCTGGTGTAGCCGGGGCAGCAGCGGGACCACCTGCGAGCGCGTCAACGGGAGGGAGTAGTGGTGCAACACCACAAAAGCAGAGTAGGGTTAGGGCGCGTAGAGGACAAGCTACTGACCCTCATAGCATTGCCGAAAGAGTACGTGATTAAATCCGACATAGTATACCAATTACCAAATACTCTACTTACTCCAATACTCATTTCGTGTCTCATTATTTTGGCAGTGAGCAATGTTTGTTGAAATATTAGTTTTTTTGTTTTTTTTACAATTTGCGTGATTGATTATTCTCATATGAGACTCAAAGTAATTCTCGATTATTTTGAGTTTTTATTTGAATTAAAGTACAAAGAATGTTAGTTAGTTGTTGTTGAATTTTACGTAGAGAATATATGTAAAATTGATGTGATTTTATTTGCAGCTACGAAGGGAAAGAATTGCGGAGAGAATGAAGGCATTACAAGAGTTGGTTCCCAATGCTAACAAGGTAGAGTACTGTACAATATTATCTCAATTCTCAAATCCCAATTACCAAATGTTCTTTATACATCCTCCAATGTTATACCAGTACATTTTAGGGTTTTATTTTCATTTGTAATTCAATTGATAATTAATTAAATAAGTAATTAACAAATGGAGTGAAAATCGGAGTTTGTTTGTTTCTTCATTGATTCCAAAATCTGACAAAAGGCATCAAATGTCCAAAAAAAAAAAAAAAAAAAAAAAAAAGATTGATTGAATCGTGTTATTATGTACTGACAAACACACAATTTGAGAGGGAAAGGTTATGGCAATTACATCACATTAATTATTAGGAGCAGGAATCTCTGGGTAGTATGCTCCAACTCCTTTGCACGTCCGTCATTTTATATTAGCTTTCGAATTCTTTGTCTTGTCAACAATGTCAAGTGCTGTCGAAATCGACCACGTCGCTAGCAATTGGATAGGCGTAAGATTGCGTACATTTTAAACGGGATATACATTGCTCGATTACGTGGTTGTTGTTGTTGTTATTGTAGGTTTTCCTCTTGGTATTGCAATATTGCATGCTACTGCATTATCAATTTATCATTGAGACTAATTATTTGTGTAAACATTCATCACATGAATTATATGATGATAAATTTACAACTACTTAAAAAGCATGCTGCATGCATCACTGTGCATGATAACATAGATTAAGGATAATTAAGAATTAATGATTGGATTACGACTAAATAAGACCCCAGCTCTAACTAATTAGAGACCGGCCAGAAGCATGATGCCATCACCTAATCATTGCTTTCAACAAATTATCAATCAGTATGGCTACTTTTTATATGTAATATAACTTCTATAGTTAGTAATTAGTGGTACACCACTACAACAGTACTTTCTTGTATTGTGCTAAAATGGGAATTTAATTTAATCATGTAAAAGACGGGACGGCGATAAAGTGTTATCGGTCCGATAGTTAGAGTTTGAATTTAGGACAATGATAAGGTGTCACGAGATAGCTCCAGAGCGGGTCACCCTTAGCTCGGCTTCTGTCGATATTGTGTACTTGCTCTATCTAATTAACTGGTTTGTATTCTAATCCATATAAAAACAATTAAGGGCAGAGTCTTTGATTTAATTTATTTTAATTTTAACATATGAATGCAGACAGATAAAGCCTCGATGCTTGATGAGATCATCGACTATGTCAAATTTCTTCAGCTCCAAGTGAAGGTTCTTACCTCTCTCTGTCTCCCTTCGTATCTCATTACTGTTCCCTAATATTCTGTGCTGCTCTTTTAGACCGATTTTCAGTTTTATTTTATGCTCTTTATCATGTTCCTCCCCTGCCCATTGTCTTTTCAGGCCGGCATTTTGTAAAACTATACTCGTACTTGATATATTTTTTGTTGGATTTGGAATATGATGGAATAAAATAAAATGGTTCCCTAATTAATTGTACGTGTTTCTTATATTATAAAATACGGGTGAGTTAGTCGATTTATTTTGATGGTGGATCATATGTATGTATTGTCTTTATAGTTTCGGCATATAAGGTTATCATGTACATTCAATCCCCGGCCTACATTTGCAAGAGTCTAGAGTCGTTGGATTAACTAATGTACCGAATTTGTAAAATACGAAGTAGTCCGTATAAGTTTTTATGTTTGACCGGTTGACCCCCTCAAATATTAATTTCTTATGCATCATATCTCAATGGTTGTGTTTGGGTGGCATGGTTGGTGGTTTTAGGTTGTAAGCATGAGCAGATTGGGCGGTGCAGCTGCAGGTCTTGGTCCATTGGTTGCTGACATGTCCGCTGAGGTATGTTAATTCTTCTTCTATCATTTAATTTTTTCATTTTTCTGCTGTCACCAAATTATCATGGGTGACCACTGACCAGCCACTTTCACTCCAAATGAGAAATAAAACATCTTAACTTGATTGATTCATTTATTTAGGACGTGAATAAATCCACAGCCCATGACCCTTTTCCATGTCCACGCGTTAAATACACTTGTAGAGTGGAAGAGGTCAATGGGTCCGTGGAAATAGCTTTATTTATGAAAGTAGTTTAGTCAAGTTGTTTCTATATGACTATATATCTTGCAAGTCAGCTAGATTCTCTTTCATTTCATATTAAAACGTCGTTGTTTATTTTGAATTGCATGCGAATTTTAGATTAATAAGATTTTGAAGAGTTTTACTAGGCACATCATTGTGCTGGTGGCCTGGTGCTGAGTACGCATAAAAAAAAATTGTGTTGGTGCCGAGTACGCATAAAACAAAACCCATCAGGTTTCGTGGGTTTTCGCAAGTGGCTTTCAAGTGACTCGAGTCTGATCTGTTTGGCAAAAAAAAAAAATAACTTCCTAAATAGCAAGGTGGTATTTGTAACCATGACGAATTAACGGTGGTTGAAGTTTGATAAAATGAGAAATGGAAGTGACAACGTTCCAAGAACAGAGGAATAATTAAGTCAAAGCTTAACTGATTATAGGACTATATAGTAATCACCAGGACACTAGGATAATATTTTGTATTGATAATGGAAGGCAAACTATTTAAATAAAAGTTAAACTTTGTCCTTTATAACTCATAAGAATGTCATAGACATGAGCATAGTAGTTAGGCACATAATTGGAGAGTCAGGTAAGGTGGATTAGATCTTGAGGTAGGTGACTCTGTCGTTTCAATATTTCGGAAGTTGGTAATGTGGAGTTCGTGAAGTTAAAGAAAAAATTGCATAGAGCTTATTAGTTATATTAGCTTTTTTCATATACTTTTCTAAGTCCTAATTAATAAGATGATTTGACAAACTACAAATACTCCCTCCGTCCCAACTCAAAATCCTCGTACTAAATTAAGACAAATTGATGTAGTAAGTTGAGTTGAGTAATATTAGGAAAAAGAAAGAGAGAGAATGTAATGATTAATAAAAGTAGGACATATAATGTGATAGAGGATGTGATAATTTAATAAAAGTTGGAGAGAGAAATATGTCCCTAACTCGGTCCGGAACGAGAAATGGACCGGACCAACCGGTTTGGTCCGGTCTCGGTCCTCGGTCCAGGTTTTTGGGAAATTTCGGTTCGGTCCATTCAGTCCAAGGGACCGGACCGGACCGAGAGGGATTCGGTCCGGTCCTCGGTCCACAATTTTTTGAGTTTCGGTCCTCCGTCCGGTCCTGGACCGATGCTCAGCCCTACCCAAAATAGATGGGGTGTTTAAGATGAGACGTTCCGAAATAGAACATGAGGCGTTTTTAGTTGGAATGGAAGGAGTATATAATTTGATCATTTACGACGTATTTATAAAGTTAAGATAAGGGTCAAAATCGTATACAAAAAATTAAGTTTAAAACATGAGGAACTTAAGTGCTTTTGGAGGGTCAAATTGTATATGAAAATACTTTTTAAAGGAAAACTTGTTGCTATGTACCCTAATGAGTTTGACGAACGTGTTGCATATAAATTATTGTCTAAGCATCAACCATAGTTTAGCCTGTCGGTTGAATGGGTTATTCTCTATGGTATTAGATGCTTATGTTCATGAGGTTTCAGTGCAAGTTCGCCTAAGGTTATTGGTTGAGTTGGTTTTTTAAGAGTGCGTTCCCTAGTGTAAATGTAAAATAGCTAACATAACGTGCAAGTAAATCACTGATTATGAGTTTAATTCATATAAATGAGGATTCAAACTAACATATACAGAGTAGTAAAGTATTTGGAAAAATATTGCTTTTAAAGGATTGTAACTGACGACGACAAGACTCTCTCTTCTCCTTATATTTTTGCAAATACTCAAAAGTAAAGAATTCACCCATATGGAGGAGTATCTATCTTATTCATTCTATATTACTAATCCTTTGAATTTCAAATGGCTTAAAATAGGGAAATGGAGGGAGACGAAGCAACAGTGCCACAACTCCAACTGCATTGACGGCAAACAACAACATGACGGCAACAGAGAACCAGGTAGCGAGGTTGATGGAGGAAGACATGGGATCAGCAATGCAGTACCTCCAGGGAAAGGGCCTCTGCCTCATGCCTATCTCTCTTGCCACCGCTATCTCCACTGCCGCGTGCAGCTCCCGTAATCCCCCTCCCCCTAGGACACCCATCACCAACAATGACAACAACAACAACAACAAAGTCGTCAATAATACGCCTAATGTTGATCAACCTACGACCACTATGGCGACCGCCAGTGCCCTCGTAGTTGATAATTCTATCAATGATGGCTCTAAAAAGTGATCTTACTACCGTTTATCTACTGATCACTAATTGACTAGTACTCCTCTCAAGTTTATGTAATGTAGTATTCTTTGTTTGTTGCTCTAGTGCTAAATTTGAAGATTTAGCAAGCACAAAAAAGATGGAATAATATCATATATTATTGTAATATACTCAAAGTATATTATGCAGATAAGTGTATTTTGTCATCATGTCTATTGAACGCTAAAATTTAGGGGCAATTATATGAAATGTCTTATCTACAGAGCACTTAAATTATACTTGACTGCAAAGAACAAAATGCAACATAATAGAGTGCTGAAATTTAAAGACTATGCTAAATGCAAGAGGGCTTTTGTCACGCCCCAAAACTAGCATTGGAACATAACAGACGGCTACCCACAAAAGTAGGCTAAGCCTTTCTTATTCTTCTATCGTCGATGGTCCAAAACAAATACTACAAAGTATTGTACATCCGACAATTAATATACAGACAATTATAATCGCCATTGATTGGAATACAAGGTTAACTTGGTTGGGTGTCTCACTCAAATTCCCGTCTTCTGCTAAGTCTAGTCACCAGAAATAGGTTATTATTGAAAGGGTGAGGTCAACAGCTCAGTAAAAGACATTCTCTAATTTAACCGGATCAAGCAAGTGTCAAATAGAAAGAAACAAGTAATAATTCATATAGTACAATAATTATCAGAAGTGGGTAGTAATTGTTCTGGTTAGTTTAGAAGTTCTCAGTCAGTGCCAGTTTAATCCCTTGGCAGGGCCAGACGGATATCCTCAATTCACAGTTAGCCAGAACATATAACTAGCCACAATTCAAAGTAGTTTAGAAAATATTCATATTTCACAGTACTTGATCCTCTTTCAAAAATAAGCATTTATAGAGTATACGAAAAATAATACAATAAGCTAAATCAGAAAAAGTCCCTTACCTGATATTCGAACCGCCGCGATGTTTCTTCTGTGTGTTCTCTCGTTCTAAGTAATAAGTGGCACGTAAGTTATTTATTTAAGATCACTTTGTTATTCTAATTATGTTGTCGATTAAGTTTAAGGGTTAACTGTCCAATAGTCCAAATGATGTCCTATGTCCAAGTGATACCTAAAATGGGTCTATGTTTCTTATTTGCTCGAGTTATTATTTTGATCAGATTAGTATATCTAGTGGAAGGTATTCACTCTATGGTTATTTCACCGATGGGGTATTTCCGCCTGGTTACTTCTTACTATCGAGTTACTATCTCCACCATATATACATCAACAATTAATCTTGAGTTAGTTGTTACCAACGGTGATGTTCACAAACTGGGGTATCTCCGCCGAGTTACTTACACCGTATATAACTACTCGCCACAAGATTAATTATTGGAAAACGTGTACAATAATAATGGCGTTGTTTAAAGATATTAATTCAAAAATAGTTTAAGTAACATACCTTACTCGAGTTAAGTTGTAGTAACTAATTTGGAAGAACCTTGGTAATAATGGACTAATTCTCTTGCAGGAATTCGATTAGTTATTTCGTAGTTTATATTTGTGAGACTTTACAACACTCTTAACTCATTTAAACTTCTCATTCTCTTCCACTTGAGTAATTGTTGTTTTGTCAATTTTGATGAAAAAGCTTGCTATTTATAGAGAGAATTATCCATGAAAGAATAATACTTCATCTTATGGTAATCCTCGATTTAAGGGATTTCAAGAAGATAAGATTAAACTAATTAGTGCAAGGATAAGTAAAATACTATTTGTTTTCTATAATTACATATTAATCCAAACTTAACCCTATGCAAATATTGAAACAAAAAGCAAACATACAAAGAACCCTGAATTGTCCAAATCGAACTCATAGTCTTGCATAGTTCCATCTTGTTTTTCTATATCGATAATTAATGACATTCCTAATAGTAGTGATAGTAATACTATTGAAGGAAATAGTAATACTTTTGGCAATAACGTTAATACTATTTGTAATAATAGTGTACTATTGGAAATAGTATTAGGACTAACAAAAACGGGTCATTACAGCTTTGCAAACTTGAACGATAACTTTAATTGAAAGTGAATTTCAGGCTTGCCAATGAAGAGTCAAGGAAGATATGGAACAATAACCTTCATGCCTTCTATCTTCACCATGGAAAAAGAAAAAACTACTCTAAAACATAAACAGCTCACGATACGGAGTGAGACCTCCCGGTGTACACTAAAAGATAGATAAAGAACTAAAAAGTTGTTGTTGTTTTATTTCGTGCTTTAAATAGGATAATCTCTTTGGCGGTTACTCGAACTCCCACTTCCTTCTCCAGTCATGGGATGACACGTTTATGGGCAGTTTCTCACGCCTCTCTTGATGTTCTAACTGCTTCCGAGGATGGCGCACATTACTTATTTCAAATCGTGGGCTCGATGCTTGTTGTCGGCCCAATCCCATAATTTGCTTGAAAATGGGCTTTTCTTTGTCGCGGCCCATCGTGCTAATGATACTTCCTGTATCGCGTCGCGGGACTTGCTCCATCGCTCTAAGGCAAATTATTTTTGTCATCAACAAATGCCCCCCTTTTTTGTGTTGTTGGAATTTTGAAGCAACACGAAAAATGATTTCCGTCTTTCGTACTAAGTGGATGGATTCGATAGTAATTTTGATTGTAAACTATAAATCTTATTATTTTGAATAAGAAAATTGTTACTTTTCATTAATTTGAATGATTATAATTTCTAGATAAAAATGCTTCTTATTAATTTGAATGAGAGAATACATTGAAATTACTTCATTAGATATGAATGAAGCATTTTACATTGGTGGATCAAGGGATCGTTCCTTCGGTCTTCCTCTTGGTAGAAGTTGGGTGGTGCCCAAAGATGTACATAAGTTTTGTTATGTGCTGCCATGTACGTTCTCTCTAGGCCACTTTTTAGCTTGATTTGCAGGAGCTTAGGTCGCGGCATGAATTCGGTTGAATATTTCTTGAACTTGAAGTACTTTTCACGTTTATATTCGTTATCTTCGAATTCATCATCGATGCAAGCCCCAAGCCAATAGGCATGTTCTCCTGCCTTCGCATACTCGTTTCAGGTCTCGGAAGCACAGAAGTACACCACTCTTTTCCCTTTCTCTTCGATTATTCCTCTATACCACCCCGACCAATATGTTTTGGGTTTGGGATAATAGAGTAGAGAATTTCTGTATGCGAAATTCTCATTTGGCTTTAGAAAATTTAGGGCCATGATTTTTCCCCAACGTTTGCACGTTCGCAGAATATTCATGCCATCCTCACAATTCAACTTTGAAATGATGAGTTTAGTCGTCAAATCTTCATTTGATAAGACAGTTGACCGACTTGGAATTTCATTGTTGTGGAAATTCGTTTCAGGGAGTTCGTCTTCCTTGTAGTCAGGAAAGTGTTTCTTGACCATGGCCTTTAACCTTTTGGTTGCAAGGGCTCCATTGACGAATTCTGCTTCGTCCTCCTTTGTGTTGTTGCAACGGAGGTTGTGATTGGGACACTCTTCTCCATAGGGCCCCACACTATCTGACTGTAGGACAAGAGAGAGGACATCAACAACGAGTACCCTACTTGTTCAGCCTTGCCGATGCACATATTGGTATTGGTGTGGATCATTGTATCCCCAGAAGTTCATTGCTGGTTTGTCGTAACCAAGAATGTTGACATTGCTGGTAGCAAAAACCGCCATTTTGTGAGAGGTGTTTAGAAAGAAAGGGAAAACAGAGAAACCCTTCAAATATTTCTTATATTTGAAATGTGATTTATGATTTTTGTGTTTATCATGTTCCCTCTTTATACCAGATAACTTTGTGGTTGGGTTTACATTGTGGGACTTAATGACGTGTGAACTCGAAGCGGTTTTTTTCTCTTTATTAGGAAACTGCTTCTTAGAGGGGTGAATAAACTGTCTTTTGTCATTAATTTACCTGTCATTATCCTAATGTACTTTTGGGTTTTTTATATGACCCTTTAGATTATTAGAAGTTCCAGTTTATGCAGATTACATTTATAGAATTATTTTACCATAGAAAATGTAATAATGCATTTGGACGCCCGACTAAGTGACGTTCTTGTTTACAATCTGAAAAACTTACAAAAAGAAGTCCAGATGTACTTTGGAAACTATAGAAAACAGTTATTGTGAACCGTTCTCATAGACTTAAATCTGAAAAAGATAAGATAATTTACATGACCTTTTTATGATTAATGGACTAACATTAACATAAACTTATTAAAGTGGCCTAATTTTTGTAAGCCAAACATCACACGCGATGAGGTCATGAAACCAATCATAATACTTTGGCATTTCTTCGTGCCAATGTGGGTAGTGTGTTCTGTTGAACTTCTGTGCATTCTCCCATTCTTGATACAAGCATCTGTACTTGGTCGTTTTTCCTCCTGAGTCATGTCGCCCTCTGTATAACATTGTATAACTTGGTGCTACATAGGTATAGAGTTTATTTGCATGGTATCACTTTAGGTCTAGCTTCAGGTATTTGGGAGCGATCCAAATGCCCCAGGCTTTACACACCGCGATTATGACTTTTAAATCTTCTCTTTTTAATTTTGGAAAAATATGCTCCATCATCATATGCTCGTTGGAAAGAATCTTGATGATTGCCGAATCTGCTTTAAGAAATTCGACCTGTGTTTTAGATATTTGACCAAAATAGGATTTCATCGTTGCATCACATCGCTTTTCCAAATCTTGGAAAACTTTTTGTTGGTCCCTTTCTGTTTCGTCATGCTGAAATTTGTGATTAAAGCATGGTAATTCTGGTTTAGGCAATGAGAATTTTCTCTTTAAGGAGTATCCTTTAATGTTGACATTAAAGTAACAGATATCTTGTATGTAATCCAGTTCATCAAACAATTTGTATGTTTGTACGATATCCTCATCTTTCTTATCCAATTTACCGCAAATTTTTGTCAAGGTTGTGCGGAATTTGAATTCCCTTTTGCGCTGATCGAGGGGAATTGATTTCATGGCTAAGTGATGAAAGAAAAATGGATTTCTATCTGGGACTAGATCCATTTTTCGAACAGGATTTTGTATTTGTAACTTTATCATTTGCAAGAATGGAAAAGGAAATTAGATCCTTGAGAAGTTTGATTACGTCAAACCCTTAACTCTCGGATTTCGTTTAAAGGGATGTTTTTAACAATTAGAATTCAAATCTTTAAAATTGACCAGGAATCTGTGGCTATCCCAACTTTAAAAATTTCAACAGACATTATATTAAAATTTCATAATACAAAGTAAAGGGTTTAAACAGTTCTAGGTTGCTTAAGATCACTAGGTTTTCTAATGCCCGCGATGATGGTGATTAAGGCGATGGCCTTTTGTAATCACTATTATTCTCGTTGTCGTCAGCATCACTATAATAAGGCTTTGCGACATGCCTTTATTCGCAACCATAATTCCTATTAGGGTAATTCCAATCTGAAAGGGTCTGACTATCTGAGTCGGTCCAAATGAACTCCGGATCCTCATCGCTTGAGAATTCTTTTTCATCGGCTTCCAAGACCGTGGTTAGAGCCCCTTTTGTAGGCCGTTCCTTTTTTGCATCAGTCCCCTTACCGCTTGACTCTCCAGATTTTGATTTACTGGGATTATGGGCAGGTTGATCCTTTGTATTCCTTATTTTTGAGGAAGATCCTTCTTCAGCAAACTCCATCGGGGCTTTCCTTTTTTCAGGCAGGCCTCTTTTCGGAGGTTTCTGGGTTGAACTTGACATACTATTGCTTTCGTCATTACTTATGATGAAAATTTGATGCGATGTGACTTCTTCAAACTCATCCCTCTTCTTTTTACTAGATCAGTGATAACTTTGTTGAAGTGAGATCAAACTCATTAGTCGCCATTTTATTTTGAAAATGGTTGAGAGAGAAATAAAATCTTGTTCTAAGGCGGGATTGTGTAAGATTGCACTTGGGAATCTTGCCAAATTTTATTGAAGACTTATCATTTTGATGACAATACTTTTATTGAGACAGAATACCAATAGGCTTTTTACTGTGTCCATGCATTTTTGTGGGTAAAAGCGGCCTTAGGGAAATGTGAAGAATCATGGCTTCCTTCAAACGAAATTTCCTTGATCTCTATCAAGGCAAAAAAAAACCGTTTGGTGTTCCCAATGGTAGAGGAGAGAGAAAAAAAGATATTTTAATCTTTTACCGCAGATACTTATCCAAAATATCTTTTAATCGTACCAGTTACTCAACAAACTTTCTTGTTGTGAGGAGTTTGTGACAACTGTCTGAAAACGTCACTGTTTTTAGGAGTTGACCTAGGTCTATAAAAGGGGTTCTTGTGTTTTTCAATCGGGAAGACCAATTTTCGTCTTACATTCCCCCTTTCATTCCTGAATCAAAAAAGAAAGAAATCAATCTCTCTCTCCGCCCAAGATGAAGCAAAAACTTGACACCCGTCCCGAACTTCGCTACTCTGGCCTGTATACATGGGGTGCTAGGAAACTCGTTGATACGATCAACGATTTCCAGGAAAGTTCTATTCCAAATAACTTTTGGCATCCCAACCCTGGCCTACTGAACAAACGCCTCTTCCTAGTGGGAAATTGGCCCTTGTTTTGTATTGACCCACAAGTCAAAGGAAGGCCAAGATGTTTCCAACCTTGTAAAGGCGTTCGATGAGATCATGTGCTCTCCTGAGTCTCAGCCATTGATTTTTCGGGATGCATCGCGTCCTTGTCACTTGCCTTCCGATTCTAAGCCCATCGAAGGTTGGGTTAGTGTGAACTAGGCGATGACGTGGTTTAAGTGTCTTTCTGCCTTTCATTCCAAGTGGGAAGATCAAAGGCTACTCCATTTTTTGAGGTTAGCTTGTTACTGTCGCATTTCTTTTGATGTTTCATTTTCTTCAGACTTTGTATCCTTCTGGGATCCTTCAGTGGATTGAATTGTCACTAGAGCGAGCTTTATGACAGTAACTTTAGTCGATATCGCTTGTACTACTGGGCTTTCTCCTTGTGGGGTTGATGGAAAAGCCATATCGTTTTCTACTTGTACCCCTGAGGTTGAATCCCTTTATGCTTCAACCAACTCATTTTTTGATAGCCTTATGACCCCTGGTTCAAGTCGTCTATCTTTTTTGTCTTTGAAAAACACATACGCTTCTCCTTCTAAAACACAATAAGTCACTTGCGAGGAGGCTGTACTCTTCCTTACTTTTTCTTTGAGTCGCATGTTTATGCCACGCTCTGGGAGTGTGACTAAGTCTTTCTTAATCTTTGCGACCAACATATTCGTCGCAGGAGAAATGCCTCTTGTCGTAGGTCCACTTTTGTTGGGGTCTTTGTATAGGTGTCTATCGCTGTCGCGAGCTCTACCTTCATACTGATCCAAAGGTGACCCAGAATCTAATCCCGTTGTTTGGCCCTCTGTGGCTCTTAACTTGTTTAGGGGTCATGTGTTTTTGAAACCTACTCAATTACACAGAAGAGAGGCCTGACAGTAGGGAGTGTCTTAGTTATGGTGACTTCTTCTTTCGTGATGTGGACGACCGAGTAATAACCCTCCCTAATCAGATTATCGGGTATATGTTGGGTATTACTAAATATGGTGAGGAACTTCTTATCACATGGAATTTGTTCCTATTAGCCAAAAAAGAGAAAGAGCATCAACTCCCTTGGATTTATGAAGCACTTCCCACTTGGGTACAACGACTGGATATCACCACTAAGGGTGTCCTTATTCCTTCTAGATCAAGGCACTTATCTCTTGATGATGGATTCTGGTCCAGTGTCCTCCAGACCAAGGATCTATATGCTCTTGAGCCTGGTTCGTTGGGGTTTGAACTCTACAATTCCCAGTTAGTAGCGCGACAGTTTGGACTGGTGCAAGGGCTTGTTATGCCCTTTTATCAGACTCAAAATCGACCTTGGTGTGGTCAGAAAGTCTTTTCTGAAGGGGCCATTTTGGCCAGCAAGACTGTGACCATGTCTTCATGTATTTCTCCTGAGTCTTGGCGCTGGTGTGCCCAAGTGATCAACAATTTTAGAAAGTGGTGGCGTCGAACACCTCATATGCGCAGCGCGACTCGGATGGCTTCATAGAAGCAATCTTTTGATCTTCTTGTGGTTGACAGTAAGTCCCTTATTTCTCTTTTGACAGTTTAATTGATTATATCATCAAATTTTGACTCTCCAATTCATTATTTTGCAGAATCCCCGAATTCCAAAAAGACGAGGTCACTCATAACCTGATCTTTTTGATCAGGATGAAGAGGGAGTTCCTGAATCCTCCGGCTCAGGGCTTTGATCGTTGTTGAGGAGTAGGATCTCAATTCCTGTCTTTGTGGATGAGTCTGAGGTGCTTCTTGCTGAAGAATTGGTGCCCCCTCTAAACAGAAATCCAAGAAGAAGAAGAATGAAGAAAAACAGTTTCCAGATATTGCTAAATCTGATGATGATAAGCCTTTAAACATTTTCCTTGGTAAAAAGGTACAATCATCTTAACCAAAAGTCAAAATTTCTCATTCTCCTACAAAAGCTCCCCCTATGGGTCCTAAACCCAAGGGTTGTCGTTTCAAGGCATCTCGTGCAAAGAAATCTTAAAAGAAGGCCAAACAACCCTCGCCACAAACAGAATCCCCTTCTACTATTCCAACTGTGTCTCCGGACGTGATCCAAAACAGAAAACGGGAGAGGGAAGCAAAGGATTCTGCGTCAGGCACTCCTGACCAACCTCCTAAGAAGTTGGCTACGACTGGTTCCCCTGGCGATACGCCTAGGATATTTGCCAGTGTTTCTCTGGAGACTTATCCATTCGTGCCGGAGGATGTGAATATTGATATGGCGGTGACTGAGGAATGCCCTGCATTTAATCCTACTCGTGATTGCTCTGTCAATCAGGTATGTTTTCCAAAGATTAACCTCTGGTGAGAGATTATGTTTCCCTAGTTAGTTTATTAAATTGAATTTTGAAACAGAAGGCTGAACCTATCGCGGGAACACCTCCTTCCCAGTCAATTCCTGAGACATCGCGAATGAACAAAGAGACATTTGAAGCATCACCTTGTAAAGGTGAATATTCTTTTAAAAAAAACGGTTACTTTCGCTTACATGGTGTTCTTAACTGTAAAATAATTTATGTTTACAGAAAAAGATTTGCTGAGATCACTATCTATTCGGATAGGGAGTGTACTTCAATCAAGTGTGTCGCCTTCTGAGGAATAAAATGAAGTTCATGCCGGTCTGACTGCTTTGGAATCAGATTTTACATCAGAGAAGGACGCCCTTGCTCTGATTGATCATTTGAACCAGATGACCCAAGGCGATGAAGAAACTTGGCGTCCCTTGGTATTCATGATGCAGACAAGGTTTCTGGAGAGTCAGAAGAAGCTTACTGATCTTTGTCAACAAGCGGCTAAACTGGAAACTGTGTTGCCTCGATTGCAGGTTGCCCAACGAAGGTTGGCTCCTGTCTTATCTGATTTGGAAATCAAGGAGCGTGAAAACGAAGTGCTAAAAGAAAGAGTCTCTCAAATCCAGAAGCACATCGACCTTTTGGAGGCTGAGAAGAAATCTTTAGAGTAGCAGATATCATCTAACCAAGCAGCTCTTGAGGAACTCAGCTCAAAGTGTGGCGCTGATCTAAACATCATAAAGGGTTTGTTGGCTCATGTAATAGAATATCATGGCATAAAGGACGAAATCAAGAAGACCCAGTGATCTATGGCTGAGGTCTCCTCTGGCATAAAGGACGAAAATCAAGAATATCCTTGGTACGGTGTTTAACACTTTTCATGTTGTGTCAACACACCCCTTACCATGAGGCTAAGGTCTCCTCTGGGATTTCAAAGAATTGTTCCTCATACGCCTCAATTGAATTCTTATTTAGCTTTTGCCCCCAACTCCAACTCTCTTTGTTGTTCTTGTAAACTATCATATAATTGTATATCCAGTTTTTTAAACTCTGGGCCATGTTGTTCCCAAATTAATAGATTAAAATTTTTTAAGATATTTTGCATTTAAAGGCCTCGATGAGATCTTCCCTTTTCTTAATACCAGAATGTATGAGTTTCCCAAACACTCTTTGTGAATCTTGAAAGGTCCAGCCAACTTAGGTGTAAACTTCCCTAAGATGGGGTCTTTGTATTGACCGGCTGGTAAGATCATCTTCCACACCAAATCCCCTTGATGGAAGGATTTAGCTTTGACCTTTTTGTTCTAAGCTTTTGCCACTCGAGTTTTTGTAACCTCATTCTTTGCGCGGCTTCAAACTTATTCTCTTCAGCATTCAAATGTTCTATGCTCATCGTTTCCAAATACTCTTTTCCGAAGAGTTCCAATTGCTTAGCTATACGTGCCGACTGGATTACGACTTCCGCCGGAATCACTGGATCATGACCATACACTAACTCGAAAAGACTTATACCGGTCGCATCCTTCTTTGAGGTTCTATAAGCCCATAGTGCATAGAGTAGTTTTTTGTGCCAATTCCTTGGATTTACATCAATCATCTTTCGGAGACCCGCGATGATTGTTTTGTTTGTAGACTCGACTTGACCATTGGATTGTGAATAATATGGAGTAGAATGCAAAATCTGAACTCCAAACTTAGTCAAGAATTCTGATCTACATATGGTTCACTGCTAAAAACACTTGCATTATCGACAGCGATTGACTCAGGGATTCCAAAACTTGCAAAAATCCTTTCTTCAAATAATTCTAATACAGCTTTGGTATCGAGCTTTTTGAAAGGTTCTGATTCAACCCATTAGTGAAATAATCTGTTATCACTAATAAGAAGTTATGATTCTTGGATGAGTTGGGTTTTATTTCTCCAATAGCATCCATCGCCCAACCTCGAAAAGGCCATGGTTTGAGAACGCATTTCATTGGGGCTGCAGGCGCTAACACTATTGGACCAAACTTTTGACATTTTTCACAACCTTTTGCCTATTTGATGCAATCTTTTCTCATTGAGGGCAAGTAAAATCATGCTTTATGTAATGCCCATCGCATTTTTATACCATTTTGATGAGCTCCACAGACCCCATCATGGATTTCTGTCATCACGGTTAAAGCTTCCCCTGCATCTACACATTTCAGGATTTGTCAGTCAATATTCTTTCTGAATAATTCATTTCCCAATAAAAAGAAATTATTCGCAACCATCTTAATCCTAAATGGGATTTTTTAGATATTCAATTATGCCATCTCTCCAATCCTTTTCGGAACTAAGAACATCGACGCAATTTATGGCGATGATGGGATTATTCTCATTCCAATCATCAAAATTCTCCAAGGGACTTAAAGTCTTTTTAAAAATTGTGACTCAATCATCCGGGGTAACCACTATTTCTTTTGATGACGCAAACCCAGCTAATTCATCCGGGATATGGTTGATATCGGGCGGGATGTGGAGGAACTCAACCTTTTTGAAGGTATTTACTATCTTGCTGACCTTCTGAGTTGCATAAATCGCCATTGTGGCATTACTTTTGTATTCCCCAATAACTTGGTTTATGACCAATTGGGAATCTCCAAACACTCTAACTTTCTCCCTAATTCTTGGAGCTTCTCTAACCCAATAATCAGAGCTTCATATTCCGCTCTATTATTTGTACATTCCCCTTCTAGAGTTACGGCCAGTTTTGTCGTTTGTTCATCAAAATCTATTATGGCGATCCCTGCCCCAGCTGTTGTCCTGGTTGACGAAACCATCAAAGAACAACGTCCAGACATCATTTGATTCTTCTATTATTTGTTCATCATTCGGGTGCGTAGTTAGGAAATATGCGAGTCCTTGGCCCTTTACTGCTTTTTGAGGCAAATATATTTAGTCAAAGTTTAGCAAATGGAGATGTCATTTACATATTCTTCCTTTTAAAAAGGGTTGTGACAAAAGATACTTTAGTACATCTGTTGGTGACACTATTTCGACTTTGAATGCCATGAAGTAATGTATTAATTTGACAGACGCGTCATACAAGCACAAACACCATTTTTCTGCTGGTGTATATCGATTTTCTGTGTCATGAAGGATTCTACTTAGGTAAAACACTGCTTGTTCATGGCCCAACTCATTTTCTTTGGTCAGAAGACTTGCAATGGAATCCTGAGTAATCGATAGGTAAATTTGTAGGGGTTTACCATTCTGTTTTGGTGGCAAAATAACCGGAGGACTTGCGAGTTGTTTTTTGATCAGATCGAAAGCCTCTTGGTGTTTCTTTTCCCACACAAATTTATCCTCTTTCTTGAGCCGTAGAAGTGGCGAGAAAATCTTTGTCTTCCCCGCCAAATTGGCCATGAACCTTCGTACATAATTGATTTGCCCTAAGAATCTTTGCAATTCTTTCTTATTTGAAGGGGTTGACGCGGCCAAAACAACTTTTGCCTTATTCTAGTCGATCTAAATTCCTTTTTTGTGAATGAGAAACCCCAAAAAATTTCCGGCTTTTACCCCAAACACACATTTGAGATGATTCATTTTTAAGTCAAATTCCCTCATTCACTGGAGATATTGTCTCACGTGGGCGCGATGGGATTCCAAATCATGAGATTTGATCAAGACATCATCTATGTAGATTTCCATGGATTTTCCAATCATATCTTCGCAAATCTGATCCATGGTTCTCTGATAGGTTGCCCCGACATTCTTTAGCCTGAATGGCATAGCAACCCATTCATAGATTCCCATTGATCTGGGGCATCTGAAGGCTGTTTATTGACAATCTTCTTCGGCAATCCTAAATTGATGGTATCCTGCATGCCCATCCAGCGATGAGATATACTCATATCTTGATGCTACATCAATAAGCATGTCTGCAACTGGCATAGGACATTGATCTTTCGGGGTAGCTTTATTAAGGTCCCTGAAATCTATGCAGACTCTAACTTTCCCGTTTTTCTTAATGACAAGGACTATGTTTACGATCCATCGCGCGTACTTGATAAGTCTGATAAAGCCAGCTTTTAACAATTGTTGCCCTTCTTCCTGAATATTTGGCAAAAGTTTATGCGCTAGCCTTCTTGGCTGATGTGCAACCGGTTGAAACTCCGGCAGAAGTGGTAGTCGGTGTTCAACTACTTCTCTACTTAAACCTGGCGTCTCACTATGCGACCAAACGAAGCAATCTTTAAATTCCTGAAGAATTGCAATAAATTTTGTCTGCTCTTCTTTTGGAAGTAGTTTACTTATATATGTAACCCTTGGATTTTCTTTGGAACCAAGATTCACTTCTAGCAATTCATCAGTCACAATTTGTCTGATGTCATCGCTTTTCGCCCATACTTTCTCTTCTTCAATTTCAAAGAAAGTATGAGGATCATTTGGCATTTCATCCACTGTCAAAACATTAATATTAAATTTAATGCCAAACTTTCCGTGGTAATGCGCCCAAAAAATTTCATCTATTTCCTCTTCGTCATTAAATGGTGATAATCTTTGAAATCACTAATATTAAAATTCATTAATAGACTAAATTAATTTACAAAAGAATAGAGTTAAATGCTGACCTCTGTTGCCCTATTATCTTGACCGGTCTCTTTTGAGTCCTTCAAATTACATTGACGGCTAAGACCATGGCTCAAGCTATTAACAAAGGTTGATAACTCCCTAGATGTTAAGGGACTTGACTCGTTCGTGAGTTCAATTATCTTAATCTTATATAACTTCAACCGTTCCGTTTCGGCTTCAGTTAAATATTCATGGACGATATGGCTAGAACTGCCTTCGTCTTCGACTACCTTTGTATAGTCTTCATCCTCTATCGCCGATATTTCTTGTTCTATTTCTCTGTCAAATTTAGGATATCGGTCGGCCCTGAACTTGTAGTCTTTCCTTGCTCTCAAAGCAGACCTGGGAATTTCAAATTCGATGGTTAAAATATTAAAATCCTTATCGGCTTTGATTACTTCGAACCTCTTGCCATTCCAGAGGACTAGTACTTGGTGTAAAGAAAATTACGGTGCAACCAATCTCGCCCCAGGATACACTACAACAAATCACCACTTGTGCCACGTTTTATGCCACGGGAATTCAAAATTTGTGGCATAATATTATCTTGCCACGGGAAAAGTAGATTTCCATACACAATCAAAATTTCTTAGATTTTTTTTTTTTTTGCCACGGGAGAAAAATATGTGGCAATTAGTCACTTGTGCCACGAATTCGACCACCCGTGGCAAACTATGACAGTTGCCACGGATTAATTCCCGTGGCAGGCAATTACTATTTTGACCTATATAATAAAGGTCAACATTATACAAAATCACAAACTTCTAATATTTATAGTCAAATTATAAGTTAACATGTTATTTTTGGTAATTTGTATTGATGTGAGTTTTATATAATAAAAAAATGAATTATTGGGGGTAATAAAACATATTAAATTTTTTTATGGAGGAAACGAATGAAAGAAAATTTGGAGTAAGTACTTGAAATTTCATTCCGAAACTAATTTTGCGCCATGGTAAAAGTAAATTACATGGTATTAGGCGCCATGGTAAAAAAAATAAGCGGGGAAGTGAAACTTGGAAAAGAAAAATATACAGAAAAAAAAAAAAAAAAAATCAAACGCACGCCGCTCAACTTCATCTTCTCTACGTGGCTCTCCGATTCCTTCTCCAGCGTCGTTTCAGTTCACATCTTCGCTACAACTCTTGCCTTACGTTCGCTCATCCAAGCCGCCCGACTTCATCTTCAATTCACTTTTGTCGCTTGATTCTTTGGTGAAAGGTATGTGCAACTCAACCAATCTCAACTTCAAGAGTGTTATTGTGTATCATCTAATTGTTGAGTTTGTGATTCAATTAGTTTATACTTGTGATTCAATAATTTTGTGTTTGAAGTGATATGGGGGAAAACGATTACATCATGATATCCCAAATTTAATTTTAAATTTGCTCTCTCCGAATTGATCAATAATCATAACCTATTTGCTCTGAATTCCGACTTGAAATCTGCTAGTCGTCTATCATAACCTATTTTGTGTACCTATTTGATTGTCGATATTTAATCTTCCAAGCTTATATTGATTGGTTGAGATAGTTGTGTAATACCCTGCTTCAATGAAGAATACGTGTGATATTGATTTTAGCTAATCATCCCTAAAACTGTCTTTTGATTATAATTTTGCTCAAGATTGATTTTCTACATCTACGTACTTTAACTAGGTTGCTTCCAACTGTTGTGCTTCTTTCTTGTTTGCCATTGGTGACCTTTCCTGCTTTATTCACTCCCAATAAGTATTTTGTATTGCAATCTATAAGAGTGGAAACAATGGAGCACAAAACAAAAACTTCACTCCAAAATCAGTTTTGATTCAAATACAGCAATTGCGAAACTGACTTGTAGACATAGAAAATCTTATCTGATGATGCTCTAACTAGTACCATTTGAAAGCTATCTTCAAGTCCTTAAATATGAACATACATTTCACCCAATTCTGTTATATGCAAAAGGAGATGTGAGTCCTCAAAGTTCAGCACAATAATCTGAGTTTCTGTTGATTGTCTCGTGGACAGAAGGTCTTTAAACTTAAACTCCCAAGTGTCTTAGAGCTCCTTTAATATTTATCCCAAAACCATGTCTTAGTTTAATCTCTTAGCTTTCTAAAATGGTATAGAACACTGAAATCGGACTTCATTTGAACATTCCAAGAGGAAAAACCTATACCTCTGAAATTATTGCACACGATTGAGCTCTTATCATTTTTTAATTGTGTATTTTCATCCAAACCTGATGTAACGTCTCTTGTTTTTCATTCCTAGATTAAACATCATCCTAGGATTCATTTCTTCTCTATAAGGTAGCAAATGGTCCAAAAAACGAGCAATTACAATGACAACTTGGTGCTTGATCAAGATCTGAACTTCACTGCAATTTTCGTGCACAACTTCTTAATTGCAAACATCATAACTTTATGGTTAAGATGATTTAGAAGACTCGTGATATATCAAATGAAAGCTACAGGTCTTAGCTTTAATTTAAAAAAAAAAAAAAAACATTAGTAAAAAATTCAACATGGTTAAGGTGTAATCGACCATTGAGTGACATCAGGTCAGTTTTCTGTCCTGCAGATTGTGCGTTCTGCAGCACTGACTTTGAACTATCATATCGTCTACCTCACAGATTCAATGGAGTGTTAAAAGATGTCATTAGATAGCTTAGATAATGAACTTTCCGCCAATATATTGTCCACATCTGTAGCCTTTCTATATAAAAAGATATGAAGCTTCAAAGTGATGTCAATGTTGCTGAACTCTCTGATTTGCTTCCAAACTATTACACCAGTAATTTTGTCTTTAAATATTGTAATTTTTATGCTGGCTTTTTGTGCGTGAGTCAATTGGAAGATAGTTTAATTGATTTGAATTAATATATAGTTTAGCAATTACTTTTTTGTTCTAATTCTACTAAATACAAAAAATCTAATCACTAATTTTTACAGTCCATACTTTCATCAAGGTCATCTATAGGTTCATATTGGAGCTTGTACCAAATAACAAATTTTGTTTATATTTTAGCTACAAGTCATAAATACCCATGGATAGTTCGGATGTTTTGAAGTAAAGGTTAGAGTGGATGAGATACAGCGATAGAACTGATGAGACAGAATTTTATGCTTAGATTGGTTTATGTTTGGTCCCTTTTTATAGTATTTATAGGTCATTATTACTTTCTCTTCCTATTTGTTGGTCTTTGTCTTAAATTCTTTATTTCGTGTTTATAGATTTGCTCGGATTCCCTATGGATATAATTTTTTATTTGGCTTTCTAGTACTATTTGCTGCTTGCATTGCTGTTTTTTTTTTTTTTTTCATTAATGAATTTAAATCTCGTGTGATTGGCTGGAGCTGCTGTTGTGTTTGCTATTTCTAAATTATGAGGGATCTCACTTGATTAGTGTATTCTGATGTACATAAGTTCCTTGTTGGTATTCTGAGGGATTTCACATATGATGTCGAAGAGGCTAGAAAGGATGCTGAGCAGGCCAGAATAGAAGCAGAAGAAGCCCAAAAAGACGCCGAAGCAGCTAAAAAAGAGGCAGAAGCAACTAGAACTGAGGTGGATGAAAAGATTGCAGCTAATAACAAAATGTGGGAAACAAGGTTGGTGGATTTACTTAAAAGTCATGGATTCAATTCTTCAAATTAAGGTTAGTTAACTTCTATTTGCTTTGCTTCGACTAATACACTTCAAAAGGAATAATTTGAAGATGGGAACCAGGAGCAAACTGGATAGCTCTCACTACATGAGTTTAGAGTGTGAAAATTGGTTGAATCTGCTTGGTAGCAGTTTAATTTTACTTTGGCAGGTTATAGGGAAATCTGGAATATGTCCATTTTTAAGCGAAATGCTGCCGAATTTTTGCTAGATCAAAAGCTGTAGATTAATTAGGAACAACTCTACAGTAACTTTCTTGTGATGTATTATAACTCTTTTGAATTTACTCTGTTACTCTTGTGAACGTACTTTATTTTGTTTCATAATGATCTCTAATATCTTGCTTTAATTTGGACAGGCTTGATAGATGATGATTGTTGTGACTCGTGTGAAGAAATTCTTGGAAGTATACCACACGAAAGAGGGGGTGCTTATCCTCAGATTACAAGATTAGGGGTTTGCATTTAGACTAATATTTGTATAATAAAAGACTTAAATATCTAAGAAAGTCTTGTTGTACTCTGTTCGTCGTAAAAGTTTGTTATGGATCATGTGCCTAAGCTTCATTTATAATATCAAATTTCGGGTTTTATTATTTTAAAGGGTGATAATAAGATTACTCCATCCTTGATTTTATTGCAAGATGGCAATTGGAGTCCAACAACGTGTTTCGCGTAGGTCGTGAATGAGTTGTAGCTCATACAATTTAGCCACGGGAATTTAGATCTTGCCACAAAATTCTCAAGGTTGGTAGAAGAGATAGCCACGGGCATTGCCACGATATTTGCTTGTGGCCAGAAAACTAGTTGCCACGGGAATGTATTCCTTGCCACGTATTCTTCCATGGCTAAAATTCGTGGCAAGACCAACTTATTATGCCACGGTATAGCTTTTCCCGTGGCAATTTCCTTGCCACGGCCACTTGTGCCATGGGAGCTAAAACTTGAAATTCCCGTGGCAAAACAGCTTAGCCACGGGAATTTCTCACTTGTGCCACAAATTTAAACGTGGCACAAGTGATGGATTGTTGTAGTGATGGCGTTATAACATGAGTCACCATCAATTACAAAAAAAAGCCATGTAACTAACACAGTCTCCGACTTGTACTTTTATTTTGACAATGCCTTCGACTGCATATGGTTCTCCACTAAAACTAATGACATTTGCATTAGTTTTTCTAATATATATCCTTGTCTTTCCTATTTTCTGTAGGATAGAGAAATGAAGGATATTGACCGTAGCCCCAGTATCAACCAGTACTTGGCTGACATATTGATCTTGGAATTTAGCCGTTATCTAGGGCCTTTTTATGATTTATGTCGGGCGTGGGGCGTGAGAGAAGGGTGCGTGTTTTACTGGTACTTGGGGTCGTGAAGTGGTTGAGAAAATGAGTTGTTAGAGGTGGTGAAGGGATGAAAAGTGGCTACAATGGAGTTTCTATGGTTTTAGAAGGAAGCTTAAATGCTGAAACAACGGTGGTAGAACATGAAGATGAACATGAGCCCGATGAGCATGAGCGCGATGAGCACGAGAGAGAAGGAAGACGGGTAAATTGAGGATGAAGATTAAGTTTTCTTGTCTTTTAGTGCCCATATTGGACTATCCAATAGGCGCTTTTTGGCAAGCATTAGCCTTATGTTTAGAGTCTAGAGAAGGCAGCGATATTGAAGATAAAGAAATGATTCAGCTTAAAAGGGAGCCTTGGTGCACCGATAAAGGTGTTGCCGTTTGATCGATAGGCCATGGGTTCAAGTCCTAGGATAAGCCTCTTGTCCAAAAAAAGTGACAAGGGAAGGCTTGCCCTCAATACACCCTTGTGTTGGAACAATTTTCCGGACCCTCGCTTTGCGGGGACGACAATGTGCGACCGGGCTGCCCTTTTAAAGAGATGATTCAGCTTCATGATGCTGTGCAGGTGACTGTGTGTCTCAAATTTACTTTGTTACAAGGATATCTATCACTTATATTAACGTGTATCTGTGTTCTCGCAGGCGGACTTGAAGAGATTTCTGTGCAAACCTCCATTGGTAAATGCTTAAAAGGTTGGAGATATTTTGGTGAATACTCATCCCCTTCGGGGTGCGCTCATCCCTTCTTGGAGTTCGAGTTAACACTTGAAATATGGAACTCTCTTGGTTCTATCTCCCTGATGGAAGTCTCTAAATCATGATAAACTATTTTTTGTATAAATGTGAAGGAGAATTTCAAAGGGTACCCTGAGTTTTTTCAAATTTAGGTTGTGCCCAAAATTTTACTTTGTGTCAATTTGTACCCCTAAAGCTAACAAACTATTTCGCTCTTTATCTCAATAATTACAAGGTGTTTGGATGAAACAAAATAGAGAGAAATGGAGGGGAGGGGAGGGATGAAGGGATCTTGAGGGATGAAACCCTCTTCCCTTCTCAATTTTGTGTCTTTTTTAAAATGGAGAGATTTGATAGGAAAATAGACCATTTTATTTATTAAAAACATCAATTTACAAAAATACCCTTACATATTTATTGCTTACTTTATTAAAAATTCCAAAATAATTATCTTCTCTTTCTCTCTCCTCCCATCCCCTCTCCTGAGCCACCTCAGACGCCGCCTCTTCCCCGCCGCTTCCTGGCACCAACCACCATCGACGCCATCGCCACCACCACCACTACCACGCTCAAGCGACGACGACCATTTGCCCCTTAAACACGACCTCCGATTATTGCCCTAACACCCCCTCAATTCTAGATCTAGGTTTTTATGAATTAAAAAAAAAACTATGTCAAGCCATGGAAGGTCGGTCTGACAAGGCGGCCACTAAGGGAGGTGGTGACTAGCGTGAGAGAGGGGTACAAGTAGGCCTGGGCAACAGGGCAGGCCCCCGTTAAAAGCCCACGAATGACCCTCATAAAGAGGGTCAAAGCCCGGCCTGTCAAATAACGGGGCGGGTCGAGAAAGGGTCAAGCCCTTTAAGAACCGACGCGGGCCTGACCCTTTTAAAACAAAAAAAACACGGGCCTGGTAGCAAAACCCGACATTATTACTAAATAAAACCATGGGTCTTCCTTATTATTGTCATCATCCGCTTGTTGTGGCTGTTGTTGTCAATTGTCGTTGTTTGTTTTGCATTTGTTGGGCAATGGATCTCCGCATAATCCTGGATTGCCTATGTATGCCATTGACGCGTCTTTGAGTACACGAAGTTGTTCTCCGGTGGGTATTTCACCATGAAGTTGGTTGTAGGACAAGTTGAGGCTGATCAAAGAAGTCAGTGCGGAGAGGCTGGTGGGTATGGTGCCCGAAAGATGGTTGTTGGATAAGTCGAGAGATTCTAATGAAGACATTTCGCCAATCTTGTCCAGAATACTTCCTGTGAGATGATTGTGCGACAAATTCAAACCAATGAGTCCATTGAGGTTTGTGAGACCCGGAGGAATCGAACCGACTAAGGAATTGCACGAAAGGTCTAAATCCACGAACAAATGCAGATTACTTGTATACTCTAGTACTTCTCCTTTTAGAACCTCTGCGGCACTTACGCCATCTAAAGTAAGGTTGTCACTAAATAGACTTATAAATTCCTTTGAAAATTCAATGCTTTCCTTTTTATTTCATTCTTACGAACATTTTGTTCATGGTCATAAAATTGGATATTTTCATGTTCATATTTAAGTGAGTTTTCTCATGAGTCGGGTCGGGCCGGGCCAAACAGACCCGTGACCCGCCCCGCCCCGTTTCGAAAATGTAATGCCCCGCCCCAGGCCCGCCCCGTTTTACAGTGACCCGACCCCGCCCCGACCCGGCCCGTTGCCCAGGCCTAGGTACAAGGGTGTATTCACAAGCGGGTCTGTGTAAAACGAGGGAGAAACGAAAGAAAGAGAAGGCTCGCACGCGGTGGAGGGAAGGGATATGTCACATGTAGATCGCCGACGAAGTCTCGCCGGTGCATGGGGAGTTAAGTGGTGGTGCCCACGCCCTCTAAGTTGGTGATGTTATCGGGCGGCGGTGGCAGTCGCCGACTCGAAAAGGGGGAAGGGGAGAGGAGAGAGAAAATAAAGTATTGGAATTAGTATTGTTATTTGCTTTTATTGACATTTGTTTTTTTCATTGCCGTATTTTCTTCTTTACATGTGTGTTACATTTCTCTAAGAATTTCATGTTGCGTAGCTAAGATCTTATAATGAAGTCATGTATGAATATTTGATCGAATTTCTTTGATCGAACCTATTTGGTTTGGCTATGTATATCTGTAGAAAATTATACAAATCTATAAATCGTATAATAAGAGTCCTAAAATCCTAAATTATACTACTCTCTATGTTCAAAACATTTCTTAGCTTATATCATTCTGAAGTGTTGTGGTCATTTTTGGATATATATTCTTTTCTTGACTTGATTATACTCAGTTAATTCTGTATTATGGGCCCCATCTAAACAAAAGTTAGGTCATAATGCCTTTCTTATTTTTATTTTTATTTTACGAACTGTCAACGGTCAACCAGATCTTTTTGACTTGGGTTACTTTTTCGTAGTATATAGTTCAAGAAATATATATTATTAATTAATATGCAAAACATTTAGTGTAAATTTTTCCGTCCACATCATCGATGATGTCATCGTCACCTCATCCACATAATAAACTCAAATAAACTCTGAAAAAATGAGGCTATGAAGGTTTGAACCTGGGACCTCAAACTTATATTTTAACACTTCAACCACTAAGCCAATTGATTTTGTTGATTATTTTATTAACAAAATTATATATAAATGACATTAATCCCTAATACTTTGTCCAAATTAAAAAGCAAAGATTTCGGTCATTGTACTACCATATATTCTAGAGTAAGTTATTTGGAAATAAAATTTGATTATTTCTTCAATTTTGACCGAAACTGCAACTTATATAATTAGCATATGTTCCATTGATATCAAATTAGAGAATAATCATTTCTTTTGTGGAACAAAAAATAAGAGAATAATCTTTATTGTCTTATATTAAGGGTCAATTGGGCCTACGGGTCGTGTAGGATTTAACAAGCGTAGAAAAGATAACTAAAACGAAACATACGAGAGTCAATAGCGGTCATGTGTAATAAAATTAAAGGTGGCTTCATGGCACATAAAGCGCGCCAAATAAATAGAAATAAACATATGGGAGTCAATATGGGTCATGCGTCATAAAAAGCGGGTTCATGACATAAAATGGTGTCAGATACAACTAAATTAGTTTTTTTTACGATCGTCAAAACAGATGCGAGTCAGTACCTATCATGTGTAATAAAAAGTGGGTTCATAAACCATAAAATCGAGCCAGGTAGATAAACTAAACATATAAGAGTTGAAATGGTTGCGAGTTAATACGAGTAATGCGTCATAAAAAAATAGGCTCATGGCACACAAAAGCGTGCAAAATAAATAAAAATAAACATATGGGAGTCAAAACGAGTGTGAGTCAATTTGGGTCATGCGTCATAAAAAGCGGGTTCATGACATAAAATGGTGTTAGATACAACTAAATTAGTTTTTTACTAGCATCAAAACAAATGTGAGTCAGTACCAATCATGTGTAATAAAAAGTGGGTTCATGACCCATAAAAGCGAGCCAGATTGGTAAAACTAAACATATGAGAGTTAAAACGGATGCGAGTTAATACGGGTAATGTGTCATAGAAAAATAGGCTCATGACATACAAAAGCGCGTTAGATAAACTAAATTAGTTTTTGATTCATCGAATAAACTATACTCCATATTTTTCATCTTGGTTTTGTTTTACTGTCATTTTAAGATAGGTGAAATTTGGTCAATGAATTTGATCCAAGAATATCATGGCCTAGTCAAAATGCATTTAATTAATTTTGTTTAACTTTCATCTTAATATGGGTAAAATAGGGTCAATGATTTTGATAATAAAAGAATATCATGGTTAAAATGCATCTTAATTTCGTTTTGCGTAAAAGTGGGTTATCAAAATTGGTTCTTCTTAATAGAGTTCACTTAAAAAAAATTCACAAAAAGTCAATTCGAATAACCAGTTTGATTAAACTTTTTACTGATGTTAGATTACTGAAGATGATGAGGATATAGGGATGATTCAGGATTGATTTTGATTTAATTTGGGGAAAATCTTAACCAATCGTTTTTTTGTTGGAAGATTTGATTATTACATACAAAGGAAGTAAGAAAGTTAGTTTATGTTACCAACTAGATAATATCTCTAGTTTTATGTACGCAAAAATTAATTGATTGCTACTTGCACCCGTAATTTGATGTTTTTTTTTTTTTTTTTTTTTGTTGTGAATGCTCTTGAATTTACCCAGTAAATAATAGAGTTCGTAATCATGATTTGACAATTGATCCATCTTTTAAAACTAAATACGGTCGAGGTGAATATAATTTGATTTACTAACAGTCATAACGAATATGCACAATTGACATGTTCTATTCCATTCAATGAAAGTTGCATTGTAATTTATATTCCTTATATTAAATTTAAACAAAGTAAATCATATTATATTACCTATGAAATTTAGTTTAATTTGAATAAGAAGAAAAAAGTGTAATGTAATATGGCCGCCCGTGCAATTTTGCACGGGTAAAAAACTAGTTAAATGTAGGTATAGTTGTATATATAAGAGTTACCATAACCCAATTTTCTATGACTTTTATAAAGTATGAGGGTGGATATAAGGGGTGGTGCTTTTTACCCTTCTTGCATTATTGATCTTTACTCTCCTACAGTCCTACTTGTGAGAGGAGTAAGGTTAGTTAGTACAGTAATATAGTACATTGACTTAGATGTTGAATACCAGACTACCAGTGATCACTATATACTCCTTCTATTTTATTCATTTGTTTGCCCATAAAAATTATTTGTGATCTAGACTCGAACAAAACTTGAGTTGATAAGCTGAACTACTAAAAAAGATTCGGACCGAACTTAAACCGATTAAAATAGTACCAGGGTCCATAACATGATAACAATAATTCAGTCGACAATGTCTAGTCTCCACAATATTATTCTCCGAAACATAACTCATCACTAAGAAAACAACTTTATAAGATTGACCCATAACTATTTTATGAGCAAGAGATCAAGGGTGACATTGCCATTTGGCAACCTAAAAAAGCCAAAGGTATTGTTTAAAAAGATGCTTAGTTTGGAAAGGCAAATTGTTATCTATAGACTACAAATCTACAATGCCAGGATCTCCCTCAGACTCCGAATATGTGTGGAAATAGATAATGCATAGAGTACTAGTTTGTACAAAAGCAAAAATTATATAAAAAAGGATGACCTGTTTATTACTTTGTCTTTAGCAAGAGGTGACCAAGAGAAGCTGTCGTGTGTGATCAGATGTCTTTTCTCCTGTATTGAGTACGGTGTATATTTTCACCAAATCTGAATTTACTTGTGATTTGTTATACATTTATAATTTGCGTGCATGTCATCAGGACAGCCAATCCATTTGATAAATAATACTACGTTCTGACATTTGTAATAACGATTTTTCGATGAAAGATGTTATTTTACCGTAAAAAGTATTTATTTTTGTGTTATTTTGTTAACATTTTTGGGTATATATATATGAATTGATTCGACTTGTATCTAATAGCTCTATGAAGCTTGACCCTTTTTTCAATTAAAAAAAGACTATCATCATAACTAGCTTAATATTGAATACTCCGTATGTTGAGTTTAAGCCTCTGTTTAATAGGACTTAATAAAAGTAGTATTCGGATCAGAATCATTTAAATCAGTCATATCAGATCAGAAATGTTCAAATAACTATAATGTACTTGGTCCATAATTGATACTGATTCGTTGAAATTCAATCAAAATTCCAAAAAATTCAAATAAGATTAGATCAATTCACAGTCATTCAAATTAGATTTGATCAGAATCATTTCGATCAGATCAAATCAGTTTAGAAAGATGCAGTCCTATTAAACGGGACCTAAGTGTAGTGGCCAAAGTTTCATACATTGGTGATTGTGGATACTTGCGTGGTCTTAATATACTTGTTGTACTTGTAAAGTGAAAGTGGAGAAAAGATGTTCGGTCACAACCACAAATAAAAAGTAGTGAAGAGAAAATATATGTAAATTGGTTAAAATATACTCTGTATAAAAAGGGGAACATACTATTATGGTCTATGGAGTATATAACGGAGAATGTTAAAGGTTTAAAGTGTAAACATTTGAATGTATCTATTATCGACAATAATTTTACTACTAACACAAATAATTTTATTATTAACACAATTAATTTTACTATACAAATTAATTTTACTACTTAATTTCAATTTTAGTACTACTAACTTAATTTTACATTGTAGAAAAATTAATTATACCTACACTGTAGACATTTAGTAATTTGCGTACATAATTGGAGGGAATAGCAGATTTAAATTTTTTGAAAAGATGATAGGTAGGCAAGGCAACTGATCAATTGATGATGATAATGGATAAGTAGTGGCTGATGTAGAAACTCAAAGTAGAGTTAGGTAAAGGCTATGTTTTTTTTTTTTTTTAGGTTGATTATGTTTGGTATGTACAATAAGTTAGCTTATTTGGTCAAATTAGTTTATTTGACTAGCTTTTTAAGCTCTTTGACCAAATAAGTTGGTTTGATAACACCACTAGCTTAAATAATAAGCGTACTTATTTAAGAAGTTACCCCATGTAACTTATTTAAAAATATGCTAGCTTATCATGATTTGATTCCTAATTTACCCTTATTTATTTACTAAATTAAAATGAGACTAAAAATCAATAATATATTTTATGTAATTTTATATATACCAGCTCCTATATCAACTAATTATGTCAAACACTTCTATTACTATCAGCTAAAAACTTTCATCTACTATTGCAGCTATTATTTCAGCATTCAGCTACTATTTCAGTATTCAGCTACTATTTTAGCGTTCAACTACTATTTCAGCTAGTTTTACCAAACATAGCCAAAGTTTTTTTTTTTTTTTTTTTTTTAAGGTAAGTGAAGAAATGCACTAGGGTCCCCTACTAGTAGGGGAGAACCTGCTAACTCTAAGTGTCGTACAGGGGGGGAGGGTGAATGGAAAATACAAGGCCGAGGTCGGTCCAATGACCAGTGGTTATTTGGAGTAAGAAAAGTGGATCCGGAAACCTGATTTTTAAGGGCACAAAGCCGAGATCCACCAAGACCCAAACCTCCCACGGTAAAGAACTAAAACAACCACGACCCTCGAAAATAAATTCAACATACAAAGTGGAGTCGCATCTTCCCTAATGTCATGGGACTACAAGGATGAGAAGGTAACTCCGGCGGTACCCAAAAAATGAGCTAGGGGTAAGTACCGGATCTACACAATCCAAAATCATGTAGCCCAAGACACTAAAAAGAAAATTGACCCAAGAACTAGTTAGGAACAACGGTATAACAGATAAGGAGGAGAAAACACCGATCAAAGTGGATCATCGGAGAAAATAGGCAAGGTAAAGTTTTAGAGCAATGGTAAATTATATATTAATTGGAATGGTACGATTCTTATACGCATGTTGTACCTTCTTCATCATTATCTTGTAAGTCTAATCTTTGGTAATAAATTAAAGCTTTGAAGAGACAAATTAGAACTTCATCGTAATGGCCACAATGTCTTAGGTAATGAAGTTGAAATAAAATATCGAGTAAAGAATCAATCAAATTAGACTAATGACACCCTTGAATAGACGAAAACTACAAAATTATGCAAGAAATGGGCAATTTGTGATAATTATCTTGTAGTCTACTACTTGAATTATAAGTGTTGTTATTCTCATAGCATTAGAATTAGATCTAATACGGAGTATGCACAAGTACTTAAGAAATAATCTAAGTATTATAATATATTGTCATGATTTTTCTCAGTACTGAAGAACTCTAAAATCAACAGAAAACAAGTACTCCCTCCGTCCCAGCTCAAACGCCTCATATTCCGTTTTGGGACGTCCCACCTCAAACATCCCATCTATTTTGGGACATATTTCTCTCTCCTACTTTTATTAAATTATTACATCCTCTCTCACATATCTCTCCTATTTGTATTAATCCTCACATTTTCTCTCCTTCTTTTTCCTAATATTACCCCACTTAACCTATTATATCAATTTGTCTTATTCCACTACAAAAACGTCTTGGGGCGTTTGAGCTGGGACGGAGGGGGTAGCTGATTTAAAGTGAACACACGCGCTGAGAGGGACATGCGTGGAGCAGTCCTTTTCTTCTTTGACGTTATCATTTACCAGAACAAAAATTCACACAAGAATTCACGCAACATGTCCCATGTAACTTGTCATTTAAAGATTTCTTTCGTTTTTTAATGCTTTTATGCTTGGTAATCTCTAGGTTGTGTAGTATAAATAATTTCCGCTCTTGGTATGAGAGTGGTGTTTCTTCTCTGTTTGTCGGAGTTCTTGTTTCTCACTTTGTGAGTTGCTTTTTCTTTTGGTTGTTAGATCCGAAGTTCCGATTTAAGATCGGTTTTTCAGATTTATCACTGGGAATGACGCATTGGAGCTTTTATGATCTTTTATACTTCGCAAATTTCTTCATCAAGACAGTTATAGCACACCACAAAGTGCTTTTCTCCGCCATAAAAGATGTGACGACATCTAAAAGTTACGTTGGATTCAAATCCATGTATAAGGAGCCGCGTTTGACCCGTTGTTTATTTAACTGCTTTGATTGTAAAATTTGTTGTACTATCTTGGATCTACCTTATTGTAAGTACCATTTGGCTATCTTTCAATGAGAAATTATTATTCCCGTCAAAAAAAAAAAAAAAAAACTTGTTATTGCTATTATTACGAGGATGATCAAAAGTTCCATAACAACAATAATACAGTCGACAATGTCTAGTCTCCAACTTTTTTTTTTTACTCAACACGACGACCCACAAAATATTTTATGGAGTGTGAGATCATGGCGATATTGGCATTTGGCAACCTAAAAAAGCCACATAAGGTACAGCCGGCGTATAGTATTGTTTTCTAAGATTCTTGGTTTCAAAGGCCAAATTGTTATCTACAAATAATATGATACTGATCGTGGGTCTTCGGAAATGTGGAAATAGATAATGTTTAGTTTATACTAAAGTACAAAAACGATAAAAACAAAGGTGACCTGTTACTTTTGTCTCTAGCAATGTGACCAAGAAAAGATGTCGTATGCGATCTGAACTCCTTTCTCCTGTAATCGAGTAGACAGTACTACTGCTTCTTTTTTTATATTTTTACTAAATCTAAATTTGATTGTGATTTGTGGGTTGTTGTTAATAAAAAACGGTTTTCCTGCGTGTCTGGACGTAAATAGTATTCTCATATTTACGATGACGATGAAAAGTACAATATTATGATGACGATGAAAAATACAGTATTGCTTTGTTATGCAAAAACGAAGTTAAGTTTTAATAGTCATTTCGTATCACCGAATTTGTGATCTGTATCAATCTTAAACTATCTTAATTAACTACAAGTGTCGAATAATATATAGGTGTCGTGGATAGAAGTTTAGTCTCCCGATATAATCCAATATCTTTTGTATAACTCTATATACAAATTACTATGTACTTGACAATTCAAGAAGTTCATTTTAGGGCAATGTTTAGGGGATTTAGTCACAAACTAACCACTAAAATTAAAGGTCAAGGGTCGATGATTTAATTTGCCCCCCCCCCCCCTCCTAAGTTCAATGACTTATGATGGTGGCAGCGGCCACTAAAACATGTGTGGAAATGTGGAATTATAGTTGTTTTGCTGTTTTGTATTGCATGGTTTGAGCATATGCAGTAAAAATGAAAGTCGATAAAAAAATGTACCTCGCTCCCAATTGTAATATATCAAAAGCTACAAAAGAAAACATCGTTGTAAACTGACTGAAATAATACATGGGGCAAGATGTATGTGAAGTTGAAAGGAGAAGCATATTCGAAATTCTAAGAAGATGATAGATAGGTCGTTGAGGCAACTTAATTGGTAATGATAAGTACGGAGTAGTTGCGGATCTGCAAAGTCCAAGTAGAGTAGGTAAATTTTGAGAGCAATGGGGTAAATTGAATATTGGAATGGTACGATTCTTATGTAAGTCGTACCTTCTTCATCAACTTGTACATTTGATCTTAGTATTATAATTAACTATTGGAGTATGATTCAAAGGACAAAATTTGATCATAATGAGGACAATGTCTTACGTAAAGAATTATAGTATAGAGTATAGACTTGGGAATCACTCAAATAAGATTAATGGACTCTCGAATAGGCGAGTACTAATTAAATTATGAACGCATGAAATGGGAAAATAGTGATATATTGTAATTAATTAATTTTTTTTAGAGTTTATAATTAATTCGGTTTTTCTAACATGTGCCTTAATAATCTTGTTTTGATTACTTTACAACTATTTTTGGCATAATTTTATTTTAGCTTTTTCTAACATGTGCCCATTTGGGCACATGCCATATGTACTCATTTTCCTCAAAGAAAAAAGAGAAATTTACTTTACTCGTATATGATAAGAGTAAATCGGGTTAACAAATTATATTTCGATATAGCGCCGGCCAAAAACTAATCTAGATTAGTTAGTACAACTTGAATTAATCAAACTCATGAGACATGGAAACAAAATTAGAATGAGTGACATTTTTGGATCGCGGTAGTTAATAAAATAACTCTTAACATGTGTCTAGTAAACACACAATAGAAAAACCGATCTATTGTGTGTTTACTAGACACATGTTAAGAGTTATTTTATTAACTTATTTAGGTGAAACTTTCACTTGAAAAAATCTATCTTAAAATGATAGGTTTGGGTAAATGCATAACGTCTTATCTTAAATAAAATAATAGAGTTATCTAAGTAGAGGTTTCACTTGATGTTGTGTTAGTGTGTTACATGAACACACACCATATTAACCTATTTATCCACAATATTTTACACTCCCATATTTGACTTTTATAAAATGAATCTGGTCGGTTGGGAACGAGGCCAATTGGTATTGGATCTTATCACTATTAATGTCTACACCATGACTTGTTTGTTACCTAAAATATATCATCGGGGTTGAGACTGTTGGGTAATCACCAATCGGGGTTGAAAATTAACGTAAATGGTGATTTTAACACGTTTCCATCTAATTGCCGGTTCTAATTAGACCTGGTAAAATTGACCCAAACCCGAATATCCGACCCGAATAACTTGACCCGAATTTCTAATTTGAATTCAACCCGAAACCCAAATTGACCCGACCCTAACCGAAGATGACCCGAATTCTGTTTGACCCGATATTGACCCGACCCGAACATGACCCGAAATGAAATGGCACAAACCCGAATAACCAGACATTTTAATGATTCGGTTGAAGAAAAATGACTTAGATTCGATATATCACATCCTTAATCACTCAAATCACCAGTAAAATTTCAAATTAAGATACTACTAGTTTACTACCTGGGCTACGCCCGAAATAAGTTTTACCATTTTATTTCTTTGTGAACAAATAATTTTTTCAATAAATTTTATCTTTTATAAACCTTTCACTTTCAATATAGATGATGTGATTCAAGTTCAAATAAGTACTAAGAAAGGTTACAAAATAATAAAGTAAATATGAAATCAATTGATAGTAAACATTGATTTTTCATAACAAAAAAAAATGTTGTGAATTTTTTGATATGGAAAACGTAACTGATATATCACCATGCATGGAATATCCATTTACACTCTTTACCATAAAAAGCATTTTAAATAATTTTTTTAAGTGGAAATTAAAAAGACATGCCACGTGGCATGACAGATCGCCTAACTAAAGCCGGTGAACGTGGTCGTTGCCTCTAACACAACTTTTAATATATAGTATAAGATACAAAATTTTAAGAAATCTCACATTAATATGATCAGATTTGAACAATTTGAAATGGCCCGATCCGAATTTGACCCGTAGTTGTCACACCCGAACTAGACCCGACCAAAACCGAACCCGACCCAATCCAAAATAGACCGAAATACATAACCCGACTCGAATAGCCCCGACCTAAACCCGACCCAAATGACCCGTTTGCTAGGTCTAGTTCTAATCCTACTTGACTTAAATCAAATACAAACAAGAGTAGTCAAGTCGATTGTCAACCAGAATAACAAGAACAACAACAAAATGATGATGAGAGAGAGAGAGGGAGAGGCAGGTAAATGAGCACCTAGTACTCCTTAAAAATCAAAATCAAAACCAACAACTATAACACCAACATACACACACCATCACAGAGAAAGAGAGATAGTCATCAGTCAAGAAATGATTGAGCACATGTAGGAACCTTTCTCTCTCTCTCTCTCACCTCCTCCTTCTTCACTCTGTACTCCATCATCTTCATCTTCTACCTTAAATCTTCTTCTTCAAGCTTCATTTTCTTTCTCTCTCAAAACACAAACACAAAATTAATAATCTTAAGCAAGAAATAAGAGGCATGGCAGCATCTCTAATAGAGGTGCCGTTGCCGTTTATGTTAGCGGAGATGGAGTCAACCACCAACTCAACAACAGCCATATTAGCCGAAGAAGCCTCCTCTAATCCTTCCGACGCCGTTATATTCTTCGGCGTCAGTCTCATTCTCGGTATCGCTTGCCGCCACTTGCTCCGTGGTACACGTGTCCCTTACACTGTCGCTCTTCTCCTCATCGGCGTCGGCCTCGGCTCCTTAGGTTCTCTCTCCTCTCTCTCAAGGTTTCTTCTTGTTGATTTCACTAAATTGTCGAGTCTTCTTCTTGACGCTATTAATTACTGTGGTTTTGTGTTGGATATTTCAGTGATCAGATTATTTTGTATTTTTTTTTTACTGTGGTTTTATTGGCAATTTTAGTCATCAGATTATTGCGAATTACTTCAATATGTTGGTTCGAATCTGCATTTTTGGTTGATCAGATTATATGAATTTTAATAATCTGTTTTTTATTTTTTTAATTTTTTTTTAATTTTAATAAGCGTATGGTACATTATTCGGTCCGTGATAAAAAGGCAGTGGGATAAAGTTAAGGTTGTTGTAGCTTGTTTGAGAAGATTTAGATCTTTTTATGGAAAAAGTCACTATTTGATGCATTGATTATTGTAGTTGGAGCAAATCTGTGTGTATTTACACAATAATCGTGATATGATTTGCATCTTGCCTACTTTGCCTCTGACCTGGCAGGGAGCGGGTTTAGAGGTATTCGAGTAATGTTGATGTTGTGAATTTTACTTACAGATGTTGCTCGGCAAAGCGTTTTCGGAAATGTACATAATAGGATAACGAAATTAACATAGTTTTAGAGCGTTTTAAAGGGTTTGTGCTTCGGTGATGGTGAGAGGAGTGTTAGTTGTACCCAGCCTCGTGGACTTAGAGGACAGCTTCTGTTACGCTTGTTTTGAGAAATGCGAGAGTTTCAGTACCTCTTACTAAGCTCTCGACCACTAAGCTGGGGGCAGGGGGTGAGTGTGGTTCATATGCAAGGGGGTGAGGGACCTTTAAGTCGTCCTTTGTCTAAAACATAAATTAAAACACGAACATAATTCTCTGTAAAGAGAACAAACTTATAAAAAGAGAATAAAGTACAGGAGATATTTCTCTCGTTAACTGCATAGGATGTAACAGACACATGAGAGGACATAATAGTTTGACAAAACTATAGAAAATACCAGTTGCTGGAATTAGTTAACACCGCTGTGCTTGAATGTTAAACCTGTCAAGCACATTGTCGTTATGGTCTATGCTGATTAATCATGAGAGGCTGCAAAGTTTCTTTGCAAATGGCCTTCTGCAATTGTGGATGTTCAAGTATTGAATGAGCCAGAAAATAAATTCAATCATCGTATGCGTTTTGTGATTAAATTGTCTGGGTTCCTGGACCTGCTACTTGTGCATGGCTTAATAATAAAACAAATGCTGGAATTACTCAAGCAATTTCTGTAGCTGTAAAGGCGTACTAATTCAATTTATATATGATACTGGAATTTATGCAGAATATGGTACTAAGCATGGCCTGGGACGTTTTGGGGATGGCATTCGCATATGTGAGTGTTTCCAATCATCTAATTGTCACTTATGGCGTCTTGAGAGATTGATATCTCTCTACTATGAGTTTTGCTGATTAATGTATAACTTCACAGGGGAAAATATTGACCCAGAGCTGCTTTTAGCTGTATTCCTCCCTGCCCTTCTGTTTGAAAGTTCATTTTCAATGGAAATTCACCAAATAAAGGTGCTTCTCAGCTTCATATATGTATTTGTTGAATTAGATATGTAATCTGAGTTCTATATACGTTTTGAAATGTATCTTCATATACTGGACATGTAATCACCTTCTGTTGTCATGCACCTAGAGGAGTCTTACACTTTTGGTACATCTGACTAGCTTCCTCATAGTTTTTACAGAGGCAAATCTGCCAAAAGAGAGAGAAAATAGAAAAAGTTTTAACAGTTAAACAGTCAGAGCTTAAATGATGATTCAGTTCGTATAGACATCTGATGCTTTCCCATTTACTTCATTTTGTACATATTATTGGTGGTCTTTTACATCAACCAAGGATCAGTATTTTATATTCTGGCTTCAGAAGTTCTGTCTTCTTCAAGTTTGCAACTTTGTTTTCTTTGTGACTCTCGAGGTACAAGTATTCCAATCCATTCTTCATTCTCTGTGCAGAGATGTATTGCACAAATGCTACTACTTGCTGGCCCAGGTGTTTTGATATCAACATTTTGTCTAGGAACAGCTCTCAAGGTATGACACTGGCATCCGATCTTCCCATATACCTTTGTTGCTTTTTTCTTTTTCTTTTCTTTTTGTCTGTTTCTCAAAAGACTTTTCAGTATATTTGATGGACTTGAAAATTCGTAAGAAGCGTAGTACACAAATCTGCTTAGATTCTCCTTTGAAAGGAAGGTCGTGATCTCAACGATTTGGTCAGTTTTGTAAATGTTTGCAGATGGGGACCTGTCGTCCTCTTTTGCTTCTTTATGATTTTAAATGTCGAGTTCAAAAAAAGGGTGATGTGTCAGTCAGAGAATAACAGCCTTTACTGCCCACACGCATTGGTTCAATATATAGATGAATTTACAGGCACTGGTCCTCATCCTTCTGACTTATTCTGACCTTCTAACTGATACTGAAATATGTATTTCAGTTTACGTTCCCGTATGGCTGGGGCTGGACGACCTCATTGTTGCTTGGTGGACTTCTAAGTGCAACTGATCCTGTGGCTGTTGTAGCACTCTTGAAGGAACTTGGTGCAAGCAAAAAATTGAGTACTATAATTGAGGGGGAATCATTGATGAATGACGGGTAAATGTTTCAATTTTTTATTGCGTCCAGAATGCTCTCTCTTTCTTTTCTGTTCATTTCATACTGAAATGTCTTTGGACCATCTATCAGGACTGCAATTGTAGTATATCAGCTTTTCTTGCAAATGGTTCTTGGTCGGAGCTTCAACTGGGCAGAAATTTTGAAGTTTTTGTCTCAAGTCTCACTTGGAGCGTGAGTGTCTTTTTTCTTCTCAGTTACTATGCTTAAAAGACAGCTTCTGATTGTTTCTATCTACTCTTCTTTCAGTGTTGGAATTGGGATCGCGTTTGGAATAGTGTCAGTATTGTGGCTTGGATTTATTTTCAGTGACACCGTAATTGAGATTTCGTTGACACTTGCCGTTAGCTATGTTGCTTATTTTACTGTAAGCTTATTTTTCACTCGTGGTTTTTTATTGTCCCATCTCTTGATGGTTGTTCTGTCCTTTGCATTCTATTTAACTGCAAACTTTCTTAATCGTTCTGCTGTTACTGTTTAATTGTTGTCTAGCTGAAGTGTATATCTTTGAATTTGTATTTAGGTGGCTATATACTACTATAAATTCTACTAAAGTCGAAAGTGAAAAATGTAATGTTTAGAAATCGTGGTGCTCTGGTTGATACTATGTCAAACCAGCATATATCTTTCTCCCAGTAGTCAAGCTTACCAAGACATGGAAATTATTTTAGATACAATCAACTCATGTGTTGATTTGTGATACATACACATTGGAAAAACGGATTTCAATTATATCATATGTCTATCTCTTATTCTCTTTGTGGCCGGCTGCTTATGGTATTTCAATTTACTCTGAGATGATGAAATTGGGGAAAGCACTATTAGAAGATTAAAAGAGCATACATAATTTTCAGAGAGCAATCTAAAGGTTTAATGTAGTTTTGACCTTCAAACCAACTCCACTAATACATACCTAAACTTAAAATAACTGGGCTGTTTTGACGGGATAAGAGAACCTTTGTACAATGACGAGTCCTTTACTGTGACGATGACTCAAACAAACATATAAGCTTTTTCTATTTAGCACCCCATCAGATTGGGATTCTCTACAAGGCAACCCAAGGAAAAAAAATGCTACCTTTGAAACTAGAAGAGATAATTGATTGTCATAAATTACGCATGTTGAAGTGTTTGAGAACTTCAATTATAACCTGCTTATGGTTATCTTGAAACAACCTCTTGATATTCAACATAGGGGTAGAACTGTATACATCCGACGCTCGCTTACCTTGCCATTGGTCGGAGCCTTTGAGGCACTACGGTAATATGGATGTTGTAAAGAAGAAGCCAAAGAGATTAACGGATCCTCAAGTGCAAAAAATTACAATGAACTCCAATTCTTTTGAGTAAACGTAATTGGAATACCCAGACAGTTTAAAACACCCCTGTCTTGCTTCTATTTGTTATATGCCAGCTCTTTCGCATCTGAATCAAATAGTTTAACTGAGATTGTCAATTTTGGTGATGTCAGTTATTCTCTTATTGGTCTTATGAATGTCTATATTTACTATGTGATAGGCCCAAGAGGGAGCTGAGGTCTCTGGTGTCTTGACAGTGATGACCTTGGGAATGTAAGTTCAGTTTTGAAAATTTGTTTTCTGTTTCAAATTCACATTGGACTTTTTGTAATACAAGTTTTCTATGACTGATAGGTTTTATGCAGCAGCTGCGAGGACAGCATTCAAAGGAGAAAGTCAGGAGAGTTTGCACCACTTTTGGTACGATTAGTACTATGTTTCACCTGTATCTGACTTGAAGTTAGAAATAGAACTTAATGGAAACAAATCTCTAATTTTGTGGTTCAGACCTAAGGATATAATTAGTTCTTACAGGATCATCTGAATTATTATTTGTAGTTCTAATCATGTAAAATCTTCTTCCTTCATTATGTTTCATGTTGGTTTAATCTCTGCTGTCTGTGCCTTTCCACCTATGTTATATACTTTCAGTAATTTCAGTAATTCTTTCACCAATATTGGTGCTCGGCTAATTCCTGATTTTTGGTTCTTGGCTGATTATGGTCAAGGCTAATGTGCTAAACACATGACTTCTATAAACCTATGGATAGAAGCCTAATCTCTATGTCACAGTAAACAATAGACCCCATTCTTGTTAGAACTTCAAGCTGACCATTAAGTAACATCCTTACTTCGTTTCCAGGTTTAGCTTTGACTATTCTACAATCAAATCCTTTTAAGATCATTTCAATTGCCATGTTCTCTTCTCCTATGAAATTATCAATTGTTGTTTCTTTTGTCACTCCATTTTCCGATGTGATGGTCATAGCTGACTTTCTACAGTTCGAATCAAATTGTTGAAGTAAGTTCCGTTTAGAAGAAATTAATTTGAGAAAGTGAGAAGTTGAAACAGATTCCTGCAACTCTTGCAATTTCAAATAACGAATCTCATCTTTTTTTTTTTTTTATCTTTTTTTTTTTTTTATTTTGTAATTAGCGTTCCCCTTGCGAGGGTAGGTGAGGGGAAGGAACCCAACCCCATAAGCCGCAAACCTGGGTATCATCCTGTGAGAAAGTCAAACAAGAGGACATGAGAATTATTCTCCCACTGACATTGAAGTTAGGGGAAGTGAGAATTGAAACCCCAACTTCTGAAGTGCGTTTGTGTTTGGATACAATCTTGAGAGAGAAAGGGGTGGAGGAGCTATTTTGTTTGGATAACTGAAGATGGGGAGGGGAAAAAACACATTAATTGCTCGAGGATGATGAATAAATTTTGTTTTGTAAGGGCCAACGATTAGCTATGTGGAGTTCGGACGGGAGAGATGGGGACCTCTGGAGAGTGGTGGGTTGTTGGTTGTTAGAGTGTAAAAATCAAGTGCAAGAGATATTAGACTACATTGTCCCCATATCCTACTTGACGTCCCCCGGCTCTCTCACTCTCTTCTCTTGCATTTCATTATCTTGCATCTATTAAGTTAAACAAAAGGATATTATGTAGCGTTTGGAAACAAGAATTTGAAGATTTGTAATCATTTCAATTCCATCATTTGAGAATGTGGAATTCAAATATAAATTAAATGTTTGGGGAGGGTGGGATTTCAAAATGACACCTCTTGAGGTGTCATTTGTTTTTGGCCTGATTGGATTTGAAACAAATTCCAAAGGATTTGACATAAATCCAAATTCTCAAATTCTTGAGCTCTCAAACATGGGATATGTGTCAAATTTGGATTTGAGAATCAAATCCTTGTTTCCAAACACACTCTTAGAGATAATAGTAGTAGGAATATTATCTCGTAAGGAATCTCTAGACTATAGATATTCTAGAATTCGGATGTTGGAGACTTGGAGTAGCCTCCAAGTTATTATGTACTTTTTTGCCTTGTATCTTCTAATATATCTGCTTATGCTTTTGTATGCAGGGAAATGGTGGCATACATAGCCAATACACTAATCTTCATCTTGAGGTACTTTGTCATCTTCTCTTTGTATGCAAAATAATGGATCAATGTCTTGTGGTCCCTTGTAGAGAAGCGATTAGAATACAGAATACCCTTAACACCCATATTCCCGTCTTCAACCGTACTGAAGTTGTACTCGCAATTGTCCTTTTCCAGTCTGTTCCTTTCTATAGAGGGTAATATTGAAAAATGATGTAAAGTTGCCTGATATAAAAACTGATGAACTATTTTGAGATAAACCAAAATGAAGTAGTGATTACTGTCTTTGGAATGCAATTTGCTTTTTTGAACACTAACTAAAACCTAAACCACTTGTCAAATAGGATGCGGGAACTCTAGATGCTTACTTAGGCCATGTTGTTTCGATTTTGAGCCACAAGTGACTACAGGCTCCTCTTGATTCTTCCTCCTCCCCTGTTGTTTAATATTGTTGAATTTCATCTTGAAGTCTTCTTCTTGCTGAGGTGATTTAATTTGTGTCTTAGCTCTGTTCTAACTACTTTTGTCTTTGCTGGATTTGTCGTGGACGACAGACATGTCTTGTATATCAAAATCAATTATCTTAAACATCTCGTTGACTTTTAAGTAACTTTTTTTTTTTCCTTTGCAGTGGTGCTGTTATAGCGAAAGGTATCCTGAGCAGTGACAACATTTTTGAAAATCACGGTACTTCTTCATTAATCTTGAGCTCATTCATCTATGATAATGGTTCTTTGTGGGACTTGCTTTATTTATTCACTTTTCTTGTTATGTCATGTACAAGTTAATTCATTTATTCAAATTAGAACTCCCTCCAATGTAGACGAAATGTAACATTATATTGCACATGGTTCAAGAAACATAATAAACAATTGTAAACAAAAGGAACACATGAGAAAGTAGGATAAAGTAAAATAGATTAGGCATTATTATGAGGCTAACCAAAGGGGTAGTGTCTCGTAAAAAGAAGATTGTTATTTTCTTACCCAGAGAGAGAGGAAGGGGAGGTGGATAAGGGGACGATGGTTCTCTGAGATAGGCAGGTGGTGGGGAGCTGGCATAAGTTGGATGGTGCTGGAGATGGTGGTTTGTGAGGAAGGAAAAAGAACGAGGGGATGGAGTGCCGAGAGCATTGGTGAGGGTTTGTAAATGATGGTGGGTTTGGGTAAATTAAGTAGGCATATGTATATCTGTTTAATAAAAGTAAAAGTTGCCAACTAAACCTTGTTTTCTATTCGATTGTCCTCGCATTTCTGTACACAAAACAAGTGGATTAGGACAATTTCATAACGTCGCAGCAAAATTACTTACTGTGATTGAATGGGAACATTATGTCGGGTCACACTAAAAAGGCACGTGAGAACCTTAACGGGTGCGAAATCAGTACTGCTTTGTTGCATGGTTCCTCAATGGACAGTATCATATATTAGTCTTCTTTTGAGGGCTAATCCAGGTACTCTAGCATTTTGGAAGTAGCCGTGTGGCTGGATGAGTGGAAAGAGACTGGTTTCAGTTTAGGAGGCAAGATTAGTGTGACTTCGCTCTTGTCTCTGACTTCACCTCAAGGGTCCAGGAACCCTATTGCCTCTGTTTACCTTGAGCCTTTTTAAAGACTGCTCTCTTGTCCTTGCCTTTATATATTCTCCCTTATTTAACTACCCATAGGTGTGGCTGATGGGATCTAAAAGATCACGATAGGTATTTTGGTAGGTATCAGAAATAAGAGATAAACTGCAAAAAGTAAAGAGTACTTTACATCGAGAAGGTCAAATATGTTCTATTCGAGATCAAACTAAAATTAACACTCATGGTTTTACTTTGTGATCTTATTTCTTTATAGCGTTCCGCGATATTGTGTAGACCTCAATCCTGCTTCTTTCTTGTTTAGGTATTGCGTGGGGCTATCTGATCCTTCTCTATGCATATGTCCAAGTTTCTCGGGCACTGGTTGTTGCAGTATTATTTCCATTTCTGCGATATTTTGGCTATGGTTTGGAGTGGAAGGAAGCTATTATTCTAGTATGGTCAGGATTACGAGGAGCCGTTGCCTTGTCACTTTCACTCTCTGTTCAGGCAAGTCAGGGTAGCTGTTGTGCTTATCAGAAACATTTTTGCTTAATAATCTTTTTGCTGCCATCATTTGTGTTTCATGTCGATGTGGTTGCGAAATGTATCTTATTAAATGTTTATTCGCAAGGGTAGTGATAAGTTAATAGTTAGGCTTTTGCACAAGACTCCCTGTGTATTTTTGTGTTTTGTTCCTTCTCTCTCTGTCCCTCTCCCCCACACTCTAGATATTTCTGGTCAGAGTAAAGTATTTGTACATGTTTTTCTCAATTTGGTCAGTCAACCACAGTTCACAGCAGCAACAACAACAACAACAACAAAAAAAAAAAAAAAAAAAAAAAAAAAAAAAAAAAAAAGAGAAAAAGAGAAAAAAGAAGTTTGGATTTGAAAGGAGTTGGTAGTATTAGATAGATTCGATGTGGCTGATATATTGATTTTCGATTTATAGATATAAATAAGGATGCATCTGTTAAAAAAAATGAAGATAAGGATGCAAGACATAGAACTAATGAAAATTATGTTTATCTGACGGTGACTTCAATGTCTACTACTTGTCACCCTAAAATCTTGAGAGCTGCTCATTTGTTTAACCGACATTTTTTGAACATCAATGATTTTACTTTCCACTGTTACAGCGTTCCAGTGGTGACCCAGCACATATCAGTTCTCAAACAGGAACATTGGTGAGAAACTGATGCACTACAAGACTACATTAATTACATGAAACTTAAGATGATATATGTGACTGGTACTCATTGTGCTGATTTGTTTATTGCAGTTTGTTTTTTTCACAGGTGGAATTGTATTTTTAACATTGATTTTGAATGGATCAACCACACAATTTGTGTTGCACTTCTTAGGGCTGGCTAAGCTATCAGCAGCAAAGGTAAGTCTTATGTTTGGTTGTGAAGCAATTGTTGTCAGATATATTTTACCTTAGCCATTCCTAGCAATTTTCGAAGTGTTAATGGAGTAGAAGTCCCAGCTAGTCTACAATTATTGTTTTGAAGAAATTTTAGCACTGTCACGAAGCTAACTGTCTGTGCATCTTGTCCACTTATATGTTCATGAAGACTCTGTGAAGGTAGTAATGTATCATCACAGCCAAGGCACTCCTAATTGTGTGTTCCATAAAAAAAGTTGTTGCAGTGTCCTTTCTGTAAATGTAATCATTTATGTTTCAGATATCAAATTTTAGACTATTCTAATGGTGTTTTAATTTTTTATCTAAAATTGAGACTTAGCTACGATAGACGTATTGAATACATGATGAAGCTAGTAATAGCTTCAAGTATAAATAGTGCTATTTCGCTTCTATGTAATTATTTCTCGTTATTACCTTTCCTTCTACTTGGCCATAGAAAAATAATATATCTCTTTATTGCGGTTTCTCTGTCAGAGGCGCATATTGGAATTTACCAAATTTGAAATGGAAAAGAAAGCATTAGAGGCATTTGGAGATCTTGGCGAAGATGAGGAACTGGGGCCTGCTGACTGGCCCACTGTCAAAAGATATATTAAAAGCTTAAACAGTCTTGATGGTGAGCGTACTCACCCGCATGATGCTTCTGGATCTGATGGTAACCTGGATCCTATGAACATGAAAGATATGCGAATACGCCTCTTAAACGGTACGGTACAATTTCATGAGTTTTCCAACTTGTACTATTCTTGCAGTACTTATAGCTGATATCTCAAACTAAAAGGGTTTTCAGAAATCCCGTGGTAAAAGAAAGAAATTAGTCCATGAATAAATAATGGTTTGGATTCTTATTAGTTCTTGTGTGAATGACTAAGACACCAATCAAATCGAAACACGGGGGGATTATATATGTTGTAAATTTGTAATATATGCTACTGATGACTGAAGGTTTCCTTTCTTCACATATCCTAATATGGCATCTGATGAAAAACCTCGTAACTTTTTATCTTCCTGATTGGTGTTTCTTAGTCATTATGGTGAGCTTTGTCAATATCTCGTGATATATGACTCCATTTCTTAAGGAACAGAATCTTGTAACGAGTAGTGATTCTTTTACAATATTATGTGCATGGGAAGTTTGATCACTTTATTTAGTTGCAGGAGGTATTTCAGCATTTAAAAATATCACTGTATCAAATTGTTACCTTGAGTAAGCCTCAGTAAGGCTGCTCCCTATAACCTGTAGTGTCCGAATGTTGCTTGAGTCCTTGCCCATATTTGTGGCAAGATTATATCCTCTGCATGCTATTATTCTTATTTGTGGCAACATTATTATGTCCTACTTGCTGATTGCTGGATCAGTGCATGGTAGGGTTATGTTTTTCTCTGGTTATGACAATTGTCTATCAAGAAGTTCTAAACTTTCTCCACTTTGCTCCTTGTTGATTAGCCTTGACAACATTTTCTGAAACCAGGTGTTCAAGCTTCGTACTGGGTGATGCTTGATGAAGGGAGGATAGCTCAAAGTACTGCAAGTATCTTAATGCAATCAGTTGATGAAGCACTTGACTTGGTGGCTCATGAGCCATTATGTGATTGGAAAGGATTGAAACAAAATGTCAATTTCCCAAATTACTACAAGTTCCTCCAAGGCAGCTTCTGTCCCAAAAAGCTGGTTACCTTCTTTACAGTTGAGAGATTAGAAACTGCTTGTTACATATGTGCTTCATTTCTGCGAGCACATAGAGTTGCTCGTCGTCAACTGCATGACTTCATCGGTAAGCGAACATGGTGTCTTGTGTGTATTTTTTGTACTTTATCCTATTTTTTTACATCCTTGTGGTGGGACCCTTCCCTGGACTCTCGCTTTGCGGGGACGCCAATTTGCACCGGGATGCCCTTTGTCCTATTTCTAGTTTCAGTGTCTACACTCACAACTTTTTTCTGGGGACGGGGTTTCTCTTAGCCGATGCTAAAAATTTGGTGTATTTGTAAGCAGAGCCAGAGGCATTACTGATTCTGATTTTTCATCTTGTGTTGACGTCTTCCAATAGTTTCGAATTCCAAGAACTTTCCATCTTCTATGCAGAGAATTAATTCTTGCTTAAATTTCGAGTTCAGATTATAGTGACCATCGTCAAATATCTCAAGACACTGTATTACCTTTTTTTTCTTTCTTTGGAGTTTCTGTTCATTTTGTTGCCTTTCTAGAAGTCTCATTAGATGCATTGATTTAAAATGAACTAGCTCTAGTGCCAATTCGTAATTAATGTGAAGAACACCTCAAAACTTCAGGACTAGCACTAGGTCACAGCAAACCTAGATGACGCAATACCGAACTGCTCACCGGAACTCTTTTTCCTAGCTTTCCTCATCTTAATATTCTCAAGAAGTTGGGCTTGTCCCTTGGTGTGGTCAGTACTCTATATTGTCAGGCAACGAAGCAAGGCCTATGCGGTGATAAAGAAGTTAACAAGTTTTTTCCTTGTATCTTGGGCACCTATGTACTTATCTTATTGGGTCGCAGGACTTCTGGGTAGAAACAGGTGAGGGTCAAAGAAGGTCTCGAGTGAGGGTTCATAGTCTTGCACATGTGATGGAGGAACCACTAATAAGCTTTTTTTTCCTTCCCTTGTGCAAGTATACAATTTAAAGATGTGATCTTAGAGTTTTTTTATTTACTGGATGTGATCATCTTTAATCTTTTATCTGCTGACTTTGCAAGGTTATATTCATGTTTACATAATTTCAATCGATTTGGCAGGTGACAGCGGGATTTCTTCGGCTGTTATTGAAGAAAGTGAGGCAGAAGAGGAGGAGGCAAGAAAGTTCTTGGAGGATGTTCGCATCACATTTCCTGAGGTTGTGTTATCTCTTAATCCTCCCAGGATTTTTTTCTTTTATCCTCGTCATTGTGATGTCTACTTCACCCATTCACTTAGTTAAAATGGCCTGAACTGCTGGAGGGCTCCCTCACTAACAATAATGTCTGCAAATTTCAGGTGTTACGAGTTGTAAAGACTAGACAAGTAACGCATGCAGTGCTGAAACATTTGATTGAATACATTCAGAGTCTAGAGAAGTCAGGAATATTGGAAGAGAAAGAGATGCTTCATCTTCATGACGCTGTCCAGGTAAGTTAATAATGGACTTTGGCTTTTCTCATCATCTTTACAATGTGTTCTTTTGCCTGTAACAAATTGTATGTGATTCTTTCAGAAAGACTTGAAAAAGCTTATGCGTAACCCTCCATCTGTCAAGATTCCAAAGGTTAGAGATCTAGTCAGCACTCATCCTCTTTTGGGAGCCCTTCCAGCAAATCTTCGCTATAAGCTTGTTGGCTCAACAAAAGAAGAAGTTAAAGTGCGTGGCATGCCGCTATACAAGGAGGGTTCAAAGCCAAATGGGATTTGGCTTATATCAAACGGGGTGGTGAAGGTAACACAAAGAACAGCATAAAATTCAAGGGAATCTAACATGTAGATGATGTTTGACTGATTTTAGAGCTTCTGTTTTTGCAGTGGGCCAGTAAGAACAGAAAAAACAAGCATGCCTTGCATCCAACTTTTACTCATGGAAGTACTCTGGGGCTATATGAAGTCCTGATTGGAAAGCCCTACTTTTGCGATATGATTACTGATTCTGTTGTAGTTTGCTTCTTTGTTGAGACTGAGAGGATACTCTCTGTAATTGGATCAGATCCGGAAGTGGCAGATTTCTTCTGGAAGGTACAACCATTTCAATACTTTGCCCTACAAGATATTCTAAAAGCTTTCTGTGGTGTCTTCTGGAGCAAACCCCATAATTTAGATTTCCCCCTTCCGACCCTTCCTTTTTCCTGATCTACTATTTTGGGCAAATCTATAAAATCCAATGCAGAATTGGCCTAAGCAAATAATCATTTAAAGGAGAAAAGAAAAAAGAAAGCAAAATAGTACAGTTGTAACTAATTTATAACTGCGAGCATAGAATGGATTAATATTATGCAACACCCCTCATTCCTCTGAAAGAAAGATGTTTACATTGAACCTTCAAATGACACATGTAATTGGTGTTAGTTCATCATATATACCAAGTCAAGATGGCTTTGTGAGTTGTTTGATAAATTTTGCTTTTAACTGAAATATGATTGGCTCTTGATCTGAAGGAAAACTGCTCTGAAGTACGGGGGGGGGGGGGAAGGAAATTCTAATGAAGGAGATATTGCAATATGCCCTATGACTTTGCTTAGTTGTCCAATTTACTCTCCTGTTTGTGACAAAAATGATAATGCTAAAAAATAATAAGTTGCCCTTTGGTGATTTTCCTGTAAAAAGAACCTATTCATATTCTTAATGGTTCCTAAACAGGGAGAAGTTGGGTGGAACAAGTTTGATATAAATGTCTTCGAAAGTTTTGATGTGTCGAGCAGTGTACTGAAGTAGAATGAACAATCAGATAGATTGTCATGGACACTTTGAGCTGGGCTGTAATCTTTTTAAAATATTTCAGGAAAGTGTTATTGCACTCGCGAAAGTGTTGCTTCCTCAAGTATTTGAGAATATCTCAACGCAAGACATGAGGAAGCTTACTGCAGAGAGGTCAGTGATGAATACATACCTAAGGGACGAAACTATTGAAGTCTCAGGTCAATCCATTGGGTTTCTTCTGGAAGGCTTCATAAAAAGCCATCCCCTTAATGAAGATCTTATAACATCACCAGCTTTATTATGGCCTGCAAAAGGAAACTCAAGCTTCCTCAGTCAAGATGAGTCGGGTCAGTCATTCTTCAGATCTTGCTGGCTGTACTTTCTTGTTTTTGTTAAGGGGGTCTAGGTCTCACTAGTCTTGAGGTTTTTGTTTTGTTTAGGATATAAATCAACCAGCTTTTATTATCAAGGATCTACATATCATGTTGAGACAAGAGCCAGAGTCATTCTGTTTGATATGGCCGCATTTAAAGCTGATAAGACTCTCCAGAGACGCAAATCCTCCTTATTGCTACGTGATCAGTCCAGTAGATCACTAAAAGGAGAACACGGTGGTCTTGTGAGTTGGCCTGAGAACTACGTTAGCTCGCAACATCAACTGCAACTGCATGATGGTGAAGATACTGATGAGAACAGAAACAATCTATCAGCTACAGCAATGCAGCTCAGCATCTATGGCAGCAAGGTAACCTAATTTAATTTGTCTTGTAGAAAGCCAGGAATAAAACTAAGCTCATGTGAAAATTTAGAGTTTCAGTGCTCATCTGATTATTGCTTCCATAGTTCTTTACTGAACGCAGGTGAGTCTCTGAGATCATCTACGGTTTTCTTGTGTGAGACGGTACGATGATACCACTTAAGTATGTTACTTTCGAAAGATCATAATGTTACCTTTGAAGTAGGTTAGCTTTGAATAGTATTGGTGTATTTTTAAAAGTAACATGTTAACATTGCACAAGTAACATATAGAGTGGTCTCATACGATAAGACGGTCTCACTTGCTCTGATATTACTTTCCTTTTTATGCTGCGTGAGGCACACTTTCTACTATGAACTTCCAGTCCTTATCTTCCCTTGTCTTTATGACTCCCTAAGTCCCCTCCCATTTAGTCCTGTTGAGGATCTTAGCGTGGTCAGAACTGTCGCAGAGACGCAGACGAGACTTCCTAGCTAATCTGAAAACAACAACAAAGCCTTGGTTTTATTTTCATTGCTTTGTTTTGGGTGGGGGGGGGGGGGGAGGGGCGTCTTTGCTCCTTTTGTGAGCTTGTTTTCTATTTTATTTTGGTTGTTACTATTCATATTTATGACTCTATCTGTTTCTGTTTTGTTAGATGAAAAGCGGTCCACTGAGACCACCAAGTTTCAAGTTTGACAACACAAAGTTCTCACATTCTCAATCATATCCTGAGGTTCCTTTCGGTCAGGAACGTGGCCTTACCTCAGTAAAATCAGAGGGATCTACTACTGTGAGGAAGAGACTTGTAGAGGATTTGGAAGGAAACAAACTTCCACCTCCATCACATAGCAGACAGCCGAGTAATGCACTTCCATCACATAGCAGACAGCCGAGTCGTGCAATAGAGGAGTCAAGCAGTGATTCAGAAGCTGAAGAAGAGCTTATCGTACGAATTGATTCTCCAAGTGGGCTTTCTTTCCGTCAAGCGCCTTGAAATTGAACTATTTGGCGTCTCATTCACATATTTGTTTCTCTCCCAAAATCGTAGTTCACTCTGTTGTGGTAAGATAATGGTAGGACATGTTGAGGATCAAAATTTTGGGTTGAGCTTCTAAGGTTTCAATTTGAAACTCATCTCAAAACGTAAAAGCTCACGTCTGACCATGAAGTCGTTGAATGATGTTGGTTGTGTATGATCTGTAGATATATTTGAGGGAGTGAGGCATAAGAAGTTGCTCATGTTTGGAGATTGTGTTGTATCTAAGGTGTAAATGGTGGGTTACATATAAAAGCCTGTACACTTCCTAAAATTTTGATGGTTTATCCAATAATGGGGGTACAAAAGTTGTAATTTTATAAGGACTCCAGAAGTCCATTGTTCCAAGGTTTTCAAATTTTGATAATGTTTGATTTCTGGTAAAGCTTTCCAAATGCTTGAGGTTTTTTACCTGTAATTCATTTGCAGTATTTTTGTTATTTATAACTATATGAATGGGAGATTTGATTAGGATTTCCTCCACTTTGGAGCATATATAATTTGCGAATTGTTATGGACAAGAGTAAGTAGCTAAATTTACAATTGTAGTAGGAAATCAAGCGATATAAACATAAAGTCCCTCCTAATAAGGCTATGTGCGATTCAACTTATTTAACAGTATTTTCAAATTAGATTAGATTTATTAAAATCAAATGAGATTAGTTTTATTCAAATAAAATCAAATCAGATAAGAAGTATCCAAATAACAATAAATGAAGCCCAACTACTACAGTCGGGTAGGCCATCTTCAAAAATTGTCTTCCCCAAATAACAATCAATTAATCTAGTCTATTGTAGTTCTAGTTATTAATTCGTCTAATTGCAGTTAATTTATCAATTAATTCAATTCAGATCAAATCAAATCAAGTTTATTCAAATCAGATCAATTCAATTCAATTCAAATCAAATCAGATTGAAAAATGCAGACCAATCGTACAGGGCCTTAATTACTCCCAGTAAACAATTGACAATGTGTTGGTTATAATTTTCTTCAAGAATTTAACCTACGCGGAAAGGTAATTGAGTTTGTTTGAGAAGACAGTCTCACATCGATATTAGGGAGTACTTTAATTTCTAGCATATATAAATATATAAATAACTCATAAACAAGTGGCTGTTACTTTATTTTATTGTCCATTGATTTTAGGATGAAATCTCGTTTGAGCCTATGTGTAAGGATTTGACTCTCCCATCTAATCTAAAACCCTAACTATAGCACACGACGTTTATTTTTGTATGATGCACTGATGCACACTCACTATGTCGTCCACAGTCGTCGGACTCGGACTTGGGGTTTTTAGACGGATCAAATGATACATTATCGTCAACCTAAAAACCCCATGCATAAGCTATAAACCGGGAAAGAGACGAAACATCAAAACTTGAGAAGCATGCTGATTACTGTATATGCCACCCAAATCAATCACCCATCGTAATCTCAGTTCCCCTTGCATTGCACCAACACACGCAATCACACTTTATTACTTGCTTTATCTGACCAAGTTCATGAGAAAATCATTTGATTCAGTCCCCATTATAAATTGCCATAAATTGCAAAATACAATGAATAAAGTTCGAGAACCTTAAATGCCAACACCACATTTTGACTTCCCATGTCAAATAAACTACATACACCTGGTCTGGTCTGGTCTGGTCTTGTTTGTGTGTATTTGTGTTGTGTTGTCTCTCTTTCTCTCTCCTCGTTAATTCTGTGAATTTGTGTGTGTGGGTTTACAGTCCCACTTCACTAATTTCTTGAACTTTGTCAATGGAAGATCAGGGGCAATCTTGTCCTTCTCCAACCGCTCTTTCTGCCATTGTTATTCATCAGTCTACTACTTCGCCATCTAGTCCTACCCCCATTGAAAAGGTTCTTCCTTTTCTTTGATTATTACTTGTATTTTACTAGTAATAATAAAGTTTAGTATTTGCGTATGGCATGCATTTTCGTTTATCATGTTCTGTTTTGTTAATTAATTGGATTTTCGAGTTGTTTTATTTTTTTGTAATTTTGGTTGTAGAGGTGCTAAGGTTGCGTATATCTGAACCCTTTTTTATATATTGCGTACCTGTATGGCTTTTAAACATATGATTAAGGTTGTGCACCTTACAATTGTCGGGAGCCTTCGAGGCATTGGGGTTTATCACGTGCAAATGTGCTAGTGATTTATCATTGGGTCAATAGCTTCAAGGGGAATTCCCCAAATTTTTCAGAGGAAATCATCTTGTAGTTTTTGTTGTTAGAGTGAACAGTGGTATGGGAAGTTATCATTTGGTTTGAATATGTTAGAGGAATTAAAACAAGACGTTAACTTTCTATTAAGATTGATGTGATGTTGTATTGCATGTTGATTTTAAGATACTGGTAATTCAAATTTGGGGGTTTGGTCAGAAATGTCCTGACCTTGAGCGAGTAAAAGTTATCAGCCTACATTGGGAAAATGGTGTTAAAGAAGACATCAAATGTAGGATACCATATGAAGTAATATCCTAGGGAATAAGAAGATATTACCAGGTCATTATATCATGCCGTGTAGCTTCAATATGATATTCTAGATTGGCTACCGTCCAGAACGATGTGGAGATGAATGTTTTATTGATCACTTGTAGATTTCTAGTAGTGAGAGCTTAATGGGTACTTGAATCATGAGAAATTGAGATGTAGGGAGGCTAGGCAATTCTTGTTGTTTGAATTGGATTAGTTATTCCAATGTCCGAGGAACAAGTGTATGATGTTGGGCATTTTACAGAACTCGTAAAAGTACTGACTTTGAGTAATCGATCAGTAGCTTCTTAACTATCGAGGTTGAGTGTAGATTATGGTGGCAGGCTTATTGTGCACTTATATGCGTGAGAATTGGTAAACTTTTTGTTGCCTTTGATGCATGGTTGCTGAGCTTAAGTACAGGAAGTCTAGAGTTAATGAACATAAAAGGACAGGGAAATATAGAGAGAATATTTCTATTGGAGTTTGCCTTTTATTTTCTATTCAGAAATGTGATCAATGAATCCATGGATTCCACAAGGTTCATATGTTTCATAAGAGATTTTCATTAGTTTTGGCTTGTGCTGTATTCTTAATGTTGAGGCATAGAAAGTTGTTGAACAGATTGTGACCTTTTTGGCTATGTTGATCAAGTTTTGACATTCAGGAAGCTTACACATGAAATGATTTATTTCAAACTTGTTTTTGTTTCAGTGTCATGAGGTAATGAACAAAGGCAAAAACTAATAAATTATTCATTGTAGTCTATAGTGGTATGTCTTAGTCGAAGTATGTAAGTTTTATCAGGGTGTCATGGAGTTGAACTGATTTGCTTCGTATAACTTAATAAGATATGAGCGTTCAGCTAAGGCCAAGTGATCGCCTTAAGCAATAAGAGAAGTGAAGTAAGCGACTATTCCATGTTTTCCGTTCCAAATGTTCAAGTTCTTTCCTATTTTCCACATAAGTTCTTTTTCGATGCAGTATTGTAGTGTGAATTTGCTGAATATCGTGTATTCTTAGGTCATTATTTTGTCTTATAACAGTTTTAGTTTGTGCTTCTCGCTTTAATTTCTTAAACCTTCATAAATCTTTTGGTAATGTAATCCAGATTTCTTCTGGCAAAGATCTATTTTTCTACTAAACTTTTGTTATATTGACTAGCAGTCAAGTCGATGGAGCACATTTGTTCTTGCATACAAGACATTGGGAGTTGTTTTTGGAGGTCTGGTGACATCCCCACTTTACGTGTATCCGTCTATGCCCTTGAATTCTCCTACGGAAGAAGATTACTTGGGGATTTACAGTATTATGTTTTGGACTCTTAGTCTCATTGGAGTTGTGAAGTATGCAGGCATCGCCCTCAAAGCTGACGATCAGGGAGAAGGTAAATTACAAAACTAATACGGAGTATAAGTTTTAATGCAAGGCTCATTCTGCTTGTTTGTGCTTTTATTTGCCTCCTCTGCTCTTATTGTTCATGCCTTCATGGTAATATATGGTCGTTCTGTCTCTGGTTGAGGATTAATTGGAATCATCTTCTCTGCAAGAGGTGAAAGGTTGCGTATGTGTGACCCTTACCCCTCCCCTTACCGTCATACCTTGCTTGAAGGGGAAGCCTTTTTCAGAGCCAATGAGGTTTATGCCTGACCTGATGTCAAGATTTTTAGAACCGCCACGTATGTTTCAGAGCCCATTCATCAGATTTGCAGTGTTGGACTATTTCAGATAGCAGTTATGATAGAAATTGAATGAGTAAAGTAACAACCAATTGAGGATTTCGTTTGTCGTGGCAGTTAGCACCTTTATTGCTCATTACATGTATATTCAGAGTGTATCCGGTATCCATCCTCATGGCTTTTGGTGGATAGCTGTTATTTGAGTCAGCCTCAAGTTCAACAACTATAAGGGAGCAGATAAAGAGCAAGTGAGATTTAATGAGTTGACACAGTGATTACTACATTCATTGTTTGTTCAGCATCAAATATATTATAGAATGACAACTACAAGGATCGAGTGTGGTAGCTGGCTTAATTATAATTTAGCCTAAAGAAAAATCAGATTCTAAGAAGTGCTTCTATTTCCGGATTGTTGTAAGTTTCATGAACTTGAGATGTGAAACAAGACAGGCTGCTGTACTGCTCAAGCCAGAGTTGCTCTTATTTGTGTGATAATGTGAATGGAACTCATATGCTTTGTTATGTTGTTCTCAATAGCTTGTGCATTTTGAAGGTTGTAACCTGTAAATGGCTCTACATTCATAAGTTTCTATTCTATTCATCTTATTTTGGGTACTCCAACCTTAATTATGATCCATTACATGTTTTCCTTTTGTTGTGTTAAACTAGGGCAGGTGGGACATTTGCTTTGTATTCACTGCTCTGTAGAAAAATGAACATTGGAATTCTTTCAACAACGAATGCGGGTTCTTCTAGAGTTTTGAATTCTGCCCTGCATGATGTTGATGAAAAGCAGAGTAAGCTTGGCAAAATCTTTGAGAGAAGTCTGGTGGCGAGAAGGGTATTGCTGTTTATATCAATTCTGGGCATGTGCATGTTAATTGGTGACGGTATACTTACTCCTGCAATCTCAGGTCTGGTTGCTGGCAACGAATTTTCTTCACTAGAGTTTGATCCTCTCTTTTATCATGTTGTCGTGGCCTAATTCGAAGATTTTCTTATCACTCCTTCAGTGTTGTCTGCAATTGATGGAGTAAGAGCTCCGTTTCCTAAGGTGACCAAATGTAAGTATGCGTTCATGTTACTCCTTGCTTGAAGCTTCCTCATTTATATTCCTGTGTTTGTGAATTTAGCTCTAATAATCCCTTACTTTATAGAACGTGGAACCCTTTGAAATGTTGACATGTCATGTAAATGTGCAAGATCATCTGAAGTTCCGAAATTCAGGAATGAATATGTTTTTGCTTCATTGGGTTAACCAGTTTCCAGTCACAGAAAGTCAATGTTATTTTCCCCGTTCCTTTTTCATCGCACACAGGCACACAGCCCCCTAAATATTTCGACATTGTTGCTGCTTCGTGAATAGAAGAAAATATAAAAAAAAAAAAAAAAAAAAAAAGCAGCTTAGACAAAATCTAGGGTTGATGTCTGCATTAGCTCTTTCGAAGAAAGCTCAGTCCTGATGATGCTGTCTGCAATTTGATCATTCAGCTATGGTTGAAGCTCTCTCTGCTGTAATTCTCGTGTTCCTGTTTCTGCTACAAAAGTATGGTACTTCGCGAGTGAGCTTCCTTTTCTCTCCCATTATGGGTATGTGGACGTTGACTACCCCACTAGTCGGCATTTATAGCATTATCAAGCACTACCCTGGCATATTCAAGGCTTTATCCCCGCACTATATTGTCACGTTCTTCCTGAGAAATGGCAAATCGGGTTGGCTGACACTTGGAGGCACAGTTCTCTGCATTACAGGTTAGCCAAATTGCTATTACCACAAAGTTGGTTTAGTTTCAAGTTTACTTTCCCTCATTGTTATTCCTACTATGACCTCTAAACTGTTGATTCATTCTTTTGTTTTAACACTTTATTTTGGGTTGATTTTTGGGGGCTCTAGGTTCCGAAGCATTATTTGCTGATCTTGGTCATTTTAACCGAAGTTCCATACAGGTGTGTTTATCTTGCTTATGATAGTGAACCACTTTGCTTATGATTTTTTTGGGATGGGGTTTTATTTTGTGAAGCATATAAGTCAGTTGATGCAATTTTCAACACAATGTTTTGGTGTATGGGTCATCTGGGAACAGTCTGTCTGTATGTTTCCAACGTTGCCCCTCTTTACCTCACCACTGGCAGAAAGCACTTTGCTAGTGTTGTTATACTGTAAGATCGATGCATAATTCTCTCGATTGAAAATACTAACATGTGTTTTCCCTTCCAGCTTGCATTTTTGCTCACCATATATCCATCCCTGGTTCTAACTTATGGGGGGCAGACAGCTTATCTTATCAAACATCCCAACAATTATAGTGATGGATTTTATAAATTCATTCCGACTAAAATCTATTGGCCTATGTTCATCATTGCCACACTTGCAGCTGTTGTTGCGAGTCAATCTTTGATATCAGCGACCTTTTCTTTGATCAAGCAATCTGTTGTGCTTGATTACTTTCCTCGGGTGAAGGTTGTGCACACTTCCTCAATCAAAGAAGGCGAGGTGTACTCTCCAGAAATCAATTATACACTCATGATCTTATGTGTTGCTGTCATCCTCATTTTTGGAGATGGAAAAGACATTGGAAATGCTTTCGGTAAGATAATATGCATATACCTTGCTTTCGTATACTTCATTGTCAGTAATGTGCGGTGTCGTTTACTTTCTCTTTGATCAAATGATCTTGTTAGAGACCATTTTTTGCACCTATGTGGTTGGAAATCGATTTTGTCTCACTGGGATATCTCCAGCTCGAAAACCTAAAATTGCTTGCATTTTAAAAGCTAGACTAGATGTTCTTTGTTTGTCAATGACAATGTATTTCTGCTTTTCTTTTGTTAATGCTGCTAATACTATTAATCATATCTTGGCAGGTGTGGTTGTCAGTATGGTTATGCTTATTACGACTATACTTTTGACTTTGGTCATGATCATTATATGGAGAACTTCCCTTGTATTAGTAGTGCTTTTCTTCTTCACATTTTTCACAATGGAGACCGTATATGTCAGTGCTATTTTCATGAAAATCTTCGAGGGTGGATGGATTCCTTTTGCCATTTCCTTCTTTCTTGCATTCATCATGTTCGGCTGGTATTATGGAAGGCAGAGGAAGATGGATTATGAATTGACACATAAGATAGATATTGACAGACTCGGAGTTTTGTTATCTGATCCTGGTGTGCAAAGAGTCCCTGGAATCTGCTTCTTCTACACCAACATACAAGATGGTTTGACGCCTGTCCTTGGTCATTACATTAAAAACATGAAATCTCTACACAAGGTTACAATTTTCACGACTCTTCGATACCTGTTGGTTCCAAAAGTGTCACCACATGAGAGAATACTCATCACCAAACTCGGCCTCCCTGGAATATATGGCTGCACAATCCAATATGGCTATGCAGATTCTCTACATCTTGAAGGTGGAAACTTTGTAGACCAAGTGTATGCTTGCTTGGAGGCATATATAGTGGAATCATCAAGTCGTCTTCCATCTCGACCTATTGATGTCCGAGAAGAGCTTTCCAACTTGGAGGAAGCTAGGAATGCTGGTCATGTTCATGTCCGAGGGAAGACAAGGTTTTACATCGGTCACAATTCTGGCTGGTTTGATAGAACTATGCTTGCATTCTATGAATTCATGCACAGCAATTGCAGGTCTTCATTGCCGGCTATGGGCGTGCCCCTTCCCCAACGTATGGAAGTTGGTATGCTCTATGAGGCTTGAACTCAACTTGTAAAGCGACTCAAAACTTCCTATATACGGAGTAGATGGTAAACCATTGTTGTCATAGATGAGGCTAGTTGTGGTTAGGGATTAATATATACTAGTAGTCTAGTAGATGGTAAACCATTGTTGTAATTCTTGGTATACAGGAAAAGAAATAAGAAAACTTAAAATTTGACTGAATTTTGCCTGGCCTTCTTGCATTGTAACGTTTGGGTAAACTGGAAATGCACATACTTGATACTATAGTCTATCCACAATGTTGCTAGAAAGTAGTGATTGGACACTTACGGAGATCTCGAGTTTGAGCCTTATTGTACGCAATATTTTATATTGGGAGACTCATCTATCAGTGCAGGTGCATGACGCGAGTTGAATCGAAATTAGTCAGAACCAAGATAGCTCCAGTGAACTAGATGGGGCAACCAAAAAAACATCATACAACCAGAAAAATCAATAGAGAAATGTTAATCACCGTAATTTATCACTCAAGTTGATCTCAAAGTTCATAGAAATGTTTCACTCTGAGAGAAACAGAGAAGCTGAACATGCATGGCCTAGTAAGTAGTGATTCACACTCAACTTTTGCAATTAATTTCTTAGTTCTAATAATTAGCATATTCATAAGATTAAGCTAAACCCCTACACGTATGTACATTTCAACCACCCCACTAACAACTCTAGAAACACTTTCAGATCCACTCAAAAAAATTCTTAATCAACTTTCCCTTACAAATATGAAGAATCTATATAATGAACACATGCAAATTGTAGGTAATTACATACTTAACATCATACAATATGAGTTCTATGTACATTGTTGCAATAGTACTTGGTTTTCTACTAGCATCAAATGCAATGGTTACGCTAGGCAATGCCGCAGGCGCAGGCGCATGCGGAAGCACTCCGGTGCCTGCGGCTGCTGCTAGCATGAGCCCCTGCCTAGGAGCTGCAGGGAACATGAGGGCTAGAGTTGCGCCCTCTTGTTGTGCTAAGGTTGCGGCCCTGATTCGGACCGCCCCTCGCTGCTTGTGTGCTGTTATCCTCTCTCCTTTGGCTAGCAAGGCCGGCCTTAAGCCCAGCATTGCTATTACCATTCCTAAGCGATGCAACATCCGAAACCGCCCTGTTGGAAAGATATGTGGACGTAAGTTGGTTATACAATTACGATTCAATACATTGTCATTATTTTATCGATCGATATATTAAGCTCTACAAACTTTATGAAAATATATAACTATATTGAATCGTAGCTTATCAGGTTGAATTGTCTCTTTGCAGGTTACGTTGTTCCTTGAAAATAAGAAGCTTTTTTTGCAAGAACTATTAGAATAAAATGGAGTCACTTTAGATAACATTAAGCGAGTTCAGATACTCATCATGAGAGATGATTATATCGAGAAAAAACTATTTTTCTCGGAAATTTATATGTTTTGTGACAGTATTTCCCAACTTTTTGCATACTGAAATAAAAATGATCCTATTAATTTTAGAGGGTACGATAATTTAGTTTCTTCTCCATAGAAAAATCATCTCCCACTGTTATTATGTCGAGATTGTACTATGTTAGTTGAAAGTCACCGATTATTCATGTATGTATAATGGACCAACCATGTCGGTTGGTTTCCTAGAGTGCAATATATAGTGTTGAGTGACTCAAGTAATCCAACCAATTCCCATTTCCGTTCGAAAAGCCATCTTACTCAAATGATGGGACGGTCATTTTGTAGAAGTGTCCAATTTTCTGTCCCATCAATATATCAAATTAATTAAATTTTCAAAATTTGTAGATGTTATCAATATAGAAATAATTTTGATAGAACCGCAAGGAACATGAAATGGATATAAGATTCACTCTCGTACATAGCATGGCTTCTTCAATTTAATATATACGAGAGTCTAACACCCCTTATCTTTGCAACATATTGTTTCTACATTTTGAATAGAATATATACCTAAAAAAATCATTATTATCATTCTTTTGATCATACAGACCTCGACCTGTGCAATCGATTCAAAATCCCAAGGTCCATGATCCAAACCGTGAATCCAAGCCACTTGACTCGTTTGAGGATTTAGTGTCTAGACTTTCTACCCACTGGGCTACTTTAAACACTACTGCAAATTTCATCAAACCAAACCCATTGGTTACTTTAATTTTAATTTGATTGTAGCCAAAGAACATGTAAGAGTTGAAAATGAGCTTAGATAGTACGAAGCATGGTGTACCTAGTTTGACCAAAGTGGTATCCACACTTGCCTAAACTTAGATTTGGTGGGCACGAGACAAATGGCATGCACATTATAAAAGGTCAACAAATTAAAAGTGTGTGTTTTCCTCAATTTCTCACTAACAATTCTAATCATTGAATTTGCCTAAAGAGACAAATCCTATTTCACCACTGCCTCCCCACTATGAGTGGATTACCTCCTCCCCTCGATTATATATACCTTTTATAATATACAGTAATTTTTGTAAAATGTTTGAATCCATGTTTGTAGAATTATTAAGTAGGATGATTATTTATTAGACGCAATATCTAGCTATAAAGCATTTCATAAAATGGGCACGTTGAAGCATTTACCTAAACACGTTCGTTTTACGCACAATTTCATGAAACTACTTATTGATGGGAAGTTTGAATCTATAGGTGACATAAAAAAAAAAAAAATAAAAAAAAATAAAAAAAAAAATAAATAAAAAAAATAAAAAAAAAAATGCACGCCACCTATAATAGTCAAAGGCTCAAAAAAATTGAACTTAATTGTAGTTGACAGTTTGCGTATGCGGTCTCATAGTGATGACCGTACCCTTTCCACAAAAACCCATAAATTGTAAAATGGGTCATTTTTCAAAAAGTTGTTATAAACCTGATCATATATTATGTGACATCTTTTACATTGTGAGTAACCGTTTAGTATTACTTGTTATACGTGATCTCACCATCAAAAATGAATAAAAAAAAACAAAGATAAAGTTAATTACATTGTATTACACGAAACTTGTTGTATCTTTTACAATTTTTTTCGTGTCTATATATACGTAGACTCGTAGGATGATTCATACATACGTAATTTAGCAATGCATGTAAATGTATGTATACACCATACAGGAGAAGAGAAAATATTAGAGTTTGTTAAATTGAATACGGAGTATAACCGAATAACACCTCATCATTACCGCGAATGTGTGAAGTTCTTCTTTAATCCTAGTTTGTGCTACTTCAATTCATATCTAGTGCCTGTTTCGAAGAAAGGTTAATTTCATTAATTAAAAAAGTCATTCACCAAGAAAGTGACTCATACGAAAATTATGTATCACCAATAACACCCTTTATTATTGACTAGTGTAAATGTATGAATTGAAATTCTTTTTTTGTGCTTCAAGTCAAGCATAACATTAAAATTTTCCACCATACAAGAAGACATTTTGTTACTAGGTAGATTGCTCAATCTAATTGACATGCATATGCGCACTCTTAGTAGAGAAGTCATAAGAAATGATTGATAGCTGACCATGTCAAGGGGACACTGGCATTGACATTTTGATTTTACAAAATTCTACGTCGTTTCATTGATTTCTTTAAGTTTGGTTTGAATATATGATAGAACACTCAAACCAAACGTAAAGATTTAAAAGAAACCGGAAATGTAGTGTCTAGTGCATTATGATACATGTGGCCGGTATATACATCAATTTCTCTAAATTATTTCTAGCCATTACTCTCAACCTTTGGTTCTAATGATAGTAATAGTCCCCCTGCCTTGGGTGTGAATCTTGGTTAAGGCCACTACAGCCTTGCCGGAAAGCCCTGGCCCGTGCGCGGTTACGGCCGGCCGATAAGCGTAGTCACCAACCGGGTGTTTGAGAGGTCTGGTTGGGGGCATTGAAATTCTACGGTTAATGTCATTCAAGGTTACGTCACCATCCTCGCCCCCTGGCTTCACTAGCCCAAAGGGATAGACCATCTTTGTTGCGCTGCTATTTGTTGTGCTCACCCTCTTTTTCTTCTTGATCTCTTTGTACCCTACATGTAGCACACAACCATTAATTCTAAATTAAGCTAATCATTAGCATCTAAATATTATTGGAAATTAATTAAATTGCATGTAGGACCATGACTACATGAGGGCTTAGTTAATTTAACATTTTTATATAGACAGCAAAACCATTGGATATATTATTCAAATTTCAAAATACAAATCTACTCAACTTCGAATTATGAACTCACATAATCGCTCTTAAAAACACAATCTATAGGGGATAAATAAGGCTATTTTTTATGGTGGATGTAACATAACCATCATTGATATCTTTGTTTACTCCTAAACTAAAGTTTTAGTAACAAATTTATCATAAGTATAATTATACACAAAGAAATTAAAATGTAGTAGAAAAATGAGAATGTTTGCAAAATTATGGATGCAGTACATGTCACTTTTAGCAGTAGCGATGCACCTCTTTCTTCTCCTGGGACCTAATGACCCTATAGATGTTGACACAAACTTTTGGACCAAACTTGCCATCTAGGCGAAAAAATAATTCGAGAAGCTGGACCAGAATAAGATCACATATTCACATATTAATTGTTTGGAAATTTGGATGTATCCCTACAAACATACGGAGTATACGGCATGCCATCCATTATGGTTAGTAGTACAACTCACTTTTTTCACACAATCTAGCTACTTCTTGCTTTCCCGGACTATTGATCATCCACTTCAATGGACAATGATCAACCACTAAAGTGTCGAATGTCGATCACATGCATGATTGTATATCCTATGGTTTACAAAATTGTAACAAAGAGTACTTTCATTTAAGACCAATTTTCTTGTTACTTTGGCAGACCTATTGTAAGGTGCTTAATATGACAGAGTTTTCGAAAATAATTTTACGTACATCTTAATAATGTACGTCTTCAGTTTCAGAATTTATCCTCAATTCTATCATATAGTTAATTCCACACGTTTAAATTTGTGATCAAGGAGGTGTAGGGAATTATGTTCTACTCTCTACTCACGGATTATAAACGTGTAGAATTACAACGACTAAATTCTAAAACGACTAAAATATAACCAATAAACTCCATTATCTAGCTACATGAAAACTAAACATATCATGCCGTGCTGATCAATTTCAGTATTACCCTGTCATGCCGTTAAAAAAAAAAAAAAAAAAAAAAAAGGGTAGCGAGCAAGTACCAGCAGAGATAGATGAAGAGTCAGTGGAGTAGGTGTGATCATCAGTGCTGCTTGTGGACTTGGTCGTGATAGAATTATCATCATCTTTAGTAGAATAAGTTGACATTTCCTGAAGCTTTGGAGAAATTGGAGCAAAAATCTCTTGTAGCAGCTCTGTATTTGTCTCTTGATAATAATTTAGCTGATCCTCTTCACACATTTCCTTCATTGTTGATTGTTTCTCCATAATTTCACCTATATTTTAATTTCCATCCAAATGTATAATAGTTAATTCTTACTCAAGATTAATAATCAGAGTAATTAACCATTTTTTCTGTAATAGAGTAGTACGTAGATTTTCATACTCCCTTCGGGTTTTTTTTTTTCTTTTCATTTTTAAAATTTATATTGAATACGAGTATGTGACAATGTGCGGATATATACTCGAGACCAAGTGCTAAAAATTCATGGAAATTGAGAAAGTATATATATAATCACCTGCGTAATAATTCGTGAGATCATGGTGATTAGCAAGTAGACTTGCATGGCTGAACTCCTCTGAATGCATGCTGTAGTTCGTAAGCCAATTGTTCCAATAACTCTGCAACAACGTATGTGCACTGATCAGAACAACAACAAAACGAGAGAAACTGATTTCAAGTAACACTTCAAATTCGAATATCTTAATATATACAGTGAGAAAAATAAAATAAAAACTATATATTATAGTCAATTTCGCGACGAAAACTTACTAAATCATCGGTAAGATTGATTGCTAATGGATCGTCGTGGCCAATATAATAGTCTTGGTCATGATGAGCATTATTAGTTGAGCATAGTGTAAGCTTCCGTCGCTTAAAATGAACACTAAACTCGATCAAAGCATCTTCGAGATAGCCCGTCGATAAGAAATTTGAATAATTATCCGCATTATTTGGTAGTACCAAACATGGTGCGTTGCTCTCCATGTTAGTATCTACTAAACAGAAAAGTTGTAAGTATTACAAAATCAAACTTCAAATGATGAGTTAAACATAGAGAAAATGGGCAACGTATATATAGCTACAAAAAAGGTGTGTAATGGAAGGACAAAACAACCAGTACTAAGGAAAGTGAAATCTGGTGGGGCTAATAAAGTTGCGGACTTAATTAATGATTGCCGAAGAATATATATTATTGTCCTCGTCTTTAATATCGTCTAACACTCTTAAATTATACTAGTCGTATTATAGATAGGGAAGAGTTTAGGAGTTTCTAATAGAGTTCAAGAGTTATTATTTCAAAATAAGTGAATGCCAACTAATTAATTAAATAAAGTCTAAAAAATGGTTTTTTTTAAGCATTACGTCTTAGATCAAAGAGGACAACTCAAATTTTACACAGCAATTACGTACTCCTAGTAGATTCAGTCGAGTTTGTTAAAGATTGTTGATCAATACGAGATTATCTGTCGTTGAATATAAACTCGAAAAAGTGAATGATTTCCATACGGCCGAATTACGGCTAGCTGATGTGTGATCGCAAATACTCATAGGACTAATTTGCAATTATTCCAATTAAAGGAAGGGGGAGGGGTGAAAGAAGAAAAGAGAAAGGCAAAGAATGTAAATATAAAGGAAGTGTAATTAGAGTTAGTAGTAAAGATTTATGATGATCCCAGCAACCTAGGGACGAGCTATGGAGGCTGTTAGTGTAATGTCATATGGGATTAATTTTTATTCTTTTCTTTAATTTGGAAAAAAAAAAGGAGAGAATGAAATTAAAGTGCATTAGTATTATTACGTATATTAGGGCTTCTTTATGAAGTAGTACTTGAAACTTGAAAGAAATGGAGAAAAAAGTATGGAAAATATGAAATGATTGTGAACAAGAAGCTTAAACAAAGGTCAGTCAACCAGAAGAAAGTAGAAAAAAGATGGGTATGTAAGAGGAGGGAAATGAAAAAAAGAGCATGCTATGTTTTTATTGGGATTCGTTGGTGTGTCCTCTTTCTGGATTATATATGTTTTTCATCTTATTGGGGATTTGGTAATTTTTGTTATACTAGTGTGATGTCACTGCTCTTTAGTACTCGATCTTTAGTTAGTGAGTGATTTTTCCAACTATAAAGCATGTAAATTTTACTAATGGAGAACAATGTTGTGGACTGCCAAACCACCGCCTCCACAATTAGTATGATATTGTCCGCTTTGGGCTGGGAGACAAGTCCTCACGGTTTTGGAAAGTGGGTCAATTTTACCCAAAAGGCCTCATACTATTAGTGTGGAGGTGGAACTTATATACAAGGATTCTGATCCTTGTTTTTTCAATGTGGGACTTGGGTTGACACCCCAACAATCCTCTCCTCAAACCAAGGCTCAATTCATGGCCGGACCTCCTTTCGTTTATTTTACGGAGACACACAGTTGCGAGGTGTTACCGAGGGGGGATGTCCGCAAACGCCAGAGTCCACTCCACTACAGGTTCCTTTAAACCGTGGCTCTGATACCACTTGTTGTGGACTGCCAAACCACCGGCTCCACAATTAGTATGATATTGTCCGCTTTGGGCTGGGAGACAAGTCCTCACGGTTTTGAAAAATGGGTCAATCTTACCCAAAAGGCCTCATACTATTAGTGTGGAGGTGAAACTTATATACAAGGATTATGATCTTTGTTTTTTCAATGTGGGACTTGGGTTGACACCCCAACAGAACAACACTACAACATGGGAGTTTTTTCCTTTTTTCCTTTTTTTTTTTTTTGATAATGGTAATACTAAATAATTAAGGTCTGGTTTAAAGCCTATCAACATTCACGTTGCTATTGTGACCCCTCGCTTTCCTAACAAAAGTATGTATGGAAAACTCATGCATTACTCATATCATAGTACCAGGGGCGAAGCCAAGATTAAAAACTTGGGGTGACGGATTATAACTGTATACGCGGTATCTCTAACGGATAATATAGGAATCGTTTATTGTTTCTAATAAAAACTGATACTATACGATCTTATTTAATAAGAAACATAACGGAGGCAGGGGCGAACCTAACCCCAAAAATTTGGGGTAACCATCTTAGTACAAGTTTTTTTTTTTTCCTAATTTTTTGGAATTTTTAAGGCAATAATTAGGTGTTTTCGGGGAATTTGTGGTAGCCGGTGCACCTCAGCCTACCCCCTAAATTCGATCTTGAATAAAACGTATATGCTCAACAAATTATGGAATAAGAAAAAAAAATATATTGTAAATGCGAACAAAACATAAGTGGAGAAATAAACAATCTAAATGAGAATATATATCAAAGACATGCATTAGTTAGCATGAAATGTTTGTAGCCTACTGGTTTGTATGAATAATTGTTCAGACCTTAGTCAAGAGTTCAAATCCTCTCATCGTCGACTAACTAAAGTTATGCTTATTTTTAAAAAGTATAGGAATAATTTAAAAAAACAATGAGACTTACTATTAAGAAGATTTGAACCCACAACCTTCAAGTTACAATGATAGCACTCTAACCACTGTACTAACAACATCTTATGCTAAATTGGTGCTCTAAAATATATATAAAGGGATTCTGCCCAAAAAACTTCAAAAAAAATTTCCCCGGCCGGGATGGCGGCCGCCACCCCAAGCCACCAGCTGGCTTCGCCGCTGCATAGTACTGATACTAGCACATGTTAAACTAATTTTCCTTCCTTACTATATATCGCAATCCAATGCCATTATCGCAGTTCAAAATTTATTACTACTAATAATGTTTGTTGATGCAATTATTTTATATTGGAAACGATAAGTATATTAAAGTTATGTGATATACTGATATTGGCATGAATTTTGTATATCATAAATGGAATTCAATTTACTACACATCATGAATTACTAATGTTATTATCATATTATGTATAGTACTTAACTCCATTTTACTGCATAAACTTGCAAATTTTACGAACAATTATACTACATTGGTGCAAATTGACTAATACAACACAGAACAATCCACGTTTATAATTATTATTATTATTATTGTTAATGTATGTATATGACATAGTACTTTACATCTGTATAAGACAATTTAACATCATAACTTTATGACCTCTAACATTACTATAGTATTTTGCTTATTAAAATGAGGATATGTTCAAATTTGATCAAAGTAAAACCCATGCCGACAAATCCCAAAGTCTTTTAAGTGTATGCATATACCGAGTATGCCTCAACTTGTTACCATATTCAAACCATTCGAATTAGAGGAATTAAGTCATCAAATCACTTTATTTTTAATTCGGTATTATTGTCGTTTTCTCTTTTTGGTTTTTGCATCATAACCCTAACATTTAGTTGGATAAATTACAAAACTAACTATTTATTAGATTGATTGTGCATGTAATAATCACACTGGAAAAATGAAAATTGACAACTGAAAACAGAAAAACACTTTTTTCTAATTTTCAAAAACAGGACTTTGTTTTTCGAAAAAACTAAAAATTGAAAACTAAAAACAATACCAAACGAGCTCTAAACAACATTATTATACATTTTCTTAAAAAAAAAAGTACGTACTAATTTCAGAAGACTTGACTTGTTAAAGTAGAAAGGTTAGTTGAGCACCCTAGGCCAATTGGTCGTGCAAAAAACTGGTATCAATTTTATACTAGAATGTCTTCTCATTTACGAAAGAAATTTCCCGACTTGAATAAATAAGAGAAACGAACCTTTAACTTCTTAATTAGGGATTGTACGTGACTAATCTACCACCTCATTATTGTACTAGGTGACTTTTGTTTAAATTGGTGATTTTGTTAGATTTAGTTAAGTTTGTGAGTGGGATATAGATGTGGGGGGACTAATGATATTATGTTATGGTATGACAAGGCAAAAAGGTAAAAATGGATAAAGGACAAGAGAGAACAAGCTTTAGGTTGGACTAGACACTAGACAGTGAGAGTAAGAGAGAGAGTGAGACACAATTCAAATTTCAGCTTTTACTTTTCAATCTTTTTTTTTTTCTAAGGGGATAATTCGGTGACCAACCCTAATAATTTTGCTTTTATTTCTTTTGGTTTCTGAGTAAACAAATCAGTAAACTTTTTCTTTGTTTCTTCACATTCTCCACTGTTCTGTGTGCATAAAAGGTGACACCAGAGAATTGGCATGATCGAGTAGTGGGGACGAAATGACATATATGCTCGGTACTCTACCATTTTCACCTTGCGACTTTTCTTTTGACTACTCGGCCTTGTTGAATTATTGGCCTTAAGCTTTAATAATATGCACTTTGTCATGCATAAACATAACAGCATGAGTAACAGCATGCATTGCACATTTGCACCCTATCATACGCACGTCGTTATGGATACGGTTGGCCTGGATGTAATGTGCATTTTATTTGGAACGTTGGTTCTATATGATGAGCCAGTTATCACCCTTGTTACGAAAACGGGTGGAATGAAAGATGACATATAAAGAGTTAACCACGTGTCGGGTCGTGTCGTGCTTCGTGCTGGCACAGCCAACTTGGCACGACCCGAGCACGGTTCTCGTGTTGGCGTGTTCATGTCGTGTCGTTCCAAAAATTCAAAATCTCACCATGCCACGGCCCATGGCACGCTGACACGGCGTGTTATGTCGTGCCACAACGTGTCAACTAGCGTGCTAACAGCTACTTTTTGACTTTTCGGATATTTTTTTCCTTTTTTTTATCGTGTTTTAGCGGGCCAGCCTGCCTGTGTGCCAAGGCAAGAGCAAAATCCGATTTCACAACCGTGGCACGAGGCGAGCCCGGCCTGCCACGTGTCGTGACGGCTCGGTCGATCCACGTGTCGTGTCGTGTCCGTGTCGTGCTCATGCCAGATCGCGTGCTGCACGAATAATGTGACACGAAATTCCTATTATTTTGAGGCATTTTGAGAATGTATCCAAAAACAAAATTTGGAGGATTTGTTATGAAACGAAGGTATCATACCAAAGCGGGTCGATGGCTCCGTAGTTGTCGTGGAGGGGGTACAAGGTACATCCCCCGTCTCAACTTGTCATGCAATTTTTTAGGAACTTTGATTAACCGAGTAGTGTGTACACCCTTCCCAATATGTGATTCTTTTTTATATAGCTGGGCATTTGTGATGGGATGGAGGGAGTATTAGATATCAATGTCTGTCTTTGGTTGGATGCACAAAGTTCAGATAGTGGGCTAATGATCCATAAATGGTATGTTGGAAAAGCTTTTCAAAGCTCGTGCACTGGAGGCCCAAAATTTTTCCCACAGTTGGATGAAGAATAGTGTAGCCCAAACTAAAAACAAAAACTCATGGACACATGTGTAGCAACCCTAAAATTTCGCTTAAACAAAACTGGAAATAATTTAGAATTGTCACGTCAATTGTTAGTAAATAAATTCAATGACAATAATCCCAACGAAAGAAAAGACAGCGGAAGACTTTAAATGTCGAACTACAATTCTCAAAACTACATCAAAAATTACATAATTGAATGAAATATGGTTCCAATAAGGTTTAAAAAATCCCCACCATGCATGAAGACCACTCTAACAAGCATCCACTTCAAGACCTGTCAACTACGCCATCGAGAATGACGTAGGCCCCACAAATAAGGTAGGGAACAAACTAGAAAACAGAACGTCAACATAGGCTGAGTAAGAAATCACAAATAAAAGGATAAAAAAAGATATGCACCTTGAGACGTGTAACTAACAAATAACAAGCAATGGTTATAACAACGAATCCAGACAATCAATTGAAAAATGCGATAATCACCATATCGTTGTGAATCGTATAATCTCGATTCATACACGTTAATCCGCAAGGTTGGGCTCCTACCCCTCAGCCACCGCAATCTTGAACCAATGCGAGCTAGAGTACATGTAAACCGATCCTACAGACTTAAATTGTGCACACCCCTCGCTAAAGATCCAGTAGCATGCGTACCTATAGGAGGAAAGCCTAATAGACTCCGACCCAAATAGTACTTTGATCAGAGGTATAAGCAATGATCGGTACGTGCCGCATCACAATCACTCTAGGCGGTATTCGTTTATCATACTTTTCTTTCATCCGTTTTAGATACATTATTTGACAACTTGGTTTACAAACGGGCGTACCCACATTCAACAATCAACGAAATCAAAACACAAAACAAGATCAACGAAGCAGCAAAACCACTCGGCCAAGAAGCCGAGTGGCCGAGATGGGTGAGGCCGAAATAAAAGAGGAAGGGCCGAAGGGCCTTAGGAAATTGCGAGAACCACAAGTGAATATACAACATTAAAAATCGAATGAGGTAAATTGGAAATCGAATGAAACAAGCATTGTATCAATGGATATGAATTGAATCATCAACGATGTGATAATAGCATATGATGCTCAATTGATAGACCAACGTTCTTACCTTACTTGAGCAAAATCACTAGGTTGATCCAAGTCTAAAAGAGTATCTCCTCGAGCACACACCCTATATCACAAAATAACAAGATTGAATCACCAACTACTCCATGAACTTAACCCTAACATTATATACAATTAATCAACCAACAAACTAACACTCCAAACCAAGCAACAAATCCAACATTTTTTTTAGAGGGTTCACCCTCCCCACATAGGGTGTTATGGTTATGACGGTGAAGCCGTTGGGAATTTTGGATCGACGGCGAAGCCGTCTGAATATTCTGGGGTGTTTCAAGACAGCCGACGTGGTGGTTAGACAGTGGAGACTGGGGATGGATGAATGCTTTTGAAAGAGGCGAGAGAAAGAGGTTAGAGTAAATAAATCAATTTACCAAGTATAAATATATGATTTTGTATAATATACACGATGAATAGTGGAAAATACTATAGACAATACATAAAAGTCTCAAATATACTGCGTATTTACGTAAATGCCATTGTGGGATGCACTATTCTTCATCCCACCGTGTGCAAAATTTCGGCCCTCGGTACACTGTGTACAAACCACAGACACTACAAAATTTTTAATTCTTAGGTTATCTATATCTTTCATACTCACAACCGATTTTTTTATTCCAATTTAAATTCAGTGCTCATTTGGACAATATAGGAACTACATAGTAAATTTCTATGAGAAGTTCTACTTCTCGATAAACTAATTCCTACGTCAAATTCGCGGGAAATAGCGTGTTTGGCTACCAAATGAGAATTGAATTTAGATTTCCTTAAAATCAAATTTTCATATGTTGATTGTTTACCCTACTACAATACTCATGTCGATTGTTTGAAAGACTAGTTCACACTTTGTATTAGCTAATGTAGGTGCACGAGAAGGAGTGAGGGCATAAGTAGTACTTTCTTACCTTTTAAAGCATATGAATTGTGAATTATTATGGGGAAGAGTGGACAATTAAATTCCTACATTTCATAGGGATTATGGAATTTCCATTTCCCCCACTTTTTGTAAGATGGGGCATCTAAACAACGGATTATGCTATGGTCACTCTCCTTGGGCGAGGGATTATGGACACCCAAAATTTTATTGGCTAATGAACAAAAAAAAATAATTAATCATTTACTTGTAGCATTAATTGCAACACTCATAAAATATAACCAATATAATGAAATGTTGAATAGTGACACCTCTAAATTAATCGAGTTGTGATTTGAATTTCTAATGAACTATTTGATAAAAGGTCGTCACGAAATTGGGGTGTAACAGATGGTATGAGAGCAACCCTGTTGCAAGCGCGAGCTAGGCCAGGGACAAATTAGTCGTCTAGAAAGGGAGATCTGGGCATGTGTGACTAATGGTATTGATTGATTTAGACGCAGTGAGAACGTTACCTTTTTTTAAGTAGGGGAGTTTATAACACCATAGGATTACGAAAAGTGGTTTGTTAGATTTTGACATGTATATAATAGATTAATTACTACCATTATACTAATAACAGAATTTGCTAATGCATAAATCCTACACCCTCCGTCCCAGTTCAAACGCCCCATCCCAAAATACCCCCCGTGTTGAGAAGGTTGTACACACTAATCGGTTTATCAAAGTTTCAGAAAAATTATATAGCGAGTTACATTAGAGTTTTCTTTAACTTGCTATGCAATTTTTTTGGAACTTTAATTAACCGAGTAGTGTGTACACCCTTCCCAATAAGAGGTCGATTTTTACGTGGGGTGTTTGAACTGAGACGAAGGGAGTACACTCTAAACTAATTATCTCCGAGCGGAGGGAGTGCTCGGCCTATGCCCAACTACACGAGGACTATCCTTTGTGTTTACCAATACACCCGATAAACCCAAGATCTAGTGATGGAGAAGGTAGATTATGTAAGGTACTATGTAAAGGTTTTTTATTTAAAAGAGAGGGAAACGTGCATTAAAAGAGATAATTAAGTCTTACAACTCAGAAAGCAAACACCTAAACTGGGACAACCCGAAGCAGAAATAAATACCCCCTAGCCATACATGCGGCGAGGAGCTGGGTGTGTTTATTTCTTATTAAGGGCAGAAGAAGGTAAGAGATGATCAATAGCAGAGAGGTTCCAACAACGATGCTCTTCAATAACAATATGTGCAACCCGCCAATGCTCTAATCTGGGAGGATTACGATCAACCAGGTTGTAAAGAGGACCATCCCCAATACGGATACCAACCCTTTTCCTAATGATATCCCGACAATGCCCCTCCACTTTTTTTTTTACGTAAGGAATTACTCCATAAAACTTAGGCAAATTTAATAAATAACCCAATGTTTGCAACATGTTCATAGGATAATTCAACCTTTTCACTTTAACAAAAATAACCCAACGTTTTAATTCTCGTCACACTAATATCCCAAACGTTGGGTTACCATATCGTTGTATTTGTAGCGAAAAATGTTTTTTTAAAAACTAAATTTTCCGTCTTTTAGAGAGTCAATCAGTCAAAGGAGTCTCTCAATATATATGGTGAAAATGATTAAAAGCACTTGGACAATACTAAAAATCTAAAAATAGAGCACGAAGCGGATCATAATATAAGCATGCTTGGCCGAACAATAAACCCCCAACATTTTAATTCAGCCCAGCCCAATTATTCGACCCTCAATTTTAACATTGAGCCAAACTCGAAATCAACCCGATCCATAATCACTTGAAACCTAATTCCAGTAGTGAATTGCCTCTATCATCTCAATAATTTCTACCTCTACTAAACATTATCCAAATCCAATATCCACTTTGACATTTCACTTCTGAACTGACTGAACTGAGTACATTTGTAGTATTGTACATTCCACTCTGTATTCCATACCTTTTGGGGGAAAAAATAAGACAAATTAAAATAAAATCATAAAATAGATGCAATTCCACCTTTTGAAGATTAGTGAGTACTAATAATGGTAACTTGCTTAACAAAACAAGAAGGTTTAATGGTGACTTGAAAGAGGCAAAAAAAGAACAAAACACAATGAAGTAAGAGAGAGAGAGAAGAGAGAGAATGGAAGTGGAAATACACAAATTATTGCCTCAATTTAGAGTTGAAATTCCACCTATAACCAAGCAGAGTAATACCCATGTCTCCACCCTTCGTATGTCTTCCTCTTTTGGGTGCGTCAACTTTACTCAATTTCATTTCTGAATTTGACCCATTATTTCTAATCTCATTTGATTATGTGGGTTTGTTTTTGTTCGATTGATTATGCTCTCCTGTGCAAAAAGATTAAATCTTTATAATCTATAAGATTATGCAATTTTTCTCTTTGTTTTGATATGATCTTTTGCGGGTCGGGTTGTATAATCTTTAGTTTGATATATGTATGTATGATTTTCAATGTGAATAAAAGTAAAATCAGAAATAATGATTTGAGGTTTTCTGTAATTAGTTGCGGGTCAGCCATTCTTTACTTTGTTATACTGGAATTTGACTAGAATTGAGTTACCTAGAACCCTAGATATGCTAATTGGGGTGCTTGATGTGTATTTTATTCGCCGTTTTTCGATTGAATGTGCCTCGGTTAATGATATAATTAAGCTTGTGGTTCAGATTAGGGAGTTGGAGATTACAGTATCCGAAATTTAGCTTTAGGAAATTATTGAATTCGGAGTCATTCTCTTAGATGTGGTAAGCGGGAATGTGATGGATTAAGAGAGTTGTAGTATGGGAATTGAATTATGCAGAATTTCAGAATCGATGCTGCTATGAGTTGCGCTGAATTTAGAGGTGACTCTGATCATATGATCGCTCAAGTGAGATGGAGATAGGGTTTAACTGTTTAAGTGTGAGTTCTTAAGGAGCCCGTTTTAGCATTACTCTTAGTCTCATATGCACTTATTTAATTTGATGGGGTTAGAAAAAGGAGTGATAGGTTATGCGCCATGCTCAGATATCAGTGGTAGATTATGCGTGGGACTAGAGGATTTAAAATGGGGAAATGCTGTAAAACATCATTTTGAGATTCTGAATAGAAAGCAAAAAGTGAAGGGGAGGATAAAGAAAGGGAGATATGTGAGCGAAATTAATATTCCCGTCATTTCGATTAATTGATGAGAACTGAAGGTGTTCTTTTGTGGCTTTGTCTCATTAGCTCATGGTAGAAAAATCGGAATCAGATTTTAAGAATGTTATGTCTTTATCTTGCTTTCCGTCCCAATCGCACAGATTTGGGATCAGAGAAAGATATTACATTCCATTGCATCCTTTCATTTCCTTTCAAATCTCTTGTAATTTTATTAGCAGAACATGGGGAGTTCACTCTGTTCCTTTCTACCTAACAAGCTGGGCCTGTTTCTTATAATTACGGGTGGCAAGCAATGCTTTTGTAGGTGTCTGGAATTCTAATGCTTTACTGAATTATTTTTAACTTTGACTTGTTATGTTTAAGACTTTAATCATGATTGTTGATGCTTTTTCATTTGTTTCGTCTTTGAGAGGAGTTGTACAAAGCTTTTGCTTTCAGTTTTTTTTCAATTCTACAAAAGTTCATGTTTTCAAGGTGCTTCTGGGCTTTCATAATGTGTTTTATTATCTTTTTTTTTTTTTTTTACTAGGGAGAGCTTTCCTACCACTACGTCAAGATGGAAATCTCTAGAAGTACATTGCAATAATGGTCAGAGTATGCAGCAGTCGGCTGTCTCGACTAGCGATAATTTGAGGCTGCCTGAGCTCTCTTTCAACAGATTACAGCCTAGTGATCAGGAGTGTGATGGTTTACTGAGGCACCATTTCGGTCGGTATCTTGCTCGGGAAGCTTTCCTTGACGAAGAATACTGGGTGAGTCTGGTATTGTGACATCAAGATAATTGCTATGCACAAAATCTTAAATTTTCCATAATTATTTTCTCCCTTTCCATGGCAGACAGCAGCATGGCTACGTGCAGAAGCCCATTGGGAATCTATGTCATACATGAGGTCGTTTCATACTTCTTATAGAACTTTTAACACCATTGATATGCTTTCCTTTACGCGCATGCGTTATAGGCTCTCTGTGGAGTTCCTTCATTTTTATCTCTCCTTTCCATTTCAAAATTCTCCTGTTTCTTCTTTCCCCTTTTTTCTATATATGCTGGTTACAGTTTTTGTATATTTCATCTTTCAGGCACATTGATGTATATAAAAGGAAGTATGCAGAGAAGGTTAGTTAATGTAGGAATAAATTACTAAACCATAATAGTAGTTTTAATGAGTAATTATGAACCTGCAATTACCACCCATTAATTAAGCAAGTACTTCTTCTGAATCCAACTTAGTGCTTAGCCTTTGTGGATTTGTGTCAGGGTGGGTAGGTTGGCTAATCAATAAGATTTGATATAGGGGGTAAAGAACTAAAGATTGGCGCCCTTCTGTAAACAAAGATATTGATTCTTTGGTCTCTATGTGATTAAGACTGATTAGAGACACTGAAACGGCTCTCTTTTAGGTAGGCTGTTGCTTTCTCTAGAGAGTTTTACTCAACCTTTAATTTTTCATATAGTGGATGAAGACTACATTAAGCCTATGTTTTAAATATACGATGATGACCTTCATTTGAAAGTTACTTTTAGACGTAATGTCTCAACAATGGACAAATGCCTATTCATCTTTTGCGTTCAAAAAATGGTTCAGCAGTCTCAGTTTTTGCCGGGTCTAGGAATAGGAAAAGCGGATTCTCGGTTTTGACATGTTGAATTGACATTCTACTCCTGGTTTGCATGCTAGGTGCTGCAGACATCTATATTATATAAAACACTTTACCATAGATACTGTGTGCAGTGTAAAGTGAACTTGGTTTAAGGGGTTATGAAAACATCAGAGTACGTAACGATGCAGCTCTTACCAACAGCTTCTCCCTATACATCTTAGAATTCTTATGCTTTTGGTATGTGATGTCAAGTAGAGGCCTCTGTTTTGTTTATATTTTCTTATGACACCTGTGACCTTGGTTCTTCAAGAGCTGAAATGTTGTCTCTTCCATGGACCAGTTCTTAGAAACTTAAATCTCTGTTTTCCAACAGGGAAAAAAAGGAATGGCTGCCTCTAAGTTAGAGATTATCATAGCAAGTTTGGGAATGATGTATACGAGAATACCCGTGTACTCTTGGTCTTACTCACATTAGCACCAGCCAAAGAGATGAAAAGGAAAGACAGTATCTAATCTGTTTTCCCGCATGACCAAGTATATGGCTTGGATCAGATGACACATATACCTTTACTAGTTTTTAAATAATTATTCAACATCAAGCTGATAGATTCCTCAAGGTTGTTAGGTTTTCTTATCTTGCCTGCTAATGCTTTGGATCCTCCTCATTACAGGAATTCTATGCTCTGAAAAGGCGATGCTCTGGGCCAGATGGAAATTCCCTTAGGTGCTTCTGTTTAGTTGCGGTATGTTTCATGCTCATAACTTATTTTTAAAATACAATGGAATTGCTGTGAACCTTGTAGGCTATAGAAATAGGCTGTGTGTAATTTTTAGATGTATTTATCTACTATGTTGTTTGAGATATTTCTCTCCTATTGATGTTCATAGCTATTGACTCAAATGTGGTTATATGTGAGTTTTAAGTGTTAAGATTGTTTTCTTACATTCCTGCCTCTTGTTTCTTACCTGCTATCTTTGGAGAAAAGTTATGTCACTAGGTTCCTGCTTTATTGGATATCTGAGCTATGTCAGCTAGCTTTGATAGCTCACATGACTCATGACTTGTTTGGCTCTATGATGTGCTGTGATCTTTGTGTTCGTTCGGTTAGAAACGCCTTTTGTTCCAATACTGTTAAATCTAATGCTCTCCCAATTAATTGATTGTTGTATGTTATGTGTAAACCGCTTCATTGTCTCCTACTCTCCGTGGTTCAAATTATCAATCGTCTTTGTTTATTGTGGTTTAGGTGAAAAGGGAGGAGAAAAATGTTAGAAGAACAGTGTTAAACAGCGTTGTTGGGACTCTAGATCTCAGCATTCGACAATTTTTACAGGGAGAAACATATCCTGGGGTATGTCTTTTCAACTCCATGCTTGGCAAAGTCTCATATGAGACGGTCTCAGAGTAAATTATTGTGAGACCAATCTAATTGGTTAAAAAGTGACTGTTGTAACATTGTTCGTGATCATTGTATTGCTTTTAGTAATCGTTTTAATTCACGTTAAACTCACATCTACTTTATAATTTATAGGATGGCATGATAATATTAGACATAATATACTCCTTTAATAATCCCTAGATAGGAGGTTATAAACATTAATTAAACAATTACGATATATAGTACAATGGTCACTAATAATGTAAAAGAGGTCACTATATAGACAAATAGAACAGTCTCACAACAACTTACAGTGAGACCGTCCCACACAAGACTTATTCATGATTACATGTACGAATTTATGACCTATGCAGCTATCCTCTTTTTTTTTTTTTTTTTAAAAAAAAAAAAAAGCTGATTACTTTTCATAATACTTTCAGGAGGTGAAGAGGCCATCAGTTGCATTAGCCTCTCATGAGCCATTTGGTACGCATAGATATGCCTATATCGCTAATGTTTGTGTTTCTAAGTTTGCACGGCGTCAGAGAATTGCTTCTAATTTGCTTCATCTGGCCACGTATATCGCCACTTCATCCGGTACCAAATTCCCCATAGCTGATAGTATTGTCCCTAGTGTTTGTGCCGTTTAAATACTGCCTATTTATGGACAAATTTTGTGCATGCTACAAGGTATGAAGCAGCTATATATCCAAGTAAATGCGGATAACAAGGCTGCTCAGGACCTCTACAGTAAAACAGGTTTTAAGGTTTGATATCGATCTTCTTGGGACATCATTTCTAAATTCTTTTAGCACACTAATTGCATGCTGTCGAGTGTCAAGTAGTCCATATGTAACAAAAGAAAACAGCACTTGATATACTGGTCTCATTTGATGTGAAGTTTGAATCTCCCCGGGCTTATTTAAGAGTTTATTCTTACGCTCACGTTTAAAAAAGGGGAACAATATGGAAAACTTGCTGCGCATCATGATAGTGATGAATGATAATGGTTTTGGTGTGCATCATGCATTCATACAACATGATAATTCCACTACGAGATCCAACTAAAAAATGCATAGCTTATGTGTTGGAGACTACCAGAAGCAGCATGCATTACTCCCCATAGCCAATGTCTGGAATCCCAGATGCATGTACTGTCAGCTAAGGCAGCGTCTTGAAGCCTGTAGTCTATTTTTTATCATTGTTTCGTGGATACTGAACTACTAACTGTGCCCCTCTGTTGTCATGATTACTTGTTTAGACACAGAAATCAGGAGTAATTTTCTTTCTGTAAGTGAAACTAGTTATGTTTACCATATGATAAATTGATAATGCAACTCATCATTCTGAAAAAAGAACTGAAGATTTGCCATCTGTTATATTTATTGAGATACTATTTGGCTTAAACTAGTATCTTTAAAAACATGAATTATATCTGTTATTAATAAATACCGACAAAACAAATTCAGAAATGACACCAATTTATCTTAGTGAAGTTAATTTTCTGTACTTGGTATTTATTATATCCCTTGTCAGTATAACAAAATAATGCTGGTCGCGAGAAAAGGGATCCGCTCTTATTGGTTCAACTTGAATTTTGAGAATTATGAACATCAGATTTGGGGTGTGGCATAAGTATTCTCTAGTTAAGGCTCGTGTGTCAGTGTGTGATTTCAATGAACAAATATATTCAACTGAATTATTTAAGTTATGGACATCGGAATGGGTTGTAATCGAGTGTAAGCGGTCTGCAGTTAGTACGATTTCAGTCAAGGGCTCGTTTGTGATTAACTGTACAAACATAAATGCTCTTGTTTTATAAGTGAGCAGATCATGAGAAGACCGTGCTCATCCTGTTTATGTCTGCAAATAGGCTCTTTCTGTTCGATAATAGCTCGTGTAAATACTTGTCTATACTATTTAAAAATCTATCTTTGACAAATTTACAGTGAACTTTTTGAACCTACCTTGTTGTATATTAATGAGTTCAACCCAATTAGGCAAACTAGTCAAGCTTGAGCAGAGAATGGGAGCCCGAGCTTGAAAAACTGGGTTATTGTAAATAATCAAGATTGAACACTTACGTACTTGCTAAATACTTCTTTTATCAAAAAGATTTCACTTCTGATAGTTGCTCTTTTTAAGTATACAAGGGTAAGTACCGCTGTACGTGGTGAAAAAGCTGTTATCCCATATACATTTGATTAAACTTATTTCCTTATTCTGATAGAGGACGAATTGAGAGCATTATCATTCTAACCTAGTAACCGTGGGAAGGGATCGTTTTTTCTTTTTTGAAATAGAATTATTTTGGGACAGTTTATAAAGGAAAGATGATCAGTCCTTTTGAGATGGATGCTGAACAGAGTATTTTTCGTGTTCTCGAATGTTTTATGGGAATTACCTGTATGTTTATGTTTTCTTGTTTTTATTAGATTGTGGAGGTTGCGTCATCCACCGACATGAAAGATCAGAGACTTCTAATGTTGAAGGAACTATAGATATATGGAGATAAACAGATTACAGCCAACATGTAAATGTGTATATAGAGTCTTTGCTCCAGAGTCCACACAGGTATCTGTTCACTTACGCCTATGTCTATTGCTGTAACGTGATGTCAGGACTCATCATCATTTTTCTTATTCTGCCATTAAGTTGTGTGTGATAGAAGTTGCCAATTGGTTTTAGTTTTGGCATGCGAAGCTCCAAGCAGCTTAATTGTAAGATGTGTGAATTTGTGTGTCGTGCATAGTTTCATGTAAATAAACATAATTTCATTGGTCTGAATTAAAGCAGTAATTTGCTTTGACGCCAATGCTTCGACATTTGCCTTTGTGTAGTTCCGAACAGCATGTTCCATACTTCTATGGTTTTGTATATCTGTTCTTTTGGCCTTTCTTTGTTTTGCACATTTTTGCCTTCTGTAGCCTTGTAAATACGATCGTTAAGTATTAAAAATGTGAGAATAGAAGTCCATTTACTCCTTGTCCCGCCTTATTCCCATTTAGAACCAAGTCTTCCCTCCTACCAAACTGGCCAATTTAGGACCAAGTCTCCCACTTCCTATTCATTTCTTGAAATGTCTATGGTAAACTGGTAAGACCTCATTCTTTTTAGGGAAAAGTCTAATCTTTAGAGAAAAATAGTGACCTAATAGATGGGAATAATACTTCATCACAATTAACAATAGGACTTACGTTGCACGAGTCCACTCATGTTATTATTTCTATATTAAATGCTAAGGAGTAAGGAGGTGCCTCTAATAGTGAGTTTCGAATCCTCAACCTCGTGTTTATAAGGTGAATTTGATATTTTGATATATCCAGTAATGTAATCCATCTCTATTTTTATGACTATTACAATTACCTTATTTTTTTTATTTTTTATTTTTTTATTTTTTTTGTGACGTCATATATCTACGAAGTATTATTTTTTGTATTGACAAGTCAAGTTTTTTTTTTTTTTTTTTTTTTTTGGGACAAGGTTAGTTAAAGTCGTCTTTGATAATTTTGTAGAAGGCATGTGTAGTTGCATCCTAGAACTATCCTAATTTTTGTATCTGGGTGTTCGGTAGTGGGTAGTAGGTAGTTGGTAGACTAGTAGTGACAAATATGCACCACTAAAGTAGTGGGAATTTGGCAATTTGGGTGTTCTAGTAAACGTATAAATAGAAGCCAAACAAGTGATGTGTCTACATCACAATACCAAAACAGCTCTCATTTCCATGCAAACGTTTCTAAACATCCATGAAATTTCCTTGCTATTTTGGGGTCAAATTCAAATCATCCATGAAATTTCCCTTCAATAGGCCATACTCGTCTTATATAAACCAGCTTGTTGGATAGTAATATGCTCATAGTGCATTCTTTCCAATAAATCAAGAATCCCTTAGCTTGCAATTTGTAAGCAGCCTAGAAGCGCAAAAAAAGAAAAAAAATACCGAGACGTGCCAATGGTGAAGGAGGGGAAGGTTGTTGATGAGGTCTCTGGCTGGCTTAGAGTATATGATGACGGTTCAGTAGACCGAACTTGGGTCGGTCCACCTGAGGCCAAGTTCATGGTCGACTCTGTTCCAGCACATGAGGACTTTGTAGATGGAGTTGCAGTCCGGGATGTGGTTACATTAAAGGGTCCGCGTGTCCGGGTTTATATGCCCGAGTCAGGGGCTTATGACAGCCTGGAAGATGATAAGCTGCCCATAATTCTGCATTTCCATGGTGGGGGGTTTTGCATAAGCCAACCAGATTGGTTTATGTATTACTCCGTTTACACCAAGTTAGCCCTGCTTGGTCGGTCAATTGTCGTTTCAGTCTACTTACGATGTGCCCCTGAACATCGGCTCCCTGCTGCAGTTGATGATGGGTACGCAGCCCTCTGTTGGCTGTCCTCCCTGGCTTGCGGTGAGGCCCATGATCCGTGGCTCTCTAGTAGGGCCAACTTTGAGCGGGTTTTCTTAATTGGTGATAGTTCCGGCGCTAGTTTGGTCCATGAAGTGGCCGCCCAAGCCGGGGAAACCGATTTAAGCCCATTGAAATTAGCCGGGGCAATACCTGTTCACCCTGGCATCACCCGGGCTACCAGAAGCCGGTCCGAGTTAGAAATGCCACAAACTCCATTCTTAACTCTAGACATGGTGGACAAATTCTTGAGCCTGGCTTTGCCAATTGGGAGCACAAAAGATCACCCGATAACATGTCCGCTGGGGCCGGACGCGCCGCCTTTGAAAGGGCTGAAGCTACCTCCAATAATGTATTGTTTGGCTGATAAGGATTTGTTCATAGACCCTCAGATGGAGTTTTATGAGGCTTTGAAGGAAGCAGGAAAAGAAGTGGAGCTTTTTGTTAGCCAGAACATGAGCCACAGCTTTTACCTTAACAAGATGGCTGTTGATCATGATCCTGATACTAACACTCAAGCTCAGAAGCTCTTTGAGGGGATAGTTGATTTTATAAAAAGGCATTGAATTAGTTACTGGGAATAATTTTATTTACAGTAGTAAATTCTTGTGAGGTGTGTGTGTTTCTACTTTCTACATATCGTAATGTCAAAGTTTCTACATATTATGTTATGGTGTCTTTATACGCCCTCCATTCTCCCGGATTATTACTGTTTGGTTGAGCTCGTCTCACACCGCAAATACTACCATACCCCCGGGGTACCAAGAGAATGGTACCCCCCGGATCCCCTGTACAAAAATAAATATGTGTCAGATTCTAATGCTAAGACCCAATTTAATAAAAAAAAAGTCCAGTCTAATTACAGCCCATTACAACACAAACCTAAACCCAAACTCAATCTCTCTCCTTCCTTTCCCCACCCCCTACCTACCTGACCACCACCCCTAACCCCCCCAGCCACCGCCGCCGCCTTCATCGACCGCCACCCCAGACCACGGAAACCCACCACCGGAGGCGAAACCCTCCGGTGACCACAACCTCCCATCCCCGTGGTAGCGATTTTCCCTCCTCCCCACGTCATTTTCTTTTTTCTACTCCATTTTCTCTCTCCTAGAATTTCTCCCTCTCCGGCGGCAATGTTTGAGAGAACGCCGGTGAGCCTCTGGAGAGAACTCGTCGGGGGCGAGGGTTTCTTGGCGGCGGCTTCCGGGGATAGGGGCTGGGGAAGGGAAGGATGTGGAGAGAGAAGGAGTCCCACGATGGTTGTGGGGAGAGAAGGAGCGCGTGATGGCTGTGGCCTGTGGGGAAGTGCAGGGAGGAAACGGGGGTGGGGTGAGGTCGCCGGAGTCGGCCACCACTTTTGGTGGTGATGTCGACGGCGGCGGCTACGTGGAGTGGCAGTAGGCGGTAGCAGTGCTAGGTGGGGGAAGGAATGGGGGAGGAGAAAGAAAATGAATGAGTGATCATTATAGATCATAAATACATCATTATAGAACAAAAACTGATCATTAAAAATCAATCATTATGAAACAAAAACAGATCATTATAGAACATATATAATCATTATAGAACATAAATATGTCATTCCATGACAAAAACTGATCATTTTAGAACATAAATATGTTATTCTAGAACAAAAACTGATCATTATAGATCATAAATACATCATTATAGAACAAAAACTGATCATTAAAAATCAAATCATTATGAAACAAAAACGGATCATTATTAAACATATAGTAATCATTATAGAACATAAATTAGTCTCTCATTCTCGAATATAAATTGATCATATAAACATAAACATGTCATTCTAGAACAAAAACTGATCATGAAAAATCAATCATTATGAAACAAAAACAGATCATTATTAAACATATATTAGTCATTATATAACATAAATTAGTCTCTCCTTCTCGAATATAAAATGATCATAGAACATATATATGTCATTCTGGAACAAAAACTGATCATTATAGAACATAAATATGTCATTCTGTAACAAAAACTGATCATTATAGAACATAAATATGTCATTCTAGAACAAAAACTGATCATTATAGATCATAAATACATCATTATAGAACAAAAACTGATCACTAAAAATCAAATCATTATGAAACAAAAATAGATCATTATTAAACATATATTAATCATTATAGAACATAAATTAGTCTCTCATTCTCGAATATAAATTGATCATAGAACATAAATATATCATTTTGGAACAAAAACTGATCATTATAGAACATAAATATGTCATTCTGTAACAAAAACTGATCATTATAGAACATAAATATGTCATTCCGTAACAAAAACTAATCATTATCGAGTCCACCCCGTAACATGGGACCGGAGACACCAATAGCACCACCGATCTCCGACGACCTTATTCCGCCACTACTCCGACACAACAACTCCAATATCGTCCCCCATTATCATTCTATAACAACAACAGATCATTTTAAGACGAATATCATTCATTACACAACAAGAAGAAAAAAAACATTTTAAGACACAAACAAAAATCATTCATTCTAAAACAAAAATCATTCATTCCAGAACAGTAACTATTCATTTCAGGACAAAAACCATTCATTCCAGAACAGTAACCATTCATTCTAGAACAATAACCATCAATTCCAGCACAAAAACAATTTATTTCAGAACAAAAAACATTCATTTCAAGACTTCATTCCAAAATACAAACCATTTATTTCAGAACAAAAACTATTCCTTTCAAAACAAAAATCATTTATTCCAGAAGAGTAATCATTCATTCCAGAACAGTAACCATTCATTCCAAAACAATACCCATTCATTCCAGAACATTAGCCATTCATTCCAGAACAAAAACTACCCATTTCATAACAATAACCATTTATTCAAGAACAAATATCATTTTAGAACGAAAACCATTCATTCTAGAACAAACACTATTTATTTCAGAACAAAAATCATTCATTCTAGAACAAAAACTATTCATTTTAGAACAGTATCCATTCATTCTGGAACAGTAACCATTCATTCCAGAACAGTAACCATTCATTTCAGAACAAAAACCATTCATTCAGAACATAAAAAATTCATTTCAGCAAAAAAATCATTCATTTTAGAACAAAAATCATTCATTTCAGCACAAAAACCAATTATAACACAAAGTTAAATCATTATTAACCTATAACCTATCATTATCCGTCATTATTAAAAATTAACCATTCCAAAACAAAAGTCAATCATTCTAGAACAAAAATCATTTATTCCAGAACAAAAATCATTCATTCCACAACAAAAACCATTCATTTCTAAACAAAATATAAATAAATTATGGGGGAACATAAGCAAATAATTACATAACGTAATTAGATTTGTTTCAAAATGGTTACTTTTTGTTCTGGAATGTATGACTTTTGTTTTGGAATGATTAGTTTTTGTTTTAGAATGACTGATTTCTGTTCTAGAATGATTATTTTTTGTCCTAGAATGGTTGACTTTTGTTCTGGAATGATTAGTTTTTGTTCTGGAATTGTTGTTTTTTGTTTCAAAATGGCTACTTTTTGTTCTGGAATGTATAACTTTTGTTTTGGAATGATTAGTTTTTGTTCTGGAATGAATGATTTTTGTTCTGGAATGTACGATTTTTGTTCTAGAATGGTTGTTTTTTGTTTCAAAATGGTTACTTTTTGTTTTGGAATGTATGACTTTTGTTCTGGAATGGTTACTTTCTGTTTTGGAATGATTGCTTTTTGTTCTGGAATGTACGGTTTTTGTTTTAGAATAGTTGCTTTTTGTTTCAAAATGGTTGCTTTTAAATTGATCTATATTTTGTCCCATAATAAGTAGTTTGTTTCATAATGATCTAATTATGTTAGAAACTGATTGAAATTTGTTCCCTAGTGATTATGTTAAGAAAAGATTTATATTAATTCTCCATCAGAAAGTAAAAAATGAAAGCCATTTCCCTCTCTTTCCTCTCCCCACTCCCTCCTTTACCCCCAACAACCAACCACCACGACGTCGCCGGCTTCCCGCTATACGAATCACCACCTTCGCCCACTTCGACGCCAACAATACCACTGCCGGCTATTATCGAGTCCAATGGCATCGTGAACGACACCTCTCGAAGTTACCCTTCTTCCTCGCGGCCACTATATGTGGTTACCGGCGCTGCGTTAGGTTGCCGTCGATTTCTGACTTCTCATAACCACTATATGTCTCGACGCCCCATTTGTCGCCGAAGAAGAATAAAAACGAGGTGAAAGAAGGAAAAGAAACCAAAAAATGCCGGAGGAGAAGATGGGTGGTGGAGTTGCAGGGTGGGGTCTGGGTTTGGCGGCTCAAGCCCGTGTTGATGATGGTGTTGGGTCCGGTGGTCGTGGTGGTTGGTTATGCCGGCGTCGGGACGGGGCGGGGATTATCGGCGTTGTGGGTGGAGCCGTGGGGGAGAGGGGAGGAGAGAGACTGTGAGTTATTTGTTTGTTTTTGTTTTTAATTTGGTTGGGTTGATTTATGTTAATGGACTAGCATCTCTATAGGGCTTAGTTGATTATATGGGACGGGGGTACAAAAAGGATGGTACCCCCGGTGTACCATTGAACGATTGGCGTAATTCTCATTGCGGGTCATTATTTATTTTCATAAATAAATTAGATCTCTCCCTACATCGTTATATACAAGAGCCTTAAAAGCACTAAGATAATGACTACTCCGTACGTTATATCTAAATGACTAAATCTCACACTTGTGAAGTTGTGATCATTTTGGTGTAAGTCCACATTCATCATCCATTGCTATTGCTATTGCGGTTCATGGAAGGTCGATGATCAAGCTCCTCAAGCACCTTCGTGATATCGAGCACAAGGCGCTCAGCTAGTGTCCGAGAGAAGTCTTCCCGGATGACTATTCGAAGCACCGTTATGTGCTCAGCATCAGCCGGCATGATGTACGCAGGTACGATCCAGTTAAACCTTCTTAGCATGTCCGAAACCTCGAATTCGTTATAATGAGTATTATCCTTGAGTGAAAAGGCAACTAGTGGAACACCGTTGTCCTTCGACACTATGGTAAACTTCCCTGTTTTCTCTAGCCCTCCTTTCAAGAACATGGCGTTCGCTTGACAATTCTCCATCACATTCCGATACCCTTCAAAGCCGAGGCGGGTAAGCTGATAATATTGCGCAATTACCTGACTTGACCCTGCATCATAATTGACATGAACATAAGTATGAGACCAGTGAACCGTTCCTTCAATTTATGTGCTAAAAGTAACGTTACATTTCATTTGGGTCGTATGAATTAATTAATGTCACGAGGACACCCGTGGCGGAAAATATTATTACCTTTGGAGAAGTTGAGTGTGAAAGTAGCTTGGTCAGAGCCAAGGTAGTTGATGTGGAAGATCAGCTCTTCAGGCAAGTCTTCTTTGCTCCTCCAAATGTTCCATCCAATACCAGCATACACAAGTCCATACTTATGCCCGCTCACATTTATGCTCTTCACCAATGGAAGCCTAAAGTCCCACTCGAGCTCCGGGTACAAAAATGGCGCAATAAACCCACCACTAGCTGCATCCACATGAATTGGGGTATCCCATCTGCAAATTAACCTGATTATGAGAATATTTGATGACCAGTTTCACAAAACTTCGAATCTGTACAAACAACGTTAACATTGGCTAATGTATGGGAAATGTATGCGTATATGTACCCAGTTTGATTGTTCTTCTCCTGTAAGAGATCGTTCAAAAGCTTGACATCCTCAAACTCGCCGTTGAGGGTGGATCCGAGGATGGCGGGTACACATATGGTGTTCTCATCTACCATTTCAACAGCTTTCTCAGGGTCCATGACATAATATCCTTCCCTTAACTTGACTTGTTTGAGTTCCACCTCAAAGTAATTGGCAAACTTTTCCCAGCACACCTACAAATGTATCAATAATAACAGAATGTTAGATTCTGTGTAGGCATTTTCAATATAGAACGTTTTTAGGAGTATGGTACTCCCGTTGTTCTTTTGAATTGTTAACATTTGATCTTAAATATGTTAGAGGAAGTTGAACCAAATCCTAAAGAGTTGGGAAGGTGTATACTCTATATTCTATGATATACCTGAACGTTTGCACCAGTTACAATATTGGGTTTGTCATAAGGTAAACCTTGAGCCTTGCGCTTGTTCTGCCACTTCCTCTTGAAGGCGAGCCCGGCTAACATTATGGCCTCCGATGATCCAACGGTTCCGATTCCGACTGCCTCCTCTGAGTCTCCAAGAGGGGCATTGAACATCCTTGCTATCATGTTCACACATCGGTTCTGTTTTACATCATATGAACTAGCATGAGTCAATGTGTTGGTAAAGCTTCTGAGGCTTACAAACAGACCGCAAAATAACGTTATGGCTATGTTTGGTAAAACTAGGTGAAACAGTAGTTCAACACTGAAATAGTAGTTGAATGCTAAAATGGTAGTTGAAAACTGAAATAATAGCTGAAATTTAAATGATATAGGAGCTGATAGGAGTGTTTGGCAAAGTTAGATGATATGGGAGCTGATGTATACAAAATTACATGAAAATGTTTTATTTTATATTATTTTTAATCTTATTTTGTTTTATGAAATAAACGAGGGTAAACTACAAATAAATTTATGATAGGTAGCTTATTTTTTTATAAGTTATATGGGGTAACTTATTAAATAAACTAGCTTAGTACTTAAGCTAATGGTGTCACCAAACCGGCTTAGTTGGTTAAAGAGCTTAAAATCTAGTCAAACAAGTTATTTTGGGCAAATAAGAGCATCTCCAATGGCAAACTACAATCCTTATAGTTTGCATTTGCCATATAGGAGACATGTAGGAGAGAGGTGACAAAATGAAACTACAATAGTTTTTGTACAATGGGAAACCACAACTAGTGTAGTTTTGAATGAGATCCAATTTATTTTTGTTATTTTTTTTTATTTATTATTTTCATGTGTATGAAATGATTTTTTTTTTTTTTTTAATTCTCAAGCAATGTTGCTTGGTGGAGCAACATGGCTTGCTAGGTTACAAGTTAAAAATGTAAAACAAAGGGAAAGCAAATGACATCATCAGCTTGCAAAACCAAAGTACAAGAAAAAACTTAGCATTGAAGATGCTCTAAGCTAGCTTATTGTGAATACCAAACATAGCCTATATCATTAAGCATTTTTTAATTTATGTAATACTTGTACTTATCATACTTTGGAAAATTAAGTAAAGCTACTGCGACAAAATTGTAGAGAATAATGAATTAATACACGTAAATTATACCATGCTTCCGGGAGCACAATGAGCATGGTAGTCCTTCTCACAATAGAGGAGTGAGGACCACATTTAAAATAATTTAAAATCTATTTGAGTGTGGTCCTTACTCCTCTATCGTGAGGAGGACCACCATGCTACTTGTGCTCCCGGGAGCATGGTATAAACATTGATTAATACAAACCTATAATAATGGACAAAATCTATATGAAGTATATCTTTAAAAGAAAAGAACAAACCTGAAGTTCAGTGGTGATGGGATATTCATCCATGTCAACGTAGTTCTTGTTGATGGCTTCCATCATAAGCTTATCACATTCAGGCTCCATCCATGTCGTCACGAACGACGCTAAATTCAGCCGTGGGTTTCCATCTAACATCAGCTCATCGCTTATGCTTTGGTATGCTGCCTCCTTTGCTGTTGAATTCTCTGGCAACTTGAACCTGCGACGTACAATAATATTCATATAGACGAGTTTTGAACGTACCGCTAATCAGGGTAGCCAGACACGTACCATCCAAGTTTTGGGGACGATTGTAACTTGTAAGCTACGTGAGAGCTATCAAATAGACAATATTCATGTAAACGAGCTATGTTACATAACAATTGCAAATTTACCTAGGCAGAGATGTTTGTGGATAGCGCGACCGCGTGTAGGTGGAATGATTGGACACATTTGAGACCGAAGATGCCTTTGAGACGACCTTCTTGCTCAAGCAGGATCGTTTATAAGGTTTTGAAGGCACTACTGCGGAAGACATACGACGGCCCCCCTGGTGATGAAAAGTGTACAAAACAAATTTATAATTCCTCCAAGATAAAAACAACGTTATAATAGAGTTACTCCATTCAATCTTTCGCCACTCCCACTTACGATATTTGTTACTAAACTATAAGAAAAACGAGGTGGAGTGCCAATACCAGTCGTCTAAAATATAAACGACTTATCAAACGGTCGACTAAGTGTGCATGAAAAGATCATAAAAATGGCTTGTTCCACCATACTCCGTACATTATACGAGTATCTCACCTAAAAGAAACGGATCTGGAGCTTATAAAATAATTAAAAAAAAAAAAAACATGACAAAGAAGAGTACAAAATCAACCTCTGAAGAAAAGAATGAATAATTGAGGTGGAAACATCGTGATTTTGACGCTGTGTAGGAAGGATTCATCATCAAGATCATCTTCTTGATTTTATTTGCTCTGTCAATTTTATGATCTTCTGAGCATTATTGAGAATTGTTGAAGAATTCTTTGAAGATGGAGTAATATAGTGGACTACTCCGTATATGGGTACTTGGGGTAGTTAAAAGTCAATATTGACTCCTATATTCAACTCGTTGAAAATGGAACCAGCTTATGTATGTTCTTGTTTATGCGAAATGTCAAAGTAAAACAAAGCAACCTAATTACGCATGACTGCAATCACGATTTTCTTAAGAAAACATGTAAATATTGCATAAAAATTACCGATTACGTGTCATCAATCCGACTAGTAGCTCAGAATGTTCATAATAAAGTGTAAGTAAAGCTACTAAAAATTTGCCCTACGTACTTTTAAGCAATTAAGCCTCATCATCACCACTTGACTTGCCACTGCTACTGTTGCCATTCTTAGAGGGGAGATGATCAAGGTCATCAAGCACTTTGATGATGTCAAGTACAAGACGCTCGGCAAGCGTCCTAGAGAAGTCTTCCCGGATCACGACACGCAACACCGTGATGTGCTGAGCATCAGGGGGCATGCTGTAAGCGGGAACAATCCAGTTATACCTCCTTAGCATATCCGAGACCTCGGTTTCATCGTGGAAAGTATTGTCCTTGAGAGAAAAGGCAACTACAGGGACACCATTGTCCTTAGACACTATGGTAAACCTCCCTGTTTTCTCTAGCCCTTCTTTTAAGACCATAGCATTGTCTTGGCAGTTTTGCATCACGTTTCGGTACCCTTCAAACCCAAGGCGGATAAGTTGGTAATATTGCGCAATTACCTGACTCGACCCTATATCACAATAAACGAACAATTAATTCACGTAAATACGAGTAGTCCAATGTGTTACATTGGGTCGGAGGGAGGACATGTTACGAAATCACTTGTAGCGTATATGAAAAGATTACCTTTGGAAAAATTGAGAGTGAAAGTAGGCTGGTCAGAACCAAGGTAATTAATGTGGAAGATTAGCTCCTCTGGTAAGTCCTCTTTGCTCCTCCAAATGTTCCATCCAATACCAGCATACACAAGACCATACTTATGTCCACTGACATTAATGGACTTCACCAATGGAAGCCTAAAGTCCCACTCGAGCTCTGGGTACAAAAATGGTGCAATAAACCCACCACTAGCTGCATCCACATGAATTGGGGTATCCCATCTACAAAAAAAAAGTTCGATTTCATCATCAAAACGTTAAAACGGGTTCATCCAAAAGTTGCGAAACTTTAATAACTATATATATATATATATATATATATATATATATATATATATATATATATATATATGTACTAATGTATATGTTGTACCCAGTTCGATTGTTCTTTTCTAACAAGAGATCATTCAATAGCTTGACATCCTCAAACTCGCCGTTGAGGGTGGATCCGAGGATGGCCGCGACACAGATGGTGTTCTCGTCCACCATCTCCACGGCCTGTTCAGGGTCCATGACATAGTACCCTTCCCTTAGCTTAACTTCTTTGAGTTCCACCTCAAAGTAGTTTGCAAACTTTTCCCAGCACACCTACAATAAATTATCAAGTCACACATATGTTAGGAAATAGGATTATATAATTATATTGAAGTTGTTAAGGTGTTGTGTGCTCCGTAACATAAAATATACATGTACCTGAACATTTGCACCAGTGACAATGTTGGGTTTGTCACAAGGTAAACCTTGAGCCTTACGCTTGTTTTGCCACTTCCTCTTGAAGGCCAGACCAGCTAGCATCATGGCTTCCGATGACCCGACAGTTCCGACTCCGATGGCCGTCTCTGATTCTTCAAGAGGGGCATTGAAGAGCCTTGCTATCATGTTCACACATCGGTTCTGTTGCACATCATAAAAAAATAAAGGCATTGGTACACGGTTGGCTAATTGCGGTTAAATAAACACGTAATAGTATTGACGACATTAGTAGAAAATTAATTGCTCATTTGTTATCATTCAACCAATTGTTCTAGTCGTCGATTTGAATTTTTCATTTTAGTAACATCGAAATAGCCGATTTACCAAAAAAAAGTGAGAGAACATATATACTAGTATACTAGAGCCCTTAATCCATGTGTTGTACATCGATGATTCTATGGTCATTACCGCATGTGGTAATCACCACAAGAATATATTATTTTATTAAGAAATAAATATTTCAATGTAATATTTTAGTTGCATAGACATCTTTCTTTTTTAGAATAAAATTATATTTTATCATTCATTTTTTAGGATGTGTTTGGGATTAATTGGGCAAAAACAATTGTGCACAATATTGAAGAACCATATGCCTCGTGAAAAAGGGGAAAATGAAAAATAAAAGCAATCATTAATTGTCAAAAACAATTGGGCAAAAACAATTGTGCACAATATTGAATCCGAGAGAATATCGGATAATCCATACCAAAAAAAAAAAAAAAAAAAGTTTGATAAGGATCGAAGGTCCCAGCAGGGAGGTGGTGATCTCATAAATTGAGACCTCTCTAACAAAATTATAAACCTTCGAAAATTAAATTGCCGAATCATTGGATGCCCTTTAATCTTAATTTTGGGATTAATTGGGCAAAAACAATTGTGCACAATATTGAAGAACCATATGCCTCGTGAAAAAGGGGAAAATGAAAAATAAAAGCAATCATTAATTGTCAAGATTGCTATGATTTTGAATGTTTTGTGATCGATCATGGTTGATCATGATTTGATAACCAATTAGAATACTTAAACTTACTGCTGGGCGGCTCTACATACAGCCAGTGATACAATGATTGTCAAGCATTTAATTCATTTACAAGTAATTTTTAAAGTAATGAATCGATTTTATATAAAGTAATTCTAATGCTCGAGATGTTTAAACAATACCAAACATGTACTATGTTTTACGGTTTTTTATAATATAATTATAGGATATTATATTTTTAAATTAATATAAGAAGATAACAAATCTCAATAAAATACTACATAATATTTCTAAATTAATATAAGAAGATATCAAATATTAATAAAATATTATATTTTTATGGTGATTACCATTAGCGGTAATGACCATAGAATTTTCGGTTGTACATATGTTAATATTTCATATGCAAAGACAATTTCAATAAATTAAAAGATATCGATATATTGAAAAGAAAATTACCACACGTATAAATAACCATGGATGAAATAAAGAAGAAACAATCAAAAAGAAAAAAAAAATCAACCTGAAGTTCAGTGGTGATGGGATATTCATCCATGTCAACGTAGTTCTTGTTAATGGCTTCCATCATAAGCTTATCACACTCAGGCTCCATCCATGTCGTTACGAACGACGCCAAGTTCAGCCTTGGGTTCCCATCCAACATCAGCTCATCGTTGATGCTCTGGTATGCAGCCTCCTTTGGGATCGATTGCTCTGGCAACTTAAACCTGAATATTACAACATCGATTTTAAATTATGCTAAATTAAAAACTCATTCATCTTTTATAGTTCGTACATCTAATAATAAAAGCGAGTAGTGTAAAAGAAGTCACGAGTTCTATATAAAGTAGTCGTTATAAATGAATAGACATGAGCAAACTTGCATTGATTATAATGTGACGAATAACGATTATAAGCTGACGTTATTATATTACTATACAACCTACATGCACATACATCTACTCCGTAGTATGCATGGTTACGTTAATTACAACAAGTATATGAAGTATGCTTTGTATATATGTCAAATACGTAAAGCTAGCGTAATTGCGTAAAGATAAGAAACACTGCAAGATATTCTTAAACGAACTAAGCTACGTGACATATATGTGCAAGCTAAGCCAAGTTACAATAAGCATAATATACGTTACAATAATTAGCATGACATACTACGTACGTACCTAGGCAGAGATGTCTGTAGATAGCGCGACGCGAAGGTGGAATGGACAGACATATCGGTTTCGGACGATTCTCTTGAGACAACCATCTTGTCTTGCTTAAGAAAAACCTACAAAGCAACGTCTAGGGATGTTTGCTTGTGGAAGAAGAGTAATACCTCCTGAAAAATTTATACCAAGGGATTTCAGGGTTACGTTATCTTTTTTGGTAAAAGGCAATGAAGATGCATGGTAAGCAAGTTTTGCTTTTATTTTGGAATGTCATCATTATCGTTTCCATAACATTTCTCGAGTAATCGAAATCAAGCCTAAAACATATTTTTCTTGTTGTTCAAGATGAAGATATTGAGAAATTATGGTTTTTTTGGTAAATGGACTAAAGAGATTAGATATTCTAGAATATACACCAAATAAAAGGTAAGTGGAATAGTAGGGATTTTTGAGGAAGAAGCTAAGAAATTATTAGAACTGATGCACCAAATACGTTCGCCAAGTATGTAACTCGTACGCGGAGCGCATAAGTAATACTCCATATTGGTATTCATAGAGCTGCTAGCTTAGCCTACTACCGTAGACGTAGCCCACGTAGGTACATACGGTTTATGGCTATGTTTGGTATGTATGCACAATAAGCTAGCTTATTTGGCCAAAGTACCTTATTTAATTTGACTAGTTTTTTAAGCTCGTTGACCAAATAAGTTGGTTTGGTAACACCACTAGCTTAAATAATAAGCTAGCTTATAGCTGAAATAGTAGCTGAACGCTGAAATAGTAGTTGAATGCTGAAATAGCAACTGAAAGCTGAAATAATAGCTGCAAAGTTTTTAGCTAAAAGTATTAGGAGTGTTTGACAGAATTAGCTGATATAGGAGCTGATATATATAAAATTACATAAAAATGCATTATTTATTTTTAATTTCATTTTATTTTAGTAAATGATTGAGGGTAAATTAGGAATAAAATTATGATAAGCTAGCTTATTTTAAATAAGTTACATGGGGTAACTTGTTAAATAAGCTAGCTTATTATTTAAGCTAGTGGTGTAACCAAACCAACTTATTTGGTCAAAAAGCTTAAAAACTAGTCAAATAAGCTACTTTGGCCAAATAAGCTACCTTATTGTACATATCAAACATAGCCTATGCTAGAGGTTTAATGTAAGCTAGCCATGGTCGTTCAGGCTCCCGGTAGAAAAGATTATAAATGACTCCTTAAAAGTTCAATAATATAAGATAAGATATAACCCATTTTCATTTTTAGGGCCTTAGTCGCCCCATTTGCCCTCCTCTCACATATGTCCTTAATTAGCTTGTTTCATGTACAAATTAGGCCATGTGCGATTGAATTGCATTTTTTCTTATATGATTTGATTTTATTTGAATTGAACTGATCTAATCTGATTTAATTTGAATGAATTTGATTTGATTTGATCTGAACTGAACTTGTTGATAATTTAACTGCATTTAGACGAATTAATAACTAGAACTATACTAGATTCATTCATTGTTATTTGGATAACTCTGATTTGATTTGAATGAAACTGATCAAATTTGATTTGATTTAAATAAATCCGATCTGATTTGAAAATATTGTTTAATAAGTTAAATTGCACAGGGACTTAGATAATAACTAGTTTATGTACCCGTGCAAATTGCACGGGCAATTATAAGATGTTGATAATGACTCATTTGTATATACATTTTCATCCAAATAAAGTATAGATAGATTTCGTCGATGTAATTAGAGAAAAAAAAAGAGACAACTTTAGATGTGTCGGAAAAAAAAATCCTAGTCATCATATTTTAAGACTTGTGACCCGTAATTTTCCAATCATGATCAGGCTATATTTAGTTATGAACCCGCAGTAACCCATATTAACTCGAATTCATTTTGAAACACATCTTTGGGTCACATTTGGCTCATGGCCGCGTAATTTAGTTAGGATAAAATGAAACCAACATGTGTTAAAAGAATACCAAAAACATTACAATATAGTGCATTAGTAGACTAATAGTGAATTCACTAAGATTGCAGCCCGTGCAAATTAACATGATAATTCTATCAAACACTACTATACCCACCTTTCCTTGTTCATGAACTCGTTTTTAGTGACTCGTGGCCTGTTTTTAACTGAACTTGTAGTTTAGATATGATCAATCATTTATCTATTATAGGCTTAAATTATAATCCAGATTAATAGACGCCTAGTAAACTTTCAGAATAGGCATTCTTGATATTAGACATATCATACATAACAGATATGGTAACATGTCTTTGTACCGGCTGTTATATGAAATCGACATTAACTTTTCTTTTATTAGGGGATATCGGTATAAAATTGATTTTATATTATATACTCTTTACATGAGTTTGATTATTTATCCATATAAACGTTAAGACACGACACATGACGTCCAACTTATCAAAAGCTAAACTGAAGTGGTAACTCAACCGAACACTACCCGTATTCCCTGAATAATGAATCATCTTTTAGTGACCCATGATCTATATTTAACTGAGCCCATTTTGGAGAGAATATATTGGAATCAAGTCCAACCCGACCTGTCGAGTCAATTTGACTGTCGTTTTTTTTTTTTTTTTTTTTTTTTTTTTTTTGCCGTTTGTATTCCTCATTTTGTTCTTTAATTATGTTTTTTTTTTTTAAAGAGTTGAAAAAAAATTGAATTGAGGGAAAAACATTTGATTTGAGGTATATCTTGTAGAATTATATTAGTGGAAGGAAATGGTTGTTAATTTTCTTTTCTTTTAAAAGATTTAGAGATAGGAGTAATCAATGGTGCCTAATTTGTAGGATTTAGATCAATAAAAAAAACTTACACAACATATAGGAAAAATTTCTAAATCCTACCTTATATATTTACAATCTTCCAGTTTCCTACCTTATATGTTCAAAAAGATATTTTCCTACATACCTTATAAAGTGCTATTTTTATCTAATTCCTACCAAAAACACTATTCCGACTGGTTGACTCTCAAATTCCGGCGTTGACTCTCATGTGACTTGCACGTGACTTAGTTTTCACCTCAATCTTTCGCGTGATTCCTCTCATACCCATATCAAACCTCCATTACTCTCATGTGACTTGCATGTGACTTCTCATTTTCACCCCCTCATCGTTATCACTGCATTGCATGCGCAACTTAAGAAAAATGGGGGAAATTTGGGGGAAATCATGAAAGATTGAAGTGGAATAAAAAGTCAACGCCGGAAATGGAGAGTCAATTGGCCGAAATAGTGTTTTTGGTTGGAATTGGATAAAAATAGCATTTTATAAGGTAGGAAAATATATTTTTGGACATATAAGGTAGGAAAATTGAAGATTCTAAACATATAAGGTAGAATTTTGAAATTTATCCCAATATATGTGTACCTTGCTAAACGAAAAGGTACATAAAAATTCAAGTTTGGATGATTTTTTTAAGTATAAGATATATGTTTTACATGATTTGATTTTATTCATGCGCATCTACTTCCTAAATTAAAGGAGAGATTAATGCTAAAATGATCTAATTGATTTCTCTACAAATATCCTACTTCCTAGTAAATCACCCGACATTTTTTTTTCTTTATAAGTTATTTGTTCACCAAATTAGAAGTCTATATTTATGGAAATGATTATTTTTAAATGTCTTACTTCCTATCTTTGCTCATGATCATACGTCATTTAAAAAAAAACTACTATATGTTAGTATTCAAATAATGTTAGTTATCAATTATGCCTAAATCCCTATATTTAAGGCTAAACATAGGATTAAATTATATTACCATTATTAGTTTTGACTGATCAAAGATTCATCGTTTTAACAGGTTTAAAAAATGGGATTTTATCCTTGGTACCCCTAAAGTTCCCGACTTTATCTGTGGTACCCCTGAGATTTCCGAAATTCCTACGATACCCCTGAGGTTTGTGTTTTGCCAAAATGTGTAACAGAAATTTAACTCCTAGCTAATGGTACTATTTAGAGATTAAATGACATTATTATTTAATCTAAAAGTTCTAACTGAAAATAATTAAAAACAAAACTCAAACTACCACATTTTTTCTCTCTCCTCTCAATACCCCCACCTCTCCTTACCCGAGCCATCACCACCACCGCAGGTTACCACCACCATCACCCGCACCCACCACCGCCAATACCGCCTCCGACTCCACCACCTCGACCCTCTTGCTCCGGCGACCCAAACCCCTATTATCACATCCAACGCTTCCCTCTCCTCCGCCACAATTTCTTCATTCTCTATTTCTTCTCTCTCCTCGAACTTTTATCTCAAATGTAGGGAGGGGCGGCCGATATTTGTGATGGGCTGTCGATTTGCAGCCGGTTTGAGCGTCCCCGCCTCCATGCTTCTCCTAATCTCCTCTATTTTGCCCTTAATTTATCTCTCTATCTCCTCATTTTTGTCACACCTTCCTCCCCTTCCTCTATAGTTCGTCTGGGTAGGCCGCTCAAGGTGTTACAGTGGGGGTCGGGGTTGGGACGTTGGGTGAGGGGAGGAGAGAGAAAAGTTTGGGTCTAAAAATTTTTAAAAGTCTCTTTTAATTCCAAATTTTGTCATGTATGGAATACATGTATCTCGGCAGATTCTATGGTCATATTAAGATAATAGAATATAGTAAGTGTAGCCGTGTAAATAGTATAGCATAGTGACTGATTTTTTTTTTTAAGATTAATAACTTGTATAGCCACGTCATCGATGACGTCACCAATGACATCAAATCTGACGTGGACGCTCTCATTGATGGCCATTACTTTGGCTATTAGTACAATAAATATGTGGAATAAAGCAGTTTGTTAGGTTGATGATATGTTGTGCTAACATTTGTTTATGATAGTGAAATCGTATTGCGGGATAGACATTAGACAATTTAAGAGTCTAACTCTAATCGTAACATCACTCTCGACAAGACCAATGAAATTCTCATTCGGACAAAAATGTCACCTTTTTGACGAGTTAGAGATCAAATAGAGAACGTTTTTTTTAAATAATGCTCTAAATTAAAATAATTCGAGTTTTGGGTGTGGAATGAAAGTATTTATGTAGTATGGGTCCACGTAGGATTGGCATTCTCCAAACTAGCTTCGGTTTTTTTTTTTTTGGCGAAACAAACCAAAACCGTCACGGCGCGTGACGGTTTTACCCATAACCGCTGAGAATTGGGGCGGTTATGGACCAAAACCGCTGCAAATTGGGGCGGTTATGGACCAAAACCGTCTTTTTTTAGGGCGGTTTTGGTCAATCTTGCAATTTTGACGGAAAAAGAACCCACCAAAACCGTCTGAAAATTGAGCGGTTATGGTCATAACCGTCACGCGCCATAGCGGTTTTGGTACAAATTTGGTTCGGGGGTATCCGATCCTACGTGGACCCATTCTACGTAAATATTTTCGTTCCGCACCCAAAATTTGAATTATTTTAATTTAGAACATTATTTAAAAAAATCGTTCTCAAATATAAGTGTCAATATTCCTTTACCCGCACCACAAGTTATAAACTTGAGTCATGTTTCAGAAAAATGAAGTTATAAACAAGTCGTAACATTAGTTGTTCCAACGTAACCCGAAAAAGAAAGGAGCTCAAATCGTCTTAATTGGCGTGCCAAACTCAATTTCCCACCATTTTTCTGGGCACAGCCAACCTTCATAAATTTCACATCACAATCATATATTATACGATAAAGATCATCACTAAACTCCACCAATTTGATCCCACATTTCGAATCATAAAAAATGGGATGGAAAATGTGGGGAGTAGCAATAGTAGTAGTGGGAGTAATATTAGGAGGAAGAGGATTAAGCAAAGAATATGGTTGGGAATTTGATAAAGATGCAATAATCAAAGTTTTTGGGGAATTATCAGATCGACTGGGAATATGGGCGATTCCTGTGTATGTGGGTGTTCATACTATCACTTTGGCGCTTTGTTTGCCTTATGCTGTCTTCTTTGAAGCTGGGGCTTCTCTCCTCTTTGGGTTTCTTCCTGCCATTCTTTGTGTCTTCTCTGCGAAGCTTCTTGCTGCTTCTCTCTCCTTCTGGATCGGCAGGTACTTTCTTTTTTCGAGTAAAGTTTTGATCTTTGTTGTTGTTGTTTTTTCGGAATTGGTTTATGGGGTTGTTATGAATTTTTGCGATGTTGGGTTGGTGTTGAAAGATGTTTTTCGAAGGGGTTTATGGGAATAGTAGTGAAGCCTTATTCGCAAAATGAAATGAGGTCGGCGAACATGAATCGTCATAGTGTAATTGATTAGTGTAAATTTTCAATTTCCAACAATGATTTGTTTGGTATGTGGTTGAAATTTTGGAAATCTATTAGTGACGAGCAGTTTGCATGTAAATTTACCTTGGGTAATTATGACAAACAAGAGGATGGCAATGGCAATGTCATAGTTGAGTGATGTACTGATGTTGGGCTGTTACTCAGGTAAGAAAGGAATGTGGGCATAGATGAGGTCTGGTGAACATTCGATTATATCATCGGGTGAGAATGTGAGATAGCCCGAAAATGTGCTAGTTGAATAGTTGAACTGGATTGTGTTTGGTAAGTTTGTTTTTGTAAATGATGATGTAAGATTGGGTGCAATTGAGAAGTGTGGTGGCTGTTTGATGTATTGTATTATCAGGTTGGTCTGCATTGTATTGTTATCTTAATACCTGTGTGTTTGATTTGCTCAATGATTTGGTTCGTTTCCTTCAAATTGAAACTGTGGTGAGTACGAGTATGTGACTTTATGGTCTGAGATTGATTGTCAAAAGAGACTTGGGTTTTCACGAGGATTGTAAACTTTGCAAGAGAAGTGGTTTGTAGCTATGAAGGCCATATATTGGATAAGTATGTGCTGTAAGCCTGTACCATGATAGATTTCAACTGAGATGTAAGACGTTAGGTGCAGCTGCACTTTAAACTGGTGTTTGTACATCGGTAATTAGTCATAACATTCCATTTCAGACATAGATCAAAAGAAGTACAAGTCCCTGTACCATGATAGCTTTCAACTGGTGTTTATACATCGGTAGTTAGTCTCAACTTTCCGTTTTAGACATAGATCAAAAGCAGTACAACTGGAGCTTTGTACCTTATAGAAATTTAGAAAGTGAGGAGAGGCATAAATCAGAACCTTTGTATCTCTTAATGGATTCTGATGGAGTTGAGAGTTCGTGGAACTTGTTTAGGCTCAGGATCCCCGTTCTCTGATATAGCGCTGCTAAGTTTTCCCCAAACATGATCTAGTTGCCGTATTTCTGTGATCATGCTGATTGTAGTATTACCTGTCGCATTTTTATTGTGTATTGCCGATGTAATCTAGGAACACTTGTTTATTGAGATAAATTGGGACTGCAAGTGAAGATAGATTGCATTCTGTAGCTGAATGGTACTACTTTTCTGGCTTTATTAGTGCTGCTTAAATTTAAGATGAGCTTATAAATTCTGTTTGGGAGAAGTGTGCAAGAGGGCCTATGTCAAAGACTATTTGAGTTGTTTCCTTGAAGGATTATTGATGATAAGTGCTTTGCTATCCTCTTACATAATAGAGTGACTGCATCATTGGTTGAGAGTCTGAGAAACCTCTGTTTTCGGGTGTGAGTATGTGATTGATTTGCAGGATTATGTTTTCACCCTCCATACATGTTGTTTAGAGCATCTGTTTGGTTCTGATTCGGTTCATTGTTGGGAAATCTGTGCTAACACACACAAAATAGAGGAAAAATGCAAGAGAACAATTTTAGAGTGGTTTGGCGCAAGCCTACTCCATGACACAACTCTACTGTGAACTCACAAGTACAAGGTTAAGGCAAAGTTGACAACCCTCACACAATGACCGACTTAAGAACCCGATTACACCCTCTCCCTCAAAGGAACTAAGATGGGGAAGTCTCACACAACACTCACTCTTTAGTTGTGGCTACTACCTATTCTCATCCCAACATACGGTCCCCTATTTAAAGGACCAAACAAACTCTTGAGTCATTTTGGAAGACTTCAAGGTACCATTGGAAAAGGAAATTTCTTATTCCTTGTCTCAGGAGCAGTCATTGTGGAAGACTCTATGGTACCATTGGAAAATTCAGTCAATATTCTCCTTATAAGTGTCTGTGTCATTTGTCACATGCAATATAAACCCTAAAATGTTTCAGAGTATAAAACTCGAGCACTCTCATCCATTACCGAAGTCAGCTTAATGTGAAGTTGAGCGTACATAGTAGTTGAATCGATTGTTTTTTGCTTCAGTGTTCATTTTTTCAGAAGAATTACTTGCGTCTAAGGAATTGCTCTTGAGATGCTGTCTTATTATCTGTTGTTCCCAAGATATTTACGGGTACGTCCTTGAGGCTATGCAAAGATGCAAATTAAGATTTAAAAGCAATAGGCCAACCCTTTTGTATTTATTACCCTTTGGGATCTGCGATTGGGTTGTCTTAGGGCAAAGATTTAGAAGATTAAGTTAACTTGGGTGATTTATCGAAGAGGAATCAGGTCTTGGCTGTGTGTCTCCTTTCTGTTCTTAACTGTCAAAATGTGTTTCCTTTTTGTTTTTTTCTTTTATATATATTTTTCTTATCATGGTGCTGACCTTCATTAGAAACCAGGATTTAAGTGTTATATTGCTGGCTAATCACTGCAAAATTCAGAACTCTCATGTCACCAGTGAGGTATGACATCTATTTATGTTTGATGATAGGCTCATTTTCAAAAGTTCAAGCTCGGCAATGGAATGGGCCCACAGAAACAAGCATTTTCAGGTTCTTTCCAAAGGGGTGGAACAAGATGGTTGGAAATTTGTGCTTCTTGCCCGTTTTTCTCCTGTCCCATCATATGTAATCAATTATGCTCTTGCTGCAACTAAGGTCAGATTCTTTGTGGACTTTCTGCTTCCAACGATTATTGGCTGTTTGCCCATGATTTTGCAAAATACTTCAATTGGAAGTCTTGCTGGTGCTGCTGTTGCTTCAGCCGCTGGATCTCAGAAATCTCAGGTTTGGTCATATATATTCCCCCTTATGGGGATAATGTCCAGCGTTCTTATCTCTTTCAGGATTAGAAAGTACTGTAAAGATATTGCAGTTGTTGAATCCTCAGAAGCTGAAAATATTAACAGTTCAGAAAAGAATTCTAAATCATCTGAACCACTAAGTAGTGTCAAAGAAGCCAAGGATGTGAAAAAAAAGCGATGATATCTGTAAGAATATGTCTCAATTGAATTTTCGTATTTGAGAGAGTTCAGGGATTTGGCATTAGATGTCATCCGAGCCACATTTTGTTCAGACTTTTAAAGAGGGATAAATGTCGAAAGTTCTGGTGTTGTCTAGCTGATTAAACTAAATTTTGATTTGCTATAGATCCATTTATTAACTTTTCTGCTGAGTGAGACTTGATTGTAGGAAGTAGTATTAAATTTCATTTATTTACATAGATTATGATGCCACCGACTTAAGCATGATCTTGCATGCTTAGAGCTGAGGACTCAACAGACACCCTTCGTCTTCCCACCAGTCACCTTTACATCTGTGTGTATCACTTTATGCTTGTCTTTCTTCCAGTGAACTGATGTTTCTGGAATGACCACTGAGCCGTTGTCGCCATCTTTACCATCTCCACTTGGTTTGACTTCCATTGTGAAAGTGATTCTTGGAACGGTTGGCGCATCAGCAATTTCAACTAGGAGTTGCTTGATGTGTGAAAGTAATCGGTCCACCATTTGCCTCCCAAAGTCCTCCCGCACCACAACTCTTAGGATTGTCATATGCTCTATGTCAGCCGGCATTGTGTATGCTGGTACAATCCATCCATGGTGTCTGAGGGCTTTCGACATGTCAAATGCCAGGCTTTTGTTCTCATCTTTGAATGCAAAGGCCACCAATGGTATCCCTTGTTCCTTTGAAACAATGTCAAATCGCTTCATTTTCTCTAATCCTTTTCGAAGTGTCTTTGCATTTTCAATGCAATTTTCAATCACATGTTTGTATCCCTGTTGAATATAGGAGCCATGTAAGTTTACACAACAGAGTACCTGACTAAGTTCACAGATACAAGTGATCATAAACAGTGCTGTTTTTCTGTTACGTAATGATGTAATGTGCTTAGGCAGGAAGGAGGAAATCCTGCTGCTGGATTTGTAGTCTTCAACTTTTTCTTGACCAGAAATTTGGGGTTTTGGCTTAAAGTTTCTTAAATCTTTCAGATTAGCAGTAGAAAAGGCCATGGAAGAAAACATACCAAAAATCCCAGCCTTAGGAACTGATAATATTGTGCAACAATTTGACTTGCCCCTGTATTTGCAATAAGTTAAGAAATGTGATTAGGCCAAATTTCCCCATTTGATTACTCTCAATTTTCTCTCCTTTCTGTGCTCGTACAGTTGGTTTATGTTCTGTTTATTACCTTTGGAGAAGTTGAGAGTGAAGGTAGGCTGATCCGCTCCAAGGTAGTTGATGTGGAAGACGAGCTCATCTGGGAGGTCTTCCTTGCTTCTCCAGATGACCCAGCCGACTCCAGCATAAACCAAGCCGTACTTGTGACCACTGACATTTATGCTCTTGACCAACGGCAACCTGAAATCCCACTCCAGTTTCGGATATACAAATGGCGCCACAAATCCTCCACTGGCTGCATCTACATGTATCGGAGTGTTCCACCTGCATATAAGCGGAAGTGAAAGCTTTGAGCTGTTTACAGGACAGTGGAATCAGGAAAGTTGGAGGATATGTGGACGATAAACTAACCCAGTTTTCTTGTTCTTTTCGATTAGAAGATCGTTCAAGAGCTTCACATCTTCAAATTCTCCGTTGAGGGTGGATCCGAGGATGGCAGCCACGCATATGGTGTTCTCATCCACCAATTCGGCTGCTTTTACCGGGTCCATAACATAGTAACCTTCTCTAAGTTTTACCTCTTTCAGTTCCACCTCAAAGTACCTTGCGAATTTCTCCCAGCACACCTGAACATTGGCCCCGGTGACTATATTAGGCTTGTCGAAGGGCTTCCCTTCCGCCTTCCTTTTGTTCTGCCATTTCTTTTTGAAAGCTAATCCGGCCAACATTATTGCTTCCGAAGACCCTACAGTAGCAACGCCGACTGATGTTCCATGTTTGCCTTTTGCCGAAGGTGCATGAAACAGTCGTCCGATCATATTCACACACCGATTCTGAACATTTCAAAACCAGAGGCATGAATAGCAGCTCTAAACTTCGAAGAAAAAAGCTTATATGACAACCTGAGTTGAAGTTTCGTGTATAATCCATATATTTGCACTGCTTATGCTAAATTGTTGATACAACAATAATACGGAGTATTAGCCAATGTCCCAAACTTTTATGCCTATGTTAGGGGCTTGAATTTACGTAGGACTGTACTTAAAAGTCGGTACCTGAATCTCAGTAGTGACGGGATATTCGTCCATGTCGACGTAATTCTTATTGATAGCTTCAGCCATAAGTTTGTCACACTCAGGTTCCATCCAAGTCGTCACAAAGGATGCCAAGTTTAGCCTTGGGTTGCCATCAAGCATCAGCTCATCATGGATTACTTGGTACGCCACATCTTTTGGTATTGTCTTCTTTGGCATCTTATACCTTCAAAACACAACCACGACAATCCTAACTTGTTATTTTGCTTGACCATTTTTAGGACGTCAAATAATGTGACATGAACACCCAAGACAATTCTAGGACAACTACTTCCCTCTTTTCTAGTATTCAATACGACAACGTTAACTGTTGAATTAATCACGTATTCACGTAAAATGCATTAATGACGTTAGGGTCGTCTTAAAAGTTATCATTGTGTTTTTGTGAAAATGATTTCTATTACGATGATTGCAAGATGATAAAAGTTAAGACTATACGATTGATGCATTAACGCACAACCCTAATTTCCTAAATCACAACACAAGACTAACCGAGTACACGTCTATAGGTGGCCTAAGCTCGGGCCGATCCTAAATCCCGAGTTAATGTAAAAATTACGAATGGGATTGAATTGTGAATTTACCTTGGAAGAGGCTCATGAACATATCTTGAGGCAAAAACAGAGCTAATGACATGGGATTCTGTTTCCTCTGGCGTGTGAATGGTTGACAAAACCATTTTTTAGGACACTTTTTAGCACTTGAAACTTATATTGTACGACACAGCTTTGCTTAAGATCTAATCTTATGTTAAACAGTTGCTAATAATTGAATTTATAGATGAAGATGGCATAATTATTGCCCAATGGGAATGGGTATGGGAATTGGATTCCAATTCTTTTTCTTGTGCTTGCTGCATTTGTTTAACTTGATGCTTACATAGTTACATGGTGTGCCTTGCAATGAACTTCTACTATCATGTTACTCGAACCAGACCAAGTGGAACGTAGAGTTGCACGTTTCCTTTTGTGTTAATAGTGTCAACTTCGTCAATGGGTCTGGTCACATGCTCACTCGAGAACGATAAGTAGATTACGACATTAAGAATATATACGAATACAAGTCCGTCAAATTTCAACCTAAAATTAAATTTTATGTTCCGATTCGTCATACTCAAGCTCTTAGCCAAAGAGGAGATAACTTTAATTATTGATCCTAAGAAGTAGGCAAAGATGAGAGGGTATGACGGCAGCAACAGTAGTCCGGTGACGGTACGGCAAAAGGGCGGCGTCGCAAAGATGCCGAGGGAGGGGGAGAGGCCGCCGAGAGGGGAAATGGGAGAGTTGATGACTTCTGAGGGAGAGCTGTCGATTATAAGTGAGGGAGAGTTTCTCTTGTAATTTATAATCTTACTTCTGGGATAGGAAATTATGATATACGGAGTAACTAGTTTGATGGCCCGTGCAAGTCTCGCGCTATTCATGTTTAAATGTTAAAACTAGTATAATACCCGTGCTATGCACGGAAATGTGTAGCCAAAAGTTTTGTTATCGTAACGTGCGGCAACACGTCTAGCTTAACTTTGTCTTGGTAAAACGGATTTATATTGTTGGCGTTCGAAACGTAGTTATATACCCGAATCTATTTCCCGACTCAAGATATCAAGGACTTCTTTTAAAAAAAAAAAACTGAATAGCTTAGCTATCATGTATACGTACGACTTTAATTTGCACTTGATAAAATGCAATCTCATCAAAGTGTGTGTGCGTGAATGTATCTCTAAGTATGAATATTAGTAAGGGAACATTTGTATTATGGCAAATTTATTTACCAACTCAAAATTTCAGTGACTTTACAATCCCATGACTTAGAAATGGAGATGAAATTTGCATTAGAAGATTACACAAATAAATAAGAACACAAAAAGAAAAGAATAGTGACCTTTAGTTACCTCTATTTGAGCGAGTCTTTAGCCATTAAAATGGTTAATCACTACATCAGTGAGTAAGAGGACAAATTTTGATTGTAAAGTAGATAAAGAAGAGCAAAATTTTGGGATATACTCCATATATATATTTGGTTGAAATGGTCTCATAAATTTAGCGTAGAAATTATTAGGAACATATTAAAGTTGTTTTTTTTTTTTTTGTTAATAGAAGACTCTAGCTATTAGTTGCTTTTTCATTATTAACTTAGAGTTGTTAGAATTTGCAGCAAATTAATAGGAACAAAATTATTAAAAACCATGTTATTAGGAACAAAAATTTTAGCGGGAAAATGTGTAGCCATTGGATGTCACGTGTCCTAGTGGCTTCTGTTTTAGTAGAACTAGATAGATTATGTAAACTAAATTTTTGTCTAAAACCTAAAATCTCATTTCAAACACCCGTGTGATATTTGTAATGTAATTAGATGGAAAATCACCTTTAAAAACCTAAAGTCATGTTTCGAACACCCGTGCGATATTTGTAATGTAATTAGATGTAAAGTCACTTTAAAAACCTAAAATCATGATTCGAACACCCTTGGGATATTTTCAATGTAATTAGATGGAAAGTCACATTTCAAAACCTAAAATCTCGTTTCGAATACCCGTGGGATATATGTAATGTAATTAGATGGAAAATTACATTTCAAAATCTAAAATCTCATTTCGAACACCTGTAGGATATTCGTAATGTAATTACATGGAAAATCACATTTTAAAAGTTAAAACCCCATTTCGAACACCCGTGGGATATTTGTAATGAAATTAGAGGAAAAGTCACCTTTCAATAGACAAAGTCCCATTTTGAAACACCCGTGGGACATTTGATCAAATTGTCATAAATCAAGTAATTACTATATTACATAACTAGGATGAAGCCCGTGTGTTGCACGGTTACATTAAACATATTATATGTTATATACGCACTATCCATTATCGAAATCATTATGATATAGTTAAAAAAGTTTAATTTAAGCTCATAACTATCCCTATGTTAATAGATAGAATATATTTGTAATTCGAGTATTATATATTTTAGGACTGTGCATAATTTTTTTTTAAAGCTCTAGGAGATTTCCATTTGCGTTGTGGGGTTTTCCCCATTTCCAGACGCATTCAATACAAAGAAAAAAAAAGTTGAATTTCTAAGAAGATTACATTAAGGTGGCTGTCCTAATAATTTTAGCTGATAGCAATAGTTTTAGTGCAAAGAGACCTACTCATCCAAATTAATTTCGTCCATTAAGGCATAACTCACCTAATTAAATTTAGTTATTTTTCTAATTAATTTAGAACACTTGACATCTGAAGTATGCAAACCAGATCAAACAACTTTCGATTTAATCATATAGTTTCATGCCAGATCATGCAGAATCGAAATACCCAAGAGATAATAAATTTTCATGCAAATAACCTCAAACTAAGGTTCTCTAATTAATTACAATTCCTTTTTTAATCATTTTAGATCAATTAACATCTGAAATGTTCATTTCACATCAAATAATTTCTCATTTAATCAAATATTTATATCAAATCATACAGGCTCTAAATGACTAAGACATAATCAATTTTCATGCAAATAAGTGAATAACCACAAGTAAGGTAGGCTGATGTTCTCTTGATTTTACCATTTTTACAACAAAATATTTTTAGCAGTAATTTATCAAGATGCGTTGATGTAAAATGCAATAAAAAAATTACAAATGATGACAATTATAGAAAAATTTCAAAAATAATAATATGAAAAAAAAGGGACAATGATGATGACGCTATATTTTATATATACAACATTTGCTCTTCAAAAATATGTTTCAATAACGTTTTATTTTTGGAGGTGAGTCATTAAAATGAAAAAAAAAATATATCAAAATAGAAAGCCAAAAACTACAAAACTATAATATTATGAAAGTAGATACCAACCAAATGAGTATAACTTTAAGTGCATAAGTCATTTTTTTTCGCGAAATCAATCGCCAATACCTTATCTCGCAAAATGAAATCGTCATACATTTTGAAAAGGACTCAAAGGAGGGAATATCTGTTATTATGGCTATGATAAGTCCTTATATTGCATAATTATATAGGACTCGCATATGATATAACAATAATTCCATAACATAAATTAATTCCTTATTCACCATATTCCATAACATAAATTAATTCCTTATTCACCAAAAGCTCTAAGAAAATTCGAAAGGCTCTAGACCTCTTCAATGCCCCGAAAAAAGTTTCGTTTATAAATATATTAAGATTATTTTCCATAAATCAAGTGATTAATAATGTTATTTTATTAGAATAATATCACCATATAGTATCCACTTACCATATCTCATTTGGGATAAACTTTATTTAATATATAAATTTAAACATAAAAATTTCGTTGACATAATTAAATATCATTATTAATGAGACCCATAGGTTTTATGGAAATTATTTGATCAAATTGTCAAGTAATTACTATATTACATAACTATTTTCCATAAATCAAGTAATAATGTTATTTTATTAGAATGATATCACAATATAGTATCCACTTACTATATCCTATATGGGATAAACTTTATTTATAATATAATAATATTATTATATGCCACGTGTCAGCGTGACAAATGAGCGGGTTCAGAATTACATATATACTAGTTTGCGTGTCCGTGCCACGCCCGGGCTCCCGGTTTGTATCAATCATACTTGTTTCACAAAATTGTGTTAATAAGCGTCATGTTCCTGATTATAACTTTTAATCCAGTTGAAGTTTTTGAAATACAACTCTTTCAACAATAAATTACCACACGGAATAGTAAGTAATAAAGGGACAACTTTATAATGAAGAATAATAACTAAATTAAAGACTTATACTCCCTCCAATTTTGATGATGATGTTGCATTGTAAATGTCACGTATTGACCCTTATTTATTGTATTAAAAAAATACACTTTAGTTGTGACATTATAAATGGAAATAAATATTTTTTAGAGCCTATATTATGGTCATTATTTCAAAGTATTATTTAGTTTTATTATTTGCATCACATGTGACATTATGCGAGAAATCCAAAAAACTCGACGTGGTAGAGAAAGAACAAATTGTATAGACAAATTCATGAACCAATGCTACATAACACAATAATGTCTAACCTTATTCATGAACCAATTACTCACTCTTAGTGTAGACATATTTCTTCAATACTGAGTATATTTTAAAAACATTGCTCAATCTAGTTTAATATTTTTGAAATTAAAACTCTTTTGAAATCAATGACCCCCTACCCCCGTTTTGATGACACATCAATCAATAGTCAAGCTATTAGAAATGATACCAAGTAAACAAATTTAATATAGATATGCAAAGTTTTAACTTACTAACATAAGAAATTCAGTGTATGTCTAAAAACTAAATTACATTGAACGAAATTCGAGATGATGCCATCAAATAAATTTTAGTAACCAGACCCAATGAGGATCTAAATAAAAAAAAAAAAACTAACATCACAAAAAGTTACCCTATAACACCTAACTCGACAGCAATCCGAATCGAAATCGACTCGATTTGACATGTCATGAACTTTCATATGACCTTACCCCCTCTGACTATACCTAGAAAATTAAGGGGGGGGGGGAAACTACAAATCATATAAGCAAACGAAACTATTAAAAAATTAGAAACAATAATAGTCAAGAGAATCAAAAAGAAAAAAAAAAGGAGAAAATAAATTCTGGTCAAACTTTTATATCGTATTCATTTATTAATTCTTTTTCTCTACAAAATTATTACTCTTTGATAGACATACTTTCTTCACTATACTCTAACATAGAGGAAAAAATTTACTACTTGAATTTCATTTGTTTCTTTATAACGTGCTTGATTTTCTACATATAAGCATTGCTTAATGTAGTTGAACTTTTTTGAAATTTAACTCTTCAGCTCTAAATTACCACACGAAAGAGTCGAATAGTAATATTACAGTAACATATACTCCCTCCGATTCAAAAAGATTTTTCTATTTCTGTTGACAGTTTTGAGGTGCCATGTTGGGAACTATTTTTAGACCAAATTAAATGTTCATTTACTCTAAAACATAGTAAATATTTCATTCTACGCAAATGGATCTTTCATTTGGTATACAAATAGTTTCCTAACATGCCAACTCAAAACTACAAAAAAAAAAAAACAAGATAATTTCTTTGAATCGGAGGAGTAAGTCGTAAATGGAGAACTTTATGTAGTCACTTTTCATAATAATAAGTCGCATTTGTTTGCATCAAAGTTGCCATGATCCAAGAAATCCAATAACTCGTCGTGGTGGAATCTGACTCAACCAAACCCTATTCATGAGCTATTGCTGCATAGCACAATAATGTCCATCCAACCCAGACTTGGTTCTAATAGTATATGAAAAATGGTGCTCAAGAAGCCAAAAAAAAAAAAAAAAGAGAACAAATCCTATAGACAAATTCATGAACCAAAGCTCATAACAAAATACACCATGCCCAACCGTATTCATGAACCAATAAATAATTTTTTGTATAGACATATTTCCTTCAGTACTGCTGAGTAATATATTCTAAACACAATGCTTAATCTTGTTGAATATTTTTGAAATAAAACTCTTTTGACACTTGTACGAAAGAGTCAAATTGGCAAAATTAGTAAACGAAAATCTTTAGAATCACTTTTTAAACAACTAATAATTCACCTTAAGACTTATACTTTTCTCCAATTCTCTAGGATTTGCATTTTTCTTTTTGGACCTTTTTTTTTTTGTAAGAGATGTATTGCAAAATGAAAATGTGTCACAAATATTACGATCCTGATTAACAAATTGGAAGAGAATCATATACTTTGTAAAGATTGGAAATCATTTTTATTAGACTGTTTCAACCATTTAATATATTTTACACTTAATAGATTTTAAAACTATAATTTTTCTATTTAAGTTAAAATTATTGAAATGTTCAGATTATTTTAATTTTTAATTATTTATTTATTTTTCCTTATTACTTTTTTAATATTTATATGTATTTTCATATCCTAAAAATTAATAATATTTTTTTAATTCCATCTAATAGAATTGTGTCAAGTGTCCATCAATGAAGGACTGTACTCGGCTGTTATAATATATATTAGATTAGATATTAGATAGATAGATATTAGATTAGATTCCAAATTACTGTCGTATAGTTCAAGTTATTTTCCATTGGATTAATGTCAAAAATGTCGAAATCCAATCAAACCTAATCAACGGATGTATGTTGTATTAACTTTGTCAGTCCTCTCTCCGAAGCATACTAAATCACCCAAGTGAACACACACATAAATTCGACAATGTCGAACCAAGACGATCTCAACTTGATCGACTAACAAAATTACTTATTTCGTACGTCACAACCAACGTACTTGTAGTTGTAGACATAAGGTGTTATTAATTATCGGAAAGATAAAAGAATTAAGATTGACCTAATGATTAGGAAATCAATCTGCGCGGGGTTGTCTCGAGTTCAAATCCCCACCCTCGCACCATTATCAAAACTCCCCGTTCGGTATCACTGACGTTTTCAGTTTTTGGTTTTTTTTTTTGTGTAAAAGATTTAATTTAACAAGGTACAAAAAAAAGTTTTAATTGTTTGTTTCCATAATAGTCATATAGAAAATGAAAATTGACAACTAAAAATTGAAAACCACTTTTTCTGGTTTTAAAAAACGGGACTTTGGTTTTAAAAAAAACAGAAAACGAAAACAGAAAACAATACCAAACAGACCCTAGGTGATTTTCACCCTCCGATTTAACTTTTGATGCGTCAACCCGCTAGATTCCTTCAGCCGAACGAAATGTGAACGAGAATCTACCGAAAAAAATCCGAAGTAAAACAAAAAAGGGAATCCTCTTGTTTCAGATGACAACATCCTTGATAGTGAAGCTGTACCTGTCAACATAAGTATATATATCGTCTTGGAAAACCCAATTTATCCGCTAACTCCGAGGAACACCAGTTTAGGTGAGAGAAAGTGAAAAACTTTGTTGGTGAAGCAGGAAAAACCAGACAATCCAACAACATTAGAAGAGATGGGTACTACACAAGAAGATAATACTTTGCCGCTCTTAGATGATGATGGCCTTGTTCAGGTGAATTTTTTGATCTCTTTCTCTCTCTTTTGACTTTAATTTCTATCAAAGACTTTATCTTTCAGTTGAATTGATTGATTGCGAAGTTACCCTTATGATAATTTTGATCGGATAGTTGCTTGTTCTAGAATATACCCAATTCTGTGATCTCGAACTTGTGGGTTTGTGAAATAATCAATTAGATTGCCTTTTTGGGTATTTTTATTGGTATCTAGCTCAATTTGCTTGGGTTTTAGTTGGAAAATTGGATGAGATTGTTTGAGGGGAAAATAGAAAGAACAATGTTGAAAGATGTCTGAGAAGGGTATTGGAGTACTAAAGTTGTTGCCTTTATAGGAATTTGATAATCGCAAAAACTTGGGTAAGACGGTCTTATGGTAATTGAAGTAGCGTATTCTCGTGTCTAGTGTTGTGAAATGATCCGAGCAACATGAGTCGAAGTTGGGAAATTGGGGATTGGGGAAAATTCTGATTAAAGTTGTTGGTTTTCAATTGGGGTTGACATTGAGTGGGTGGGATACAGAAATTGCGTACTTCAGGATTTAACAGACATGGTGGAGTGGGTGCTTGTCCTGCTGGCAATGGGAACTAGAAGCTAACGGGGTGTAGAGTACTTTGCGGCGTACTTTTAGTACAGCCGAAGGTGTAGGGTGTCAGTAGATCTAGCGATTTTTTCCACCTATAGCTTGAACCGGAATTCTGAACATGATGCCAAAGATGGATACTTTGGTGGTATTTCAATCTCATGGATGCCTCTATCGCCCCTCTGAGCCGTTCTCTACGTTCTTATCGCACTGTTATTTCTGTCACTCAGCTGCTATGACGATGAGCTGCTATGGCTGTGCTGAGGGTGGCTTCTGTAGAATTTCTTGTCTTGATATGTCAAAAATAGCTTATTTATGAGCAGTATATTTAATGAGAAATAAAGAGTGCTGATTTTATACTAAGAACTATTTGTATTAAAACAGTAGTCCATTGAGTGGTAACTATCACTTTGTTCTTGCTATTCGAAGCCCATATATCCATTCTTATTCCTTGGCTCTTCCTGTGTCTGGTCCAGCACGATGGAATAGATATACTCTTAACGTAATGCTGATCTTTCTTTCTTGTTCTAAGCTCAATGATGACGAGTGCACAGGAGATGGATCTACTGACGTCAAAGGGAATCCTGTCCTCAAGAGCAAAACTGGAACCTGGAAAGCATGCCCCTTCATTCTTGGTATATGAGATAGCTAGTCGTTATGTGCTCATCTTTGGTAGTAATAACTAGTACTGCTATCTTGAACATATTGGATCCTTTTCACCTTACAGGTACAGAATGTTGTGAGCGTCTTGCGTATTATGGTATTGCAACTAATCTCGTCAGTTATCTCACCACCAAAATGCACCAAGGAAATGTCTCAGCTGCAAGGAATGTTACCACATGGTCAGGCACATGTTACCTTACACCACTTATTGGGGCTGTCTTAGCAGATGCATACTGGGGAAGATACTGGACAATTGCTGTCTTCTCTACTATTTACTTCATTGTAATTTCTCAACCCCTTTTTGTACTGTGTTTTTGCTGTTGTTTGATTTCTGATGCCATCTATCCAACAGATTGATTTCTGGTTTTCTCTTTGGTTCTCTTCTAAGATGCTCTAAATGCGAGCTGCTGGATTACGTTTTCGACCACCTAATTAGTGGTTGTATCAATAGCTCCCTCAAATCCAAAGTTCCCAGGCCTTTTTGTGACTTGATTTTGGGCACTTCCTAAACATACTGAAATATGTCAAGGAAAGAAATTTGTCACCAAATTATTATACTGTTAACTATAAATTGCCCATACTTCATCTTTTTGCGCAGTTTATTCTGAATTCCCGTAATTATGTCGAAAAAGCTATGAGAGATTTGGTTTGTATTAATATAGTGGGCCTCTCTTTTTTCAAATTTCCTTGTGGTGGAGAAGATGTCATATGGTATGCTTGAAAGCTGTGGAATCTTGAGTTGCAGCCAACTATTCTAAATCTTAAACTGATGATATGCTTGCAATTAAGATTTATGTTGTACATCTCTTAACATGGGCTCGACTCTCGCTGTTGACATGGTATATGTTTTAACTCTGGAAGGGTCTAAGGGTTGTTTCTTTGGATCCTGATTTTGTGAGTGACTTCACAGAAATCTGGGACAATTAACAAAGTTGATAGATTTATTGATTTGAGATGGTTAGCTAAGCTATGTGTGTGGTACTGCAAATGTTTTGCCGGTTAGTCTAATGATGGCTGTGATCTACTATACAAAATATTCATAAGCGAATATCACTTAAATTTCTGCCTTTATGCCCATGCCATGTATCTTCCTATGGTTCTAATTTCTGAAGAATGTTGTTGTCACTGCAGGGCATGTGCACTTTGACTCTATCTGCCTCAGTTACTGCATTGATGCCACCTGAATGTGTGGGTTCAGATTGCCCTACAGCTAATTCAGCACAGTATGGAGTATTCTTTTTGGGCCTCTATCTAATTGCACTGGGAACTGGAGGGATCAAGCCATGTGTTTCATCTTTCGGTGCTGATCAGTTTGACGACACTGATGCCCACGAGAGGGTAAAGAAGGGATCTTTCTTCAACTGGTTTTATTTCTCTATCAACATTGGTGCCCTTGTATCCAGCACGGTTATTGTTTGGATGCAAGAAAATGCTGGTTGGGGTCTAGGCTTTGGAATTCCTGCAATATTCATGGGAGTTGCTATTGCAAGTTTCTTATCTGGGACTCCTCTGTATAGGTTTCAAAAACCTGGTGGAAGCCCGTTGACAAGAATGTGTCAGGTTATTGTTGCATCATTTCGTAAGTGGACCTTGGCTGTCCCGCAAGATAGTCATCTACTTTATGAAACCCCCGACAAGCATTCAGCCATTGAGGGAAGCCGAAAGTTGGAGCACACTGAGGAACTAACGTAAATTTACTGCTGCACGCTTTAAATATCTTTACATTTATCTGTCATCAATTAAACTCATAATGTTATTTGCTTCCCCAAAAAAAAAAAAAAAAAACGGCTGTGATCTTCTTCTGTTTTACTAAAGAACTCCTGGTAGTGGATTGATGACGTATTTTCCATGTTGGTGCCTTAGACTGATTATGGTAACTGTATTTCCTGTGTAGGTGCTTGGATAAAGCAGCGATTGTATCAGATGCTGATATGAAAACTGGAAATTTCTCCAACCCATGGAGATTATGCACTGTGACACAGGTGGAGGAACTGAAGATCTTGATCCGCATGTTCCCTGTATGGACAACTGGAATTGTCTTCTCAGCCGTGTATGCCCAGATGTCGACAATGTTTGTTGAGCAAGGAACAGTCATGGACAGAACTTTCGGTTCCTTCACGATCCCAGCAGCCACGCTATCAACTTTCGATGTTGTGAGTGTCATTTTTTGGGTCCCAGTCTATGACAGATTCCTTGTCCCTATTGCTAGGAAGTTCACCGGCAAAGAAAGGGGATTTTCAGAGCTACAGAGGATGGGCATTGGGCTCTTCATCTCCATCCTTTCTATGGTTGCCGCTGCATTGGTGGAGATCAAAAGGTTGCAGCTTGCCAAGGAACTCGATTTGCTGGACAAAAATGTCGCAGTGCCACTTAACATCTTCTGGCAAATTCCTCAGTACTTTCTGGTAGGGGCTGCCGAGGTATTTACTTTCGTTGGGCAGCTGGAATTTTTCTATGATCAGTCACCTGACGCCATGCGAAGTTTGTGTAGTGCACTCTCCCTACTAACCATTTCATTGGGAAACTACTTGAGCTCAGCGATCCTGACAATTGTGACACTAATTACAACATCTGGGGGTAGGCCAGGATGGATACCAGATAATCTCAACAACGGCCACCTCGATAACTTCTTCTGGCTTTTGGCTGGACTGAGCTTCTTGAATCTGGTGGTATATGTTCTCTGTGCAATGAAGTTTAAGCATAAGAAGGCTTCGTAGAAAGAGCTGCTGAAAACTTGTGTAACCTTCAGGCCTCACAGTCGGTTTTCTGGGGTGTACAATAACGAAAATCCAATGCCTCATCTAGGAAACGAAGGTGAATGTATAATATTTAGATAGGTTCATGGTATTTATTGCACTTTGATGCCAAATCAACGTTTCTTCTTACATGTTTATAGTCCTGGCAATCTTTACTGGTCTAAAGACTACAATTTCCTTTCAATTGAAATTTCACAAGTTTACTTCCATTCTGCTGCCCTCAGTTGTGTACAAGAACCCCTTTCGCCTTCTTACAAGTATTTGATCCAATTTGCATAAACATTGATAAAGTTTGAGTATCATCGTCTTTGAATATTTTGCGAAGATCGCATCTCATAAAATTTTTGGAAAGAATGAAGATTGTTCTTCGACTCAATCCAAAAAACGCAGGCCAAGGTTGAAGAAGCTAGAAGACTAGGGTCAGGTCCATCTTATTTCTGCTTTCGGATTTGGATTCGGATTCCTTACATCGTTATATACCAGAATATTACATTACTTCAATCAAGGATAATACAGGGAATTGGGTACATGAACCATCAGAAATCCGTGAAATAATCTCTCAACATTTTCAAGCACTTTTCAGTACAGAAACTGTTTCCATTAATTTCGAAACTTTGAATGGTCTTAATTTCCAAACCTTATCAGAAAACCAAAAAACCTGATTAAGTACCCCTTTTACAGAGGAAGAAATCTCAGCCAGTTTTTTAAGTCTTCCAAAAAATAAATCCCCTGGTCCAGATGGAATCACGGCCGCCTTCTACAAACAATTTTGGCCAATTATTGGTAAGGATGTCACAGCTGCCGCGCTCAGCTTCCTCAACAATGGGTATATTCTCAAGGAGTGGAATCGAACTTTTATTGCTCTAATTCCAAAAGTCTCAACTCCGGAAGAAATTACCCAATATCGTCCTATCAGCTTGAGTAATGTAATGTACAGGGCAATAGCACGATGTATAGCTTCTAGAGTTAAACGTGTCCTTCCGTCACTCATTCAAGATACTCAACTTGCCTTCATCTTTTGTCGGCTAATCACGGATGGATGTCTGCTTGCCCATGAATTAATTTCCTATCTTAATCAAAGATGTTACGGAATTCGGGTCGGTCGGTCGATACCATGAAACTAGTTCATGGGGAGAAACACACGCAGCGGAATTTATTCGAAACGTTTCTCAGTCGTCTCTGGTTTCTCTATTGTACATGTTTTCTCATTGATTTCATCAATTGTACATCGTATATATACTCGTACTAACTTAACCTCCAAGGTATACAATTTACCTAAATACAATCTAGGTTAATCTAATTTACCATATTAACAATATTAACATATGCACGATATCACCATAACTTCGTATAGTAATATTGCTGACCATATTACTCCGTAATATCTCTCGATATTATCTCGTAATATCGTCGCCTTCCATTTTCCCTATTACCCCCCCTCAAACTCATGGTAATTTGCGAAAATATTTATGCTAATTTGCGAAAATTTCCATGGGTTTGCCAAAACTCGTTCGGAAAGGAGAAGGGTAGAGAGAAAAAAAAAATGGTAATTTTCTCGATAGTCGTTCGTATCATCGCATCGGCCGTCATATATCGTCGTCTTCATTGTCGTTCTGTCGTTTCAGTCTCGGATCGGTCTCGTGTCGGTCTTGGAGTTTAAGTCGGGTCGGGTTCGATTCTCGAGTTCGTTCGAATCAGGTCGTTTCGTCGAAGTGGGACAAATCCCACCGTTCGTTTCTTCATGCACGTGGGACAATACCCACTAGCACATGACACGTCAAAAGCACCTTGTGCTCATTAAGTCATTAATTCCGCAAAAACAGAGCTCAGTAACTCATCAAAGCCCAGAGCAGGCTCGCTCGGGTTCGTCGTGCTCCAATCAGGAACTAGGTTCGTCATCATTGGGTCTATCGTTCGTTCGGATTATCGTTCGCCGTCGTCCATTAACCCATCAATTGGGTCGGGTTCGTTCGTCAAACTCTGTTTGATTCTTCTTTCAACAAAGCCCATTACTGGGTCGGCTCGGGTTCGTAATCAGGTCGCATCGTCTTCAGGTTCAACCCGGCTTCATCATGCTCGGGTTCGGGTTCGTAATCGGGTCGGATCGTCAAAACCCATACTCGGGTTTAACTCGGCTTCATCATGCTCCAAAAACAGGGACCTCGTTCGGGGTCGTCATCATCATGGTGAATATCGGTCATCGGTTCGTGCAAGAGGAAAACCCCCCCTGCGCAGCCAGGTGATCTCCACCGTCAGTTTGTCGTTGTCGGGTCGTACGTCTTCGGTTCGTGGTCGGAGCAGGATCACTATCCTTAGATCATGGTCGGTCATTGATAATCGTTCGTCGTCGTGGTCGGTCAAATCGTGATCCTTGGTCAATCGTGGCTGTCTCTATTCATCATGGTCGGTCGTGGTCGGGTCGTCGTTCGGTTCGAGCCTTGATCATCTTCCGTTCGATCATGGTCGGTCGTTGTCGTGGTCGCTTCATTGTTGTAGTCGAATTGCTGTAGTCGTGGTCGATCGTTTTCGGTTCGGGGTCGTCGTCGTTCATCATCATTCGGAATCATAAGTTGAGTATTTGATCATGATCATCTAATCAAATTACCAAACTCATCGTGGTCTTGTTCGTTCGCTTGTTCGGCTTCAGCGCGTCATGCATTAATTAAATGCAAGTAATTGGTTTTGTTTTCTAAAACCAACATCAGACAACGCTAATAAGGTCATCATGACTCAACGTGCGTCGTTCATCCCTATTCATCAGGGGGTCGAATTCGCTCAAGTTTCGTGTATCTGCTTTCGGTCGTGTATCGGATTTCGGTTTGTGTTTAGGGTTCGTTTGGTTCGGATTTCGGTTTAGGGTTCGTGTTTCGGTTGTCGGCTAGGTTCGAGAGTCCTCAGGAACGAGGCTCTGATACCATGTTACGGAATTCGGGTCGGTCGGTCGATACCATGAAACTAGTTCATGGGGAGAAACACACGCAGCAGAATTTATTCGAAACGTTTCTCAGTCGTCTCTGGTTTCTCTATTGTACATGTTTTCTCATTGATTTCATCAATTGTACATCGTATATATACTCGTACTAACTTAACCTCCAAGGTATACAATTTACCTAAATACAATCTAGGTTAATCTAATTTACCATATTAACAATATTAACATATGCACGATATCACCATAACTTCGTATAGTAATATTGCTGACCATATTACTCCGTAATATCTCTCGATATTATCTCGTAATATCGTCGCCTTCCATTTTCCCTATTAAAAGAACTTCAGGTACGGATTGTATGGTAATGCTCAAGCTTGACCTGAACAAGGCATTTGACAGAGTTTCGTGGCCTTTCCTAATTGAACTTCTTCGAAGACATGGTTTTCCGGAATCGTGGATTCATCTCATTACACAATGCTTCACCACCGTCACTTACCAAATTCTTATTGATGGTGCTCCGACCTCTCCTTTTACTCCGCGATGCGGACTCCGTCAAGGTGATCCTTTATCCCCTTATCTTTTTATTATTTGTATGAATGTTTTCTCGCTTTTACTGTCTCAGGCTGAAAATTCTGGCATGATACATGGACCCAAGGTGTCACGTTACAGCCCTTCCATTACCCATCTTTTCTATGCTGACGATTCCCTAATTTGTATTAAAGCTAATCCATCTTCTTGCTCTCATCTCCGGGATCTTATTAACAATTTTAGTAAGCTTTCAGGTCAAATGATCAATTTTAAAAAGTCCTACTTGAAATTTAGCCCAAACACACCATTAGACTATAAAAACTACCTTTGCAGAATCCTTGAGATGAATTCCGTCAGCAATTTTGGGACTTACTTTGGTGTTCCTATTGACCTTCCAAGAAAAAGAACACCTTGTTTCCTCTTTTTGATTGATAGGATTGTATAAAAAATTCTCGCCTGGGCACCTCTCAAACTTTCCCAACCAGCAAAATTAATTTTGATTAATGCTGTCCTAATAGGATCTATATCCCATATATTAGCTGTTTTCCAACTTCCTGTTAAAGTTGTAAATAAAATTCAGAGTATCATCCTTTCCTTTTTTTGGAGCTCTAGTACTAATATACGTGGTCTTCACTAGCTTACTCAAAATACTCTACATTTCCAAAATTAGAGGGAGGTTTAGGATTGAAAGATATCAAATCTTTAAACCAAGCCTTTTTAGGAAAATGTTTTTGGAGAATTATGAACAACCCACAGCTTCTCCTATCAAAAGTGTACAAAGCTAAATACAAAACATATTTTCACGCCATAAATATAACCAAATCTTTGTGCTCTCGTCCTTCCTGGGCATGGAGAAACATTCTCAAATCAACTGTCTCTCTCAACAAAGGTGCAGCTTGGAAGCTATGCAATGGAACCCAAATTGATCTCCTAAATTCAAATTGGATAAGTGGTCACAAACCTGAGCTCCTTCCTGGCTTACAAAATACAAGCTTGAACATCAACTCAATTACTTCTCCGGATCTCACCTGGAATGTGCCTGTTCTTCGAAATCATTTCACGCCGTTAACGGTGTCTGAAATCTGAGCTTTGGAGCCACCTCTATGCATTCAAGATGATTTCATATATTGGAAGTTCACAAGTGATGGCAATTACACTACAAAATCAGGTTACAAAGCTTTGACTGAATTACAGCAGCCTCGTATGAGTACAAACTCTATCTGGCGCCTCATCTGGTTCCTTCAGATAAAACCAAAATGGAAATTCTTCATGTGGAAGCTGATTCATCAAATTACCCCAACACAAGAAGCACTCCAAAGAAAAGGAATTCCGGTAAGTCCAATCTGTCTTTTTTGCAACAATCTTCCTGAAATGTCTGAACATCTTTTCAGAGATTGCACTTTCACTCAATTTTTTTTTTGGAAATGTGGACCTCTCGGAATCCAGATTGCATTATATCCTTCACTTACACTACCAATCTGGATAACCAATATAATCAAATACTAGCATACCTTCACTGATCCCACTCCTATGATCTACTTCATCGCCACGCTTCTTGCAATTTGGAAACACAGAAATGAAGTAGTCTTCAATGAAGCTAAACCTAATCCAACTACCATCCTTGTTTATTTCTCGCACCTCCTTCAGTGCCATCAAAACTTCTATGATCATATCAACCACAACAAAACTACCCCTCCCAATATCACTAATTTCACAATAAAGACTCCTTAATAAACCAGAACTCTTCGCCAACCAGACCTATCATCTTGATCCATTATAATAATTCAAAAACAAATCAATCATCCTACTCTTGGGAAGTCCTTGGAACCGGAATTTCAAACTGCAAAAGAAGACCAAAGTGTTCATCCTTTCTTCTCAATGCAATTGCAATGCTGGATACCCTCAGATGGGCTGAATATAAGAACTTCACAGAGGCTAGCTTCGTCATCTCGTCGCGTTCACTCTTCAAAGCAATAAGTCCGCAATCGTCCCCCCTGTCCAAGCTCTACAAGCAATTAACGGGATTAAAACTTTTCTTAGAAGTCATCCTTCATGGTCAATTACTTGTAATTAAATTTTCTGCTACTTCTTTACTTTTTCCTTTTTCTTTCTTTTTGGTTTCCCTGTATCTCTTATTTTTGTTTTTAATAAAATCTATTTTATTGTTGTCAAAAAAAAAAAAAAAAAAACCATAATATTAACTTTCCTTATTGGAGCATCCACATGCAAACCGTACCCTATTCCCTATATATATAACTAGTGTTAGGGTGAGTTCGATTTGGGATAGACCGACAACCTGCGCAGTCAACGAAGTGTCAAGGGGGCCTGATTTTCACCACGCGACGCCCCTCCGATGCTCAAGTCAGTCCGAGTTCGAGGGTAGGGGTAGTCGCGGCCAACTATCGCAAGTAATAATGGTCGTAGAAAGTAATAATAAGAGATTAGATGATACCGAATTTAAGCAAATGAGGGGGTATTTATAGTGAATGTGAAGAGTCCGGGCATGTGCCTAAAGGACCCCCCTTCATCCTGACCCTCTATTTTCTCAATATCCAATGGATGAGATGAATTTGACTTCATGGGCGTCACATGGGATTTAATCAAGGCTTTAGGCCTTCATTGTAACACTACGGAATTTGGAAAGTAGATTATGAAGTTGGTTTGTCCCACATTGGGAAACTAAGGCTCATATGATCAGTTTATAATAGATTCCTACCATCATACTACCAACAAGGTCTTCATCTTTTAGAGCCCAAGCGAGAATTTATGGGCTTATTGGTGACTTCCCATCTTATTGGGTTGTCTTACGACGGACGGTGGATCGGGCTGTTACAGATGGTATCAGAGCAACCCTGCGACAGCGTGCTGGGTGCTGGGGCGAAGCCCAAACCAGCCGTCTAGCAGGGGAGATCTTGGACCTGTGTTGATGTTATGGTTGGCCGAGGCGCAACAGGGACGTTGAGTTCTCTAAGTGGGGGAGTTTTTAACACTACGGAATTTGGAAAGTGGATTATGAAGTTGGTTTGTCCCACATTGGGTAACTAAGGCTCATATGATCAGTTTATAATAGATTTCTACCATCATACTACCAACAAGGTCTTCATCTTTTAGAGCCCAAGCGAGGATTTATGGGCTTATTGGTGACTTCCCATCTTATTGGGTTGTGTTACGACGGACGGTGGATTGGGCTGTTACAGATGGTATCAGAGCAACCCTGCGACAGCGTGCTGGGTGCTGGGGCGAAGCCCAAACCAGCCGTCTAGCAGGGGAGATCTTAGACCTGTGTTGATGTTATGGTTGGCCGAGGCGTAACAGGGACGTTGAGTTCTCTAAGTGGGGGAGTTTTTAACACTACGGAATTTGGAAAGTGATTATGAAGTTGGTTTGTCCCACATTGGGAAACTAAGGCTCATATGATCAGTTTATAATAGATTTCTACCATCATACTACCAACAAGGCGTTCACCTTTTAGAGCCCAAACGAGGATTTATGGGCTTATTGGTGACTTCCCATCTTCTTGGGTTGTGTTGCGACGGACGGTGGATCGGGCTGTTACATTCATCCCTTAGGGCTGTGGCCTCATTAGTAAAATGAACCTCAATAGAGCCCCTCAGAGTTGGGTCGCGCTCGTCGGTCACTGCGTCTCGGCTTTATCGCTTCACCGAGCGTGATCCGACTGCGCATCCTCTAGCCGCCCTTTGTCATGGCTCAAGCAGTCGGCCTTGATAAAGTCATGTGATGCCCATTTCCTTGTGCTCTCACCCCTCGTCAGGCATGGGGCTCGTACTTTTCGATTTTAATCGAAAACTTCGCCCCTTGCGAGCTTTATGGCCGTTGCAGTCAACTTCGCCCCTCTCATGAAAGGTAAGTAGACGCAGCCAAGAATCGCTCCTAGGAATGGGTGCGACCTCGACGCGATCAAACTTCGCCCCTCATGGAAGGTAAGTAAACGCCGCTGAGACTCGCCCCTAGCAATGGGCGCGACCTCGGCGCGATCACACTTCGCTCTTCATGAAAGGTAAGTAGACGCAGCCGAGAATCGCCCCTAAGAATGGGTGTGACCTCGGCGCGATCAAACTTCGCCCCTCATGGAAGGGGTAACCATTGTCGCGGTCACCTCTGGTGCGTCGATGTATGCTATGGTGTGACATTCTCCCCTCTCATGTAAAGCAAGTAGACGCGGCCGAGAGTCGCCCCTAGGAGTTGGGTGCGATCTTGGCGCGGTCAAACTTCGTCCCTACAATCATTGATGGGGGAGTTCCGATAACTTCTCCCAATCGCTACCTTCTCGGGAACCCAAAAGACATTCTTGGGAAGGTAAAAGATTCCTCGGGAAGGTAAAAAGGTGCTTTGGTTAGGCAAAAGATTACTTGGGAAGATAAAAGATGCCTTGGGAAGGCCAAAAGGCAACTGCCTTTTCAGTTGACAAGACATTTATGGCAGTTAATGACAGCGGTTTAATGATGACGGTTACGGGAAACTGTGTAAAACAATGGGGTTTTACCTTTTTACCCTCGCCTCATCGCCCCTATAAATTGGGACTTACCCCCTTCCAAATTCATTTTTGCCTTCTCTCAGTTTTTATTCTCCCTTTTTCTCTCAAACTTTCTCCCTTTTTCCTCCTTCAAACTCCCAAAAACTCCTTATTTTCCTCTTTTCGATCCATAAACCCCCCTTTCGTTACCCTCCATCGTGTTTTTTTTAACCCGATCTCTTGCTTTTTCAGCAATCCTCATTATTTTTTCGCCATTTTCATTGACTTCTAAGAGAAATCAAAGTTTTTACACTTCAAGTTGTGCTTCTTCCAACTTTCCGGGCGACTTCCTTCATTCTCCGATCGAGCTTCTTTTGATTTCCGGCGGAAATTCAAGGTAACCTTCTTTCCTTTATTTTTTTTTTTGAATTTTTTGCCGTAATTTCTATTTGTTGTTTTGGGGTGACCATTGGTTTGCCCTAACTTCTTCTTCTTCTTTCCTTTTTTAGCCCTCTTTTGCATGGCCCGATGACGATACGAGGTCTGAAACTGGATCCGCGTCACATGGCCAACGTGTGGGTGGATTGACCGTGGCTTGAGAAGAATTACAAGCCCGGACAACGCCCGCGGTCGATCTGGGTTGGGAAGCGAAAGTGTCGTTGTCGCGACCGGGGATTTGGGAACGGCGGCCAATACCTCTCGGCATCCCCCTTGATCCTCATCGAACAGCTAAGTTTATTTCCTTGGACTCGGACTCAGAATGCTCGGATTCCGAAACCGAGATCGAGGAGTTTAACTGGCGGTGTCGACACAACGTAACCATAGGTTATTTACCCTCTGCGCAGATGACGCAGTCAGACGCATCTTCTTCTTCATCGGGTTCTCACGGCGCAACCCGACGGTTGACGGCCGAGGACATTTTCACGCCGGCGCAAGCGGTCCAGTATGCCGCAGCCGCACGGAACCCTTCTCGTAAACTGGCCAACACATACGATACTGCCCCTATCTCTGAGACATGGAGCAAGAAAGCGACTCCCGCAAAACTCAAGGAATTCTGCAAGGAGTATGGTATTTTATCTCTGCACGTTTTGACTGTGCCCCTGCCGGGCTCGGTTTGTTCGAACCCACCACCTAAACATTTTGTGGTGCACGAGTTGTCCATCACGTTTGGACTCCGCGTGCCCCTTGGTAGTTTCTTGGTGCGGGTTCTGAACCATTACAACCTGTGCCCTGCGCAGTTGACGCCCAACACCTATCTCACAATAAATAGGTTCGTGATGGCCTGTCTGGCTGCGAAGATTCCGACTTCGATCAGGGTGTTCCAGTCGCTTTTCCGCGCCTCGATCAACCAATATGGGTATTATACCTTCGCCGCTCGAAGTGCGGGGGACGACAAGATCGTCGCGACCGGCCCTGAAAAACCGCTGAAGAACAATGTGACCTGGAAGAACAGGTTCTTCTGGGTCGGTCTGGATGATACCGCCACAACCACGGACGCCTTTGCGTTTCCGCTGACTAGGAGTGATCCTCCCGCGTCCACCAGAGACCAGGGCAACCTTCCTGACGCATATTTTGTTCAGGACAAGGCACCTGCGGTGGGGGACAGCGTGTGGTTTCCCACCTTGATCAAGCGACGCACAATGCGTGGCTCATTTGGGCCAGGCAAATGGCTCCGCTCGATGAGGACGAACGCAGTATGACGCTTTCTTTGTCTCTAATATTTTTACTTTTTGGTTTAAAACTAGTTTGATGGCCCGTGCAACGCCCGAGCTACTTATGTTTAAATGTTAAAATTATGTAAACGATTTTTTTTTATCTAAAACCTAAAATCTCGTTTCAAACACCCGTTGGATATTTGTAATGTAATTAGATGGAAAGTCACATTTAAAACCTAAAAGTCATGTTTCTACACCCATAGACTATTTGTAATGTAATTAGATGAAAACTAACCTTTAAAAACCTAAAATCTCATTTCGATCACCCGTGTGATATTTGTAATTTAATTAGAGGAAAAGTCACACTTCAAAAGCCAAAGTCCCATTTTGAAACACCCGTGGGATATTTGATCAAAGTGCCATAAATCAAGTAATTACTATATTACATAACTATTTTCCATAAATCAAATAATAATGTTTTTTATTAGAATAATATTACCATGTACTTGCCATATCCTATTTTGAATATACATTATTTACAATATAATAATATTATTATATGCCACGTGTCAACATGGAAATTGAGCGGGTTCAGGATTACATATATATATTAGATACTAAGCTTCTTTTTCTTCTTCCCTTGCAGCGAGCGCAGTGAACCGCGTCGAATCGTATATCGAAACCATCCTACCGGAGCCGAAGATGTTCAAACTTAACAAGCAGAGGGCCGGAAGTTCCGAGGTGGTGCCATATCCGATCCAATCACCGTCCTTCGCCGAGATCGGGGGAGGAGCTGATAAGGGCGCGACCAAGTCAAAGACCGCCGCGAAAAAGAAGCCCACGGCCGATAGGCCCTCGGCAAAACGAAGAGCTCCAAACGCAAGCAGCCCGAGGCTGCGACTGCTTCGACTCCGCAAGAGACCGCGTCTTCGCAGCCATAGGCGGACGCTCCTGCCATAGTTGCGATGCCGATCCGCGCTATGGCGCCGCAAGCTACTTCATCTTCGGCTGCAAAGCCGAAGGCAAAGATCCCGGCCACAACGTCGCAGCCACAGCCACAGCCGACGGGGAACTTAGAAACGGTAAGTGTCCTTCCTCCTTTTTCTCATGCACCTGTGCGGCCTTTTCCTGACCTTTGTTCTCCGCTTGCAGGTTGTGGAGAACACCCGGGCCGGTAAAAAGCCCGCGTTGTGGCTGGACGGTAGCGAGCGCACAATGGACGACGCGGAGTTCTAGGGCGTCAGCTCAGACTTTGGTACGTCGCTTTCGTTGCGTTCGCGCAGTCACTTACCCTTTTCTCGGTCTGACTTTTCCTGTGCGCCACATTCGGAAAGCGTGCGGCGCGAAGTCATCGATGACACCGCCACTCAACCGTCTGGGTTGCTCTCAGTACGAGGTTTGACAGCCGAAGTCAACCGCGCCGTGCTCGGCTTTCGCCAATGGGCGCAGACGCAGAATCCTCCAACCGTCTGGTTGGAACGCGCTACCGCGCATTCGCTCAATGTAAGTCACTCTCTTTTTGCTCTCGTTGCTTGATTTTCGCACTTCGTCCTTATAACTTGACTTTTTCCTTTTCAGCTTTCTGCGCTCTTCTGCCAAGTTCTCGACACATCGAGCGACACCTCAGAGCGGCTCCAGGAGCAGTTGCGTCTAATCCAAGAGCTGGACGCGGAATGTAAAAGTCACCAAGCCACCATCAAGGATCGGGACGCGCGTTTGTCTGAGGCCACTCGCGACGCTTCTCAGCGAGCCGCAGAAGTGGAAGGGGTCAAGAAGGAGATGGCCGAGGTACAACGTCGTTCTGATCAACTTGTTCAGACCAACCTTGACCTCGGCGGCGCCAACGACATACTGGCTAGCTGCCTTGCTGAAGTTAAGGAGAAGGAGCAACAGGCGGTGGCGAACCTGTTGTTAGAACCTAAGGTGGTTTAGACACTCTAAACAACACTTAATAACTCAATTAAGTTAAACCTTAGGTGGGGATCGATTTGCATGTTACTAAAAACAACTAAAAAACGAGTTTAAAGATCATATACCTTGTTTTGGCTCTAGGTTGTGCTCTCCTTTACTAAAGAGTGTCTTGAGCTGCTTAACAAGGATGATCCTCCTTCCAAACTTCAATTCTTGAGCTCTTCTAATCTCCCACGGTACGTACCAAAGGATTCACGAGAAAACCGAGTTATTATGTGCTAGTAATAACTCGGTTTACCCCAAAATCAAACTAGTCCTAATCCCTAACAATTAGGATCAATTAGGATGAAGTAGTTTTGTGTTTAGATGTGTTTTTGAGCTACATGCAAAGCTCAAAAAGCTTGGTGGCTATGGTGAAGTGCACGGCCAAGAAGAGAAAGAAAAGAAGATGATCTTTTCTTTCCTTTTTTTGTGTGTGTTTTGTGTGGAAAAATGATTAGTAGTCTATAGTCTAATCATGGTTAGACTATATATAGTGGTGGGTTAAATTAGTGAATCAAATTTACTAATTTGCCCCCACTTAAATTAACCAACCTTTAAGGTATAGTAAGGTTAATTTAGTCATTTCATAACTTAACTAATTAAGTTACAATTAACTATTATATATTGATATAATAATTATTTCTAATAATATTTTAGCTAATAATTACAACTCTTGTAATTAATTCTAGCTAAATTTGTCACGACTGACAAATCACGACAACACCCTATAATTACTAATCTCGAATTTAGTAATTCAAACACTGAAAAATTTCTATTTTATCAGTCGGTTTATTTATTATTAATTATCATATAATTAATAATATAATAAACTCTTCGGCCAGATACTAAACACATTGCCAGTTAACCATTAACTGGCTGACAGGAGTTCATCACGTTATCCTATATAGGTATGACCGATAGGGACCAGTCGATCTCCGCCGTCTTACGACGACAATAACGTCAAACCCTAGACGGCCAATCGTTATTGATTTACATTGATCAACTGATAAATTTATCTTATAAACTGATCCCTGTCAATTCCATAATTGAGATTTATTAATCAACGCACTATTGTCGGAGGACACTACTCCAACAATCTCCCACTTGTCCGAGACAAGTATGTGCGTGATCGATTCTCTTGCCCTTTATATCTCCCACTCAATGCAAGTTGTCTTTCAGGTCGCTCTTGTACTCGATGTGAATCGTAAAGTGGTTTTCTCGATCGAGAGCGCAACTGTCTGACCGGAAAAATCTACCTTAGATTACTTCCGAGCGTGGCCACGCATTTCTAGTTGCTACTCCTCGAGTGGCCTAAAGATATTAACCCTGACGTGGGCGGACAATCCCTTCACTCTACTTTCATTGTTCCATACAGCTTTATAGTGACCCAAAATATGTCCTTATAGCCTCCTTTTACGGCACGACTTAGGACATAAATCAAAGCCACTATTTACTGCACAAACTTTGATAAATAGTTTCAGGTCAAAAGAATCGACTCAATGGAATAATACAGTGCTCCTAGCTGCGACCCAGCAATAGGAATCTATAGGTGGTCAAGTCCGACAGAGTGTCTCACAGTCTGCTTGTGTAAACGACCGGTCATCCCATGACCCTATGACTTTTGAACCAGTCATTCTAATCGACTTACACACTAGTCACTTAGAGTCGTCACCTCACATTGTGACTAGGGACTAAATTATTCTGCTATTCCTGTTCACTTAATAGGGCTCAAATCGTCTCTACGACCTATAGGAGTTTAACAGAATATATATATTTATTCAGAATTTACAAAACTGAATAAATTTAAACGATAAAATCTTTTTATATATATATATATATATATATATATATATGTATGTAAAAAGTTAATACAAGGATCTAACTATTACATATCATATAATCTACAGCCAATCAGTCATGTGTCTCAATCCCATGGATGCTACATGACTGTTGTGCTTAGCCTGTGTCATCGGCTTAGTCAAAGGATCGGCAACATTATCATCTGTCCCGATTTTACAAACCAAAATATCTCCTCGTTCCACAAAATCTCGTATTACATGAAACTTCCTGAGTACATGTCTAGACCTGTTACTAGACTTAGGCTCTTTAGCCTGAACTATTGCTCCACTGTTGTCGCAATAGATGGTGACAGGATCTGCTGCTGACGGAACAACCTTCAGCCCTTCTAGAAACTGCTTAATCCATACCGCTTCTTTTGCAGCTTCTGAAGCCGCAATGTACTCTGCCTCCGTTGTAGAATCCGCTGTGACAGATTGCTTGAAACTTTTCCAGCAGATCGCTCCACCGTTCAGAGTAAAAACATAGCCGGATTGAGATTTCATATCATCTCGATCAGTTTGGAAACTAGCATATGTGTAACCTTTTACACGTAGCTCAGTATCTCTTCCAAACACTAAGAATGTGTCCTTAGTCCTTCTCAAATACTTTAGGATATTCTTTACAGCTATCCAGTGACTTTCACCGGGATTAGCCTGATACCTGCTCGTCATGCTCAAGGCATATGAGACATCAGGCCGCGTACACATCATAGCATACAAGACTGATCCAACTGCGGAAGCATATGGGATCTTTCTCATGCGTTCAATATCTGCGGGCTCAGACGGACATTGAGATTTACTCAGAACTATTCCGTGACCCATTGGCAGATATCCTCTCTTGGATTTCTCCATATTGAATCTTTCAAGAATCTTATCCATATAAGCTTCTTGACTTAATGCCAACATCCGTTTTGATCTATCTCTATAGATTCGGATGCCTAAGATGCGTTGCGCTTCTCCTAGGTCCTTCATCTGAAAATGATTTCCTAACCATCCTTTAACTGAGTTAAGGGTCGAAATATCATTTCCGATGAGAAGTATGTCATCCACATACAGGACTAGGAACGTTACCTTGCTCCCACTAAACTTCATGTACAAACATGGTTCCTCAACACTACGAGTGAAACCATTTTGTTTGATTACATGATCAAACCGATGATTCCAGCTCCTGGATGCTTGCTTAAGTCCATAAATGGACCTTTTGAGTTTGCAAACCTTCTCAGGATTGCGTGGATCGACAAAACCCTCTGGCTGTGTCATATACACTTCCTCTTCCAGAAACCCGTTCAGGAAGGCTGTTTTGACATCCATCTGCCATATTTCATAATCATGAAACGCAGCAATCGCTAAGATTATCCGAACGGATCTAAGCATCGCAACTGGTGCAAATGTTTCATCATAGTGAATACCATGAATTTGCGTGAAACCTTTCGCCACCAGTCGAGCTTTGAAAACATCCTTGTTTCCATCCATGCCGACTTTGATCATATAGATCCATTTGCATTTCAGAACTTTTGTTCCTACTGGCACATCTACCAAGTCCCATACTTGGTTCTCGTACATGGAATCCATTTCGGATTTCATCGCCTCCAGCCATTTTGCAGAATTTAGACCTGTTATGGCTGCGTTGTAGGTTGCGGGCTCGTCGCTTTCTAAAAGTAACGTTAAGTATTTATCATCATCTTCGACAATACCTAAGTATCTCTCAGGTGGGTGACTTACTCTCCCTGACCTTCTAGGAACGGAGGCTGGAACCACTGTATTAGACGTTTCAGGGCTGTTTTCTCGTAAAACATCCTGATTTTCGTCCTCTATTTGTGGCTCTTGAACTTCCCAAAGTTCAAAATTTCTCCCACTCTGTCTTCTAGAAATAAACTCTTTTTCTAGAAAGACAGCATCACGAGACACAAACACTTTGTTCTCCCGACGATTGTAGAAGTAATATCCTCGCGTTACTAAAGGATAACCTACAAATAGGCATTTCTCAGATCTGGGTGCTAGCTTATTGTCAGAACGGTTCTTAACATAAGCTTCACAGCCCCAAACCTTTATGAAAGACAAGTCAGGAACTTTTCCTTTCCATATCGCATATGGTGTCTTTGAAGCTGATTTTGTCGGACTCCTGTTCAGTAGGAAAATAGCGGATTGTAGAGCGAAACCCCAAAATGAATCAGGAAGCTCAGTCTGACTCATCATAGACCGAACCATATCTAATAGAGTTCTATTTCTCCTTTCAGCAACACCATTCAACTGTGGTGTTCCAGGAGGTGTTAATTGTGATACTATACCACAATTTTTCAGGTGATAACTGAATTCGTTACTCAGATATTCACCTCCACGATCAGATCGTAAGGTTTTGATCTTCCTATCAAGTTGGTTTTCAACTTCCCTCTGAAATTCTATGAATTTTTGAAGGACTTCGTCTTTGTTCCTTATTAAGTAGATGTATCCATATCTACTAAAGTCATCTGTGAACGTGACGAAGTAGTTGTAACCACCTCTGGCTGTGAGGCTCATTGGACCACACACATCTGAATGTATTAGTTCCAATAGCTCACTAGCTCGAATTCCTTTTCCGGAAAAAGGATTTCGTGTCATCTTACCTAACAGACAAGACTCGCATTTATCATATGATTCGTAATCAAGTGATTTGAGCACTCCACTGGATACGAGTCTTTTAATGCGTTTTTCGTTTATATGACCTAAACGACAATGCCAGAGATAGGACAACTCAGGATCACCTGTTTTGAGCTTTTTATTTTCTACATGATAGACATCGGTGGTTAAGTCTAAAACATATATTCCGTTGATTGATTGGGCTATGCCATAGATCATATCATTGTGCGAGAAGGAACAACATTTGTTTTTAATTTCAAAACGAAAACCTTCCGCTTCTAACATAGATACAGATATTATGTTTTTGCTCAGGGTTGGTACATAATAACAATTATACAAATTCAACTCCAACCCTGACGCTAACGACAAAACATATGTTCCTACGGAAATAGCAGCGATCCTTGCTCCATTTCCAACGCGTAGGTCCACTTCACCCCTTGCTAGCGCTCGCATTTCCTGCAGCCCCTGCAAATGATTACAGAGATGAGATCCACATCCAGTATCTAATACCCACGACGTGGAACTAGCAAAGTTTATGTCTATAGTGTAGATACCTGAAGCTTTCTTCTCCTCCAGGTATTTGGGGCAATTGCGCTTCCAGTGACCTACACCGTCACAATGAAAGCACCTTTGATCGGGGTTCGTGCTTTTGGGCGGCTTGGTCTTAGCGTGTACCGGCGCTTTTCCTTTGCCCTTGCCCTTTCTTTGCACGGGTTTCTTCCCCTTTTTGCCTCGGTTTTTGAACTTGCCACCTTCCTTCCTCACATTAAGCGCTAAAACATCTCGTTTTCCGCTAATACTCCCACTTGCTCCCATGTCTTTCTCTGCTTGGACAAGTAGAGCATGAATTTCATTGAGGTTTTTCCGCAAATCGTTCATGTTAAAGTTCACTCTGAAATTGTTGAACTCGTCATGTAGCGAGTGGAGTATACGATCTACCGCGATTTGATCAGAAATCGGGCATCCCAGTCGCTCTAACGTCTCTATGTATTCGATCATTTTGAGCACGTGGGGACCAACCGGCTGTCCCTTGCTTAATCGTGCCTCAAAGAAACGACTGGCGGCATCGTATTGCAATATTCGCGGCTTTTGCGAATACAAATTCGTTAACTTAACGAATATCTGGTATGAGGAGGAATAAATCATCCTGCGCTGCAACTTTGGCGCCATGGCATAGTTCAAAACATTTTTGATCGCGGTTGATTCCTGCTCGTACAACTCGTACGCTTGAGGCTCGGCCATCGTTGCGTTAGGCCCTGGCGTCGCAGGTGGTGGTTCAACGAGGAACCGCTCCTTTCCGTCGCTTTTAGCGGCTAATCGTAGACTCAATTCCCATTCTGGGAAGTTGCTCCCGTCGTCCTTCAAGGAGTTCTTCTCCATGAAGGCACGGAGCCATGAGTCTTTCGTGATACTCGGTAGAACTGGGTTCGCGTTTGGATTTGCCATTGCGATTTAGGATTCTACAAGTTTGGAAATGAAATTTTGGTAAGATTTTATCGCATTATTTTACTTCACATTTTATTCATAAAACATGAATTTCGTTTATATAATTGATCTCCCTTAATTATATAACCGATTCCGAGATCCGTCGTACTTATAAATTTCGGGCACGCGAGAGGGCGTCTTTAGCTTTTTCCCTAATTTATAACACTCGGGTGAGCCAACTCTTGGCTGATTCTAACTCTTTAGAACTCTCGGTTGACAAAATTTCTCGAATATTTGTCCCTTAACCTCGAATTTGCATAACTTTTATGCCCAATTCGTCGAGATAAACCAAATCTAACTCGTTGTAACACTTACAACCCTACTCCCCAAGGTAAAAAGGTCCCACCTCACAAGAGGGTGAGTGTGGTTCCTAATGAACAAGGTTGTATAGGTGTTAAATTTGGAAAAGCTAGCTCTCGATATTACGTTTGATTTTGGTTTTAGGAGATCTAGTCGTCTTATATTGTCTATCGCGTTAATTAAGTGAACTAAATATTTAGCGAATCGTCGACAATTTCTAACGACTAAAACGCGTGCGCAAATTTTAGTTTATATCCTATCCACTACGTCGGCGGATAAATGTAATAAGCCAAGCATGCAACGTACGATTAAACTAATAAATCGATCACGAGTACTAGTATGGCCCTATCTCGCCTACGAAAGCTAAACTAGTTCCTCATAAGTCTTCGACGACTTCTCGTCTTCGAATAGGCCTCCGGCTACAAATGCAATCTTGGACTCGACGCTAAGGTTGGTGATAGCGCCAAAATAGAATTACATGTAAAAGCCTATTATACATTTACTTTCTAAAAATAGAAAGAAAAAAAAAATATTACAATTAGGCGATACGAGATCGCAATTAATTACAAACCCACCGATACCATCCTTACATTACGGTACAGTACCGGTCCTACGAGACATCTTGGCCATACTATACTCGGATTTTGGTCAAACGTATAACACTTATATATTTGATCTCGGCAAATCACATTTACTGACTAACAAAATTCAGAATACGGCTAATATGGAAAGCGATTTTAACAATTAAAATCATGAATCAACCAAAACACTTTTGCAACCAAACCGACAACTAAACTTTTTAGTTTATCAACCTTTAGTCCCACTAAGGTCGATTCAATTAGTTTGGTGGATTCGTTTTAGCCCTCTTTTTGCTCGAAAAGTACCATAATACACTAATTTATTCTAGTTAATCATAACAATTATGAATTCTATTAGAAAAATCTTTTCCTTTAGCCAACAAATCATACGGCCAGTAGCACATGCATGAGCAAAATTCCAGAAATTTTTCTTGTTTTAATTTAATTAAGAAAACAATTTCCAACTTAATCATTATTAACTCTTAGTAACGACAAAAACTCCAAAATTAACTTTTAATTTTGAAAAAAAAAAAAAATTCGAACCAATGCTATGGTGAACTTCATTACTGGAAATTTTAGTCCTCTTAATTATCACATAATTTTATACATGCAAATTATCTAATTAACTCTTAATTAAAACGTAGTAATGGGTAAGTGGGTGTCGAATCCATAGAGAACAGTGATTGTCTAAATGTGTAAAAGTAACTAAATGGGGGGTTTTGAGTTTGTAATTCATCAAGTAATCAAAAGCTAAAAGAGTAATTTGTAAATCAATTGAGGAAAAGATCTCGGACAATTAATACCCACTATCATTCACCTAATTGGTCCTAGTTATCAACTAATCCTAATTCGTTGAGTACTTAGTTGCAGAAATATAATTGCCTCTCGTTTCTTAATTGTAGCTAAGAGGAGAGATCAACCCTAATCGGTGGATAACAAAGACGCGCGCCTAAATTCAATCCAGCGAAAGCATAAAGCAATTAAACGATATCAACTAAGATTAATAAGATCTAGACACACGCGGTTTCGATCTTCAGTTAATATGTTTATTCTCCCCTAAATCTAATCACGATGATAGGCATGCAATTAGACCTAGTTTCTACTAATCGATTCAACAATCAAACAATTAATCCTTGAGAATCTAGCAATAAAGATTAATCTAGGGTTAATTAGTGGCCACCTAATTAACAGCAAATCAATGAATAATAACAATGATAGCAAGAGAATAAACAATAAACGAAGTTAAGAATTAGAAATCAAACTCACAATTGTCGGTGAATAATAGCTTCGATTAATAATCCGAGAATAAAAGGTCTTTAGCCTTGCATAATTCTTCAAAATAATATTTTAGGTCTTGGGAAAACTGAATGATTAAAACTACCGAAAGTTTAAAGTATTTATACTAAAAGATTACGAGACGGGATATGGTAACCCGTACTTAACCGACGCAGTGGAGGGACGACTCGTCCGGATTCCAAACAACTCGTCTTAAGCGTCAAGACGACTCCTCCCAAAGACAGACGAGTCGTCTAAAGCTCTCTGTTTCTGTAGCTGGACTGGTTCTGGCGACGTTTTTCAAACGATCATAACTTCTTCGTTATTTGGCCTGTGAGGACATGTGATCACTTCCTGGAAAGCTAAGATCATGGAATTTAATATGCCGTTGGTCTCACTACAAAATTATAAGCTATTTGAAATTTATGAAACTTTGAAGTTGACCTTCCGTAAATGGACACGAAATTCCTCCAAAACTTGCCCAAAACTTGGCATCTCGCTCCTCGGATCCTCTTTTATCGCCTCATTGTCTTTCCACACACTTGCACATCAATCTTGAGGCCATAAATACATTCAAAAACCACTGATTCTTAGATTAAAGCACAAATAATCAAATAATCGAATTAGCCAATAAACCGATCCAAAAGCTTCCATTTAAAGGCATAAAAACCCATCTTTTAGCACTACTAAGTGGTGTGTATCACGCGTCCTCTTCGCTTGATCTCGATTGGGAGGATGACGACTACGAAGAGGTCGATGGCTAGGCTTTCTTTTGCTATACTTGTATTTTTTGTCTTCAATTGTATTACCGAGATCGCCCCCTGCGGGTATTTGATCTCGGCTTTTGACATTTGTGAATGGAATCTTCTTTTGAATCCCTTTGCGTGTTTTTCCTTGTACTTCCAAGTTGTGCCATAATTGTTCTCGTTTAACTGTGTATGTGCGCGACGCTAATACACCGTCTTCAATGTTCTCTAACGTCTTGTCGCCTAGCACCAATCACGGTTTGCCCCTCGTTTGGGTGCGACCTTGGCTTAGCACTTGTTTTATTGCGGACTTAGTACCTGCAAAGATAACTAACACTAATATGTTTTGGTTGCGCCCCTCGGAGTTTCAGTCTGAGGGTGGAATTTTAAGGCTCGCTCTTGCGGGTGATTAGTCCGGCGAAGGTCGAGCCTGAGACGTCGTGGCCAGTTGGCGTCGTTCGACTATCCGAGCTCGCTAGATCCGGGGGTCTACGTTTTGCTAGCCTAAGCATCGCAGTTCGCCTATCTCGTACCGAGTAGTGCCCCTGAGTACTTGGTGCGTAAATCGTAGGCGATACTTATCCATAATGGAACTTTGTCGCAAAACCTATACGATGATTGGGTTCGATCGCGGGGTGGGTGATCTCTAACCCTTTTCAGCATGCACCCAATGCACGGGCGATCAGCCTTAGCCCGGTCAAACAATATTTGAACCGACCGCGACCGAATGTTGGTTGCAATTGAAGTCCAACTGTTATTGTCGGCGCTTCGCGGCCAGCAGTACCAAGGTGGTAATATTCCACCTCAGCCTCTCCACGAGTATCCACGTACCAAGGCTAACGAATTCTCGGGTTCGGTTCGACTTTCGTCGCGGCACTTGTCAAGGTAGCAAGTATCCACCTGCCTAGACCAGCTGAATTCTGGGCTCGGCTCGGCTTTCCATGTCGTAACTTGACAGCATAGCAAGTATCCACCTGCCAAGGCCGGTAAAAATCCGGACCTGGGCTCGAATTTCCTCACCGTATTAAAGAACCATATTAATGAGACATTTTAGAGAACTTAGTTGGCCGCAGGCCCTTTCATTACTTTTAATGAAAATAAATACACATTTGGGTGCGTTGCGCGTCACCATTACATAGTACATTAGGAAAGAAAATACATAGAAAACATAACATATGGCCTACGCATACTTAGACATAGTACTTCTTGAGGTGGATGATGTTCCACGGCCTGGGCACAGGCTCACCATCAAGCTCGGTCAAGCGGAAAGCCCCGTCGCGAACCTGCTCGGTGACGAGGAAAGGACCTTCCCACTTAGCTTTCAACTTGCCGCCTGGAACATCTTTACCAGTGGCCGCGTAGTTTCTCATCACATAATCGCCCACCTTGATCTTACGCAGGCTGACCTTCTTGTTGTACACGCGTGTCATCTATTGTTTCTGCCTCTCAATGCGTAGCAGCGCGTTTCCTCTTAGCTCAGGCAACAGGTCGAGAGCGATGCGCAGCTCGATTCCTCTTAGCTCAGGCAACAGGTCGAGAGCGATGCGCAACTCGATCTCATTCTCCTCTAGTTCATAGGTATTGATCCGGAGAGATTTCGCTCCCCATTCCACCGACAGCACCGCATCAGAACCATATACGAGTTGGAATAGGTTTCGCCAGTGGCGCGCTTGGTAGTTGTACGCCGCCCACAAGATGCCAGGCAGTTGGTCTACCCATTTTCCTTTGGCCCCATCGACCATCTTCCGCAGGGCCCCCACAATTAGTTTGTTGGAAGACTCCACTTGGACATTATCTTGAGGGTATGAAACTGAGGCGTAGCAATTCTTGACCCCGTACGTCGCACAATATTCATGGAACGGGTCATTGTCGTACTGCGATCCGTTATCCAAAGTTAGACGACGAAGTAGCCCAAATTTGGTGAATATGTGCTTCCATAAGAAATTCATGGTCTCGTTGTCTCGTATGCGAGAGACTGGCTGTGCCTCTATCCACTTTGTGAAGTAGTCGACCCCCAATATCAAATATTGCTTTTGGCACTGACTTCTCGGAAGCGGGCCTGCAATATCGAGCCCCCACCTTGCGAAAGGAAGCAGCTCGACAATGGGCTTCAGCGGAGTCGCAGGTCACTTCGCGGTTGGACCAAACCTCTGACACCGGTCGCACCTCTGCATCAACTCGGCCACGTCTGCTTGCATTGTAGGCCAATAAAACCCGAGTCGCAAAGCTTTGCCAGCCATGGCCCTTGCATCGATCTGTCCTCCGCACTCGCCATGGTGAATTTCTCTAAGTATGTAGTCCCACTCAATCGGGTCTACACACTTCAAGAAAGGGTGAGTGTATCCTTTCTTGTACAGCTCATCGTTGAGTAAGCTGAACCACTCAGCTCGCTTTTTCACCTTCTCTGCCTCCTTCTCATCCTCTGGAAGTTTGCCGTCTTTCAAGTATGCGAACAGCAGAATCATCCACTCTGGAATGCGATCCAGAGTCGCTACGCTTGGCGCTGCGTCAATGCTCCTCAACGGCAAAACCTTCCATTGAACAATCCAAGGATTGTCATTGACGGACGAGCTCGCTAGCCGCGCAAGTGCGTCTGCCTGCTGATTTTCGGACCTTCGGATTTGCTCGACTTCGAACACTTCAAATCCCTGTACTATCCCTTTTACAGCATCCCGATACCTGGCCATGTGGTCCTTGGCTTCAAACTTATCCGTGATCTGGTTGACCACCACGGCCGAGTCCGAGAATGCCTTAACATTCTTCGCCCCTGCGGCTGCGCACATCTGTAACCCCGCGATCAGCGCCTCATACTCCGCTTCATTGTTTGTGGCCTCGTAGCCGAATCGTAGGGCATATTCGGTCTTGTCTCCGCTTGGGATGATGACGACGATCCCCACTCCGCTTCCCCCCGAGTTGGAGGATCTGTCCACGTATACTGACCACTGCGCGTTAGGCGGCACGAACTCCTCATCACTCATCATGCATTCGGTGACGAAGTCGGCTAACACCTGCCCCTTATACGCTTTCCTCGACTCATACTCCACTCCGAAGCTCTTCAGCTCGCAGCCCCATCACGGCAGCCTGCCGTTCCCGTCGAGGCTTCCTAGAATATTTTGGAGTGGGTATTTCGTCGTTAAAACCACCTTGTGGCTTTAGAAGTAAGGCCTCAGACGCCTACTCGTTATCAATAAGCTCAAGGCGAGCTTCTCGAGCGGTGGGTACCACAACTCGGCCCCCGGCGAGCGCATGGCTCACATAGTAGACAAGACATTGCGAGCCATCGCGCTCGACCACTAGCGTCGCACCCACTGCTCTCTCACCCGCGGAGAGGTATAACATGAGCTCCTCGCCCTCAGTTGGTACCACGATCTTAGGTACCTTTGACAGATACGCTTTGAGCTCCTGGAACGATGTCTCCGCTTCGTCGTTCCACTTGAACGGTACCTTTTTTCGCAATGCTTCAAAGAAGGGCAAACAGCGATCCGCGGACTTGGAGATGATGCGGCTAAGTGCCGCCACGCAGCCCGTCAGTCGCTGCATGTCCTTGACGCATCGGGGGGAAGGCATATCCTGAATGACCTTTATCTTCTCTGGGTTTACGTCAATGCTGCGCTCACTGACGATGAACCCTTGGCACTTCCCCGACCGCACCCCGAATATACACACTTCTTTGGGTTCAGCTTCATATTGTACTTGCGGAGCGTTGAGAACGTATCCCACAAGTCCTGTGTGTAGTCTTCGGCCTTCACACTCTTGACAATCAAATCGTCGACATATGCCTCCATGTTGCGACCAATTTGTGCCTCAAAGACCTTGTTGACCAACAGTTAGAATGTCGCGCCCGCATTTTTCAACCCGAAGGGCATGATGCAGTACATGTACACGCCTAACGGCGTTACGAACGGGGTCTTTGGTCGGCTTTCCTCTTCCAGAGGAACTTGGTGGTATCCGGCGTAAGCGTCCATGAAGCTCAAAAGGTCGTACCCCCGAAGTCGAATCTACCAGCCTGTCCATTCGCGACAGCGATTGACCATCCTTCGGACACGCCTTGTTCAAATCAGTGGAGTTGTTGCATAAGGATGAGTTGGTTACATAAGGATGAGTTGCCAAAAGATGAGTTGTTGCATAAGGATGCCGATGCCAAGCTGAAATCAATGATGAAGTTACATGAGGAGGTTCGCAAGAGGATCGAGAATGTCAATGAGACTTACAAACGTAAGTTTAACAAGCATCGCAAGCCTAGAGTGTTCAATGATGGTGATTTGGTTTGGTTACATCTTCGCAAAGAGAGGTTTCCAAGCAAGAGGAAGAACAAATTGATGCCTAGAGCTGAAGGTCCTTATAAGGTTGCAAAAAGAGTGAATGATAACGCCTACAAGATTGAGTTACCCGGAGACTATGGTGTTCATGCTACTTTCAATGTTGGTGATTTATCTCCTTACATTGATGATGATGGTCTAGCAGAATTGAGGACAATTCCTTTTGAAGAAGGAGGGGATGATACGGGAGACACTGATGATATCGCTAAACCCACACTTATCGATAAGGAAGTCCTATTGGGTACGAGTCATGACATTCACTTGTGGGGAAACACTCTAAGTCCAAGGTATGTGACTACTCTTGTGGTTACATCATTTGGAGATCAATTGGCTTAAAGAGACGAGTTAAGGTTGGGTCTATCGCAAGTTTTCAAGTTTACCGCGATAGAACAATTCTTCCCGCGATGGAGCTGCACTGAGTCGGATTGTTTGCGTCATAACTTCTTCGATACTTATCCGTTGATAGTCATTCAACATTGAGGTGATAGAATTCTTTCTAAGCTTTCCAATGACTACTGATGGGTTCCAAGACGACGTATTTCCAAGAAGTTGTGATAAAAACTCTCAAGACTGTCCAGAAACATTGTAATCCGCGAGATTCATTTAACATGAGTCTTCACCTCGGAACTAGTTTCATTCTTCTTTGTTTTTCTGTTCTAGTCAAGCATAGGGAATAATGAGATTCATTATGTTGAATTTCCAAGTTGTTTTTAGTCAAGTTTTCATTTTCAAGAGTTGAAAGCATTAGTTGGCTTTCCAACTCCTAGGAGTCTTAAGTCTAGAATCACTCCTATATAAAGGGGGTTGTATTTTCAGAATCATAATCAATCAATCGAATTAAATCTGAATATTGAGTCTTGTTTTATCATAAACAAACTTGTTAAACTTTGGGAGTTCTAGCGGAACGAACTTGGTTAAGGGCTATAAAGGTAGTTTAGCTATCGTTGGTTTGCCGATCGTGGATTGGAAATCAAAGATCAAAACTAGGCGAGGTAGTCTAGGGATTGGTCGAGTTTGAGCAAGTTAGTGGCTAACTTGTTCATCCATATATTGTTTTGTTTCATTTTATAAACACTTAAACACAAAAACACAAAAAGAGTTACATTTTCCGCTGCACCGATACGAGTTGGTTAAATCATATTCTCTCGATAACTCAAGCTTCCGCGCTACTCGTATCATAAGTGGTATCAGAGCTTCGGCTCTTGATTTCCTTCAAGCGATTATGGGGGACGAAAACTTCAATGATTTCCTTCATCAATTGAGGGCAGCACTTGATTCTTTGCCCAACGAAAGACCACACATGGGAGCACGACGTAACCTTGATTTTCAGAGATCAAATGATGATTTCAAAGTCACGGAGTTACCCGAGTTCGATGGTGGAACTGATCCCGAAGATTACTTGGAGTGGGAAAGAAAAATTGAACGCATGTTTGATTTCAAAGATGTGCCGGATGACAAGTGTTGTAAGTATGCAGCCCTAAAGCTTGTTAAAAATGCTTCTCTATGGTATGAGAACATGAAGGCTCAACGAGCAAGGGAGGGCAAGGAAAAGGTCACTTCATGGGAGGATCTTAAGAGGAAACTTCGTAAGAGATATGTGCCGAAAAGTCATAAGCAAGATTTGTATCGAAAGGTGGCTGAACTGTCGCAAGGGAGTTCTAATATTGCTACATATATTGCTGAATTTGAGAAGCTTACTCTTATGAGTGAGATGGATGAACTTGAGGAGCAAAAGATGGCTAGATTCTGTCGAGGGTTGAATCGAAACATTGCCAATGTTGTTGATTTGCAGCCCTATGTTTCATTTGATATGCTATGCAACTTGTGCTTGAAAGTGGAGAGTCAATTGAAGACAAGTCGTTCTAGCACTAGTTACACACCAAAGGCTCTAACATGGAACCAAACGGAGGGGAACAAAGCTGGTGGTTCTAAGGCGAATGTGGCTTCGAGTTCTATGAACTCAAACAAGTTTCCAACTCAATTCAAAGCCGGAGGCAGTGGCACAAAACCCGAGGCCAGTAGCAAGGAGAAAGAATTGGGAAAAGTACGTTGTTTCAAATGTCAAGGCTTTGGACACTTCCAAAAAGATTGTCCAAACAAACGCATTGTCACTTTGAGGGAAGCAATTAACATACGCGATGATCTGTATGATGAGGCCATTGAGGAAGAGGGTTTGTTCATCACAAACCGAGAGGTGGAAGAAGAGGAGTATGCTGAGATATATGAGGCCCCGAATTATGATACTAGTTTGGTTTTGCGTCGCACACTTCATGCGAAAATTGAACCTGTTGTGACTGAGCAAAGGGATCAAATATTTCACACCAAATGTCAAGTAAAGGATCGATGGTGTAATGTGATTATCGATGGTGGGAGTTGCACCAATGTCGCCTCTACTGATTTGGTGAGCAAGCTGTCTTTGACGACTATTCCACATCCTAAACCATATACTTTGCATTGGCTTGATGATGGGAGCAAGGTGAAAGTGTCAAAGCAAGCTAGAGTTAACTTTGTGATGGGACCATACAAGGATGAGGTATTATGCGATGTAGTACCTATGGATGCGTGTCATATTCTTTTGGGACGTCCTTGGCAGTTTGATCGAGATGTTACTCACAAGGGACGCTCAAATGAGCATCTACTTACATTTGATGGGAAGGCAATTGTGTTGAAGCCTATGTCACCAAAAGCTGTTCGTGCTATGCATATGAGTCGAGAAAAGAAGCCCAGCTTGACCATGTTTGCAAATGAGAAAGAAGTGGAGCAAGTTCTTGAAGAGGGAGGGCAAATTTATGCACTTGTTGCTACAAATCAGCCCCGCGATGAAGATATTGTTTCGGATCGAGACTCAAAAATTTTGAGTTACTTTTGGAATACTCTTTGGAGGAAATTGGGTACCAAATTGCTCTTTAGTACTTCTCATCATCCTCAAACCGATGGGCAAACGGAAGTTACTAATCGTATTTTGGGTACTTTGCTTCGTGGATTGGTGAGTAAGACGCAGAAAGATTGGGATTTAAAGCTAGCTCATGCCGAGTTTGCTTACAATAGATCGCCTGCCTATGCTACAAAACACTCTCCGTTCGAAGTTGTCTATGGCATTAATCCTTATTTGCCACTTGATCTGATTCCATTGCCAAAAGATGAGTTGTTGCATAAGGATGCCGATGCCAAGCTGAAATCAATGATGAAGTTACATGAGGAGGTTCGCAAGAGGATCGAGAATGTCAATGAGACTTACAAACGTAAGTTTAACAAGCATCGCAAGCCTAGAGTGTTCAATGATGGTGATTTGGTTTGGTTACATCTTCGCAAAGAGAGGTTTCCAAGCAAGAGGAAGAACAAATTGATGCCTAGAGCTGAAGGTCCTTATAAGGTTGCAAAAAGAGTGAATGATAACGCCTACAAGATTGAGTTACCCGGAGACTATGGTGTTCATGCTACTTTCAATGTTGGTGATTTATCTCCTTACATTGATGATGATGGTCTAGCAGAATTGAGGACAATTCCTTTTGAAGAAGGAGGGGATGATACGGGAGACACTGATGATATCGCTAAACCCACACTTATCGATAAGGAAGTCCTATTGGGTACGAGTCATGACATTCACTTGTGGGGAAACACTCTAAGTCCAAGGTATGTGACTACTCTTGTGGTTACATCATTTGGAGATCAATTGGCTTAAAGAGACGAGTTAAGGTTGGGTCTATCGCAAGTTTTCAAGTTTACCGCGATAGAACAATTCTTCCCGCGATGGAGCTGCACTGAGTCGGATTGTTTGCGTCATAACTTCTTCGATACTTATCCGTTGATAGTCATTCAACATTGAGGTGATAGAATTCTTTCTAAGCTTTCCAATGACTACTGATGGGTTCCAAGACGACGTATTTCCAAGAAGTTGTGATAAAAACTCTCAAGACTGTCCAGAAACATTGTAATCCGCGAGATTCATTTAACATGAGTCTTCACCTCGGAACTAGTTTCATTCTTCTTTGTTTTTCTGTTCTAGTCAAGCATAGGGAATAATGAGATTCATTATGTTGAATTTCCAAGTTGTTTTTAGTCAAGTTTTCATTTTCAAGAGTTGAAAGCATTAGTTGGCTTTCCAACTCCTAGGAGTCTTAAGTCTAGAATCACTCCTATATAAAGGGGGTTGTATTTTCAGAATCATAATCAATCAATCGAATTAAATCTGAATATTGAGTCTTGTTTTATCATAAACAAACTTGTTAAACTTTGGGAGTTCTAGCGGAACGAACTTGGTTAAGGGCTATAAAGGTAGTTTAGCTATCGTTGGTTTGCCGATCGTGGATTGGAAATCAAAGATCAAAACTAGGCGAGGTAGTCTAGGGATTGGTCGAGTTTGAGCAAGTTAGTGGCTAACTTGTTCATCCATATATTGTTTTGTTTCATTTTATAAACACTTAAACACAAAAACACAAAAAGAGTTACATTTTCCGCTGCACCGATACGAGTTGGTTAAATCATATTCTCTCGATAACTCAAGCTTCCGCGCTACTCGTATCATAAGTCTTGCCGTGGTTAAATCATATTCTCTCGATAACTCAAGCTTCCGCGCTACTCGTATCATAAGTGGTACGAGTAGCGCGATATCCACACTTATCGATAAGGAAGTCCTATTGGGTACGAGTCATGACATTCACTTGTGGGGAAACACTCTAAGTCCAAGGTATGTGACTACTCTTGTGGCTACATCATTTGGAGATCAATTGGCTTAAAGAGACGAGTTAAGGTTGGGTCTATCGCAAGTTTTCAAGTTTACCGCGATAGAACAATTCTTCCCGCGATGGAGCTGCACTGAGTCGGATTGTTTGCGTCATAACTTCTTCGATACTTATCCGTTGATAGTCATTCAACATTGAGGTGATAGAATTCTTTCTAAGCTTTCCAATGACTACTGATGGGTTCCAAGACGACGTATTTCCAAGAAGTTGTGATAAAAACTCTCAAGACTGTCCAGAAACATTGTAATCCGCGAGATTCATTTAACATGAGTCTTCACCTCGGAACTAGTTTCATTCTTCTTTGTTTTTCTGTTCTAGTCAAGCATAGGGAATAATGAGATTCATTATGTTGAATTTCCAAGTTGTTTTTAGTCAAGTTTTCATTTTCAAGAGTTGAAAGCATTAGTTGGCTTTCCAACTCCTAGGAGTCAGATGATACGGGAGACACTGATGATATCGCTAAACCCACACTTATCGATAAGGAAGTCCTATTGGGTACGAGTCATGACATTCACTTGTGGGGAAACACTCTAAGTCCAAGGTATGTGACTACTCTTGTGGTTACATCATTTGGAGATCAATTGGCTTAAAGAGACGAGTTAAGGTTGGGTCTATCGCAAGTTTTCAAGTTTACCGCGATAGAACAATTCTTCCCGCGATGGAGCTGCACTGAGTCGGATTGTTTGCGTCATAACTTATTCGATACAATCCGTTGATAGTCATTCAACATTGAGGTGATAGAATTCTTTCTAAGCTTTCCAATGACTACTGATGGGTTCCAAGACGACGTATTTCCAAGAAGTTGTGATAAAAACTCTCAAGACTGTCCAGAAACATTGTAATCCGCGAGATTCATTTAACATGAGTCTTCACCTCGGAACTAGTTCCATTCTTCTTTGTTTTTCTGTTCTAGTCAAGCATAGGGAATAATGAGATTCATTATGTTGAATTTCCAAGTTGTTTTTAGTCAAGTTTTCATTTTCAAGAGTTGAAAGCATTAGTTGGCTTTCCAACTCCTAGGAGTCTTAAGTCTAGAATCACTCCTATATAAAGGGGGTTGTATTTTCAGAATCATTAATCAATCAATCGAATTAAATCTGAATATTGAGTCTTGTTTTATCATAAACAAACTTGTTAAACTTTGGGAGTTCTAGCGGAACGAACTTGGTTAAGGGCTATAAAGGTAGTTTAGCTATCGTTGGTTTGCCGATCGTGGATTGGAAATCAAAGATCAAAACTAGGCGAGGTAGTCTAGGGTTTGGTCGAGTTTGAGCAAGTTAGTGGCTAACTTGTTCATCCATATCTTGTTTTGTTTCATTTTATAAACACTTAAACACAAAAACACAAAAAGAGTTACATTTTCCGCTGCACCGATACGAGTTGGTTAAATCATATTCTCTCGATAACTCAAGCTTCCGCGCTACTCGTATCATAAGTGGTATCAGAGCTTCGGCTCTTGATTTCCTTCAAGCGATTATGGGGGACGAAAACTTCAATGATTTCCTTCATCAATTGAGGGCAGCACTTGATTCTTTGCCCAACGAAAGACCACACATGGGAGCACGACGTAACCTTGATTTTCAGAGATCAAATGATGATTTCAAAGTCACGGAGTTACCCGAGTTCGATGGTGGAACTGATCCCGAAGATTACTTGGAGTGGGAAAGAAAAATTGAACGCATGTTTGATTTCAAAGATGTGCCGGATGACAAGTGTTGTAAGTATGCAGCCCTAAAGCTTGTTAAAAATGCTTCTCTATGGTATGAGAACATGAAGGCTCAACGAGCAAGGGAGGGCAAGGAAAAGGTCACTTCATGGGAGGATCTTAAGAGGAAACTTCGTAAGAGATATGTGCCGAAAAGTCATAAGCAAGATTTGTATCGAAAGGTGGCTGAACTGTCGCAAGGGAGTTCTAATATTGCTACATATATTGCTGAATTTGAGAAGCTTACTCTTATGAGTGAGATGGATGAACTTGAGGAGCAAAAGATGGCTAGATTCTGTCGAGGGTTGAATCGAAACATTGCCAATGTTGTTGATTTGCAGCCCTATGTTTCATTTGATATGCTATGCAACTTGTGCTTGAAAGTGGAGAGTCAATTGAAGACAAGTCGTTCTAGCACTAGTTACCCACCAAAGGCTCTAACATGGAACCAAACGGAGGGGAACAAAGCTGGTGGTTCTAAGGCGAATGTGGTTTCGAGTTCTATGAACTCAAACAAGTTTCCAACTCAATTCAAAGCCGGAGGCAGTGGCACAAAACCCGAGGCCAGTAGCAAGGAGAAAGAATTGGGAAAAGTACGTTGTTTCAAATGTCAAGGCTTTGGACACTTCCAAAAAGATTGTCCAAACAAACGCATTGTCACTTTGAGGGAAGCAATTAACATACGCGATGATCTGTATGATGAGGCCATTGAGGAAGAGGGTTTGTTCATCACAAACCGAGAGGTGGAAGAAGAGGAGTATGCTGAGATATATGAGGCCCCGAATTATGATACTAGTTTGGTTTTGCGTCGCACACTTCATGCGAAAACTGAACCTGTTGTGACTGAGCAAAGGGATCAAATATTTCACACCAAATGTCAAGTAAAGGATCGATGGTGTAATGTGATTATCGATGGTGGGAGTTGCACCAATGTCGCCTCTACTGATTTGGTGAGCAAGCTGTCTTTGACGACTATTCCACATCCTAAACCATATACTTTGCATTGGCTTGATGATGGGAGCAAGGTGAAAGTGTCAAAGCAAGCTAGAGTTAACTTTGTGATGGGACCATACAAGGATGAGGTATTATGCGATGTAGTACCTATGGATGCGTGTCATATTCTTTTGGGACGTCCTTGGCAGTTTGATCGAGATGTTACTCACAAGGGACGCTCAAATGAGCATCTACTTACATTTGATGGGAAGGCAATTGTGTTGAAGCCTATGTCACCAAAAGCTGTTCGTGCTATGCATATGAGTCGAGAAAAGAAGCCCAGCTTGACCATGTTTGCAAATGAGAAAGAAGTGGAGCAAGTTCTTGAAGAGGGAGGGCAAATTTATGCACTTGTTGCTACAAATCAGCCCCGCGATGAAGATATTGTTTCGGATCGAGACTCAAAAATTTTGAGTTACTTTTGGAATACTCTTTGGAGGAAATTGGGTACCAAATTGCTCTTTAGTACTTCTCATCATCCTCAAACCGATGGGCAAACGGAAGTTACTAATCGTATTTTGGGTACTTTGCTTCGTGGATTGGTGAGTAAGACGCAGAAAGATTGGGATTTAAAGCTAGCTCATGCCGAGTTTGCTTACAATAGATCGCCTGCCTATGCTACAAAACACTCTCCGTTCGAAGTTGTCTATGGCATTAATCCTTATTTGCCACTTGATCTGATTCCATTGCCAAAAGATGAGTTGTTGCATAAGGATGCCGATGCCAAGCTGAAATCAATGATGAAGTTACATGAGGAGGTTCGCAAGAGGATCGAGAATGTCAATGAGACTTACAAACGTAAGTTTAACAAGCATCGCAAGCCTAGAGTGTTCAATGATGGTGATTTGGTTTGGTTACATCTTCGCAAAGAGAGGTTTCCAAGCAAGAGGAAGAACAAATTGATGCCTAGAGCTGAAGGTCCTTATAAGGTTGCAAAAAGAGTGAATGATAACGCCTACAAGATTGAGTTACCCGGAGACTATGGTGTTCATGCTACTTTCAATGTTGGTGATTTATCTCCTTACATTGATGATGATGGTCTAGCAGAATTGAGGACAATTCCTTTTGAAGAAGGAGGGGATGATACGGGAGACACTGATGATATCGCTAAACCCACACTTATCGATAAGGAAGTCCTATTGGGTACGAGTCATGACATTCACTTGTGGGGAAACACTCTAAGTCCAAGGTATGTGACTACTCTTGTGGTTACATCATTTGGAGATCAATTGGCTTAAAGAGACGAGTTAAGGTTGGGTCTATCGCAAGTTTTCAAGTTTACCGCGATAGAACAATTCTTCCCGCGATGGAGCTGCACTGAGTCGGATTGTTTGCGTCATAACTTCTTCGATACTTATCCGTTGATAGTCATTCAACATTGAGGTGATAGAATTCTTTCTAAGCTTTCCAATGACTACTGATGGGTTCCAAGACGACGTATTTCCAAGAAGTTGTGATAAAAACTCTCAAGACTGTCCAGAAACATTGTAATCCGCGAGATTCATTTAACATGAGTCTTCACCTCGGAACTAGTTTCATTCTTCTTTGTTTTTCTGTTCTAGTCAAGCATAGGGAATAATGAGATTCATTATGTTGAATTTCCAAGTTGTTTTTAGTCAAGTTTTCATTTTCAAGAGTTGAAAGCATTAGTTGGCTTTCCAACTCCTAGGAGTCTTAAGTCTAGAATCACTCCTATATAAAGGGGGTTGTATTTTCAGAATCATCATCAATCAATCGAATTAAATCTGAATATTGAGTCTTGTTTTATCATAAACAAACTTGTTAAACTTTGGGAGTTCTAGCGGAACGAACTTGGTTAAGGGCTATAAAGGTAGTTTAGCTATCGTTGGTTTGCCGATCGTGGATTGGAAATCAAAGATCAAAACTAGGCGAGGTAGTCTAGGGTTTGGTCGAGTTTGAGCAAGTTAGTGGCTAACTTGTTCATCCATATCTTGTTTTGTTTCATTTTATAAACACTTAAACACAAAAACACAAAAAGAGTTACATTTTCCGCTGCACCGATACGAGTTGGTTAAATCATATTCTCTCGATAACTCAAGCTTCCGCGCTACTCGTATCAAAAATGAAACAAAACAACGATAGCTACTAACTTGCTCAAACTCACACTTATCGATACGAGTTGTTTAAGTGTTTATAAAATGAAACAAAACAAGATATGGATGAACAAGTTAGCCACTAACTTGCTCAAACTCGACCAAACCCTAGACTACCTCGCCTAGTTTTGATCTTTGATTTCCAATCCACGATCGGCAAACCAACGATAGCTAAACTACCTTTATAGCCCTTAACCAAGTTCGTTCCGCTAGAACTCCCAAAGTTTAACAAGTTTGTTTATGATAAAACAAGACTCAATATTCAGATTTAATTCGATTGATTGATTAATGATTCTGAAAATACAACCCCCTTTATATAGGAGTGATTCTAGACTTAAGACTCCTAGGAGTTGGAAAGCCAACTAATGCTTTCAACTCTTGAAAATGAAAACTTGACTAAAAACAACTTGGAAATTCAACATAATGAATCTCATTATTCCCTATGCTTGACTAGAACAGAAAAACAAAGAAGAATGGAACTAGTTCCGAGGTGAAGACTCATGTTAAATGAATCTCGCGGATTACAATGTTTCTGGACAGTCTTGAGAGTTTTTATCACAACTTCTTGGAAATACGTCGTCTTGGAACCCATCAGTAGTCATTGGAAAGCTTAGAAAGAATTCTATCACCTCAATGTTGAATGACTATCAACGGATAAGTATCGAAGAAGTTATGACGCAAACAATCCGACTCAGTGCAGCTCCATCGCGGGAAGAATTGTTCTATCGCGGTAAACTTGAAAACTTGCGATAGACCCAACCTTAACTCGTCTCTTTAAGCCAATTGATCTCCAAATGATGTAACCACAAGAGTAGTCACATACCTTGGACTTAGAGTGTTTCCCCACAAGTGAATGTCATGACTCGTACCCAATAGGACTTCCTTATCGATAAGTGTGGGTTTAGCGATATCATCAGTGTCTCCCGTATCATCCCCTCCTTCTTCAAAAGGAATTGTCCTCAATTCTGCTAGACCATCATCATCAATGTAAGGAGATAAATCACCAACATTGAAAGTAGCATGAACACCATAGTCTCCGGGTAACTCAATCTTGTAGGCGTTATCATTCACTCTTTTTGCAACCTTATAAGGACCTTCAGCTCTAGGCATCAATTTGTTCTTCCTCTTGCTTGGAAACCTCTCTTTGCGAAGATGTAACCAAACCAAATCACCATCATTGAACACTCTAGGCTTGCGATGCTTGTTAAACTTACGTTTGTAAGTCTCATTGACATTCTCGATCCTCTTGCGAACCTCCTCATGTAACTTCATCATTGATTTCAGCTTGGCATCGGCATCCTTATGCAACAACTCATCTTTTGGCAATGGAATCAGATCAAGTGGCAAATAAGGATTAATTCCATAGACAACTTCGAACGGAGAGTGTTTTGTAGCATAGGCAGGCGATCTATTGTAAGCAAACTCGGCATGAGCTAGCTTTAAATCCCAATCTTTCTGCGTCTTACTCACCAATATATCATCGAGGTAAACAACAATGAATTTACCAAGAAAGGGCCTCAATACCTCGTTCATCAGTCGCATGAAAGTGCTTGGTGCATTAGTAAGACCAAAAGGCATCACTAACCACTCATATAAGCCATGTTTTGTTTTGAAGGCGGTCTTCCACTCATCCCCTTCACGCATTCTGATTTGATGATACCCACTCCGCAAATCAATCTTCGAAAAGATAATAGAACCATGGAGCTCATCCAACATATCATCAAGTCGAGGAATAGGAAAGCGATATTTGATAGTGATATTGTTTACCGCTCTACTATCGATGCACATGCGCCATGAACCATCTTTCTTAGGGACAAGAAGAGCCGGTACTGCACATGGACTCATGCTTTCTCGAACATAACCACGATCAATCAACTCCTCAATTTGTCGCTGCAATTCCTTAGTTTCCTCTGGATTGCTACGATAGGCTGCCTTGTTGGGTAAAGGTGCACCAGGTACAAGATCGATTTGGTGCTCTATGCCTCGAATTGGAGGTAAACCATGAGGTAAATCATCCGGAAACACATCGGCAAATTCACCCATCAATGGCTTCAGTCGATCATCAATTTGGAACTTATCTTCATCGCGGGGCTGATTTGTAGCAACAAGTGCATAAATTTGCCCTCCCTCTTCAAGAACTTGCTCCACTTCTTTCTCATTTGCAAACATGGTCAAGCTGGGCTTCTTTTCTCGACTCATATGCATAGCACGAACAGCTTTTGGTGACATAGGCTTCAACACAATTGCCTTCCCATCAAATGTAAGTAGATGCTCATTTGAGCGTCCCTTGTGAGTAACATCTCGATCAAACTGCCAAGGACGTCCCAAAAGAATATGACACGCATCCATAGGTACTACATCGCATAATACCTCATCCTTGTATGGTCCCATCACAAAGTTAACTCTAGCTTGCTTTGACACTTTCACCTTGCTCCCATCATCAAGCCAATGCAAAGTATATGGTTTAGGATGTGGAATAGTCGTCAAAGACAGCTTGCTCACCAAATCAGTAGAGGCGACATTGGTGCAACTCCCACCATCGATAATCACATTACACCATCGATCCTTTACTTGACATTTGGTGTGAAATATTTGATCCCTTTGCTCAGTCACAACAGGTTCAGTTTTCGCATGAAGTGTGCGACGCAAAACCAAACTAGTATCATAATTCGGGGCCTCATATATCTCAGCATACTCCTCTTCTTCCACCTCTCGGTTTGTGATGAACAAACCCTCTTCCTCAATGGCCTCATCATACAGATCATCGCGTATGTTAATTGCTTCCCTCAAAGTGACAATGCGTTTGTTTGGACAATCTTTTTGGAAGTGTCCAAAGCCTTGACATTTGAAACAACGTACTTTTCCCAATTCTTTCTCCTTGCTACTGGCCTCGGGTTTTGTGCCACTGCCTCCGGCTTTGAATTGAGTTGGAAACTTGTTTGAGTTCATAGAACTCGAAGCCACATTCGCCTTAGAACCACCAGCTTTGTTCCCCTCCGTTTGGTTCCATGTTAGAGCCTTTGGTGTGTAACTAGTGCTAGAACGACTTGTCTTCAATTGACTCTCCACTTTCAAGCACAAGTTGCATAGCATATCAAATGAAACATAGGGCTGCAAATCAACAACATTGGCAATGTTTCGATTCAACCCTCGACAGAATCTAGCCATCTTTTGCTCCTCAAGTTCATCCATCTCACTCATAAGAGTAAGCTTCTCAAATTCAGCAATATATGTAGCAATATTAGAACTCCCTTGCGACAGTTCAGCCACCTTTCGATACAAATCTTGCTTATGACTTTTCGGCACATATCTCTTACGAAGTTTCCTCTTAAGATCCTCCCATGAAGTGACCTTTTCCTTGCCCTCCCTTGCTCGTTGAGCCTTCATGTTCTCATACCATAGAGAAGCATTTTTAACAAGCTTTAGGGCTGCATACTTACAACACTTGTCATCCGGCACATCTTTGAAATCAAACATGCGTTCAATTTTTCTTTCCCACTCCAAGTAATCTTCGGGATCAGTTCCACCATCGAACTCGGGTAACTCCGTGACTTTGAAATCATCATTTGATCTCTGAAAATCAAGGTTACGTCGTGCTCCCATGTGTGGTCTTTCGTTGGGCAAAGAATCAAGTGCTGCCCTCAATTGATGAAGGAAATCATTGAAGTTTTCGTCCCCCATAATCGCTTGAAGGAAATCAAGAGCCGAAGCTCTGATACCACTTATGATACGAGTAGCGCGGAAGCTTGAGTTATCGAGAGAATATGATTTAACCAACTCGTATCGGTGCAGCGGAAAATGTAACTCTTTTTGTGTTTTTGTGTTTAAGTGTTTATAAAATGAAACAAAACAAGATATGGATGAACAAGTTAGCCACTAACTTGCTCAAACTCGACCAAACCCTAGACTACCTCGCCTAGTTTTGATCTTTGATTTCCAATCCACGATCGGCAAACCAACGATAGCTAAACTACCTTTATAGCCCTTAACCAAGTTCGTTCCGCTAGAACTCCCAAAGTTTAACAAGTTTGTTTATGATAAAACAAGACTCAATATTCAGATTTAATTCGATTGATTGATTAATGATTCTGAAAATACAACCCCCTTTATATAGGAGTGATTCTAGACTTAAGACTCCTAGGAGTTGGAAAGCCAACTAATGCTTTCAACTCTTGAAAATGAAAACTTGACTAAAAACAACTTGGAAATTCAACATAATGAATCTCATTATTCCCTATGCTTGACTAGAACAGAAAAACAAAGAAGAATGGAACTAGTTCCGAGGTGAAGACTCATGTTAAATGAATCTCGCGGATTACAATGTTTCTGGACAGTCTTGAGAGTTTTTATCACAACTTCTTGGAAATACGTCGTCTTGGAACCCATCAGTAGTCATTGGAAAGCTTAGAAAGAATTCTATCACCTCAATGTTGAATGACTATCAACGGATAAGTATCGAAGAAGTTATGACGCAAACAATCCGACTCAGTGCAGCTCCATCGCGGGAAGAATTGTTCTATCGCGGTAAACTTGAAAACTTGCGATAGACCCAACCTTAACTCGTCTCTTTAAGCCAATTGATCTCCAAATGATGTAACCACAAGAGTAGTCACATACCTTGGACTTAGAGTGTTTCCCCACAAGTGAATGTCATGACTCGTACCCAATAGGACTTCCTTATCGATAAGTGTGGGTTTAGCGATATCATCAGTGTCTCCCGTATCATCGAGTAGCGCGGAAGCTTTCAAGTCACTTATGATACGAGTAGCGCGGAAGCTTGAGTTATCGAGAGAATATGATTTAACCAACTCGTATCGGTGCAGCGGAAAATGTAACTCTTTTTGTGTTTTTGTGTTTAAGTGTTTATAAAATGAAACAAAACAAGATATGGATGAACAAGTTAGCCACTAACTTGCTCAAACTCGACCAAACCCTAGACTACCTCGCCTAGTTTTGATCTTTGATTTCCAATCCACGATCGGCAAACCAACGATAGCTAAACTACCTTTATAGCCCTTAACCAAGTTCGTTCCGCTAGAACTCCCAAAGTTTAACAAGTTTGTTTATGATAAAACAAGACTCAATATTCAGATTTAATTCGATTGATTGATGATGATTCTGAAAATACAACCCCCTTTATATAGGAGTGATTCTAGACTTAAGACTCCTAGGAGTTGGAAAGCCAACTAATGCTTTCAACTCTTGAAAATGAAAACTTGACTAAAAACAACTTGGAAATTCAACATAATGAATCTCATTATTCCCTATGCTTGACTAGAACAGAAAAACAAAGAAGAATGAAACTAGTTCCGAGGTGAAGACTCATGTTAAATGAATCTCGCGGATTACAATGTTTCTGGACAGTCTTGAGAGTTTTTATCACAACTTCTTGGAAATACGTCGTCTTGGAACCCATCAGTAGTCATTGGAAAGCTTAGAAAGAATTCTATCACCTCAATGTTGAATGACTATCAACGGATAAGTTTCGAAGAAGTTATGACGCAAACAATCCGACTCAGTGCAGCTCCATCGCGGGAAGAATTGTTCTATCGCGGTAAACTTGAAAACTTGCGATAGACCCAACCTTAACTCGTCTCTTTAAGCCAATTGATCTCCAAATGATGTAACCACAAGAGTAGTCACATACCTTGGACTTAGAGTGTTTCCCCACAAGTGAATGTCATGACTCGTACCCAATAGGACTTCCTTATCGATAAGTGTGGGTTTAGCGATATCATCAGTGTCTCCCGCTACTCGAGTTGGTTAAATCATATCCTCCGTTTCTTCGAACGATTGAGTCGGCCCCTCTAGTCCGTGACGAGCATCTAGAGTTTCGATGTTGTACGTCATCGCGATTGCCTTGCCGCCGCTCTCCTTCTCCTTCCTCTTTTTTGACGGACGGTCCTCTGGCGCCGCGTCGTCAATATTGACCATAGGCGGTCGCAGTCCCGCAGGGTAACACTTACGCGCCGTCTTTTGGTCCGCCCTTATTATTTCTGACTTCCCCTCGTCAGTCACATATAGCATAAGCAGCCAATTACCATGTTGTAGGCACATGGAATATCAATGATGATGAATTCCACCACCGCGGTCCTTATCGCGCTCCCGGAGCCGATGGCTCCTGGAAGTCGGATCGAACCCAAAGGGTAAATGGTGTGCCCGACGAAGGCAACGATTGGCTCATGGAGAGGCTTGATGTCCTTCCTTTCGTACTTCAACTTCAGTAGACATTCCAATGTCATGATGTCTATCGAAGAACCGGTGTCCACTAAGCACCTTCGAATGTCTTTGTTCGTAACCTTCATGGTGATCACCACAGGATCATCTTGCGATTTGTGAACCTTGGTCACATCTGCCTGTCGCAACAGAATATCCGGTATCAACACCGGTCTGGCTGGCTCTAGCGAGATGGAATTTACGAACCTTTTAAGGATCTCGTTGCGTCCTCGATGAATCGGCCCTCCGCTTGCGAAACCACCAGAGATGGTGTTGATGACACCAGGATTATGGTTCCGCTCATTGTTCCTTTGCGGCTGCGCCTTCTGCCCTTGCCAGCCATTATTGTCGCGGTCATTGTAGTTACCGCGGCCGTTGTACTGCTGCTTGTACCTGCCCACATAGCCGAGTTAGGTACCTTTCCAACTTGCCGTCATCCGCCAAGTTGTGGCACACGTCCTCTAGGGTAGGACACGTCTTTGTGATATGGCCATTTTCCATGTGGTATTCATAGAAGTGGCCCATGTTTAGCTTTTCTGCCTCGGCGCAGGCAGCATGTCATCGTTTTTGATGGCCATAAAGATGGTCCTCAAAGATGTGATGAATCGGCCCGGGTTGCGCAGCCCATCATTCGTCCTACGCGAAGGAGGACACGCCGCCTCCCTCTTTCGCGCAGTCGATGACTGGTCCTTTCGCCCCGAGCCATTGACGAGAGCGGCATTGATGTGCGCTGCAACCCTCTTGTATGCGCTCTCCAGCGTCTTCGGTTGCTTCGCAACCAAGTCGTACTTACAAGTTACAATCCCCTGCCGACATGCCCATTATTAGAGCCGCAACACCTGTGTCGTCGGTGAGGTTTGAGACATGTGTCGCATTGGTTCGAAAGCGGTGAACGTAAATATGCAACGTCTCCGTGTCCCTTTGCTTCACCGTTGAGAGGTGAGTTGACGTCTTCCTCCTTGTCTTGATGGTTACGAAATGGCCAGCGAATCTTTTCCTCAACTCCCTCCAAGAGTCGATGCTCCGCGGCGGAAGCTTGTCAAACCATCTTTGCGCTATCCCGGTCAATGTGACTGGGAATAGCTTGCAAATAGTCTCCTCGTCAGTAATCAGGTAACTGATATTGTGCAGGTATAAGGAAAGATGATCGTTCCAATCGCCCGCTCCGTCATACTCAGTCATCTTGGGCCCGAGCTCGCCCCCTCCTCTGCCGTGCTATCAGTGTCATCGGTCCCTTGTGTCCCAGACCCGTTTCCTACCTTGAGTTTGTGGGAGTCGCGTGGACGTGTCCTTGGACGAGGGCGGGAGTGGTGGGAGGTCGTGAACGAGGGGGGGTGCTTGACCGAATCCTTATAGGAGACTGTCTCACCGCCCCACTAGGTCGATGTGCTCCGATCCGCGTGTGCACAGAGCCCCTCTCTTCATCTACCTTGTTCTTGGCCTTCTCGACCTCCGTGAACTTTTTGTAGGACATCTGCCACTTTTCCATTTCTTTCCTTAGCCTTTCTTCTTCTTTCTTCCTCTCCTCTGCCTTGCGGGCCTTCAATGCGTCAATGATGAGCCGGGCATCTCGGAACCTCGCGTCAGCCAACTTTTGTGCCTCCTCTGCATTCTCTACTGCTCGCTTAATGCGCTGCGATAGCACCCCTATGAATGCACATGCGCTGAGTTGTGCTGCTTTGGCGTAGACAGCTGGAGAGCTATTGGACGCTGAAACTACGGGTGAGGTGCATTGGCTGCTAAATAGTTTGGAATCTGATCAAGGAACCCACTAACTATTTCATTTATTTTCTGTTCTGTGGTAGTGGCTGTTGAGAGAGCGGGGAAAAAAGGCAGGCATGTCTCCTGCAAAGAGTATTATGCATACACACTCCAGATACGGCCTGACAATTACATCTTAAGAGCTGGGAGACTCTTCCAGCAATACCTGGTTGATATGTATATCAAGCTAGAAAACACGCGCCTAGATTATTATCGGAAAAACCAAGATGTGATTAGAGCTGATGTGTGTCAATGTGTGGTTGACAACGTGGCTCAGGGAGGGACAGAGGCTTCCAATGTCGGCCATCGGGTTATATTGCCAGCCTCATTCATCGGGGGGCCACATGATATGAGGCGAAGGTATCTTAATTCAATGGCCCTTGTACAAAGGTATGGCAAGCCAGATTTGTTTATGACGATGACTTGCAATGCATCTTGGCTGGAAATAAAGGAGCAGCTCGCTGAAGGGGAGCTGGCCCAAAATAGGCCAGATATAGTGGCTAGAGTTTTTCATGCAAAACTAATAGCCATGAAAAAAGAGATTATGGAGAAAAAGGTGTTTGGTGAAGTGGCCGCCCTTATATACGTTGTTGAGTTCCAAAAACGTGGGTTGCCTCCTGCACACTTTCTTATTATTCTTAAACATGACCACAACATAAAGTGCCCGGAAGAGTTTGATAAGTATGTAAGTGCCGAAATTCCGTCCCCTGACAACCCACATTTGCGGGCTGCTGTTCTTCGGCACATGATGCATGGCCCTTGTGGCAAGGAGCATCCAACTTGCTCATGCATGCAGCTTCAACATGGAGTTAGGAAATGCAAGTCTGGATATCCTAAAAATTTTAATCAGTTCACTACGACTGGCAAGGATTGATATCCAGCGTATCGTAGAAGGAAGTCAGGAGTAACCATCCGCATAAAAGGATCAAATCATGATAACAGATGGGTTGTTCCTTACAACCCGTATCTTTAGGCAATGTTCGACTGTCACATTAATGTTGAAATTTGCTCCAGTATAAAGGCAGTGAAATACCTTTACAAGTATGTTTATAAAGGACATGATCGGGTTTCATTTTCTATAGTGGAAGGACTGTGCGACCCGCCGGTAGATGAGATTAATAGATACCAGGCTGGTTGTTGGGTGTCGCCGCCAGAAGCGGCGTGGAGGATATTTGGGTTTGAGCTGTTCGAAATTTATCCGCCAGTTATGCCTCTTCCAGTGCACACTGAAAACATGCAATATGTGCGCTTTACGGACAACGAGAAGCTGCAGGGCGTGATTGATAACGAGAACAACTCCAAAACAGTTTTAACTGAGTTTTTCACATTTAATGCTCAAAGGCTTGATGGTCCTAAATACCTCTACTCAGAAGTCCCAGATCATTTTGTATGGGATAAAAGAACAATGTCTTGGAGAGATAGGAAACGTGTGGTGCTTGTTGGTAGGGTGGCCACGGTCATGCCCGGCGACGGAGAGCGTTATTATCTCAGATTACTACTCACAAACGTTCCGGGGTCTAAATCTTTCGAAGATCTGCTTGTTGTTGATGGTATTAAGTGCGCAACATTTCTAGAGTCTGCCTTGAAACGTGGACTTTTAGAGAGCGACAAAACTATTGAGCATTGCATGGAAGAAGCTATAGAAATACAAATGCCACATGCCTTAAGGCGATTATTTGCGACAATACTATGTTTCTGCGCGCCTAGCAACCCAAAGAATTTCTGGGAGAAATATTATGATGCGTTGTCCGAAGATTATAAGAGGCAATACCCAAAAGACGTGCAAAGGGTCCTTCAACTTACTTCCCAAAAAGTCGAGGAATACTTAGAAGGGATGGGGAAAACATTCGATTTCTTCGGACTTAGTGACCTCATGAACTCCAAGATGAAGCTGTTACTATAACTCGTGATACGGTTGATGCTCTTGATGCTCCTGTGCCACCAGAATACTTACATGCATCGAAACAGCTCAATTCTGAACAAAAGGTAGCATACAAAGCGATAATTCCGAGGGTTAAGGCTAATGAGACAGGAGCGTTCTTTATAGATGGTCCTGGAGGAACTGGTAAAACCTTTTTATGTTGTGCGCTCTATGCTAAGATTCGGGGGATGGGCAAGATATGCCTGCCCACTGCTTGTTCCGGGATTGCTACCTCAAACATGCCAAGCAGTCGCACAGCACATTCTAGGTTTAAAATAAATGGTCTATGGCTTGTGAGGTTTCAAAACAGGGTAGCCTTGCTACTCTCTTGCAGCAAACAACATTGATCATCTGGGATGAGGCGTCTATGGCGTAGAAAAGTAATATTGAGGCATTGGATTTGCTGTTAAGGGATGTATGTAGTAGCCATATTCCATTTGGAGGGAAAATAGTCGTCTTTGGTGGAGATTTTCGCCAAGTCCTACCCGTGCTACCACGCCGCACGCAGCAGGAAGCTGTGGAGGCAAGCCTCGTCAGCTCATACATATGGGCGCAACTTGAAAAATTTAGGCTCACTCATAATATAAGAGCTATGGAAGATCCGGCCTTTTCAGAGTTCTTGTTGCGTCTCAGTAACGGCGAGCTGCAGACTCGCGGCGAAGGAGAGGTCTATTTGCTTGGGAACTTGCTCATGCGTTGTCCTGAAGGCATGGAAAATATTACGACTTTGAGCAGGTCTATATACCCAGAACTTGACAATCGGGTCTTTACACCTGATATTTTCACCAAACGAGCTATTTTAACTCAGAAAAATAGTGACGTCGATACTATAAACGCCTCATTGATAGGGAAATTCCCGGGTGATCCTTATATTTACGAGAGTTATGACAGCGTTGTAGATGATACCTACTCATTGTATCCTATTGAGTTCTTAAACATCCTGTGCCCAGGAGGCATGAGCCCTCATAAGCCAATCCTTAAGGAGGATTGTCCGGTCCCCCTACTGCGCAATCTAGATCCTGTAGCTGGCCTTTGTAATGGTACAAGGCTCATTTGCAAGAACTTTTTGCCAAATTTGCTAGAGTGTGAGATATCAACTGGGTCCTATAAAGGGGAGCGTGTTTTCTTGCCGAGGATCTTCCTCAAACCTTCAGTGTCGTCTAAGTTTCCTTATCCTTTCCAGCGGAAACAATTCCCTATAAGGCTAAGTTTTGCCATGACCATAAATAAGGCCCAAGGTCAGACATTGGAGAGAGATGGCTTGTATCTTCCCACCTCTTGCTTCTCGCATGGCCAGCTATACGTTGCGCTCTCGAGAGCCAAGTGTGCAGAGCAAATGAGGGTAGTACTTGGAGAAACTCCTGAAAAGACTGTTTTGACGAATTCTGTAAAAAATGTCATATCTTTTGAGATTCTAAGGCGTGCCGGTATTATCGCGCGATAGGAGTGCTTGTACGTACAATTTATCTGCATACCAAATATTTTATTGCCCATTATGCCTGCATTTGAATGTCCTTTCCAGATATTCGATGTACGAATTTTCTGACCTTCTTCTCTTCTTGACTTTGTGTAGATGCAAAATCGGGTTAAATTTTCCTAACTTGGGAGACTGAAGGCTCATGGAGAAAGTGTGATTCCTGTAATCATCATGTAAGCTTTAGACTCGGACCTTTATGTATGGTTTCAAAATGGTCCATCTTAGAAGGCAATATAAAAGTGTCGTATTACACTTTTAATTTCTGTCGTGCTGCATTGTATTTTATTTCCTTGGAAAATTAAATAGATTTGCCAATCTATTCACCATCAGCAGAACTAAGTTTACTCTGTTGAAAACTTGTGCAACTGTCACCCGGTTAATGGTGCATAGCTGCAGGCTAAGTTCAAATTAAAGCTAACTATCGTGATAGTCTTTGTAGAATGTTTGGACTGTTCGTATTTCTAATATGGCTTCGTCCATTATAATGTTCGATAGGCATGGGTAAAAATTGTGAAAAATCACGTGCTTATATTTCTGTGTGTAATATGTAGAGTGAGTTTTATGTGCATTTTGAGATGCCTTGACCTCTGTGTTCAGATTGAAATAATCAAATTTAGCGTTCCAAATTTAAAATTGCAAAAAAAGGAGGCAGCCAAAGTCTTGTGTTTACATTGTAAAATTGAATTATGTTTGCCCAGGCTCTCTCCAAACAAATATGTTCACACTTCACGCCTGCCATATATATTCGACACGACAGTGGCAAGACATATGCATAAATCAAACTAGAACAAACTATTATATTTTTAATCTCTTGTTGATAATCTTAGGTACATGTGTAATAGTCTGAAATCGGTATCTAAGGTGATGATCTTAGGTTTGTTAGGTACTACCATCTAGGTTTAGCAAATTCTCACATGTATCTAATCATCTCCCTGTTGTTACTCTTAGGATTAATGTTAACAACTTCAGTTCTTTCTAGCACAAAACTCCATTTTAGGAATTACTTGATATATTTATCAATGTGCAGATCACATAGAGTCATTTTTATATGCATGCTAAAATTGGTACGATTCTTGTGTAGACGCATTGGTATTTAGATTGTGATATTTTCATCGCATCTGATTTGAAAGCCAAGAAAGACGTGTTTGGCAATTATGTTTGAGTAGTTTTGCTAATTCTTTAACTGACCTCGCTGGTTGTGGCTGCTGATCAGAGGTTGTGTTGGTAAACAGTTCTTTGTGTTCTCGTGTTCCATTTCTGTTTGCTAATAACCTGGGTGCTCTATTAAGGCTTCTTACCTGCAATGTCTGCTGAGACTACATCATAATTCCTCTACGAGCTAAATCATTGGTGTTCCAGTCTTTTGGTTTTAAGATCATGTCAATGGTAACCTACTAAGTTTTATACCCTCAGTCTGATCTAAAATGGATATCTTTTCGGATTGTTTCTACAATTCGCACCTACCAAAAATTAAGACGATTGTGGAAAACCGTATCATAGGCCTATATATACGGTCTTTCCATCCTCCCCATGATTTCAACACTTCCCTTTGTTGAGGCCTGCTAGCTACTTTCATGTGGTAGACCCTGACAAAGGGGGTGTTGAATTCATAGGCAGAATGCACAGCCTAAAAGCATTTTTACGAAAACACAGGTATTTGCTACACGATGATCATTTCATGAAAAATGACCTCCATTCAATTTTTCTTGTACACTGTTATTAATTATCACCTCTGAACCCATTTCAGCCCTCTAACGGGGAGTAAGGGTAAAATTTTATTTGAAATAGGCGCATTGTAAGGATACCTAAATTCTAAAACTCCATAATATTTGCTCTTTTGTTCATACAGATTCCGTTAATTATTGTCCATGATTTTTGGGATTATTTTCTTCTCTTGGTTTTATTTGGAGTAACCAATATTTTTCTTGCATTGCCAACACTTTGTTTGATCGGTTAAACTTTGGCATTAATTGTGTATGCTTTCTTTCGGTTGGATTAATTGCGCCCTCTTCCTCTTCTAATAGTTACTTTTTCCCTCATATTGTCCTTTAATGATGATTATATAACATGTCTTTAATTTGTCTTTGTTAAATCATGTGCATACTCGCCTTGGCTGATTGGAACCCCTGAGCATTAACTTGACTGCCAATAGAATATCGAATTTCAGTGTCGAAAAACAGCCTACAGTTTGTGCTGAGAAACGAGGTGAGATCCATTGCTGTTTAGATGCCCATATCAGGAAATACAGCCTGGTTCAAATTTTCTGCAGTTGCAGCGATAGGCTGCTAAACATGTCATGTGTTTTCTTGTGCTTTCATTTTTGGTAGGTCTAATGTATTCTGAGATGGGTGGTCTGGTATCTGCAGGGCCTTGTACACCGTTTAACCAAAATTTTCTTAGAAACAAGGTACGTTCTATTATTAGTTCTATTTGCCTTTTTGGAATGCCTGGGTCTACAATTAGTAATTCCGTTTTCCTATCACTATACATGAAAAAACGCCTGGACAAACTGCTACGTATGCTATCAATATTATCCTAAGTATCTGTTTTACATGAAAAGCTGCCTACACCCACGGCCATATCATGCATTATAAATCATACACCACCGGCCTGGCACAACTTTTAAATGTTTCATGACCAGCATTCCCATAAAAGCAAAAAAAAAAAAATGGCAAGAAAGAAATGTGGTGAATAAACTGCCAGATTTGTGAGCCATGCGTAAGATGAGTAAAATATTATATGCTTAGATGATGTGCCTAACAAGTGATTACTTGCATTTTCTGTGTGTTCAGTATGTGGATACCCTTTGTCCCCTTTTTATAGTTATCGTTATCTAGATTGTTCATTAGATGCTTCCTTTCATTATAAGGACAAAGAACTAATGAATAGCTTGGATTACAGTAAATATAAGTAGGTGGCGAAAGATTTGAGTACTGTGATTGTATTGATAATGGAAATGCTGTGCTATTTTGTCCTTGAGGCTCCCCTAAATTCTCTTTCACAAAAAGGTAAATAAGCCTGTATTACGAGTGCACCGTACTATGCTCTGTAAAATAAATTAAATATGATGATTAACCGAAAAAATTGGAAACCAATGGAAATCCCTAAAGAATGGCGTCAACCTGTCTGTTCACATATAAGTCGTGCACTAGGCTCCGCCTATACGTGTACGTCTGCAATGGCAGCTTCAAAACGCGTCAGAAAATTTGGCACACAACAGTTTCAGTTTGGCATATAAGCCCTAATAACAAAACAAGCAATGGCGGTCCCTGGCAAGAGTCATTCTCTACACGGTTATCACCATCAAATACTACCCCGCCTTGCAGTCCTCATACTGATATACTCTCTTTCCTATCCCAAAATAAAATTTATCATTTTCCTTCGGCAGAGGGGTGTGTTTGATGTACTCATAATTTATCGTTGATGGTTTTGTGGGCATAAGTCCTGGCACAAAAAAGTGGTCCCCCTGAATTTGGGCATTAATGCGGCCTGCTCGAACTCATTTCCGAAAAGGGTAAGATCTAAGAGTTGTTTACTTCTAAGCGTACACATAAAACATTATATAATCTATGAACCAACTGTCATGGCCGAAGGCTACCACATAATTACTGTAGAACCTTAAATTAGGGCACAGTTACACACTGTTCCTGACCGAGGCCTACTGACTCTGGGGGCAGCACCCTACTTGAACTATCAGTGAGATTTAACAATCCTCTAGCTATACTTACACGACACAAAAGTAGACAGCACACATTGCCAGTCATAGGGGTATGGGTTAGGGTCAAAAATAAGATTTTTGTCTGCAAAGGACAGATTGAGAAGCCCATATGGGTTCCTGATTTCCTGGTCCTTTTGTGACTGTTGCTGTTGTATATTCTATATGCATATGCTTTATGAATATATACAATACTGCAGACAAGGCTTGTACTCACATAACATTCCATACTTTGTTTTCTTGCATGAAATAACTGCAAAGGAGGGGCAGCAACAGAAAAGTAGCCCCAGGTATCATTCTTCTTTATTCATTTATTGTGCACGTGTGTGTAAGTTTCCAAACATATCCAGCAACTTACACAAAGTTTGCTAGCTGTCATTAACAGATAGAGACAGTGTGTGTAACAAAAACTTGTCAGTTGCTCAGGTTAAATTCGTTTTGTTTCCTTTGTCCTTTGCATGCAACCCCCAAAAATTGTTTCCAACTGATTCCTTCAACTTTTTTTTTTCGGCACTTCTCTTGACATATTTATACTACCTGTTTATCTCAACCCCCCTTTAATGTGTCCATTAATAGTGATAAAAGCTTCACGATGTTTTCCGGATCTATTCAGCTGCATATAAGTTTGGAAAAATCACATGTTTTAGTTGCATCATTCTTAAAATTCGTGGTGTTTTCATTTGTTTACCATCCATGATTGATTGTATGTTTGATACAATGGGTTGGCTTCCCGTGTACGTCCCTAGGCTCGACGTATATCTGCTTCTTCAATTGTTTACCATACATGATTGATTGTACCTTAGTAACGACAGTAAAATTACTTTGCCTTTATTTTTTTTCTGGCTTTATCATATCCTGTTAAGGATAAATAAATGATGTGCTCAGTTTATACGTTCTATATGGCCGGTTTTTATATTGCTTTTACAGTCCAAATGATGTAATATACTTCTAATTTGTGTTAGAGTATCATGGACAACATTTCTATGTGATTTTGGTTGTTTTGGCTATCTTTTGGAAGCGGGCATTCATTTGGAAGCGATTTGGAGCTGATATGCAGAAAGATCAACTTTGGAGCTTCATATCTCGCAAACCGTTTGAAATTTTTCTGTGAAACCACTTGGAGATGATTCTTCATGATCTTAGCTTTCCAGGAAGTGGTTACCCGCCTTCACCGGATAAGTAACAAAGAATCTGCAGCCTTTTGGAAATTCGAGGCAGAGACTTACCGCGGCCCGCGGCCAATATATGGCGGACCGCGGCTCATAGTTTGGCGATTCGCGCCAGTAACTTTTGGCGGTCCGCGAGGAGTCCATGGCTGACCGCGGTGATGCTTGGCGGCCCGCGGTAGTCAGCTTGGCAGACCGCGATGGCCGGATTTTCCTATTTCCGTATTTTTCTATTTACGTGTTCCTAAACTATATAAATTAAAACCCTGACCCCTAGGTTAATTATTCAGACTTTTTAGAGAAGACAAGGGTTTGTATGGATTGTATGAGGAGCTAATTCATCTATTTCTTGATCGATTAATCGAAGCATCGCATTGACAATATCGTGAATTTGATCTATTATTTCAATGTTTTCAATTATTGTCTTATCTTTGGTTTTCAATTCATTCAAGCATCTTTTGTGATTGCTAGGTGTACAACTAGTCTAATTGCTTAGCATTGATTGATTGCTAGTTTAGATTAGTCAAAGGAATCTATGGTTTGATTGATCTTTACATTGTAGCAGCCCAAATTCATTGATTTGTATGTAATCATCGTTAGTGAATTAGGGCAAAGATTTGACTCACATGTTAAATACGAAACGTGCGTTAGTATTGCATGTCTTTATCGATATTTCTCTAATCCGTATTGCTATTATCAAATTGAATCTAATCGTGCGATTAGATTATTTGATAGTTAGGGTTATTCGGAAGTGTCGATCACGCCTTTTAGCTACTATTCAGCAGAGATTTGGGAATTCTGTTTCCACGATAGAGTAGTTGATACTGATAGAGTAATAGCGATAACTAGGACCGATTAGTTAGTGCGTTTTGGGAATTAATTGATCAGGATCCGTTTTACTATTGAATACATTTCACGAATTGCTTTTGTTCACTCTAGTTAGTTTGATAAACACAACTCTCAATCCCCCATTATTTGTTACTTAGGCACTTAATTCATTACATTTGACAACCCATTTCCCTGTGGATACGATCCCTACTTCCCTACTACTGTTGCTAGGATTTAGGATTTATTTTTGGTAGATAATCGCGACTTAAGTCTCACCAATAAGGACGATGTGCCTTTCATGCTATGTGTCTCTCGAATCTCATGCCTTAATGTATGTTGGTTGCCTGCCTGTGTTTTCTAAAGTCATACATCTTTGGCTGGTTTTTACGCACACTTGAGGTAGACATTTTTCCTGCTGGTCCATGCAAATGTGTGTTATAATGGTAAAGTCTCGTTAATTATATATTCACACGACTTTAATAAACAATCCCTTTCAGATACGCTATATAAGGTTTGCATACACGTGTATAACTTTGATACACATTAAATATAAACATTGCCCCCAGGTAGCTTTGTCGAGTCTCCAAATATTATTCCCCGTGCTATACATACTGATATTTACACTTGGCCTTATACGACTACAAAGATGAAACCTGTGGCAGCATCTATATAGATCTTGCTTCTTTTAAACATGGACTGTGATTATATAAATATGGACGAGCTTTACTTTGGTGCATTTACATTTGCAACCCCTGAAAGATGAAACCCGAAAAAAACTTCCTCGGTCAACTTACAGACAGATGTGGATCGTACACTGTGAAAGTCAAGGTCATTGACAAGAAATGAAAACAGACATCGCCAAAAGCGTCATACTAGAAGATCACACTAGAAGATGAACGCGTAAGAGGCAGCACATGCTAACATACTTTGTCTAAATTCTTAATTATTCTTAATTAATATGACCAATGATATTGCCTAATTATATGGAGGGTGGAAGAATGAGGGCAACCCTCTTCAATGATGACATTGAGGCTTATGAAGATGTGATTCAAACGCAGAGCATCTATGAAATAACCAATGCTGCTGCGAAACCCGTCAATGAGCAATACCTGGCGAGTCCTGAAGACCTGAGATTTCAACTAAACTTCAACAACAGGACAGTGATCCAGAAGGTTGGTGAAGCCGAGGCACCCGAGCCAAAACCGTACACTACAATAGACTTTCTGCCTAAGGTGTTCAGCAGTGATGATCGCTATGGTAAGCCTGAGTAACACCTAATACACACACTTGAAACCCTCAACCTTGTTAAACACTGACTGCATTTCATACGGGCCGCAGACATTCTTGTAGTGCCCATCTTTAATTTGTTGAGCCAATAAGAACAGTGAAAGGCAGGCAAGAGGAGCGGATCCCAGTTAGGGAAATTGTCATGGTGGATAGCAGGTTTAGTTCAAACTGCAAACCATATCCTTACACCTGCTTAATACAGCTCTTACAGTTCCTTGAGTTAAACTTTACACACTTTTACCTCCTATTTTACCTGTATAACAGCTCAGACCAACCTTTGGTCATATCAGCATGGTCGGATTTTGCAACTGAGACATGCAATGAAATTGAAGCAAAGGTTCCGCCCTATCCTGTTTATGTGTTTACACAGCTGAAACCTACCAAATACAAAGGTAATTCGTTGTGCTCTATGTTCCTGCTAGCCAAGCAACAAACTTCCGGAAATGGTAACAGAATCTGCACAGGTTATACATTGGCAACTACACCTTCAACCCTGCTGAAGACTGCACCACAGGGACCAAAGGCCGATGCCTTAAGAAAATGGTAGACATCGAAACCCTAAACCAGGGCATCTTTTTTCAAAGAATATAATCAGTTTTACTAACTCATAAGCTTGTACATTCCACCTCATACAGGGCCAAGGATAATTTGTCTGTGCTTTTTTGCTATGGAGCAGCATGTCCAAAATGCTAGAAACCCTGATGCTGGAGCCACAAAACTTACCTTTGCTGAACTCAGGGCCAAAAAGGTAACAATTAAATTTCAATCTTCGGCTCGTAATTGTATGAGAAGTCACCCGTACGAATGCACCTAACTCCAAACTAATGCAGTACAGAGGACAAGTTTGCAATCGATGTCTCTCTGCCACAATTTGATCTGAATGATGCACGCACCTACCTCAGATGCAGCAGCTGTAGCCGTGCCAGCGGAAGGCCTAAAGATGTTGTCTTTGATTGTGGCAGGTGCTCCAAGAAAGACGTAAAGTCTGTTGCTAGGTACGCTATTTAAATAATCGTGGACAAGTGTTAACAATAAGTAAAACCAAAAATGAGATTAATTGTTGTCTTATAAATTGCAAGATCGGTTGCAGCTTTGAAGCTGCCGATCACACAGGATCGATGACATTCCATGCTTTCACCGATGAAGCGGAGAGCTTGTTGGCCATTTCCGCGGATGATCTGTATGCAATGTCCCAAAATGTAAGCAGCCTGCTTGTTGTACTACAATTATAGGCATCTGATTGTAATACCTCTTACACCATTTCCCGTCCAACGCAGGCCCAGATCCAATTCTTCATGAAGGCAAGAGTCTCTCTCACCACCGCAAAGATCAGGCTCATAGTCGGACCAGCTCCTTGCCTCGTCACAAGCAAGGTATTGAGGTGGTTCATCAAAAACATTGCCCATCTGGACTAGCTAGGCAACTGTGGGCTGCCCATTTTGTGAGCATTGCAAGAACCCTATCAAAACAGCAGCAGCCCATCCAAGCAATCATGGTGGTATGTATGGAGCTACTACAACTTAAAAACTGCGTTTTTTAGTTGTTGTAATTTGCAATCGCTCCAGCGTTAACAAGACAATGTAATGTGTCGCACTTCGTGATTATGTATTTTGTTTTTGGCTTCATTAGCACCAAACAATGTTACTTAAAGTTATGTAGGTAGGCACTATGTGTTGGGCCTTCCTCATAACTAAGACAATATGGCCATATAATGGCATCCATCGTATATGTATGCTATTGTATTTGCTTTTACGTCTTTTTAATAAACCGTCATCAAATGTTTGCCGTTGATCGCATAATGTTGGGGGACCACGCGCCCCGCGCGCGGGCCAACAACTAGTTTAAATAAAAGTCACAAGTTGCCCTTTTCTACATCCTCTCTCACTTCTCAAGCCCCTCTTGAACTCATTTTCTCTGGCTAGTCTTACGACTCCTTTAAGTACTATGTCATTTTTGTCGACCACACCAAATACACTTGGCTCTACCCTCTCAAAAATAAATCCGACACTTACCCCACTTTTCTTCGTTTCCGCGCTCTCGTCGAAAAATTCTTCAAACGACCTATTCTACAACTCTTCTCCGATAATGGGGATGAGTACATCAAACTCACTCCCACGATCACTCTTGAAGGCATCTCTCATCTCACCTCTCCTCCTCACACACCGGAACACAATGGGTATGATGAACGTCGACATCGTCACATTGTCGAAACCGGCCTCACCCTACTCAGTCATGCTTACATGCCTCTCTCTTACTGGAATCTTGCCTTCGCCACCGCCGTTTATCTCATCAATCGACTCCCTACCCCTACCCTCAATTATTCATCCCCTTATCTCAAGCTATATGGCTCTCCTCCAAACTACACCAAACTACGAAGCTTCGGATGTCTATGCTATCCTTGGCTTCGTCCTTACACCACTCACAAACTCGAGACCCGTTCCAAAGCCTGTATATTTGTTGGGTACTCGCCCACTCAAAGTGCGTACTACGCCCTAGATCCCACTACCAACAAAATTTACACATCTCGTCATGTAAAATTTGTTGAAAGCTCTTTTCCTTACCCATCTCTCAAGCAGACAACTCCACCGGAGTCCTCCCCCGACATCTCCGAATGATGTGCTCTCACCATTCCCCTGTTCTCTGCGGCAGCCCATACCCAATCTCCGCACTCCCCTGTCTCATGCACTCCTTCTGATGAATCATCTCCACAGTCTGCGTCTCCCTCGGCCACCACTGCTGCCAATTCTCTAGCTCAGACCGCCTCCTCATCATCTACTGCCGACTCTGTCCCTACGACCCCTGTTTCATCTTCTCCGTCCTTTTCCCTCTCTCCCACTAGCACACCCTCCTCTCCATCTTCTTCTGCCACTCCCAGCAACTCCATTGCCTCCTCTCCCCCTTCCTCCTCCACCCCTCCTTCTCTACCACCTCCCTCTCGTACTATAACCACCCGCCTCACTAATAATATCCGTAAGCCAAATCCCAAATACGCCAATCATGTTTCTGTAGCTGACTCTAGTAAACCTCGATATATTGCTCTCGCTCATAAACATCCTCATTGGCGCCAGGCAATGCAAGATGAATATGATGCCTTGCTCCAGAATGGGATATGCTCCCTTGTTCCTCTGTCTTCTGCTCAAAACATCGTTGGTTGTAAATGGGTATATCGTACCAAATACAAACCCGATGGTTCTATTGAACGCTTCAAAGCCCGACTAGTTGCCAAGGGCTTTCACCAGTGTCCCAGACTTGATTATTCGGATACCTTCAGTCCTGTAATTAAACCTACAACTCTTCGCCTTATTCTGTCCCTTGCTGTGTCTCATGGTTGGTCTCTCCGCCAGCTTGACATTAACAACGCCTTTCTACAAGGCACACTTTCCGAGGACGTTTACATGTCCCAACCTCCCGGCTTCATTGACCCATCTCTTCCCACTCATGTGTGTAAGCTACACAAAGCCATCTATGGCTTAAAACAAGCACCTAGGGCCTGGTACAATGAACTTAAAACCTTTCTTGTAAATTCTGGCTTTCACTCTACAATCTTTGACTCCTCACTCTTCGTCTACAAAACCAGCTCCCATACCATCTATGTATTGGTCTATGTTGACGATATTATCTTAACAGGTCCTTCGCCCTCGGATCTCTCCGCCTTCATCACTACTCTCTCCCAACGCTTCTCTCTCAAGGACCTTGGTCCGCTTTCATATTTTCTTGGTGTTGAGGTTGTTCCCACCTCCTCTGGTCTCTTTCTGAACCAAACAAAGTACATCACAGACATCCTAACTCGTGTCGGGATGCTCGGTTTCAAACCTGTTACCACACCTATGAACGCCACTCCTCCCCTCACCCTCACTGGTGGTCGTCCACTATCCTCGCCCACTGAGTATCGTGCAACTGTTGGTGCACTGAGTATCTGTCCCTAACTCGGCCTGATGTAGCTTTCTCAGTCAACAAACTCTCTCAATTTATGCATGCTCCTACTGATGATCACTGGGCAGGCCTCAAACGTGTTTTACGATACCTCCATGGTACCCTCGGTCATGGCCTCGTGCTTTACCGTAACTCTCCTATACAGCTACACGCCTTCACCGACGCCGATTGGGCTGGTGATAAAGACATTTACAGGAGCACTAGCGGTTACTGTAACACTACGAAATTTGGAAAGTGGATTATGGAGTTGGTTTGTCCCACATTGGGAAATTAAGGCTCATATGATCAGTTTATAATAGATTCCTACCATCATACTAACAACAAGGTCTTCACCTTTTAGAGCCCGGAGAGGATATATGGGCCTAAAGGGTGACTTCCCATCTTATTGGGTTGTGTTGCGACGGACGGTGGATCGGGCTGTTACAGATGGTATCAGAGCAACCCTGCGACCGCGTGCTGAGTGCTGGGGTTAGGCCCAGGTCAGCCGTCTAGCGGGGGAGATCTTGGACCTGTGTTGTTGATGTTGGTATGGAATGGTTGAGGCGCGCCGGGGACGTCGCGTTCTCTAAGTGGGGGAGTTTGTAACACTACGAAATTTGGAAAGTGGATTATGGAGTTGGTTTGTCCCACATTGGGAAATTAAGGCTCATATGATCAGTTTATAATAGATTCCTACCATCATACTAACAACAAGGTCTTCACCTTTTAGAGCCCGGAGAGGATATATGGGCCTAAAGGGTGACTTCCCATCTTATTGGGTTGTGTTGCGACGGACGGTGGATCGGGCTGTTACAGTTACATTGTCTACCTTGGTCGCAACCCAATTACTTGGAGCTCCAAGAAACAACGCACACTTGCTCGCTCCTCCACCGAAGCCGAGTTTCGCGTCGTTGCCTCAACTACAGTTGAACTCACCTGGGTCAGCTCCTTGCTCACGGAACTTGGTTACAAATCATCTACTCTGCCCACTATTTATTATGACAATCTCAGTGCAACTCACTACTCTGCAAATCCGGTTTTCCACTCTCGTATGAAACATTTGGCTCTTGATTTTCACTTTGTAAGGGAACGAGTCACCACTGGCTCTTTACGTGTTACTCATATTTCTGGTGACGATCAGCTAGCCGATGCTCTCACAAAGCCACTGCCCAAATATCGGTTCACAATATTGCTTTCCAAGATCGGCCTTCTCCCGAGATCGTCCGTCTTGCGGGGGCATATTGAGGGAAAGGATCAGACATAATCCTCTCCAATATTCCAGAATCAATCAAGCCTTATTCTTTGCAATCATAAATTGATTCTACTGTATTTTAAATATTGTGTTCATATGTACATTATTCCTTTTATGTATATCCCTTCTCCCTTTGTATTTTAATATTGTATCCTCTATTATCTTCCTTCCTAGATTAGCAGAGTTAGATTAGGAATTCCTTTCTCCTGCACTCTTGTATTTAAACGACACTCAATCAATGTTAATAGTATGTCTTCTATCAATTCTCAATATCTACAACTGATAACTTCAAATTTTTCATTGAAATGTATGTAGTTTCATGAAATTGTGCGTAAACAAACGTGCTTAGCAAATGCTTCGATGTACCTTTTATTTTATTTTTATTTTTTAATGAAATGCTTTATAGTTATTGCATCTAATCATCCTACTTAATAATTGTAGAAACATGCATACAAACAATTTCTTACAAAAATTACTATTTATATTATTATAGCTATAATCTTTTTTTTTTTCCTGAAGATCAGTAGCATAGCATTGATAAAATAAAGATACAAGAGTGTCTAGATTATTACATCATAATTAATTCCTACTAGTACCCCCCGGGTCAATATCTTCCCCCGGATTGAAGCGGGGAACAAAAGTGTCGTTATCATCAAAGAACATTTGAACAATCGGGAGAGGGGTTACAAGGTCCTTGGACTGAATACAAGTGAGGGTCTCTCTAGCTTCACGTGTAACTCCCTGACTCATCGCCTGAGTCGGAAGTAGTCACCTATGGCAGCTCGCTAGGCTATGGGCTAACCTCACAAACCAACACAGGTCCTTTCGGCGCATTTTGACCTCACTCATGCGCACCCTGCAAAACTTCCTAGGAGGTCACCCATCCTGAAATTACTCCCAATCAAGCACGCTTAACTGTGGAGTTCTTATCACATGGGCTACCTAAAAGGAAAGTCGACTTTGTTGGTATCAGTAGCACTATCTATCCTTTTAAGCACCTCATATAGGAGTCACAGCTCCAACAATGGCAGTACCACCACAATTCAACAAATCCTCAAAACCTCAAAATTCAGAAATAAAACAAAAACCAAACACCTCCTTTTACCAGAAAAATCGCTCTTCCATCCCAATTACAGCTCTTCCCTTCAACTCTTCAAAAACATGTCAAAACCCAGATTTTCCCTTCAACTCTTTAAGAAAATGTCAAAACCCAGATTTTCCCTTCAACTCTTCAAGAACATGTCAAAACCCAGAAAACTCTTGTTCTCCAATTTAACCAAAATCCCATATCACCCACTTTTCGAAATTATAATCCAAAAAAAAAACTATTTTCCTAAATTTTTTATTTAAGAAAAATACAATTTCTTGCTAATTAGAAGTCCCAGAGACCCCATTTTCCCAACTTTAAAACCCAGAAAACCTTAAAACTCAGGAAACCCATTTGCATGAATTAGGAATCCAAAATTCGCAAACCTAGCTAAAAGAAATCGATCAAGAATAGACCTTTCGCATTGGCAGTGACATTAGAAGTCGATCAAGGTATGGGTATTCTGTATTCTCGGTGTCGGTGTGCAAAAAAAAAAGGCTTGGTTCTTGTTCCATCATCGTCGAATCAAATTTATGGGCTTTAACTTTTGATTTGATCAAATCATTTTGTTTTACGGTGATGAGAGAAAGAGAGTAGATATGGGGGGCTTAGTGGTGGATTTGGGAGGTGGTGGCGATTGTTGGAGTTTGGGGTAGTGCTGGAGTGGTAGTGAAATGGATTCGGTGGGGATTCAAAGAGGAGATAGGAGAGAGGAAAGAAAATTGGGATTTACTACTTTGTGTAGGTTTGTACAGCCAACTGTACACTTGATAGGGACAAAAGTCTAATGTCCGTTGTTGGTAGACCCTTAACGGTACAAAAAAACTCACAGACCTCAATTGAATTTTTTTTGCAAACATGAGACACCATTTTGGTGCTTAACTCGTCCCTCCTACTACTAAGGGGAAAAAGAGTGCTCCAAAAGTCATAATAAACAAAGGAAGTATTGAAAAATGTGTGAAGGGAAGAGTTGCAGCAAAAAGTGCCTTCCCCAAAATTGGGCACAACCATATGGTACCACTCATAGTGGGAGGCGGTGGTGAAATAGGATTTGTCTCTTTAGGCAAATTCAATGATTAGTTTGTTAGTGAGAAATTGAGAAAACACACACTTTAATTAGTTGACCTTTTACAAGGTGCATGCCATTTGTCTCGTGCCCACCAAATCTAAGTTAGGTCAAGTGTGAATACCACCTTGGTCAAACTAGGCACACCATGCTTCGTACTATCTAGCTCATTTTCAACTCTTACATGTTCTTTGGTTAGAGCTGGCAAAAAATCAACCCGACCCACCAACCCAACTTTAGCGTAGGTTTGGGTTAATGATTTCTAACATGTTTAGCTAATTGGGTTAATTTACTCAACCCGTTTAGATAAATAGGTCGGGTTCAGGTTCAAACTTTCAACCTGAAAATAACCCGTTCTGACCCGTTTACATAAACAGGTAAAAAATGGATCAGGTCGAACTCGGGTTGACCCATTTACCTGGGCAAAAAAAAGAAAAATAAAAAGAAAAATTCACCTAAATGGGTCAAAAATGGGTCAGTTTGGGTTGCTTAATGGGTTGGCAGCTCGGGTTGACCCATTTGACCAGTTTAAAACCAATTTAAATGGGTTGGCGGGTTGGGTCAGGTTATCAATTTATAAGGCAGGTCGGGTTCAGTTTGCAACTTCTAGACCTGTTTACTAAACGGGTCGGGTTCAGGTCAGAGGATATCCAACCCGTTTGTATGCCGGCCTGAGTCGGGTTGACCCAACACGACCGATTTGCCAGGTGTATCTTTGGTTACAATCAAATTAAAAGTGACAAATTGGTTTGGTTCGATGAAATTTGCAATGGAGTTTATACTAGCCCAATGGGTAGAAACTAAATCCTCAAACGAGTCGAGTGGCTTGAATTCACGATTTGAATCATGAATCTTGGGTTTTTGACTCAATTGCCCAGATTCTTAGTAGTTTATGTAATATAGGTCGGTATGATCAAATGAATGATAAATATGATTTTTTGAGTATATAATTTATTCAAAATCATAGAAACAGCATGTTGCAAAGATAAGGGGTGTTGGACTCTCGTATATATTAAATTGAAGAAGCCATGCTCATGTACGAGAGTGAATCTTAAATCCATTTCGTGTTTCTTGCGGTTCTATGAAAATTATTTCTATTTTTGATAACATCTACCAATTTTGAAAATTCAATTAATTTGATATTTTGATGGAACAGAAAATTGGACACTTCTCCAAAATGACCGTTCCATCATTTGAGTAAGATGGCTTTTCGAATGGGAATGGTAATTGGTTGGATTACTTGAGTCACTCATCACTATATATTGCACTTTAGGAAACCAACCGACATGGTTGGTCTAATATACATGTACAATCTCGACATAACAGTGGGAGATGATTTTTCAAAGGGGAAGAAACTAGTATTTCTTCCAATGATACTAGTGAGCTATAACATAGTCATCGTAGCATCCAAAATTACTAGGATAATTTAACTTTAGTGTGCAAAAAGTTGGAAAATATTGCCACAACATATAAATTCTGAGTTAAGTCCTAAATCAGGACCTCAACTCTCCAATTTAGCTGAAATCAGGACCCCGTAACTATTTTGGTCCAAATCAGGACCTCAGTCCAATTGGACGTCCAAATGTTAACACCGTTGATGTGCTGGCAAGCAAGAAGGACCCAAACTTTGCCTCTGGTCCATTGATTCAACTGACACACCCTCTATCTCTCTTCTCTCTCCTCCTCCACCACCATCTCCATCATCAGTTCATCACCTTCACCAGATTTTTTTCTCTCCCACGTCAAAATCATCCCTTACACCTATAATTTAATTAATTCCCTCATTTTAATCATCCTTACAAAACCCATGTTATGAAATTCAAAAATAAAATAAAAATCTCTCAAATTCAAGCTCCATTTTATGAAGAAAGTTCTCATTCTCATATTAAAAATTCCAAAAATAAAATCAAAATCTAAGATCTAACCCAGAAAAACACAGAAAATTCCACCCTCTAATTTTTCAGAATTTGTTCTCTCTACTAGTTGGTGATTTTATTCTTTTTTTTTTTTTACCCCAATATTCGAAATTCAGGTTTTTTTATACAGAAAGAAATTTCAATCTAAACCCCCCACCCCACCCCAAAAAAAAAATCGAAATTTTAGTATGTAATTTTTTCGAAACAACTTATAAAATACCCTATATTTTCCCCAAAATATTTTCAAAATCTCATGAATCCTCAAATTTGTAAAAGTTTTCGAAATCTTATACTTGAGTAGAAGTAAATAATACCATATGAATCCACGGCATCGTCGGAATCGCTAGCTTCAATCTCAAAGCGGAAAAGATGAAGACCTTGTTGGATCTTCCTGAAAAAGCCTCTAAATTCTTTAATGATTACTTTGAGGGGAATCAAATTAGATCATTTTGGTGGAAACAAAGGTTTCTGGGTTGAAGCTTTGAAGATTGAAGGTGGAGGGAGGAGAGAGAGTAAAGGAAAAGGGAAGGAAATAAGGTGTCAGTGGTTATGGCGGAGAAGACAAAGTTTAGGGAGGAGTGAGAGAAAAATAACAAAGGAAACAAATAAAGGTGTCAGTGATTTCCTTCCCGCTGCCACGTACCCAACGTCGTTACCAATTTAACGGCTAATTCAGATGAGGTCCTGATTTCGTCAAAAAAAGTAGTGAGGTCCTGATTTCAACATTTTGGAGGAGTTGAGGTCCTCACTTCACACTTAACTCTATAAATTCTCGAGAAAAAATAGTTTTTCCTCGAAATAATCATCTCCTATAATGAGTCTAAACTTGCTTAATGTTGTATAAAGTGACTCCATTTTATTCTAGTAGTTCTTACAAAGAAAGCTTCTCATTCTCGAGGAACAATGTTACCTGCAAAGAGACAATTCAACATGATAAGCTACGATCCACTGAAGTTATATTTCTTTAAAGTTGGAAACAGCTAGCTGGATGACACCACAGTTTTTATTACTGTAGAATCTTCATGACTTGCTGGAAAATATTGCAGCTTTCTTCTTCTTTTTCTTGCGTGACTCGTTATCCTCTGGTACAGTAACCTGTGGAGGCATGATCTGTGGAGGCATGGTTAACTCCCTCTGACGACCTCTTAGAATGCACATCCCATCGAAAGAGACTGTCCAGTTCCGGGTTGTGACCCACTCTGTTACCCACTTGTCGGAGTCAGGATCAACGTTCCAATAACCGGGGGGCGGGAAAAACAGCTTTGAGTGAAAAGTCCCTACCGACTTCAAAAACTTAAAATCATCGAACACTTCCCTCGATTCCTTCCCAGTTGAAAATGCAGATACTTTCCCCATTGGATGTAACAGGTAGTTCGAAAAGTTGGGAAACACAAGCTTCTTAAAGCTTGGGTCACCTAAAATACATCTTTGAACAGCTTTATCGAGGTATTCTTCACCAGTGAAAACAGGATTCATGTAACATACCATATTAGCCCACCTTGTTGGTAACTTCATCACAGCATATGATATGTGCTTTCCGATAAAAAAAGTACCTTTTATACTGTCCCTATATTCCCAAGTGCTGTTGTCTTTTAGTTGGTAAACCAAAACAGAACGGGGTTCAGAACCTACAGCATACTTAAACCTGTTTGTCTCCTTGAGAAACGAACCACGGGTCGCTAAAACAACCAGATACACACTACCTCCGGCGATAACCAATTTTGGACGATGTCTTTCAGTACAACAGTACCTGCAAAGATCAATTTGAGTTATGTCTGACTAGTGAAAAATTAGTCAAGAAAATAGTTGTTATTTACGCAAGACTAGGTAAGTTACCATGTCTTTGACTCTGATTTTGAATTTGATTTTCGGATACACACTGAACCATCTCCTTCGATGTACTTCACCTCAGCTGAGGGACCAGGAATAGAAAAGTCCAGTGTGCTGCTGTCATCAGCAAGATCCATGATTGCCAGATGCCACGTGCCTGAGAAGGCATACAGGGTTCGGCCACAGATAACAAAGTCTGATATGTACCTGCGTGCAGGAATATTCCCATCATCAGGGGGGTAGGAGGGAAGAAGTTTATGCCAACCCGCATCATCAGTACTCCACTTCAACAACAATCCATCTCCAGTGTCACCTGCGAGATCTATGTTGGGGTTTGCAACAAGAGTAAAGGAACGGTCAGGGAGAAGAGACCATCCTCCAAGCACCTTACCCGCAATTCTATGAACCTTGGGGTTCGACCCAGGCATAGGAGTCCTAAAGCGATCAACTTCAGTACTAAAAAGTGACAATCGCTGTGCAATTGGATAAAGCCTCAAATCATGCACATTGAGTTTCCCAACCATTTTAGGAATTGTGATGAAATATCTACGGAAATATCCACTAGGATCTAGGAGTGTAAATGTATTCTCTCTTGCAAGAGGTACTACCTCTGCCAACCAAGCATCCTTCATACGACCCTTACGTTGAGGAGGAAGAGATATAATGAACACATGCGACCCACCAAGAAAAACCGAAACATGAGTATTATCAACCAACTCAATCGGTGGCAGCTCCAATGAAGCAACATCACAACGAAGTTGTGATAGCTTGCAGGATAACATTACCTGCCGCCAAGACTTACAAACCGCTTTTAGTCTAGGTCGATCCACAATCCACTCCAATCGCATTGCGATCGATTCGACAATGTCATCAGGTAGTTTAGTCCAATCAGGCCATTTCTTTGAATTCTTACTCACTGTTCTGTTGGGCGGCTGCGCACTGGATTCTGACTCCGCAATCCGTCTCTTACTCCCAACTTTTGACTCTTCTGTAAGTGTGGGGTACACAGGCTTCTTCTCAGCAGGGACTGCACTCCCATCTTTAGAATGCTTCATACCCTCCATAGGTACAGCAAGAGCTCGTCGACGTTCCTTATCTTCTTCATCAGTCACAACTGCACATCAAATTTGTTATGCATAATTTCCTAAAGTGGTAGTACAGCTCAAAATCTACGAAATACAAAATAAATGTAAATTTAAGTGGGTTGCCTGTATGTCGTAGTTTTTCGGGGACATTTTCAAAATCATAATATTTTAGTCAAATTGAAGCGGGCAGGAACGATAAATGCATAGGGTGTCGACCAAGAGGGGGATAATTTTTACAGAAACAATGTATCAACATCTCCAGTTCTGAAATCACCCCTGGTATAAGTGATAACGCACTCCAGTGAATCATGATACATAATACGGGGTTTAACTCTTACAAAAGATCAATCAACTCTTTGATCAAATATGTATATTATTTATCATCCATAAGCAGGAAGTATCACACATAAGACCCCTTCAATCAGAAAACTACGAGTAAACTTTGGTCAGAAGCCCAGACATGAAGGGAAAGCATTAATCTGTTGTATTTCAAAAGATACTACTAAAAGTCAAGCCTTGAGAACAAAAATTTATATATATAGGACAAAAATCAGTAAAAAAAAAAAGTCAAGGGACAAAGGGACATAAAGCATCGCTCTTGAATTTTAAAATTTATTACCAACAGTCCAAGCATTACATCGGGATTAGGATGAAAAATGTTTATTATACCTTGGACTTTTCGAGCAGGATTACGAGAACTTTCTCCGCGCCGCATGTTGGACAGTGAACTGCATTGACTCTTTGGACCACCATCATCTATCAAAGGCACTAAATACTGCAGGTAGATCACATGTTACCACAGTAAGTCCATCAAGTAATACAATAAATTCGTGAAATCTCGACCCAGGCACTAAAAGGCGAAACATATACCTCCAATAGTTGGTCAGGTGCTATCATACCAGACCATGAATGCACCTTTTGTCCAGTAATTGGATTAATGATGAGAACAACAGGACCAGATTCAAATTCATAATATGAGCAAACCTTTTTACCCTCAGATGTATAATCATAATCCTGCAAATATAATAAAATATAAAATAGTCAACAATAGTACCAACATAAAATTAGAAAAGCAAGAGTTGAAGCCAGCGCTTCACCTGAGCCCTCAAAACAAAGCAATTCCAAAGGAGGTCAGTTAAAGACCCATAACAGACAATCAAGGACAAAAAACAAGACAAGAATGGAGAAATGACCATAAAAGCACCATTTGCTCTAACAATCTCTCATTCAACAGATACCTACCAGAAACGGGACAACTAAGCTGCAGATTTCATGAAGGAGCCTAAACCCTCAAAACAAAGCCAATAAACAAACAAACTGTCATATACTTGTATTTATTGGTCTAAAATAGATGTAGACTGAGGAATTACAAGCATGGTAATGTGGCACTTAACTGTGTCAATAAGTTAGAAAGAAAGTGCGAATGGGTCACATCTTCTGCTTGAGTGTGGGTTTTCCATATGCAATCTGTCGGAGATTTATTAGAAATCGAGATGACCTATGGGCATATCCTTATTTGTTGCTTGTGAATGAAAAAATGCTGATATGGGTAAGAGGAAGGATGGAAGTTGCTTTGAAGAGATGTTTCGATTTACATGCATTCTGGTGTATTTGGATTGAACAAAATTCAGTAATGAGACTGCAGTCACTCAAGGGATTATGTTCAGGGAAGTGTTATCTTTAAGCTTCCGATCGGACCAAGGCAACAGGTAGTTTCATTGTTTCAAGGCCATCCCAATTACTTTCCACAACTACAATATCTTAGCTAACAAAACATAGTCCTCTCAAGCTTCTCAAGCTATGATTCGTTTTCGTAAGTCCAAAAAGACTAAAGCACAAACAAAACAAGCCTAAATTGTAAAATGACAGCAGTATCAGTGTCAACAAGAGAGATGAATTTTACCATGTCAGCAAAAAGGGTAACCTAAACTGGTCATGCACAACATGAAGTGGGAAAAAAGAGGGGCCGAGAGAAGATAAAAAATGATGAACCTGCCAGAAGATGAAGTTCGTTTCAATGTATTGAGCCACCGCTTTATCTGACCAGGTGTCTCTGTTAAGCTACAATTTGAAATACAGTTAGTGAGTTAGATAAATTACAATACACCCACCTACAGAATAGGGAGGGTAAAGGCAATCGAAAATAGATATTACTACAAGACACACATTATTAAGGAAGTTAGAAGAACACCAGAGAGAGAGTATACGATTCCTAAAGATGAAAAATTAAAACACAAAGGGAAAACCAAGGGAACGCAGCCTAACCTGGTGTGAGCTAAATTCTACAGTAGATTGCACATTTGCTACAAGCCACTTGTCCTCAGAAGCAGCAGCAAGCTTTGCCTATAATTTCATGACAGAACTTAATTCAGCGACATATATATATATGAACAGCCCATTAAAAACTAAATGTGAAACAAAATTTAAAAGAAAGCAAATTGACAGTCCAAAGCTTCAAACTTGAGCAACCAAGAGCTATGTTACTCAGACACGGCTAGAAATGTCAGACGCGGATAAGTGTCGGGGTCTCTGACACGGCTATTGTACGAAAAAAATGATTTTTTTCCCCTAAAATCGAGTGTCTAGGTGTCGTGTCGCAAGTCCCGCGACACGGCAGGTACATGGACTGTCGAAGTAACATAGACCAAGAGGAAATGACCCTGATCAGCTACGAAAAATTATAATCAAAAGGAAGCAGTGATATGATCAGTTCATCATGCAAACACCAAGCCTGTAATACATCAGAGGTTTAACTTTCGACCCTACATGACTCTAACAGAGTTACAAGTGTTCAAAAGCATTGTCAATCTTCAACCTTCTCTTTAAACCTTATTATACCTAAATCTGCATCCTATTTTAGGTACAGGGGGCATGTGTTGGTCCATCCATAAATTTCCTCAAACTTTTGGAAGGAAATTTCTGGTTGTGCTGTTAAGTTTCCAACAGTTTTGAGATTTGAGCATAAGTAATAAGTAGAATTTGAGCAATTTAAAGAGCTGGATCCTGTTTCTGAACATCTTAGAGTTAGGAACTACAGAAAGCCAGCCCTTTCAGCATGAGTAGAGAGTCTAGATCAGCCACAGGTAGGGGCAAGTACAAAATTATAAACATTAGACAACAAGTAATAATATATTTATAAGAGATCCTATCTTTAGACAAACCCCAAGGTGCTAAATTCAACAAACATTACCAAGCTTCTGCCATACAACTTCACACCTAACAAGGTCAGCCTCCCTAGGTATTATAATTATCGCAAATGAATATGAGTATGGAATGTAGAACAAGGTTGAAACTACATACACCAGAATCTGCTTATCGTGCTCGATTTCTAGTGACCAGAAAACACGAAGTTTCGTGTCCTTGCAAGTTACAACCATGCTTACCAGCTCAGGTAAAGCACAGAAATTCAAACCGCATCCAAGATTAAATGAGAAGTAAATAAACCTTTTCAAAAGGACCCGAGCACATCAAACCATATGGACGCCGGTATAGATTAGCGAGTTTATCTCGATAACTCTGTGCCACAGATGGACCAACTTCTTCAGATGCCCAGACACCTGGATCTTTATATTCCTGCTCGAAGTTGCGGAAAGCACCCATAGCACTCCCACGTGAGGGGTTCCACATTTCCCTGTATCAAGCCATACGACATGCATCATTTTATAAGTGTAAAAAAGGCAGCCAAAATGCAACATTTGCAATTACGACAATGAAACACATAATTCAAAGAAGAAATGACAGGATGGGATATCAGATACTTCTGCCACAAGGTCGACAGATTGGGAAATTTATTAGCCTCCATACACTTGATCATGCGAATTGCATTCTGAGGCAAGTTATTATTTTGTCCAGCACGACGTTTTATCTTAACCTTCTAATCATATGATTGAGTGGTGGGTCTAACACAAATTCTACTGTGCATAATTTATACTCTCCACTAGAAAGAGGTGGAATTTGTTGTAGGACCTTCATTTCCACTTCACACAAGAGGCTTGATAATTACAAAAGCAAAGAATGCAATTCAGATCATTCTATTATAAGGATAAAAAGTGTATTTTCAAATAGCTAAAAATATGAGTACTATGCCGAAAGAGTATTCAAAGTTATATGTTTTCGCTCATTTTCAAACTTTTTACTTATTTTGAGGACTTTCTAAAACTCTTTCCGAAAGTGTTTCAATGTTTCAAAATGGTTCACAACGTTTTTGAAATTTTATGGCGCGCATAAGACGGTTCTTAGACGACGATTCATGTTAGCCGACCCCAAATCATTTTGGGAATAAGGCTTGGATGTTGTTGTTGTTGTTGTATGCCGAAAGAGAAATTGTCTTTTCATAGCCTTCATCTAGTCAGCCTATTTGTATGCTTCCTCTGACAGCAGGTCCATATTAGACTCAGTCAGAACTCCTCAAGAATGCAAGATTAGGCATTTGTTCGTTCACACTTGAATACTTATAGGCTTCAACGAGAGAGCATGCAACCTCAGAGATGCCCTCTTTGCACCCTTTTCTTTGGTCAAACAAAATTATAGGAGATGAGGACTTAAAAGAGATTTTACTGCAGGATAAGTGGTAGCAAGACAACTAGAACAAAGTCATCACTCCTTTCCTAATCAACATACAATCAGAGATTCAGATCTATCTACCAAATACTAACATGTAATCCCCATGCAATTCTGGGTTGTGGGTGTACAGCCTGATCGAACACAAAAAGAAAAAATCGCTTAGAGGTGGTTAGGCAGGCATTCCTAGTAAAATCCAGTGGCATAGTTCCAAAAAAAGGTACAATATTGAAGGATAGAAGGACACAGATCAGAAATCAAATGTCAAACAGCCATTTAAAATAATCATTAACATAAGGTCAAATGATATCCCGGTACATACGTGAACGAAACAAGCTTTAACATGAACTAGCCTTGGAGATCACACACACCGCCATAGCAACAACGTACAAGATAAGGTGCAGAATAAAAAGCAATGAGAGCACTTAAAGAACCAACAACATATCATATGCAACCAATTTCTGTTATCCAGATAGAAACAGGCATACAAAGAAAGGAAATGAAGGAACAGGTCAATAGCAGAAAAGGAAACAACAGCAGGAAGAAATATAAAAATACCCGTATCATTAACCAAAATATATTAGAAGATGAGATGTAAACCCTAAACAAACAGAATAGAAGTCAATCAACTAAATTCATTCACTCATTGAAGAACTCTACATATATACCTGGAACTCTGATCAACTAGAGGGGTTGTAGTAACATCTGGTGGAATATAGTTTGAAGATGCCATTGCACCACCTTCACTCTCGACATAGAATAGCTGAATAGCGTCATCAAGCTGCCATCTTGTTGCCTGAACCAACAACAGTAATTACTTACTTTTGATAGGTAAAACAAAAGATAGTAGATGTGTTACGCCAAGAAAGAAGAAAAAAATTACAGTCTTTAAGTGGACAAAGTTAGCAGTTGTTGTACCCAAGAAAATTGTGAAAGCCAGAAAGTTTACCAGAAGACAAGATGGAGTAACACATTAACCAACCCCCCCACCCCCCAAGTTTGAACACAGTGCACAATATATGGGCAACAATTAGAACTCAACCAAGGGTTAATCCAAAAACTGCCAAGTTTGCAGCTAGTGTTTTTATCTCATGTACTATATGAAATCATTCAAGTCAGAGCTTCCAGTCAAGCAGCAATAATAAGGGATAAAAGGAACCACAAACTGCTTAGAATCCTTCAAGGCTGAATTGAGCTATCTCAGAGTTCATGTAAGAAGTTCATGAGCAGTTTTATTTCCTTTACTTGATAAGCAACCCAAAAGAAGTTTTTGTTAATTGCCAAACATTTCACACCAAAAGTAACAAAAAGGGAGTGTATCACAGCATTTTGCAGTAACAACTACCTGATCTACTCCCCAGGTACAAGAGTTCCTGATGTAACTTGCAATTAAGGGGGATAGGAAGACTCAAATTATAAATCACCAGTCTCCACAGGTTTCACATGCATCCATCCTTTAAACATAAGAATATTCTCACTCTTTAGTATGGGAAACTAAGCTGGTACATCAGATCCACAAACCAAGTTCCATGGGCATCCTAGATGTCTTTGGCTTGGCCTAACAAAAGAAGACTTATTATATGGCATAAATTGCCAACAACTATAAAAAAGACCAAAATTATCCTTCTACCTATCCTTGATTTGTTGATACACCTATTTTCTCCAAACGAAACAACATGTTAAGTATCGTGAGTTTCCCTCTCTAGATGTGAATCAACAGCAGTCAAATACAGGAACCGTAAACCAATGAGACTAAACCACAAACAAATCTTATAAGATGTCGATCTGAGTCTAGGTTTGTTACTATGTAAATGTCATCAATCACATTCATACGTTCCATCTATTGATCAAAAGAATAGACAACAAATTTTAAATGGATAAGAATCTATCTCCATAACACTATTTAAAAACCTACACATTTGCTTACAATTTACCGCTCCATTACGATACTACGGGGAAAAAAAAGCCACAAACCATCATTTCCATGGACTAAAACAGAACACTTATAAGTACAAGTCACAAACAACAACAGCAACCATCCACAGTAATCCATCGGAGACTAGGATAAAAGAACTCCCCTCATTAATGTGCAAGAGAAACTACCATTATGTCCATATATATAATATACTATAGAATCAGAAACACTCATCACCAATGGATGAATAGACATCCAGCCTACACCTTTAGTATGAGAAAACTGAGCTACATCTTCACAAACTCTACACAATGGTACGAGAGTAAAACCAGCTCCACAGACCAGTAAATCAACAATTCTACCAACAACAAAATGACACATAATATCAAACCAACCATTAAAATATCCAGATGAACTCATTAACAACCTTCTCCAGAAACTACAGAGCCTTGTCAATTACTTCCACTTCAAGTGCAAAACAATGAAGCCAAGTGTTGGTTAAAATACATATTACCCCCATTATTCCTCCATCAAATCACAATCTTTACAAGTTTGAGACTTTAAAGTGAACCAATGAATTGAAACTGAAATCACGACGATTATTCCAGCATACATATACCAACGACTGGTCACCCATTGTGACCAAGGACCCAAATTACCATGTACAGTGGCAAAACCATAGAGCTTTGACGCTTTCTACCTAGACTACAGATAATAGAACGACCAATCATCTCCAACAGTACCCCCAGGCACACGAAAATTAACAAAGTTCAAAATCGTAATAAAACGTTTAAAAGCATACCCCCAACAATCATACCACGACACAAAACAAAACCATCATCAATGTTCCGAGGACCCAATTCACGAACCTTTACGGATTTGTGAATGTCAGCCAAAACCCCAACAAACTACATTCACTTCCAAGTGCAAAACTCATGGCTCGCTTAAAATCCCATTATTTAAACACCAAAAGCATCCATAAACAAACAAATCAACAAAGTTGCAAACTTTACCACAATTACACATCCAAACCAGAAGAAATGTCAAACCCAGAAATCAAAATTCTCATTTAATTCTCCACCTTGTTCACTCACTCCATCTGCTTTCTTAGATAGAGAATTAAGAACCACAATTTGCTACAATCTTTACCACAGTAAAATCAAACAAAACCCAACAATCAATGCAAAAAAAAATCTGCTATACAGTAGATAAATTAACCATGAAAACCCTATTTATAAAAATTACCAAAAGAATTAAATCAATCACTCAAAAAAAAAAAAAAAAATAACGCCAGAAAAAGAAAATGAAAAAAGATGGAAAACCTCTAAGAATTGGAGGGCAGTATCGGCGGACTGACCGACGGCAACCTCAAGGAAAGAAGAGACCTTCCTCTGCTTATCAGCAGGCAAGGGATGACCCTTCATTGATTACTATTCGAGGTTGTTTAGGGTTTGATGAGTAGGAGATCTGGGTTTCGTAGAAAGAGTGACGTTGAAGCTTCAGAAGCTCATTGATTGTTTGTGCTGTGTTGTGTTAGTTTTGATTGAAAATGTGAGAGAGTGAGGAAATTTTAAAGCAATTGATGCGGCGAAATAGAAAAAGTGCCCTAACGGAGGCCAATTGTAAGAACAAGCACAACAAAAAATGAAAATAAAGAAAGGAAAAAAAAAAGATCAAAATGAAAAGAGAAAATCTCAACTTATTACACACACAACTAATAACTTGCCAAGTGTTCAAATACCACCACGAAAAGTAGAATGAAAAGAGAAATTCATGTGGAGAAATGAGAGTCTAACTGGTCGTTTGGTTGCATATGGAAATTCAGAATGTTCATGAAGTTCCACTTTCCAGGTCGTAGAAATTCACATGAATTTCTCAAAATTGTTTGGTTGCATGTAGGAATTGTATTCCCACAAAAATTGTCAATTACCAAAAGGGGGCTAGATAAGTCAATTCCTCCATTTTGTACGAATTTTCAATTCGTATGATTTCTCAATTCCCATGATTTTAGACAACCAAACAATTCCAAAAAATTTAATTCATAACCAAACGGCCACTAAGACAAATCTCGCTAACACCCACACCGTTAGAGTCAACGACTAATGATCAAAATAAGCGAAACAAGTGCATATTACAAAGTTTAATTTTAAGTTTGATACTTTGATTTAGGAGAAACCTAAACACATACTATGTTAAAGGGAAATTAATAGATCCAAGTCCAACTGGGAGAACGTGTACACTCGCTTCAAAATATTTTATTTTGTAATATTCGTTTTTTTCTATTTTTTTTCTCAAATTTACACATTTAAAAGCACTGTATGATTTTAGAAGAAGAAAAAATCACTTGGTAGTAAAGCCACAACTTAAAAAAGATCTTGCGAAATTACACAATTCATAACATTTTATTGTACAATCAAACCTTACCCCCGGTTTAATTTGATTCCCGGTTGATTTGGAATTCCCTTCGTACTTTTCACCTTTTTCCCATTTGAACCACTTTAATTAATTGTTTTCCCTCATGTGCCACCCCTATCTTCGCTGCGGAATTAAAAGTTTCATTTCCTCATTCATATCGCTAATGGAGCAAGAACATGATAGAGATAAGCTAACCAATAGTTATGAATTGTGCAGGGCTCCGTTAGAGAATATTACTGGAGCGTTTGAATTCTTGCGACGAGATTGGAATGGCATTGGCGGATTTATTAGCCAATAGGGCTAGGAGTCTAGGACATGTTACCAGGTGAATCAAGTAGTGGAAGTGCCAGGAGTTCTACACCAATCACCGTGATTAGAATGACAATTCTAATCACGGGTGAAACTATGTCGTTTTGGCCAAAAGAAGGAATGGGTTTGTGTATTGCGCCAAGATAGAATACTTGGGTCCACTAAGCAATACACAATATATTTACTAGAATTACAACATCGATATTTCAATATTATTTTTACAAAACATATTTTTAGTTATCATCCTCCCCAACCCCAACCGTAAAATCACCCTAAAACAAAATTAATGACCTCCCTCTCGAACATTATTCACAAATTGTAGATCTCTTCCCGGCTGCTACATTCCCGACGACGAATATACCACCAGCACCGCTTCCAATGCTCTCACTCCTCCATACTGACGATCAGAGGCCACCGGAAAACACCTTCAGACACTACTTGTCTTCGAGACCACCGCAAAACGACGGTTAGCTTCCAACCATTCTTCACAAGCCCCCAAAATAATCAACCCCTAATCTAAAACAACTAAAAAAATCAAGGACACCCTCACACCAAAGCATATCCACCCAAATTCAATTTAATATTTCTAATCACGTCATATTCAATTAAATCTTTCCAATATACTATTTCACATTTTGCATATGCAATATACTATATTTAATCTACTATATTTAATCTACTATAAACCATAAATAATGTTGGCCGATGTTCATCCAACCGTACCACCACCACAATCGGCCATAATCTCGCATTTTTCATAAGCCTGGACCACAACCACGATCCTCAACCCCAAATAAGAACCACATGCCCTTGCTCCGGCGACCACACCACCAGTAATCACCATTTCCAATATTCATACTATATACCATTACGTATTCCCTATATATATACCATTTGAATAATCTTCACATACAATCTTCTACACCGCCACTCATCGCCAGTTTCATACCATATACCATTTATATTTCGATATACTATTGAAAACTTCCAAATACAATCTTATATACTCATTTGCACACCAACCCACCATAATAAACATCGGGGGGGGAAAAAATCACTCAGATCACCTCATCAACTTACCTGTAACACCATCATCTTCATATCCTTAATCACCACCATGTATTGTACTCCATCTGTTTCGTCGCTTGAGTGAATCGACTCCCTATGAAAGAAAATTAGAAAAAGGGGCTGACTGGGGGGTTGCCGAAGAAGGGTTTATAGTTGGGTTTCCCGCCACCGCTATCGTGGCGACGGAAAAACCAATCATAAACTCTCTTCCGGTGACATGCAACTAAGTCGCGGTAGGTCTCCTTGCTTCTTCAGTCTCGACGGGCAGTAGTATTGATAGATTGGTAAAGAAAGGAGATGGGTTGAGGGAGAGGGGAGAGAAAGTATAATCACTAATTATGGATTTATGGTGGAGGTGGGTGAAACAAGAAATCTGTATAAAGCAGAAGGGAAATGGGTATTTGTATTTTTATTACTATGGCTTGCTCCATAAGGATAAGCGCGTGAGCCACAACAGAGTGACTAGACCTGACAAACGGGTCATTCGAGTCGGGTCTGGGTCGGGTCGGGTCATCTTTCGGGTCATGTATTTCGGGTCTATTTCGGATTGGGTCGGGTTCGGTTTGGGTAGGGTCTAGTTCGGATGTGACAACTACGGGTCAAATTCGGGTCGGGTGAGATTCGGATCGGGTCATTTTAAATTGTTCAAATCTGATCATATTATTGTAAAATTTCTTAAAATTTTGTCTAAAACTATCTTAATTTGAAGTTTTACTGGTAATTTGAGTGATTAAAGGATGTGATATATCGAATCTAAGTCATTTTTCCTCAACCGAATCATTAAAACGTCTGGTTATTCGGTCATTTCAATTCGGGTCATGTTCGGGTCGGGTCAATATCGGGTCAAACAGAATTCGGGTCATTTTCGGGTTCGGGTCGGGTCATTTCGGGTTTCGGGTTGAATTGATATTAGAATATCGGGTCAAGTTCGGATGTTCGGGTCAAGTAATTCGGGTCGGATGTTCGGGTCTGGGTCTGTTTTGCCAGGTCTAACAGTGACTGAAATACCCCATTCTAATCACTGTGATTGGCTTCATTTCCTCATTCATAACGCTAATTGAGCAAGAACATGATAGAGATAAGCTAACCAATAGTTATGAATTCATAACGCTAATTAAGCAAGAACATGATAGAGATAAGTTAACCAATAGTTATGAATTGTGCAGGGCTCCGTTAGAGAATATTACTGGAGCGTTTGAATTTTTGAGACGAGATTGGAATGGCATGGCGGATTTATTAGCCAATAGGGCTAGGAGTCTAGGACATGTTACCAGGTGAATCAAGTAGTGGAAGTGCACACAACCTCGGTGATTGGTTTGCTAGGCTAAAAACCGTGATTGCGCCTAGCCAACCTCTGTTGAAAATCCAAAACTTCGTGTTTTCTTCAATGACAATTATCAATTATGTATTCAAGCCTCTTATTCTAGACTCAATCACTGTATCTTCGTTGTAATAGCTAGCTGGCTAACTAGGTTATCATGCTGGACCTTCTTCTTTTGTTAGTTGATTTCGATGTATCATTATATACGGAGTACTTTGTTGACGAAAAAAGAAAAACTACACTAAAGAGAAGTGTTTTCAATTTGAGGCCAGGCCTCAACTTATTTGAACTTTTTGTTTCAAGACCTCTAAGTTCTTGATTTCAACACCATAATAACCAGAATAATCCAATTAATTACCCCAAAATTGGAGATAGACGGAGGTACTGAAATCAAACACAAAACTTAGAATTCCTAATATCAAAACTTCAAAGGAGATGATCGAGGTCCTCAAATAGTAGAAAACTCCTAAAAATAGGACACATACTCACATAATCCCAGATTTTAGGTTGTGTAACAATAAAAATGAACTTACTATAATGCATTATTCCCAAACCTAAATTTTTCAAAAAATAAAAATAGCTTAATGATTCATGAATGGAAGTAATAACTAATAAGAGACTGTGAAGAGAGAAAAATAATATAGATTGGGGAATGTATAAAGATAGGTTTTTGTAGATACATGCGATTATTTTTGTTAAATTTTCGATTCATAAATCATAAACCCCATATCTTAACACGATTAAAGAGATGTCTGGCTTCAAAAAAAAAAAAAAAAAAAGATAATTACCTAAGGTACCGGACCACCATGACTCCAAGACCTGATACACCGTCATTCCGTCGACCGCTGCATATAGCGTACCGGATCACCCATGACTCTTGGAACTGTACGAGACCACCCATGATTCCTAATATTTCCAACACCACCGGCTTGTATGTTGGGGATGGTCACCATGAATCCAATAACGAAGAAATCATAAACCGGCCACCGGTGCATACAACGTACAAGACCACTCGATATCTTTTACGAGTGCCTCTAAGATCGTACCCTAATACACCAACGACGCGGCGACCCACGCTCCTCTAAGGTTGTACATACCCAAAAACCCTTCTACAATACGTAGCTCTGAGATCGGACTTGAAAACCGCACCGTACCGAAAAAACCCTGAGATCGTACCTAAAGATGTTATATGCGTACCGTACTCAAAAACTCTACCAGTACACAGGCGCGCGACTACAAGATTGTAGCCAAAAAGCCTTGTACACAACCGTACGTCCATAAAATCTTCTACACCAATTACGTCCACCGGTGATGAATACAACGTACACATACGGTAGACCGCCGTGACTATAGCATATAGGCAGCAGCGTGGCGGTGGAGAGGCCCTCGTCGACACAACCGTATGCACGGGCTTCTGAAGCCGTACCGAAAATCGCCTCCATGGATCTAAATACAAAACATAGGTGAGGAAATTGGTATGAGTAGTGAGTGATATTGGGATGATATCGATATTATAGGAGACAAGAAAGGTGTGGGTTACGGCGTAAAATTTTAGGTGAATGTTGATCTGTTTACAATTTTTTTTTCCTTTAATTATGAGACCTAGGTGGTCAATCTGACAACTCCTATATCCCAAAAATAAATAAATCCTCTCAAAATATAAAATTAAATTAAATAAATAAATATGAAAAAAAAAAAAACAAAAAAATAGGGCTGACAGCTTGTATGCGTGTGATAGTTATTAGTACTTACTAGTTTATGGGGGTTGATAAATATAACCTAAAAATTACTAGCGTGCCTATTTTTTCCATTTTTTTCCCTATTTACCCTTAATGATCTACTAGTCTTTACACCGTGCTACGCACGGTCTTTATTGATTAGCATGTTTGATATTATTCGTAAAATAGTAAAATAGAAATTTTACAATATTAGTCATCGCCATCTTCAATATTCTCCGAACCGCATAATACTAAGTCTCTAACTTCCCTCTCCACTTTATTGTTATTTCAATCTTTATTCTTACCACAATTTTGAACGATATTATATTCCACTATTTATATCAATCACCCCTAAATATTTTGATTTTTATGTATGTATATTTATTTATAACCACAACATTAATGACTTTTATATATAATTATGTTAATAAAAGCATCAACAAAAACAATTGGCATGAGTTAATTATGAGTTCAGGGCCTAACGTTTTGGTTTTTTGTCGGTTCAGGGTCCAACGTTTTTTTTTGTTTAGTTAAGGACCTCACGTTAGTCCTGCTGTTAGACAGTTGCTGACTTGGCAGAAATCAGGGACCAACGTTTTGATTGTTCCCAGTTTTGATTCCTGCTGATGTTTGCCAAAATTGCCATACCTTTCATTCCATTCATTGCCCAAACAAAACGACGACATTAATGGAGGGAATATGCACCAGTGGAACCATTTCCTGTCAAAAAAAAAAATTCAGCTACTCAAGAGTGTTCTAATAACATACACATCCTGCAGCTGTACAAACAGGTTCAGAACGAACATATACTAATCTGATTACAGTCCTTAGTACAGTCCCAAGTACAGTGCTAATTAATCGCCTATTGATCATGCTACCCAAAAAAGTCAGTCTCGATTGTAACCACTGAGCCGAATTTGATCAAAAAACAACTATTAGCTCAGTAAATTCCAACGGACAGCACCGTGACCTGATAAATGATCATCACAACCTGAAAGCCAGCATGAATATAGACAATTTCGAAAATTCATTACTTTTGGTAGTTTAAATGGCTGTGTTGCTCTGCATCTGAAATGTTTTCTTTTTATTGCTCTGACGATCCATAAGGAACAATCCCAAAACAAAGCTTTCGCATTAAGCAGAAGCAAAGACAAGTCCTCTTTGGCTTATGATTTCAATATATGAAATTAGGTAAATACAGTATGTACCTACTCTGCATTTGTTTGTTGATTTCCTGTTTTTAATGTCCTTCAACAGTAACGACTAGATTAAAACAACTTCTCATCGATTTGTCTATATTGATGCTGGCTTTTAGGTCACGGTGCTGTCCGTTGGAATTTACTGAGCTAATAGTTGTTTTTTGATCAAATTCGGCTCAGTGGCTACAATCGAGACTGACTTTTTTGGGTAGCATGATCAATAGGCGATTAATTAGCACTGTACTTGGGACTGTACTAAGGATTGTAATTAGATTAGTATATGTTCGTTCTGAACCTGTTTGTACAGCTGCAGGATGTGTATGTTTTTAGAACACTCTTGAGTAGCTGAATATTTTTTTTGACAGGAAATGGTTCCACTGGTGCATATTCCCTCCATTAATGTCGTCGTTTTGTTTGGGCAATGAATGGAATGAAAGGTATGGCAATTTTGGCAAACATCAGCAGGAATCAAAACTGGGAACAATCAAAACGTTGGTCCCTGATTTCTGCCAAGTCAGCAACTGTCTAACGACAGGACTAACGTGAGGTCCTTAACTAAACAAAAAAAAACGTTGGACCCTGAACCGACAAAAAACCAAAACGTTAGGGCCTGAACTCATAGTTAACTCCAATTGGCATAGTGGTTAATGTGTTGCAATTTCACATGGAGGTCACGGGTTCAAGTCTTTGCAATCTCATTTTAGCGGTGGATTTGTTTATGTGGCTGATGAGGTGGATTCGCATGTGTGACATGCACATTTGCCTGTCACGTAGGTGGCACGTGAGGTGGATGTCACCTATGTGGCATGTGTCACATTAGATATGATCCCAATCATAATTGTAAATGATCACAATTAATCTTTAATTTTTTCAATTTCAGTCCATTGATTAATCAATTAACTTGGCAAATTTAATTTTAAATTAGTCGATGAATGAGAATTTCAATGAAGATGTTTTCTACAAATGAAAATCAATGCAAAAGTAGCATACAACAAATAGTAAGACCTTTGATTTGATGAAAACTACCGTGATTGACGAATAAAAATAGAGAAAGAAATAGATAAGAAATTAATTAGAAATGAAGTATGGTAATCAGGAGGGGAAAAAAAAAAGAAGGCAAACAGCCATGTAGATGATGATGAATTGAAGATCAAGAAGAGAATTAGAAGGGGGTACAAAATTTAAATTTGAGAGATATAGGGGTAATATGGGTATTTACATAGGTTACGTTAGTATTAAAAAGGTTACGTTTAGCAATCATGTAGTTTATTGACCCGTGCAAAATTGCACGGATTGTTATATGAATTTGGTTATAACTCTATTTTATTACTCATAATTAACACAAAAAATTAGGATTGTAAAAAACTTAATCGATCAGATGTGACCCGTTGTTCAAGGTTAATACCCATTTTTTTCCTGATCAAATTCTGGTCATAGATAACTCGAACACGTTTCGACCAGTATTCTTTTGGGTTAAACTTGAGATGGCCCGTCGTCCCAGTTTTTCTAAAATTAGAGGTAAAGAAACGTGTTGTAATTTGGTGTATCTTTGAGAAGTTATGTTTGATTCAATAAAAACAATTTATAGAGTAATAAGTATAGCGAATTTATTTAAGTACTTTATTTTATGTACTAATTACAATTTGTGACCCGTGACCCGCTATTTTTGGGTCCCGTTTTTGTGAACTATAATTCATATTAAACTCGACTACTTTTTAACACACTTTTTTTTCTAACTTTGACCCCACCCGTTGACCCATATTTTGAGTTAAAACGAAACAAACTCAAGATGTGTTATTTCATACTTCCTCCGGTCCTGATTAAACATCCCGCTCCCTTTTGCGCACTTCCAAAGAAAAACTAATAAATAATTCTTAATAATTCATTTAGAAAATAAATTTAAAAGTTAACTATCACCAACATCTTTATCTAGCATCCTTAATTATTCACTCGACAAAAAAACGTAACATTTTAGGAATTGGAAAAACAAAGCCGAAACCCTAAAAAAGAGGATGGGAAGTTTAATCTGGACCGGAGGGAGTATTATATTGCGCCTATATGTTACTCCCTAAATTATCTCCAAAAATAAAATGATTTGATATGATTCAGATTATCTCGTCCAAAGTTGTTTACGAAATTATCTCCTAACATATTAAATCCTTTATCTATAACTTTGTTAATAAAAGTATCAAAAATATCATTTGGCTTGGTGGTTGAAGTGTTCAAATTGTGACTTTGAGGTTAAGGTTCAAACCTTCACAAGCTCATTTTTTATGTAGTCAAACACATGCAATAATGAGATGAGCAGTATGTCATTAAATTAGTGATGATGTCATCTATGACATCACTGATGACGTGGATAGTCTAATTGAAGGATAATGGGGTGGCTATTGGTTAAATTAATATTACTATATTATATACTCCACTATGGCAATAAAACTTGTTTTTTTTTAAACACCAAGGCAATATTACTATCAAAGAAATGCTGAATTTTCTAGAGAGAGGGGCTCCTCCTTCTCTCTACTAAGTTGATTGTATCAATTGTATCGAAGCTTGCATCAGCACAGCTCCTATGTTATGTGGCTTGGTTGTGGTTGGTTTTTCTTTGGTTTTCCTTCATTCTCAATTGCATCGGTTGGTGCATGTGGCTGCTTGGAGTAGCTTTGTGCCGTTTCCGACCTTGCATGCATGAAAGAAGTGACGGTATGTGCACAACCTCCTCAGGGTTGCATGCATGCCGTTTTCATGAACCTTGCTTGTTTTTTCTCCGATGTTCCACTTTGATCTGTGTTTTTTCTTCCTTGGCTTTTTACGTTTGTTCCTGGTTCTTGGGTCTGTTTTCCTTTTAGTGTCTTGGGCTACATGGTTTTGGGTAGTGTAGATCCGGTACTTACCCCTAGCCCTTTTTTTGGGCACCGCCGGAGTTACCTTGTCATCCTTATAGTTCCATGACATTAGGGAAGATGTGACTCCACTTTGTATGTTGGTTTTGTTTTTTGCGGGCCGTGATTGTTTTAGTCCTTTACCGTGGGAGGTTTGGGTCTTGGTGGATCTCGAGTTTGTGCCCTTAAAAATCGGGTTTTCGGGTCCACAGTTCTCACCCCAAATAACCACTGGTCATTGGACCGACCTCGGCTTTGTATCTTCCATTCTCCCTCTTCCCCTCTGTACGGCACCTAGGGTTAGCAAGTTCTCCCTAGCAGTAGCAGACCCTAGTGCCTCTCTTCACTTACCTTTATAAAAAAAAAATATTATATACTCCACCGTAATATATAAAGGGGTCGTTTGGTTACAGGGAATTAAGAAAGGGAAAGGGAATCAAGGGCCTTGATTCCCTTTGATGATGTTTGTTTCATTTTTTTTTTTTCCATTCCCTTACCCTAGTTTCCCTTAATCAATTCCCACACTTTCATTCCCTCCTCCGCCTAGGGTTTCAGCCATTCCCCACAATTGGGTTTCAACAAAATGGACAGCAAAAATACCATGACCACCACGCCACTACCATCATCACTGGTCACAATCCTCGCTACCATCATTGCCACCATACCACAACACCATTTTCACCACCGTCACCACCAAAGTACCACCACCACCACCAGATTATCATCGTCCCACCGTACTACCATCGCCGTATTGACCCAGATATGACTTTTAACAACAACCCACCTCGTTTTCGGCCTCATCCCCCACCATATTAAAAGAGGTGTGTGCTATTTTCGACCTTAAGGCGGAGCTAATTTGTGTGGGCAACGCATATGTTTTTGGGTTGAAGGGGCAACTGTAACAACCCTAAATTTTCGCTATCTTTAAATACAAAAATAAAGGATTGTTATGCGGCCATTGACTACCAAGTCAACGGCAAGGCTAATTTAAAACAAACTATAACAAAATAATCCAAAAGAATAAATGACAGCGGAAGACTTCTAGTTGAGTCTACAAATCGGAAATCAAACCAAAAAGATAAATTACAAATCTTCCCAATGTAAATGCTTGATGACTTTGTAACAATTGCCCAACATGCACTGACGCTTCACCATACAATGCATCTTAAGGTGCAACCTGTCAACTGCGCCATCAAAGGATGACACATGCCCCATAATAGGGTAGGGACACAACCCAAAATAAGGAACGTCAACACAGGCTAAGTAAGAAGTTTAAGCAATGTAAACGATTAAGATACGCGCCTTACTGGCGGGTAGCTAGTAAAGAATAGACAAAGCTACGCAAGAGGGCACAAGCCGAAGCAACAGGAGTAAGAACAATCGAGCACGCTTTGTGCCAATTCAAGATCTCAATTCTTTTATTATATTTGTAGGTTATACGAGGGCCTCCGTGAGGTCCCTAAACAAGTCAACATTATACGTTATTCGAGGGCCTCCATGAGGTCCCTAAAGACAAGCCAAGGGTCCTACCCCAAGACTACCACATGCAGAGTAATATAGTAATATCAACCTAATGACCCGAGTGTGCACACCCCTCGCTAGGGGGACGGTAGGACGTACAAGTCCCTAGTAGGAAGTCTATTAGGGGGTTCGGTAGCTGATCTCCAACCCTTAAACACAAAACCTCTCGTCAGAGGTACAAATAAAACCCACATCATCTCGATGTGGTGACGGCTCCTATATCCGCCCCTTGATAAGATGTAAATATAGTGTGTTAATCTGCATGGTTTAGACGCCTTAGTGTCTATTTGGGCATGGTTTTATCGTGATTCATAGGCCACACCACTCGGAGTATTATTGGAGCTTAATCATTGGTTTTACGAGTTTTGGTGGCCTTAGACTCTTTTGGTGAGCCTTGCACGATACTAAGGGATCAAGCTACGAGTTGGAGAAAGATTCGAGGAGAAGATAGCTTGACCACATTCTGAGAACCACACACCATCACCTCCAAATTCATTGGATCATAACTCTCTAACCACAAGATATTTTTCAGAAATTCCAAGTGGAGAGGAAATTTCATCGTCTTAGCTTTCCAACGATATATGATGAGCTCAAAATGAAGTTCGGAGGTGAGTGTTATGCCCATTCGAAGATTGCCCTGCGCACAGTCCCTCGACTCGAGGATCATTAACCTCGACTCGAGGACAATAAAATCGACTCGAGGATTACTACCCTCGAATCGAGGAGAGTTGACAGGACGGGTACTTAGAAGGACAAGATCCTCGAGTCGAGGGGTATGCCCCTCGAGTCGAGAATTCCCTCGCTCGATTCGAGGTTTTCTTTCTTCAAGTCGAGGAAGCTAGTTTCCGGGAAGCTTCCTTTGGGCTTTTGACGGTTTGTTTTTGGCCAAAATATCTAATTCATCTTTTAGTGGTTTGTACTTAGATGTAATAAAGAGGCATGAACCCCTCAATAACGCTAATCATTTTTCATTATATTTTTGCATCTTGTTCTTATTTTCTAGAGAGAGAAACTCAAGGAGAGATTAGTGAGAATTAGTATTTTCATTATGATTTCCATCTCAAATCTTGTTGTAATAATTAGTATGGGAGGCTAATCCTCTTCCTAGACTCTTGGTGTAATCAAATCTTTCATCCTATGTGTTAGTAAGTATTTTTCTCTCTAATTTGCCTTTAATTTCATTATAATTAATTCCTTGTTCTTTAATGCATGATTTATCCTTGTTTTATCTAATTAGCTACTAGATTAGACTTGAGTATTTCATATGCTTGGTTGATAATTGGTGGTCATTGATTATTAGCCTAAAAGGAAGCAACTTTCACATGATTAGTGTCGCGGTTGCGGCTAATTAGTGATTTGGGAATTAATTAGGCAACTAATAGATTAGATTTGATTAGTGTCGCGGTTGCGGCTAATTAGATACTAATTTAGGTTGTTCTTAATCTTTTATTAGTCGTCCTTGCTTTTCATGCCTTTGGTTGTGATTTGTTTGAGTGGTCACTAGACAAATTAGGACTAAAATGAGGGGAATTTTGTAGCGGTTGCTCAAATTCCCCATAAAAAAGCATTAATTGGTTAAAACCAGGATTATTAATGAATTGGTAATATTAGAGAGAGGTAAAACTTACTATACTAGCGTGTTAGAAGAGATTATCACCGAGAGTCGCTTTAATCAAATTGATGTTTCGTTTATTTCGCTTTTATTCAAAACTCAAACCAAAAACCCCCCTTTTTAATTGCTTTATTTATTTTGTTTATTTCTTTTTCGCATAGAATTTGCATATTAGGCTATCCCTCTTCCTTGTGGATACGATACCCACTTACCCTTGCTAGTTAGCTTGATTTAGTGGTAATTTGACTAGGAATAACGACTTTCTAGCTTGTCAAATTTGGCGCCGTTGCCGGGGAGGAAGCGTTTTTAGTCTTTTTGCTATTTTTGTGTGGTTTTTGTACGTATTTGTTTTTGTTTTTGTAATTCTTGTGTGTTTTTGTACCGTTATAGTCTATGTTTGTATAGACCATCATCTATGGTCTAGTCCCATGTGATTTTTTTTGTTCTTGTGTTTTTGTACATATTTTTTTATTTTATTTTCTTTTTTCTTGTAATTTATTTATTTATTTGTGATATATGGATTATTACTATTTTCCTCAATTGAATGATGAACCTTTTCATATCTATCTTTCTCGACTTGATGAACTTGATAAAACTTCTAATGTTTTCTCCGGGTTGGACTTGAATTGGATTATTTTGAATGGTATAAATTTTGAAACCTGAGATTTGGCCGATTATATGAGCAATGGAAGACTTTATGACATGGATCCTTGTGAGATTTGGGATTTTTGGCAATTCATGGCTTATCAATGTTCATAAGTTGCGGATTTAGAAATGCGAGAGCCATTGCAAAGTTCTCTACATGATACCCAAAATTTCAATTGGTCTCAATTTAATGATGAACCCTTTCATGAGTATTTTTCGAGATTAGAAACTTTTGTTGATTATCTTGGCTGTCATGGTCAATTTTATTCTGATTTTGAACTATGTGATATTGTCAAAAAGGGTATGAATCATGAAACTTGGAATTTGGCACAGTATATGAGTAATGAAAGACTTTTACAAATGCCAATTGACTACTGTTTTGCTTTCTTTAAGTTCATGGCTTCTCAATGTTCAGAGGTGGAGGTGAATGCTCCACCACCCTCTTATTTGATGAGCAATGATGAGTTTAAGGTCGCGGAGGAAACTATTTTTGTCAATTTTGAGTCTAAAGAAGTTATTGAGCCGCACATTCCTTCTTTTGAGAGTGAGCATGATGATATTCAATTGAGAGAGGAACTTGTCTTTTGTGAGGATGATGATAATTATGTGGATTGCAATGACTCTTCTTCTTCTTTGATTGTACCGACTTTGTCCATTGATTTTGAGATTTTACCTTTGGATGTTTTTGGTGATCTCACATTGACTCATGATTTAAATGTTGATGCATCTTTTAATATCTCTTTGAACAACACATTAGAGGAGTCGGAGAGTCTTGTACTTTTCAAGAAGAATGGGAGTAGAGACATAATGACCAAATCCTTATGCTTAAACTCCAAACCCCCTTGGATTAATTACCATCATTCTTCTTTATCTCTTGTTCCAAACTTGTCAAATCATAAGTCTAAAGATGATGACATAGGAGATAATTATGAGCATAGAGGTCTGGGAAATCCTTGTATTCATGATTTTGCCTCTGTTGTTTATGCATTGTTGGCTACTAATGTTTTCTATTGTCACTCTTATGAGATGTTTTCTAGATCATTTGACAAGCTTCTAAGAGCCTTGAATTGTTCCGCTCTTAGTTTTTGGTGTGAGGATATGCCTAAAAAAAGGGAGTCTTCACACATGTCTGGTCATCTAGGGTGATTCCCTAGCATGCATCGAGCCAACGACGTTAAACAAAGGCGCTACTCGGGAGGCAACCCAAGCTTGTTATTTTGTGTTGTTTTATTTTGTTTTCGGTGTGTTTGTTTTCTTCATTTTTTTTAGCTTGTGACGCTTGCCATCCATGATGAATGCCAAGGTATGAATACCACTCTTCTTTACACTTTTTCCCCATCTAATTTCTAACCAAGTCGCTCCTTCACCCCATTTTGTCCCATGTTTTATACCATCTCTCTTCATATTTCCCCACCCGTTTGTTCCACATGCTTGTTTGTCCCAAACCATCTACATTTTGGCCCCAAACTCACAAATTTATTACAAAATGGCCTATTTTGTTTTGGTTATTTGGATAACTATTGTAGTGGGGTCATTTTGCTCCGACAAACACAAGAGGGGGAAGGAAGTTTCGCAAGGTGATAGGAGGCGACTTATTTTGAGGAAGCCGGGGTTGTGAGGTGAGAAAGTGGCTCTTCTACCGGTCTTTTGACCATGAGCCACTTGCTTTGACGGTAATTGAGGGAAATGAAGCTCACACGAGGTATGCCTTTCTTTTCCTTTAACTTGTCTCTCTCTCACGATTCTAGCCTCTACTCCCCACCTGTTTCACTAGCTTGTTTCTATACCATCTCTCTTTGTGCCCCGCCGCCTTTGTTCCCCCCATTCTTCTTGTTTTACCCACCCCATTTTACCCCCTTAAACCCATTAAATAGCCTTGTTTGCTTCATTTTGGTTGGGTTGTTTTTGGATAATTGGTTGTTATTAGAGGATGACACGTTATCGATATTGTTCATAAGGGAGATGGAGTTGTGAGACGAGGGATGGATTCATTTTCGAGGAAGAATAGGGGAGTGAGGTAGAGTGGGTGTCTCTTGGCCCGAGAGCCCGTTATTTCCTTATTTGATGAGATGGGACGGTTTGTTCTTTATTCATAGTTGTATGGGATAGTTAGTGTATAATTGACGGTACTCCCCTACATAGTTCAGTGTTGCCCGATCTTTTCGTTGGTTTGGTATGTCATTATGGGTAATGACGGGTTTTACGCATGGGGGAGACGCTTGGCATGACATTGTAATTCGATTTTGGCATTTGTCATTTTGTTTGTAATATAGGTGTGCTTTTCTTTTCCGTATGAAAAAAAAAAGAGGTAATCCATGGCGGGCGACATAAGAAGAGAAGTCGGGGCGTAACGGGTTAGGATCACTAGAGGAGTTATAAGGAGGTTTGGTGATAGGAATTGGTGGTCCTAGGTTAGAAATCCTCTTGCATTGTGATGATAGGGGCGCCGGTGGATTGATAAGAGGTGAGTCGTGTTCGATAGCTTTATTTCGAGCATAGCTTTGAGGGAGTCGTTGAGCCAAGTAGGGGGAAACGTGATTTGTTAGTTCCCCTTAACTTAGAGTGTGTGAGGAGGGAGGATAAGATGGTTAGAGTTGGGGTGTCGAGAATTTCATCCACTCCAACTCTAGCTAGCACCGTTTGAGTGTTTTGTTGGCTTGCGATTCTTTGATTTGGAGGAGTTACATTGTTGTAACTCACCCCGTGCTATAAGAGAGACCTAGGTGTTAAGTGTGGAGAGTTAGATAACTCGAGGACGAGTAATGGTCTAAGCATGGGGGAGTTTGATAGGGTGTAAATGTAGTGTGTTATTCCGCATGGTTTAGGCGCCTTATTTTCTATTTGGGCATGGTTTTATCGTGATTCGTAGACCACACCACTCGGAGTATTATTGGAGCTTAATCATTGGTTTTACGAGTTTTGGTGGCCTTAGACCCTTTTGGTGAGCCTTGCACGATACTAGGGGATCAAGCTACGAGTTGGAGAAAGATTCGAGGAGAAGATAGCTTGACCACATTCTGAGAACCACACACCATTACCTCCGACTTCATTGGATCATAACTCTCTAACCAGAAGATATTTTTCAGAAATTCCAAGTGGAGAGGAAAGTTCATCATCTTAGCTTTCCAACGATATATTATGAGCTCAAAATGAAGTTCGGAGGTCAGAGTTATGCCTAGGGATGGGCATGGGTAGGGTTTGGGTTGGGTCCGCTAAGACCCGGACCCGGACCCGTGATATTTTGTGTAGACCCGAACCCGACCCGTACCCAATGGGTCCTAATTTTCTAGACCCAGACCCGAATTCGTGGGTCTGGGCCGGGTCTCGTGCGGGTCCCATATACGAAGGCCTTAATACGTATAAGAAATGATATTTTTGAGTAGGAATGCAATTTACTTTCGATATTCCGTCACATATCATACGCGAAAAGAAATTCGCATATGTTGAACATATGTAATAAGTAAACCAAACACAAATAATAATCAAACCCAACAATAATTAAATATGTGGGTAAACCAAACTCAAAAGATGAAATTAAAAGGTGATGATAATTGAATATCTATACTATAGGAGATGTCGAAAACACTCAGACCTACCAATTGAAAACCAAAACCAAATAATAATTTGAAACTACTATTGCCCAACATAACAATTGAAAACCAAAACCAATTACTATTGCCCAACATAACAAAAGGATTTAAACTATGTAATTAAGAACATACAAAATATAATGTTTAACAATCAATTCAAGCTTTTTTTGACTGATTTGTACCTTAAATTAATGATTTCCCATCGGCCTTATAACGGAGGGCAAGTCATGTGTAAGTTGACGGCGATAAAAAAACGGCAGCGACCAACGACAGTAAATGAAGTTAAATTTTCATGAATGAAATGAAGAGTGTAGGAATGAATGTGTTAAAAGTGGAGACTGGAGAGGCAGTCGCTGAATCTCATACGCTAACAACATTAGATTTTTTTTTTTAAATTAGGCGGGTCTGGGTCGGGTCCGGGTCTCAAAAGCTGGACCCGGACCCGACCCGTTATTTATATGCTTGGGTCTGGGTCGGGTCTAGACCCGTCGGGTTCTAATTTTTAAGACCCAAACCCGACCCGGGCGGGTCGGGTCCGGCGGGACTGGGTCGGGTCCTGGGTCCATTCCCATCCCTAGTTATGCTCGTTCGAAGATTGCCTTGTGCACAGTCCCTCGACTCGAGGATCATTAACCTCGACTCGAGGGCAATAATCTCGACTCGAGGATTACTACCCTCGAGTCGAGGAGAGTTGATAGGACGGGTATTTAGAAGGACAAGATCCTCGAGTCGAGGGGTATGTCCCCCGAGTCGAGAATTCCCTCGCTCGATTCGAGGTTTTCTTTCTTCGAGTCGAGGAAGCTAGCTTCCGGGAAGCTTCCTTTGGGCTTTTGACGGTTTCTTTTTGGCCAAAATATCTAATTCGTCTTTTAGTGCTTTGTACTTAGATGTAATAAAGGGGCATGAACCTCTCAATAATGTTAATCACTTTTCATTATATTTTTGCATCTTGTTCTTATTTTCTAGAGAGAGAAACTCAAGAAGAGATTAGTGAGAATTAGTATTTTCATTATGATTTTCATCTCAAAGTTGTTGTAATAATTAGTATGGGAGGCTAATCCCCTTCCTAGACTCTTGGTGTAATCAAACCTTTCATCCTATGAATTAGTAAGTATTTTTCTCTCTAATTTGCCTTTAATTTCATTATAATTAATTCCTTGTTCTTTAAAGCATGATTTATCCTTGTTTGACCTAATTAGCTACTAGGTTAGACTTGGGTATTTCATATGCTTGGTTGATAATTGGTGGTCATTGATTATTAGCCTAAAAGGAAGCAACTTTCACATGATTAGTGTCGCGGTTGCGGCTAATTAGTGATTTGGGAATTAATTAGGCAACTAATAGATTAGATTTGATTAGTGTCGCGGTTGCGGCTAATTAGATACTAATTTAGGTTGTTCTTAATCTTTTATTAGTCCTTGCTCTTCATGCCTTTGGTTGTGATTTGTTTGAGTAGTCACTAGACAAATTAGGACTTAAAGGAGGGAAATTTGGTAGCGGTTGCTCAAATTCCCCATAAAAGAGCATTAATTGGTTAAAACCGGGATTATTAATGAATTGACAATATTAGAGAGAGGTAAAATTTACTATACTATCCCCTCAAAAAAAAAAATTTACTATACTAGCGTGTTAGAAGAGATTATCACCGAGAGTTGCTTTAATCAAATTGATATTTCGTTTATTTCGTTTTTACTCAAAACTCAAACCAAAAACCCCCCTTTTTAATTTCTTTATTTATTTTGTTTATTTCTTTTTCGCATAGAATTTGCATATTAGGCTATCCCTCTTCCTTGTGGATACGATACCCACTTACCCTTGCTAGTTAGCTTGATTTAGTGGTAATTTGAATAGGAATAACGACTTTCTTGCTTGTCACCCCTCTAGATGGGTGTCATATATTATTTCAACTTTTACTTTCAACATTCAAGGTACATTATTTTGTGCTTGCGCTTTTCAATTTATAAACGGCCGTAGCCGGAAACAACGACATTTGAATCAACAATTGAAAATGGCATAGCCATATAACAAGATATACATAAGCATGGATTTCAAGAATGATGAACAAGAGATGTAACGAACACAATAAAGGATGGATGAAAGGTATAGCTCAAGAGAACAGATGATACAAGCATGCTCAACATTTAGAGGTTAACGTTCTTACCTTAAACGCTAATCCATTTCTCCTTATTAATCTAGCATCATCTTTTCCCATAAACAATCATACCCTACTCCTTAAGCCATTAATCATAGTCTTTTACTCCATCAAGCCTAATTACAAAGTACACAACCACAAATGACACTAATTGAGTAAGAACCCAAATCAGAGCAGTAGCAAAGAAATAGGCATATCTAATGTTTAAGAGATGATTTGATTACCAAATTGTAGTACGTCATAAAAGATTATATCAGAAATGTCTCTTCCAAATTTCGTCCACAAACTCCAAGCGGACCAACGGGAATCAATCTCACACTAAACCATAAACTTGAATTAGGATTTACCAACGAATTCGCATATAATTTTTGATACACAAATCTAAGTCTTACCAATTTTTTATATGTTGTCAAACCTAGAGTCAAGAATATCTCCATAAATTATCGTCCTAAAATAACTTAGGAGTCAATGGTAATCATCAAAATACCGAGTGACGGAATAGTTCTCGGGTAGATTGACACAGCTCGACTAAAATACCTACACAGAGAGCATCCGGTGGAATATTAGCACGATCTACATGTTCCTGGATTTTTATCGAAAGCACAGTTCCAACGCCACCAACCACGTCCTAATCAGAGGTCATATGTGAGAGTTGTGTTTGTTTGAAGTTGACGCAGTAGTGCTGAGCACTTATGTGGGTGGAGGCTACGAAAAGGGGAGAGAGGGAGAGGAGTGACGGCAAACTATTATGAAAGGGAAGCAAGGGTTTTCTTTATTTTACATAAATGGGTATATGGGTAGACTCGGGTTTGGGTTTAGCTAGTTAGGTGAGATGCGTGATCCACAAACCCAATCCAAATGCCAATGACTAATGAATCCACTTTTGTAATTCTATAATTAGAAATCCCATAATAATTCAATCGAATTCTAATAAAACCTTAACATAATCCTCAATTACATTATTAAACGTAACACCCTTAATTATTTAAGTTCCCAAAAATACGGGATGTTACAGACTTCCCTCCTTAAAACAAAGCTTCGTCTCGAAGCTTAAACTTATCCTCACGAAGTGCCTCATTAATCTTCCTCTCATACTTAGAGTCCTCCCAGACATTTTTGTGGTCTCCAAACTTCCATTTACTTCTATTTGAACATCTGAGCAAAAGTTGAAAATGAAAGTATATAAGTTTATATGTGTATATGTGTATACACTGATATACATGGTATTAGAATACCATATATGATAAGAACAAGTATTCAATTAAATAATGTCTTTTCATGGATGAGAAACAAGGAGAGAGAAGTGCATCATCGATGCACTTCATAATCAGACAATCAAGAAGACAGAAATGCATCATCAATGCATTTCAGATTAAGGAGTTCAAGTAGAAAGAAATGCATCATCAATGCATTTCAAAGACAGCGCGCACCATTATAAGTAAATTTAAATTGGCACAAAATGATGCCAAGTAATATTGCATATGCAACGTCAGTGCACAAAACAAGTACGTGTGCATAATAAGTGCACGAAATAGGTATGCATGATTCGTCATACAATAATGAAGAAGGTATAACCGTATAAGTTCATAAAATGGGGAGGAGGAGAAACCCGAGTGGTTCTCATCCCCGGCCCCTTAAAGAAAAGGTTCGCCCTCGAACCAAAATACTTAATCCAAACATGTGTAGTTAGTCTGATCGTCAAAGGCTCTTTTCACTTGCATTAATCACACCTTGGTAATGCATCTCAAGGTTCCGTCGGAGTATTCCAAATTTTCTTTCTCAGTCCCGAGTCAACCATAATTGGTGCCAATTCCGAAAAATTGTAGTCTCATTAGAACTTAGTAGTGGTACAACTTCTAGACATTCAATGCATTTCTAATATGTTATATCGTGGAAAAACATAGAACAGGACCTTGCCAGAGGTCGGCTTGCAATTCTAACTTGTAACCATTACCATCCTTCAAACAATTTCATATCTATAAAAGAATTTTATAGTAATCTTCTGCACTTTCAAATCTTATCGTCCTTATTTTACATATTAAACCTGTGTTGAAGAGTTCTCATCTCCCAAAGTATTGTGAAATATTGCTCAGTATACCAATAAGTGTTAAGACCACCCTATAACTTGCATTTGAAATTTCAACACACCGATGATTGAAACTTGCATACCCTTATTACTCAATGCATACATGCAACTAACCGATACCCATTTTCCTACCTCATTTGTCCAGCAGATTTTGCTTCCATGAACTCTCTTTCTTTTACAAGATTGATTTACTTTTCCTCTTAATCACCCAAGCCATCATCCTCGTTAGTGTCATTCCAAGTATACATAGATCTCACAAACCTTTAACCTCCATTTACATCTGCATAATAATTGATCGACAATAACAGTTTACCACAACAAGAGCTTGTCATTACTTATAAACCATCATTTCTCATCCTGTAGAACCCGTTCTTTTATCACGCATAAGGCTTTGTAGAGCTCTATACTCATTTTGTCGGACTAGAGACATAGACATCAAACGCTTAAACTTCCATGTTAGCGAGCCAATGTTGTCCGACGCTACAACTTTCAATTAAACTTATTATTTGAACTTTTTACCTTGAAACCCGTCATTACATAATTATCAATGCATTTCAACTAATCCCATCGTATGTCATATTTTCTATTCCCTTGATTGACCTCGTACTGACAGGCTAAAGTCGTATGCCTACAAATATAAAATACCAACACGAACCTAAAACGTAGTAATGGGTAAGTGGGGGTCGATTCCACAGAGAACGGTGATTGTCTGAGTATGCAAACGTAACTAAATGGGGGGTTTTGAGTTTGTAATGATCGAATGTTCAAACGAAAAGAAGTAATTTGCAATTCAATTAAGGGAAAAGTCTCGGACAATACCAAATCCAAACCAACAATTACTAATTTTCCACTAATTATAATTCTATTTCGATAATTATCCAATAAAACTCAATTAACACCAAAATTATTTTAAAAATTCCCAAAGGCCTAAAATTAGTTTAAAAACAGAATATAACTCATAAAATCAACCCTTAATTATTATAGTTTAATTATAAAATTATTATACCAATTTATATTATGTTTTATTAATTAAAAACAATGTTTTATTACATAAAATTCTAATAAATTATTTAAATTACGGAAATCAGTTTATAATTTGTTAAATTATCAGAGTGTCGAAATATTGATTATCATAATTATTTGGACTAATTAACCTAACTTAGAAACAATTAACCAAAATTCCCCAATTTACAATTTATACAAACTTGAACAAAATCAAAATTTAAATCTCAAACTAAATTCAAGAACCCTGATTAAAAGATTATAAACATACTGAAGTCATAATTTTCAAAACTAATTAAACCTAATTCGAATCATTAAACCAATTAACCCCAAATTCGTAATTATTGAAAATCAACTCAAAACAAGCATCAAAACTAATTCTTTGTGCATAAAACTAACTCAAATTGATTACCCACTAACTATAACATCTATTAGTATCAATTAAACACAATTTAAAACATTAAAATCGACTTATTGATCACGTTTAATTGAAGAACAGAAAACAGGGGAGAAAGGGGCGTTACTCACGGTCGTGGAAGGAGGAAGAAGGAGGGGTTGTGGTGGCCGTCCGGCGCGCTGGGTCGGCTTGCGCGAGCGGCGTCGAGGGCGGCAGGCGAGGCTGGGCGTGAAGAAGGACGAACGAAGAAGAAAAGGGAGGAGCAGGGGGGGTCGTGCTCTGTTTTATACCAGGGAAGGGGGGGTGTGCGTGAGGAGAGAGAGGCGGTGATGGGTATTTAATTTATTTTTATTTTTTTCCTTTTTTTTTTTCTTTTCTTTTTCCTCTTTAAAATCTGATTTCCTTTTGGGCTTAGGGTTGGGTGGTTGATTTTGTGTTTGGCCCAATAAAGTATTGGGTTGGTGTATTTAGTAGTAGCTAAAAAGGCCCTAGTAGAAATAGAAGACCCAAGTATAGAACGGAACCCATACCCGAACCCATCTTCGAAACAACTCACATGAAAACAATTAATTCAATTTTTGCTATAATAAATTAATTAATAATACTAATATATTATTATAATATTTACCGAATTTTCGGGATATTACAGCTGTTGGAATTGGTTCAGGTTAGTTGCCATGGCACGAATCATCTCCTCCGTAGACATAGGCTTATTAGACTGATCTTGTGGTGCCCCTTGTGGTCTAGGTTGGAATGTTCGCCCTCGAGGACCAAAGTTAGACCCTCCTTGAAAGTTGTTGGTGGGAGTTGACCAACGGAACTTAGGATTATCCTTCCATCCTTCATTGTAAGTGTTGGAATAAGGGTCATACTTCCTTTGAAATCCACCTTGATAACCTACAACATTCACATCTTCGACCTTCTCATCTTCAACAACAATAGAAGGGCAAGCATCAGTCAGATGTCCTTCGGCACAGCATACTCCACAAGTTTTCACTGATGGCGTTGTACCTCCACGCATAAAAGCTCTCATCATGGATGTAAGCTCATCTACCTTCTTCTCCACAGTTGTGTTGGTACCAATGGTGCTCACTTTCCTTGTAGATCACCGACAACTAACACGAGCTTGGTCTTGATCGGCCAATTCATTGAGCAAATTCAACGCTTCAGAAGGGGTCAATTTATCAATACCCCCTTGACTAGCAGCTACCACACGGCGTTGGTCATCATCTTGAAGGCCATTGAAGAAATAAAGGACGAGATCCTCATCTTTAAATCCATGATAAGTTCAACTTGAGCACAGCTGTTTGAACGTCTCCCAATATGTGGAAAATCGCTCATCCTCCTCTTGCATAACATTGCTAATACTCTTCTTCAGTGAGGATGATTTGGTGGCTGGAAAGTACCTTTGAATGAACGCCCTCTTCATATCATCCCACGAAGTGATGCTGCCTTCAGGAAGAGTGTATAGCCAATCCCTCGCTCTCTCCTTCAAGGTGAAAGCGAATGCCTTCAGCAGATAGTCATCAATCTTGACCGAAGTGGGCTTCATCCCACTACAATAAAAGAACACATCCGACACATGTCGATTCGGATCCTCAAATTGACCCCCAAGAAAGTGTGGGAGTTGGTGTAATAGCGCCCCCTTAATCTCTACAAATTTACCCACTTCTTCCTCTGGGTACTTGATGCATGATGGTTGCTTGGCGAGATTTGGAGCTGTGAGTGACCGAATACTCATATCTGCAGCTTTATCTAACTTGGACTCAGAATCTGATTGAGGGAATGGTAATTCCCGAAATGCTTTCCTCACAGCTCGTAAGGTTCGTTCTATTTCTGAATCAAAAGGAGCAAGAGACTTATTAGTAGCACGGGTGTGGACCATAAAGGGTCCACCACACACAGACAAACACAAATAAAAACACACAAAAACAAATTGAACCGTTCCCCGGCAACGACGCCAAAATTTGACAGGCTAAAGTCGTATGCCTACAAATATAAAATACCAACACGAACCTAAAACGTAGTAATGGGTAAGTGGGGGTCGAATCCACAGAGAATGGTGATTGTCTGAGTATGCAAACGTAACTAAATGGGGGGTTTTGAGTTTGTAATGATCGAATGTTCAAACGAAAAGAAGTAATTTGCAATTCAATTAAGGGAAAATTCTCGGACGATTAATATTCACTACAGTTCATCCAATTGATCATTGTCCTCACTTAGATCAATTATGTTGAGCACCTAGTTGTGAAAACGGAGTTTTCGATTGTTCCTAGTTAATTGCTAGCAAGAGAGATTAGCCCTACCAACTAGCCCTAATCGATGAATAACAAAGACGCGCGCCTTAAATTCAATTCAACGAAAGCAATAAGCAATAGAACGATAACAACTAGGATAGATAAGATCTAGACACACGCGGTTTTGATCTTCAATCAATATATCAATTCTCTCCTAAATCTTAGATCTATGATCAGCACGAAATTAAGATTTAGTTTCTACTAGCGAATCAATTAAACAAACAATTAGTCCTTTGATTAATGATTCTAGCAATATGATTTAACCTAGAGCTAATTAGTTTGCAACCTAATTAACAATAAATCAATCAATAAGCAATTAAGACAGAGAATGATAATACTCAACAATAATTGAAATAGTTAGAACTCACAATTACCCGGATGAATTTGTAGCTTCAATTAATAAATCCGAGAATAAAATCTTTAGCCTTGCATAATCTTGAAATAGTACAACTTTGGTCTTGAATAATGAATGATTAAAAATAAACGAAGTCTAGGTATTTATACTAAAAGATTACAAAACGGATTAAGAAAATCCGAAAATACGCCGACACAGCGTCGGGACGACTCTGCACCTGGGACGAGTCGTCTGCGTCTGGGACGAGTCATCTCAAATCTATTCTGCCAGATGTCGTCCTTACGACGACTCGTCTCACTTTCTGGACGAGTCGTCTTAAGCCTTGTTGATCCGGGGCCTTCTTTCCTAAAGCTCCATCTTGTTAGTTTTCATCTTCTCGGAACTCTAGCACTCTCGGGATCTTGTAGCGCACGTCATTAATCCCCGAGCTCACATTTAGGCATCAAAACTTGCATATTCTTCCATTAATCTCACAAAACATAATAAGTGGAATAATGCACTATAATTGTCCGAAAATGAAATGAAAACTCAAATAAAACATCACAAAACTCACTCTAAAGTGAGTCGTATCACGTACTAAAGTTGCGGTTTCCCCGTTTGATGACTATATATATCAAAGAAACATCTCTAACAGACCATTTTCCTCGAGCACCAATACGGGGTGCACAAAGCTGTGGCACTGTTCCCGCAGCACAGAAAGGACAAAGGGGAAGGAGGGGTAGCGGAGCAAAATGCAAGAAATAGAGTGAGGAATTAAGGAGGGCTTCTAAGCAAATCAGGGGAAAATGAAAAAATAACGCCTCACCCTTCATTCCCTTATTCAGATTATTCATTTTCTCTCTTCGACCATCTTCTCCCTCATCTCTTCTTGGCTCCTTCTCTCTCTTCGATCATCTTCTCTACTTCTCTACTCTCAAATCTCATCACACTTGCATTATCTCAATCCCCTGTGGAAGATAATAAGGTTTTGATTATCCATGTAAGTTACTTCAATCTATTCCGAGTTTAACTTATGTATGCATCTCTCATGAAGGTAGTAAATTTGGTCCTTTGTTGAATTTTGACCATTCTTATTATTTGTACTTCATATTTGCATGCAAGTTTTGCTGAATATTCATTTGGGTTTGCAATTTGAGGATTCTTAATTAGGGTTTATGATTTGGGATTGGTAATTAGGGTTGGCGATTTGGGGATTAGGTTTATGCGAGAGTTGCTAATCAACCATGGCAGCTCAGTTTTTCTATTTTAGTTGATGTTTACATTAATTCTCACCCTGCTTTTATTTAGAAATTCACTCTCTTTCTTTCATCTTCTCTCTCCTGTACTCTCAAACTCATCAATTTCGACTCTCGCACTCCCTTTCGCAGTCACTGTTAAGGTAAGATGTTCAATCAACTACCCATTGGTTTTAGTTAAGAAATTAGGGTTAGTTGTTGATTGGAAAATATAAAATTGGGGGTTTTCGAAAATGTTAATTAAATCTTAATTAGTTTCGGTTGTGAGTTGTGATTGTGATTACTCAAATTACAGGAGAATGTGTTTCGAGAGATTATGGGCATGCTTGATTGAACTGATCCTTTTGAATTTGAATTTGAATTTGATGGGTCGTTGATTGGTACTTAAACTGGTTTTAATTGAATGGGTGTGACTTTTGTACGTGCTGGTGCTTGTTCTTTCTCAGTATTTGCTGTAATTTGTTCAGTTTCTACCACATAGCATATTGTTTAGAGTAATTTGTGGTTCCGATTATAGGGGTCTTTTGTGTTTTATACTAGTTTTATGTAAAAAAAAAAAAAAAAAAATCTGATAATTAGTGTGAGTTGTGGATGTTAATCTATTTGCTATAAATGATGTTGACTTGAGATTTTGTGTGACGTAGACTTAATGGTTAAAAAGAAGGGTAAAAGAGCTGAAAAGCGCAAGGGTAAATATGTTTCAGATTCGGAGTGTGATCATGAAAGTACTTCGGAAGATAGCTATATCTTAACTGATCCGGATGATAGTGATAGTGGAACGACAGGCAATGAAACAGAGGAGGAGGAGGATCCAAAGGTAAGTACTTGTAAGTTAGTGGTAGTTTTGTGACTTGAATGTCTTCTTTAGATTGTACTTAGCTTGAGGTTAAATATTCTTTAGATTTAAGAACAGATTTCCTGATATCCGTTGAATTAGATATCTGTTCAATCAAATTTGAATGAGCATGAGTTCAGACCATAGAATACTTTTCATTTAACAGAATAATTCGAATGACCATGAATAAGCAATGTCAGGCTTATCGTGTATACTTTTCATTTACCATCTACTTTCTAGGTAGGCCCTTAATGCTTATAGAGTGTGTCTAGTATATGGCACTGATAGAACTTCCCCCATTAGTAATAGTGAGTCTAGCTTTTGGATCCCTCTCCACAACTACTTTTATGCACCTCAGCCTCTCCTGTCTTCCCATAGTCCATGTGACATTGCCCTAAGTGAAGGTGGAGGCCCTATCTATTCGGTAAAATAATGATTTTGGGTAAGTTTTATCCTTCTGCTGGTAATTATAGAGGGTGAAAAAAGGGGAGGAAGAATGGAGTAGATGAAGAAACCAGGAGGAGTGTGAGAGTAAATGCACGTGATGATCCTACAAAACCTAATAAGAGGCAATTGATATATAGGGGACCTGGCAGTATTAATAAATAACAAGAACAAGCTGCTGCATCTCCCTTTTGAGCATGTGCCTATCTGTCCTTGTTTCCAGCTGTTATGGACATGTTTTAATTTCTGACAACACTGACCCAACCCTCCCCTGCTCCCGTTACTGGGCTGCTTGTCAGCATTTGTGAAACAATCCATTTTTCCAGTGCCTAGAGCATTCATTAACTTAACTAGAAGATGAACATTGATCATTGAACATTGCCTCCGTGAAAATTACCGTATTGACTGTTCTGCCTAGGCAAGATTATACGTGCGGTAATGAGATGTTCGCAGTCATACCGCTCTTTGGACAGGTCTCTGTTAATGCTCTTGTTAGACAGAAATATGCTCTGTTATCAGGCCGGCATTGCAAAGTTTTTACTTTTTCGTCGTTAAACCATTGGCACAGTTCATTTTATTGCCTACTACTTCTCAGATTAATCCTTTTGTGTTTCGTTGTCGTCAAATACATGCATAATTCATTTTACTATCTGCTGCTTCTCGGGACAAAATTGTTCAGTGATTATAACCTTTGATTGCTTTGTTAACCTGAACTGAGAAATGTGATCCTCATATGATTATTCTGCTCATTTCGACATTTAATTTCTGTTCTTATAATCATCAATTTCATGCACCGCTTCTAGAAATCTCGACATTTCTCTACATTGCCCTTTCCTCTCTTGTTAAGCTTTTATGCCAAAAACTGCCCTCCTTGTTAACACTTGTTCTTATTTTTTGTTAGGAACGTGTTCGGAAACCTCGGAAAACCATGAAATGAAAGGCTAGGGGCTCCAAAACTGTTAGGCGTTCAAAGCCCATTGATATGACAGTTGTAAGTTTTACAATTGTCATTATGAAATGAATACGGATATAAGTTTAAATTATAATGGGAATATGAAAAATTTATATAATTTTTGATACACGGTGATCATGTAATAGGGTGTAGGAGCTACGGGGAAACTGCAAGAAAGAGTGTTGCAAGCCTTTGAGGACAAATATGGTAAAGAAAAGGTGTGATCGACTATAAATGTGTACTTATTTCATTGTTAGTGTGGCTTGTTTTTATATATAATATTGAAACTAAAATAAATAGTAACTGTTTTTGTTGTATTTTTGGACAGCAACCAAATGTTAATTGTCGAGTTGAGGCTTTCGGCATAATTGTCGCTCATTGAACAAACGAAAGAAGGAAATTGTTCAGGAAATGGGATTTGTTTCATTATTACATTTTTGTGGTAAATCATTCCCACGGCATTTGTGCTATTGGTTGATGACGACGTTTGATCCTTATAACATGGTTTTAGCTGATGCCGATGATAGGACTAAGTTTAAGTTATCGAAAGTCCAAGTGAATTTGGTGTTAGGTATTCCTTGTGAAGGTATTCTTGTTCCGAGACGTTCGTTTGGAACGGTCTTGGAGTTAGAAAATGCAATATATGACAAACATGCAACAATTTGTGGTAAAGGGCATAGTGGTGAAGGAGTGACTAGAGGCATTACCACAAACACCCTACAAGTATTGGTATCCAAAGATATGGTGACTCAGGAGGATGAGAAAGGGTTTAGATTAGGGTTTTTGATGTATACACTAGCGACTCTTCTATGTCCCACTACATGTCATAGATTTCCAGTTTCTTTGATGCCCGCTGTCACTATACTATATATGAAACCTCTTCTTCTTATGATTGGTGTGACTTGGTGTTAACAACGTTGGGAAAATGTGGGGTTAACTTTGCAAAGAAGTTCTACAAGAACGGCTATGTTTCTGGTGTAGGCGGGTGTACCTATTTTCTCGCGGTTAGTTTATGTGTATGTATTATTTCAATTGTGTATTGATTGAATGAAATTGTGTATTGACTAAATTGTTTATTGAATAGATACTGTACCTTGATCGCCTTGCAAGTCCTCCTATCAGGTGGGGTGTTTTCCCACGTATCAAGGTGTGGAAGTCGGAGCTTGTTAATTTGGCCCAAAATGAAGATGGGATCCCTAACGGAGATTTTGGGGCAACCGGAGTAAGTGACCTTACTTTCTTATGATATAGGGATTCAAGGTTATTTCATGTACTAATATTTTCATGATGATCTTATCCGATGTAGGTGTATGATCTGGCTTATGGTGAGCTTATCCTGATGAGGCTAGAGATACGTTATATAAGCCAGATTGTGGAACTTCTGCTTTAGCACTTGAGGTATGTTCTGCTTCTGTTGTTCATGCGCTTTTACTTCCAATTTCATGTATTGATCGCGATCACAGACAAGCCGACCTTATTGTTTCCTGCAAGGTCCTTTATGTACTGATGGCGATTATAGATTTGTGGTCTTTTGACTCATGAATGTCAACTTATTTTGTAGATTGAAGGCCTGTTGTTGCCTCTTCTTAGGGGTGGTGCTGGTGGCGATGTCCGTTTGTCTATTGGTGGCCAGCTCTCAAATCCTGATCATGGCTTCTCTTTGGAGAACGATGAACCTCGGAAGAAACGGATGTCCACAGGTAACATCAGCATCTATCATAAGAAACAAAAGAAACTAAAGGAGATGGCAGCAACAGCTCGACTTAATTGTCCCCCACAATGTCAGAACTCCCCGCCACTACAAACTGAAAACCACTTGTCCTCATCTCCTCCTAAATCTCCCCCAGAAAATTTAAACTCACCACCACCCCAACAACCAGAATCTCAGAACTAGCCTGTACAATCTCAAAACCACCCGTCCCCAAAAAGTGATAATCTGTCATCCTCAAATGAAACCTTTCATAATGCACCAGAACATTTACACAACTCTTCTTCTGACGAGGAGAATGTTGTGACCTCAACTCCGATTACTTCTTCGAAACAAGTGAATAAATGCGGTACGCGGGAGAAAAGGACAATGAAACCAGTTGCGGGGAGGCGAAGAGATTTTCAATTCGGAAAGTCCAAAAGCAAATTCTCCACGATTGAGAGTGCGCTTCTAAAAATTGTTGATGACTGGGCTATCTGCAAGCGCAACAAAAATAAGAAGCCTGCCCTTGAAGAACTGATTGAGTGTAAAGGGCAGTATGTTGAGATTGATAAATGCTACAATGTCATCAAAATTAAGGAAGACGTACCGGATCAGGTAAAGATCTAAGCTCTTTAATTACCATGTTCTTCACTTCAATAATTTTGCTAATTTTAGGAGTACTACATTTCTCACTTTTATCTTTGACTCTTTTGAACAGTATGTCACGGCTGCTGCAAGGTTGTACACAAAATATTGGTGTGAAAAACTCTTCCCTAATCGTTAAACAATGAGACTTTTCATCGAGCCTTCATTCTCGGTATATTCCTAACTTTATATCGTCCTTTATTTCTCGTTCAGATTTCTTATGGTGCATTATGTTTCTCATGTAAACTTTTGTTCGCTAATTGAATGGGTTTTAATTTGATGGGTAGTTGAACCCTGAATATTACTAAAGACAAAGAGAAAGATGTAACCTTGCCTAGAAAGTAGTAGACATGCTAGTGTCACAAGTGCGGTGAGGCACTCATGTTGTCCTGCTTGTATGATTGTACCAATTTATGCAGTTAAACATAACCCAAGCGGAATCACATAGTCTATAATTCCTAAAATATTTTCAGAGGCATGTAATTGAGAATGGCATTGTGTTTCTCTCAATTTGAGTTGACAATACACCTGAACTGTAAACTTTTGTTTCTCATGTTATTGAAGGATTGTGTTTTGAGAGACCCTCCAATTGAGACACCTTCTCCGTCTAAGCTTAAAGAAGTCGTGGTACTGGATGGTACCGAAGGAAAACATGATATTCCTTTATTCATTACACCTGAGGATGATGGGTTGTCGGATTTTGAGAAGCAATGTGCACATATTGCTCGAGACTTGAGACTGACCTATGATGTGATGTCACCCATCCAAATTTGTGTGGTAAATATTATATTTAAGTCCATTTTTTTAAGACGCAATCTGTGTTAGCCGGTAATGAAATTTCAAAGTTCACCCCTGTCCATATGTAGGTTTTTGTACTGTTCATGTACTTAAATGTAATCATTGGTGGTGTGCTGCGTTCAATCTTCATAACAAGGAATTATGGTTCACGGATTCCATGTATGTGAACGACGGACTTCAAGAGCATGAAGAAGAACTTAATTCTCTGGTTGTCTAATTTTCCAATTGTACTCGAAAACTGTATATGGTGGTTCATGTAATTTACGAAGTATGTTTGTCGATTTAGTGCACTGCCATGGACCAGCTCTTCAACACGATTGATAGTACATGCATGGTCGATGAACTCTCAAATTGCACTAGGAAACAATTGAGCATGACTGCACAACCAGATATGTGAGTTTTGTGATTTTTAATTTTGTCGATTTAATTTTGACTATTTCTTACTTTAGTTCGTAGCGTCCATTTCCTACTTTACTCTCGTATTGTTATGTCTGTCTTACGCAGTCACAGTTGCGGGGTGTATATGTTGGAGGCGATTAAACAATGTGTTGACAGATTTGTGGAGCACTTTGATTTGGTGAGAGTAATCTGTCCAAACCTTATTTCATATATTTGGTAAATACAAAATTAACTTATATGCTATGTTTTTTCCTCACAATACTACGCTAATTGCTTGTTTAGGGTGATGTTGCTTGGGCTAGGAGGCGACTCCATTGTGATGATGTGTTCAATGAGTGTAATGAGCTTCTTCCGACTGTAAAGGAAGTATTGTCACGTTGATTAACATCTTCTGGACTCGAGCATGAACTTTTTTGGGTGCATTTGTACTTAGGTTGTTGATGTTCCAAAGACCAATATTTTGCTCCACCATCTTTTTGTGCATATTAATGAACCAAAATATGAAGTTGGCTCTTCCGTCATGGTGTGTAAATTTTATGGAACTCGTTTTGATGTAATCCAAACCCACATTATCTATGATATCTATTTTAAGGAATTTGTTCTGATGTAAACATCTTTTTGTGCATATTAGTGAACCAAAATATGAAGTTGGTTCTTCCGTCATGGTGTTCATGGTGTGTAAATTATCTATGATATATATTTTTAGGAATTCGTTCCGAAGAAATATGACCTTTTAGTTTGAAAAGACAACCTCAGTTTATATAGCCTAACAAGCGTCCAAACGTCCAAACGTGCTAATAACATATGCGATAATAACACTCAAATTAGACGACCTAATTTATTTAAAAGACAACCTAAGATTGCATACAGCTCGAGTATTTCAACTTAAAACTACACTGACAACCTAATTTATTTAAAAGACAACCTAAGATTGCATACAACTCGTGTATTTCAACTTAAAACTACACTGACAACCTAATTTATTTAAAAGACATCCTAATTTATTGAAAAGACAACCTAATTTATTTAAAAGACAACCTGTAGACTTCTCAGAATAAATACTAGTTTATGAACTTAAACTACAAACAGACAACCGAATTTATTTTTAAGACAACCTACATTGCATGACGGATGTGACTCGTGCCTCAAATCTCTACAGCAAACAATCGTGCTCCATCTTCAATATCGAGGTCATCTAATGTCCAGCTCGATGGTGCGACTTGCCCTTCATGAAATAATTTGAAGGAGTTCAATTCAACTCCCATTAATCTTGACCATCCACGATAGATGTAACTAATTTTCCTTGTCCGACTCAAATAAAAGTCGTGCACCACAGGGGTATTGCGTAGATTTTGAACTTGGACTAACGTACCAATATAGTAACCATGTGGTGTACTACATTCACACTGCAAATGTCAATGAATAGTAATGATTAACTAGAACAATGTAAAATTCAAATGTGAAAAAGGAGGTACATACGTTGCGGAAGTATGCTGTGAGTGTGTCTCCATCTTCAATGTCTTGATCAATTGGGGTAAGATATGGATCTACTATTGTGATATGTTGTTTGAGATCCATGTTGACTAAATTTATTCCAAATCTATTTGCATAATCACTATAAATGGTTGTAAGATTTTTGTGGTGATTAACGGTGTACCTGACATGACGATTTCCATATCTATCTTGTACGTGAATAACAATTGAATTGTCATCCACGGTGTCATCGTCTACATTTATAACTTTTTGAAGAGAACTCTCATGGGTTGACATGTTTTTACAACTTGTTGAGATGTGTTTGTTTGTATGGAAACCAGGAGAGGAATGTGTTATTTTATAGAAAAAAAAAATATTAAAATATAAGCAACTTTATTAGTGTTTACTTAAAATTTTAATAGCATAAGTACCAAGTAACACACTCGAATATTATCTTACCACAAACCTCTACCATGTCTATATCGGCACGGCATACAAACGTTGACCTTCTTCTATGTCATGTTGCTGAATTGTGTCGTCCATATTTATAATTGTGTTATTGTACATCAATTTAAATGAGTACAACCCAACCTCCATAATTTTTGACCAACCTCTATACACCTAACGGAATTTCCGCGTCCGACTTAAGTAGAATGCATGGACAATGGGAGGCGTATTCAAATTTTGAACTGTTACATAAGTCTTTGTACTATTACCACAACTCGGTTCAACACAATTTTCCTACAAAACAATAAAAGACAAATTTTGAACTTACATAACTATTCTAAAACATATTGAAGATATCGAAATCTTAAATTATAATCGACAAATGTATGAAGATCCTTACCTCTTTGAAATATGTTGTTAGTGTGTCACCATCCTCTATATTTTGATCATTAGGGCACGAATTTGGATCTACGATAGTCATGAAATTGCGAATTTCCAATTTTGAAATATCTATCCCATGTCGTCCTGAATAGTCACAAAACATTTCACGGAGTTTTTTTTTTGTTTTATTTGTGGTGTATGTAACATGACGATTTTCATCTACATACATCTACTACAAATATGTCAATTAAAAGATTGTTATCTTCAGTTTCATTGTCTACACTAACATTGACATTGTGTACACCACTTTCTTGTGTGGACATATTTGAAAAGTTGAGTAAGTATAAAAAGTAGGATATGATTTTTCATGTGAAATGCAGCTCTATTTATAGCCCTTACAAACCGACTTTTAAAAATAAAAACAAAGTATTTAACAAACGAACAACGTCAATCATCTTAGAGAATACACAACTCGTATACCATGTAACATAGTATATCATTTTAAAAGTTGCATTATTAAGAAGGTCACTTCATAAACATGATTAACAAAGTTACATAACAAACATACTTAATAAGGTTACATTGTGAAATAATAAATTGGTACATTATCAACACCATTTGGGTGATTCAAGATATACATAGTAATAGTAGCTCAGTCCAGCATAAGATAATTGGTACAAGATTACTCATCTTTGATTTATAACTTCCCAAAACTATGGGTTGATTCATTCAAAGCTTTTAGTTGCTTGACCTTCATTTTCAATTTATGTAACTTCAATTCTTGAGAAGTGATGATTGTGTCCTTAGTCAATATTTCGTCTTGCATTTGCAACAATTCATCACGAAGTACTCCAACTATACCATCACCATTTGAGGGAAGAGGTGGATCAATCCATTTCCAACTGCTACACATATTTCTTCTACCACATTGTTCAAATCTCCGTCCAGGATTATCCGTTGTGAATGATGTTAACACATTCATGTGTGTACCACACTTACAAGTTGATGGTGCAATTGTAGCATTCCATTCTTGTATTGATGTCAATTGATTTAAACCAGTACACCATCTCCCTTAACATTTCAGTAAAATTGCAATTCATAAACGAAATTGAAATAATAAACAAGGATAATTAACAAAAATAATTAATGACATAAAGTAACAAAAAACGCACTCTTGTTAGTCTTGAACCGCTTGCACCTTGGGACATTGAGTTTGACAGATGTTGCAGTTGATAGATGTTGTAGGCGATATAGTATATTAATGGTGTAACACCCCATAATTTTTGGGAAATTAAATAATTAAGGGTGTTACGTTTTATTATATATTTTCGATGACTTAGTTAAAGTTTCATTGGAATTCAGTGAATTATTATGGGATTCCTAGTTAAACATTCATTTTAAGAGTATTCGATTATTACTTATCTACATTTGGATCAGGTTTGTGGATCACCCAAGTAGTTAAGCCCAAACCCGAGTCTACCCTCTCACTGTTTTATGTAAAGGAATAAAACCCTTCCATTCATTGCCTTCAATCTTTTCGGCCTCCTCATCTCCCTTGCCTCTCCTCGTATTTTCCACCCGCATAAGTTCCAGCACAGCTACGTCAATTTAAAACACACACAACTCTCTTATATGTTATCTGATTAGGAAGTTGTTAGTGTCGTTAGAACCGTGCTTTCGATACGAATCCAGAGACATATAGATCGTGCCAAGATTCCACCGGACGCTCCCTGTAGAGGTGTTTTAGTGGAGTATGTCTATCTACCCGATAACTGTTCCGCCCCTCGGTATTTTGATGATTACCGTTGACTCCTAAAGTATTTTAGGATGATATTTTATGGAGATGTTCCTAACTATATTCGTGACAACATATCAAAAATTGGTAAGACTTAAATTTGTGTATCAAAAGTTATATTATAATTCGTGGTTAAACCCTAATTCATGTGTATGGTTCAGTGTGAGATTGATTTTCATTGATCCGCTTGGAATTTGTGGACGAAATTTGGAGGAGACGTTGCTGACTTAATCTTTTATGACATAATAAAATTTGGTAATCAAGCGATTTCTTAATCGCCAGTTATGCCTATTTCGTTGCTACTGCCTTGATTTGGGTTCTTATTCAATTGGTGTCGTTTGTGTTTGTGTAGTTTGTAATTAGGCTTGATGGAGTAAAAGATTATGATTCATGGCTTAGGGAATTGGGTATGATTTATTATGGGAAAGATTATGTTAGAGTAAAGAGGAGAAATGGATTAGCGTTCAAGGTAAGAATGTTGATCATCCTAATGTTTAAGCATGATTCTCAATACCATTCCCTTGAGCTTTCACTAATCATCTCCTATTGATTCATTCGTCTTCGTAACCATTATTGCTTCATAATCAATCGTTATATGATACTTATGTTGTCTCATATCTATGTTGCTCATTCTCTCTGAGTTTATTATATATCGTTTCCGGCTACGGCGATTTATAAATTGAAGAAGTGCATGCACAAAAATAATGTACTTGAAAGATAAATGAATGAAATAAATATTGTGAACCCCATCTAGAGGGATGGACGTTGCACCGTCGCCATGTCCAATGGACATGTTTCGTTTATAACCTCTGATCAAGGTACATATTCTAGGTTGGAGATCGGCTACCAACCTCCTAATTAACTTTCTCTTAGATGGGAACTCGTCCTACCAGCCCGTCTAGCGAGGGGTGTGCACACTCGAGTCTTTAGGGTAGTTTTACAGTAAGTAACTCTAGATGTGGGATGGCTTGGGGTAGGACCCTTGTCCATACTAGGGACCTGACGAAGGCCCTATACGCTTATTACGAAAAGAATGCTCGCTAGCCAAATAAGGAACTTAGTGGAATGCATCGCTAGCCAAATAAGGAACTTAGCGAATTTTATGATTTGTGGCCGTGAGTTTCGGCCATTGTTGTAGGCGCGACTCGTGTCAGCCGAGCACGACTCGTGCTCGGCGCCTCTGCGCTTGTCTTTGTTTTTTCGCGCAACTTCGTTTCTTTGATTGACAGCTACGCGCCATCAAGGCGCGTATCTTATTTTATTTTGTCATATTTAATCCTATCTGCTTAAACTAGTTACTCAGCCTGAGCTGACGTTCTTTGTTTTGGGTTGTGTCCCTACCCTATTCTGGGGCCTGTGTCATTGTTGTAATGGCGTAGTTGACAGGTCTTGAAGGTGACTGATTGTCTGCATGAACGTCGTTGCATGGCATGGGATATTAGAATAATTCGTCAGACATTTGGGATTTTATGAACGATTGTAATTTGTTTCATTCGGTTTGTTTTCGAATTGTAAACTTGGCCACAAGTCTTTCGCTGACACTTGTTATTCCTTTTCAGAAGTCTGTTTTAATAAGCCTTGTCGTTGACTTGATAATCAATGGCGGCATAACAATCCTCTATATTCGCATCTTTTAAGTTATCAAAATTTAGGGTTGTTAAAGTTGGTATCAGAGCCTTTGCTCTGGTTAGTTGAGTTTACAAAACGATTTCAAACCAAAGATTTTCAATGTCTTAAAAACTTGGGGAATTGTTGGGTGCTTCCATACGCATGCTACGTGCTAATTGCTATGTGTTTTAGAGGATGAGTTTACACTAACTTATTTAACTTATGGGTTATGTGGTGTGAGTCTTTAATTTGGGTTACTAACTCGCTTGGAGATTCTCTTTGGTATACTGGCAGAATGGCAGGCCAAGTGCATATGTTTGGGAGTTCGGACCATCTGGTGTAAGATCAACTTCCGGTCCAAAGACGATACCTGATCACATAACTATGGCATCTGAGACTTTTCAGGATAGCATAAGGATTAACGAGTCTGTGGGAAATTATGTCACTAGAATGAGAGCAAAGCTGAATGAGGCAGCAAATAGATTCCCGTGGGCGGTTAGACCTGAGGTGCAAGTCTTTGTGACTATAGTTAATCTGAGGAAACACCCCCGTTGGGAAGGGGTTCGAGCTAAACTAGAGAGGGATGCTTATAATGCATGTCTCACAGGAAATCCGCACTATTTGAGAAGCAGATCAGGTGAAATGATAGACCTTGATAAGTTGGAAGTGATTCTAGAGTGGGAAAATGAATTATCCCATGGTCCTAATCAAATGTATAAGGACCCACCAAGTCATATGTTTCATGTCCCCTGCAACCCTGGCAACCCCATCCCGGATCCTTATGAAGCCTATAGGATGAAAGGAATGAAGATTCAACTACAAGAACATGAGTTAGCTAGTCAGTTGAATCAGAAGAAAGCTAAGGTTGAGGAACACCACCATTCACCTAACCCACCATCCTCACCCATTGGAGATGATGCACCAGTGGACACGGAGGAAGGCAATGATGGGAATGGAACTAATAATGATGATACTATTAATATGTATGGTGAAGGAGACTACAACTACTACGAGGGTAGTAGTGAGGATGAGGAACAACCAATAAGCCCAGAGGTAGAGCAAGAAGAAGAACCTAGGGAGGTCCCTACGAGTGATGAAGAGAATGATTATATTGGGGCTAATAACTCCGAGATAATTGTGATTACCTCGGATGAGGAGGAAGAAGACTCAGACACAGATGATGGAGGAGAAGTTCCTAATGATGGAGATTATGATCCAACTGATGATGCATGAAGATAGAGATTAATAAATAAAGGGCATAAAGCCTAGTTACCATTCAGACTTTAGTTGTGTTTTGATTATTTAATTCTAGTATTGAATGTTTTAATGCACTTTTGTTATGTCTTCATTCTTGTGGTACTTTAAAATTGGGAACAATACCCTAAAAGTACCCCTATCAAATAAAGTCTTATTATTAGGAAAAATGCTATGTGTGTTGTGGGTCTATGAACAAGTTGAATTACTTGCATTCACTTTCTCTTACACCTGCCGAGAACCCATTGATCTGTGCACGAGTCGTGCACCTCGGCACACGGGTCGTGAGCCGTAAAAAAAAAAAAAAAAAAAAAAAAAAAAAAAAAAAAAAAAAAAAAAGTCTCAAACGTCAGAACTAAGCGAGATGAATAGCTCGATGGCGTCTGTTTCAGTTATTTATTGTTCTTATCTTACTAAAGCTCTACTGTTTGCATCAAGAGGGTGGAATGCCCTAAGATGAATGTTCTATACTACTAATTTAATCCGTTACTACCATTGAGAACATGGCGTGCGGGGATAATTCTGTTAACCAAGGGAATAAGAAGTTTATAAACTTTTGAGCCCTGTTATATGAATTTCTGTTGGGAGTTATGTGAACAAAGTGTTGGGACATTATTCGGTGTATAATGAGGAACGATGCTTGAATGTACCATGATGAATTAAGTTGCTGGATATGGGTAATTTAATCCCAGCTCAAGGATGGACTATTGGTGGAAGTCCCAATTGTAAAAGTTTCCGACACACTTGATTGCTCTAACGTACTTCGTATGGTTTGTAGTTTGAAGAAAGTGAACACTACGTCAAAAACAGGCTTTCAGAACGGTTCCTCTAAAGCTAAGCAGAACGGTTCCACAACCGTTTTCTAGACGACGGTACTTAAAGGCTAAGAGAACGGTTGCAACTGACCTTTTAGAACGGTTTTTGGAAAAACCGTTCTTTTATGTAAGACAATATTAAAACGGTTCTACACATAACCGTTCTAAAAGCTATCCAAATTTTTCAAAAAAAAAAAAAAAATTGGAAATTAAAATTTTGAAATTTGAAATACGACCATTCTGTTCGTTGTTGCCCTACCTCTTCCAACGAAACATCAACTTCCCGAGTTGAAGCAGCACACCAAACAAATTCATAGAAACAACAAAATGAGATCTAGTATAATAATACTCGATTAAAATCAAGACTATGTCTAAAAGTTTATCTACGAGTATGATAACAGTAGATCCAAAATTATGAAAAACTTAGTTCGAATTAAACAAAATATACAAATTGATTAAACTGGGAAAATAGATCTATAACTACAGTAACCTTGCTTCATAATTCTTCTTTTGTAATTATTTTCCTCGCCTTAAACCACTATCGACGTCGTCGCGTCATCTTCGACTTCGTATCCTCCTTCGCCGTCAACCTTGCGTAGATCTACTCCAAAGCACAAAAAAACAAAATGAGTTGTAACAAAAATCCAGTAGTCCATATATATTAAAAACTTTCAATGAATACCCAGATTTCTGAAGTTATTCAAAAAGATAGGTAAATTAAATTATGAGATCTGAAATTATAAAAACAAAAAACCCATAAATTATCTCAACAATTTACCAGAAGTTTTCTTCCTTTGCGATTGAAGACCGGGCTCGTCGGAGGATTTGGTTGAAGCCCAGTTGGGGGGGCGTGTGCTGGTGCGTCCACAAGGGCGTCCCCGACGGCGTCGTTGAGCTCGAATACGAGTGCAAAATCAACTATTTTTCAATACGCTTCCAAAATCGTAATCAACCTTGTTGAAATTGGAATTCATATATAGATTTGAGAGAAATAGTTACTTTGTTTTTCTTGATTAAGGAATAGTAGAGAGAGTTTTTATTTTTTAGAGGGGAAGAGAGAGTTATCAGTGAAGGGGGGTGGGGCGGATGTAACGAGGCCAAGTTATCAGTGAAGGAAGGGGGATGTAACAAAGGTTGAAATGTTTTATTCATTTTTTTTTTTTTTAATGAGGCTATGAGAACGGTTATACTAGTAACTGTTCTGTTAGATAGATCAACGGCATAAAATCGTTCTCATTGCTTTGTTTTTTATTTAAATTGAATATTTGAGAACGGTTTTTATAGAAACCGTTCTCGTAGGTATATATTTTTATTTTCCTTTTTCTAATACTCATCTTTTTAGAACGGTTCTCAGCGGATCCGTTCTCTTATATATAAAAGATCGGTTTTTCAAAATTCCGTTCTCTTACGCTAGTTCTCGAAGCCCATATTTGACGTAGTGGAAGGAAATAGATTTAAGAATTTCTCAATTAACGTAAGTGGTTAACGGAATTCACGTACTCATGGACATGACTCGATTGTGTAATAAATGGTTAGGACCAAGTGGAGTGTTAACTACAGGGTTCTAATGTTGTGTCAGGTGTTCTCGTACTCGTTGGATATCTACATGCTGAAATTGCGGTATTACTTGAAGGTTGGGAAGACGAAAAATGATATATTTGGGATTCCTAGCACTGGTGTAAAAATAAGAGGAAGAGGACAATCCATTGTGCTACGACAATGAAATTTCAAGTATTAGAGCTACTGTACCAATTATGAATAAACTACTGGACATTGAAGCTATGCATACTAGTTTCTTTTACAACCACTGGACTTGGAGATTTCAAGATGAATCAATTGAGTATAAGTTCAGTAGTGGAAAAAAAAATTCATATATGAAGGACAAGTAAGTTGGGTATATGCACATTAATATTGGTCGGTTCATTAGGGCGGACTTCAAGTCACCTTTTGGCTAAGAGAATAAGGTATGGAATCTTGACTTTATAATGGTGTTGAGGTGAATTATGGATTTAATGTTGATCTGTGTCTTTCGTGACCTATAAACTAAGAAGGATTATTTTTAGGACTATGATACCCTCACCAAATTTAGCTACCAAAAGTGCAATTTCGATGCTTCATATGATATATGAGTCACGATGATTCGACGATGGAGTTTATAGATTAAGCTCTTGGGGTTGATGGTCTTATGGTATGTATTTGTTAATTATAGTTGGTGAGTGGATAAGTTGAGCTGGAGAATGGGATGGTATATCAATCAACTGGTTGGATGGTGTTGAGTTGATTACACTTGAAGTGCGATGTACGAAATGCAAAGAATGTGCTAATAGTGATAAAAGTTTATGGTTTTCGAAATAATCTTCAGATGGTTTTGTGCATTGTGTAACAACCCTAAATTTTGACCAACTATAAATAGAAATAAATTTAGAATTGTCACGCCGCAATTAACTACCAAGTCAATTGCTAGGCTAGAAATTCAACTACAATAAACCAACGGAAAATAAAACGGCGGAAGTCTTTAAATGTCGAGCTATAGTTCTCAAAACGAAATCCAAATTACATAGTCAAAACGAAATGAAGTCTGAGATAAAAACAAAGTCTTTCGAAAACCCCAACATGATCAGCTTCGTAAGCATGCAGCCATATCATCAAGACCTGTCAACTATGCCATCGAAGATTGACATAGGCCCCAGAACACGGTAGGGACGAACCAGAAAACAGAACGTCAGCACAGGCTGAGTAAGAACTAACAAGCATAAAGAACAAATAAGATACGCGACTTGAGGCGCGTAGCTAACAAGAACGAATTGACGTTATAACATAGGAATATCAATAGCAACAGAGTGCATTATCAAAAGAGCATCGTCGCTCAATACATGCATTACTTAATCATTCGGCCAGGGTCCTACCCCATAGCCCCCACTTAACGAACTTTGTTCGAGCTAGAGTTGTAATTATTGCCCTAATAATCCCGAGTGTGCACACCCCTCGCAAGATAGGCCGGTAGGATGAATTCCCATCTAGGAGGAAGACTATTAGGAAGTCGGTAGCTAATCCGACCCTACATACCTTGATCAGAGGTATATCAAACGATGATCGGTCGAGCCGAATCCATCGTACTCTAGGTGGAGTCATTTATTTTCTTTCATCCATTTTACATACGTTATTCAAAGATGCATTATTTGACGAACCAAATTATAATGATCATAATCGATAGATACTTGAAGCGAAACAAAAACACAAGCGACAAACATACGCACCACTCGACCGAGTGGCCGAGTGGTGGTCTCGGCTAGAGGCCGAAGGGCCGAGGAAGGCAAGGATCGACCGAGAGGCCGTGTGGGAGTATGGTGGTCGAAAGACCGCAACGAATATTGATATGACGGAAAAGATATACGCTCAATGATATAATTAGGCACAAGCGAAACGGATAATGAGAATGAACGTATAAAGCAAGAATATATGATGTTCAAGCGAATTAGTGTATCAAACAAGATAGTGATTAGTCAAGAGGATTGTGATCAACGTTCTTACCTTACAATGCTAATCCTTAATCATCCAATTATAAACTCAATCCACAATTCCCTAATCAAAAAGATGTAACCATAAGTCTTACAACTCACAACTATCACTAATATGAAACGGATCCACAAAGGGACAGTGGTAAAGAAACACGAATAACGTCTACCTCCGATATTGGATGACCACCAAATTTTAATATGTTGTATAAGGGTATGTGAGAAACCTCTCCTCAAACTTTCGTCCACAAACTCCAAGCGGATCAAGGGGAATCAACTTCACAATGAACCACGAATAACAATTAGGGTTTACTCACGAAAACCAATGTAACTTTTGATACAAAAGTCTAGGCCTTACCAATTTTGGATATGTTTTCAAAACTATAGTTAGGAACATTCCCACAAAATATCGTCTTAAAATATCTTCTGAGTCGACGGGAATCATCAGAATACCGAGGCGGCGACACAGTTTCCGAGTAGATAGATACAGCTCTACTAAAACACCTCTATAGTGAGCATCCCATGGAATCTTGGCATGATATACATGTTGTTAGATTCGTATCGAAAGCACGGTTCTAACGCCACCAACCACGACTTATGAAAAGGTCGTATGAGAAAGTTATGTGTGTTTGGAGTTGACACAGTTGTGCTGAGATCTTATGCGGGTGGAGGCTACGAAAAGAAGAGAGAGGGAGAGAAGGAGGCCGAATGGTTATGAAATAAAGCAAGGGTTTTCTTTATTATATGTATATATAGGTATGAGGGTAGACTCGGGTTTGTACTTTATTCGTTGGGTGAGATGAGTGATCCATAAACCCGACCCAAACTCAATTATAGGACATTCATAAGATATTTTTTGGCAAAAAAAAAATCAAGCGTAGCACATGCACAGCCAAATATTTGCAATTAACAGATAAATCTTCAAGAAGCAAATATAATCCATAATTATAATTCAAAAATGGTGTGCTTCCAAATCAAAATGGCGAAAACATTGTTTAAGATCAATCTCCGAATTTCTCCCCCAAAATTACGAGTTTTGGTTTCGAAAACACCGCCTTTTTCAACCAAGCTTTCGAAAATGGCAGCTCGATTTCACTTACTTTTTCAGTGGTTAAATCGAAAGCAACAATCACATACTTATAAAGTTTACATCTTTTTGCAAACCTAGCTTGTTACTCGTCTTCAAATCAAAACCCAAATCACAAATCAGAAACATTAATCAAAACAATCAAAACTTTAATTTAGAAAAACATTCACAATCAAAATTCACAACAATCAAAACCCAAATCAGAAATTTCACAGTTTCAATCAAACACAAACAAAAAGCCCAGATCAAAATTATCAACAAAACATAGATCAAAATTAACAACAAAACCCAGCTCAAAATTAACGATAAAACCCAGATTCAAACACATCTTCATCTAAAATCAATGGAGAAGAAAAAGAAGAATGGAGGAGGGAGAGGAGAGAGAAAATGAAACAAACCAGAGCAAGATGCTTGTTCGATTGATGAAGATGTGACTCGGATGTAGCGTAGAGGAGAAGCAGCAAGCAGGAGAGGTGTAGAGGAGATGCGTAGAGGAGAAGCTTGTTGTGTCGCGTAGAGGAGAAGCAAGAGAGGAGGAGAGAGAAATGATTTTTGGGCCTGAAATATCTACCCGGGTAATAATTCCTGGGGTGTATGGTCCGGTAATGCATTACCCCCATTTGGGGGTAATGATTTCGGGCCCAAATTTTTTTCTTTCAATCAAAACTTGCAAAAAGGCCTGAACTCATTACTCTCCTAATTATTCAGGCCCATTCCCTCCAATCCAGGCAGGCCCTAAGACTAAAAAATCTAAAGGCGGGAAGGTAAAATTTAGATCTAATTTTAATTGAATAATATTTGGGGGGGTTCTAGAGGAAATTAGGGTAAAAGAAAAAATAAATCACACACTGAATAGTTTCTCATTTCTTCCTCTCAATCACACTTCGTATTCCCAGTTCCCTATCACTATTCTCTCAAATTGACGAACCACGATGACTGCCGACTTGGATCTTATCTCTTCGCTACCGTCATTCCGGCTTTCAGACCATTAGAGAATCACCTAAGATTTGTGTTGGTAATTTCTTTCACTTGATTCATCTACGTACTTCGCATTGTCCATTTTATTTTCTTGATCAATTTAATTGTTTCTTTATAAATCATGAGTGTTATGTTACTCTATGTGAAATTGATATGGTGATAATCATCTGTGAATTTGATGTTAGTATGTTATGTTGTTCTCTTTTCTTTGTGTTTGTTTAGAATTTGATTAGAGAGTTCGATAATCAGAATGTGAGAAATGTGATATTCGTCTCTCAGCATATAGCTATGATTGTACTGGTTGTGTACTCGTCTAGTATGATTCAATCAATAGAATGGCTTTGTGTGTGATTTCACCCGCATTTGTTCATCGATAAACCGTGAATAAGGCAGGATTATGATATCATGTCGAATTATTAGAAGTAAAAGTAACAGTAGCGATGTTATTTGTTTATTTCTTTGTGTTTGATTTTTTGCCTATGTTCATTGGATACTCTATTGCAGATGCTATTCTATTCTCGATTGTATTGGCGTGTGAGTGAGATGATGATTTCTGTTAACAAAGTGTGTTATTATCTTTGTCCAGTACATCTTTTGAGTCGGATTTTTATTGAAAGTTGAAGTAATTTTTCTGAATTTTCATAGGATGAAATTGATTAGTTTTGGAATTGTTTGATGAATATGATTTGGGGCTTTAGATTAACTTTCGAAATTGGTTAAATGATGAGATAATTGTGTTCATATGATGTGTACTCGGTGTGGTATTCGAACACATTTCTAACAAACAGCATCTAAAATTAAAACATGGAACAACATTTCTGTTTCAGATTTCCTGTTTTTTATTTTTTTTATTTTTTTTGGAGAATAATGTTTCTGTGCGAAAATGACTTTTATGATCAGCAATTGTCATCTGATGATGTCCTAATTGGTACCCATTAGAAAGCTATCTTCATCAACTTCACTTTGAACACAAATTTCACCCAATTCCATTATCTATAGAAGGAAATATAAGCTCTCAAAGTTAAGACCTGTAATATGCCGATTCTGATGAACTGTTGTTGTTGGTTCGGTTTCAACTTTAAACTCCAAGAAATCTACAACTCTTTTGCCATTGATTCAAAAACCATGGCTTAGCTTAATTCCTTAGGTTTAAGAAATGGTATGGCACATACGAAACGAACTTCTTTTGAACCTTCTAAGGGGCTCTTGAATCTGAATGTGCAAACATGGGTCTCTGAAGTTCTTGTACCTGCTTCAATCTTTACTTGTGTTTGTACCTTCTCCAACCGAACTCTAGTGATTGAAAGTGGTTTACTACATTATCGAGACCATTATCTGATGCTAACAAAATGTCGTTCTAAATGCAGTAGAGAATCTCGTTTTAATTGAGACTATTAGTGATGCATTATTTCTGAAAATCAGTGACATTTCAAGAACATTCATGCAACTTTGAAGCTTCATATATTTTGAGATAAAAGAGTGATAGCTATGGTTTATATAATGATGGAAAGCTCATTGTTCAATCTTTCTAATGACCCCCTTTAGTGACTCCATCGAATCTGTATGCAAGATTTCGTAGAGGCTCAAAGTCGGTGCTGCAGAATCTGTGACCTGCAGATCAGTGAACTGACCTGATGTTACTCAAAGGTCTGTATCTCTTAAACTGTGATGAATTTTGGATTGATTCTTTTTTCAGATTGAAGATAAGATCTGTAGCTATGGGCTGCATGAATCATCTTAAGCTGGGAGTTATGATGACTGCGAGAAAGAAGTTGTGCACTTGAGAAATGCAGATTTTAATACACAGTCAAAAATGCAGATTTTATACAAGTCAAAAATGCAGATTTGTGGTGTGCTGTTTTGTTAAGCTTTTTATAGTGGTGGTCATTGTTATCCAGTTAGTAATATAGCTCTCTTTTATGCAGATAACTTTGTTTTGACGTGAGTACTTTTGTGAAGCAAGAAAGGTAGGAGCGATGACTCTGACGTGATCTTTACAAGGCGGAACCGAAGCCATTTGAGGTAGTTGTTTTATATGTGAAAGGAAAAGACCCGAAATCAGTAGTTTTGAATCTTGATGTTTAAGTTTAGTGTTTCAGTACATGACTCCAGAATACGATTGGAATATCTAAGACTTTTGTATCGAAAATATTATGCATCTTATATTCTTATGTATAACATTTTGTTAAGAATTTTGTGTTCTTATTGTTCGCCTTTGTGATTTTATTATCTTGATGGATACAAATAAATGGAACTAGTTATTGGTGTTTGCCACGACTGATCGTAAGGAATGGCTACGGGAGTACCGCTTCTGCCACGACATTGCCACTTAGATAGGATATTGATGGCCACGGAAATAAATGTCTCGGCCACGAATATTATCGTGTGGCTACTTGAAATGTTGGCCACAGGAGTATGGTCTTGCCACAAATATTAACGTGGCCAACATTCGTGGCAAAAAAATCTAATTTTGGCCACGTTTTTGGTTTTCCCGTGGCCAATTCTTTGCCACGGCTACTTGGGCCACGAAAGCAATTCCCGTGGCCAAATGCCTTAGCCACGGGAATTCAATACTTGCGCCACGAATTTATCCGTGGCGCAAGTGCTCATTTGTTGTAGTGTATGCAATGAATCCATCAGTATAGCTACCTACGACATAACATGTATCTTCATGTACGAGCTGGTAAAGAGTTCCTGGAAAAAGATGCAAGACAGGTTTAGGATCAATCAAATGCATAAGTGATCCAGGAAATGGAGAACTATGTTGCTGTACATATAACAACTGAAACAAACATTGAACCCACACTTGATTTGCAGGGTGCAACGGGTAAGTGTCCATTAGATGGGGTAGGTGTGCAGATCGTATAAAACTACCAAAAGGTAGCATGACCACATGCTCATAATCAACAGAATCTACATGAGGGTTAGAAATTAGTGCACGCAAAGTTTCAGATGGAATAATATTTACTTCATTTGATTCCCATTGAACATAATAGTTTGTGGAATGCATAAACATTTCTGCATTTTGATATGATGGTGTTTCTAAATGTTGTACAAGTAATGGTGATATGATAATATCAAAATTATTTGCCATATTTGAATGAAGTGTTGTGGAAGAAGAATAAACAAAAGAGGATTGGTTAGAAAATGGAGATAGTAAATGGGTTCTAAAGTTTCCTTTATATAATGACTTGCAAACTGACTCGTGAGAAATGGACACTTTACGCTAAAAAAATATAATATTATAATACGACAACGGAAACTTGGTATCTGATCGCTTAAGTTTAAAATAAGACAATATGAACATGTGAGAAACTGTTTATTGATGTTGAACTGTTTTATTAACACATGATAATGAGATGTTTTAACAATATACCAATATGTGAAAAATATAGGATCACGACTAATAGAGTATTCTGTACTTATTTATGAAGATGAAGAGAGTGATATCATGTATTATTAACGCAAAGATGACGAGTATTATTGACGCAAGGATGATGATGTTTGAAATACATTTCCAATTGTCTGATAAATGAGAATCCGGCAATTTCAAGATGAAGAGTGATCGTGTATTATTAAATTAAGGACAATTGTTGGAATTAGACGTCTAAATTAAAACTTTACTTACATTACGCCAATATACATCAACAATAAAGTATTGAGTATGGGGTATTGGCGAAAAGAGTAAAGTTTTTTGTGACGACTTTCTACAATAGAATCTCTTTGTAATTCTCTTTTTTTCCACAAATCTATACCAAAATCGAGCCTTGTTTTAGGCAATGTTACCAAAATCGAGCCTTGTTGCACGTAAATATATATAAAAAATGACTTTTGGTTTCCATTATTACTAATATTGTATTACAATACGCAATGATATAGTTTACATTTCACCCATGTTACATGAATCATCGAGTTCGACTTAGTGCTTCACCTATCCATATAAGTGACAATATCACAAGTCATTGGCAAAGATCCTTATTATCTTCAATATTTGGGGAAGATACCATGCAGCTGTATAAGTCGACAATTTATTAGTTGTATAAGACGCTGACTTCACTAACCCACATACATACAAATTAAGGTACAAGCAAAGAACAATCCATCAGGCATGGCTTTACGACAACCAAAATGCCAACCATTCAATGTCAAAACAGTTCAGATGCACTTAAACAGATATGACATGAGATGCACCCACGATCATTGACCTAGAAACTTAAGTGACGAGGACGAGAGACGCAGGTTGCTCGGTTCACATGCTATGCTTGTTTCTTTTCTCGAGCTTCTTCTACACATGGTAGTAGGTAGTTAAGAGGTTAGTCCAAGAATGAATTTAAATTTTGAGCTTTCCAAATTCTGGCTCCTATTTTACCTTTCTCCGAAGTGTTCCTATCCAAGCTAAGCTTAGAGTCAACTTTTCATTTTACCCAAAAAATAAGCATATAAATTTTCATTATACACTTATTGACGCAAATAACTGAGGACGGCTATTTATTTCGAGGGAAAGCATATAAAATTATATAAGACCCTCAAGGGCAGGAAAGCATATAAGATTAACTGACGCAAGCTAGTTGATCAAATTTTTACTAAGACGGAAGAAGAACACTCTTTAAGTTGCATTTAGAGAGTTAAGTGAGAAGCATTCTAATCAGAAAATATATAACAAAATAAATCAATCAAAGAAGCTATCGAAGCTAACTACATTCACAAAGACAATTCAGATGCAAATCTAGCTATCACATAGACTACAATACAATTATTTGCGACGAGAATAGCGTCTCATCGTAAAGTTGGTCGCACTTACGAGCTTTTGTTGTAGTGTTCGTACCTTTACAATGGCGAATACTCGATGTATTTCACTTAGGTAGTTGCTCATGAATGTCACTTCGCAAGTAGTACGACCTAACAGGTGGCGGCCTAATCGATTGGAAAACAGGGATTGTACCAGCCATGCTAACTTGAACCTAATTAGTAGCAAAACTGTTACTAAACCATGCTATATGGTTTCCACATGACCTAGAATCATAAGGTAAAAGTAACATAAAAATGGTATTACCTGTGTGCCGAAATCCATGGACGAGTTGAAGACTCCACCTTGATTGAAGGATGGAGAAAAGTGTGGATTCATTGGCAACTGCATTGGCATCGACATCGGCATAGGCATGAAGGTTCCAGCATTATTCATGGCATGATTTCCAGCTTGGAACTGTAGAGACTGGATAACCTACATAATATAACCACCACATTCATTCTCATGTCAGTTTCAACTAAAACGAAATAAAATTAAAAAACTAAAATTTCAAACATCCTACATTGATGGGGACTTGTACTACACCATTCACAATTGGATATTGGGCTTGGACAACCTACAAGTAACACATGCAAGTATACATCAGGTTCCTAATGTAATAATTAATATGATTGAAGCAAATAAAGAGATGTGTACTTACCACATCATCAATTCCTTTGTTGCGCTTTTGAGCACCCACGCGCAACCTTGTCTTGCAAATGGGTTTTTACTTGGACTTGGATATGCTATCGGTTGATAAGTTATTGCCCGACGCTATAGCCTAGTAACAAAAAGCACACCACAAATGGGGTTAAAAATCCATGACATTAGTAAGTCAGGGGTTCTGTCACATTCGTAAACTGACAAGAATCGTAAACTGAGAAGAAATTGAGATAGATTAGAAGAATGTTTACCTTAGCAGACGTCCGTGTCTTCTTTAATACAATCTCGTCAATGGGCTGTCGGCGATCATAAGACCCACGTCCCGTTTTAGCTCTACGCACAGGATCATTTATTGAATCTACATTACTACTAGTTGTTAGCACTTCATAGTTATTGCTAGCTGCACACGGAATACAGGGGGATTCCACACGTGGAATTGGGTTAACATTGCCTCCAACAAACGAGGATGTCTCGTTATTAATTCCTACTGAGGACTCATCAGTAGGCATAACATGGGCAGGATTGGCATCATCTTTGTCCCGGACAATGGAGAGTACTTTTTGGTGAAGTTCATTAATAGTTTGGATGAGAAATTCAGTAGCTCTATTGTTCACCATTGCGTCCACATCAACCGGTTCAAATGCAACATTAATTTCATCATACCTTTTGACTTCTTCAACCTTCTCCGGGTCATGATAAGCAACGCTCACTTGAGTGTGCAACCTGACGATATCCTTACGCCAGCGCCTTAATACATACTCCCTCCGGTCCGGATTAAACTTCCCGCTCCCTTTTGCGCACCTCCAAAGGAAAGCTAATAAATAATTCTTAATAATTCATTTAGCAAATAAATTTAAAAGCTAGTTATAACCAACATCTTTATTTTACCTCCATAATTATTCACTCGACAAAAAACGTAATATTTTGGAAATGGGAAAAACAAAGTCAAAACCTTAAAAAAGAGGATGGGAAGTTTAATCTGGACCGGATGGAGTATTTATCAGGAACAGTTGTGACCTTATGGTAGTCATACACTTTGATTATATGCCTACAAAGAATGTCACTACTTTCGAACAACTTGCACTCACAAGAGATGTCATGCGTAATCTTATTGAGGCCCACATTATAAAACCGTCTTCTCTCTGTTGCAACACTTTCTCTCTTCCCTCCTAAATGAATATACACCCTATCTTGAAAAATATAATCACTCTCCTCATTGTTCACTATTTTTTTCCGTTGTACCACATATTAAGTGACATCTCTGACATTCAATTTATTTGTACATCTACAAACTTTTTATCAATGTATAAATGTTGAAAAATTTTCTCAACCGCCAATGTTGGTTGGTTCAAAGTTCGGGTAAATACATTACAATGATCATCAGCCATTTTTTCATCACGGCATCTAACCTCCATAGCAAAACAATATTTCTCAACAAACTCCCGCAGCAATGTGCGCTTGTCAAAAAATTTATCAAAGAATGAGTGAATGCTCTCTATACGCTGAGTAGATCTCATTCCTACCCAGAATATGTGCTTCGTGAATGCGGGTAACCACATCTCCCTCTCATTATACAAGCCACAAAGCCAATCAACATTAGAAAGCTTATATTCTTCTCCAATGATAGCCCACCTACACTCAAATTCCTCCGCATCCAAAGAATCATATATAACACTTTTCAACAAAGGGCTAAACGTAACAAAATCAGTTAATGCACCTAACTTCGTTCCCCAGTTTTTCATTATGTGCCATAGCACCATCTATGCCTTGATTGTGGCATAACGGTGCGTACAACACTTCTAATTGCTGCTGCCTGATTCGTTAGTATACCTTTTGGGGCGTTATTCCCCATGCCTTTCAGCCATGTCTTTAAGACCTATTCATATGATTCGGTGGTCTAATGATCTATCAAGGCACATGCAAACAAAATAGTTTGGCCATGATGGTTTACCCCTACAAAATTGGCAAAAGGAAACCCATAGTCATTTGTAAGGTGAGTGCTATCTAAACACACAACATCACCATACTCTCTAAATGCATCACGTGAACATGCATCAATCCACAATACATCTTTCAAAACGTTATTCTTATCAACTCTAACGGCATGAAAGAAATCCTTGTTATCGGCAAACATCTTCATAAAGTATTGCCACATTGCATTACTATCCCCTTCGGACAACTCACTCCTTCTCTCGGCATCCACCATATTCCTCACATCCATATCGGTTACAGGGACAGACCCGCACCTTTCCTCCGAAAACTTGTCCAACACTTGTCGGATCATAAGACCAGCTTTTATACCATCTCGGACCCTCTTCCTTAGGTGTTCGTGAAACTTTGTTTTTCGATACGCCGCAATACTTCTTGATTTGCTAGGGGTTGGGTTGTGGTTTTTGTGTGTCAAGTCCAAACCCTTCCCAACCCAATTGCCATTATTTTCAAGGGCAGCATACAAAAAAGCAGGACAACCACACTTCTTAGATAAGTGTGACTTTTGTACTACCCCAACACCATCATCCGGTTGCTTTTTATGACTTTTGACACTACCATTACACTCACATTTCCATGTTTGACACCTTTTCACTTTACTAGCACCCTTTGATTTATAAGCACTATTACCGCGAACAACACCAAACCCTTGTGATTCACCATAAGCTAAGTAATGTTTTCCTACTTCTTCTAAACTCTCAAAAACCATACCTACAAAGGGTGTAGCAATGGAAGAAGACTTCTTCATAGGTGTATGGGAATTTCCTTCAACATAAGTAACACCACTAATAGGATCCTCGGTTAAGAGTTTCACATAATCGGCAACAACGTCCTCATCATCGCCATCAAGGGCATCCCAAGCTCAATTCAACATCAATATATTATTTCAAATTTGCCATCATCATCAACATCCTCATCATCGCCATCAATACAGTTCATTTATAATATCCAATATTACGATTCATTCACGATATATCATATATTTTCAGCCACTGACAAAATCAACTTGTAAATTTTTCTCTCATACAATTCATAACATCCAATAATACAATTCATTCACGACATAATACATAAGCACTATCCGATTATACAATAGGTGTTGTTCATAATTTTAACACAAGGCAATCCAGTAACACGAGGAAATCAACATTCTGGCACACATGACCCCCAAACATTGTAAATTTTAAACTAATTAACCTCTAAATTACACGCTTATGACCGCAAACCTCTAAATCATAAACGCCCAATTTTTTCGCTAGGTTAATTTTTTGGATACATAAATAATTAACCCCCATTATTTGGATAACCCAATTTTCGAAAACTAATAAACCTCTAAATTACACGCTTATGACCGCAAACCTCTAAATCATAAACGCCCAATCTACATGTTCCAGGATTTGTATCTAAAGCACAGTTCCAACACCACCAACCACGTCCTAATCAGAGGTCGTATGTGAGAGTTGTGTTTGTCTGAAGTTGACGCAATAGTGCTGAGCACTTATGCGGGTGGAGGCTACGAAAAGGAGAGGGAAGGAGAGGAGTGAGGCCAAACTATTATGAAAGTGAAGCAAGGGTTTTCTTTATTTTACATAAATGGGTATGTGGGTAGACTCGGGTTTGGGTTTAGCTAGTTGGGTGAGATGCGTGATCCACAAACCCAATCCAAATGGCAATGACTAATGAATCCACTTGTGTAATTCTATAATTAGAAATCCCATAATAATTCAATCGAATTCTAATAAAACCGTAATATAATCCTCAATTACATTATAAAACGTAACACCCTTAATTATTTAAGTTCCCGAAAATACGGGGTGTTACAGCAACGAAGACGATGGGCAAATTTGAAGTGGGAGAGGGGAAGCAGAGTGGCGAGCATGGTGCTAATCTGAAGAGAATGCGACGGAATTTGTAAGCTGTTGATTGTAAATTCAGAATTCAGAATTGGTGTTGCCATAGGTGGAGAAGCACAAACGAAGAAATAAGAGAGAGATAAGGTGAGTTATGGGTAGTTGACTTGAGTCCCTTCTATGTACCAAACACATAAGGGATTGGGAGGGGGGGAGGGGTGTTTCCTTTCTTTTCCCTTTGTGATTCCCTTTCCCTTTACCCTCCACAAATCAAACGGCCCCTAAAACTTTAGCTGATAGCCTGATACTCGTATATCACTGTAACAAGTACTCTGGTTTTCTTTGTTAAAATCAGGGACACCAGGATCTAGGCCTCTGACCCAAAAGTTAAGTCTTTGTCCACCAAAACATAGTTTTCTTTGTATTATACTCCTCCATTTTATTAAATTCTTTACATTTGGTTTAATTTCTTCCACCTAAAGCAAACGCGATTAGCAAATTTGCAGTCGCTAGTCACATGGTTTTCTCCACATTTACCATATTTCGGCCCATTCTGTTGGTTTCCCTGAATCTGCTGTCGGCCACCAAAATTTGGCTTCTTATAGGAGCTCTGGTCATGGTTGGATTCCTTATTGTCAAATTTCCTCTTATCACCAAACACCTTCTCTTGTTCTTCAAGAACGCATTACACTTGAACAACACGGTCATATGCATCTTCAAAACCTACACTGATCCCTAACACAATACTGCGAATCTTGAAGTTCAGGCCTCTCTCAAATCTTTCTTTCTTCCTCCGGTCGGTGTCCACCTGGTGTGGGGCATAGCGTGACAAACTCCAAGAATTATGTCATATATTCCCTAACCGACATCTTCCCTTGTCGCAGCTCCAAAAATTCTTGCTCCTTCTTGATCCTAATTCTGTCAGAGAAAAATTTCTTGCGCATGAGCTCTTGCATTCTAACCCAAGAGAAGTCAGGCTGTTTCTTTACATCCTCCACGGTTTTCCACCATAAGAAAGCATCTCCCTTTAAGCAATACGCAGCAAAGCCCACTTTCATCTCTTCGGAACACCTAATTGCCCCAAACAACTTATCAAGTTCAGTGTTGTCAAACTTGATTGGTTCTCCATTTCTCCAGTACCATCATATGTCTCTGGTTTTTGATCGGTTAACCTCTTAAATAACCTTTCAGCCTTTTCTTCTTCATCCATTGGTTTCTTGGTGTTGGCTTCAGCTAGTAGTTTCTGGTTTGTCTCCCAGAGTTTTGCCATGGTTAGGAACATTTCCTTGGTCTCACGGTTTCTATCCATGTTGCTCTTAATGACAAAAGGTTGGTTAGGGCTAGGGTTTTTAATAACCCGAGTGCTCTTGTTCTTGTCTTTGGCTTTCCATGTTGATAGTCTCCTTGTTCCTGCTCTGGGTTTCAAGGGGAATGGTATCCTTGCTCTTGTTCTGATTAACTCCCTTGGAATTCATCCTGTTAGGATTTTGACGCAATTATTTCCTCAATTAGTGGGTACCACGACCATAATGTATTCAAAAGCAAACATGTTACGAACTTTTATTAAACTCAACTTTAAATAAAAGGGGCAAACATTTATTCATAATTAACAACTACTAATCCCAATAATATCTTGCCAAATCTCATGAAATTTTCATCAAAGCAATACTTCCTAAAGTAATAATATCTCTGGATTACTACAGCCTCCTACGGATGGTTGCACGAGATGAAGTTTCATAACGAAACATGCTTGGTCCTTCCCCTAAAAATAAATTTATGTGGTGGTGTCAGTGGGGTGTAGTAAATCGAAACATACACAAAATCCCAAATCCCGTCGTAAAGTCCTTAATTTTTTTTTAAATTTCTCTCGCTTTAAATAAACTAGTTTTTATACCCGTGCAAATGCACGGGAATTACAAATGCTTATATAAAATAGTTTTTTGGCATATTGCTTTAAAAATATTAAATAAAAGTATCATAATATTGACAAATCTAATATATATATGTAATCCTGAACCCGCTCAATTCCCACGCTGACACGTGACATATAATAATATTATTATATTATAAATAATGTTTATCTAAAATAGGATATGGTAAGTACATTGTAATATTATTCTAATAAAATAACATTATTACTTGATTTATAGAAAATATTTATGTAATATAGTAATTACTTGATTTATGACAATTTGATCAAATATCCTACGGGTGTTTCAAAATGGGACTTTGGCTTTGGAAATGTGACTTTTCCTCTAATTAAATTACAAATATCACACGGGTGTTCGAAATGAGATTTTAGATTTTTAAAGGTGAGTTTTCATCTAATTACATTATAAATATCACATGGGTGTTCAAAACATGATTTTAGGTTTTTTAAAGGTGAGTTTCCATCTAACTACATTACAAATATTACACGGGTGTTTGAAATGAGATTTTAGGTTTTAGATAAAAAATTCGTTTACATAATTTTAAAATTTAAACATAAGTAGCCCGGGCGTTGCACGAGCCATCAAACTAGGATAAAGGAATTTAAAACATAGCATTGGGAAACATAAATTTAAAATTTGTAAAGAGAATTTATAGATGTTGATAGAAAAGAACACCAAAATTTATAGATATAAGAATTTAAGACCAATGATAATGATTTTGTGTTTTCCGTGTGATCAAATATGTTTAAAAAAGCAAGCATCATATAAGATATCTTCCCTACCAACTTATTTCGTTTTGAATCTCCTATTGAACGCATAAACCAACAATCTACTTTTAAACTTGACAATAGTTATCATCCTGAAACTTTCTTAGTTGATCCCCTCTCCCCCTTTAATTCCCTAAGCGTCCCCACAATTCGTTTTAACTCTTATACAAAGATTCTCAACCTACAATTTTCACCCCCCACCATCAATTTCTATTGCCCACATACACCTCTATGCTAGTATCCCGCCCACTTTCCTTACCAACACCCAATCACCCGTCAACATGCTACCCGACACTGTAACAGTCTGATACATCATACGTCGCAACACAACCTAATAAGATTAAATGTCACCCCTTAAGTTCGTAAATCCTGGCTTGGGATTTTAAAAGGTGAAAGGCTTGTTGGTAATGTATAGTAAAAACCTATTATAAACATATCATAATAAAAACCTTAGTGTCCCAACTTAGGACAAACCAATTCCATAAACCACTTTTTATAATCATGGAGTGTTACAAACACCCTCTCCCCTTATGTCACATGTTCTAGCCGACCCTCAACCCCAGTCGATGCTTACTTGGCCCCTTAACCATCACTTCTTCACTTGTCAGATTTTTCACTGCCACACATGAAATCATTTGAGGACTCACTCCAAGTAAATTCCTCTACTGAAGCCCCACCCGGTCAATTCCCATGCACCCGTTCTCTTTACCTGTGTCGATTCGTATACTCGACCCTCTATAACACACATATTCTCGACTCCTCCACTCGCCCTGATCTGCCTAAGCGACATATGAGGCTCTGCCCCACATGAACTCCTATACTCGACCTCCAACTCGGTCATTTCTTTTACTCCCAGTCCCCTTTACCTATGTCGGTTCTTATTCTCGACCCCTTATAACACACATGTTATCGACTCCTCCACTTGGCACCCTTCATCTCCCTATGCAACATATGAGGCTCCGCCCCACATGAACTCCTCTACTCGACCTCCAATTCAATTCTTGTACCCTGTTCTCTTCACCCGTGTCGATTCTTATGCTCGGCCCTTTTCACACACATATTCTCGACTCCTCTAGTTACCACCCCTAATCTTCCTGTGCGATGATCCCACCATTTTCCGAAAAAGTATATCTTACTTTCGGAGTATATGGAATATTATAAGCATATATTTTCAATGTCGGTCAATAAGCATATATTTTCTAATCCATTTGTTTTCTCTGGTTCTTCACTCTAGTCACTCGCATACTCCATCGTTTGATCTAGTCATAGCGTCTCTCCTCGAAAGGCCTAGGTTACCATGGAAAAGTGATAGAGTTGTAAAAATATGCATGAAGTAACAGTTAGCACACTGGTAATGTAATGAATATGTAAGTGAGAGGTCAATGGTTCAAATCCTAGCTCATACATTTTTGGTTGATTTACCAATGAGCATTGCTGACGTGTTAAATGATTGCTGACATGTCAGTTGTACGCAGAAGCTCGTCACGTCAGCTTTTCATGCATGCAATTATTAAAAGTAATAGATAAATGACTAATATTGATGAACATGTAATTTAATTAAATAAATATTGAATTTTATCGTTGTACATTGAAATTTTGATCAACATTAAAAATTTGATGAACATTGAATTTAAAATTGATGAACATTAGTTTTTTGATGAACTTGTAGTTTTAATATAATGAATGTAAACGGAAGATTTAAATTTTATTTGGACTGATTCTTTCCTTTTTATAGTATGAGTTGTAAAAATATGCATGAAGTAAGCTCACACATTTTTGGTTGATTTACCAATGAGCATTGCTGACATGTTAAATGATTGCTGACGTATTGCTGACATGTCAGTTGTACGCAGAAGCTCACCACATCAGCTTTTCATGCACGCAATTATAAAAAGTAATAGATGAATAAATTAAATGAGGAAAATTTTTGTTTTAATAAAACGGTATGATGCATGCACCTAGGAGCCGTCAGTTTTAGAACTTTGGCTCTGATACCAATTTGTAACACCCTAAATTTTATCGATATAAAATAATACTAGTTTGCATGCCCGTGCCACGCTCGGGCTTGTCTATTTATAATGTTTATACTCGTTTTGTAAAAATGACAGCATGTTTTATTGTTGTTCTAATTTTACAGTACTATAATCAACTTTTATCCCTCGTCATATTTTATTATTATATATTTTTACTCACTCATCGTATTATCATATTTCCACTTTTATGTCACCCATTTTACAGTTTCAATCCCATTATCTCGTCACATGTTACATTATGTCATTCTACTATTCCGTCACCCGTTATATCACATCATATTCAAATTTATTGCCATAAATTAGCCAACCGCCATAATATTATCTCTTATATCTCATGTTATAAACTAAATTACTATATTACTATATTTCCATAAATTAGCTAATATGATAATTTATTACTATATGTTAATCAATAATTGTATTTTAATACTATTTTTATGCTCTATCCAATTAATGTATGCCAAGTGTCAACCTAGGAAAGACTTGGTTTCAGGTTTTAATATATAGTATTAGATAGATTAAATAAATAGCAGCGGAACACTTTGGTGTTACTGCCACATTTTATAATAAAATGCAAGGCTAAATCGTCTACATGCAATAAAATATAATGAAACATTGTCTCAAATAATTGTTCAAATAAAGAAATTTTATTCTTCGAAATCCGCCGAGTTCTAACTAACGTATCCGCACACCATCAAACATCAGCTTCGTCACCTAAAAACATAAAACAAAACATTTATGAGCCGAGGCCCAGCAAGCACCACTAGTACTCTAGCACGTAAATGTATTATGAAAACATATTTTATTTGTAGGACAGATAGAGAGGGAATTCAGTAAATCAGTTACACAGTTACACGCATAAGAGTACAAATGAATTATAAAATTCGCGTATGGCAAGGGAGTAACGCTTGGACCCTATCTTACCGTCGCGGCCCAACTACGACCTTAGACCCACTTTACCGTCACGTTCTACTACGACCTTGGACCCTATAATATTTCACCGTGGTCCAACTACGGCCAAAACCCATGTCATTCGGTGCACCTAGAGAGACATACCCTATAGGTTTATCGCTTAACTACCACTTGGCCATACAAAACGCTTGTTCAATAATTCACGTTTAATTCACAAATCGCTATTAAAACTTATCTCGCAAATATATAACAATCTCAAATAATCATAACATAAAACACTTTCAAATTATCACTTTCGCAAAATAATTTACTTGGGCTCGAAACACAATTTATAATATCGCACGCCAAAATAATTTTACCCAAATCGCTAGACATAGTACTTACCTTTGTCGTAATTCAAGTCAACCTACAATACATAAACAAAAGAAAGTCTCATTAATTCCCACGACCAAAAACAAGACCACGTAGCTACAAGTTTGCGAGAAACGGCTCGATGAAACTTAGCTCAAGTAGGCCACTTACACTCTTTGGACGCTCGAACATCAACGAAATCGCACGCGCTCTTAGACACTTCTAGTACTAGCGGTACACTTGAGAAGAACGAAATGCGAAATGAACTTGGTGAGATGGAAATGAGGAATTATGAGGGGTATTTATAGGTCATAGAAGAGTAATTCGCAGTCCAAAGGACTCTCCCTAATCAGCTCTATCTTTCCTCTAGAACTTCCTACGCAAGAAACCGACTCCGGCTCAAATACTCGTATAAATAAATGAATGTGGCCAGTTATAGGGGTTGATATACACTTTATAGAAAACTCTAGAATATTCAAGATGCTATCCCTTGGCTGTAGATAAGATAAGGCTCACACGGAAGAAGTTTACCCGATTCCGAACTATTTTCGCGATAAGATTTTACCAAGGAATTTGAGTGTGAATAGGTTGTTTTACTTACCTCATTTTGGCTAGGAACTAAGATAGGATAGCATAGGTCAATATGATAAGAGGAGATTACGAAAATGGGCCAGAAAATCGTCCCAAATTGAGCCCAAAACATCAACAGTGGCATACGCGAACCAGCATTCTATCCACTCTGTCAAATTTGGGCATCCAGAACTAGCATAAGAGAATTAGAACGGTTTTCGGGAAAACAGTTCTAAAAGATCATGTATTTTTTTTAAAAACATAAATCATAAAGAGTTCTCGCCTTGCTTTGTTATCTCTGCCTCCTCATTCTCAGTTTTTCTTTCCTTCCACATCTCTCTTCTTTCCATCTCTAACTGATTCTCCTCTTTTTTTCCTCTCTTCTCCTCTAATCATCCTCAAATTCTCGTCGCGGTTCACCTCCAGCGGTAGACGTGCTGCGAGTGCCTCACTCCGACAAGATCTGGTCTTGTTGCCTCGAAGAATCGTACTTCGGAGACCTTTTCGTTACCTTCTCCAGCCGGCAAACACGTCTTCGTACGGCTAGGGTTCGTCAACCTCTTTGCCTGTAACTTTTTACATCTTTGATATATTGTTTGTGATTAACTTATGTATAATCTAGTTTTTTAGATCTAGTTTTTATAAGATATAAGATCTCATTTTCAGATTTCGTTTGTCAATTATATGTTTTTTAAACTTTTTTTTTTTAAATTCACTTTTTCTAATGATATTTGTTTTTGTTTTTTGTGGTTAGAATGATAATGCAGAGGAAGTTGATGAACAAAGGCCCAGATTTATCACTACGTCAAAATTGGGCTTCGAGTACCCCTCATAAGAGAACGAAATTTCGTAAAACAGATCTCTTACAGTATAATAGAACGGGTCCGCTAATAACCGTTCTTAAATATATTTTGAGAAAAAAAGGAAATCTATATAATAATATAAATAGGCTAACATTACTAATCCACGTGGCATGACATAGTTGATTTCGCATAGTTGTCATCTGCAAATGCCATGACATAGAGCTACGTGTCGCACTATATATAAATATATGAATTAAATATATTAAAACTAATGAAAATATTTTTATTATAAATATAATAAATAGAATACATTAATCAACTTATTTATTGAATTAAATAATAAAGAATTTTTCATCTTCCACAATACATCTAAATTTTTTTAATTGAATTTTATGGTTAGTTTGAAAGTTTTTTTTTTATTGATGATAATCAATGTAGTGATTTTTTGAAGTTGGTTTTCCCAGTTTTTTGTAACATACTATTTCGACATACTATATATATTTTGGTCTTTTGCTTGGCTTAGCATACAAAAAATATGTGTTTCCTCGTTTTTTTATTTAAGTTGTCAAAATAATGATAACTTTGGCCGGGACGAAAAGTGGTGCAGAAAAGGGATTCTCATATGCAACAGTATAGAGGGTGTTACTGTGTTTGTTCATATTGATTTTATGTACCCATTATCATTGTTTGTAATCCCATATTATTAGGTTCCAAATAATTTTATCATGTCGCACTGTAACTATAATAATGGATCGGAATTGATCGATTTGGTCATTTATTTTTACGATTTGCAAGTGTTTAGTATTAAGATTTCAATATTGTAACATTGTTCCATTCATCAACTATGGGATTATCGAAGGGCGAAAGTGACAATTTACCCCATACACTTATAATCAATGGTGCAATCTAACAACCTAACTTCTAAATGTGCAATTTAACACCATACTCCCTCCGTCCCAGTTCAAACGCTCCATATTCCATTTTGGGACGTCCCACTTCAAACACCCCATCTATTTTGGGACATATTTCTCTCTCCTACTTTTATTAAATTATCACATAATCTCTCACACTATCTCTCCTACTTTTATTATTCCCCACATTCTCTCTCCTCATTTTTCCTAATATTACCCCACTCAACTTATTATATCAATTTTTCTTATTCCACTACAAAAAACGCCCGGGGCGTTTGAACTGGGACGGAGGGAGTATGTTTTTATCATGAGCAATTTACCTCCTATGTTATTTTCTGTTTATTTTTTGTGATATACGCATTTTATTAATTCCTCAAAATTTGAAAATGCAATAATTAATACACTAAATACTTTGTACTCAAGTTTTGATGTGAATTTAGGTGTACATGAGTCAAAAATGTCGGCTTAGGAGAGATTGTTGAAACGAGTTCAAAAGATATCAATAGTATCTTCATCCACATGCTAGATTAGTAAACTGGTAGCGATGGAGTGTTGGGAATAATACTTATAGGCAGTACTATTGTCCTCAATACGTAAATCACACATTAACTAATGAGAATAACAATTTGAATTTGATTAGGTTAGGTCAGGGGTACTCCAAATGATATGATTACATGATGATGGAAGGTTTTAAAAAAATTGACAGTGATAATGGACGTTAGGCTAAACCCTAAAAATAATCCGAAACGCAAACCTCTGGAGCAATTTTTAGAATGCAAAAATATTGGCGGTATATCAGAATAAGTCGGAAACTACATGGGTATGCTGAAAATATCCCTTTAAGATTTAGAATTGTTATATAATTATTGTGGTTGATTTAGGGGTCGATTATTTGGCGTGGTCAGTAATGATTGGAACAAGTTCAGTTAGGGTCTATATTCTATCAGGTTAAGTTCGGGTCATTAAAAGGAATGTTTTTGTAATACACGAATTAGTTTTGTCGAAATAAACTTATAGCGAAAAAACTGATAATAAACATTGACGATCAATTGAAATTATGGTATTTCATATATATTCTTTTAATTTAACCAAGGAAAAGAGGTATAGAAGAGATGTATAACAGTCCCGTGATTGTCACGGGCGCAAAAACTAGTTAAATATTAAATACTTTTAAGAACGGTTTTTAGAAGAACCGTTCTTATAGGAGCGTCTAAATCTGGAACCACATCTTTTAGAACGGTTCTGAGCATAACCGTTCTAAAAGAGTGAATTACCAAAACGGTTTTCTATGTAAACCGTTCTAAATACCCACAGAAAAATAAAACAATAAATAATTAGTAATAAAACACCCCTCCTCATTTATTCACCTCATTATTTCCGCCTTCACCCCCTCTCTCCTCTCCCTCTCTCTTTTCTCTTGTAACGTCTCTTTCCCTCGATCAATTTCTTCCATTTTATTTTCCTCACTTCCTTTTTCTCTCCCTATTCCTTATTGTTTAAGTTATTGTTTCCTTTAATCCTACAAACATCAAATTACATAGAAAAAAACAAACGATTTTGGTGAAGTATGCAGACGAAACCGAGACAAACGACATCAGCAATGATGGGATGGCGTCGGCAATCAAGGTTTGATATAGTTTCAGATCTACGTTTTATAGTTTCGATTTCGTTTTTTTTTTTTAACTTAGATCTAATTGTTACTAACATTGGATTGTTTTTCTTTAATTATGATTGTTACAATATTTTTTTTCAATTTGTTTGTTTGATTTTTTTTCTTACAATAGATCTGGGTAATTTTCCAAATCAAGGATGCATGGTTGATTAACTGAATGTCGAGTTCAATCCCCTTTTGTGTGTGTTTTAAAAGTTATATTTAATGCATGAGCTTTATAGGATTTGATCGGTTCATGCTTGAAGTTAAGCACAACAATTTTTTTTTTTTTTTTTTGTGCGGATCGGTTCATGTGCTTGAAGACGACGAAGACAGGGAAGAAGGCGAAGATGAAGGCGAAGATGAAGGCGACGACGACAGTGGAGGTAGCCATGGCGGCAACGAAGACAAGAATAATTTCATAATAAGACATACGAATTAAAGTTTATCATAGTTATAGTCATAGATCCACATTTCCAAAGAATAATTTGCAAATTTTTAATTTTACAATGTAATTCTTTTCTACTGATTTTGTATGAACAAGATCTCGTATAATAATTTGATGGGAGTTATATGCCCAATTTTTTATCGTGTAATTTTTTGTATTCGTTGATGTTTTTCTGGCGTTTATGTTGTTGGAATTTGATTTATGGGTTCAGGGTTGTGGGTAGGGGTTGGGGAAGGAAAGAAACTATGATTTTTTTTTTTTTTTGAAAAAATGGGTACCTATTAGAACGGTTATGATGAGAACTGTTCTCTTATCCACCAAACATAATAAAACGGTTTTTTCAAAAACCGTTTTTTTATACCTAAGAGAACGGTTTTACCACAAAACCGTTCTTAAAGCCTTTTAGAAAGGTTGTAACCGTTCTCTTAGCCTTTAAGTACCGTCGTCTAGAGAACGGTTCCACAACCGTTCTGCTTAGCTTTAGAGGAACCGTTCTTATAGCCTGTTTTTGACGTAGTGTATGAAGATGATGCCGTCAAAATTTACGTGAAAAATAGTGTTAGGTTAATCGATTTGTTAGTTTTTTTTTGTTGGTGATTCTGTAATTTTGCGGTGTACCCAGATTTAATCAAAGTATTGGAGGTTTTTTAAGTACCAGTTTTGTTATTGTTGTTGTTGTTGATGATGTTGTTGTTGCTGCTGCTGCTGATCAGGGTTGGGGATCGTGGACAGGGATAGGAAAAGCTGAAAATTTTGAAAAAAAATATTTTTTTTTTCAAAAAAATTGGTACATATCAGAACGATTTTGAGTAAAACCGTTTTGTAAAGCATCAACTTATCAGAACGGTTTTGCTGATAACCGTTCTTAAAGATCTTTGAAAACGGTTTTGTTCTCATACCCTTTAAGAACGGTTTCAACCGTTCTCTAAAACTTTAAGTACAGTTGTCTAGAGAACAGTTCATGAACCGTTCTGCTTAGCTTTAGAAGACCCGTTCTCTTAGCCTATTTTTGACGTAGTGATCATGGCGGGAAGTTGCCAAAAATTGAAATGAAATGATTGGTTTACTAGCTTTTCCAATCTCTGCTATTACCTTGCCCTTGTCCAATCACAAGCACATATTGGATTTATTCCAATATCTGTTACAACTCGGTATTGACTTGTTGGGCTCGAGTCAAACCTAGTCGGGAAATAATATAATAACAATAATAATAATAACTAGGCAAAAATTTACGGTTGTTACATTCACTCCCCCTAAAAAGGAGTTTTGTCCCCAAAACTCAACACCCATACCACAATGGAAGATTCCCGAAAATTTTTGATAGGTTAAGGGATGTGGAAGCTAAGAACTGACGCAAATATCCCTCACACTCACGCTCAAGACACCTCTAAGCTTTCAAAGTAGATACGGCACGAATCCCTGTGTCATGTGCTATACCTCTATAAAAAAAACTCGTTACTTTTCAGCCCTCTAAGAAACACTTTCCATCTTCCACTCCCTAATCGAGCCTAATACCTGTTAGCCAGTCCCCCTCTTAGATGACGTCAAAGTTTACAAGTTCAAACTCTATCAAGTCAACAGGAAATGCATTCACGCTATGGTTGTAAGACAACCTCGACATCACATGATACAAATTATCGTCTTGCCCAAAGGCTCAGAAACTCTTGCATGACAATTAGTCGAAGACACTGTAAACCTACTAACATCACATGTGTTGACGACAAAAATAATTTACTTAGAGCGACGGACCTGTGGCGCGGCGCGATGCATCTGAAGTCTGGACTCAATATAAATGGGCCATCTCGAAGAATTTAAAATAGGCTCATCAGCTGCAAGATCTGGAGTCGGGATTGACATTAATTGTTAAAGGCCCATAATTCAAAATGGATGATAAGCGCCAAACTTGGAAGCAGTTGAGGCGACTAAGGAGGAGACGCAGTAACTGCCCACGATATTTTATCCCACGACTGAAGGAGAGGGAGGGAATCAAAGTAACCGTCGAAGAATTCAGAAAACTGCCGAGTAAGCTACCCTATATAAAGAACAGAAGCAAAGCAAATAAGGCATCAATCAAATGAATTATAAATCAGTCAAATTATTTTACTTTTAGTTCTTTATCTCTTTAGCTTACTTCGGGAAGTCTCGCCCCGTATCGCGAGCAGTTCATATTTTTTGTAACACTACGGAATATGGAAAGTGGTTTATGGAGTTGGTTTGTCCCACATTGGGAAATTAAGACTCATATGATCAGTTTATAATAGATTCCTACCATCATACTAACAACAAGGCCTTCACCTTTTAGAGCCAGGAGAGGATTTATGGGCCTAAGGGGTGACTACCCATCTTATTGGGTTGTGTTGCGACGGACGGTGGTTCGGGCTGTTACAGATGGTATCAGAGCAACCCTGCGACCGCGTGCTGGGTGCTGGGGCGAGGCCCAGACCAGCCGTCTAGCGGGGGAGATCTTGGACCTGTGCTGATGTTGGTATGGTTTGGTTTAGGCGCAACGGGGACGTTGCGTTCTCTAAGTGGGGGAGTTTGTAACACTACGGAATATGGAAAGTGGTTTATGGAGTTGGTTTGTCCCACATTGGGAAATTAAGACTCATATGATCAGTTTATAATAGATTCCTACCATCATACTAACAACAAGGCCTTCACCTTTTAGAGCCAGGAGAGGATTTATGGGCCTAAGGGGTGACTACCCATCTTATTGGGTTGTGTTGCGACGTATGATGGATCGGGCTGTTACATTTTTAGAATAGCTTTTTCTTTTCCATAATGAAGACAGAAGGCATGGAGGTAATTGTCTCATTCATTTCTTGACTTTTTGTTAGCAAACCTGACATTATTTTCAATTAAAAGTATTTTATAAGTTTGCAATACCCTCTCTATTCTAGCATAACCTTTGATTTTCTATTACGTTACATTTCATAAATTGCGGTCAAGTTTAATTTAAGTGCTCTTTAGATAGGACATTTAATAGAAGTGCCCTTAAATTTTAGCATTCAACAAATTGGCGACCACAGTGGGAGGTAAGATATAATCTTCATAAAAGATTATTATTGTTTACCTTTCGAAACCACTTAGATTTTTATCCATAAAATTCTTTGGAATTTTTAGTCATAAATTGAGAATTCCTAAAAAGCATTATGCCTACGACAAGGTCTACTTCTCAGCGCGATGGTGCGCAGGAAACTCCCATCCTACAAGGAGGACATAATAATAATAATCTTCCTAGTCAAATGTCAGGTGCTGGCACGCCTGTGATTAATTTGAGTTCAGATACCTCATCTTCAAATTCTGAGTCTCAAGGACCAACCATGCCGGCTCTACGTAGCCAAGCAGAGGAAAATCTGTTCGCAGATTTAGATCTTAGCAAAGTTTCTAGGACTCAGTTAACTGCATTTCACAAAACATATGTGAAAATAGTTAAAGAATTGTTGGTCAATGGACAGGAAGTCGAGAGAAAACAACTCGAATATCAGATCCAGCGATTGACCCAGGAGTTATCGCGAACGTTTACTCAGATTACTCAAAGTTTGTGTGAGGATACTAGGGATGGAATATCGAGACAGACTGATAGAATTATTCTTGATATAAATGAGGCTTTTAGTGCAACCTTTGATGCTCTATCCAGGAGTGTTGCTACTGAAGTAGTTTGTCGCTTAGAACCTCTGTTGCAACGACATTCTCAGCTTAATGAAAAGCTTGAGAGAGTCTTTGATTTGGGGCAAACTATAGCCCAAACTAGAACAAGAGCAATAACGACTGCCAATTCAAATGAGACTAATAGAACTAATGATCCTGATGCCCGACCAATAGGGTCCCACCAAATATTGTAATCCTAACTGGATAGAGGGTTCAGAGTCTCAACACAGACCCGCAAACTTCTTCGTTACGTCCTAACCGTCCTCCAGGTTTTGGACATAATGAAGACAGGGGAGAGCCTAGGAGATCTGAGGGCCAGGGAGCAGAGGTTGGGTCAGGTTGGTTAGCAGGCCCAGGCACTCAATCAAATAGGGTCGATCCTGCAAATTTTAACAATACTATAACCACTAGATTACCGACGGTTAGCGTCCCTTTGGGCACCAGTCCACAAAGATTTGGTTCAGAAGGTTACAATCCTCAAACGGGTTTTAATACAACAGTTCCCATAAATGGAGCCCAGTATGCAAACCCTAATCATATCCCGATCTATGGCGCATATGCCACGTTGGGGCAATTTGTATACTCCGCTCCCGGAAAAAATCAAGGAGCTCAAGACGGAGGATTCGGTATACCTTATCAAAATCCAGAAGCCAACATTCATAATGATTTTGGACTGGGGCATAACAATCTCCGAAACCAGCAAGCGTCCGCGAAGCACAATATTGCAGGACAGTTTAGAGTTGAACCTTCCATACCTAACTTTGGTGGAAATCTTCCTAATCAAAATCACTCAGTGCCAAATCAAGGGATCGGCCCACAAACGGGTACTGTCCTAGAGGGTATGATTGAGACTGTATTAGAGAGAATGGGGGTTCCTATTGGTAGGAAGAATAAGATTTTTGACCATTCACCTTACCCGTCGTATATTGATGGGAATAATCCCTTTCCTAGGGGGTTCTCTTTTCTCAGGCAATTACCAAATGTCGGTTGCGGAACATTTGGTTAGATTTACAACCCAGTGTAGAGAAGCAGCAGATAATGAGAATCTCAAATTCAGATTGTTCTCAAGTTCTTTAACTAGAAATGCATTTAATTTGTACATAAATTTACCACCAAACTTAATTTTTACTTGGGAAAATCTTAGGGATAAATTCGTGAAACATTTCTGAAGAATGGATCCAGGAATTACTTTAAGTGAATTAGCAAGGATCACCCAAGGACCTAGAGAGTCAGTTAATGATTACCTTAATCGATTTAAGAATTTAAAAGGAAGGTGTCCAGTGTCGGTCCCAGAACAAGAGTCTGTGCAAATGGCACAAGAGGGGTTACTCCTTGAATTCAGAAAGAAATTCGGAGGCGATACCTTTATTGACATTTCGGAGTTAACGCGATGCGCGATTAAATATGAAAAGATGCTAAAAGAAGATCGCGGTCATAAAAACTACGGGCAGAAAGAATATGTACACCGAGAACATGGTAATAAACAGAAGAATTCTTATCATGCACATGTTGCTCATGTAGAACCTGAAGAGGTTGCAGAGGAACCTGATGAAGGAACCGATGAGGATACATATTTCGAAAATATGCAAGTAGAGGTTAATGTCTTAGAGGTTGTAAAAACTGATACCCCTCTAGTTTGTCCTTCGCTCAAAAGAAAAGAAATTTTTGCAAAGAGAAGTTTTAAAAGTAAGGAAAGGAGGAAGTATACTTTTGAGATTTCTCGTTTAGAGGATATGGTGAGATATAGTCTGAAAGAAGGACTTGTAAAGCCAAAAGAGGGACATACAATAAAAACTTTAGAAGAAATTGGTAATAGAAGATACTGTTTATCGCACGATACTTTTACTCATTGGACGAGAGAGTGCGATAGTGCTAAAAATTGTTACCAGGACCTTATTGATGAAGGGAAATTATTATTTGCTAATGAAACAGGTAGAAAAGGAAAATTTTTGGTCTGTAACATGATCAGTATTGATGAAAATGCCTTACATGACTTGCAGATGTTTCAGAAAAATGAAGAGCGAGAGGATTTAGCGATACCTTTGTTGTATCGCCTGATCGATGACGGTATCATATTTATGCCAAATATTGAAGAAAATGGGATGGAAGGAATGTGTAGATGGCATATAACAGCTGCACATACTACCTGCGACTGCGCTTCCTTTAGAGGGGTAGTCATGAAAAGGAAATGTGAAAAGAAGTTCATCGAGATCACAGAAAAAGAATCAAAGGCTTTGAGGTTAGATGAACTGGAAGCAGATCTCAACAAAATTCGTTATGTTCAAAATGAAGAAAAATTAAGGAATGGTGAGAGAGCCAGAGAGACAGGGCCTCTTCAAACCAAAGAAGGGGGCAAAAAGGAAAAAACCTTCTCCCCAGAAGTCAGTGCCGAAAACCTTCAAAGAAGCTATAGAGTACAATCCCCTCCATTAAGAAGCGATCAAAGGCCTAAAAGTTTTGCAACATCATTTATGCCCAAACTGTGCAGATTATCTCCATCTTGAGCTAGTCTGAACAAGGGTCATTGACAATGATCCAAAATGGGTTCTGGCGTACCGGAAACTTGCTGGCAAGAGAGTCAGAATGAACCATGATGGCTCAGAGTATTTTAATACGCCTAGGCCCGGTACTCCCAGAATGGAGAACAGGGGTGGAAGAGGCGGAAGAGGAGCATTCCGAGGAGGAAGAGGAGCATTCCGAGGAGGAAGAGGAGCATTCCGAGGAGGAAGAGGCAGATATCGGTCACCGATCCCTATCTCAACTCCGAGAATAAATGGATCTAATGGATCGAGCAGCTCTGATCTCACCAGTGGCTCAAATAGCCAGAAGAGAGACCAACAAGAAAAAGCTACGAAGATTCGACAAAATGTATTAATGGCTCAGCAGCAAGAGGCACAGATTGCTCAACTTCAAAAGGAAGAGGAAGCAATTTCGGTGAATAGGGTCGCTCTTAGTAGAGAAGATGATTTAATGGTCAGTTTTCCCTATGAATCAGTCGCGATGGAAACAGATCGTCCGGGTCATGCGGAAACAGCCTCCATAGTTATAGTTGACTCTGGGACTTCCACTCAGATAGATGGTCAGAGCATCGAAAAAAAGATGAGGGAGCTACAAGAAGTTATCTTACCTGGGGACGACCTGGCAAATGAAAGGAACCCACTCCTTCAAAAAGACCAAATTAGAAGCAATGACATGGATCAAGAGTCTGATGGAGAGGACCTTGACATTAAAGTCAACGATGATGACTTGTTAGGGGATGACGAAGACTATTCGGAATACGGGTCAGACCCTGAAATGTCCAGAGTGCAATGTCATCACCCTGCCTGCTGACTTCCAAAGAAGATTGACTACGGAAGTAGTGAAACCAGGAACAGAATCTTGGGCTGATGAAGTGGAAAAGGCAGAAAAATTAGGTGCACGATGTGTCTCAGTAGTTTGGTCTAAAAACTATAAAGTTTATACATTTAAGAAAAGAATGAAAGTGAAGTGCAGACCACAAAGAACTTTACTGCATATGAAAAAGCTGATTCCAATAAGAAAAATTTCGGAGAGCTTAAAAGAGATGAGGGTCGTTCTCCAGCTGCTTGCAGCTTGGATGACCCAACGGCACAAGAAATTCTAAATATGTTATTTAGACGGCCTAACCTTGACATAAATCATAAAAGGGCTATATATATAACGGCTAAATTTCAAGATCAATCAGTTAGCCAAGTGTTAGTTGATACTGGCACTACAGTTAATATTTTGCCCTTCTCGATCCTTCAAAGAATAGGAAAGACAAGGAAGGATATTAGGAAGACTAATGCAAATGTTATTAGTTTTAGTAGAGAGCCATATGCAGTTGAAGGAATTGTCAAAATTAAAGTACAAGTTGGAGATTGCGTCAGTTATATGGCTTTTTCGTAATTGATGGTGATTCAGGTTACAACGCGATCTTGGGACGAGACTGGTTGCACCGCAACTATGCAATTGCGTCTTCCATTCATCTAGTTTTAGTCTTGTGGAATGGTAAAAGATTTGAAATCATTGAGGCAGATAAGGATTTTAATATTCTAACCATTGAATTTGAAATCCCCAGGTCTGCTCTAAGACCAAGAAGAGACTACAAATTTAGGACCGACCGATATCCTGAATTTGCAAAGGAAATAGAACAAGAAATATCGGCAATCGAGGATGAAGACTATACCGATGTAGTCGAAGATGAAGGCAATTCGAGCCAAGTCACCTAGGAATATTTGACTGATGCTGAAACGAGGCGGCTGAAGTTGAATGAAATTAACATAATTGAACTCACGAACGAGTCTGATTCCCCAGCAGAAAGGAAATTATCAACTTTTGTAAATAGCCTGAACCACGGCCTTAGTCATCAACATAATTTGAAGAATTTAGAAAAGGCCAGTCAAGGCAGTGAAGAAACAGAGTTCAGTACTTAACTTTGTTTTATTTGTATTTTTATCAAGTTTTATTAATGAATTTTAATATAAGTGATTTTGAAGAATTTTCCCATTTGATAAATGAAGAGAAGTTAGATGAAATTTTCTAGACATATTACAAGGAAAAGTTTGGACTTAAATTCGATGTTTTAACTTTGGATGAAATTCAAGAAGATCCTGAAACTTTCTTTGAAGAAGAAGAAGAAAAAGTATGGGCAAAAAGTGATGATATCAGGCAAAATGTAACTGATGAATTACTAGAAGTGAATTTGGGAACAACAGAAAACCCAAGATACACGTATATAAGTAAACTACTCCCAGAAGAAGAACAAAAGAAATTCATCGCGATCCTGCAAGAGTTTAAGGATTGCTTTGCCTGGTCGCATAGCAAAATGCCGGGGTTAAGTAGGGAAGTAGTAGAACACCGGTTACCAATCTTACAAGAGTATTAGCCAATTGCGCAACAACCAAGGAGGTTGGCACCTGAGCTTTTACCAAAAATACAAGAAGAAGTAGAACAGCTTTTTAAAAGCTGGTTTCATCAAACCCATTAAATATGCGCGATGGATTGCGAATATAGTCCCTGTCATTAAGAAAAATGGGAAAGTGAGATTCTGCATAGATTTCAGAGATCTCAATAAGGCTACACCTAAAGATCAATATCCCATGCCAGTTGTAGACATGCTAATCGATGCTGCATCAAGGTACGAGTATATTTCATCGTTGGATGGGTATGTGGGGTATCATCAGTTTAGGATTGTCATAAAACATCTTTTAGATGTCCGGGTTCAATGGAATATACGAATGGGTCGCCATGCCTTTCGGTCTAAAGAATGCAGGGGCAACCTACCAAAGGACAGTGGACCAGATTTTCGAAGATATGATTGGAAAGTCCATGGAAATTTATATAGATGATGTTTTGATCAAATCTCATGATTTGGAATCTCATCGCGCTCATGTTAGACAATCCCTTCAGAGAATGAGGGAATTTGGTTTAAAAATGAACCCTCTCAAATGCGCATTCGGAGTCAAAGCTGGAAACTTTTTGGGATTTCTCATCCATAAGAAGGGAATTGAAATTGACCAAAATAAAGCAAAATCTGTGTTGGTCGCGCCTCCCCCTTCAAATAAAAAAGAATTGCAGAGATTCTTGGGACAAATTAATTATGTGCGACGGTTCATAGCCAATCTAGCCGGAAAGACAAAAGTTTTTCACCTCTCCTACGGCTTAAGAAAGAGAATAAATTCATTTGGGAACAGGAACACCAAGAGGCTTTTGACCAGATTAAGAAACAACTGGCAAATCCTTTGGTTATCCTACCACCAAAATAGAATGGTAAACCTTTACGAATTTACCTTTCCACCACTCAAAACTCTATCGCGAGTCTTTTGACTCAAGAAAATGAATTGGGCCATGAACAAGTGGTATTTTATTTAAGTCGGATCCTTTACGATACAGAAAATAGGTATACACCAGCGGAAAAATGGTGTTTATGTCTTTATGACGCATCTGTCAAATTAATACATTATTTCATGGCTTTTAGAGTCGAGGTAGTGTCACCAACGGATGTTTTAAAATATCTGTGATCGCATAAAGGAAGACTATGCAAATGGCATCTCCATTTGTTACAATTCGATTTAGTTTATTTACCCCAAAAGGCGGTAAAAGGTCAAGGGATCGCGGATTTTCTGGCCGCACACCCTAGCGATGATAAAAAAATAGGAGACACAGGTGATGTTTGGACTCTATTTTTCGATGGATCGTCAACAAGGACGACGGCTGGGGCAGGAATTGTCATTATAGATCCCGATGAACAAATAACTAAGTTGGCGACACTCTTGAATGAGAATGTACCAATAATTGAGCGGAGTACGAAGCTTTGATTTTGGGTTTAGAAATTCTCCAGGAAATAGGGGTTGAAAGAGTCAAAGTATTTGGAGATTCCCAATTAGTCATAAACCAGGTCACAGGGGAGTATAAATGTATCGCTGCAGTTCGATTTACGGAACTCAAAAAATTAAAAAGGCAGCCAATACGTTTAAAAGAATTGAGTTCCATTATATCCCACGCGATATCAACCATACCGCGGATGAATTAGCCGGATATGCGTCATCAAAAGAAATGGCAGTAACGTCGGATGATTCAATTGTAGTCCTAAGAAAGACTCTAAGCCCTTTAAAGAACTTAAGTGAGACAGAAGATAGTCCCATTAATGCCATAAACAACATTGACATACTTAGTTCTGATTAGGATTGGAGAGATGACATAATTGAATATCTCAAAAATCCTTACAATAAAGAAATTCCATTCAGAATTAAAATGGCAGCGAATAACTTGTTTCTTTTGGGAAATGAGTTAGTCAGAAAAAGATCTCGACGGATAAATTCTGAAATTTGTGGATGTTGAAGAAGCATTGACCGCGATGGCAGAAGTCCATGATGGGATTTGTGGAGCTCATCAAAATGGCTTAAAGATGCGATGGGCATTGCATAGAGCAGAGTTTTATTGGCCTTCATTGAGAAAAGATTGTATCAAATATGCAAAGGGCTTTGAAAAATCTCAGAAGTTCGGTCCCATAGTTTTGGCACCAGCAGCCCCGATGAAGTGTATCCTTAAGCCTTGGCCTTTTCGCGGATGGGCAATGGACGCGATTGGAGAAATAAAACCCAATTCATCTAAGCAACATAGATTTTTATTAGTGATAACAGATTATTTCACTAAATGTTTTGAGGCAGAACCATTCAAAAAACTTGACACCAAAGCTGTGTTAGGTTTCTTGGAAGAAAAGATTTTTGCTGGATGTGGGATCCCTGAGTCAATTACGGTTGATAACGCAAGCATATTCAATAGTGAACCCTTTGTAGAATTCCTAACCAAGTTCGGAATTCAGATCCTGCATTCTACACCATATTATGCACAATCTAACGGGCAGGCTGAATTTACGAATAAAACAATCATCGCAGGATTACGAAAAATGATTGATGTAAACCCAAGGAAGTGGCACGAAAAGCTACTTTATGCACTTTGGGCTTACAGAACCTCAAAATAGGACGCGACAGGAATTAGCCCCTTCGAATTAGTTTATGGGCATGATCCCGTTGTACCCGCGGAGGTTGTAATCCAATCAGCCCGAGTGGCTAAGCAATCGAAACTTCTTGGAAAAGAATATCTGGAGGCGATGAGCATAGAACAATTTGATGTAGAAGAAAATAAGTTTGAAGTTGCACAAAGAATGAGGTTACAAAAACTCAGAGTAGCAGAGGCTTACAATAAAAAGGTCATAGCTAAATCTTTTCATAAAGGAGATTTAGTCTGGAAAATGATCTTACCAGCGGGTCAATATAAAGATCTCATTTTAGGAAAATTTACCCCAAAATGGGCTGGACCTTTTAAAATTCACAAAGAATGTTTAGGAAATTCGTACATTCTGATATCTAGAAAAGGAAAGATCTCATTAAGGCCTTTAAATGCAAAATATTTAAAGAAGTTTCATCCATCAATTTGGGAACAACATGGCCCGGAATTTAAAAAACTACATCTACAATTATATGATAGTTTACAAGAACAACAAAGAGAGTTAGAGTGGAGTCAGGAATTGAGCAAAAATTCAATTGAGGAGTATGAAGAGCAATTCTTTAAAATCCCAGAAGAACCCACAGCTCATGGTGAAGAATCAGCTGACATAACGTGAAAAATGTTCGTCACAAAACCAAGTGCGATTTTCATGGATCGCTGAGTCTTCCGGATGTCATCTTTTATGCTCCGATACATTGTTGCCTGAGCCATCAAATTCTCAATGTTTTCTGACTTAGCATTGCACCTCGAATTCAGTTCTTCGAGGGTTGTTTGATTGGTCAAGACTTGTTGTTGAAGAGATCTCTTCCTATTTTCCAGATGATCTATTTGCTGTTGGATCTGGACTATCTCTTCCTTCAACTTCTCGTTATCATGCTCCTTGACCTCCAAGTAAGCCAAAATCGGATCTAACTCTCCTTGAGCGCTCTGTAGTTGAGGTAGCGCAGCCTCAATTGTTGATGCTTGTTGTTGAAGATCAAAGAGCCGTCTTTGATCTCTTAGAAATTTAGTCTGCATATCAGACACCGAAGTGCGCCAGTATTCTTCATCCTTCTTGGCCATTTGTTCCAGATATTCGATCAAGGCAAAAGCATTTTTCTCAGATGAAATATCTGGTTCCAAAGCAGTCAAGCAAGAGGGAACTTCAATAGATTCCTGTTGAACTGAAGAGCGTGGTTGAAGGATGTTTTTTGCCCGAATAGAAATCGACTTCAGTAATTCTTTGTCTGTAAAACATAGGTATTTTACAATATAAGAACTGAATGTTTGAAAAAAACAAATGTTTTCCGTTCGGAAGAAATTTTTACTCTTTGGAGGTGTCTATACAGAAGTTTCTTGACCCATCCGCGATACATCAGGAGTTGATTGGGAGTGAACGGCAGTTGTCGCAGAATCAGTTTTCCCCACAGTAGGGTCAACTCCCTGCCAAAAAAGGTTAAAATAATAAGATAATTTAAGAAACTCAAACTTCTTAAATTATGTTCCTTAAAACATAAAAGAAAATTTACCGGATTTGTAAGGCATTCAGGAATAGAATCTTGAACTGACTCATCATTAAGCCCTGTTGTGCCCTCATGCGTACCCTCTTCTACATGAATGGTTGTTTCAAGAGAAGCGCTGGCTAATCTTGTAGGTAAATCCATAGGAGGATCAACTTTGGTCATCTTTTTGGATGGTTGTTCAGTATGAGATGACTCAGGTAGTTTCTCCTCCCTCACCCGCTTTTTATTTACACTCTCTTGAAAGGGTGGACTTGGGGCAGAAGAAGGAAGTTCAGTAGCCACTGCGGGTTGCTGTGTTCCCTTTTTCTTCTTGGCATAAGATGTCTTGAAACGATAATCCCGTGGCCTTGGGGTTGAAGCTGAGTGTGAAACCTTCTCGGGAGATGGTGAAGGCTGCATTTTCTTCCCTAGGACGAAGCTTAGTGGTTTATTATCGTCATCAGACTAAGCAACATCTGGAACTTGCTTCTTCTCCTTTTTCTTCTCCTCTGTCTTCTCCTCTTTCTTTTTCTTGGATCGCTGCTTGGAAGATGCCAATTCTTCAGCAGGAGGGACCTCAGATTCATCCCTAAATAGAGGGATTATGAATTCTGGCTCCTCTACAATCACCAGTGCCCAAGAATTGACAGCTCCAGAGGCTCCTCTTCATCAGGATCAGAAAGGTCATTGACTCTCTCCTCTACTTGAGTAGTGCTCACCAGAGATCTGACCATTTTGGAGTTTGAAGACTCTGAAAGAGAAAAGTGTTAAGAGATAAAAGATTTGATCATAAAATCAAATTAACTGTTAAAGTAGAGTTTAAGAAACTTACTATCAACCACTAGAAGATCAAAAGACCGTTGGTATGCAGCTATCTTGGTCGCGTTGCGCATATGAGGCGAGCGACGCCACCATTTCTTGAAGGGCTTGACTGTTTGAGCGCACCAGCGCAAAGATGCTGGCGAAATACTGGATTTCATGGTCACAGTCTTGCTAGATAAAATTGCTCCTTCATAGTGAACTTTGAGACAATGCCAAGGGCGATTCTGAGTTTGATAAAAGAGGACAACAATTCCCTGCACTAAGCCGAATTGCCGCGCCACCAGTTGTGGATTATAAAGTTCAAACCCTAATGAGCCTGGCTCAAGAGCGTACAAATCCTTGGACTGAAGAACAAAAGTCCAAAAACAATCGTCGTTAGTCGACTGTTTTCGTCCAGGAATGAGGACTCCCACTGGAGAAATTTCTAATTGTCGCACCCAGTCAGGAAGAGCCTCATAAATCCAAGGGAGTTGTTGACCCTTCTCCTTCTCAGCCAATAAAAAAAGATTCCAGGCTAAGGGAAATTAATCACCATATTTGGTGACTCCCAACATATATCCAACAATCTGATGGGGAGGGGTGATTACCTTTTCATCCACAACACGGAAGAAAAAATCACCATAACTCAGACATTCCCTACCACCAGGCTTCTCCTCAGCATAGTTAAGGAGATGACAAAAGTACATAACTCCCTAACAAGTCAGAAGCCACAGAGGGCCGGATATAGGGATTAGATTTTGGGATAGTCCTGAGCCCTCACTAAGAAAGTATTGATGACAACGAAAAAGACATATGTACAAAGATCCTAATAGAATTGGACCTAAGGCAAGGGGCGTCTCGCCTGCGACAAGCATGTTGGTCGCGAAAATCAAAATGGTTTTGGATACACTTCCTGAACGCGTCATAAATAAAGAACTCGGAGCGAAGCAAGGAAGAGCACAGCCTCTTTATCACAAACCTTTTCGGAATTGGACGAGGAAGTGTAATTGTTTATTAAAGATGAAAATGATAGGCCGCTTGAGCCAGAAGTCATCAGGCTATCAAAAAATGACATAACTGAAGCACAAAGAGCCTCAGCTTCTAGGGTGCATTTAACAAAAGATATTTTCTCCCCGCTGACCCCAAAAGGAGCGAGCCCAGTTATACAGGCGATATCAGCCAAAGTAACTGTCATAAAGCCCACTCCGGTGACAATACAATTCACTGAAGGGTCCCATAAAGATATAAAAGCAGAGGAAAATGAACCATCAAAAGGAATACGAGGGAAGCAGGCTAACCACAAAAAAATGAATTAGTCTCTGTTTCTCCTAGAGAGGATGATAATCTGAGAGGAGCTCAAACCATGCTATCGCATTATTCACTGAAACCCAACCCTTGATAGGTTTAATTTAGTCGTGGAAGGCAGAAGGTTGGGACGAATTTTCTCACAAAAAATTAGAGGTTGTGACTCAGGAGAACACACAATTTTATGTATCGTCTCCATAAAAGAAGAGACATCGCGACCCTCCATCGTCTTTTTGGTCACCACGAAACACGGACCAAATTGCCCCCAAGGAAGAAGCGATTGCTCAGTATATGAACTGCAATGCCAGAAGGAGTTTGGGATGTAACTTTCCTGATTAATCGTATCACAAAGTTGCCTTGCCCCTCCTGAGTAGTATTTGGCATAACGAAGCCCAGATTGAGGTTTTGGTTGAGTAATCATTTTTATTAATTGAGGGAAGTTTGATAAGCTGTCTGGAATTTCTGGGTTTGTAAAAAGAAAATTGATTTTCTGATTAAGAGCGAAAAATCCCCTTTTATAGACCCAGTTCTCTCTCTCCAAAACGCTGACGTTTTGGACAGGTGTAATACTTTCCTCATACAAGATTTTTGTTACGTAACTGTAACAGTTAAAAATCTTTTGGATAATTATCCGTAAAAGACCAAAATATCTTTTCCCTCTCTATTTTTTATTATTGGGAAATCAAACGGTTCTCTCGTCCATGCAAAGTTCAAGGAAACTGCGCATGGAAAAAGGGTCATTGATTATTTTCATTTCCCAAAAAGCCATTTTTACCCATTTATTTATTTGGGAATAGTGAGAGTCTATTGGCATTCTTACATAATAAAAGCCATGATATTGGGATAAAAACCATCAAAATTACTTCATTTTCTTTTCCCACAACAATTAAAACCCACTCTCCTCCCATCCATTTTCATAATAAAATGGCAAACACTAAATCCGATCTCACTTCAACAAAGTTGTCATCGGAAAGTAGGAAAAGGGAGAATGAGTTCGAGGAGGTGCACCTCCTCTGTTAGTTTAAACGCATTTAAAACGCGTTTAAAACGGCTGTCCCGCTTTTTATTAAAAAACGTGTCAATTTCATTTTAAAAGGTTGTGGCCGTTTTAAACGCAAAAAAAAACGCAGGGTTCCCGAATAATTCGTTTAAAACGTATTATACACGTTTTTTAAGTAAAAAAAACGTGATTTAAGGAAGAAAAAAAATTCTGGAAACACATCCATCAGAAACGGGTGAAGATCCCATGTAGTTCATATGTTGTAGAGTTGGTAGAGTTTTACCAAAATAGGTAATAAGACAAAATAAAGAGGATCTCAAAAGCACAAATAAATTAACAGATTGTTATAGAATATTATATTTTTGGATGTACATACACCTACAATATTCTAGACTAGGGTTTACTATATTGTACAGACACATATATATGAATGAACCCCACAATAATACAAGAGGTTTTTCTACTCTCTAAAACACTCTCTATTCTTTAACACGTTATCAGCACGAACGCACGACGCCTAACCCTAATCGAGTTCCATCATTCAATTTTCATTACCTCGCCTTTAATCGGGTACGTAACTATACTACTGTATTAGTTTAGCCTCCGTTTCGATTAATCATCGATTATATAGTTTAGCCTCCGTTTCGATTAATTTCGACTATACTACCGCCGCTTACTTTATGCCTATCATGTTTCTTTTCTTCCAAGCGGCAACGTTTGTTTTTATTTCACATTAGTTGATCATATTGTTACCAAATCCTTGAGCATGCATCGTGGTATACTTTGTTTCTTAATGTTTGCTTTTGTCCTTTTTACTTGCTTATTATTACTTTTGAATGCATGTTAACACACAATAATATGTCTTACTGCATACGATTTCGCATTTTGATGTTCTTCGATTTGGTACGTTGCAAATGCATTTTCCTGATCATAGGATCAATCACTTGATTACTACATGATTATCAAATTTATTTTTTTGATAAGTTTTCCCGTAACTATTCTATTGACTTGTTGATTTTTTGAATATGATCTAATGTTTTTAGTCGTTAGTTAGCTTAATTGTTATTTGTAATGAATTAATTTTTTTGTCGTCGCATGACTAGATTGATTACGTACAATTCGGATACAAGTAAAAGACATTCTAATCTTTGTGCTTCCGAGCTGTTTTTGTTTGTAGATTAATTAATTATGTTAACAATCACATGATTATTTACGTACGTGTGGTGTTTTATTTGTGTGCGGCTGTTTGGTACATTCGTTAATAGTGGTCTAGATTTCATGAGATGTAATGCAGTCAAACAATGTTCTTGACTTATTGTGTTATTTTTGTAATAGTTTGATATGTCGAACCTTGCGAAATTTGAGTTTGTGGCACTTGATATTTCTGGAAACAACTACTTGTCGTGGGTACTTGATGCTGAAATTCACTTAGATGCAAAGGGCTTAGGTGAGACTATTAAGAAGGATAACAAAGCGTCCAGTCAAGATAAGGCCAAAGCTATGATTTTCCTCCGTCATCATCTCCATGAATCACTTAAAACTGAGTATCTTACTGTCAAAGATCCACTTACACTATGGAATAATTTGAAGGACAGATTTGACCATTTGAAAACGGTACTCTTACCACAAGCTCGTTATGAATGGCACAACTTGAGGGTGCAAGATTTTAAATCCATTTCTGATTACAACTCGGCCTTGTTTAGAATTATTTCACAAATGAATCTGTGTGGTGAAAAGTACGGTGATGTAGAAATGTTAGAGAAAACATTGTCCATTTTTCATCCGGACAATGTGGTCCTCCAACAACAATATCGTGAGAAGGGCTATAAGAAATATTCTGATCTTATTTCTGTACTGCTTGTCGCTGAAAAGAACAATTACTTATTATTGCAAAATCATAATGCTCGTCCTACTGGATCAACTCCATTGCCTGAAGCAAATGCGATCTCTCATGAGAACAATAAGGACCATGCCAGCAGCCATGGTCGTGGTCGTGGCCGAAGAAACTACCGCGGCGGTAGAAGCAACTACCGCGGTGGGAGAGGCAATTACCGCGGTGGACGTGGCAACTACCGTGGGGGTCGAGGAAATTATCGTGGCCGCTCTAGTGGTAATTTTACCCACCAGAAGTGGGACTCTCAAACTAAAGATAAAGGAAAGCTGGAAAATGAGAATATGTGCTACCGTTGTGGAGGTAAAAATCATTGGTCGCGTACCTGTCGTACGCCTAAACATCTTGTTGAGCTATATCAAGAATCAATGAAGAAAGGAAAGAAGGTTGAGACTAATTTTGCATATGGAGATGTTAATGGACTTGATGATGTTACCCACTTGGAAGCTGCTAACTTTATGGCCACTACCGAAGCAAATGAATGATTAGTTTCTTAGATTTGTTTTAGCGTACGGATTAAACGACTACTATGTTTTGTTTTTGGACTTTATTTTTTTTTAGGACTTTTTTTTGTTTTGCTTGGTTTTGGTTTTTGGATTTATTTGATTGGAATAATGTTTTATTATTATAGACTATGCAATTTTATTATGTGCTTATGGCGTGAAGTTTGCTAAATGTTTTAGATTGTCAGTTATATGAATTATTTGTAAACGTTGCTTATTATGAGAAATTCATTGATATAGATCTCGACTGCGATGCAAACGCACTCATCCTTAGCAAAAATGGCTATACACGGTGAAGATATATGTCTTGCAGATAGTGCTACTACTCATACAATACTCAAAAGCAGAAAATATTTTTCATCTGTAAAAGACCAAATATCAAATGTAACTACCATAGCTGGCAGTACAAATTTGATAGCAGGCTCCGGAAGAGCCAATATCTTATTGCCTAGAGGGACAAAAGTTCACATTAATGATGCCTTGTACTCTCCACAGTCTCAAAGAAATTTATTGAGTTTTAAAGATATTCGAAAAAATGGATACCATATTGAGACTACAATTGAGAAACGTGTTGAGTACCTCTATCTAACCAGTATTTCTGCAGGTCATAAAACTGTGTTGGAAAAGATGCCTGCATTTTCCTCTGGCTTGTACTATACTAGAATTCATACAATAGAGGCACATGCTTCGGTGAACCAGAAGTTCACGAACTTTGATAACTTTATTATTTGGCATGATCGTTTGGGCCATCCCGGTCATGTAATGATGCGGAAAATAGTAGAAAATTCATGTGGTCATTCTTTGAAAAACCAGAAGATTTTTCAATCTAGTGAATTTTCGTGTGCTGCTTGCTCCCAAGGCAAGTTCATTACTCGCCCATCACCAGCAAAAATAGGGAATGAATCCCTTAAATTTTTAGAACGTATACAAGGGGATATTTGTGGACCAATACACCCATCAAGCGGACCATTTAGATATTTCATGGTTTTAATCGATGCATCGACTAGATGGTCACATGTATGCTTGTTATCAACTCGTAACCTGGCGTTTGCGAGACTACTTGCTCAATTGATCAAATTAAGAGCAAATTTTCCGGATTACCCCCTTAAAACAATTCGACTTGACAATGCTGGTGAATTTACCTCACAAACATTCAATGATTATTGCATGTCCATAGGGATTACGGTTGAACATCCTGTAGCTCATGTTCATACACAAAATGGTCTTGCTGAATCACTAATTAAACGCCTACAGATGATTGCAAGACCAATGCTTATGAAATCAAAACTCCCTACATCAGCATGGGGACATGCAATTCTACATGCAGCAGCACTTATTCGCATCAGGCCAACAAGTTATCATACTGAATCTCCCCTAAAATTGGTTGTTGGTCAGGAACCAAATGTCTCCCATCTAAGAATTTTCGGGTGTGCAGTATATGTCCCAATTGCTCCATCACAGCGTACTAAGATGGGACCTCAAAGAAGGTTGGGAATTTATGTTGGTTTTGAATCCCCATCAATAATCAAATATCTTGAGCTAACTACTGGGGATTTATTTACTGCCAGATTTGTTGATTGTCATTTTGATGAGTCAATATTCCCAACATTAGGGGGGGAAACAGGCAGCTAGGGAATGAGATTAGCTGGAATGAATCCTCATTAACTCACCTTGATCCTCGTACAAAACAATGTGAAAGTGAAGTTCAAAGGATTATTCATTTACAGAGTTTAGCAAATCAGTTGCCAAATGCTTTCACTGACCCAAATGGAGTGACAAAGTCACATATCCCAGCTGTAAATGCTCCATGTAAGATAGATGTCCCAGAAGGACGTAATGCAATTACAAATGAGCATAGAGCACGCATGAAGCGTGGCAGACCAATCGGTTCCAAAGATAAGAATCCTCGAAAAAGAAAGGAGCAAAAATTACAAGATGGCCAAATCGAGGAAACCTTAACTCTAGCAGATTCTCCTGAAGAGAACGTAGGCATGACAAGTATTGTGGATCCACAAGAAACTCAGGTACCTGAAAATTGTGAATGCGAAGAAATTTCAATTAACTATGTCATGTCTGGAAAGAGGTGGAACCGGAATGAGATTGACGTCGACAATGATTATTTTGCATATCATATAGCGCTAGATATTATGCAAGAAAATGAGGATCTTGAGCCAAAGTCTATCCAGGAATGTGCACGTAGAAAGGACTGGCCAAAATGGGAAGACGCAATAGATGCTGAGTTGAATTCTTTAGCAAAACGAGAAGTTTTTGGACCTGTAATCCGCACCCCCGGCCAAAAGGTATACAGCCCGTGGGACATAAATGGGTCTTTGTGCGAAAGAGAAATGAGAAGGGTGAAATTGAAAGATATAAAACCCGTTTAGTTGCACAAGGATTCACCCAAAGACCCGACATTGATTATGAAGAGACTTATTCTCCTGTGATGGATGCAACTACTTTTCGTTATTTGATAAGTCTGGCAACTAAAGAAGGACTTGATTTGCGTCTAATGGATGTTGTTACAGCATATTTATATGGTTCATTGGATAATGACATCTATATGAAACTCCCAGAAGGTTTTAAGCTCCCAGAAGGATCTAACCCACGTTCTCAAGAACATTATTCGATAAAGTTAAAGCGCTCTTTATATGGGTTAAAACAATCAGGACGTATGTGGTATAACCGTCTTAGCCAATATTTGTTGAAAGAAGGATATAAGAATGATCCCATTTGTCCTTGTATTTTCATAAAGAAATCTAAATCTGGGTTTATCATAATAGCAGTGTATGTTGATGATTTGAATATTATAGGAACTCCTGAAGAGATTCCAAATGCGGTGGAATGTTTGAAAAAAGAATTTGAAATGAAAGACCTTGGGAAGACCAAATTTTGTTTGGGCATACAAATTGAACACCTTAAAAACAGAATCCTTGTGCATCAATCAACTTATGTAGAAAAGGTGTTGAAGCAATTCAAAATGGACAAGGCACATCCATTGAGCACACCGATGGTTGTGAGATCACTTGATATTAAGAAAGACCCCTTCCGCCCTAGAGAAGATGATGAGGAAATTCTCGGTCCTGAAGTACCATATCTTAGTGCTATCGGAGCACTTACATATCTCGCAAGTCACACCCGACCAGATATATCATTTGTTGTTAATTTATTAGCGAGATATAGTTCTTGCCCTACAATAAGAAATTGGAATGGGGTTAAACATGTGCTTAGATATCTTCGGGGCACATCTGATATGGGCTTATATTATCCTAACACACCCAAGGAAGAATTAGTTGGTTTTGCAGATGCAGGTTATTTGTCCGATCCTCACAATGGAAGGTCACAAACAGGTTATGTGTTCACATGTGGTGGAACACCCATTTCATGGAGATCCACAAAGCAGACTATAGCAGCTACTTCTTCTAACCATGCTGAGATTTTGGCAATGCATGAAGCCAGTCGAGAGTGTGTTTGGTTGAGATCAGTTATTCATCACATTCAATAAGCGTGCGGTTTTGTTGGAGTAGTGTCCTCCGACAATAGTGCGTTGATTAATAAATCTCAATTATGGAATTGACAGGGATCAGTTTATAACATAAATTTATCAGTTGATCAATGTAAATCAATAACGATTGGCCGTCTAGGGTTTGACGTTATTGTCGTCGTAAGACGGCGGAGATCGACTGGTCCCTATTGGTCATACCTATATAGGATAACGTGATGAACTCCTGTCAGCCAGTTAATGGTTAACTGGCAATGTGTTTAGTATCTGGCCGAAGAGTTTATTATATTATTAATTATATGATAATTAATAATAAATAAACAGACTGATAAAATAGAACTTTTTCAGTGTTTAAATTACTAAATTCGAGATTAGTAATTATAGGGTGTTGTCGTGATTTGTCAGTCGTGACAAATTTAGCTAGAATTAATTACAAGAGTTGTAATTATTAGCTAAAATATGATTAGAAATAATTATTATATCAATATATAATAGTTAATTGTAACTTAATTAGCCAAGTTATGAAATGACTAAATTAACCTTACTATACCTTAAAGGTTGGTTAATTTAAGTGGGGGCAAATTAGTAAATTTGATTCACTAATTTAACCCACCACTATATATAGTCTAACCATGATTAGACTATATACTACTAATCATTTTTTTTTTTCACACAAAAACACACACAAAAAAAACAAAAAAAGGAAAGAAAAGATCATCTTCTTTTCTTTCTCTACTTGGTCGTGCACTTCACCATAGCCACCAAGCTTTTTGAGCTTTGCATGTAGCTCAAAAACACATCTAAACACAAAACTACTTCATCCTAATTGATCCTAATTGTTAGGGATTAGGACTAGTTTGATTTTGGGGTAAACTGAGTTATTACTAGCACATAATAACTCGGTTTTCTCGTGAATCCTTTGGTACGTACCGTGGGAGATTAGAAGAGCTCAAGAATTGAAGTTTGGAAGGAGGATCATCCTTGTTAAGCAGCTCAAGACACTCCTTAGTAAAGGAGAGCACAACCTAGAGCCAAAACAAGGTATACGATCTTTAAACTCGGTTTTTAGTTGTTTTTAGTAACATGCAAATCGATCCCCACCTAAGGTTTAACTTAATTGAGTTATTAAGTGTTGTTTAGAGTGTCTAAACCACCTTAGGTTCTAACAATTGGTATCAGAGCATTTGGTCTTATTGCATGTTAAACCGAGTTGGTTAATTAGGTGTATTATCGACTTAATTAATTCGATTGATAAAATGGTTTTGTCACTTTTGACATGCATGGCTTCTACTGGTCTTAATAGAATTTAGGACGAAATTGTAGAAATTTTGGAAAATTTTAGCTCTTTTTCCATGAATTTTCGGTTTAAATCACATAATTAGCTTAATTATCGAATTAAGAGTTAATTAGATAATTTGCATGTATAAAATTATGTGATAATTAAGAGGACTAAAATTTCCAGTAATGAAGTTCACCATAGCATTGGTTCGAATTTTTTTTTTTCAAAATTAAAAGTTAATTTTGGAGTTTTTGTCGTTATTAAGAGTTAATAATGATTAAGTTGGAAATTGTTTTCTTAATTAAATTAAAACAAGAAAATTTCTGGAATTTTGCTCATGCATGTGCTACTGGCCATATGATTTGTTGGCTAAAGGAAAAGATTTTTCTAATAGAATTCATAATTGTTATGATTAACTAGAATAAATTAGTGTATCATGGCACTTTTCGAGCAAAAAGAGGGCTAAAACGAATCCATCAAACTAATTGAATCGACCTTAGTGGGACTAAAGGTTGATAAACTAAAAAGTTTAGTTGTCGGTTTGGTTGCAAAAGTGTTTTGGTTGATTCATGATTTTAATTGTTAAAATCGCTTTCCATATTAGCCGTATTCTGAATTTTGTTAGTCGGTAAATGTGATTTGCCGAGGTTAAATATATAAGTGTTATACGTTTGACCAAAATCCGAGTATAGTATGGCCAAGATGTCTCGTAGGACCGGTACTGTACCGTAATGTAAGGATGGTATCGGTGGGTTTGTAATTAATTGCGATCTCGTATCGCCTAATTGTAATATTTTTTTTCTTTCTATTTTTAGAAAGTAAATGTATAATAGGCTTTTACATGTAATTCTATTTTGGCGTTATCACCAACCTTAGCGTCGAGTCCAAGATTGCATTTGTAGCCGGAGGCCTATTAGAAGACGAGAAGTCGTCGAAGACTTATGAGGAACTAGTTTAGCTTTCGTAGGCGAGATAGGGCCATACTAGTACTCATGATCGATTTATTAGTTTAATCGTACGTTGCATGCTTGGCTTATTGCATTTATCCGCCGACGTAGTGGATAGGATATAAACTAAAATTTGCGCATGCGTTTTAGTCGTTAGAAATTGTCGACGATTCGCTAAATATTTAGTTCACTTAATTAATGCGATAGACAATATAAGACGACTAGATCTCCTAAAACCAAAATCAAACGTAATATCGAGAGCTAGCTTTTCCAAATTTAACACCTATACAACCTTGTTCATTAGGAACCACTGTAATATCCCGAAATTTTAAAATATTTTATATTAATATTTTTAGATCTATTAATTAGATTATTGAAATGAAAATATTTTAATTATTAATTGTCGTTCTCAAAACCGAGTTCGGAAATGAATTTTGGAGTCGGATTTTCTATATACGATTTTCTAATTTCTGAATTGGGCTATCTTCCAAACACTACAACAACTCAAGCCCACACCAATTGGCCCAAACACCAAACACATCCTAACCCAACATAAAAAAAAAAAAAAAAAAAAAAAAAAAAAAAAACACGACACGCACCCCCCCCCCTATAAAAAAAACAGAGTTCCCTCTGTTTTTCTTTTCTTCTCTCGCCTTCGGTTCGCCGTCTTCTTCACGCCGCCTGTCCTTCTTCGCCGCACGCCACTGCCCACGCACGAACGCCGCCTCTATTCATCTGCCCAGATCGCCGGTCGACCACCTCGCTTCCCTCACTTCTTCTTCTGTCGTGGTAACGCCTCTACCACCCCTTTCTTCCCCTGTTTTCGGCTTCCTCTTTAAAACGTGATTATCAAGTATTTTTCTAGCTTTAATTTGTGTTTAATCGATACTAATAGATGTTATGATTAGCAGGTTATTGATTTGAGTTATTTTTATACACAAATAATTGGTTTTGATGCTTGATTTGGGTTGATTTTCACTAATCACGTTTTTGGGGTTAATTAGCTTAATTACTCGAATTAGGGTCAATTAGTTCCGGAAGTTATGATTTTAGTGTGCTAATAATCTTTTAATTAGGGTTCTTAATTTTAATTGGGGATTTGAGTTGGTCTTGGTTCATGTTTTGTAGGAATTGTAATTTGAAGTAATTTTGAGAAATTGTTTCTTAATTAGTATAATTTGCTTAAATAATTAAAGTAATTGGGGTTTTCGAAAATTAGATGATTTATATAATTATAAACTGATTTTCGTTAATTGGTTGATTTAATTCGTTTTTATGAATTTTTGTGTAATTAAAACATGTTTTTGATAATTAAAACATAATATAAATAGTTTTAATAAATCCTAAATAAATTGTAATAATAAAATATTTATTTTTATGAATTTGATTATGTTTTAAAAGTGATTTTAAGTCTTTGGGAATTTTTAAGATAAATTGAGAGTTATTGAGTATTAGTATTTAATTATTGAATTAGAAGTAGAATTGTTGGCTAAATTGATAATTGTTGGTTTAGAAATTAGCTTGTGGTGAGCATTGCATATAGAGTAGAGCTAAGATAAGTATAAGATGAATGATTGGGTGAGATTAGTATTAATTTGGGATTATTGGTTGTAATTGTAGCACCTGAGTTCGTAGACGAAGAATATTAGTGACCGTTGTGCTGTTGTGTTCCTGTGTATATTGAAAAGGTAAGCTAGCATGCTCAACCTTTCTTAAAACTTGTAGAAACCTTTCAAAATAATATGCTAAGTGATTGGTGTGCTGGATGAAAACTTAGTATCATATTAGGTGGAGAACGATTTATTGTTTTGGTTATCATATCTTGATTGTATTGGATTGAACTATTGAATTGACATATTGTCTGATTTTATGATTCAAAATATGTTATTGGAATTATGATTAATGAGCGTACGAATATATCGATGTGATTGAATTATGAATGGTTGTATAATTATTGCATTATATGCTTGTGTGAGTGATCGATACTATAAACAAAATAAATTAAGTATGAGGATACACGATGATTATTGGTTTGAGTCGCATCGACTCCACTTTATTGGTTTGAGTCGCATCGACTCCACTTTATTGGTTTGAGTCACATCGACTCCACTTTATTGCCCCACCGCATTGGTTTTTAAGTGGGTTTGGCTCTAGTACTACTCTATTGGGTTAGCAATACTTAATAGGGGGTGTGCACACTTAAGGTCTAGTAGTCTTGTATGGTATGGTTTGGTGGGTCGGCAAAGAACCGACTCACCCACGTATATAATGGTTTGGTGAGTCGGCAAAGATTCGGCTCACCCACGTATATAATAGTATGGTTTGGTGACTCGGTAAAAATCCGGCTCACCCACTTATAAATATATGATTGGTATGGTTTGGATGAGTTGGAAACAAATTCGGCTCATCCCACTTATAATATTTGGTATGGATTCCTCATTAAAGATATAAAAGAATAATTTGGATTATATTAATGATATGTTATATACTTGTTGAAGCTACTGTGATATTTCTATACTGGTGATGTAAATTGTCTTGATGATTGGTTTATATGATAACGTGCTAAGTGTGATTTTCGAAAATAAAATTAAAATGTTTTCTAAATTCAGGTAAGGGTTTTGGTTTTCTACACGTTGAGGTGTTGGCTTACTCAATTTCACTGACTTTTTCAACTGTGGTTTTTGTGTTTTAAATCCACCACAGGTTTACAGTGATTGATGCATGCGGGAACGACGACTCATTAGATATTAGGTGGACTCTAAGTTATTAGACCATTTATTATACTTAGATAATTTCATATTTCATATTTCGAATTGTTGTAATTTAATTAATGGATTGTAATAGACTATTTTAGACCATTAGACATTTGTAGTTCGGCTTTTGAAATCTCCTTGCATTCGGGTCTTTGACTCGAGTGCGGAGTGACACCTCTGAATTTCCTTAATTTGGATTTTGATTCGCGATAAAAATGTTTTTAAAAAGGAAAGGAAATTTGGGGGTGTTACAGTTGGTATCAGAGCCCAGGTTAGGTCCCACGCTAAAACTGAAGTAATAAGATTAGGAAAAAAAAAAATTTACTTAGGAAAAAAAAAAAAAACAATTAAAATGAACAAAGCCGTATGGGGGTATAGGGGTATTGTATTGTTCATTTATGTGTGTTTAGTTTTTTAATTATGAATTGCTACTTGTTTTCACATGTGAGTTTTACATATAATTGTTATTGGATTATTTGAATGTTTTGATTCACTTGGAAATGTAAGATAAATGTAATGTGGTATTGGAATTAGAAACTATGAAATTGATCTACATGTATGAAAATTGTTGGTTTTGGAAGGTCAAATGTACCTTATATATTTGGAATGATTATTTATTGAATTGGAATGAGAAAATTGTATGTCTATTCTAAGTATGCTTGTTCGACATGTATAATCTTGGTTTCATGGAATGTATCTCAATTAAAACAAATATTATTTGGGTATTTATTAGTGTCGGAATTGTTATTAAGTGCTTGATAGCAAATTGCTGCATCATTCTTAATTAAGGGTTTGAATTACCTATAGAGGAAATATACCAAAACATAAGTAGTGCCCTCCCACCCTACCCTTAGTAGTGGGACTTTGGCTAATGTGTACATTATTATGCTCTATATTCAGCATTTCACACATGTATTTAGACATCGTTACGTCGATGATTTATATGAGATTTTGGTCAAATATGATATATATAGTGGGGGTTATATGTTGAAATGAATGTTCGTAATAAGGAAATCTATTGACAGCTATACTAATTATAGATTTTACATTATATGGAGGTTTGTAGCATTATTGAGTGGTATTGTTACAAGGTGATTTTCTTGAGTATTGAAAGAAAACTGTTATTGTGAGATGTCAATAAGAAATTTGAGTGTGGCATATGATATTGAATTTGGAGTTTGGTTAGTTTCTAGAGATTAAAATTGTTCTTGTGTGGTGAAATTTGGAATGTTGGATTTGAAATTTATTGACTGGTTTATTTTGAGATATATGACTGTATTGTTTAATGGGTTTGAGTATGTTATAATTAATATCGTCATGAAGGTTACAACTATTTTGGGATAACATGATTTTGGATCCATGATCTTAATTTTTCCTTATGTGTATCTATCTTAAGGAATAGTTTGGTGTATTAATTTGAGATTTTTGGGGTTTATATATAATGTATGAAGGTTGTATTTCGACGAGGATCAGATTAGATTGGAGATTTACTTGGGTCAGAATTTATCTTTGAGGTTTAAAATCTCTATCACTGTTATTATGATATAATTATTGCATTATGATTTAAAGAGTTGAGTTTATTGACAAAGTGACTTTAGTGAATTCGGTTACTTCAAATTTCATTTTGGGTTGCTAGAATTGCGCAATAATTCTTAAAGGTGATTTTATGAGTTTTCGTAATGCAGAGAATATGGTCTTTATTAAATGATTGAGGCTGAAAAGATTTTATTTTAGATATAATGGCTTTGTTTGGTTTTGATATATATGAGTTGTGATGCTCGAGGAAATTGAATTTCTAGCGATGATAATGGATCTTGGATATCTTTTGGGTTTTAATGTATATTTTCATATACTAATATTGAGAAATGATTTTGGTAATTTAAGGTGTGAGTGTTTGACAATGGCTATACTCAAATCGTTCAGAGGAATTGAGAATTTTGGGATGTGTATCAAATAATGTTGAACATTTGTTGATTTAAATGAATGGAGTGGGCGATAAGGTTTCTTGATTTATATGAGTATTAAGTATGTTATTTTGAAATAGAATTAATATTGGGGAAGTTAGAATTATGGTTGGAGGTTACAGTTTGGTGTTGTATCTTATGTGCATTTATATTATCCAATAGTATGGTGGATTATCTGAATGTATGTTGATATGGAGAGAAGAGAGGTTGAATTTTGACACAAAGAGATTATCTGAATTTGCAACTCGAGTATTAATGAGCAAGTTTTCTTGGGTATGTGGCTCCGGATATTTAAAAGTATATTTGTTATTTGCCCATCAGGTTAATAGACTATTTGAGATTGACGGTCTTATTGGTTTCAACTCTATTAGGGGTCTTCGTTATAGAGGAAATTTAATGATCTTGGTGATGCTATAATTTTTGGATTACTATAAGATTGATACAATGGTGTATCTTCAAAAGCGTATTGGTTTGATATCGCAAAACTGATGAGGAGATTCTATATTTCAATGGTGTTCCTTTACGAGTGACTCGTACATCAAGGCGTTGAGATTATTTACTTACATATATGATTGTGTAACTGGTGAGTTCGAGGACGAACTCTTCTTTTAAGGAGGGTGGATTGTAATGCCAACTTTGCATTAAACTTAGATTGCAATTAATGTTCATACCTTTAGATCTTGTGAGTTGTTTATGACTCGGTATGTGTTGTATGGGTGTCTGATGGGTTTATCTATTTACTTTGCGCTTCGGGGACGAAGCGTTTTCTTAAGGGGGGAAGGATGTAATATCCCGAAATTTTAAAGTATTTTATATTAATATTTTTAGATCTATTAATTAGATTATTGAAATGAAAATATTTTAATTATTAATTGTCGTTCTCAAAACCGAGTTCGGAAATGAATTTTGGAGTCGGATTTTCTATATACGATTTTCTAATTTCTGAATTGGGCTATCTTCCAAACACTACAACAACTCAAGCCCACACCAATTGGCCCAAACACCAAACACATCCTAACCCAACATAAAAAAAAAAAAAAAAAAAAAAAAAAAAAAAAAAACACGACACGCACCCCCCCATAAAAAAAAACAGAGTTCCCTCTGTTTTTCTTTTCTTCTCTCGCCTTCGGTTCGCCGTCTTCTTCACGCCGCCTGTCCTTCTTCGCCGCACGCCACTGCCCACGCACGAACGCCGCCTCTATTCATCTGCCCAGATCGCCGGTCGACCACCTCGCTTCCCTCACTTCTTCTTCTGCCGTGGTAACGCCTCTACCACCCCTTTCTTCCCCTGTTTTCGGCTTCCTCTTTAAAACGTGATTATCAAGTATTTTTCTAGCTTTAATTTGTGTTTAATCGATACTAATAGATGTTATGATTAGCAGGTTATTGATTTGAGTTATTTTTATACACAAATAATTGGTTTTGATGCTTGATTTGGGTTGATTTTCACTAATCACGTTTTTGGGGTTAATTAGCTTAATTACTCGAATTAGGGTCAATTAGTTCCGGAAGTTATGATTTTAGTGTGCTAATAATCTTTTAATTAGGGTTCTTAATTTTAATTGGGGATTTGAGTTGGTCTTGGTTCATGTTTTGTAGGAATTGTAATTTGAAGTAATTTTGAGAAATTGTTTCTTAATTAGTATAATTTGCTTAAATAATTAAAGTAATTGGGGTTTTCGAAAATTAGATGATTTATATAATTATAAACTGATTTTCGTTAATTGGTTGATTTAATTCGTTTTTATGAATTTTTGTGTAATTAAAACATGTTTTTGATAATTAAAACATAATATAAATAGTTTTAATAAATCCTAAATAAATTGTAATAATAAAATATTTATTTTTATGAATTTGATTATGTTTTAAAAGTGATTTTAAGTCTTTGGGAATTTTTAAGATAAATTGAGAGTTATTGAGTATTAGTATTTAATTATTGAATTAGAAGTAGAATTGTTGGCTAAATTGATAATTGTTGGTTTAGAAATTAGCTTGTGGTGAGCATTGCATATAGAGTAGAGCTAAGATAAGTATAAGATGAATGATTGGGTGAGATTAGTATTAATTTGGGATTATTGGTTGTAATTGTAGCACCTGAGTTCGTAGACGAAGAATATTAGTGACCGTTGTGCTGTTGTGTTCCTGTGTATATTGAAAAGGTAAGCTAGCATGCTCAACCTTTCTTAAAACTTGTAGAAACCTTTCAAAATGATATGCTAAGTGATTGGTGTGCTGGATGAAAACTTAGTATCATATTAGGTGGAGAACGATTTATTGTTTTGGTTATCATATCTTGATTGTATTGGATTGAACTATTGAATTGACATATTGTCTGATTTTATGATTCAAAATATGTTATTGGAATTATGATTAATGAGCGTACGAATATATCGATGTGATTGAATTATGAATGGTTGTATAATTATTGCATTATATGCTTGTGTGAGTGATCGATACTATAAACAAAATAAATTAAGTATGAGGATACACGATGATTATTGGTTTGAGTCGCATCGACTCCACTTTATTGGTTTGAGTCGCATCGACTCCACTTTATTGGTTTGAGTCACATCGACTCCACTTTATTGCCCCACCGCATTGGTTTTTAAGTGGGTTTGGCTCTAGTACTACTCTATTGGGTTAGCAATACTTAATAGGGGGTGTGCACACTTAAGGTCTAGTAGTCTTGTATGGTATGGTTTGGTGGGTCGGCAAAGAACCGACTCACCCACGTATATAATGGTTTGGTGAGTCGGCAAAGATTCGGCTCACCCACGTATATAATAGTATGGTTTGGTGACTCGGTAAAAATCCGGCTCACCCACTTATAAATATATGATTGGTATGGTTTGGATGAGTTGGAAACAAATTCGGCTCATCCCACTTATAATATTTGGTATGGATTCCTCATTAAAGATATAAAAGAATAATTTGGATTATATTAATGATATGTTATATACTTGTTGAAGCTACTGTGATATTTCTATACTGGTGATGTAAATTGTTTTGATGATTGGTTTATATGATAACGTGCTAAGTGTGATTTTCGAAAATAAAATTAAAATGTTTTCAAAATTCAGGTAAGGGTTTTGGTTTTCTACACGTTGAGGTGTTGGCTTACTCAATTTCACTGACTTTTTCAACTGTGGTTTTTGTGTTTTAAATCCACCACAGGTTTACAGTGATTGATGCATGCGGGAACGACGACTCATTAGATATTAGGTGGACTCTAAGTTATTAGACCATTTATTATACTTAGATAATTTCATATTTCATATTTCGAATTGTTGTAATTTAATTAATGGATTGTAATAGACTATTTTAGACCATTAGACATTTGTAGTTCGGCTTTTGAAATCTCCTTGCATTCGGGTCTTTGACTCGAGTGCGGAGTGACACCTCTGAATTTCCTTAATTTGGATTTTGATTCGCGATAAAAATGTTTTTAAAAAGGAAAGGAAATTTGGGGGTGTTACAACCACACTCACCCTCTTGTGAGGTGGGACCTTTTTACCTTGGGGAGTAGGGTTGTAAGTGTTACAACGAGTTAGATTTGGTTGATCTCGACGAATTGGGCATAAAAGTTATGCAAATTCGAGGTTAAGGGACAAATATTCGAGAAATTTTGTCAACCGAGAGTTCTAAAGAGTTAGAATCAGCCAAGAGTTGGCTCACCCGAGTGTTATAAATTAGGGAAAAAGCTAAAGACGCCCTCTCGCGTGCCCGAAATTTATAAGTACGACGGATCTCGGAATCGGTTATATAATTAAGGGAGATCAATTATATAAATGAAATTCATGTTTTAATGAATAAAATGTGAAGTAAAATAATGCGATAAAATCTAACCAAAATTTCATTTCCAAACTTGTAGAATCCTAAATCGCAATGGCAAATCCAAACGCGAACCCAGTTCTACCGAGTATCACGAAAGACTCATGGCTCCGTGCCTTCATGGAGAAGAACTCCTTGAAGGACGACGGGAGCAACTTCCCAGAATGGGAATTGAGTCTACGATTAGCCGCTAAAAGCGACGGAAAGGAGCGGTTCCTCGTTGAACCACCACCTGCGACGCCAGGGCCTAACGCAACGATGGCCGAGCGTCAAGCGTACGAGTTGTACGAGCAGGAATCAACCGCGATCAAAAATGTTTTGATCTATGCCATGGCGCCAAAGTTGCAGCGCAGGATGGTTTATTCCTCCTCATACCAGATATTCGTTAAGTTAACGAATTTGTATTCGCAAAAGCCGCGAATATTGCAATACGATGCCGCCAGTCGTTTCTTTGAGGCACGATTAAGCAAGGGACAGCCGGTTGGTCCCCACGTGCTCAAAATGATCGAATACGTAGAGACGTTAGAGCGACTGGGATGCCCGATTTCTGATCAAATCGCGGTACATCGTATACTCCACTCGCTACATGACGAGTTCAACAATTTCAGAGTGAACTTTAACATGAACGATTTGAGGAAAAGCCTCAATGAAATTCATGCTCTGCTTGTCCAAGCAGAGAAAGACATGGGAGCAAGTGGGAGTACTAGCGGAAAACGAGATGTTTTAGCGCTTAATGTGAGGAAGGAAGGTGGCAAGTTCAAAAACCGAGGCAAAAAGGGGAAGAAACCCGTGCAAGGAAAGGGCAAGGGCAAAGGAAAAGCGCCGGTACACGCTAAGACCAAGCCGCCCAAAAGCACGAACCTCGATCAAAGGTGCTTTCATTGTGACGGTGTAGGTCACTGGAAGCGCAATTGCCCCAAATACCTGGAGGAGAAGAAAGCTTCAGGTATCTACACTATAGACATAAACTTTGCTAGTTCCACGTCGTGGGTATTAGATACTGGATGTGGATCTCATCTCTGTAATCATTTGCAGGGGCTGCAGGAAATGCGAGCGCTAGCAAGGGGTGAAGTGGACCTACGCGTTGGAAATGGAGCAAGGATAGCTGCTATTTCCGTAGGAACATATGTTTTGTCGTTAGCGTCAGGGTTGGAGTTGAATTTGTATAATTGTTATTATGTACCAACCCTGAGCAAAAACATAATATCTGTATCTATGTTAGACGTGGAAGGTTTTCGTTTTGAAATTAAAAACAAATGTTGTTCCTTCTCGCACAATGATATGGTCTATGGCATAGCCCAATCAATCAACGGAATATATGTTTTAGACTTAACCACCGATGTCTATCATGTAGAAATTAAAAAGCTCAAAACAGGTGATCCTGAGTTGTCCTATCTCTGGCATTGTTGTTTAGGTCATATAAATGAAAAACGCATTAAAAGACTCGTATCCAGTGGAGTGCTCAAATCACTTGATTACGAATCATATGATAAATGCGAGTCTTGTCTGTTAGGTAAGATGACACGAAATCCTTTTTCCGGAAAAGGAATTCGAGCTAGTGAGCTATTGGAACTAATACACTCAGATGTGTGTGGTCCAATGAGCCTCACAGCCAGAGGTGGTTACAACTACTTCGTCACGTTCACAGATGACTTTAGTAGATATGGATACATCTACTTAATAAGGAACAAAGACGAAGTCCTTCAGAAATTCATAGAATTTCAGAGGGAAGTTGAAAACCAACTTGATAGGAAGATCAAAACCTTACGATCTGATCGTGGAGGTGAATATCTGAGTAACGAATTCAGTTATCACCTGAGAAATTGTGGTATAGTATCACAATTAACACCTCCTGGAACACCACAGTTGAATGGTGTTGCTGAAAGGAGAAATAGAACTCTATTAGATATGGTTCGGTCTATGATGAGTCAGGCTGAGCTTCCTGATTCATTTTGGGGTTTCGCTCTACAATCCGCTGTTTTCCTGCTGAACAGGAGTCCGGCAAAATCAGCTTCAAAGACACCATATGCGATATGGAAAGGAAAAGTTCCTGACTTGTCTTTCATAAAGGTTTGGGGCTGTGAAGCTTATGTTAAGAACCGTTCTGACAATAAGCTACCAGATCTGAGAAATGCCTATTTGTAGGTTATCCTTTAGTAACGCGAGGATATTACTTCTACAATCGTCGGGAGAACAAAGTGTTTGTGTCTCGTGATGTTGTCTTTCTAGAAAAGGAGTTTATTTCTAGAAGACAGAGTGGGAGAAATTTTGAACTTCGGGAAGTTCAAGAGCCACAAACAGAGGACGAAAATCAGGATGTTTTACGAGAAAACAGCCCTGAAACTTCTAATACAGTGGTTCCAGCCTCCGTTCCTAGAAGGTCAGGGAGAGTAAGTCACCCACCTGAGAGATACTTAGGTATTGTCGAAGATGATGATAAATACTTAATGTTACTTTTAGAAAGTGACGAGCCCGCAACCTACAACGCAGCCATAACAGGTCTAAATTCTGCAAAATGGCTGGAGGCGATGAAATCCGAAATGGATTCCATGTACGAGAACCAAGTATGGGACTTGGTAGATGTGCCAGTAGGAACAAAAGTTCTGAAATGCAAATGGATCTATAAGATCAAAGTCGGCATGGATGGAAACAAGGATGTTTTCAAAGCTCGACTGGTGGCGAAAGGTTTCACGCAAATTCATGGTATTCACTATGATGAAACATTTGCACCAGTTGCGATGCTTAGATCCGTTCGGATAATCTTAGCGATTGCTGCGTTTCATGATTATGAAATATGGCAGATGGATGTCAAAACAGCCTTCCTGAACGGGTTTCTGGAAGAGGAAGTGTATATGACACAACCAGAGGGTTTTGTCGATCCACGCAATCCTGAGAAGGTTTGCAAACTCAAAAGGTCCATTTATGGACTTAAGCAAGCATCCAGGAGCTGGAATCATCGGTTTGATCATGTAATCAAACAAAATGGTTTCACTCGTAGTGTTGAGGAACCATGTTTGTACATGAAGTTTAGTGGGAGCAAGGTAACGTTCCTAGTCCTGTATGTGGATGACATACTTCTCATCGGAAATGATATTTCGACCCTTAACTCAGTTAAAGCATGGTTAGGAAATCATTTTCAGATGAAGGACCTAGGAGAAGCGCAACGCATCTTAGGCATCCGAATCTATAGAGATAGATCAAAACGGATGTTGGCATTAAGTCAAGAAGCTTATATGGATAAGATTCTTGAAAGATTCAATATGGAGAAATCCAAGAGAGGATATCTGCCAATGGGTCACGGAATAGTTCTGAGTAAATCTCAATGTCCGTCTAAGCCCGCAGATATTGAACGCATGAGAAAGATCCCATATGCTTCCGCAGTTGGATCAGTCATGTATGCTATGATGTGTACGCGGCCTGATGTCTCATATGCCTTGAGCACGACGAGCAGGTATCAGGCTAATCCCGGTGAAAGTCACTGGATAGCTGTAAAGAATATCCTAAAGTATTTGAGAAGGACTAAGGACACATTCTTAGTGTTTGGAAGAGATACTGAGCTACGTGTAAAAGGTTACACAGATGTTAGTTTCCAAACTGATCGAGATGATATGAAATCTCAATCCGGCTATGTTTTTACTCTGAACGGTGGAGCGATCTGCTGGAAAAGTTCCAAGCAATCTGTCACAGCGGATTCTACAACGGAGGCAGAGTACATTGCGGCTTCAGAAGCTGCAAAAGAAGCGGTATGGATTAAGCAGTTTCTAGAAGGGCTGAAGGTTGTTCCGTCAGCAGCAGATCCTGTCACCATCTATTGCGACAACAGTGGAGCAATAGTTCAGGCTAAAGAGCCTAAGTCTAGTAACAGGTCTAGACATGTACTCAGGAAGTTTCATGTAATACGAGATTTTGTGGAACGAGGAGATATTTTGGTTTGTAAAATCGGGACAGATGATAATGTCGCCGATCCTTTGACTAAGCCGATGACACAGGCTAAGCACAACAGTCATGTAGCATCCATGGGATTGAGACACATGACTGATTGGCTGTAGATTATATGATATGTAATAGTTAGATCCTTGTATTATCTTTTTACATATATATATGTATATATATATATATATATGTAAAGATTTTTTCATTTAAATTTATTCAGTTTTGTAAATTCTGAATAAATATATATATTCTATTAAACTCCTATAGGTCGTAGAGACGATTTGAGCCCTATTAAGTGAACAGGAATAGCAGAATAATTTAGTCCCTAGTCACAATGTGAGGTGACGACTCTAAGTGACTAGTGTGTAAGTCGATTAGAATGACTGGTTCAAAAGTAATAGGGTCATGGGATGACCGGTCGTTTACACAAGCAGACTGTGAGACACTCTGTCGGACTTGACCACCTATAGATTCCTATTGCTGGGTCGCAGCTAGGAGCACTGTATTATTCCATTGAGTCGATTCTTTTGACCTGAAACTATTTATCAAAGTTTGTGCAGTAAATAGTGGCTTTGATTTATGTCCTAAGTCGTGCCGTAAAAGGAGGCTATAAGGACATATTTTGGGTCACTATAAAGCTGTATGGAACAATGAAAGTAGAGTGAAGGGATTGTCCGCCCACGTCAGAATTAATATCTTTAGGCCACTCGAGGAGTAGCAACTGGAAATGCGTGGCCACGCTCGGAAGTAATCTAAGGTAGATTTTTCCGGTCAGACAGTTGCGCTCTCGATCGAGAAATCCACTTTACGATTCACATCGAGTACAAGAGCGACCTGAAAGACATCTTGCATTGAGTGGGAGATATAAAGGGCAAGAGAATCGATCACGCACATACTTGTCTCGGACAAGTGGGAGATTGTTGGAGTAGTGTCCTCCGACAATAGTGCGTTGATTAATAAATCTCAATTATAGAATTGACAGGGATCAGTTTATAAGATAAATTTATCAGTTGATCAATGTAAATCAATAACGATTGGCCGTCTAGGGTTTGACGTTATTGTCGTCGTAAGACGGCGGAGATCGACTGGTCCCTATCGGTCATACCTATATAGGATAACGTGATGAACTCCTGTCAGCCAGTTAATGGTTAACTGGCAATGTGTTTAGTATCTGGCCGAAGAGTTTATTATATTATTAATTATATGATAATTAATAATAAATAAACAGACTGATAAAATAGAAATTTTTCAGTGTTTAAATTACTAAATTCGAGATTAGTAATTATAGGGTGTTGTCGTGATTTGTCAGTCGTGACAAATTTAGCTAGAATTAATTACAAGAGTTGTAATTATTAGCTAAAATATGATTAGAAATAATTATTATATCAATATATAATAGTTAATTGTAACTTAATTAGTTAAGTTATGAAATGACTAAATTAACCTTACTATACCTTAAAGGTTGGTTAATTTAAGTGGGGGCAAATTAGTAAATTTGATTCACTAATTTAACCCACCACTATATATAGTCTAACCATGATTATACTATATACTACTAATCATTTTTTTTTTCACACAAAAACACACACAAAAAAAAAAAAAAGGAAAGAAAAGATCATCTTCTTTTCTTTCTCTACTTGGCCGTGCACTTCACCATAGCCACCAAGCTTTTTGAGCTTTGCATGTAGCTCAAAAACACATCTAAACACAAAACTACTTCATCCTAATTGATCCTAATTGTTAGGGATTAGGACTAGTTTGATTTTGGGGTAAACCGAGTTATTACTAGCACATAATAACTCGGTTTTCTCGTGAATCCTTTGGTACGTACCGTGGGAGATTAGAAGAGCTCAAGAATTGAAGTTTGGAAGAAGGATCATCCTTGTTAAGCAGCTCAAGACACTCCTTAGTAAAGGAGAGCACAACCTAGAGCCAAAACAAGGTATACGATCTTTAAACTCGGTTTTTAGTTGTTTTTAGTAACATGCAAATCGATCCCCACCTAAGGTTTAACTTAATTGAGTTATTAAGTGTTGTTTAGAGTGTCTAAACCACCTTAGGTTCTAACAGGTTTGTCTCCTAAGAACAAGTCAGCGACGATCTTATATGAGGATAATGCTGCATGTGTTGCACAGTTGAAGGAAGGATATATTAAGGGCGACAGGACTAAACATATCTCCCCAAAATTCTTTTTCACTCACGATCTTCAGAAAAATGGTGATATATTAGTGCAGCAGATTTGTTCGAGCGACAACCTCGCAGATGTATTCACAAAAGCACTACCTACCCGCACATTAGAGACTATGGTTCAGAAGCTTGGACTCCGTCGACTCAAAGATTTCAAGTGATGTATCCATCAGGGGGAGTAATTGCGCGCTGCACTCTTTTTCCCTTGATTCTGGTTGAATAATGTACTCTTTTTCCTTCTGGGGTTTTTCCCACGCGGTTTTACCTAGAAAGGTTTTAATGAGGCATGTTCTTTGATTATGTACATCCAAGGGGGAGTGTTATAGAATATTATATTTATGGATGTACATACACCCAGAATATTCTAGACTAGGGTTTACTATATTGTACAGACATATATATATGAATGAACCCCACAATAATACAGGAGGTTTTTCTGCTCTCTAAACACACTCTCTATTCTTTAACACAGATATATTTATTCTTACCTTTTTTGGTAAACTCTAACACATAGAGTTTATTTTCAACTCCACTGAATCTAAATACAACAGGAACATTGGACAAGAACAATTACACAATCCCTCTACCTCATCCTCACCAACATAAACAATCAAACCCAGATCCGCCCTTCTCGCCGGAGTCGTCGAAATCCGGTCACTGTGCCGGCGACCTCGCACACCAACCAGTCAGACATCATGGTATCCCACAAACGGTATTCCATCGATCGCGCCTTTCTTCGTTTAACCGTTTCCATTAATTTAATTATATTTTTTTTCAAATTTCAAGTTTTGCACTTTGATTTGTTTGTAAGTTGTATTCTCATGACTTGGTGTTAAGCGGTGGTTGTGGCCGGTAGGTTTGGTGGTCAATCGGGTAGGTGGGACCGTGGGAAAGGAGAGGTGGTTTTTTTTCCTAAAATGATTCTGACGTTGGTCATCTATTCACTAAATGAAATGAATATTTGGAATTTGGATAGCCTACCTATCAGTAAAACGAAATAAATTGGTAAAATACAGCTATTTTATTATAATTAAATACCGAATTTTTCATCCGAATTTTTGAGGATGAGAACATATTAAACGTGTATTTGAATGTATCCGCTTTTTAAAAGTCAACGTTTTCTAAGACGAATATTTGATCGTATTTTTGAATATTTTTTCCGTTTAAAACTCGCCGTATTAAACTCCGTTTAATATCCAAACTAACAGAGATATCTACAACCCATAAATAACTTAGGTAGTACAAGTATATATCGGGTGAGGATTCCATGTAATTCATATGTTGTAGAGTTGGTAGAGTTTTACCAAAAAGGGTAATAAGACAAAATAAAGAGAAAAAGTTTCTAGGGTTTTTGATGGATTTGTTCTTTTTCTCTTAGGCCGGTCTTTAAATCATGATGACCTAGCGGCCCAGCATATCAGCGGCCCAGCCAACTTGTTGTAGGATTCCATCGAACGCTGCGTTCAATTTACCGAGCCTCATAATATGGTGATACCAAATATGGCTGGGCCGCTGATATGCTGGGCCGCTAGGTCATCATGATTTAAAGACCGGCCTAAGAGAAAAAGAACAAATCCATCAAAAACCCTAGAAACCGAAAATAATGAAAAACCATCTGCTCCCCCCATCTAAGGCTACCTTACCTTGTCTTCCCTCTCCCCAAACAACAATGGCGAAAACTGAGGAGGAAGTCACTTTCGAAGAACTTGGCCTTGACGCTTCCCTAATTCGCGCTCTCCGTAAGAAAGGCTTTCAAACCCCTACGCCTATTCAGCGCGACGCGATTCCCAAAATTCTCGTCAGTTTCTTTTTTTTTTTTTTTCAATTATGATGATGATTGTTGTCCGTACTAGTAAAATTCGTCAAAATTAATTTGTGCAGGAGGGTAAGGATGTACTCGGCAAAGCACATACAGGGTCAGGGAAGACAATTGCTTACCTGCTTCCCTTGCTTCAGAAGCTCTTGCTTTCTGGTTCTGGTTCGGGTTCGGGTCCGACTGCAATTGTGCTTGTTTCTAGCAGTATATTACGCAGTCAGGTCCATTCGGAAATTAACTCGCTTTTAAGATTGTGCGGACATGGGTTGAGAGTTGCTGAGGTCACTGACTCCCTCACCGATTCTGAGTTGGTTAGTTCGTCTCTTTTGATATAATTAGAAATTGATTTAATTTAATTAATTGAAATAGTTTTTTTTTAAGGTAATTAATTGAAATAGTTGATTTCGATTCAATTGTGTTTGAAACAGGTGTTTTCAAGGAGTCCTCAGGTTGTGATATCAACCCCAGCTTGTATAAGCACTTGCTTGTCTCGAGCAATTTTACACCCAAATGCACTCGAGGAGTCACTCTCCATGCTCGTTCTCGATGAGGTCATGATCTGTCTATTAAGTTTGAAAGTTCACGTCTTTTTTAATTTCTTAGTCGATGATACTCCATATTTTCACTAGAATTATAATCAATACGTTTTGTAATTTGTTCAGGCTGATTTACTTTTGTCATATCTCTACGAAGACGACCTCAGGGCTCTCATAGCACATGTTCCTAGAGCTTGCCAATGCATTTTGATGTCTGCAACTTTCAGGTCTTACTACTTCATAGCATTCGTATTTTATCGAATACTGTATTTCTTTGGAGGATTCGAGTTTGATTTGTATGTGTTATGTTTGAATGCAGTGATGATGTTACTGATAAGCTCAAGAGTATTATTGCTCTACACAATCCTGATGTAACCCTATTAGAAGTTGATGGTGGAGAGCATCGGACAATCACTCCGATTAGTATTAATCAATACTCGGTAATTAACACCAATTCTGCACTTGTAAACTATTCCTTGTAAATTTAGTATCTAGTTGATGTTGTAGCATGGACGTATTTGACATTCTCCCTAGTTACTTGAACATCATTTTTGTCATCCTTTGAATGAGATTGGTTTCTACTTTCAAGGCTGATAACAGATAGCTAGTCTCATTTGATAGGTTTAATAATGTTTATGAGCTGTTCCATCATGTCTTAACCAAAATGTCGGGGATTTGATATTCTTGCATTTTTGTCTAGATATCTTGCGGTCCTGATGACAAGCTTGTCTACATCTTGGCACTCCTAAAGTTGGAGCTGGTTCAGAAGAAGGTGCTGATATTTACAAATACAATGGGCACGGGATTCCGGCTTAAGCTTTTCTTAGAAAAGGTATTTTAAATTGGTCGCCTGTACATTTCCTCTATTTCTGATTTAGGCTTTCACGCTACATAAAGTTATGTTGTTCAGTTGTTCTACTCGTGGTGTAAGTTGTAAGGTACTTTTAACGACGTTTAATGAAATTGTGACTTCTTTTTGTGAGTGATGGCAGTTTGGGATCAAGACAGCTACTCTGAATGCTAAGTTGCCGAAAAATTCACAAGAACATATTCTTAAGGTATATCTGTATATATTACTGTCTTTTATAATATGTCTTCTACTCTCGGCAGTATGTACTCTCGGTGGTATCTCGATTCTCATCAGTGTGTATGTGGCTCTCTTGATCACTTATTTGCAGGCATTCAATGCTGGTCTGTTTGATTACTTAATTGGAACTGACCTAAAGGAGGTGAAACGTGATGGAGAAGATTTAGAGTCGGAAAAATGCAAAAACAAGCGGAAGCTAGTGTTTGACCCTGATTCCAGTATATCTAGAGGCGTCGACTTCCAGAGTGTTCACACCGTAAGCATTTTAATCAAGATTTATAAACAATTTTCCATGAAGTATTGGATGTGTAAGAGTAAAACAATGTGTATCATTTTATGAGTCAAGTTCTTGCCTAAGATGGAAATAGAAACAATTGGATGGACTTGACAAAATTAGAGATGGGAACGACGACTGACTCGTTCATTTCTTTCTGATCTGCAGGTTGTAAACTTTGAGATGCCTCCAACTGTTGATGTATATATTCATCGTATTGGACGCACAGGAAGAGCTCATAATACCGGAGCATCTGTTTCTCTTGTAAGCTTGCGGATTCTGTATCTATACCTTTCTATTCCTTCATTTTCAGCTGACAACTAATACTGGTTTCTGAGTATGATAATCTTTCTCACTGTGTAATAATATACCTATACTAATAGGTCTCTCCAGATGAGATGGAATTTTTTGAAGAATTGAAATCTACATTTGCAAAGAACAGAAGCGGATTAGGAGACCTGATTGCTCCTTTTCCATATCTCACAAAGAATGCAGTGGATTCACTAAGATATCGAGCAGAGGTACTACTTCCAGTTCTTATATCTTCTGTTGGCTGTTTTTTACTCGCAACTAATCAATGCCAAAGCGTAGCTTGTTAACCTTTAAGAGTAGCTCACTTGAATATGCTAATATGTGTGTTGCTTGCAGGATATGGGAAGGAGTGTGACACATTTTGCTGTAATAGAAGCGCAGGCACAGGATATTAGGAATGAAATGCTCAACTCTGAAAAGTATGTTCTCTTGTCGAGAAGTTGGTATTAGCTGGTACATTATGTTGGAAACCTGTTCAAAATGCTGTCAATGTCACTCAACAGTGGTTGTTTATTTGCATTCTTTGCAGGTTGAAAGCGCGCCTTGAAGCTAATAAGCCAAGAGACCTGGGTAATTTTCTATCTCTAGGGAGTTGTTTCCATTCATCTAGTGCATGTATGAGTTGAGATTTCTGATGTGGGATCATCTTTTGTAGAGCTTTTGAAGCATGACAAAGTTATCGGCAAAAAGGAACCACCTCTATACATGCGTGACATACCTGAATATTTATTGGATCCTGCCACACAAGAAGCGAGCAAGACGATGGTTAAACGTTATTGTGCTGGAAAGGGGAATGAGTCAGGTCAGCACCCGGCCGGGCGTAAGAGAAGAGTCAGGAAAAGTAGAGATCCCATCAAGGCAAAATCGGGACAGGTAACTCTTTCATAACTTCTCGGGAAAGATTGTTTATGATGAATTTTATATTCGTTTTTATTATCTCATATATTTCCTAGTTTGTATGATAGTGATTAGAGGTGATATGAGTGTATTCGGCCTTGAAGACAGTATGATGCTGGATAGGGCGGTGTGGAGTATAGAGTATAATAACTTTTTATGGTTTTCTTTGTTTGTTTTGCAAAAGGTTTTCTAGTGAATTTCCTACTTTCTCCTTCTTTATTTGAACTCTTTCTTCTTAACTTCTATGAAGATTTTCCCGGCATGTATACCATACTCTCGGGACTATGTACTCCCGAATTTGCTTTTATGTACTTTAGCGGGGTTTTCATGTACTTTTGCAAGTTCTTCATGTACTTTTGCAAGTTCTTCATGTACTTTAGTGGATAATTTATGTATTTTTGTGAATTTATGTATAGTTTTAGTCATTTGCAACCAAGATAGATTAATAAAACTTTGAATTGATATTTTTAGGTTCTAACGTATTTAAGTAAACATTTTTCATCCATTAAGAGACTCTAATGAATTGATAATCGATATTTTCAACTTTGTATTTCAAGATCGAGTACATCTTTGTATTATTCAACATATTTATACTTCCAAATACTATAAATATTAGCAAAACTATACGAAAATGGTTTGATGTGTAAATTTACACCGTTTAAACAAATAATACACAAAATTGTACTTAAAGTACATTAAATTAGAGTAAAAGTACATTAACTTCTATGTTAATGTACACAATCAGATAAACGAGAGTACGTACTCTCGGGTGTATACAATAATTTTCCAGATTTTCCACACCTATTTTGCATGTTCATAATCATTATCTTTGTTCATTTTGTTTCCTTTTCCTTTGTTTGATTTAGAACTTTTGTCAAACGTGTTTCGCTACTTTTGTACAAGTTTTTGTTTGATCCTTAGCTTTAATTGTTTATTGCTTACATTTGATGGTCTCAGAGCACTAATGTTAATAGTAGTCCAAAATGATTCACGTAATTGGCTTATTTGTGTTACACAGGGAACGAATGAACGTAACAGGATGAGTAGGAAGGGTAGCGAGAAGCTAGGCTACACTCACGGTTCTTCAGCACATCCGTATCTAGTACGGTGTCAGACACGAACATCAACTACACACTGTACATCATAATCTGGGATGTTGAAAGCTCCTCACTTACTTTCCCTCTTTGGCCACCAAAGGACATGACTGTTAAGGAATTACTTAGTTTGTTAAGGTTATAACTGTTATGCCTACATTTTATTGCAGCGGTAAAACTTATGATTGCATTGTTGATCTAATTTGTTGTAAACATTGATGATATACTCCTCACTTTCATAGGGAAATCAAGCTGATCCTAATGAAAGAATAGGTAGGGATTTTGGATTTGGAATCCCTGGATTTGCATTTGCCCATTTACACAAATCTGACAGGCTATGTAGTAGCATAATGTTGATTCTTGAGATTGGATGTTGTACCCTATTCTTTTAATCGAACACCCTTGACATGGCAAATACAGGGTTTGGACTTAGGAGCTGTGAGTCCAGCCATGGTTTGAAAGGTAGGGATGTAGTTGCCAGAGCAAATACATGGTCGGGGTAGACATTTGCGTACTTTGCTTCCCTTACTACAGAAGCTGTTGTTTTTGGGTTCTGTTTCTGGTTCGGTTGAGACTCTTGAGAGTTGTTGAGATCGCGCTAACTCCATTGCGCATGAAGTATCGTTCTGTATCTATTCCTTTGGATTTGCGTGAGTTCATGTGTGCTGAAAGTAGTGTCGTAACTCATAACAGTAGCCTTCAAAAAAAACAAACTCATAACAGTAAGTTTCTATGATTTTGGTCTTTTTTTTTTTTTTGGCGAGGGCAAAAACCACCCGAAACACAAATTAAACAAGATTATAACCTACCACCTAAACTACGTTTCCTCGCTTGTTTGGCCTTCTTGTGGCAAAATTAAACAAGATTATAACCTATACCTAAACAGGATTTTGATCTTGTAGCAAAAGTAAAAGATGATGAGTTCATGCATTTGGAGGATGATCTTCTGCAGGTCCTTGTTTTTCTTGGGATATTATTGATAATAATTAGGGGTGTGTAAAACCGGTTTCGGTTAACCTACATACTTTTTTCGGTTAACCGTGAACTTCGATTAGCTCCGAGCCCGACCCTAAGCCGTAACCGTATGTTCATTTAACCACAACATCGGTTAACCTAAAATTGCGGTTCAGTTTCGGTTGGGTAATGGTACTTGTAAAACATTTAAAACATAATGAGATAAATAATTTTTTTTTTAAGGAAAATTAATGTGAGATAAATATTGGACTAAACATGAAAAGTGAAATGGTTAATTTTAACGTTTTAGTGGTTCAGATCACGAGAGTTGAAGCATTAGTGGGTGTGAATCTTGAGATTGCTGAGAATTGGAGACTAATTGAAATAGTGGTAGGGTAATGGGCCAAATTGTCAACAAAACAGTAATACTAAACGTAACCTAAAAAATACTAACGCAACCTATTTTTTCCATTTTTATTCATTTTTTACCCTTAATGATCCTTTCCTCCCTACACTTTTTTGAAGTAAAGGACTTTAATGATTTTCACAAAGTTTGTCATTCGATTGCACTAGAATACCAAAAAAAGAATATCATCAAAATTATGGGACGTTCAAACATTACCGATGAAGTTAAAATTCCGTCAAAAAAATTCAAAACCTATTTATTAGATGATTGTGTGAAGTTCATTGGAGATTTTTCTTTCTAAATTCGGCTAATTCACGTGGTGCCCCCAAGGTATGTCAGAATGCGTTTGATGCCCCTACCTTTGAAACTTGTACAATTTGTTGCCCTCAAACTTTATCCCTATAGGCACATAGTGCCCCTACCCCCTAACACCGTTAGCTTTTGGATGTTAAAAGATGATGTGTCATGTGTTTAGTGAAACAGAAAATTCACGTGGCGACCCTGAACTTTGCCAAATTGCACGTGGTGACCCAAATTTTAACTTTGCGCACACGGTGACCCTGAACTATGCAATTTGTGCATGTGGTGACCCTGTTTTCAAATTTTCAGATTTACCGTTATAACACCGTTAGTATTAATGTTGAAAGCAACTTTATTTCTAATTAATTCATTTAATTAACATCAATCTATAATTCTGTACTAATAACCTTTAACCCCCAAAACTAATCCCCACCCATTCTTTCTCCTCCCATCTCCCCAGCCCAACAAGTCAACAACCATCCTCTATCACCGGCGCCGATTACCCTGCCGGGAATGACGCCCATGCCAATTACTTAATGACACCGATGCTGACAACCCGCCTCTTCTGCCTCGTCTTCATCTTCCTCTTTTCAATAACATAAACAATCATCATCATCCTCTTTTTCCTCCCTCTTATCCAGATTCCTGTAACGCAACGAGAATGGCGAGGTGAGAGAAAGCTTAAAACTTATTGAACAAGCACCACCCTTGACTCCTGTAGCGCCGCCAGCAACGGATCAACGGCTTTGCTCGCCTCGCCAGTCGCCCCCACTCTTGGTCAACGCATCCGGATTTGGGTGGTATAATTGGAGAAGACGCGGGAAGGTGGGAGTGTTTAGCGGTGATTTTGGCAGAAACTGTTTATGTGGCTGGGGGAGCTGATTTCGGGGGGGGGGGGGTGGGGACATGAGGGGCGGTGACTGGGGTGGTGCACATAGGCAACAACAGTGGTGGTGTGTGGGTTGTTGCAGGGGCTGTTGTTTGGAGAGGAGAGAGGGACGGAGGATTGGGGGGATTTGGGTTTGGACTTTGGTATTAGTCTATTAGAATTAGATAATTGTAAAAATATAATTCTAATTAGTTAAATGGGGGATCAGAGCTTAATGATGGATACAGTTAACACCGTTATAATGCATTTTGAAAATAGGGTCACCACGTGCACAAAGTGTATAGTTCAGAGTCACCGTGTGCGCAAAGATAAAGCTTCGGTCACCACGTGCAATTTGGGAAAGTTCAGGGTCACCACGTGAATTTTCCGTTAGTGAAATAAATAAAATCTTGTGTAATTAATATTTAAAAAATAAAAATACAATCAAAAAATTAGAATTTTTTTTCTCACATCTTTCCCAGCAACTTATCCCCCCGGCCCACCCTCCCCACCACCCCACCTACCACCGTCGACCACCCCACCCACCTCCCCTCTCCCTACCTTCACCACCACTGGGCCGCCCATAGCGGCGCGAGCCCATTAAAACAAGACATCCGATAAGACGGGCATCAAAACACCCCAAAAGCCCCATTCTCCCGATTTTCTCTCTCCTCAACCATTGAACATCCACCACCATTTTCCTCGAATCAACCATCAGCCATACCGCCGCCTCGACTTGCGCCACAGCCACGACCATATCTGCCCATCTCCGGCAAGCTTTGCCTAGATATGTGCGATTTGGGGTTTAAAACGTTGTAGATTTGCTAGGTTTGTGGCGGTTTCTTCGATAATAACCACCATTATAGTGGTCGATGTGGGAAGACGCATAAGATGGGTTTGTTCCCGGTGAGCTCCGCGGTGGTTAATGCGGAGGCGGTGGTGGTGTGTAGTGGGCGGTGACTTGGGAGGGTGGTGGGTCCGTTGGGGAGGAGAGATAAATAAAAGTTTGGATTTTATTTTCTTCTAATTATTAATTTTTATTTTAAAATTATAATCAAGTGTAGTGATTAATGGTGCCATGTCATCACTTAACCCTCTAAAACTAACGGCGTTAAGTGGAAGGCCACCACGTGCCTATAAGCGTAAAGTTCGGGGGCAGCAGAGTGTACAAGTTTCAAGAGTAGGGGCGCTAAACGCATTCTGACATAGTTCGGGGGCACCACGTGAATTTGTCGTTCTAAAATTAGGTCAAAGGAAAAATACAAGTGAAAAGGTAAGAAGTAACATGAAGTTTGAAAATCAGTGTACATGAATGACATGATGAGTATAAGTAGAGGATGATGAAGGATGACATTATAACGTGATAGGGGAAGAAAACAAGAAGTCAAGAAAGCAAGTGATTTGATGAAAAAGCAATTAGAGCTATGATTTGTAATTTTGGGAGATTTGAGGGTAGTATAGGTATTTTGATAAGTTACGTTAGTTAAAAAAAAGTTGCGTTTAACAATCATGTTAAATAAGAGAGACTGATTTTTGGTGGGCCGGATAAGTGGTACCACTTAATTATGGGTGTTGCTATTTGACGCCCGAATTTGGTGGGCCTATTTGCCACCCAAAAATGTGATGTACCGACATTGCCCCTTACCTTAAAATTTTCAGATTTTGTTACCCATTGTGCCCCTTTGCCGTTTATTCATGAAGGCTTCACACCTACTTTAATTACTTTACTTATGATAATTATTACTTATTATCATCTTCATTTATTTCCTTACTTTTTATCATCTTTATCGTTATTTTTTTGAACTTCATCAGGATTTACTTCATCTTGATTTGTTTCTTACTTCATCTTCATTTCTTTTTTACTTCATCTTCATTCTAATATTACGAGGGAGAGTTATGGTTCTGTTATAAAAACAACAATGCGAAATTACGAGCGAGAGTTATGGTTTTGTTAACAACATCAACATCATCTTCATCATCAGCGTTTAATCATGAGTTTTGTCAACAACATCAACATGAAAGATCGTAGATGATCGGGGCTCGAAATTCGTGGTGTAATCATGAGTTTAATTGATGTAAGAACATTTTTTTTTTGAAGCACATTTACAAGGAGATTATGTGGGCCCTGTTTTAGGAATATTATGTGGGCCCTGTTACAGGGATATTATGTGGGCCCAGTAATGGGCACTATTTTTGTTGGTATTGTGAGTATGATTGTTGCATGTTTGAGTATGGTTTTTTCATGGTTTTATTAGCACGTGGTGTGAGGGATATTATGTGGGGCCAGTTTCAGGGAGATTATGTGGGCCCAATTTCAGGGAGATTATGTGGGCCCATTTATGGGCGCTGTTTGTGAGTTTGTGAGTATGATTGTTGCATGTTTGAGTACGTTTTTTTCAAGTTTTTATTAGCACGATGTGTGAGTATGTTTATTGCATGTATGAGTTGATTTTTCAATATGTTTCTAATAGTGTAGTACATGTGGCTTGTGTGTTAAGTTTGTGAGTAATTTTGGTTGTGTTTTTTTATGTTAGCTAAACGTTAAAGATTTTGGTGGAGACAAAGTTGATTACACTCCCTTATTTATTACTTCTCAAAGATTCACATCATATGACGAGGCTTTCAAATGGGCAAATGATATAGCTATGAGTAAAAGTTTTTTTCTCGTTAAGTCTTCTAAGAAAAGCCGATCCCATGAACTTTCGAGGTTCTATATAAGTTGTGATAAGGGTCGAAGCAGAGCAGGAAATAAGCTGAATTCTGATATTGAGAAGAGGAGGTCTATAACAAAAATCGGGAAGTTTAAATGTCCGTTTTCTTTAAGAGTACAAGAGTTGGATGGCACGACTTGGTGCATCTGTGGTGTAAATAAAGGAGGGACTCACAATCACATGTTTGAATTCTATAAGGAAGGGCATAGGCAAAGGGTGGGTTTCTCAACCATGGACAGGGAACGAGTAGGACTTTAGAGGCTGCTCATGTCTCTGTTCGTTCTATGAAGAAGTTCCTAAATGACTCCAAAGAAGATGGTTGCCATAATTCCAAACAATTCTACAATGAGAAACAAAAGATAAGGCTTAATAGAATGGGAGAATTGGATAAAATTTCGTACACTTTCCTACAAGCTAAGGAGCATGGTTATATTTGTTTTCACGACAACGATGGCGTGCAACTGACTCATATATTTCTATGTCATCCAATTGGTCTACTAATGTTACGTGCTTATTGTCTGGTAATATTAATTGATGCAACTTACAGGACAAATAAGTACAACATCCCATTGATTGAGATTCTTGGATGTACCCCGGTTCGGATGAATTTTACCATCGGTTATGCTCTTATGAAAGACGAGACGTTGTCATCTTACTCTTGGGTTTTAACGCAGCTTAAGAACTTGTTGGGTGATATAGTTCTAACGGCAATTGTTATGGATAAAGAAATAACAATGTTCAAGCCTCTTGCTGAGATATTCCCTATGTCAGTCTCGCCACTTGTTGTGCCGTTGACACATAAACAAGAAAGTTGTCGTTCATGCGACTAAGTTGTTTGACCGTAATGAAGAGGCTGCGAAGAGAGTGTTAAGGTCGTATTGATATCCGTTAATAGATTCCCCAACAGAGGATGGTTTTAAGGCTCGTCGAAAGGCACTCCATGCCAATTGGGACAACAAGCTTTTTGGACTTAGCTCGTACCTTGAGAAGGAGTGATTGACTCATGCGCTGAAATTTGTGAGAAGTTTATTTGTTACCGTCTTATTAGAGACCCATCTTCCGTTCCACAATGAAATTGCTAGGAGCATGTGAATTTCACACACGTTTCTATAACAATATAACAATAAAATGATGAAAATACAAATATATAACTATAAAAGGACAATATAATAAATCGTCAATCATAACATATTTGCATATCAACTTACAGGTTTGGTTGTATCGGTATTCGATCATTCACCAACTGCCACTCATGAACTTTATAATGGCCCAAACCCAAGTCCGACATCAATGTATAAAATAAATCCACCTATTCGGGATCCGGTAACATAGTAATTGTTGAGTGAATTGGCTGCATATTATTAAAAAAAAAGTAAAGGATGATCACCATATCCCCATGAATTTTCTTGTGGAAAGGGTCGTTGATGGATCTCATTGAATCCAATACTGCGATCCTCCGATCTCTTGCATCAAACACATAGCAACACCAATGCTCCTTAAAGCAAATGGGGATGAAGAACTACACGTCCACGCACACGTACAATATAATTGAGAGTTATATATGGACTATGGTGAAGTTCGAATTAGTAACGCACAAAAAAATTAGAGGTGGGTTTAGAATTTACCATTGAACAATTGTTGTAGTCATATTTCTTCTAAAACTTCACCATATTCTTCACCGAGTTGTTCATATGATCTCCACAAACTTTGAAGACCGGTGTTCCCTTGTCATCTTGAACGGTTGCACATTGTTGCAATTCATTTCAAAATTAAAGAATTGGTTGGTTGTTTTGAGAACATAAAACAACTCATACTAAAGGTTTGTACTAACCATGAACTCAGGATAAAACATAAGCTTCGGATTCTGTTTGCCATCATTCCATTTTTTGTTCAACAACATGGCAACTGTCCTCACAAGAGGTGACTTCACTTCCGCCCGTGTTGTGATGCAATCCCGCAGCTCATGTACAACGATGTACATCCCATCAACCCGAATGGCATTTTCTGTTGGAATGTTGTCTTGTTTTTTTACCCCTGACTTGGTTCCTAATAATATACAAGTAATATTAGGACTACATTATATTAAATCAAGGCTTCCATCTCGGTGAGTATATAGTAGTTTACCTTGTGGGGGTTATGTGATTAGGATTCGACAAGATGTAATCAATCACCTCTTCGGCTTGTTTGTTAGGCTTCAACGCTTTTGCCGTAACTCCATCATCATCAAACAAGTTGTGGGTAGTCAGCCTTCTTTCTCGACTAAACTGGTTGATGAACTCCAGTACTTTAACATCATTAGATGTTGGGTTTGATGAGGCCGACTCTTCTGGTGGTGGCGTAGTCAACTCGGCAAAAACAAAAGAAGATTCTTCCGCTTGTGGAGCCATAAGTTGAGTCTCACTTGTTGGGTGACTAGCAGCAGCAGCAACATAATCATATTCTTGCGCTTGGGGAGCCATAAGTTGAGTCTCTTTAGATGGCAAAGATCCCAGGACACTAGCAGTATTCCCACCACCAACAGTTGCAGCCTGGGCTAACGATACACTAGCAGTTTCAGTTCCCGGGCTCCTAGTTTGAATTTGTGGGATTTGAAGTTCAGATTCTGGGATTCCAAAAAGTCGGCCAACAATATCATTAGCAGTACCCTCATCACCATCATCACCCTGTTTAGGAATGTCATCCCCACTTCCACCTCACCAGCCATCTCTATTTTTAAAACCATCGAAATTCCAATTATCCTCTAGTTCATGCTGATTTACAAAATTGATATCCCTCAGATAGTCGTGACATGAGTCGTCGATTAAAGGAATACTGCCTTGCTCAACATGAGTTTCCTTACCAACAAGCCATTTAGAAGAACGTTGTTGAAGATAGTATATACTAATATTGCACCACCAACGGCTATTTTTGGGATATTCAGTCTAAAAAGCTGCCACAACCAACTTAACAAATTTGAAACTGTTTACAGAATAAGATAAACTAAACTGAGTACAATAAACATTAGTCTGTGTATGAAACAACCAACTTAACAAATTTGCAACTGTTTACAGAGTAAGAGAAACTGAACTGAGTACGATAAACATTAGTCTGTGTATGATATCTAAACAATTAACTATTGTCTATCTATCTATCCTAAATATCCGGAATAAACATTTCAAATCTCGAAAAAACTAATCTAACTTAATGTATGTCGCTTGTACCGATCGTACAAGGGTCGAGCTGAATCAAGAATGGCAGAAAACTCGTGAGCGCGTATTGATCTTTCATCGGCATCAGCATCAATCAAGGGACCCAGAAGTCGCACAATCTCCATTGTAAACTACATTAACATTCAACGAGATTTTTAACTTCACATTAAACTGTATATACGGAGTGAACTTAGGTAAACCGGAACATACCTGCTGTCGGGAACGTAGTAATTCTATACGAGCGTCAGATACTACAACTGGGTCGACTATAAGCGGGTGAGAGATGCCAAGGTACCATCTAAAATAACCAGATGACACTGAGTGCAAAGGGTCAGCAACAACTGAAATACCATCAAGCATCATTGAATGGCACTGTAAGCTACTCCACAAATGGTCACACATCACAAGAAATCTTACGTCATAAGACGTCGCCGAAACAGGGCGATAGGCAGTAGTAGGTGGTGTTGGGGAGCTCGGAATAACCTGCCTTATCCATATTGTCGCAGGCACCGAGAAAGGTCGTAATACTCATTCACATCCGAGAAACGAATGCACCGAGTGTAAAGCGACCGGGGTACCATTTTACCCGGCCCACTACCATATGGGAGCCAAACAACCTGCTCTGCCTTCATGCTGTCCAACACCGAGCGGTAGTGCCTAGCCGTTAGACACTCAAAATACCAGCTCCGGCTCAGGTGTCCCACTTCACGGAACGAGGCCGTCCTCCGACAAAACACAAGCCTCGGACATTATAGGACGCACACAAGGAAAATACTCGTAAATCCAGGCCTGGAGAAGGGTCAAACAACCACAAATGTTCTTTGCATCAGCTCGGGACGCTATCCCAAGTTGCCTATACAAATAGGCGAGAGTACCAGCACCCCAGGCATACTTCTCCACCTGGCTATAATCCTTAAGAAACAAGTTGACCCGCCGCATGGACACAATTTCCACTCTTGTCCACAAACAACGTGAAACCTAGAAGATACAATAGGTACCCCTGTACCTCAACCTCCTTATCACGATCTTCCCTCAACAAATCCATCATATAGTCCACTAGCACACCACCAGATTTGTAAATAGGAGCTTTCTCACCTCTATTTGGAGCAACTAGTTGTCTCAATTCTTGTGGGAGACAACCCAGGAGATCACACATGTCAGCTTTATTGTAACAACCCAAAATTTTGACCAACTATAAATAGAAATAAATTTAGAATTGTCACGCCGCAATTAACTACCAAGTCAATTGCTAGGCTAGAAATTCAACTACAATAAACCAACGGAAAATAAAACAGCGGAAGTCTTTAAATGTCGAGCTATAGTTCTCAAAACGAAATCCAAATTACATAGTCAAAACAAAATGAAGTCTGAGATAAAAACAAAGTCTTTCGAAAACCCCAACATGATCAGCTTCGTAAGCATGCAGCCATATCATCAAGACCTGTCAACTATGCCATCGAAGATTGACATAGGCCCCAGAACACGGTAGGGACGAACCAGAAAACAGAACGTCAGCACAGGCTGAGTAAGAACTAACAAGCATAAAAAACAAATAAGATACGCGCCTTGAGGCGCGTAGCTAACAAGAACGAATTGACGTTACAACATAGGAATACCAATAGCAACAGAGTGCATTATCAAAAGAGCATCGTCGCTCGATATATACATTACTTAATCATATTTTCGGCCAGGGTCCTACCCCATAGCCCCCACTTAACGAACTTTGTTCGAGCTAGAGTTGTAATAATCGCCCTAATAATCCCGAGTGTGCACACCCCTCGCAAGACAGGCCGGTAGGACGAGTTCCCATCTAGGAGGAAGACTATTAGGAAGTCGGTAGCTAATCCGACCCTACGTACCTTGATCAGAGGTATATCAAACGATGATCGGTCGAGCCGAATCCATCGTACTCTAGGTGGCCTGGAGTCATTTATTTTCTTTCATCCATTTTATATACGTTATTCAAAGATGCATTTTTTGACGATACAAATTATAATGATCATAATCGATAGATACTTGAAGCGAACAAAAACACAAGCGACAATCATACACACCACTCGACCGAGTGGCCGAGTGGTGGTCTCGGCTAGAGGCCGAAGGGCCGAGGAAGGCAAGAGGGCCGTGGGGAGTATGGTGGTCGAAAGACCGCAAACGAACATTGATAAGACGGAAGGGAAATATGCTCAATGATATAATTAGGCACAAGCGAAACGGATAATGAGAATGAACGTATAAAGCAAGAATATATGATGTTCAAGCGAATTAGTGTATCAAACAAGATAATGATTAGTCAAGAGGATTGTGATCAACGTTCTTACCTTACAACGCTAATCCTTAATCATCCAATTATAAACTCAATCCACAATTCCCTAATCAAAAAGATGTAACCATAAGTCTTACAACTCACAACTATCACTAATATGAAACGGATCCACAAAGGGACAGTGGTAAAGAAACACGAATAACGTCTACCTCCGATATTGGATGACCACCAAATTTTAATATGTTGTATAAGGGTATGTCAGAAACCTCTCCTCAAACTTTCGTCCACAAACTCCAAGCGGATCAATTGGAATCAACTTCACAATGAACCACGAATAACAATTAGGGTTTACTCACGAAAACCAATGTAACCTTTGATACAGAAGTCTAGGCCTTACCAATTTTGGATATGTTTTCAAAACTATAGTTAGGAACATCTCCACAAAATATCGTCTTAAAATATCTTCTGAGTCGATGGGAATCATCAGAATACCGAGGCGGCGACACAGTTTCCGGGTAGATAGATACAGCTCTACTAAAACACCTCTACAGTGAGCATCCCATGGAATCTTGGCATGATCTACATGTTGTTAGATTCATATCAAAAGCACGGTTCTAACGCCACCAACCACGACTTAAGAAAAGGTCTTATCAGAAAGTTATGTGTGTTTGGAGTTGACACAGTTGTGCTGAGATCTTATGCGGATGGAGGCTACGAAAAGAAGAGAGAGGGAGAGAAGGAGGCCGAATGGTTATGAAATAAAGCAAGGGTTTTCTTTATTATATGTATATATAGGTATGAGGGTAGACTCGGGTTTGGGCTTTATTCGTTGGGTGAGATGAGTGATCCATAAACCCGACCCAAACTCAATTATAGGAACTCATTTTATCTTCCAATAATCGATTTAAAAAGTAACACCCTTATTAAATAATTACCCAAAAATACGGGGTGTTACAGTCTTCCCCCCTTAAAAGAAAGATTTGTCCCGAATCTTAAATTCATTCTCCAAAGTGTCCTCAATTACCGTCCTTCCAAGTTTATAGTTCTCCAAACACTTGTTCAGTCACACAACTCCATTTACAACCGCTTGAGCATTCGAGCAAAGAGAGGGAGATGAAAGTAAATAGGCTTATATGTGTTTGATAATATACATGGTACTAGGACACCATATACGATGAGAATAAGTAGTGACTCAACAACATAATTGCATGTATGAAAGGAAAGGAGTGAGAAATGGTATGTCAATACGTGTGCATCGTCAGTGCACAAAACGAGTACGTGTGCATCATTAGTGCACAGAATAGGTATACATGCATCGTCAGTGCATGTAGTAAGTATGTCAATTTATCAGAATAATTCGATAAGATGCAACACGATTCATATAATAACAAGTGAAATTTCACATAATTCAGAGCCAAGGACGAACATGCGACGTTCTCATCCCCCTTAAAGAAAAGGTTCGTCCTCGAACCAATGTACTTTATGTATCATGCGAGGAAATTATCTGACCATCGATAAATGCCACTTTTCACTTGTGTTTCCCAAATTGGTATTTCATTGTCTCTTTCTCATCCCCAGGTCGACCATGCTTTGTCGTATTTCCTTGTGATTGTCGTTGAAGACATGGAACACATTACTAAAATAGAACCTTTCCTGAAGCCGGCCGGCAACTCAAACTTGTACCATATCTCGATCCTTAGAAGTTTTACTGAAATATTTATGTCCATTTGAATCTCTTCGTTGCCACTTCCATGTCAAATCTTTATTGGAGTGTTCCCATCTACACAAGGTATTGTCATTTAAACCTCAGAGTACTATTTAGTATCAAGACCACCGTCGTAGAACTTGTATCTAAAATCTCAACTCACATGTAAGTTGAAATTCCACAGTCATATTTCTTAATGCATATAGGCAGCTGGCTAAACAATATCTTAACATTCCATGTATCCTTCACATTCTTGTTCGACAAAGTGAATTGACATCGATCGTCCCTCTATTGTGAGCCACTCAAGTCGTCATCCTCGTTATATTGTTGTGAGCTCATAAAAGACGTTGTAACCTTTTAAGCTAAACTTTCATCTCCATAATTGTTGTCATCTAGTGTCGTTTTACCCCGGCAAGATATTGTCGTCATCTAATAATTGTTTTATCGCACTGAATAGACTCATTTTTTTTTTTTTTTTTTGCTAATGACTTTACATAGACCTTTATGCTTGCTTGGTGTGTCAGGGATTTTTATATCCTCTATGCCATTCACGATGGTTCCATAATTCCTTAAGTTGCGGACCACAACTTTTGAGTTTCCACCTCATCGTTAACTTGTCGTCTCATACTACTCATTAAGTTTCAGTAATCTCGCTGAATGTCTGATGTTAGATCCTTGAATTATACACCTATTTCACCCTTTTCGTGATGGCCTAAACTCGAATGTCTCTAAAGTTTAAGACTATAATCATCACTTTAACCTCAATTCAAGTAGGTCATTCTCCTCATACTCATTGGGTTTCCTGAACACGCCCGCTGTAGTTCTCCAAATTTTATCCGTTCATGACTCACATCAACCCTTAAGTAATACTTAGAGTCAACTTCTTTGGTTGTGCGAACGAGTTTAATCATATAATCATATGACCTTAATGTGTTAAGAGTATCACCCGTTAGCTAGGAGTTTTCCTTCCATATCCAGTTCTCATTTGATCCTCAAAACATATTGTACAGGCCTCGGAGTCACTTTTCTCTATTTCTTGCACATTGGAGTCTTCTTGAATCCATGTCTCACAAGTGTAGACCTTAAAGCAATACACAAGCTTTATGTAACTGCAAGGAAACCCTTTCGGGACTTGATCAAACACATATTCGTATCCAAAGTTCTCAAGTGTTGACGCACTTTTTAGCCTTAGTCATTAAGACCATCACCCTAAATTGACTTGAAGAAACTTCGTCCTTGTAAACATGTAGCCTCAAGTCTCAAACTTGTCAAGCTAAAACTGATATGATTATCCTTAGTTCTCTTTTGTTGTCTTCTCATCTGTTTCATAACACCAAAGCCGCCTTAACTAATGCAATACAACTGTAATTTCTCAAAAGGGGTTTAATTTTATTTTCAGTAACTCAATACCATAAGCGTTATGTAGGTAGTATCAACTCTGATCATAATAACAATCGCTAGTTCCTCTATACAAAGGCCTTTTCGATTATCTAACACTTTTAAATTTCTTCCACGACAATTCCAATCCCATAACTCTACATCTTCGAAGTTCTCATTCCTTTCCTAGTTATTTAAACCAAAATGTACTAGGAGTCATCCTTTAACTTGAAATTAAAATCAAAGCCTCCAACAACTTCAAATCTCGAGATATGATGCTCAAAGTGCCTTGAACTCAAAGGGCGCAACAACGCTACCACCTCAAAATTACTTCACATTCCATTAACTTGTTTGTCAGGGTAAACACTATCAATCCATATCAACTAAGTTCATTTGTCGCAAGCCACAACGTCAAGAATGTAAATTTAACCAAATTAGATATAGCGCCCCCATACGTTATCTTTTCCATTAGACTTGGGTGTCAATCACTAAGCACGCCCCATCTCAATCTTAATTTATCCACCAAAACATGATCTACAATGCCTTCAGAAAGACCGATACCAAGGGCATAGTGTACAAACACCACTCATGAATAATAGCATTCCATGCATATGAAGTCTCAAAATTAACCTTGCAGTAGTGGATTCAAACAATATCTTTATGTCGACTTTGCCCTACACATTATATGGTACATCAGTCCTACTAACTTATAACCTCGATATTGTTGTAGCACAGCGACGTTCCTTTTCTACTTACGTCTACACTCCATTGTTGAAAGTCCAGAAGCAACTTATGTCTCATTTCCTTCGAGTCTTGCATGTACGCGACTAGTTGAATCTCCTTCACCACTTCGGTTTTCGAACAATTGTTGAAGTCATGACCATGTTATCTCTTCCATTTTATTAATTATACCAATCATGTACCAATAGGTGTAACTGACCTTGAACGTTGAATCTTTGTCCCCAAACCATCTAATTGTACCTCTAAAATTTTAATACCCGAATTTAATTGATCAATCCTCATGATAACCTCAAAATTTCACTTCCCATTATATATTAGGCGCCCAACACTTCTATCATATGATTTACCGAAAGAAAACTCATACAGATATATCGATGATTCGAGAACTCATGAATGTGTCCCTTTGCTCATTCATATTCCATAATACTACAATCATGCATAGGCAGTATTTACCAACGTTAGCCGTAGTTCATACAACATAGTCCCAAATCAAATTTGATTACTCACTTAAAACCCATAAGCACCAAACTTTACCCAAACGGCCCTAATTTGAAGAATCTTGTTAGGGGTCCCGAGGTAAATAGTTTACCTTTATGGTACGACTTTCAAACGAACCAAGTATGAAATCCCATGTAATACTAATAATCAACCAACCGTATTATTCGAGTGTTTTATTTGAACATACGAAATTAGAGTAATGCTTTTCTGTTTAACTCGTCCATATGATTTATCAATTACTGATTCGATTCAAATTCTGTAAGGAGAAAGACGGAAAGTAGTGCAGGCTGCGCCTTGGCCAAGACCGGTGGACACTCTCCCTGGTGCCAACGTGAGCCATTGGTCAAACCGAGTCCGGCCATTTAGAACGGGTGAGTCGAGGACACAAAACACACAGACATATAAGTTTTCAGATAGCACGTGATCACAATCAAATAACATTGACCTGAATATATTTATAGGGGCATTGTCCCCTTTTTCTAAAATGATTACAAGACACATAGTCTAAATGCAAAGAAAACTAAGCAAGGGAAATCACAGAAATCCTCAATTTTAAAGTATCGAACCCAAAATCGTGTCACTTCTAGCTTGCACTACTTTAAAACATCACAACTCTTGCAGAAATATATATTGACCTTCAATTTGTCCCAACAGAATTTGATTCATTTCGAGAGTTCCTTCAAAATTTGGGTGCTTCCAGTACCGTGAATTGCATAACAAATCCTTGTCATCTAACCCCAAAATGTCGAAAACAATCATATGCCTGATATCCTCAATAAAATTTCTCAGTTCTCTTAACGTTACTTGGCATTCCCAATTTCTCAGTTCTCTTAATGTTACTTAAAATCCGCGTCGATGGCATTTGAATGACGTAAGGTCGAGTATACAAGAACCTACAACGCATAAGCTTAGCTCCTTCATAGACTCACCATTACTAGTCCCTTCTTCGACTTTTCACTTTCCCTTAAAATAATCGTTGTACAAGATTCAATTGGTGGAGCAAAGTTAGATTGAGTAGTGTCGGCTGTTTCTACAGGAATAAGCATAGGTTCGTCTCGATTTATTTTTCCCAACGATCTTATTTGATTCAATACCATGAATAGAGTTTTATGGTTAGGAAAAGAGAAGGTAGACGATTGCTTCCAAATTTGTGGTTTACCACCATCTCACATTCACAAACCCAAGGGTATGTTCTGTCTCATATCTCACCTAAAATGGCTAAATCCTCGATCACTATAAACATTCAGTGCTCAAATACAATCATACTATCATCATCTTCAACTCATCCCTAATATAAACCCAAAAAGTGCTTAATGCCTCTATTTAACTTGCAATACTGTCGATCTATTCCAATACCCTAGTCGCCTTAAGCATTTCAATATCACATTCGAAACAATAAACGAAATTTCGAAACTCATAAATCAATAGATCATCAATTACTGTTAGCACCAAAGATAATCTCCAAAGTGGGTCGGTGTAAAATATTCACTTTTAGAACACCCAAAAATCAATCCAAGAACTCCATGGTGTAGTACAAGAAACAAGTAGCACGTAGCAACTAGCATGCGAATGAATGCACCCGACTCGCCCTCATTTTAAAACTTTCAAAATTTGTTTTGAAAACTTTTGTAGACTCGACGAATCAGAACCTAACGCTCTGATACCAACTGTAACAACCCTAAATTTTGACCAACTATAAATAGAAATAAATTTAGAATTGTCACACCGCAATTAACTACCAAGTCAATTGTTAGGCTAGAAATTCAACTACAATAAACCAACGGAAAATAAAACAGCGGAAGTCTTTAAATGTCGAGCTATAGTTCCCAAAACGAAATCCAAATTACATAGTCAAAACGAAATGAAGTCTGAGATAAAAACAAAGTCTTTCGAAAACCCCAACATGATCAGCTTCGTAAGCATGCAGCCATATCATCAAGACCTGTCAACTATGCCATCGAAGATTGACATAGGCCCCAGAACACGGTAGGGACGAACCAGAAAACAGAACGTCAGCACAGGCTGAGTAGGAACTAACAAGCATAAAGAACAAATAAGATACGCGCCTTGAGGCGCGTATCTAACAAGAACGAATTGACGTTACAACATAGGAATATCAATAGCAACAGAGTGCATTATCAAAAGAGCATCGTCGCTCGATATATACATTACTTAATCATATTTTCGGCCAGGGTCCTACCCCATAGCCCCCACTTAACGAACTTTGTTCGAGCTAGAGTTTTAATTATCGCCCTAATAATCCCGAGTGTGCACACCCCTCGCAAGACAGGCCGGTAGGACGAGTTCCCATCTAGGAGGAAGACTATTAGGAAGTCGGTAGCTAATCCGACCCTACGTACCTTGATCAGAGGTATATCAAATGATGATCGGTCGAGCCGAATCCATCGTACTCTAGGTGGAGTCATTTATTTTCTTTCATCCATTTTATATACGTTATTCAAAGATGCATTATTTGACGATACAAATTATAATGATCATAATCGATAGATACTTGAAGCGAACAAAAACACAAGCGACAATCATACACACCACTCGACCGAGTGGCCGAGTGGTGGTCTCGGCTAGAGGCCGAAGGGCCGAGGAAGGCAAGAGGGCCGTGGGGAGTATGGTGGTCGAAAGACCGCAAACGAACATTGATAAGACGGAAGGGAAATATGCTCAATGATATAATTAGGCACAAGAGAAACGGATAATGAGAATGAACGTATAAAGCAAGAATATATGATGTTCAAGCGAATTAGTGTATCAAACAAGATAATGATTAGTCAAGAGGATTGTGATCAACGTTCTTACCTTACAACGCTAATCCTTAATCATCCAATTATAAACTCAATCCACAATTCCCTAATCAAAAAGATGTAACCATAAGTCTTACAACTCACAACTATCACTAATATGAAACGGATCCACAAAGGGACAGTGGTAAAGAAACACAAATAACGTCTACCTCCGATATTGGATGACAACCAAATTTTAATATGTTGTATAAGGGTATGTCAGAAACCTCTCATCAAACTTTCGTCCACAAACTCCAAACGGATCAACGGGAATCAACTTCACAATGAACCACGAATAACAATTAGGGTTTACTCACGAAAACCAATGTAACTTTTGATACAGAAGTCTAGGCCTTACCAATTTTGGATATATTTTCAAAACTATAGTTAGGAACATCCCCAAAAAATATCGTCTTAAAATATCTTAAGAGTCGACGGGAATCATCAGAATACCGAGGCGGCGACACAGTTTCCGGGTAGATAGATACAGCTCTACTAAAACACCTCTACAGTGAGAATCCCATGGAATCTTGGCATGATCTACATGTTGTTAGATTCGTATCGAAAGCACGGTTCTAACGCCACCAACCACGACTTAAGCAAAGGTTGTATGAGAAAGTTATGTGTGTTTGAAGTTGACACAGTTGTGCTGAGATCTTATGCGGGTGGAGGCTACGAAAAGAAGAGAGAGGGAGAGAAGGAGGCCGAATGGTTATGAAATAAAGCAAAGGTTTTCTTTATTATATGTATATATAGGTATGAGGGTAGACTCGGGTTTGGGCTTTATTCGTTGGGTGAGATGAGTGATCCATAAACCCGACCCAAACTCAATTATAGGAACTCATTTTATCTTCCAATAATCGATTGAAAAAGTAACACCCTTATTAAATAAATACCCAAAAATACGGGGTGTTACATTTATAATGGTCCGAGGATGCACTACACCTAAGTACATCCCCATCCACCGGATTGCGTAGAATGTAATACACGTCATGCAAAAGAATAGTCATCTCCCCAAAAGGCATGTGGAAAGTATTCGTGTCGGGTTGCCACCTCTCAACAAATGCCGATATCAAAGGCATATCTAATTGATTAATCATGCAACCTTGCAAGTGAAACAGCCTCGTAGCAACCACCATCTCCTTAGTACCTTTGTGGTAAAACTCATAAGACCTAAGTCTATCTAACTGCTTCTCGCGAATTAAATAATGAATAACACCACGATCATTGCAAGGTTGTTTCCAAAGACGATGCGCAATGTGACCCCCAAAGCTAGGACTCACTTCCACATTCAATCGTCCTCCTTCAGCTGCTTCTGTAAGCAACCAAGACATATCTCGTCCTTTTTTCTTCCGCTTGTTCCTACCTCCTTGAGGCAAATCTTCAGTTCTTTCAATCAACCTCACCAAACGACCACGCGTACCACGGCCAACAACAACAGAGGATGATGCTGTCGACGAAACACCTAAAGGACTTACAGCGACTCTCTTCGCACTCTCAATATCCTCAAACTCATCATCATCCATTGAGTACTCAATAAATTCATCAGAATCGCAACCACCACCACCCATAATCAGATCGGAATCAAACTTCGCTTTAACCCCCGCCATTACTAACAACAACTCAATCAATCTAAAAAATATAAAATTAATCTTCATCAATTAACATCCATACCGTGCTCATTTACTACTTCATCAATTCATCTATCCCACAAATTTGAGTACTGTTCTAAATCAAACTTTCCTCATATTACCCTAACCCAGGTTTTCGAACATCGGATCTGGGTTTTCTGTTATTACTAAATCTAGAATTTGCTAATTCAATAAGAACAATAACAAATATAACTAATTACCGATTTCATTAAACATACCTTTTGATTAAGCTGACCGGTCTTGGTTTCAAGCGATCTTTACTCCCCAGATTAGCAAACAAAAATAATTTCAATTCAAATATATTATAAGTGTAGTGGGGACCAAAACAAAACCGACTGTACACACGAAAGAACTACTGGCTGTGTGCAAAGGAAGGAAGTGTGGAAAGGAAGGAACAAGAACTAGTGGATGTGTGTAAAGGAAGGAAGAAGAACACATGTACGGTAACAAAATTCCGGAAGGATTATTATGAAAATTCCCACCAAAATCACCTCAAAATTCATAATCCTATTTAAAATAAACCAATATTAGTTTCATATGATGAAATGAAGTTGGGCAATTGGGACACAATATTAGTTTCATATGATGAAATGAAGTTGGGGAATTGGGACACATAAACAAATATAATGAAAGCATGGAAAAAATATGATGAAATTTGGTGTAGTTATTGCGTTATGGTTATGGAGGAAAGAGTAGGAGAGAGTGTGTAATTGTATAAGGAAGGGAGGAAGGGAGGAAGAGGGCAGAAGCGGCAAAGCAAGAAAAACAACAAAAGACAAAGGAGGGCAAAATAGGCCATCCATATTTCGAGCGGCAAATAGGCCCACCATTTTGGGCGTCAAATAGCAATCCAGTTAATTATTGGGCTGTACAAGAAGATAGAAGTATATTTTCTTGGTCTTTCGGTCGGTTCAGTTACCTGACCAATATGAATTGGTCGAACCGTACCCGACCCGAAACGCGCGAAAGCACAAATTCTCGACCCTAACCTGCATATTATCGGTTCGGATACCCTATTTTTCGGATCGATTTTTCCGGGTTTCGGTTTCGGTTCGACAGGTTTTTTGCACACTATGATTTGATTCTTTAACATATGCTCTGCTTACACAGAATTTGTACAGTTTTAAGGTAGAAAGTTTCAAATTTAAAATTCATGGTATTTGTCAGAATTGTGTTATTTAAATTTCTAAATTCTAATCATGCCTTTTTTAATTATGACTGAACTTGATGATGAATTCTCACGATGCCACTGTTTCGCAGATTACTTGTGTGATGTCTGATGCCCAATTTTGAATGTTATCATTGAAATTAAAGTTCTGGGGTTGAGTAAATGGATTAAATTGCATCTGACCTTCCCTACCTCGTCTTGTCATAGGCGGGGGGAGGGGAGCCTTTGAGACACTACCGCATTAGTGTAGTGTTGGTGTTCTGTAGAGTTAAGTGTTTAGTTGAGGGATCAACGTTTTCACTTTATTTTCAGTAAAGGACCTGAAATCCTGAATGTTTATTTTTTCTCTGTTAAGGACCTGCTGTTAGAGTGTTAGTGTGCTGCTGATATTTCTACTTTTGACTCCATTCTATTTCTCTCACTTCTATCCTCACTGAGTCACTGCAAATGAGCATCTTCATGCATCTTCAACTTTTCTATCAACTAAAACAACTCTACTCCTGACTTGTTCAACATCAAAATAATACTTGTATACAGATTTCGAAATTCATTTTCTTACTAACAAATCCCAAATCAATTACCCATTGGAATCGAATCGAACCTGATGACAAATTTGTTCTCCTGGGTTTGTGTTCTTCCATAGAGCTCGTCTTCTTCTTCTACCATATTAAATCATTTCTCTTCTATCTCTAATACTCCCCATAGAGTATCCATCTTCTCAATTCACCATTTAACCGTCCTTCATTTTCCCATTAAAACCCACAAAATTGTCCTCCCCAATGAACCCAGAAATTAATTTGCGATTCGTCCCAAATTTCCCCATTTTAAATATCGGAGATAGAGGAGATGCACAGGCGACAAAGTACCTTTTCTAAGAAAAGTCTAACAGTAATGGATTTGTTGGAAAATATTTTTATGATTTAAAATTATTTTAATAAATTAATTTTTTCGGTTCCCTTTTTTGTGCATGAGCTTAACGTTAAGTTTAACAGAATTTTCTTTGGTCATAGTTTGGACCTAAAGTGTAGGAGAAAGTGGTTTTGGGTTGTTAAGTGTAGTGGCTAGTTGGAGTGGGTACATGGGCCGAGATGTTAGGCTTAATTTTTGGTGTGGCAGTTTGTTGAGTGATCCACAGCCTTTTGTTTTGAAGAGAGAAAACACACGCTTGCTTATTCATCTTCTTCTTCTTCAGTTCTTCCTGCTCACTGCCATTCCTCTTCCTTAATTCCTACTGTATACTTCTTCTACCATTAATCATTAAATATAAACTCTATTAATCATCCACTTGAGCTTGGTAATCTATTGGTTCGGGGATTTCTCTTGCTGCATCCGAAAAAATCCAACGGGTTGTCGAATCTTGGGAGAGGGACGGGGTTTCAAAATTTACCAGTGCAGTGGGGGCGTTTTCCTCTCTAAAGAGAGTGCTATGGCGTGCTTCGACCCAGGCTACTCTAATCCCAACTCTTATTGTTTAATTTCAATTTGATTGTTATTTGTTGTTGATTGTTATCCTAAATTAATTGGAATTCCCCCAACTGAAAAGAAATGAAAACGTTGATCGCTCGACTTACACTTAACTCACTTGTCGTAACGTGGAAGGATCTAAACTGATTAGTTGCTTTAGTATAATGTAGAGTGCTTCTACACTTGTTCTTATTCAACATGCTAAAATGGTGGTATCAACTTGGGTGAAGCTTGTCTTGACAAAAGTGGAAACTTTGCAGGCATAAATGTATTTTATCGAATTTTTCTTAGGAGGATTCAAGGTTGCTTTTAATAAATGTGTTATTTATTGGATCCTGCCACACAAAAAGCGAGCAAGACGATGGTTAAACGTTATTGTGCAACAAAGGGGAATGAGTCAGGGCAACACTCGGTCGAGCGTAAGAGAAGAGCCAGGAAATATAGAGATCCCATCAAGCCAATATCAGCCGAGGTACATACATGTTTCATAAATGTCGTTTAGCCAATGCTTTGGATTTTTTTTTTTTTTAACGAATTGTTTGAAATTTTTAATGAATTTGACACCGAGTATTTATTTGGCAATCGCGGTGTGGTTGGATGAACGAATCTCTAATGTTTATAGTACGGTTTGTACTCTAATGATTTATGGAATTGCGTTGGTTGTGTTACACAGGGACCGAAGAAGCGTAGCAGGATAACAAAGAGGGTAGCGATACGTTAGATTACCCGGCGCCTCCGTGTCTAGCAGCTTAAATCCATAAAAAAAAAAAAAAAAAAAAAAAAAAAAATTAGGGACGATTTTGCATTTTTGGAGTGTAATCAATTCACCTTTGTTAACCAGTGGATCCACCCATGAGCTCTATTATTCCATACGTATAAATATTTAATTGATTTTGTTGAAGTGCCCATTTATACTCCACATGTGAGTGTCCCACATTGGAAATGAGGAGAGAAATTCTCTAGTTTATAAATCAAGGAGTTACTCCTCCTATTGCCAATTGGTTTTAGGATGGAACCTTCTTGGTTTATGAAGTGGGCTTTCTCTCTCCTCCTTTGGGTGTGGCCAGGCCCGTTTGCGTTTTCACAAATTTTTACATTTGCTTAATCAAAATATAAAGGTGAACCAAACACACGAAGAGGAACGCATAATCAATTCTACGAGTATAAAATCACCCTCTAAATCTCGGCATAATACTCCGTATTAAAAAAAAAATCCAAAAGGGAAGAGAGGGATAGACCTCTACCTCCACCTCACTGTTTGACACAGAGATGACAGTAGAAAAGTCAAGACAAGATTATCAAGACTGAAACAGAACAAATACTAAAAAAAATTCAGAGAAAACCCCCACCAAATAACAGAAGATGGGCATTGAAGATGATCAGCTCTTGCATTTGGAAGATGATCTTCTACAGGTGTTCTATTTTTTTTGTTTTTTTTTTTTTGGAATATTATTGATAATAATCTATACTGATGATTTAATTGGATACCATATGCTCTGCTTGCTCGGAATTTGTACAATTTTTTACAAATTTAATGATGATGGTATTTGTCAGAATTGTATTACGGAGTATGTTTATTTATAACCATGGCTTTTTTCTTGTAATTATGAATGAACTTGATGATGAATTCTTGGGAATTGGGATGCCACTGTTTCAAGCAGTAATGATGTCTGGTGCTCAATTCTGAATGTTATCACTGAAATTAAAGTTCTGTTGGTTAAATTGCATGATTTGCATCTGACCTTCCCTTACCTCGTCTCGTCATAGGCCGGAGTCTTTGAGACACTAGTGTTAAGTGTAGTGCTGTTGTTGCTGTTATGAAGGGGGTGAAAAGTAAAACCCCCTTTTTGTTAGCTCTCAATTCTAGGGAACGTTACGATGTCTGCTTGTCGTAACATGGAAGGATCCAAACTGATTAGTTGCTTTTGTAGAATGTAGAGTGCCTCTACATTTGTTCTTGAGAAAATTGGGCATTTTGCAGGCATAAAAGATTAATTTAAGACAGTATGGAACTGGGAAACCAACTGTTCAGTTTGTGAGGTTACCTTGGTGGATGTTGTACACTTGAATGTACGCCGTGCCCAACTTTTCAATTGACATATTCTGTGTGAAATTGGTGCTTAGTGCAATTTCTTCTTTGGTGAATACATTAACATTACCTAATCTAAAGAAGTTTGGTCGAGCAACAACAACAACAAAAGTACCTCAATGCCTCTAAGGCTCACCTTACCCTTATGTTGTAAATATAGAGAGACTACTAACGGATGACATATAATGGAAATTGCGTCAAGAATTGAACCCACTGACTGCGGAGTACTTCACAATACAAGAAGGGCAGTCACTTTTGTTAGCCGACTTGCTGTTTTTCATCATATTCCAAAACCAAATAATAGAGTGTCTTTGGCTCCATTGGAATGGAGTAAAGAGGTTTGGTCTACACTCGTTTAAATTCTGGTGGCTGTCAGTCTGTGGTTCTTAGATGCTAAGATAGATTAGAGCTTTCACGAGAAACATTTATCCATGATTGAGTTATCACAAATATCAGTGTCCTTTTTCGTAAAGGATGATTTTGTGTTCGCTTTTATGTTTTGTACATCAAATGTACATTGCTGGTTTCTGATTTTGATATTAATATTAGAGGGAAAGCAGTGGACAATATACTGGAGACGGGTCTGCTGATTACCATGGACAGCCTGTTTTGAAGAGAAAAACCGGAACCTGGAGAGCCTGCCCTTTCATTCTCGGTGAATAGAACTTCCTTAGTCATATACAAATTCAATTATTTTACCCTGTACTTTGTAGTCTAAAGTCAGAAGCACTTCTCACCCTTGACTCTCTTTACAGGTAATGAGTGCTGTGAGCGTCTTGCCTATTATGGAATTGCTAAAAATCTTGTCAATTACCTAACCATTATAATGCACGAAGGCAATGTCTCTGCTGCAAAAAATGTTAATGCTTGGGCTGGCACATGTTACCTTACACCTCTTATAGGGGCTTACTTAGCTGATGCACACTGGGGAAGATATTAGACGATTGCTGTTTTCTCCACAATTTACTTCATCGTAATTTCTGAACTTTTGTCACTTTTTGTGCTCCATTGCTGTTATAATTCCTGTGTGTTTTAGCAATTACAGATAACATCTCTGACTATCTGCTTTAAGTTCATCTGAGTAAGTCTTTACTGTGTTTTAACAGTAGCCTTGGTGATCGCTTTTTCTCCTACATCATTCGTCTGGAAAAATCCTCTATGTTCTACTTGCTAGATCTGATGTATCTGGACCATTTGACTTGAGTATAATCTTCTTTTTTCGTAACTTAAAATCTGAAGTATTTCTTTTTATTACTATAACGTCTATAATCTGAATCTTCTCTCTAATTTTGAATGGCTTATGTATGTTTAGATTTCACCTCAGCTTGAAATTGTTCCAATCCATATATGAAATTGGGCTATCTATAATGCTACAATTGGAGTTTTAGGACAAGTTTCTGGCCGCTTCTTTTTAAATGTGTTGCTATTGCCACTCTCGATAAAGATGAGGATGAGTAATCCTGTTACTATTGAATGCTCTGCTGTGTGATTGTTGGAATGTAATTGACAAGTAATTACAGCATAGTGAACCATTAACTGTGGTGAATAATTTAACTTTATCATCACGAATTCTTTTTATATAAGATACTTTAGGCTTTGGCAGATTATCCTATGTTCAATTATGTAAAACCTGTAGCTATATGCAGCTTGAAACAATGCGGTATATACCCAACATCCTTATGGTGCATGCAAACTTAAAATGCTCATCTGAAAGCACGTGGATGTGCACAGCTGTTACTACAATTTTAGAATATGATGTGTGTATCATCATGACCCCTCTTACCTTCTTCAAACTCCCTTCCTTATTGCATATCTTTTGATGTAGGGAATGTGTACACTGAGTATGTCTGCATTAGTTCCAGCTCTTAAACCTGCAGAATGTGTGGGTTCACTTTGCCCTGCAGCTACTCCAGCTCAAAGTTTAATATTTTTCGGGGGACTTTATCTAATGGCATTGGGAACTGGAGGGATTAAACCTTGTGTGTCGTCTTTTGGAGCCGATCAGTTTGATGATACTGACCCTGATGAGAGGGTAAAGAAGGGCTCCTTTTTCAATTGGTTTTATTTCTCCATCAACATTGGTTCTCTTGTGTCGAGCACGCTCATTGTCTGGATACAAGAAAATGTGGGTTGGGGCATTGGCTTTGGAATTCCTGCATTATTCATGGGAGTTGCTATCACATGTTTCTTCTCAGGGACTTCTCTCTACCGGTTTCAGAAGCCTGCCGGAAGCCCTTTGAAAAGGATTTGCCAGGTAATAGTTGCATCATTGCAAAAGCGCAAGATGGAGGTTCCACTAGATAGTAGTCTCTTATATGAAACTCTGGACGAACATTCAACAATTTCTGGAAGCCGAAAGCTTGAACACACTGAAGGAATGAAGTAATTTTTTAACTTCTTTTTTATGCTACAATTTTTCCGTATATGATTAGCTTGACTGGAAAAGGAATAAGAGATTCTTTAAGACTGCAATGTTATCCTTTTCAACTCAGGTCCTGAATATACATATGACGAAGAACCATCTATAATGTTGATAATGGTTAACATTCTTCTGCAACAGGTGCCTGGATAAAGCAGCAGCATTATCAGATGCTGATATGAAAAGTGGGGAGCTTTGCGACCCTTGGAGACTGTGTACTGTAACTCAGGTCGAAGAACTGAAAATCTTGATTCATATGCTCCCTATATGGGCAACAGGAATTGTCTTGTGTGCTGTGTATTCTCAGATGGCAACAATGTTTGTCCAGCAGGGAATGGTCATGGACAGAGCACTTGGATCCTTCACAATACCAGCAGCATCTCTATCTGTTTTCGATGTAATCAGTGTCATCTTTTGGGTCCCTGTGTATGACAGAATTCTGATTCCTGCAGCCATAAAATTTACTGGTAACGAAAAGGGGATCTGAATTCTACAGAGAATTGGTATTTGCCTCATCATCTCCATCCTTGCTATGGTATCAGCTGCCGTGGTGGAGATCAAGCGTTTGCAGCTGGCAAGGAAACTGAGTTTAGTCGACGAAAATGTTGCAGTGCCACTCAGTATTTTATGGCAAATCCCTCAGTTTTTCTTGGTGGGGGCTGCAGAGGTTTTTGCCTTCATCGGGCAGCTCGAGTTCTTCTATGATCATTCGCCAGACTCCATGCGAAGTTTATGTAGTGCACTGGGTCTCCTAACAACTGCTTGGGGAAACTACTTGAGCTCTCTGATTCTAACCATCGTGACGTCCGTGACGACTGCTGGTGGGAAACCTGGGTGGATTCCTGATAATCTAAACCAAGGTGAATTGTATAAATTTTTCTGGCTCTTGGCTGGTCTCAGTTTCCTGAACTTGTTGGTGTATGTTTTCTGTGCCATGAAAGTATAAAAAGAAGACCTCAAAGGAGTTCTAAAGCTAAAGAATAATATAAATTGTTCATATTTCTACAACTCGTATATAATTACTCCTTTTTCAACTTATATAAATTTTACACAGTTCCATGTAATAATTGTGATATTAGTATGATCCACTACTCTCAAATGTTATTACATCAATCATGTAAGCAGCAGGAGTAACCATATGCACTAATAGCTTACAGATCACGTAGACTAATTATTTAATGTGCGACATACTCTAATTTTCAAGGCAGATTGAACTAAATTGAAGTCATTTTCGTTAAACATTGTAAGATTTCTATCTTACATGTAAAGTACCTAGAATACCATAACCACCACACAACACCAGCATCATTGTCGGAAACCAAATAGGTCATTTAAAATTGTGCGATAAAAATATACGTTGGAAAACACATTGATTGGAGTGTTTCACATTCTCACTACTAAAGAAACATAAACATTTTTGTGAGCCATTTTAATTTATAAATCGGCAAATGCACGTTGTGTCCCTGAGTTTTGACGTTTTGCACATGGTGTCCCTGCTTTTGAAACTACTACTCTGTGGTGTCCCTCAGTTTTACACAACCCCGCACATGGTGTCCCTGGGTCTAACTTTGTTAACAGAATTCCGTTAAGTGATGACGTGGACGTCATTAGTGGTTGGCAGGAAAGTAATTAGTGTTGTTAATTATATTTAACAAAAAATAATAAATAAAATAAATAAAAGATAAAAATCTCTAAAAATTCCAAAAAAATCCAGATATTGATTTTTCCAAAAATAATTTCGAATATTGATTTTTCGAATTTTTTTCCCCAAAATTATGTTATTGGTAAAAAACACAGTGCACATGGTGTCCCTGAGTTTTACACTTTTGTGCACATGGTGTCCCCCACTTTTACAATTTGTGTATGTGGTGTCCCCGAGTTTTCCAATTTAATGCAAATGGTGTCCCTGCTTTACATTGAATCCGTTTTTTTTTTTAAATATTACTTCATAATTGTGATTTGTGTTTATAAGATTCCAAATGACTTCCTAACTAATGTAACTAACATACGGAGTACTAGTATATAGTAAGCACCATTATTCTTGCTTTGGAAAGTAAATTGGAAATTATCCTTTTCATCCCTCCACCTCTCTCGTCAAACTCATTCCTCTTTCTTTTTTCTCTGTTTCCTCGTTGATTTGATATTAATAACGTTTGATTTGGGAGTGTAATGTAAGGTTTTATGAGATCAATGCATAGGTATGATGGTGTCTATTTATACAACAATATGCAATTACAACGACTAGAAAAGAAAATAGTCGTTACAATACATTCAATGTAAAGCGGGGACACCATTTGCATTAAATTGGAAAACTCGGGGACACCACATACACAAATTGTAAAAGTGGGGGACACCATGTGCACAAAAGTGTAAAACTCAGGGACACCATGTGCACTGTGTTTTTTACCAATAACATAATTTTGGGGAAAAAAATTCGAAAAATCAATAGTCGAAATTATTTTTGGAAAAATCAATACTTGGATTTTTTTTTGAAATTTTTTGGAATTTTTAGAGATTTTTCATTTATTATTTTATTATTTGTTATAAAGTAATATATTAACTAAAAATCCATCATAATTTACAAGAAATTGGTGGGGAGCCGAGATACGATCTGAGCCCCCACACCCTTTGTTATAGAAAAACCAATCCTAGTAAAAATAAAAGGTGCAGCTTGCGCCCCGATATCCTGCGTCCTGGAGAACTGCTGGATCCGCTTTAGCAGAGCAACAACTGACGGCTCCAACTCCCCCAAAGAGGTGAAAGAGAAGGGGAGGAAGCCATAACCCAAAGCAGCGCACCTAGCCTCATACTTAGCACGCTTACGATTGGCCGCTTCCCGTACCGCCTTACCTGGTTTAAAATCCATCAATCCCGTCTGAGTCATGGGCGACGACCCAGTCAAATCGACGCAAACGTCGCGCCCTCGATCCCAAGAATAAAGCAGCATGTCTGCTGGGCGAAGATGTCGGCCATCAACACCAATCATACCAATGTCAATCTCCTTTCCAGCTGAGATCCCTGAACGATAACAGATGTCAACCAGCGTGTCACGAACAACATTATGCCGATGTTTGACGCCAACCAACCCCGTACACGATACAGCATGATCTCCGAATATATCACCCACGAATACCCGCGAGCAAGTAGAGCACAGGCGATCAATGGTGAATAAAGGCACCCCAAGACGGTAACAAAGCACTCAACGATAAGTGCGACCATTCATGGTCTGACCCAATCCCGAAATAGGGACCACCCTAAGCCAATCGGAAATGTGTGCACCCTGCTGAGACTTCCACAAAGCCAACTGACGTGGTGTCAAGGAATAAACAGAAGCGGCATCCCTACCTACCCGAGCGAAATACATATCTGCCAATCGTTTCATAAGTCGGGGGGCAGTGATCTCGCCAGGATTACCCAAGATATCAACCTCTAAAGTCCGATTAAAAACACTAACAGCGTCAGCAAACGCAGACCCCAAAGAGACAACACCAGCATTACGGAGAAGCTTAGACTGCAGGTCAGCAGACTGAAGTCGCAACGCTAAGAAAGCATAATGGACAGCATCCTCGGCCGAATAGACACCAAGCCCTCCGAATGAAAAAGGCAAAGTAGCGAGCCTCCACTGCCAATCACCGAAACCCGGACCAGAAGCAACAACGATACGCTCCAAGGAAGAGCGTAGGGCCGCATCAAAAGCTAGCCGGGCCGACTCAAAAATGCGCGGCGCACAAGTACGCAGGGCGAAATATAGCTTAGAGACCTCAATGCAAGCCCGAAGAAGTAACAACTCACTCTGAGGATCGTTAAGCTGAGCAACCGCGTCCATGAGTTCAATGGTCTTAGCCACCCTCTGCAAAACCATAGAACTATAAAACTCTAACAGGCCCACCTAATAACTTGACCCCGAGGAGAGGCCTAGCAATATTAGGAGGGAAGACACCAACAAGCTGGCTCCGCGGATCCTCCGTAGGCCAAAAAACCTCAATTTTATCAACATTAAGGTGGAGACCCAAACGAGGACCCTCTGCCTGAATCAGCTCCAAGACCTGGCCTACAACCAAGGTATCACCGACAATCGTGCCATCAATCAAATATCATGCCTGCAAACACAAGTCAAAAACGTCTCTAATCTTACACACCAAAGGGTGCAACACCAGAGAAAAAAGCAGCGGACCTAGGGGGTCACCCTGCTGCACCCCCGACACGACAAAAGAGTGTGCTCTCCATAATATAATCGAGCAGGGTTGGAGTAACAGAACTCTACCCAACGAGCGAGAGTGGGGCAGCGAAGACGAACCTCCTGAAGCATAGCGGCGCGATCCACCATGTTAAAGGCATTCCGAAAATCTACCAATAACATCGAAAGACTCGCCTCCTCTCCACGACCCCCAACCAAGCGGTTAACAGCATATAAGATCGCCTCACCACCCCCAGACACACCCACAGCAAACTGAAGGTCCGCGAAATAATCTCACAAAGAAGGACCCAATAAAGAGGCCCCCACCTTGGAAACCAGACGCCGCCACACTGTGCCCACAGCAATAGGGCGAATACCACCGCCCAACTTAACTAGAGGAGTGAGTGGCGCGCTAGCTACAAACGGACCCAAAATAGTAGGACACTGCCCATCTAGAAAGAGGTTAACCACACGAGTAATCGAGGCAAGCAGCTCATTACAAACTGCCACAGCGGCACCACTCAAACAATCCATAAGATGCTGAGCACGCAAACCGTCACGCCCACAAGAAGTACCACGTGGAAAACTCCTAATCCGATCTAGAACAACAACAACCGGGGCATCAAAATGAGGTTGATCAACAGGTAAGGCAGACAAAGATGGTCCAGGAGTAACGAGGTGTTTAGCTTGCAAATCCTCCAAAGTGGCCTCAGAGTAAGATGCAATGTCCGAGGATGAAAGAACACGAACCGCCGTAGTAAAATGACCATCAGAAACCTTACTTATTATTTTTTTAAAATATAATTAACAACACTAATTATTTTCCTGTCAACCACTAATGACGTCCACGTCATCACTTAACAGAACTCTGTTAACAGAGTTAGACCCACGGACACCATGTGCCGGATTGTGTAAAACTGAGGGACACCACGGTGTAGTAGTTTCAAAAGCAGGGACACCATATGCAAAACGTCAAAACTCAGGGACACCACGTGCATTTGTCGTTTATAAATTACGGAGTAGTAATAATGTAGTATATTCCGAAACACTAAAACCAGTGTCTGCCACCCTTATAGCCACCGTGCACAGGCCCATGTCAAAGTCGTTATGAGCCAATATCGGCCCCCTCATGGAAGACTAGCTCACAAGGTGGTGGGGTTCCATCCTAAAATTGAATGGCAATAGGACGAGTAACGCACCATCTTATAAACTAGTCCCTAATTCTATTTCTCCAATGTGTGATATTATCCAACAGCTCACATGTAAGTCGTTATCACTCCAATACTCCTAATCCAGCATCCCGCCAATAAAGCAACACCACAATCGGTGCCCCACCACGAGACTGGACGACAGACGCCGGTGACGACGGCGGTGTGGCGGAGAAAGAATATGGAGGTTGGGTATTTAATTTATATTGTTTTGTTTCTTTGTATTTTGTTTGACTATTGATACCTGAATACCTGATGATATGGAAAACAACTGTTCGGAAAACAGGACCAAAAGTTATCTTACAGAGAAACAATAAAAAGTACTAAAGAACAAAAAATGGCCACAAAAAAAGAAGAATGGGCATTCAAGATGATGATCAGCTCATGCATTTAGAGGATTCTCTTCTTCAGGTTCACTCAACCATCTTTTTCGTTTTTTTTTGCTTTTCATGATTTTTATATTCATACCAATTTGATCTTATAATCTCTGTTGCGATGTGTAAGGTGTTTCTTTATTAAATATTTTTATTGGGAAGAAATGTTTACTTATGAGTTACGACGGTTTTTGATGTGATTCATGTTAGCCGATCCTAGTCGCTAAGTCATTGGGTTGGTAGCTGTTGTGTTGGTAAGAATTGTTTTATTTGTTTATTTATTTTGAGTTCAAGAATTAAGGCAGAAGATTGCAAATGGACATCATGGTATAGTTGTAGAAGTATTGTGTTTATTTTTAGTCAATGGTCTTTGTTGACTAGAGTTTGACCTCCCAAGGTGAGGGATGCTACTGTTTCAGGGTTTGCTTAGTTTAACAAAACTGAAAGTTTTAGTCGCGAATTGTGTGTTAATCTGTGACCAATTTTGGGTCGGCTAACATGGACTATTGTAGGGAAATGTGGGTTCGATAATGTCAAAAGCCTAGTTCAATTCATAAGACGTGACTATGATTAAACGCTCCCGTTTTCTAATCTAGTCGTAATCCCAAATGAATTTGGAGTCGGTTACATGAGTTATTATATAAAGAAGAGGTCTAACAATGTCCAAGTCTGGTTCATGTCCACAAGATGTGAATGTGGCTATGTTATAACTCTCAACATGGGACAACTCTTCTTTTACCAGACTGAAACCATCATTGACACTAGTAGTTTGGCAGAGAACCGTTAATACGATTATAAAGTTTTGCTTCTGGCATATGGGGTTATATTAGTTAAATAATGGCCTCTATTTTCGCTTTCCTAGTTCTCTGTTTGACTTGTGGTTGTTCACATCTAGACCTGGCCATGCCTCTTTGTGGTAAAATGAAGGGTTCTTGGTTAATCTGCTGTCGGTGCTTATGGCAAGTACTTCTGCATATTTCACCAAGCGCACATGCTAAAACAGCATTAAGTCTGGTGAAGGAGGCAAGGAGCTAGTGTTTTTGGATTAAGTAATGTGTAATTTCCTGGCATTTTTTTTTTTGATGAAATCTATATTTGGAATGTCTTAGCAAGAAGTGTTACTCCAAGAACATTAAGTGTAAGCTGATAGTTAATTGCTGCCGAGTTCTTGCTAAGTGTTTCTTTCTTTCATGATAGAAAGTTATATTCTTTATCCCCCACTTATAACATATTTTCTCAATGTTCCCTGGCATTGTTTGTCAAATCACCCCTTAATATCCAAATATATATCTTACCTTGTGTTGTAAATACTAATTAGAGTAATTAGTATTATGTGTTAGTATTTGGGTGGTAGTAAAAAGACTACTTTGCCCTTACTTGGTTCCTTCTTTTGGAAGTTTGGCAAACAAAAGAGGAAGGCTTGAGAGCAGAAAAAGAGAGATCAAAACACACACACAAAACACATTCACAAAGAGAGAGAAAGAGAGAGAAAGAGAGGAGGAGCTTAATCCCGTAGAACCCTAAAACCCAGAATTTGAAGTCCTGATTCCCGCTCCGTCCGAGCTCGGATTGCAGCCAAATTTGGAGGGGTGTCTACTGCATATACAAGCTTCATTCCTGCCAATTTTGGAGTCGTTTCGACTTCTCTAGCTGGTACTTTCGTTCCCTCTGCCTCTTTGTGTATTTTGGTGTTAATCGCTACTTTGTAGTGGAGATAGGTGTGGTTGTTTGTCCAAGGTTGTTACCTTGAGAGTGTGGTTGCCCCTAGTGGTTACTAGGGAGGATTGTAGTGTTGTACTCCATTGATATTGTTGATTAGTGGAAGGGCTTGGTACCGGGCTTACGGTACCTGTGGTTTTCTTCCCATCTTGGGTTTCCACATAAATCCTTGTGTCATTTGGTTTCTTGAGGTTTTGTTTTTGGGGCAGTTATACAGTCCCGGAGGGCTGCCGAAATTTCCATTTTTTCATTGCACATAATCGTTGTAGTACTCCTCTCCTAATTGTCGTGGGTCGTTTACCGTCTCCCACACCGTTGTTTGTTGCACGCTTCCCCAACAAGTGGTATCAGAGCCGTAAGGTTCTTTTGTCCTTGGAGGTGTGGTAGACTTTGTTTTAGGGAGGAAATTGGTGTTTATTGTGCAAGTAAGAATGGGTGAGTCTAAGTTCCAAGTTCCGTTGTTTGACGGAAAAATGAACTTTATGGTATGGAAGAGTACCGTAGAGGACTTGTTAGTTCAAGCAAACCTTGATGTGGCCTTAGAGAAGGTCAAACCATCGGAAATGAGTGATTCCGATTGGAATGATAAGAGGAAGAAAGCCGTTAGTATGATTAGGTTGGCGGTTCACCCGGATTTGAAGTGGAACCTTTTAGGAGAAAAGGATCCAATGGCCTTGTTAGAGAAGCTACAAGGCACTTATGCTTCAAAATCGCTCACTAATCGATTATGTCTACGGTGGGAATTGTATCAACTCAAGATGGAGAGTAGTGATACAAAATTGCAAGATCACATTAACACTTTTAACCAACTAGTGTGTCAACTCTTGAATGCCGATGAGAAGATTTCGGATCAAGAGCAAGCTCTCTTGTTGCTAGCTTCTTTGCCTAAGACGTTTAGGCCAATTGTGATGACTTTACTTGTGGGTAGAGAGAAGATCACTTTGGATGAGGCTATAACCGTGGTTAGAGAGAATGAGAGGATGATGGCTCAAATGGATGGAGTTGGATCATCTAGTGACAATGCACTAGTGGCGGATGGTTATGAAAGAGGAAGGAAATCGCAAAGGAAGGGAGATGGCCGGAATAGGACTAAGTCGCGGACTAGAGACATGAGTAGTGTGGAGTGCTACTATTGTCATGAGAAGGGTCATATCCAAAGCAAGTGTCCAAGAATACAAGATGATTTGAAAAGCTTGAAATCACTTCAAGGAAAGTTGGGCAAGGCTAAAATCAATGATGAGAGCGATTCTTCCAATGTGGTGGTGGGTGGTTCTTGTAGTGATGAAGAGTTGTTCTTGACTTCTCACAATGAGGTGGAGAAATTTCAAGAAAAATGGGTGTTTGATTCGGCCGCTTCCGTACATGTGTGTAGAGACCAAGCTTCATTTGATACATTGCAATTACAAGGTGACTTTGGGCACATCAAAGTGGGTGATGGCCTCAAATTGAAAGTGGAGGGTGTAGGGTGTGTGAGGTTGAAGCTCCACAATGGCACCATGAGGACTTTCAACAATGTGAGGTATGTTCCTAAAGCCCGTGCTAACATTATTTCTTTGGGTGTGTTGACATGTCAAGGAAATCGATATGTTGGTAGTGGTAAGTGGTGTAAGGTGTATCATGGGAGTGACTTGGTGATGCAAGGGAGGAAGTCGGTGAACAACATATGCTATGTTGACGGACATAGTGTAAAGATGAAGAGGGCCGATGTGAAGAAGAGGGTCCGTTTCCGTGAAGAGGTAGAGGTATTTGGAGATTTGGGTTGAGGGAGGATTTGTTAGGAAATCACCCCTTAATATCCAAATATATATCTTACCTTGTGTTGTAAATACTAATTAGAGTAATTAATATTATGTGTTAGTATTTGGGTGGTAGTAAAAAGACTACTTTGCCCTTACTTGGTTCCTTCTTTTGGAAGCTTGGCAAACAAAAGAGGAAGGCTTGAGAGCAGAAAAAGAGAGATCAAAACACACACACAAAACACATTCACAAAGAGAGAGAAAGAGAGAGAAAGAGAGAGAAAGAGAGGAGGAGCTTAATCCCGTAGAACCCTAAAACCCAGAATTTGAAGTCCTGATTCCCGCTCCGTCCGAGCTCGGATTGCAGCCAAATTTGGAGGGGTGTCTACTGCATATACAAGCTTCATTCCTGCCAATTTTGGAGTCGTTTCGACTTCTCTAGCTGGTACTTTCGTTCCCTCTGCCTCTTTGTGTATTTTGGTGTTAATCGCTACTTTGTAGTGGAGATAGGTGTGGTTGTTTGTCCAAGGTTGTTACCTTGAGAGTGTGGTTGCCCCTAGTGGTTACTAGGGAGGATTGTAGTGTTGTACTCCATTGATATTGTTGATTAGTGGAAGGGCTTGGTACCGGGCTTACGGTACCTGTGGTTTTCTTCCCATCTTGGGTTTCCACATAAATCCTTGTGTCATTTGGTTTCTTGAGGTTTTGTTTTTGGGGCAGTTATACAGTCCCGGAGGGCTGCCGAAATTTCCATTTTTTCATTGCACATAATCGTTGTAGTACTCCTCTCCTAATTGTCGTGGGTCGTTTACCGTCTCCCACACCGTTGTTTGTTGCACGCTTCCCCAACAAGTGGTATCAGAGCCGTAAGGTTCTTTTGTCCTTGGAGGTGTGGTAGACTTTGTTTTAGGGAGGAAATTGGTGTTTATTGTGCAAGTAAGAATGGGTGAGTCTAAGTTCCAAGTTCCGTTGTTTGACGGAAAAATGAACTTTATGGTATGGAAGAGTACCGTAGAGGACTTGTTAGTTCAAGCAAACCTTGATGTGGCCTTAGAGAAGGTCAAACCATCGGAAATGAGTGATTCCGATTGGAATGATAAGAGGAAGAAAGCCGTTAGTATGATTAGGTTGGCGGTTCACCCGGATTTGAAGTGGAACCTTTTAGGAGAAAAGGATCCAATGGCCTTGTTAGAGAAGCTACAAGGCACTTATGCTTCAAAATCGCTCACTAATCGATTATGTCTACGGTGGGAATTGTATCAACTCAAGATGGAGAGTAGTGATACAAAATTGCAAGATCACATTAACACTTTTAACCAACTAGTGTGTCAACTCTTGAATGCCGATGAGAAGATTTCGGATCAAGAGCAAGCTCTCTTGTTGCTAGCTTCTTTGCCTAAGACGTTTAGGCCAATTGTGATGACTTTACTTGTGGGTAGAGAGAAGATCACTTTGGATGAGGCTATAACCGTGGTTAGAGAGAATGAGAGGATGATGGCTCAAATGGATGGAGTTGGATCATCTAGTGACAATGCACTAGTGGCGGATGGTTATGAAAGAGGAAGGAAATCGCAAAGGAAGGGAGATGGCCGGAATAGGACTAAGTCGCGGACTAGAGACATGAGTAGTGTGGAGTGCTACTATTGTCATGAGAAGGGTCATATCCAAAGCAAGTGTCCAAGAATACAAGATGATTTGAAAAGCTTGAAATCACTTCAAGGAAAGTTGGGCAAGGCTAAAATCAATGATGAGAGCGATTCTTCCAATGTGGTGGTGGGTGGTTCTTGTAGTGATGAAGAGTTGTTCTTGACTTCTCACAATGAGGTGGAGAAATTTCAAGAAAAATGGGTGTTTGATTCGGCCGCTTCCGTACATGTGTGTAGAGACCAAGCTTCATTTGATACATTGCAATTACAAGGTGACTTTGGGCACATCAAAGTGGGTGATGGCCTCAAATTGAAAGTGGAGGGTGTAGGGTGTGTGAGGTTGAAGCTCCACAATGGCACCATGAGGACTTTCAACAATGTGAGGTATGTTCCTAAAGCCCGTGCTAACATTATTTCTTTGGGTGTGTTGACATGTCAAGGAAATCGATATGTTGGTAGTGGTAAGTGGTGTAAGGTGTATCATGGGAGTGACTTGGTGATGCAAGGGAGGAAGTCGGTGAACAACATATGCTATGTTGACGGACATAGTGTAAAGATGAAGAGGGCCGATGTGAAGAAGAGGGTCCGTTTCCGTGAAGAGGTAGAGGTATTTGGAGATTTGGGTTGAGGGAGGATTTGTTAGGAAATCACCCCTTAATATCCAAATATATATCTTACCTTGTGTTGTAAATACTAATTAGAGTAATTAGTATTATGTGTTAGTATTTGGGTGGTAGTAAAAAGACTACTTTGCCCTTACTTGGTTCCTTCTTTTGGAAGCTTGGCAAACAAAAGAGGAAGGCTTGAGAGCAGAAAAAGAGAGATCAAAACACACACACAAAACACATTCACAAAGAGAGAGAAAGAGAGAGAAAGAGAGGAGGAGCTTAATCCCGTAGAACCCTAAAACCCAGAATTTGAAGTCCTGATTCCCGCTCCGTCCGAGCTCGGATTGCAGCCAAATTTGGAGGGGTGTCTACTGCATATACAAGCTTCATTCCTGCCAATTTTGGAGTCGTTTCGACTTCTCTAGCTGGTACTTTCGTTCCCTCTGCCTCTTTGTGTATTTTGGTGTTAATCGCTACTTTGTAGTGGAGATAGGTGTGGTTGTTTGTCCAAGGTTGTTACCTTGAGAGTGTGGTTGCCCCTAGTGGTTACTAGGGAGGATTGTAGTGTTGTACTCCATTGATATTGTTGATTAGTGGAAGGGCTTGGTACCGGGCTTACGGTACCTGTGGTTTTCTTCCCATCTTGGGTTTCCACATAAATCCTTGTGTCATTTGGTTTCTTGAGGTTTTGTTTTTGGGGCAGTTATACAGTCCCGGAGGGCTGCCGAAATTTCCATTTTTTCATTGCACATAATCGTTGTAGTACTCCTCTCCTAATTGTCGTGGGTCGTTTACCGTCTCCCACACCGTTGTTTGTTGCACGCTTCCCCAACATTTATCCCCCACTTATAACATATTTTCTCAATGTTCCCTGGCATTGTTTGTCAAAACCGAAAACAAAGGAATTTGTCCTATGGCATTTGATGATTTGTATTGTATTTAAGTTTGAGTGGACAATTGCTGCTTCCTGATTTTTATCTTCATGCTCGTAGGGGGAAAATCGTGCACAATATACGGGAGATGGGTCTGTAGACAACCACGGGCAGCCTGTCCTGAAGAGAAAAACTGGGAACTGGAAAGCCTGCTCTTTCATTCTTGGTAAATACTATAAAGCTAGTTTGATGCAATATCATTTCGAATTCATTACTGTTTAGTCAGAACTCCTCTCACCCTCAACTCACTTACAGGTTTTGAGTGCTGTGAGCGTCTTGCTTATTTTGGCATTCAAAAGAATCTTGTCAATTTCCTAACCAGCAGAATGCACGATGGCAATGTCTCTGCTGCAAGGAATGTTAATGCTTGGGCTGGCACATGTTACCTTACACCTCTTATAGGGGCTTACTTAGCTGATGCATACTGGGGAAGATATTGGACAATTGTTGTCTTCTCCACAATTTACATCATTGTAAGTTCTGAAGCCTTTTCTTGTCTCCATGCTGTTGTTGCTGATATGTTTTTGTCTTCCTGTTCAGACCATTACATATGTATGTATGAATATCTGCTTGAAGTTCAATCTTGTGTTTTTTTTTTTATCACCAGGCTTGTTGATCGAAGTTCTGCCTATGATTATAGGATTTATGTGTATTCCGAAGTAGTAATGTTCTACTTGCTCTATATCTTACTAATTTTATCGGCACTCCATGTTTTGTTCTGACCAAAAAGTACTTTATGTAGTTCATGATTTTATTTTCATATTATTTACTCTTATGTTATCTTCGTCCATTTAAATCTTCTCATAGGTTTCCAAAATGGATGTCATGTTTTAAATGTCCTCATAATTTGAAATATCTGTGTCTTTGTCCCCATATATCTGTTCGAACTATGTCCAAGATGCTTATTAGATCCTTAATGAAATTTTGAGTTGCTGGAGTTCTCCCATTTCTTAAAGGAGACCCCTTAGACAACTTTGAACTGCTTGATTCTAGGACATCAGTATTTAACCATCAGTTTCTCTTTCTTAAACATGTTTCTGTTGCAATACTCTTGAAAGCAATTACTTACCTTTTTTGGTTGTTTTTCTGTTGCTGAAACATAATTGTGCAGTAGGCATAGCTTCTGTTATTGCTGAAACATAGCATTTTTATTTCTTCTAAATTTTATGAACATATCACAGCAAATTTTATAACTAAATAAACACTACAATTATCCTGATCATTAGTTATCGATTCCTATAATTATTTACAGCTTGTAAATAGTGCAGCCCCAGTGCCTGACTATATCTGACTTTCCTGTGTCTCGAACAAAATTCAACTTCTGTTCATGCAGGTGCCTACAGGATATAGGCTGCCAGTGTCACTGCAATTTACTTAGTTTTTATTCATTCCCCTTCTTGTCTTCTTCTTTATGTTTATCCTCATAGCATATTGTTCGATTACCCGATATAGGGAATATGTACCCTGAGTATATCGGCATTAGCTCCAGCTCTTAGGCCTGCAGAATGTGTGGGTTCATTTTGCCCAGCAGCTACTCCAGCTCAAAATGCAATATTTTTTGGTGGGCTTTATCTGATGGCGCTGGGAGCTGGAGGGATCAGGCCATGTATTTCGTCCTTTGGTGCCAATCAGTTCGATGATACCGACCCCGATGAGAGGGTAAAGACGGGATCCTTTTTCAATTGGTTTTATTTCTCCGTCAGCATTGGAACTCTTGTGTCGAGCAGTCTTGTAATCTGGATACAAGAAAATGTTGGATGGGGCGTAGGCTTTGGGATTCCTGCAGTATTCATGGGATTAGCTATCACATTTTTTTTCTCAGGAACTCCTTTCTATAGGTTTCAACCTCCTGCCGGAAGTCCATTGACAAGATTTTACCAGGTTATAGTTGCATCATTGCAAAAGCGCAAGTTGGAGGTTCCAAATGATAGTGTTCTTTTGTATGAAATTCCACACAGACATCTAGTTATTAGAGGAAATCGACAGCTTGAGCACACAGAAGGATTGAAGTAATTTTCTGATCTGAGAAAGCTATTGCTTTTTGTTGGGGAAGCGTGCAACAAACAACGGTGTGGGAGACGGTAAACGACCCACGACAATTAGGAGAGGAGTACTACAACGATTATGTGCAATGAAAAAATGGAAATTTCGGCAGCCCTCCGGGACTGTATAACAGCCCCAAAAACAAAACCTCAAGAAACCAAATGACACAAGGATTTATGTGGAAACCCAAGATGGGAAGAAAACCACAGGTACCGTAAGCCCGGTACCAAGCCCTTCCACTAATCAACAATATCAATGGAGTACAACACTACAATCCTCCCTAGTAACCACTAGGGGCAACCACACTCTCAAGGTAACAACCTTGGACAAACAACCACACCTATCTCCACTACAAAGTAGCGATTAACACCAAAATACACAAAGAGGCAGAGGGAACGAAAGTACCAGCTAGAGAAGTCGAAACGACTCCAAAATTGGCAGGAATGAAGCTTGTATATGCAGTAGACACCCCTCCAAATTTGGCTGCAATCCGAGCTCGGACGGAGCGGGAATCAGGACTTCAAATTCTGGGTTTTAGGGTTCTACGGGATTAAGCTCCTCCTCTCTTTCTCTCTTTTCTCTCTCTTTCTCTCTCTTTGTGAATGTGTTTTGTGTGTGTGTTTGATCTCTTTTTTTTCTGCTCTCAAGCCTTCCTCTTTTGTTTGCCAAGCTTCCAAAAGAAGGAACCAAGTAAGGGCAAAGTAGTCTTTTTACTACCACCCAAATACTAACACATAATACTAATTACTCTAATTAGTATTTACAACACAAGGTAAGATATATATTTGGATATTAAGGGGTGATTTCCTAACACTTTTATAGTTTTATATATAGTATGTAGCATAAGCTAATATATTCCTTTATTTATTTAGTCGACTGGAGTAGAAGTACGTCTCTTATCCTGATCTCCCTGGTTATGAACATATTTAAGGCCGATGGCTTCTTTGCTTGAACTGTGAGGGATGATGATTGACATTGCTTAACGTTGTTCGCTATAGGTGCCTGGACAAAGCAGCTTTACTATCAGATGCTGATTTGAAAAGTGATGGGGAACTCTGTGACCCTTTGAAGCTGTGCACTATAACGCAGGTCGAAGACCTGAAGCTCGTGATTCGCATTCTCCCTATATGGGCAACTTATATTTTCTTTGCTGCTGTCCACTCCCAGATGTCAACGATGTTTGTTGAACAGGGAATGGTCATGGAAAGAAGTGTTGGATCCTTCACAATCCCAGCAGCGTCTCTCTCTATTTTCAGTGTAGTCACTGTACTCTTTTGGGTCCCTATTTATGACAGGATTCTTATTCCTGTTGCTAGGAAGTTTACTGCCCGCGAAAAAGGAATCTCTGACTTACAGAGGATTGGTATTGGCCTTGCTATCTCTATCCTTGCTATGATCTCGGCTGCCTTGGTGGAGATGAGGCGTTTACAGCTTGCCAGGGAACTGGGTTTAGTCGACAAAAATGTGTCAGTGCCACTATCTATCTTCTGGCAAGTTCCTCAGGTTTGCTTGTTTGGGGCTGCAGAGGTCTTTAATGCGATTGGGGTAATAGAGTTCTTTTACGATCAATCACCTGATGGCATGCAAAGTTTGTGTGTCGCACTTGCTCTCCTTACGGTTGCTGTGGGCAATTACCTGAGCTCTCTGATTCTAACCATTGTGACAGCCGTGACAACTGCTGGTGGGAAACCTGGGTGGATTCCTGATAATCTGAACAAAGGTCAACTTCATAAATTTTTCTGGCTCTTGGCTGGTCTCAGTTTCTTGAACTTGTTGGCGTATGTATTCTGTGCCATGAAATACAAACTGAAGAAGACTTCAAAGACATCTGAAAGCTAATGTGAGACTTCATTTGCGCCATTCTGCTTCTTTTTATTTCATGGCAGAATAGATCCATGTACAATTTTATGCTTCAGATTATTCAAGTGTATATCTCTGAACTGTTAGCGTGTAATGATTACGCCACTGCTTCAGCATTATGTGTAACATTGATTTATTATTGAGGAGGTTAACCCAACCTGTTATTGCTGTAATACTCATATTGAAACTGACCTGCATGTATTCGTCGTATGCCAAAATCTTTGGCAATTTTGGAGGTGTGGAACAAAGATCAGATACTGACATATACACAGGGACCCAATGTGATATCTTGGTTTAACTGGAGCAAAAGATACCGAGTCTTCCATGGAGACGACGAGCTCCCAGGCCGCGAATGTGATTCTTTCTTGGACGCAATGTTACCTTCAGGCCTACAGGTTGAATGCTGGACAGCCAGGGGCGAAGCCAGCTAGTGGCTTGGGGTGGCGGCCGCCACCCCGGCGAGGAAAAAAAAGTTCTGCTTCTATAGGCCAAGTAGGGTTATATATAAATTTGCCTAAGTATGAATCAGCAAATAGGTTTGGCGTGGTGGTCAGATTACATTTCTGCAACCCGTATGTCAGGTGTTCGATTCCTACCTAAGGCAGATTTTATCATTTTATCTAAGGTTTTAACTTCTTAACTTAAAAAAGAAATCTATGTGAGCTACCACTGGGGTTCGAACCACGCCTGTCTCTGAATTGTAGCTTTTCATCAACATGAATTAACCAGTAGAGCAAATAACTTGTGGTTGATGTGTTTGTATCAGTTTATATTAAATAAACAGGTTTAATATTCGTGCCATTTTATTATGTGAACGGTTTGTCCTCTTTGTTTTCTTAATAAATTTATGTACCTAAAATTAAACAAAATTAAATTAATGATGTTAACTCTGTGTCTCTATACTTGGGTAACATATTTGTACATGAAAAAAAAAAACTTCAAATTATCGGTCGATGTGTTGCGTATCGGTCGATAAGTTTCGCTTTTGGGTGTATAGTTACCGATATCTCCATATGCAAAAAAGAGGGGAAATATTGGCCGATATATCTGATACGATACCACTTTTGCCTATACTTTACTTCAATTTAGATGATCGCGAGGTCTGTATTCTATTAAACAACGCGACACCATGGCCAGACCAAATTAAAACCGTGACCAAAACCGATATTTTGAACCACATATACCGCGAATATAAAGGCACTAGGTATAATCCGCCACCCCGAAATTTAGATCCTGGCTTCGCCCCTGTGGACAGCACCTTGGCACCTTGCGGAGTTACTTTGGAAGTTAACGTTGATGCTGCGCCCAGCGTCTGCTATGTTGGTGGAGGCAGGTCCTACCCATGGAACGTCTTATTCAAGTTTTCTAAAGCAAAATAATCAACCGATAATGTAGGTAAAGAATTTTCTTTTCTTATCTTTTTTTTTTTTTTTTGGCCGGAGTGAGAAAAGTTGAAGAACTTGTTCGGGTATGTTTTATGTGCCATGAAGTAATGAATTGTTTACTATTCTATGCACGCCATCTTACGTAAACAATAGGTCAATCCCCCTTACGTATGCAATAGAGTAATAGTTTGCAAATCGCATAGACTTATTATCTAATATATGACATATTCTAATGTTTGTGGTGCATCAACTACCTAAATTGTGGAGTACTAATTAGGGGCTAAACTTGAGAATAATAGGAAATCGATAATTTACATACCCATTCTATCGGATAACACATAAGATCGTAACGCTTACAAAGGTTTTAGGTAGACAAGGGGTTGAAAGAGTCTGCATCTCTGTCTATGGCAAGGTAAATGGACGTGACCGCTTGGGATGTACCCAACCTTAACCCATATATTTGAACTTCTTTGAAAATATGGAGTTATAAAGAGATTCTTTCCAAATATGTGTGCGCTCTACTGAACCCTTATTTAATCACATTATATGCATACAGTCAAGTTTTTGACAAATGGGACCAGAAATAAATCAGCAGAATTCTAGTCAACAACTCAGAATGCCTATAAAATAAAAATATAAAAAAAAAAATCAATAGAAGATGGGTATTCAAGATGATGATCAGCTCTTGCATTTAGAAGATGCTCTTCTTCAGGTTCATTCAATCCTCCCTCTTTTTGCTCTAAAAGTTATTGCTTTACTAATATTAATCTGATATTCTGTGTTTGGGTGTTCCAAATTTCCAATGTTATGCTTATGTTTTTGAGGTACTTTCTAATAGAATTCAAGATAGACATTGTTTACATATGACGATTTCTGATGACGATTCTATGTTAGCCGACCCCAAATCATTTGGGACTGTTCCCGGACTAAGACATGGTTGTTGTTAATGATGATGTTGTTGTTGTTTCTGTAGAGGTTAAGATAGAGTATTGCAAATCACAGGATTTAATTTTCTTGATTTCTTAATCTTAGGGGGAAAACAATGGACAATATACCGGAGATGGGTCTGTTGATAAACATGGGCAGCCAGTCCTAAAGAGAAAATCTGGGAACTGGAGAGCCTGTCCTTTCATTCTTGGTAAATATAGAGCTAGTTGCCTAGTTGGATACCATATCATTTCTAATTCATTACTTTTTAGTAAAAGCTGATCTCACCCTCGACTCACATGCAGGTAATGAGAGCTGTGAGCGTCTTGCCTATTATGGAATCTCTAAAAATCTTGTCAATTACCTAACCAGCATATTGCACGAAGGCAATGTCTCTGCTGCAAAGAATGTTAATAATTGGGCTGGCACATGTTACCTTACACCACTTATCGGAGCTTACTTAGCTGATGCATACTGGGGAAGATATTGGACAATTGCTGTCTTCTCCACAATTTACTTCATCGTAATTTCTGAAGCTTTATCTTGTCTCCATGCTGTCATTACTGATAATTTTTCCTTTTGTTTTAAAAAATTACAGATGACATTTACTTATATCTGTTTATAGTTTATTGTTGTGTTTTTCTATCTCCGTGCTTGTTGAACGAAGTTCCACCTGCAATTCTAGCTTTTATTTGCATTCTGATGTAGTAGTGTTCTAATGGCTCTTTTAGACTAAAAGTATCTTCACCAAATGTCTTGTTCTGACCCAAAAGGACTTCTCTGTTTGATCTTCTTAGGTTCTTACTGTCATGGTATCTTCATCCTCTTCAATATTCTCCTTGGTTTCTAAAGTGAATGTCATACACTCAAAGTCCTCTTTATAGTTGAAATTTTTGTATATCCATATATTTGTTCTAACTATGATCAAGATGGTAAAATGTTTCCTAACTGAAATTTTTGTCAATAAAAAAGGTGACTGGATTCCTTCCACCTTTGTTAAGGAGCCTCCTGAGACATCTTTGAACTGTTTGACTTCGACTTCTAAGACATCAGCCTTTACTTTCTCTTCCTCAAAGAGTTGTTTCTGCTGTAGGACTATCAAAAGCGTTTAGGTTTTGTGACAATTTTCGGTTGCTACACATCATCTGTTGTATATAACTCAGAATACATTTTGTTTAATATTATCAACAAATCATAGCAGATTTGTTTTAGTAAATCAACACTACTGTCCTGAACAATAGGTTTTGGGATTCCTATAATTATTTGCAGTTTGAAAAAACTTCAGCCACAGTGGCTGGCTATTTCCTACTTCCCTATATCCGGGATAAACTTAAATCATGCAGACGCCTAGAGGGAAAGGCTGGCAGTGTCACTGGAACTTTCGTAGGATTTCAAAATTATGTTGTATCACTTGTGTGCATGGTTTTCCTTCTTATGCCTTTCCTTATAGCATGATGTTCGTCACAAAATGTAGGGGATATGTACTCTGAGTATATCTGCATTTATTCCAGCTCTTAAACCTGCCGAATGTGTGGGTTCATTTTGCCCTGTAGCTACTCCAATTCAAAATGGAATATTTTATGGGGGACTCTATCTGATGGCATTGGGAACAGGAGGGATCAAGCCATGTGTTTCGTCCTTTGGTGCCGATCAGTTTGATGATACTGACCCGGATGAGAGGATAAAGAAGGGGTCGTTTTTCAATTGGTTTTATTTCTGCATCAGCATTGGATCACTTATGGCAAGTAGTCTTATAATCTGGATACAAGAAAATGTTGGATGGGGAGTAGGCTTTGGGATTCCTGCAGCATTCATGGGATTAGCTATCACATTTTTTTTCTCGGGCACTCCTCTCTATCGGTTTCAACGCCCTGCTGGAAGTCCATTAACAAGAATTTACCAGGTTATAGTTGCATCATTCCAAAAGCGCAATTTGGAGGTACCACAGGATATTAGTCTCTTATATGAAACTCTGGGAAGTCATTCAGCAATTGGAGGAAGTCGAAAGCTTGAACATACAGAAGGATTGAAGTAATTTTCTCATCTCTCACAGTTGACGCTTTTGTTATATGTATATGCTACTATGTGTAATATGGGCATTTATAATACCAATGACCATCTTTGCTTTAACTGTCAGCGATGATGATTAATCTTGCTTAACATCGTTTGCTATAGGTTCCTAGACAGAGCAGCTGTGCTATCAGACACTGATTTGAAAAGTGGTGAGGTTTATGACCCTTGGAGGCTGTGCACTACAACACAAGTCGAAGAACTGAAGATCATACTTCGCATACTCCCTATATGGACAACTGTTATTGTCTTTTCTGCAGTCTATTCCCAAATGCCTACTATGTTTGTTGAACAGGGAATGGTTATGGACAGAAGAGTTGGATCCTTCACAATACCAGCCGCGTCTCTGTCTATTTTTGGTGTAGTCAGTGTACTCTTCTGGGTTCTAGTTTATGACAGGATTCTTATTCCTGCAGCAAGGAAATTCACTGGCAAGGAAAAAGGGATCTCTGACCTACAGAGAATTGGTATTGGTCTTGGCATCTCCATCCTTGCCATGGTTTCTGCTGCTCTGGTGGAGGTAAAGCGTTTGCAGCTTGCTAGGGAACTTGGTCTGATTGACGTAAAGGTACCAGTGCCACTGAGTATCTTCTGGCAAATACCTCAGTTTTGCCTGATTGGGGCTGCAGAAGTCTTTGCTTTCATTGGGTTGATCGAGTTCTTCTACGATCAAGCACCTGATGGCATGCGGAGTTTGTGTAGTGCACTCTCTCTCCTTTCAAGTGCTGTGGGCAACTACCTGAGCTCTCTAATCCTAACAATTGTAATGGCCGTGACAACTGCCGGTGGCAAACCTGGTTGGATTCCTGATAATCTGAACAAAGGTCAATTGTATAACTTTTTCTGGCTCTTGGCTTGCCTCAGTTTTCTGAACTTGTTAGGGTATGTTTTCTGTGCCTTGAAGTATAAGCAGAAGAAGACTTTAAAGAAAATCTAAAGCTAATGAACTGCTTATTATTCCAGTGATATAGACCATAGTAGATTCAGAATGTATACCATACTCCCGAGAGTATGGATTCCCTAATTTACGTTTGTACTTTATCGTGTTTTTGTGTACTTTTGGTAGTATTTTGTATATTTCAATAGATATTCTCTGATCAATAAATTTACACAATTAAAAGAGACCGTATTTTATGAACCGTTGTGAAATTCGAAATGTGTAGTGTAAAATTTGCACAAATAGAAATCAAGATGTTAGGTTGCAAAACTAGTTGAGATCTCGCCACATTCGTCCTTCTTAATTACTGAGTTTACCTTGGTACCCCCGAACTAATATTTTAATTTTTTTTTTTTTTTTTGACAACTGTTTAACAGAACAAGAAGGAAAACATGAAAAACTACAAGCTAGTTAAGTGGAGAAGGGAGCTATTCTCCCTTTCCTGCACCCTATCGCTAGGGAGTGAGCCTTATGGATGGTATTCCTCTCCGCTTTAAATATGTTACAGGAGTGAAAGAGCGAAGCAACGTTTTTAATAAGATCAATTAACCAGATGATGGAGATGTCAACATCCCTTTCACCACGAAGAGTGTGAACTAATTCGGCACAGTCCGTAAGGATCTTGATAGACATGAGGTTCTTATTTGCAGCCCATTCCATGGCCTTGTAGTAGGCGTGAGTCTCAGCTTGAAGACTGGAAACCATCGGGTTGGAGAAACATCCACCACCTAGAACGGAATCCAAAGATGGATGCACACCTACCCAAGCTGAAGTACCTTTGTTAAGAGCTTTCCATGCTCCATCGATGAGAATGGTGATCTCATAGGTATTGTGGAGACGCACCCTACTTAGATAGGCCGCAAGGAACCCCCGGGGGAGAGGATTCATCTCTTACCAGACGATTAAAAGTTGGATTTTTTAGACCTAAGCTGCGAGATTCAAATACCTCCTACGTTAAGACCTGACTACGCTGAATAACCAACCCCGGGTTGCCCTCCAAGCCTTCGAAGATGATCTGATTCCGGTGAGTCCAGATACCCCAAAGAACAGCACAAAAGCCGACCAACATTTCGTCCGATGGTAGCTTCGCAAGCAAAATCATGGTGTCCATAAGCCACTTGGAAAACGTGGTTGATGTGTTTGCCCCAATACGTAGACCCACCTGAGCTGCTTGCCAAATATGTTGAGAGAAGGAGCATTTGCGGAATAAGTGGTCCACTGATTCTTCTTCTAGATTGCAGGCAACATAGGTCCAGGATTACAAGACCTCTTCTTGCAAGGTTCGAGGTGACTGCAATAGCATTACGAGCTAGTTTCCAAATGAAGATCTTCCATTTTGGAAGCAAGTCAAAAGCCCAAAAACGCTTCCAGAAGCATTGTTCGTCTTCTGGGATACTCAAAACTTTATGATCAGATCTCCACAAAAAAGCGTAAGCTGTTTTCAAGGAGAACTTTCCTGAAGAAGTAAATTTCCAATAACATAAATCTTCTTGAATGGTCGGCGGGAGCTCTAAAGAGCATATAGCTCTAACAGATTCTTGCTCGAACAAAGAATGGATTTTAGGAACACACCAATGGTGCTCCGAATCCATAAGGTCGCTCACACGCATTTGGAGGAAACCTCCAAGGGAAGCCGTATCTTTAATTTTAATTTGGTGAAAGGGTAGCCAAGTTAAGGACAAAACCGGAATATTTGATCCATCACCCACTTTCCAACAAAGACCGCTCTGAATATCAACAAGCCCCTGTTGAAGCCCTCGTATTGCCCACGAGGCTTGTCTTCTGAGATATCTCGAGGGTCGGTCCATTGAGAAATTGAAGGGTCCATATTTCGCCGAGAAGAGCTTGGAAACCAGAAGTTGAGGAAGTTGCATAACCCGGAAGGCGGCCTTCATCAAGTGTGTCGTATTTGTTACTTTTGTAGCGCGTAGACCAAGCCCATCCATCCCTTTCGGCAGTTGCAATGTCTCTCTTGCAACCCAGTAAATACCTTTGGAATGAGTACGTTGCCACCAAAAAGCTACCAACAGCCTATCGATCTTTGAGCAAATAGATTGAGGATGCTTGAAAAGTGAGCTAATATGGGCAAAAGTAGCCGACAGAACTGAATTGATAAGAATTAGTTTTGCCTCTGGGGAAAAGAACAAATGAGACTAGGAGTTCACCTTCCTCATTATTTTGTCAAGAATGAAGCTGAAGTGGCCAGCTTTGGAGCCCATAAGGTCCAGTAGCATCCCTAGGTAATGATCAAGTTGAGAGACACAAGGGATGTGAAGAGTTTTCAGGAGTTTCGTCTTTTTGTGCACCTCGATATTCGGAAAGAATTTCGTAAAGGATTTCTGGAAGTTAATCATCTCACCTGAGATAAGGCAAAAACGATGCATAATTGTCGCCAGGTTCGAACAATTGGCATCGTTCGTTGGCTTTGAAGAAGATGAGTGCGTCATCTGCAAAAAATAGATGAGAAATAGGAGGAGCATTGCGCGAAACTTTGATCCCTTGAATAAGGTTGCTCTCCTCCGCCGTGAGAAGCATACCTGAAAGGACTTCCATGCAAAAAATAAACAGGTAAGGCGAGAGTGGATCTCCCTGGCGAAGATCACACGACGACTTAAACGAATCAGAAGGAACCCCGTTAGTCAACACCTTGTACGAGACCGTGGTGAGACATTGTTTGATCCAATGAATCCATAATTCAAAAAACCCCATTGAGTGGAGAACTTGGAACAGAAAAGACCAATCGACCCGATCATACACTTTATTCATATCGAGTTTCAAAAGCCTCAGACTAGTTTTTCCGCCTCTCTTGTTGTTGATGGTAGTGAGAAGTTCATTGGCTATTAAACAGTTATCCCCAAGAAGTCGGCCATGAATGAAGGCGTTTTGAAAATCACCCGCTAGGTGCGGCATCAGAGTCTGAAGCCTATACGTCAAACATTTGGAGATGCACTTATACAGGACGTTGCAAAAACTGATAGGTCTCAATTGGGAGACCAATTCTGGGCATTCAATTTTGGGAATAAGAGAATGAAAGTTTGGTTCCATTCCCTTAAAAAAAAAAAACTCATTTTTAAAGAAATGCATTACGGCATTTGAAACCTGATCACCTACCACATCCCAGAATTGTTGTAGGAAGTCCGTCGTTATCCCATCGGGGCCTGGAGATTTCGATTTTGCAATACTGAAAACAGCTCAACGAACATCATTTGCAGAGAAAGGTGTTGCGAGCAGTTGAACATCTTCAGGGGAGAGGCTTCTTTTTACGTAATTTTCCATCCCCAAGAATCTGTCTGAAGGCGCTCCTGATTGTTGGTTGCAGGTATAAAGACGTTGGAAGTGGTCAAAGATCAGGTGATCGACCTCCTTCTGTTCATATAACCACTCCCCATTCGCAACTTTAAAAGCAGAGATGTTAATTTTCTTCCAGTTCTCTTTGGCTCTTGCAAAGAACAACTTATTGCAATTGTCATTCAAAGTAAGAGATCGAAGTTTGGACCTTTGTTGCCAGTAGGAAAGCGCGATCTCGGTTCTGGAAACCCATCTACATCTATCATTAATAAACAGACCCCCAGTCGTAAGGTTATTTATTGTTGAAGCCGATTCTTCCAGATCATTGACAAGAGAAGTCCAGTTGATGCCCCATTTCATTCGATTTGAGATACACCATTTGAAGAGAAGGGACAGAATCTGGCCAAATTTCCGAGATACTCGGAATATGGGGGAGCCAAGAATTTCAGTGAACCATTCAGACACAACAATATTTCGTACCTTCAGGCACCAATTTTCTACTCTGTAAGGTTTTTTCTTTTTGGCGTACTCTGTGGACAAAGAAAGAATATTGGCTGAGTGGCCTGAGAAAATAATAGGGTGAGCAACATCAGGAACCAATTGGGATGAATCAGCAGTAAGATAAGCCCTATCTAGTCTTTCCATGATCAACTGATCCCCATCATGGTTATTTAACCACATAAAACGCGGACTATGAAAAGGAATTTCTACCAGGCCCGTGGAGATCCTCCAACTAACAAAAGAACTTCACCCAACAATAGATGAAGCACCTCCCAGTTTATCATTGTAGTATTCTACTTGGTTAAAATATCCAATTAGAATACAGGCAGGATATAACATCAGGAAAGTTGAAAAAGCATCCCAAACGTCTTGACGATTAGGAAGATCAGGAGCCCCGTACACAAATATCACTATACATTCCTTATTTGAGATAGCAATTTTACATAGGATCAGGTGAGATGATGACAACAAAACATCCACCTTCGTCAAACCAAAACACAAAAGAAGCATACCACCACTAAGGCCATCTGCATCCGAACCAAAGCAAAAGTCTACATCCGGAAAATTAAGACGGGCAGTAGCTTCCATAATGGAGCATTTAGTCTCCATAAGGAACAAAAAAGACGGTTGGAACTTCTGGACAAGCCATTTTGTGTAAGGAATTTTAGGGGTGTCCACCGTCGCAAGGCCCCTACAATTCCAAGAGACAATTGTCATTGACCAGGAAGTGACTCAGCCGATGGAGTCACGACATCTTCATTAACAGTAGTGGGAAAGTCACGAGTAGGAGCATCAGAACTCCCCAAAGCACAGCATTGACGTTTGTGACGTCCGGATTCAGCGACCAGAGCAGCAAGAGTACCATCACCCGGGTCAAGCAGCGAATACCCTGTGATCGAAGTAACTTTCTGAGGTTCTGTCTCCAGTAAATCCGACAACTTCCTCTTGTACCCATAGGACTCAGCATCCACAGCAGAAGAGGTACAAGTGCCAGGTCCCCCCACCTTCCTGAGACACATCAAAGACTCGTCAGGTTGCAGGTGGAAGCGAGGTTTCTTATCCCCACGAGCATTATTAGTGTAGTCATCCTGATGACGACTGCGCTTCAGTTTGAACTTCAGGCTGGTGTTGTTGTTCGGGGGCTTCGAAGCCCCAGGGATTCCTAGTTGGGTGAAATTGGCTGCTAATTCATTCACAGAAAAAGGGCAGTTAATTTCTGTGGAGGTTTGTTTATTGTAAAGGTTGTTTGTATCCATATCAGTAGAATTGATGGAGAGAAGATAGAATTGATGTGGGTTGAGATAGAATTGATGTGGGTGATGGCGGATTATCACAGTTTACAAAATTAAGAGGGTAAAGGGATGAGAAATTGCCTCGTAAAGACGCAGCCATGTGCCCATACGCCTGGGTCACCTCTGGGACCAGCATAGAAGCTTGGAGCAGATTTGGTCCCTCCACCATAGCTTGAGTTTCGACTTGATCTAAGAAATCCTCCGGAACAGACATTGACGTGTGGTCCCCTCCGTAGGAAGTTCAGGATCGAGATCAAAGGAAACAGTTGTTCCCCCTTTCATTTTATTAGCAGATTCAGTAGACCCAGCAGATGACCCACCGACATCACCCACCACAAAGGTGACATCAGAAATTGAATCTTGTTGATTTTGTTCCCCTTCCTGTTGTTGAGGTCCCCCCGTACACATTGGATATTCATACAGTATGAAGCTGGACGTTCCCCCTTCTCTCTGAACAACATCTCCAACAAAGGGTATGCCGATTAGTCGTCCCGGTGGCGGGTCATTATCATCATTAGAAGAATCACCTGATGGATCGTCTTTGCCATTATCCTCGTCGAAATCATCCCCATCATCAGCATCTGGATCATCATCTTCATTATTATGGGCTCCTCCATGTCCCCCTCCAAACCAGGGGCGAGTGTTGCGATTCCAATCTGTATCAGTCAGTCCTTTCACCTTGTTTGTATACAGCGTAGCATCATCCGGTCCATGAAAGACACGGAATCCGCTCTCCTCGAAGTTGAACATTTGTCCATGGATCTAACGCATTGCAAGAAAGTTAGGCAGTCGACAATTGATAGTTGAATGACCTAACCTCCCACATTTTTTTACAGAATTTGAAAACCCCCTCATAACCAAAATAAACCCAATTAACTCTATGTCCAAAAAGAGGGAGGTAACAGCCAGGGATTAAGGGTTTGGACAGATCCACCCAAACCCGAGCTCGAACACTTACCCGATGTTCGCGTTGTTGTTCATCAGAAATTGGTTTGACTTCCACCACCTCTCCAACATGGGAAAGTAGTCTTTCAACATGGTGTTCATTGAGGTAACCTACTGAAAGGTTCTCCACGCCGATCCACATCAAGGCGAGGTTGAAGTTGATATTCCTGGGTACAAGATGCCAGTAGCAAAGCCTCAAAACCAGCACTTTCCCAAATAAATCAATTGTTTGGAAACTTGCTAGTTCCTCCGCGTCCTCAAAATCATGGCATTTGAAGACGAAGAATTCTTCTAGTCGGTGGACAACGACCGCTTGACGCGACAGCCAGTACAGATTAACACCTTCTTGGACTTGATCAAGGTTTGGGTTAGCACCATCAAGGAATTTCCCGATGACAGAGCTACCCCAGTTAATGGGGCCAAGAAAATGGATATTAGGAGGAGGATCGGTGCAAACACCCATTCTAAAAGGTTGGTACGTGATTTGTTGTTGCATTGTTTGATTTTTGGTTGATTTGTTGTGGTGTATTTAGAACGGGATTGGAGCAATACATAGCCATAAGATCTGAGAGGTCTAGGTAATAGACTAGACAACTGGAAGAGCCAAATGAATCTCCGCTTCCGGCCAGGTGAAACGGAGGATTTTGGTTTGTTGAAGGGGCGGTTGAGGTGACAGAGGTTGCAAATACTAGAGTTGGGAGTTGCGATGGCCGATGAACGGTCGAGATGAGGAGCAGAAAAAATGACTACACTGCAAAAAGTGGGGGACGAAAGGATAAGGCGGCTAAGAAATTTTGTGGTTGGTTGAAAGGGCGGTGAAGACTTTTCAGACAATTAATTTTTTGAGAAACTCACTTTTAGTGAGAGAGACTCGTTTTTAGAGAGAAGATTTTTTTTGTACCCCGTAATATTTTCACTTCTAATCAAACTTATAATGTTGATAAGAGTTGGGGCGTGCCGGGTCATATTTCAACTCTGATCAGGCAGTGGACTTTCAGATCCCTCTTGTTATGGTTTAGATTGCTTTTAGGCCGAGCCATATAGGGGTCTATGGTTATATCCTCGTCATTTCAATTTTTAGTAATTCTTGGCATAATTAGGTGAAGTAGTAGTGATCGTATTAATTTACTATTATAAGTCACATCACATTATCTATAATTTTGGACGATCCCATCAAATAAAATTAGCTAATTCGACTCTTTTCAGCCTAAATAAATAAATAAAAACCTCTCACAATCTCCCTCTGACACTTGTGTTGTATGCTGTAAATATCCAATTTTGGTAAGTCCTCTCCTTTCCCAATTCATTGTATTTGTTTGTGTTTCGAAATCCCGTTTCAGTAGTTTATTTTAGGGGATTTCATATATGCATACTCCTCGTTATGTCATTTAAACAGACTTTATAATTAGGGTTTTCAAAAATACGTTGTTGTAGGCGGGAGCCTTTGACGCACTGGGGTAATGTATTGTCATTGTTGTTGTACTCGTAATTGTGATCCGCTTATATTAATTTAGGGTCGAGTTTTCCTAGAAAACCCCCAAATTCTTTCCTTTCTAAACAAACGATAATTAAAAGTTGTTGAATTGGCATGCTAATTTGTTCAAGTTAGATAATATCAAATTTTGCGTAATTACTCTATGCGCAATATTCAGAGTGTGACTCGAGAGCAAGTCATGTTTCCTTTGTTTTTAGTTTATTTCTTAGTAAGTGTAAGAAATCGTCTGTAGCAGAATTTTTTTTCGAAATAGGGCTCAAAAAATAAATATTAAACAAAATGGGTCGGATTCAAAAACGTTTAATGTTATGGGGTGCACGTCACCCCATTTCAGGTTCGGGACAAAACCGCCATTACCACTGGCGGTTTTACATGTATTGAACAGTGAATATGAGTTTCAGGGGGTGATTTTGGGCAATTGTAAAACCGCCATGGGGGGTAGCGGTTTCACTTCAAGTGAAACCGCCACCCTCAATGGCGGTTTCACACCCGAACTGAGTATGGGAATTGGTGGGTTAATTTTTGTAAAGAGTGAAACCGCCATGGGGGGTGGCGGTTTCACTTGAAGTGAAACCGCTACCCCCCATGGCGGTTTTAGTTTTTTTTTTTTTTTTTTTTTTTTTCAAATACTTGTACCGGGGTTCTCCACCCCCAAATCACCCCAAATCACCCCGACTCCTTACAAAAAAATACCCCCGACTCTCAACCTCAACTTCTCTCTCCAGCCCACGTCCCCATCCTCTCCGGTCGCTGCTCCGCCCATCTCCCGCCGCTGCTCCGCCCCTCTCCCGCCGCTCCGTCCTCTCTCGCTGCGCCGGTCGCCGCCCTCTTTTGTACCAATTTCTTTAAGGTAATTTCATTTCTTCTAATTGTACCAATTTGTTTTAGGTAATGTCAATTCATTAGTTTAATTGTTTGATTTTTTAGTTAGATTACTAATTTATTGAATAATTTGTTTTGTTAGTATTGATAATAATTTGCATATTCATGGTATATGATAGAAGTTGAATTTTTAGGGTTTTGTTTAATATTGTAATTAAACCACACTAATTTAGGTTAATTTAAGTTCATTGAGTTGTTTTTTTTTTTTTTATGTTAGTATTATGCTTGAGTTTAGTTAGTATTATGCTTGAGTTTAGTTATATATTTAATCCAATTTAGTTAGTATTATGCTTGAGTTTAGTTATTAAAATTCATAAGTCGATTTTTAGGGTTTTGGTTAATTGAAGATTTATGTTAGTTGAATTTCTTAATTAAATTAGTTTATTTTTCTCATTATAGAATGGAAATTACGGGTTATCCTTTGGTATGTTATTGGGATGGAGAAATTGTTGAAGCTAGTGGAAATGTTTGTTATAAGGGTGGAAATGAGAGTTTTGTATTTGCTAGTACTAGTATGACTTATAATGACTTCATTGGGGAGATTTGTGAGGCAATGAAAATCAATAGAAAGAGTGTTTCATTGACGGTGAAGATGAAGTATCCGAGTGCTGGGTGTTATAAGGTTGTACCCCTTAATAATGATCGTTCTTTACTTGCTATGTGGGCAATTGTTCGACACTCAAAGGTTCCTTCTATGGACATTTATGTTGAAGTGGGAAGGGTAGACTCTAGAAATGTATTGGCAACAACGATTTCAACAACGCCTAATACTTCTCTCACATCAATGAGATTTGGGGATGTTGCGCAATATATTTCCATTGAAACCAATAACATAAATAAGGGGACCTTGAACGAGGATTTAGAAGGAGATGAGGCGGAGGAGGAGTTGAATGTTGTTGAACGTATGATTGATGATGAAGATGAGAATGATGATTTGGTTGGGAAGAGTGCCCCACATTTAGAATTCAATACGATTCATGAAATTGATCAACAACATGTGAATGCTTGGAAAACATGGGTCAATGAAGTTGAAGTTGAGGTTGGTAGGGAGTTTATAGTTGGTCAAAGATTTCCAAATAAAGCTGCTTTGATAGAAAATGTAACTTTGTACTCTGTACAACGTAACCAAACTTTCAAAGTGTCTGAATCCAAACCCCACACTGTCACTTTCAAGTGTAGTAGAACACCAAACCCATGCAATTGGAGGCTTAGGGCATCACAAAAACAAGAACAGTTTTCAGAAGCCTTCACCATTGTCACTTATCTTGGGCCTCACGAAGCTACCTGTGTTGGTGACGTTATTCCACGCGACCATATGAATTTGAAACGTGGATTCATTAGTGAAGCTATTAAAAACCTTGTTGCCAAGGATTGGTCCATTAAAGTCCCAGTTCTTATTGAATTTATCAAAGATAAATTCAATTATACTATCTCATATATGAAGGGGTGGAATGCTAAACAAAGGGCAATTGCAAATTTATATGGTGATTGGGATGAATCCTACACTTTGCTTCCTCACTTCATGCAAGCAATGAAAGAATCCAACCCGGGAACTGTTGTGCATTTTGTGAATACGCCAACATGCAAACCTAATGAGGAAACTTTCTTTCGAGTGTTTTGGGCATTTGGACCATCAATTCAAGGTTTCAGCCATTGTCGCCCTCTTATAACTATTGATGGCACTCATTTATATGGGAAATATAAGGGTACTTTACTTATTGCAATGGCAGTTGATGCTAACGACCAACTTTACCCACTTGCTTTCGGTATTGTTGAGAGTGAAAATACCAATAGTTGGCCTTGGTTTATGGCATGTATAAGGAGGTTCGTGACAGATAGAAAAGGTCTTTGTGTTATATCAGATAGACATGATGGCATCAAAGCTGCTATGAATGATGAACACATCGAAATGACTGAGCCGCATGCCTACCATAGATTTTGCATGCGTCATATGGCATCCAACATCAACACAAAGTTTAAAAGTAGGGATTTGAAAAACTTGTTTGGTTGGACTGCCACACAACATCAGAAGAAGAAGTTCAATCGTGGTTTCAATCGAATGGGTGAAATAAATATTGATACACGACGATATTTGACCAAACATGGTTTGGAGATGGAGAAGTGGTCAAATTATCATGACGGTGGGTTCAGGTATGGTATAATGACTACCAATATGGTGGAGTGTTTCAATGGAGTTTTGAAAGGAGGCAGATTCTTACCCATCGTCGCACTTGTGAAATTGACATTTTATCGAGTCAATGCGTACTTTGTGGAGCGGCGTGAGAAGGCAAAACAAAGGCTTGAAGAGAGACATGCATATTGTAAGAAAGTAATGGATGCCATTGCTGTCAATTCTGAGAAAGCCGCACACCATACCGTTGTGGCATTTGATAGAGGACTGTTTCAAGTGACCACTGGGTCGGGCCATAGAGGTAGTGGAAAAGGGAAACATAAGCATACTGTGAATGTTGTGACTAAAACATGCACTTGTAAAAAAATTGAAATTTACAAGTACCCTTGTTCACATGTACTTGCCGTTTGTAGTTCAATGGGTTTAAGTACAAATGCATTTGTGGATGTGTTTTACACTAGTGGTGAGTATTTGGGGTCATACGCACCCAAATTTCGACCCATTCCGGATGAAGCTTATTGGACACCTCTTGATGGTCCTAAAATCCTTGCTAATAAGGATATGAAACGTGAACCGAAGAAGAAGGGTACGAAGGATAAGTCACATTCAAAGCGATTGCGTAATGAGATGGATGAAAAACCACCATCAAAATCATTATGTGGCATATGTCGTCAACCCGGTCATAACAAAAAAACATGTTCTTTAAGAGGGTAACATTTTTTGTTGATCTTTATATTATTGTGAACTTATTTTTGCCTAATCTTTTTGTGTAATATTTTAACTCTCTTCTTTTTCTTTTTGTAGCTCTCATGGAGGCGGATCTTCATCCGGGACCGATCGAACCGTCTCTTCTCAAACTGCAAGACAAACACAGGAGTCAAGCAATTTGGGACGGAGAGGAGGTGAGTTCGCTTAGATGTAGAACTCACATAAAATGGCATGGCGAATATCGTCCTAGTAAGCGGGTAGTTAAATTTATTAGGAAAACCCAGTTTTATGGGGCGCATAGAGTAGCTAGTGTTAAATTAGATCAGGATTTAATAAGTGCATTAGTAGAAAGATGGAGGCAAGAAACCCACACTTTTCACTTAACCGTTGGGGAGGCCACTATCACCTTGCAAGATGTGCAAGTTATGTTAGGTTTGAGGATAGATGGAAGAGCTGTGACGGATGAGACCCATCAAGATTGGCAAGGATTAGTGACTAAATTGTTGGGAATAGCACCGGGGGGAAGTTTGAAGGGAACTTCTTTGAAAATTTCTTGGTTGATGACCCATTTTAGTTATTTGCCCAACGGTATGGACGATGCCGTATTTCATTGCTATATTCGAGCGTATCTTCTCATTTTGTTTGGTACCGTTTTATTTCCCGATAAGAGTGGGGATGTGGTTCAAGTAATCTATTTGCCATTGTTAAGTGATGTCAGTAGATTGGATGATTACTCGTGGGGAAGTGCGGTACTAGCAACATTGTATCGTAACTTGTGTCGAGGGTGTTGTAAGGATGCATTAGAGATATCTGGACCTCTTATTCTTCTTCAGTTGTGGTCTTGGGAACGTATTGCTATAGGACGTCCTATGAACATGGGACCATTAGAATATGAGGATGAGGATGAGGATGAAGATGAGGATGAGGATGGGGATGAAGATGAGGATGAGGATGAGGATGAGGATGAGACTATAGCTAGTCCATTTGGGTCACAACATATCTATGGGAGAGATGCATTAGGACGTAAGTGGCTTATGATCGATCGGCGAAGAGCTGATGGGATTTTCTCTCTTACCGCTTACAGAGATGCATTTGATTGTATGACTCATGATCAAGTAAGTTTACTTATCCAATCCAATTTTTTGTGACTTTATAAGCATGACAATAATTTGGTAATTTACTACTTTATTTGTTTTATTTTAGTTTGTTTGGCAGCCTTATACAGCGGACGTCATCTCAGCTCTGTCTCCGATTTGTTCAAAGGATGAACAAGATTGGTTTGTTTTGGCTCCTATGATCTGCTTTGACATTGTAGAGTGGCATTGTCCAGATCGGGTAGTACGCCAATTTGGTTTGAAGCAAACAATCCCGGTGGACTGTGATACTTCGGTGGCTCTTCATAAATTGGATAGGAGAGGAAATCGCAAGGTAAGTTGGCAAGAAATCCACAATGTCTATATCGATTTATGGCGTAGGCGTCGAGAGAGGTCGGTGGCTAATACCGATGTAGATGATGGCACGATGGATTACAATGATCCGTATATGGTTTGGTATCGAAACCATACTCGTCGTATCATTGGAGCTGTTAAACAATCTCATGGTGGCCCGGTTTCCTACCATCCTTCGTCTCCCTCAATTCAATTGCTTGTAAGTATGATTTATCGTTATTTCAGTTTTATTGAATAGTAAGCATGTTTAGGAAATAATTAGTGCAATTTTTTGATTTTTGTGATTATAGACCCAAGGTTTTGCAACTCTACACATGAGGTGTGAGCATGACCTTCAAGCTGCACTAAATGACGCATCTAGTGTTAATTTTGTCCAAACTTTAACCGACATCCGCAAACATTGCTCCGAATGTCTCGAGAAAGTGGGATTTTCACATCTTATCCAACAATCTCAAGAACAACCAAGTGCGAGTTTGGATGATCATTCTCCTCTTATCCAATATATGCGTCGACGTAGAGTTGGTTCTCCTATGACACCAATTATGGAAGGCGACACTCCGGGTTCTTCCTCAAGCCAACCCGCTTCCTCAAGCCAACGTCGAGCTACACGCCGCCGCCGCCTAGCGGATGATTAGCTATTAATATAGTAGTTTGTAATGTATGGAAACAATTTTATGTTGTATTCGACTCTTTCAAGTATGTAAAAGACGTTTTAAGTTATGAAATAAGATACCATGCCATTCGAGTTCTCACCTTGGGTTGTTATTGGTGTTATTGAACGATGGTGGTCGTGCCAATTTGGTTTGGGTTTGTTTGAGTTGCAGGTGAAACGGAAAAGAGGGAAAACACCTTCAAAAAAAAAAAAAACAAAAATATACAACCGCCACTGAGCAGAGCGGTTTTATAACCACTGAAACCGCTGCTCTCAGTGGCGTTTTCATCACAGATTCAAGTAATATGAGAATTGGTAGCTTAATTTTTGTAAAGGGTGAAACCGCCATGGGGGGTGGCGGTTTCACTTCTAGTGAAACCGCCACCTCCCACGGCGGTTTCACCCTTGACAAAAATGAAGCCACCAATTCCCATCCCATACTCAGTTCGGGTGTGAAACCGCTATTAAGGGTGGCGGTTTCACTTCAAGTGAAACCGCCACTTCCCATGGCGGTTTCATCACCGAACTAAGCTATGAGGAGTTTTGGCTAAGGTGAAACCGCCATGGGGGGTGGCGGTTTCACTTGAAGTGAAACCGCCACCTCCCATGGCGGTTTCACCTTAGCCAAAATTTCTTCTCAGTCTCAAAGTTACTGTTCAAGACGCTTAAAACCGCCAGTGCCACTGGCGGTTTTGTCCCGAACCTAAATGGGGTGACGTGCACCCCATTAGATTGAACATTTTTGAATCCGACCCATTTTGTTTAATATTTATTTTTTGAGCCCTATTTCGAAAAAAAAATCTCTGTAGCAAGCTACTTTCTTTCCGTCGAAATTTCGCCAATTTGGGAGGAAGAAAAACAAGCAGTTGAAAACAAAGTCCCGTCCCGTTTGGTATCGTTTTCTGTTTTCAGTTTTCAGTTTTTTTGAAAACCAAAGTCCCGTTTTTGAAAACCAGAAAAAGTGGTTTTCAATTTTCAGTTGTCAGTTTTCATTTTCTATATGACTATTATACAATCAAACAATTTGAAGTTAATTTTGTAACTTATTTAACTAAATTTTTTACGCAAAAAAAACAAAAACTGAAAACGGCAGTGATACCGAACGGGTTTATTTAACTAAATTTGAAGTTCCTGGCGTTTTATATTATTCTAATAAATCGAATTAGAATTATTGAGCTTCTTTTAGTTCTGCATTCGTCATCTAATGTTACTTATCGAACTATTATCATGTTGAGTAATGAACAAGATTGATGTTTTCTTACTAATAATCCAGGATTGAATACTTTTACTGTCGAGATTTTTCGCCATTATTCCAATCAAATGTTTACACCAATAGTAAGAAGCATCGCTGCATGGTTTGCATATGGGCACTTGAGATTTAAAACTCCTGAAGACAATCATTACAACTACTGCAAGGTAATCTTTCTGATTTATTTGCCTAACCTTACCCATATGTTTCAAACTTGTTTGAAAATGGCGAGGAGAATGAGAAATAAAAATGGCGAGGAGAATGAGAAGTGACGTATGACTATGCACAGCCCCCCACCCAGCTGCCCGCCAAGAATGCAACACCAAATGCTGGTCCATTTTTGTGCTCTACTGAACCCTTATTTAATCACATTATATGCATACAGTCAAGTGTTTGACAAATAGGACTAGAAATTTCCAAGAGATTATTCACCAGAATTCTAGTCAAAAACTCAGAATGCCTATAAAAAAAAAAAAAAAAAAAAAATCAATAGAAGATGGGTATTCAAGATGATGATCAGCTCTTGCATTTAGAAGATGCTCTTCTTCAGGTTCATTCAATCCTCCCTCTTTTTGCTCTAAAGTTATTGCTTTACATAATTTTATCTAGATACTAATATTAAATCTGATATACTGTGTTTGAGTGTTCCAAATTTTCAATGTTATGTTTATGTTTTTGAGGTACTTTCGAATAGAATTCAAGATAGACATTGTTTACATATGACGATTATATGTTAGCCGACCCCAAATCATTTGGGACTGTTCCTGGACTAAGACATGGTTGTTGTTAATGATGATGTTGTTGTTGTTGTTTCTGTAGAGGTTAAGACAGAGTATTGCAAATCACAGGATTTAATTTTCTTGATTTCTTAATCTTAGGGGGAAAACAATGGACAATATACCGGAGATGGGTCTGTTGATAAACATGGACAACCAGTCCTAAAGAGAAAATCTGGGAACTGGAGAGCCTGTCCTTTCATTCTTGGTAAATATAGAGCTAGTTGCCTAGTTGGATACCATATCATTTCAAGTGCTAATTGACAAGTTTGTGTAGTGCACTCTCTCTCCTTTCAAGTGCTGTGGGCAACTACCTGAGCTCTCTAATCCTAACAATTGTAATGGCCGTGACGACTGCCGGTGGCAAACCTGGTTGGATTCCTGATAATCTGAACAAAGGTCAATTGTATAACTTTTTCTGGCTCTTGGCTTGTCTCAGTTTCCTGAACTTGTTGGGGTATGTTTTCTGTGCCTTAAAGTATAAGCAGAAGAAGACTTTAAAGCAAATCTAAAGCTAATGAATTGCTTATTATTTCAGTTATATAGACCATTGTAGATTCAGAATGTATACCATACTCCCGAGAGTATGGATTCCCTAATTTACATTATCGTGTTTTTGTGTACTTTTGGTAGTATTTTATGTACTTCAGTAGATATTCTTTGATAAATAAATTCACACAATTAAAAAAGACCGTATTTTATGAACCATTGTGCAATTCGAAATGTGTAGTGTAAAATTGGACAAACAGAAATCAAGGTGTTAGGTTGCAAAACTGGTAGAGATCTCGCCATGTGCGTCCTTAATTACCGAGTCTAGCTTGGTACCCCCGAACTAATATTTTCGTTAATGCGTAACCTAATCAAACTAATCTGCAAATACCTCAGTTTTGCCTGATTGGGGCTGCAGAGGTCTTTACTTTCACTGGGTTGACCGAATTCTTTTACGGTCAATTACCGGGTGGTATTCGAAGTTTGTGTAGTGCACACTCTCTCTCTCTTTGAGTGCTGCGGGCAACCTGATTGGATTCGTGATAATTTGAACAGAGGTCAATTATACAACTTTTTCTGGCTCTTGGCTGGATTTAGTTTCCGGAACTTGTTGGCGTATGTTTTCTATGCCATGAATATAGAGTGAAGGCGATTTCGGAAAGGAGGGGCTCCTCAGCACTGTTTTCATTAATGAGTTTTTTCCCCCTTGGTAAAAAGATTCATTTCTTTCAATATAAGAACATATGAACGCATGCATTACACCAGATCTCAAATCGAACAATCTCCCAACTTGACGGTTTTTGTTGCTCAACTAACACGTCATTTTGATAGAACAAACTGACAATGAGACAGAAATCGTAGAAGTAAATAAATACATAACGCTTTAAAGACCGACTAGACCTTAGACTGTCGCAGGAAAGTACAATGAGAAATAATTCAACTTTATTTTTCTGAAGAAACCTGGTGAGATTGGTATCTAGGAAGATTAGTATGTTCCAGATTCTGGATTTCTTACATGAAGATACGATGATAGCTACAAAAGAGTAACGGAATCTGGCACCCATAGATACTGCAACACTGAAACTTATGTTCCGAGTTTCCGACATGACACTAACATAGTACTATACTACTATCTATTAACGACCATCAAGTCCACCAACTAAAATCTTTGTTGGGAAAATGGGCACAACTACTAGCGGAAGCAACAAAAACCCCAATTACCCCTTTCGTGTTACTAGATGGACAATTAACACTACCAACCAATCTACTTGAACCTACCAACAATATAGCACAACTATGGTGACCAAAACAGCCCCCCCACACATTCAACAACGACAATCAAGTGAGACACAAGATATACGTGGAAACCCAATGCGGGAGAAAACCACAAGTACCGTAAGCCGGTACCAAGCCCTTCCACTAATCAATCAATAATCAATGGGATACAACAATACAACCTCCCTAGGCTCACCTAGAGGCAACCACTATCTCAAGGTAATAACCTTGGCACAACCAACCACAACTACTTCACTAACAAGTGAGGAAAAACACCAAAATACACCAAAGAAGAGTGAAACGAAAATACCACTTAGAGATGTCGAAAGACCTCCAAACTTGGCAGAAATGAAGCTCCCATATACACTAGCATCCTCCCCAAATTTCGTTGCAATACGAGCTCGTTCGGGGCTCGAAACAGCCACTCAAAATCTGGGTTTTGAGGGTTATACGGGTTTGCTGTTCTTCCCTCTTTTTCTCTCTTTCTCTCTCTTTGTGTATGTGTTTGTGGTTGTTGTCTTTGATCTGATTTTCTGCTCTCAAACAACCCTTATTTGTTTGGCAAAGCTTCTTCAAGAAGCCACTCATTTAGTAAGGGTAAAATGGTCTTTTTCCCCTTACTTGCTAAACTCACATGAAATGAGTTCTTCCTCCTTATGGAGGGATATCCCAACAAATCTCCCCCTCACGACATAAGGAGAAGCCTATCACACCCGCTTCTTCCTACAAGCATTCAACTTGTTTTCGGGCAAGGTAAAAACAACTCTCTTGGACAAACCACCAACAACACTCAATTTCTCACATTGCCTCAACAACATGGACTTTGTTGATGATTCACAAATCCAAGGATAACCAACGCCATTCACACCATGTCTCATTACATGTTGTGAGCTTCCCACTTTGAACATCCGCTCACCTTTCTTAGATGTTCCATTGCCCTTAAGCAACTTTACCGGCTCTCTAGTAGGACTCTCATGCAAGGCTTGCGGTTCTTCTCGCATGGCTTGTACCCACTTCTTTTGATGCACCTCAACATTCCGGTAGCTAACTCCAACTTCTCTAACAAGAGGCATCCCTAGTGGTGGATGTGAAAACCTATGCTCAACAAGAGTAGGTTTCACCAATTTGCTCTCACAAGCAACATCACCACAACAATTCATCATTCTTCTTTCTCCCCCATGATCAAGACACCCATGATCAACACATATACCATTAGGAGAAAGAGATATACCATTAGGGAGGATATTCATACCTTTCTTACCATGATCAAGCTTCGGCTCCATGAAAGAATTTGACGCATCACTCTTCTTCCCTTTGCACACTCTAGCTTGCATCAAGTAGCTATTACTTTGTTTCTTACCCCGAGCCACAATCAATGAACCTTTGGTAAGCTTCCACATATCATTACCAAAACGGCTCATATAACCATTTTCATCCAACTTTCCCACGGAAACCAAATTCACGCGAACATCGGGAACGTGCCTAACATTCTCAAGCAACAATTTGCAACCAAGTGTAGTCTCCAAGCAAACCGTACCCACTCCGGCAACCTTGGACAACTCACCATTTCCCATTCTTACATAGCCATAATCGCCACTAGTGTAAGAAGAGAAACACTTCACATGTGAAGCGTAATGATACGAAGCCCCCGAATCAACAACCCAAGAACACTCTTGGAATGACATATCAAGGCTAGTATCATCACCAACGAAAAATAGCTCATCACTAGTTGCAAATGCGGAGGTGTTATCATCATCACTATCACTATCCCCCTTGGAATGTTGGCATTTCTTCTCTTTCTTCTTCCCTTTGTCACGTTTCCATTTCCGACATTGGAATTTCTTATGTCCGGGCTCATCACAATAATAACAAGTAATACCATTCTTCGATTTTGATTTCCCCCTAGATTCCGATCGACTATCATCACCCTTCCTACTTGTGCTTCTTCCACGGCTTAGGCCTTCCGCAACATTTGCCCCCGAATAGTCCGAAGAGGAACTCATATCCTTCCTTCTACCCTCTTCATTCAACAAACTCGACTTCACAACATCCATTGTGAGCTTTCCTTCCGGGGCCGAGTTACTAAGTGACACCACAAGAGTATCCCATGTTTCCGGCAAAGAACTGAGAAGCAATAATGCCTGCAACTCATCATCCAACAACAATTTCATTGCTGACAATTGATTCACATAACCTTGAAAATCATTCAAGTGTACAACTACACTCTCACCATCCTTGTATTCTAATTTCACAAGTCTTCTCATAATTGAGGCTTTATTCAAGGCGTTCTTTCTCGCATAGGTGGACTCAAGCTTCTTCCACATTACATAAGCATTAGTGTCATTAGCAACATGTGACAAAACCGACGAATCAACAAATTGCCTAATGTAGCCAACGGCTTTACGGTTCAAAAGATTCCATTCTTTCTCAACTACACCGGTTGGTACCTCTTCACACAAGATGGGTTCATACAAATCTTTACAATAAAGAAGGTCCTCCATTCGGGTCTTCCATGTGGAATAATTCCCCGAATTCAAAGGATCCATCCCACGAGTAAGGCTTTTATCATCCATCTCTACCAAGTAACACAAGCATCCACAAGCCACAAACCCGTGGCTCTGATACCACTATGTTGGGAAAATGGGCACAACTACTAGCGGAAGCAACAAAAACCCCAATTACCCCTTTCGTGTTACTAGATGGACAATTAACACTACCAACCAATCTACTTGAACCTACCAACAATATAGCACAACTATGGTGACCAAAACAGCCCCCCCACACATTCAACAACGACAATCAAGTGAGACACAAGATATACGTGGAAACCCAATGCGGGAGAAAACCACAAGTACCGTAAGCCGGTACCAAGCCCTTCCACTAATCAATCAATAATCAATGGGATACAACAATACAACCTCCCTAGGCTCACCTAGAGGCAACCACTATCTCAAGGTAATAACCTTGGCACAACCAACCACAACTACTTCACTAACAAGTGAGGAAAAACACCAAAATACACCAAAGAAGAGTGAAACGAAAATACCACTTAGAGATGTCGAAAGACCTCCAAACTTGGCAGAAATGAAGCTCCCATATACACTAGCATCCTCCCCAAATTTCGTTGCAATACGAGCTCGTTCGGGGCTCGAAACAACCACTCAAAATCTGGGTTTTGAGGGTTATACGGGTTTGCTGTTCTTCCCTCTTTTTCTCTCTTTCTCTCTCTTTGTGTATGTGTTTGTGGTTGTTGTCTTTGATCTGATTTTCTGCTCTCAAACAACCCTTATTTGTTTGGCAAAGCTTCTTCAAGAAGCCACTCATTTAGTAAGGGTAAAATGGTCTTTTTCCCCTTACTTGCTAAACTCACATGAAATGAGTTCTTCCTCCTTATGGAGGGATATCCCAACAATCTTGAAGTATGATGTCTCGTCTTCTGCATTTGTAACCCTCCTAACAGCAAAATACATACTTCTACCTGCACCAAGGAAGAAGAGTTTGAGAAATCAATCAGTCATAAATCTCATCATGTTACATGCACGAGGTCATGCATGTATATATTGAGTTACGTGTATATATTTTTATCGAGTTACGTGTATATATTACATGATAAATCCCCATCCCTAAAAGTAGCACAATTGAGCTAAGCAGAATGCAATGGATAAATTGACGATTATAAGGACACCAACACTGACAATTGTAAACCTTTAGGGTGTGGGTCAAAAACAATTAACCATGAGAGACTACAACTGAATCACCCCGCTAATCCCTGCAGTTACTGATCCGGTCAGCAGTTGAGTTAATAACCAACTAAACATCTTTCTTCAAGTCTACTGCATATGACCCGCACTCCTTTCCGAAGCCTAGTGAGAGGTACAGAAACACTCGGATTTCTCATCAGAAGCGTAACAGATACAAGTCCACACGGCTGCCCACGACTAACACTCCTCTCACCATTTAAAAAGCACTAAAATTCAATGATCGTGGTTGATAAATGGGAATCGAAACACAGATAAAAGCACAAGTACACGCAATCATTTAATCCCAGTTTAATCTCATCAAAACATACAAACGCAGACGTGTTTTGTGTTGTTGATTTGAAATAAAAATAATTTGAAACACCATCAATTTTCAATTCAATTCACAATGAATATGAAGATAGTTGAACCTACCACTCACATATCTCGGAGGAGTGTACCGACCACCAGCGTAGCAAGTAAAACGCCGCAAGAGAGCTTCAACACCAGATCGGTCTTGTTAAGAAAGGACGAGGCAGAGGAGGAGGCGGCGTCTGAAGGAGCAAGGACATGAACCCTCTTGGTTGTTCTCTCCACGCATCGAGTCAAACATTTGATATCATTCTCGCTGAATACTTCTTGGTTGAAGATTATGTAGTGCCCATCACCAGAGTTTTCCACTATGCCCTCCAGAAACTTAGTTAGTTCAAACAGAGAACTTATTACACCGAACTTTCCAGTCGCCGCCATTGTTAATAAACTTACAATTATAGGGGGTTCACGACGTGCACCGAATGGTACCGTAGCAAAGGTTATATCTACCGTACATTATGTTAGAACTTATTTTAATTATTTATATTTTGTAAATTAATTTATAATTACTTGAAAAATAGAAAAAAGTAGTATAATAAATTTATGAACAAAAAAAAAAGAATACATAATGTTTGTCTCGCCAGCCAGAGTAATTTAATCGGAATAGATCGCCGGAACAGGCGAAGGGCGTCGGAAAGTTCTCGACTTCTCGGCGTCAGTAGTCTCCGGTTAAGAAAACTGTCCAAACATTGGGAGGCGAGATTCGAACCCCTGACCAAAGGTAAGATGAAGCAAACATCAAACCACTAAAGCAGTTGCCATTTGATGATAGAATTCAGCACCAAATATTATATATTACTGACTGGCCTGGCCCAGGCCTAGATCAAATCCGCCTCCATCATGTATAATTATCTAATACTATATATTAAAACCTGAAACCAAGTCTTTCCTAGGTTGACACTTGGCATACATTAATTGGATAAAACATAAAAATAGTATTAAAATACAATTATTGATTAACATATGGTAATAAATTATCATATTAGCTAATTTATGGAAATAATAAATATGGTAATTTAGTTTGTAACATGAGATATAAGAGATAGTATTATGGTGGTTGGCTAATTTATGGTAATAAATTAATTGGATAGAGCATACATTAATTGGATAGAGCATAAAAATAGTATTAAAATACAATTATTGATTAACATATGGTAATAAATTATCATATTAGCTAACTTATGGAAATAATAAATATGGTAATTTAGTTTATAACATGAGATATAAGAGATAATATTATGGTGGTTGGCTAATTTATGGTAATAAATTTGAATATGATGTGATATAACGGGTGACGGAATAATAGTAGAATGACATAATGTAACATGTGACGAGATAATGGGATTGAAACTGTAAAATGGGTGACATAAAAGTGGAAATATGATAATACGATGAGTGAGTAAAAATATATAATAATAAAATATGACGGGGGACAAAAGTTGATTATAGTACCCTACTACCCTTCATTGTAAAATTAGAATAACGATAAAACATGCTGTATTTTTTACAAAACGAGTATAAACATTATAAATAGACAAGCCCGGGCGTGGCACGGGCATGCAAACTAGTTTATTCTATTTGCCTATTTCTGTTAGTAGCATTAGGTAGCTTATATGTTTTTTTCCAATCGTTCTATGGTACACCGGGGGTACCATCCTTTTTGTACCCCGGGCACATATAAACAACTCAGCTCATTCTCATGCTAGTCCATTAACATAATCAATCCAACCAAATTAAAAACAAAATAAACAAATAACAGTCTCTCTCCTCCCCTCCCACCCACGCACCCAGCAATCCCTGCCCCACCCCGCCCCGACGCCGGCGTACCCAACCACCATGACCACCGGACCTACCACCACCAACATCACCGCCTTAAGCCGTCTAACCCAGACCCCCACCATGCGACGCCACCACCCATCTTCTCCTCAGCCTTCCCGCCCCCCACGGCCCACCCTCCCTACCGCCCCCCACAAACCACCGCCACCCACTCCGACCTCCTCCCGTCACCCCGAATTCACCACCACTGGGCCGCATACGACGGCGCGAGCCCAGTAAGGTGGGTCGTCGTGGCCGAAACCAGGTGGAAGACGGCGAAAACGGGGTTATGGGAAACAGATCTGGGCTCGACAACCCATAAAAGCAACCATTCCAGAACAAAAACTAACCATCTTAGACAAAAATCATCCATTCCAGAACAAAAGTTAATCATCCTTTGACAAAAATCAATCATACTGAAACAAAAACTAACTATCCTCGGACAAAAATCATCCATTCCAAAACAAAAAGTAACCATTCTACGACAAAAACTAACCATTCCAGAACAAAAAATAACCATTCTACGACAAAAACTAAACATTCCAAACAAAAGTTAATCATCCTATGGCAAAAATTAACCATTCCAGAACAAAAGCTATTCATCCTTTGACAAAAACCAATCATACTGAAACAAAAACTAACAATTCTAGGACAAAACCATCCATTCCAGAAGAAAAAGTAATCATTTTAGGACAAAAACCATTTATTCCAGAACAAAAAGTAACCATTCTACGACGAAAGCTAACCATTCCAGAACAAAAAGTAACCATTCTACGACGAAAGCTAACCATTCCAGAACAAAAAGTAACCATTCTACGACAAAAACTAACCATTCCAGAACAAAAGGTAATCATCCTAGGACAAAAACAAATCATAGTGAAACAAAAACTAACCATCCTAGGACAAAAACCAACCATCCCAGAACAAAACTTAATCATCCCGAAACAAAATCCATTCATCTCAGAACAAAACTAACCATCCCGAAATAAAATATATCATTCTACAACAAAAACGGATAATTCTATAAATATTTGCTCTAAAATGATCTATTTTTGTTTTGTAATGATCTGATTGTGTTCCAAAATGGTTAATTGATATACGATTATTTCGTCCCCTTTTTCATGTGATTTTTGGCCTCTCGTGTTCTACTTTTGATGATTGTATTGTTGTTTTCTCGCTCTTTTCATATATGTGTTTGTCTTGGCTAAATTCAATGTTATTTTGCAAAATTCTAGTGCATTTCATATTTTGTACGAGAATCGGGTTCTGCGGTGTGTTTTTGGCTTTTGTAGGGACACCTACAGAGCATGTTGGAGCGAAATCCGAGGCATTAGAGAGTCAAAGAGCGGAGATGAATGTTAGAGCGGGACCCTAAGCACGGGAATCGAGAGTGAGGGACGATAATTTAAGCTTGAAAGCAAAGAGAAGGGAAATGCATGATTTGAAGACCATTCACGCAAAGGGGCAAATTAAAACGGTCATATCTCAAGTTGTAGAGCAGATATTTGGATGATTCAAGTTGGATATGAAAGTTCATCCCGTTAGCTTTCTAATGATATATTATAAGCTCCATTTGACCAAGAAACGAGTGAGATATGACCTTCCGAAGTCAAGTGCGCGGGGTCATTTTTTGACCGCTCGGCCACACGCTCGCCGAGCGGACGGCCGAGCCTAGAGCACGCAGGGAGCATGTCACCGAGCCAACATCCGCTCGGCCGAGCGGATGGCTCCGCTCGCCGAGCGCACTTTTACGCTCGCCGAGCGACCGGCTGAGCGAAGCCCACTTCCGCCTTTTCCACTCGTTTTTTTCGTCTTTTCCCCTCTCCACTATAAATACCCACCTACCCTAATTTGTTAAAAGACTTTTTTCATTTTCTTACATTTTTTTAGGTTAATTTCAAAAGGGGATCTAGAACTCTCTCTCTCCCCTAGTTTTGAGCTTTGTTTTCTCCACCATTGTAATTCTTACATCTTTTCATCTTTCATTTCAATTTGTTCAATATTTCCACAACAATTCTCAAGTTTCATTATTAATATAATTCAAGTCTTATTTCATTCACCTACTCTCTTTATCACTTTATTTGGGTAACAATTATTTCTCCCTTTTACTTATTGTCATTTATCTTGTTTTAATTATTGTTAATTCATGTTTATTAGTCAATTAATTAGATTTGTCTTCCAAGTTTGAATCTTTACTCAATTCTCATGTTTGGTATCATGTTTAGGGTTCTATTAATTGTAATTAGTGTTAGTTTAGCCATGTGTGAGTAGTTTCTATAGCTAGGGGTGAGGTCAATGGGTTAAAGTTGTGAACTTTATGTTTAGGGGGGTTGTCTAATGGTTATTACTTGAAAAACATGCTACTTTATCACCTTGTCTAATGTTTTAACGATTGGTAAACATAGATGACGATCTATTTTACTTATTATTGCGTTTTAATCAACATGGGAGACTTGAGATTGAAATTAAATTGGCTAATTAGACTTGAAATTATTGATTAATTGCATGAGAATGAATTAATTAGTAATTAGGCATTGGTTAATTGCTTGAGAGAGAATTAACCCTTCCTTTTGGCCTTGATAACTTGTTAGTGTGCATGATTAGGCTCAATTCAACCCCCTAAACTAAAGACCTCAACTTTATACTCGTGAACCTCTTTAACCCCTAGCGTTCGTCAATTATTGTCTAAACCCGCGTTTTAGTTTAATTAGTTATTAGTTTGTGTGTTTGAATTGTTGATTAGTAGAAAATAGTTAGTACTTTAGACCATAACTTTAATTCTTGATTTGATTAGACTAAAATTAGGACTTAATCGATAGACAACCACCCTCCGTCCTCGTGGATTCGACCCTAGCTATACTAGGATGATTAGACTCGCTTGGAACATGTTTTAGGCGTGTCAAATTTGGCGCCGTTGCCGGGGACGGTGTTGTTTAGTGATTGATATTGATTTTGTTTAGATTTTAGGACTAATTTTTGTTACTTGTTTTGTGCTTAATTTTGGGAATGACTTTACTTTCAAATGTTATTTGACTCCTTTCCCAAGTGCACTAGCAATAGTGTGCTTGCATTTTATGCTTGTGGTTGTTTGTTGGTGTGAAGCTTTTTAATGAGGCTCGTCGATCATATACTTCCCAATATTTCGGCGACCGAGCCTCCAATTAACCATGGCACTATTGAAGCAACCGATTTTCAAATTAACCCCGAGCTTATACTCCTCATTCAACAAGATGCTTTTGGGGGTGCAATTCACGAATGTCCATATGACCACCTCTCAACTTTTGGTCTATATTGCAAAACTTTCAAGTGTGAGGGGGTATCACACGAAACAATTCAACTTATCTTATTCCCTTTCTCACTTAAAGATAAAGCCAAGAAGTGGTTACACTCTCATCCTCCAAACACCTTCCACAAATTTCTTAACCTATCAAAAGCATTTCTAGACAAATTTTTCCCTCATTCAAAAACCGTTAATATACGAAATGCCCTCCTCCAATTTGCACAAGAAGACCATGAGAGTTTTTCTAATGCATGGGAGCGATTTAAGGGCCTCCAAAAGTCATGCCCCCATCATGGTCTTCCCCAATGGTTGTTGCTTAACCAATTTTATCAAGGTATACATGCGAAATATGTCGATTTGGTTAATGCTAGTGCCGGAGGCTCATTTGTGGAGTTGGAAGTAAAAGAATGTGAGATGTTGTTGGAGAGAATTGCTAGAACGGACTCACATTATTCAATTTCACTTGATAGAGTAGGAGATAATGGTGAGCATGAGGTTACTTTTTCTTCAATCCAACGATCTACATTTAAGGAGATGATCAACTCACTAAAAGAATATCATGAGGCAAATTCTTTGAAGTGTATCGATAAGGAAGGTGATCATCTCCCTAATGCTTTTGAAGAAGATGATGATGATGATGATGATGAGAAGGATGAGGAAGAGATTGAGGAGGATAATGACGTGATCGTCGAGAAGTTCAAGGAAAAACCAAAGGACAATGCCCAAGAGAAATCCCTCAATGAGAGTGTCCTCAATCTTTATGAGTCTCGAAGCGTTTCTCATGAAAATCCCCTATATGGATACGATTCGCTCTATGGCAACTCACAATTTGATGTATATGATGATGATGATTATGAGCAAGTGGGTGTGGAAAGTGGTGATTGTAGTGAAAGGATGATATTGGTGGATGATGACTTTGATGATAACTTTGATATGTTGAGCAATGTTGAACCTCAAGAAGCATTCCAAGACAATCCTCTATATGAATTTGATTATTCTTATGACGACAATCCACTCTTTGATACTCCCTCCATTCAACTCCACTCTTCCTATCACTTTTCGGCACGCACTTTAAGGTGCGATTCTACCTATGTTTGAGATTACGTAAAATTCTAAAATTTTGTGAAAATCACTATTGACATTTAATCTTGTTTGTCTAAAATTTTTGGAATTTTACGTAATCTCTAACATAGAGAAAACCACGCCTTAAAGTGCGTGCCGAATAGTGTTAGGAAGAGTGGACTTGAATGGAGGGAGTACTTATGACGAAAACTTGTCACTTGATGAAATATTGGAGAAGTCATTGAGTAAGGATGAGGATGGAGTTTCCATAGGGGAGCATGAAGAACCACGGGGCAAACATGAAGAACCACGGGGCAAAGAAGAACATACTAAGATTGTCCCTTCTTATATGGAGGAAGTTGGGCTTTTGGAGAGTCTTAGAGAAAAGGTATCGAGTGCGAGTCGATTTGATGTTAATAATTCTAATCTCTCCGTGCCTCACCACAAATCCAAGAAAACCCATGAAGACAATGGTATGTCAATGGGGTGGAGAGGTTCCTACAAGCATCTCAAGTCTTGTCAAAATCTTTTCGCTCAAGCTTCATTGAAGATAATGTCTTATGCATCTCTTTGGGTACCATCAATTGATTACTCTTCCTCTTTTGACAAGTTGCTACGTGCATTGATGGGTATTTTAATAATGGGGCCGACATGACAATAGCCACCTCTCACCACCACAAGCCATGAGAAGAACATAAGATGGAGCATCGACCTTGAAAAATCATAGGTAATACGCGTTACTCACTCCCTTTTATTTAAACATTGAGGACAATGTCCGATTCAAGTGTGGGGGAGGTTTGGGTTTGGTGTTTCTTGTTGCTCTTGCCTAGATTTGTGATAGCTCGTGGTTGTGGGATATGATGGTATGTTAGACTTGGATTTTCATTGATCATGAATGCATCTTGTTTGATGATTTGAGTATATGTGGTGGTATAAAATTGTATGACTTTTGATTATTTGTTTGTTCTCCTTAGTCGACTATATGCATATTTAGATGCTTGTTTATGTTTCCTTGAATCCAAATCCCTAATATCCAAATTTTGATAAACTTGTGTATATTTATTTACTTGCTTTGTTTTCTTTTTTCTTGTATTATTTTTTTTCTTTTCTTGTTTTTCAAAAATCCAAAAAAATTTCAAGTGTAAATACCTTTGCTTTCCCCCTAACAATTTAGAAATTTTTCTAGTTTTCAACTTCTTAGGAAACTATGCCACTTAGACAATCCTTCTTGCACCATTGCATTGTGAATAAGTGTTTTTCCCGCCTAATGTTTTGACTTTGAGGCTACTATTCCGATTAATTTGTTTTTGCCAATTTTGTGCGTTGGATGCTTTGTGTGACTACTTTCCCAAGGTGACATTGTTGTGCTTGATAGCGTCTTTCTTCCACAAACACTATGAAGGAGGTGTGACCGCCCCTACCTTGGCGCACCTCCGCCACCAATGAGGCTTTAATAAGCCGATTTGGTAATAAAATCCCCTTTCATCACGAAGTTTCAAAGAAAATAGGTAAGACCCAATGCGGGTGGAGCCACCAAAAACTTGCATTAATCAAGAAAATCGGCAAGACTTGTATAAGTGGAGCCACAAAAAAAATACCCCCATCCCTCAATAAAGTTGGTATGACCCGGTAAGGGGTCTAACCAACACTTTCGATTCTCGAAAGTCCATTTAAAAAAAAAAAAAAAAAAAAAAATCAAAAAAGTTTTGCAAGTAAAAATCCCAAAAATTGATTTTCTTTGTTATCTAGTTTTGAAATGGGGACACCTTAGCCTCACAAAAAAATTTGTTTGATGACTAAACCACAAATCATCTACATATTCTCAACCTCTTTCTCTACAAAAATTTTAGTTATCAAGCACAATTTTGGACGATCCTTGGCAACTACACTTGTAGGAGTCGGGATTTGGGGTCCACAAGACTAAACGCACACTTGAGGACTTTCTCACCTCCCTCCATGCCTCTTTATCAACGCGTTAGGGGGGGTTAACCCTTGTGAGCAATGCTTTAGTGGATTTGGTAGATTGTCTAATGTATATAGTTACCTTTTTAGTTGAATTTTAGGATCATTTCTTTTGAGTTAGGGGAAGTCGAAAACCTCCTAGACTCCCATTTGGGCTAGGATGGTAGTCACTTTTGAGGGAAGTGGCTTATTTTGTTCGGAATTAATCTACTTTTTGTGTATGTGCTTAAATGACGTGATTGCATTCCAAATTTTCTCGCAAGACCCTCCTTGCCACCCAAGGGGTGTCCATCCTCAAGGATAACCCGGAGTGGGAGTTGAAGGGGCGCGGAGCACGCTAAAGCTCATTCGGCTATTATATAATAAAACGGTTATTTTGTTAGTTTGTAGATTTGTGTTTGTTTATTGTAATAAAAGTGAGGCGTATCTAGTTGTGTCTTGATATTGAGCCCGTCTTTCCCTCTTTGCGTTGTGATTTGATTTGACTTACTCGGGGACGAGTAAGAGTTTAGTGTGGGGGAGTTTGATATACGATTATTTCGTCCCCTTTTTCATGTGATTTTTGGCCTCTCGTGTTCTACTTTTGATGATTGTATTGTTGTTTTCTCGCTCTTTTCATATATGTGTTTGTCTTGACTAAATTCAATGTCATTTTGCAAAATTCTAGTGCATTTCATATTTTGTACGAGAATCGGGTTCTGCGGTGTGTTTTTGGCTTTTGTAGGGACACCTACGGAGCATGTTGGAGCGGAACCCGAGGCATTAGAGAGTCAAAGAGCGGAGATGAATGTTAGAGCGGGACCCTAAGCACGGGAATCGAGAGTGAGGGACGATAATTTAAGCTTGAAAGCAAAGAGAAGGGAAATGCATGATTGGAAGACCATTCACGCAAAGGGGCAAATTAAAACGGTCATATCTCAAGTTGTAGAGTAGATATTTGGATGATTCAAGTTGGATATGAAAGTTCATCCCGTTAGCTTTCTAATGATATATTATAAGCTCCATTTGACCAAGAAACGAGTGAGATATGAACTTCCGAAGTCAAGTGCGCGGGGTCATTTTTTGACCGCTCGGCCACACGCTCGCCGAGCGGACGGCTGAGCCTAGAGCTGGCAGCGGGCCGGGCCGGGCCGTGTCGGGCTTCGTGCCGGCCCGTCGTGCCCAATCACCCCGGAGGCCCGGCACGGGCACGGACTTCGTGCCTTCGGGCCGGGCTCGTGCCGTGCCGAAATTTTAAAACTCGTCCCGAGCACGGCACGAGGCACGTCGGGCTCGGGCCGGGTCGTGCTCGTGCTCGGGTCGTGCTCGTGCTTCGGGTCGTGCTTCGGGTCGTGCCCATGGTTCGGGTCCGTCGGGCCGGGGTCGTGCTTCGGGTCGGGCCTTTAAAAAAAATTCCAAAATTATTTTTTTCCAAAATTATGGATTTTGCATATTGTTTGTGCAAATTTATTATTTTTCATATTTATTTAATTGATTAAAATAAACTAAAGAAGTGAGACAAAATATAACTGAAATACCTCATATATATTTATTAATAGTCGAAGAGAGTTACAAATATAGATTATTGATACTAATGCTTTATTGATTAAACATAGTTAAATACTACGAAATAGTATACTACTCCAAAATAATGTAAAGTGATAAAATGTCATGAATCATATTTATTCATGAGTTGGTGATTGTTGGGATGTTGTGCTTGATTCGTCGGAGCTAATATCGTTATCAATGTTTTCGACGCCTTGACATTGTGCTTCCGCATCCAACCAATCCTTGTAGCACACACACATTTCAAGGGTGTCTGATCTCAAACTTGTTCTTTTTTCATCCAATACCCTTTTAGAAGCACTAAAGGCACGTTCCGAAGCAACCGAAGAGACTTGAATGCTAAGGAAGTCTTGTGCCATTGCAGACATCACCGGAAGTTGCTTACGTTGATCTTTCCACCAAACCAAAAGATCCAAGTTGCTCGAAGCTTCATCTGAAAAAGGACCCATATGATCATAATTCAAATACATTTGATACTCGGCCAAGTCGGATCTAGTAGATTGTCCCACATTTGCCCCTCTTTGATTAATTTTGGATTTAAGAGTAGCATACTTTGTACTCATGTGATCACCACTACTACCTGCACCGGAATGTGAAGACGATATACGACTTCTTGAACCAAAACGAGACTCGTAATTACTAAAAACATTAAAGAAAGCAGTTCTAATCTCATCACTATATGAATCTATATCGAAATCTAAGTTCATCATCTCCATATAGTATTCAATCAAAGAGACAGTACCATCAAATTTCCACCTAGGGTCTAAAATCATGGTAAAAACATAAACAAGTGGAATTTTTTTCCAATACTTAAGAAATTTTGCCTCCATTTTGGGTAAAAACCCACTATAAGAATCCGAACCACGATTATTAGAAAATAGTTCTGCAATGGAAATAATGTTTGAAAGAAAATGAGGAGAAGTTGGCTTATAAACATGAGAGAAAGATTTAGTTGCATCGGAAAAAGTTTCTAAAAAATCAAAATACATTTGCATATTGTTCCAATGCGTATCAAGTAAAGGGTTATCGGGAAAAATAGCATTCCAAAAGTTAGTCAAAGGCACTCTATATGGAATAATAGCGGACAACATAATATACATAGAATTCCACCGAGTGTTATTTTCGCAAGGAAATTTTCTATATTTCACACCAATTTCTCGGCAATAATTTCTCCATGCTTGACGTCTTACCTTGTTGGTGTGCAAGTGAAGAACTACAGTTCTAAAATAATCATGATATTGTCTAAGTCCTTCAAGACCATCACTTACACATAAGTTTAAAATATGACAAGCACATCGCATATGCAACAAATCGCCGTTCAAAAGAACGTCATCTAGACTACTTTTTAGCATATTAGCCACAGCCGTCATACTTGTGGCGTTATCAAAAGTAAGTGATAAAATTCTAGATTTAATACCATAATCAGAAATGCCATTAAGAATAATGTTATGCATGTTTACGGCATTATGAGGATGCTCTAACTTTGAAAAGCAAATAATACGTTTTTGTATTTTCCAATGAGCATCTATCCAATGAGCAGTAATGCATATATAAGAAATACCAATACCGGAATCCCAAGCATCAGCGGTTAAATTAAACCTACATGTCAAAGAAGCAAATTCAGAAATTAATTGATGCTTCATAGTTAAATATTGTGCCATTGCATTGCTTTTGCATGTTCTCCTTCCCGTTGGCTTATGCTCGGGGTTGTTTGAAGTGACATAATTATTAAATGACGGATGCTCAACACTTAAAAATGGACTTTCCATTTGAATAACCATTTTAGATAATTGTGCACTACAATGATCATAATCATAAACATATTGCTCTTTTCCTTTGGATTTAGACATGTAATTGTCCATTGATCTTTGACTACTATCGGGCAATTTAGAACACATTTTCATGTGTCGAAGCAAATGGCCGGTTCCGTTTTTTGATTTGCAAGTAAATATAGTACTACAATGCACACACTTGGCTTTTAACTTGTCAACGGTTTGGATAAAAGATTGCCATACGGGACTTGCTCTAACTCTATTTCTAATTGGTGCCATTTGTTCTTCGGTCATCCAAACATCCGTGGGATCGGGCGGGATGGTTTGATCCAAATTTGTGGACGTTTGTGTGGAATCTTCTTGTGATTGTTGAAATGTGGGAATTTGAGGTGGAATTTGTGGTGGAATTTGTGGAGGTCGTTGATCAAAAGTGGGATGTTGTGGCATAAAAGGAAAAGTATTAGTAAATGAAGGTGGAATTTGTGAAGGTCGACTATCAAAGCCGGGAGGAGTTGAAAATAAATTTGTCGGAGTTATTCTTGGATTTTGTTGTTGATTAGGATCCAAAGTAAACGGTGTAAAAGATTGCCATTGCATGTTTTGTGGGTGGGAAGGAGTATAATTTGTGAATTGGTTCATGTCCGTTGCTTGGGTGGGTGGTGTTTGAGGGGATGATGTAGATTCATCCCGGAGACGTGATCTTTTGGAAGTGGAAAAAGGGTTTTGGAAATTTTGTTCCATAGCCAACAATTATGTAATGTAAATAATATAATTAATTATATTGTGTGAAGTTGTGAACTAATGCAAAATATAATTATGTGAACTAATGCAAAAATAACATGCAACAATGAATATAATGTTTGAAAATATAAAGTAAAGAAATTTCTCCCCCAAAATCGGTTTCGGAATAAGTGCGTCTAGCTTTTGAGAAGCTTGGTATTTGATCGATTCACGACTTAGAACCTTGGAGGTTGGACTTCGACCCTTCACCTTTTACTCTAATTTCCAAAATTAACAATTGAGTAATTATAATAAAATTTTAGATAGTATATATATTATATATTATTTGAGTAAGTAATTATATATATAAAATATTACAAGCAATTAGAGAGAGAAATATATAAGAGAATATTATACTAATGTTTTTAGTAATTGTAATGACTAATTAATATAAGATATAATTTAGGAATTGTGGAATTAATATATTATTTGAGTAAGTAATTTGTATTTATAATATTGCAATGGAGAGATAAATGTGTATGAGAAAAGTGTAGAAAAGATGAGTAGAAGAGTTGGAATGAATTGTGAAAAATTGAGTTGAAGTGTTGGGTATTTATAGTAATTGTGTATGGAGGGATAAGTGGTGTATAAGTAATTGGAGAAACTTAAAAAAAAAAAAAAAAAAAAACAAAACACACCAACTCACCAAGTAGCCGTTGAAGTAGCCGTTGCCTTCTTCCAACGGTCTTCTTTTTCGGGCCGGGCCGGGCCGGGCTTTGGCGGGCCGTACCTAACGTGCCTAATTTCGGGCCTAGAACGGGCCGGGCCATCGTGCCTCGTGCCGGGCCGTGCCAAAGCACGGCTTCTTCCCCCATTTCAAAGTCGTGGCCCGGATCAAGCACGTCGTGCTTCGTGCCGGGCTGGCCCATTTCGGGCCGTGTTCGTGCCCGGGCCGGGCCGGGCCGGCGGTCGGGCCGCCCGTGGCCCGCGGCCCGTGATGCCAGCTCTAGCTGAGCCTAGAGCACGCAGGGAGCATGTCGCCGAGCCAACATCCGCTCGGCCGAGCGGATGGCTCCGCTCGCCGAGCGCACTTTTACGCTCGCCGAGCGACCGGTTGAGCGAAGCCCACTTCCGCCTTTTCCACTCGTTTTTTTTCGTCTTTTCCCCTCTCCACTATAAATACCCACCTACCCTAATTTGTTAAAAGACTTTTTTCATTTTCTTAGATATTTTTAGGTTAATTTCAAAAGGGGATCTAGAACTCTCTCTCTCCCCTAGTTTTGAGCTTTGTTTTCTCCACCATTGTAATTCTTACATCTTTTCATCTTTCATTTCAATTTGTTCAATATTTCCACAACAATTCTCAAGTTTCATTATTAATATAATTCAAGTCTTATTTCATTCACCTACTCTCTTTATCACTTTATTTGGGTAACAATTATTTCTCCCTTTTACTTATTGTCATTTATCTTGTTTTAATTATTGTTAATTCATGTTTATTAGTCAATTAATTAGATTTGTCTTCCAAGTTTGAATCTTTACTCAATTCTCATGTTTGGTATCATGTTTAGGGTTCTATTAATTGTAATTAGTGTTAGTTTAGCCATGTGTGAGTAGTTTCTATAGCTAGGGATGAGGTCAATGGGTTAAAGTTGTGAACTTTATGTTTAGGGGGGTTGTCTAATGGTTATTACTTGAAAAGCATGCTACTTTATCACCTTGTCTAATGTTTTAACGATTGGTAAACATAGATGACGATCTATTTTACTTATTATTGCGTTTTAATCAACATGGGAGACTTGAGATTGAAATTAAATTGGCTAATTAGACTTGAAATTATTGATTAATTGCATGAGAATGAATTAATTAGTAATTAGGCATTGGTTAATTGCTTGAGAGAGAATTAACCCTTCCTTTTGGCCTTGATAACTTGTTAGTGTGCATGATTAGGCTCAATTCAACCCCCTAAACTCAAGACCTCAACTTTATACTCGTGAACCTCTTTAACCCCTAGCGTTCGTCAATTATTGTCTAAACCCGCATTTTAGTTTAATTAGTTATTAGTTTGTGTGTTTGAATTGTTGATTAGTAGAAAATAGTTAGTAGTTTAGACCATAACTTTAATTCTTGATTTGATTAGACTAAAATTAGGACTTAATCGATAGACAACCACCCTCCGTCCTCGTGGATTCGACCCTAGCTATACTAGGATGATTAGACTCGCTTGGAACATGTTTTAGGCGTGTCATTAATCTATGTTTTGTAAGATGTATTTATGTTTTAAAGTGATCTAATTTTGTTTTGTAATAATATTTTTTGTTCTTTAATGATTAGTTTTGTAAGTTTTTGACATGTTGTTATGAAATGATCGAATTTTGTTATGTAATGATATGTTTTTGTTCCGTAATAACATGTTTTTGATCTTTATTTTATTATGAAATTGAAATTAAGAATAAAAATCATTCATTCTATAACAAAAACTGATCATTATAGAAAAAAAATATGTCATTCTAGAACAAAAACCGATCATTATAGAACATAAATACATCATTATAGAATAAAAACTGATCATTATAGAATAAAAACTGATCATTAAAAATCAATCATTATAGAACATAAATACATCATTATTGAACAATTGATTTTTAATGATCAGGTTTTGTTCTATAATGATGTATTCATGATCTATGATGATCAGTTTTTGTTCTATAATGATGTAATTATGTTCTATAATGATCAGTTTTTGTTTTATAATAATATAATTATGATCTATAATGATCAGTTTTTGTTTTATAATAATATATTTATGATCTATAATGATCAGTTTTTGTTCTATAATGATGTATTTATATTCTATAATGATTAATATATGTGTAATAATGATCTGTTTTTGTTTCATAATGATTTGATTTTTAATGATCAGTTTTTGTTCTATAATGATGTATTTATGATCTATAATGATCAGTTTTTATTCTATAATGATGTATTTATGTTCTATAATGATCAGTTTTTGTTACGGAATGACAAATTTATGTTCTATAATGATCACTTTTTGTTTTATAATGATATATTGTTATTAAATGAATGGTTATTGTTCTAAAATGAATTATATTTGTTTTAGAATAAATTATTTTTGTCTTGAGTTATTTAATCTGAAATAGGTAGTTTCTGTTCTAAAATGAACGATATTTGTGTTAAAATGAATGATTTTTGTTTTAAAATGAATATTTTAGATCAATGGTTAAGATTAAATCAAATAAACTAAAACAAAAAAAACACCCCTTCCCCTTCCTTTTTCTCTCTCCTCTCCCAACCCCCCACCCCACCCGACCACCCCATCCCCGCCGCGATCCGTCGCCGACCACCACCAACACCGGCCTCGACCCAGCCATCTTCACAGCCTCTCCCACGCGACCCTCCCCCAGACACTCCACGACACCGCCGCCCCTTCCTTCGCCCCTATTATCCCCTCCCTTCTTTTCGATCTCACTTGACATTACTTGTTTGCGGGGATGATGGTGGGGCGTGTGGTCGGCGGCGTAGGGCGAGGGGTGGGGGACATTTATTGGGCGGTGGTTGTTGAGGAAAGGGGCTGGGGAAGGGAGTGAGAGAGGAGAGAGGAAATGAGAAAAACGAGACGTGGAGGACGATGAGGCGGTGGCGCGGGCTTAGGGGTGACAACGTGGGGTCGCCGGAGCGGCGCCCATCGAATGGTGGTGGCTGCGTCGAGTGGGGTGGTGGTAGGTGGTTATGAGAGGAGAGAGAAAATAAAGGGGAAGGGGAAAGAATATGTGTTGGATTTTAATTGAAGTATTGGGTCAAGTTAGACTTTGGCCCAACTCAAATTGTAAGCCCAGGTAAATGAGCCCAAGGGGTACCATTCTCTTGGTACCCCGGGGTACGGTAGTATTTGCGGTTATTTTCTGCTCTATTTCATTTAAGAGATCGTGTGTTCGAACCTGAGTTTGATTGTTTTTTTTTTTTCTTTTTTTCCCTTTTTTGAAGTTATATAGTTTTTAATCTTACATTTTTTTTGTAGTACATATGGTTATTGTTTAATACCGTTAAAGCGAAATCATTTCGGGGGGTCTTTAGTTATTTAGTTTTTAAATGATAAAGATATATTTTCTATTATATAAGGAGCATTACTCTATTGTAGTGAGACGATTTAAGTAGGACTTGAAGGTTACTAATAAGTAATAAACATACAAGTAACCTTTTTAGTAGTGAGTATGATAGACGTTTACATTTCAAACACCGAACAATGAAAATTGCAGAAACCAGTTTGTATGGTCGTTTTGTAGAAATCACTATAACTAACATATATAATAATATTTTTGCAACATGTTGTATAAGATCATTTCACATTAACTTGCTCCGTATAGTTGTTAACGCTCATTATAAAGATTATGATATATCATTACTCTTATACAAAGAAGTTTTTATGAGACTCCGACTCAAAAGTGTCCTCTAATCTTATGTATTGTTTTTACGTGCGTGGGAACTTCATTTGATTTTCTTATTGGCTTATCTTTTGAAATACAACGAACTCATCCGATCCCCTTGTATTTAACGTTTTCCGTTTTGAACACTCCTCAATATAAGAATATTCACGTTAGTTAAATAAATTTTGAAATTATTATAATTGTCATACATCAAATGAAAACTGAGAATCAATTTTTCTGGTTTTTAAATGAAAATTAAAAACAACGATAACTTAATTATAAAAAACGAGCCCTAAAATTTTGGGTTCCTCGGAATTTACAATTGAAATTTAAAATCACGTTATAAAGAAAATGAAAATGAAACTTCAAATTTTTTTGAATAACATTCAATTGTTTTTCGTTTTATTTTTGAAGGAGAATTTGAATTTTTCAATTGACCTACTTTCCTCTCACACAAAAAAAAAAAAAAAAAAAAAAAAAGAAAAATCAACAACAAACTGCTCTTCCTAGGGTTTGAACCCACGACATGAGTGGAGCATCTGATGTCATTATCCAGTAGGCCACAACTTCATGTTGTGTATATCAGAGACTCTTACATACTAGTATATAAGTTGATATAAGAGCAGAGGAAAATTAAAAAAAAGTGAACCACGATAACCAGCGGTCGAATCAACCGTTCGCCGGCGTTATCGTAGATTCATTTTCCTCTATTTAATAGTCGTCGCCCATTTTCATTCTACAATCCATGGATCTCCGATCGTCAGGGGACGGCGCGGAGGAGGGGACAGAGAGGAGGGACGATGTTTGTGGGTTGTAGTCGCCGGCCATGGTTAGCTTGACGGGAAACCGATCGCTTGATCGGAGCCGACAAGGTGAACATTAGGGGTGGCAGATGACGGAGTTCGTCTAGCGCGATGGTCCGCCGGCCGGAGATGGTAGTAAGGTAGTTGTTGCCGGTGATGGTAGCGGATCCAGCAGTTCTCCAGGATGCAGGATATCAGGGCGCAGGCTGCAGCTTTTATTTTTACTAGGATTGGTTTTTCCATAGCAAAGGGTGTGGGGGCTCAGATCGTATCTCGGCTCCCCACCAATTTCTTGTAAATTATTATGGATTTTTTTTTTAGATGATATAATAAGTATATTACTAAAATCCAATTACTTATTTTCATAAAAGATAAAAAATAATTTAAAACTATTTATTATGGTGCATTTCGGTGCACGTCGTGTACCATAGAACTGCTCGGGGGTTCACATATGTTTTATATACACTCGTTCAAAACAAAACCTTAATGAGTTTGGACTTGGAGTTGAGTCAACGCCTCATATTTCATTTTGTGACGTCTCACTTCCTGATCTATTTTGAGACATATTTTTCTCTCCTACTTTTATTAAATTATCACATCCTCTCTACTACTTTTATTAATCCTATTCTCACCTTTTTGAGACTTCCCTTTATATTCTTTTTTTTTTTTTTTTAACGCAAATTAACTCAATTTATCGATCAAACTATACTCGTAAGCAACAACAATTTTACATCTGAAACATCAAGTGAACTACACGTTTAATCTTACAATCTCACATCTGAAACATCAATCTTTTTCAAAAATGTTCCATGAAAACTTCTTGATATAATTATCTCATAATTTGAATGAAAATTAAATCATCTTCTTTGCCAAATGTTTATAATATTCGTTGACTTGTAAATTATCCATACGCACAACCACCAACTTGCGCATGCTCTCCTTAACTCTTGGCACAACAGTTCATACGTTTTAGTGTTCTAAATTTCTGAAAGCTCAACATAAACAAACTAGTAGGGATCCGAATCCTCTGGAGTTGGAAAACAACTCCAAGGAATTGAGTTCGTAAAATTTTGGTCATCCATGAGAATCTAACGCTCAATATTAACCCAATACTTAAAATTAAAAATTTTATTGACCAATTTAAAAAAGGAAAAAAACTAAAACAAAATTTGGTTAACCCAAACTCCTGCTGAATTGAGTGTTCTTCCCTCCAAAAGCATTTTATGATTGAAACTTCCAACAATATTGTGCCAAATCTCAGAAATTTATCATCTCTAATTGCAATTTTGCCTCCAAATACCTTTTATTGTCGAGAAGTTCTTTTGTTGCTGCAAATCCGCATCTGCCGATTCAAATTTCTTCAACAGCTCAACCTTATGTAAGTGAATTTTTTTGTTATTCTTATTTTTTTATTGAATATGTGAAAGATAAATTTGTACAAAGGATTGATAAAAAAAACAACCTATAGCTTACCCCAATTCTGATCATGGGTGATTCAGTTGCAAATTCAAATTCGAGAAGTTGCTTACGCTATGTTTGGGAACCTGGAATCAGGGCCGTTCCTAGCAATTTGGAGGCCCTAGTGCAAAAGAGGAAGTTGGGGCCTCATATAATGGGGGAAAAGTTTTTTACCAAAATTTGTACGAAACGATATCTTATTATTCGTCAATATATGAAAAGAAAGGTTGGCTCGTGGTAGATGATAATTGTCATCCTTTATATATCAAGAATCGTTAAAATTTAATAAAGACTAAAAAGTAGACAAAACGTAAGTCGTCTGAGCGAAAACTGATACTTCGTATCTAAAAAGACCCTAGTAATTTCTTCAATTCTATTTTGTCCATCAGAATTGTTTTCCCAATTTAGCAAATAATTTTTGATAGTATGTAAATTATGCATTATTGATTCCCCATTGTATTTTATAATGGAGAGAGGTTTGATTTATATTTAGGAAATAACAATGATCTTGGAGCAAGTAGATAGAAATTTGTGAGTGTGGAGAGAATTTTAAGGAAAGAAATGTAACAAATTTGTGGAAAGATTATTTGTAGGAATGATTGATTACTAACGTGGGAGAGGTCCACATATTTTTTTTTATTTACTCCTTTTTATTTTTCATTTTTGCAATGGGTATTCTGTTTAACTTTGGGCCTCATATCGTCATGGGCCCTAGGCTATTGCACCCCGTGGCCTAGGGATTGGTCCTGCCTGGAATTGGAATTGAATTCCAGAATTCAAATGATTTAAAGTGTTTGGGAACTTGTGGATTTGGAATTGGAATTGGTTCAATTCCCACCCAATTCCAAGCATGAATAAAATGCATTCTTTCAAATCCCCTCAAAATAGATGTCATTTTAAATTTCACCCCACTTTTTTTCCTCTCTCTCCTCTCTCATCCTTCACCCCACCAATTTATTTTCTCTCTCCTTCTTTTACCCACCTCTGCCTACAACCACCGCTGACCGCCACCACGTGTCCTGCCACCACGTTCCCTGATCGCCGCCGCCTTCCCCGACGACCGCCTCCGCAAGCCGCCGTCTCCACCACCTCCGCTCATCTCGTCAGCCATCCCCATGTTTGCTTCTTTTTCCCTCAGCCCCCTCCCTACCACCTTCATGTGTTAAGTGTCGCCCACAAGTCGCTGTCTCCACCACCCTTGACCTACCGACCAAACCGAACCACCACCACCCTTGACCTATCGCCCAAACCGAACCGCCACCACCGTTCTCCCCCTTCCTCCACCTAAACCGCCATTAACACCAAAATTTGTAACCCTTTGGTAAAGCTTCCACCATAAGACCCATGATGTAGAAAATTGGGTAGGGAAATCGGCGCCATATGGTCGGTGGCAGCACTGGGACCAACGATGGCGGCGGCGGCGGTCACGGCTGGTGGTTAGGGAGAACGGGAGGGAGAGGTTGTTGTATATGAATCCAATTCCATGGGGTACCCAAACATAATCTTGTAATTGGAATTGGAATTGAATTACAAGAATTGAATTTCTAGAATTCAATTTCATGAATCAAATTCAATTCCATGTTCCCAAACAGTACCTTAGGGTTATCATCAAATAAGGTTCCTTATACCGGTATGAAATTTGATTCCCTAGATAAAGCATGGGATTTTTGGGTAGAGCACGGAGGACATAGGGGATTTAATGTTTGTAAGCATTGGGCAAACAAATATAAGTTTGAACAAGTGAGCACAAAAAGATTTGCATGTGCCAAAGAGGGTTTTCGCCCGGCATTGGCAAGCCCAGTAGAGGTAGTGCAATGCTAGTGCTAAAGATCTTATCTAAATTCTTTCGTCCAATTATTTGATTCGCTAATGTTTTGTCACGCCCTAAAACCATCATTGGAACATAACAGACGGCAACCTACGAAAAGTAGGCTAAACCATTCTTCTTCCTCAAAAGTCGAAGGTACACAACATATATTACACAATATAATACATACGAATACTATAGTACAAACAATTACTAAGGCCATTACTTATGTTACAAGACGACTTGGGTAGCTCACTCAAATTCCCACCTCCAGCTAGTACTGATTTCCTGAAAAGAATTTAGTATTGAAAGGGTGAGCTCGACAGCCAAGTAAAAGACAGTTTCCGACTCAACCGGATCAAGCAGTTGCTAAAATAGTAAAACAATAATAATTCGTATAAGTATAAATAATTCCGGTAGTGGGTAGTGTAGTTCTGGTTAGTTCAGAAGTTCTCAGTCAGTGCCAGTTTACTCCCTTGGCAGGGCCAGACAGATATCCTCGTTTCAAAGTTAGCCAGAACATAAAACTAACCCACAAAGTCAAAGTAGTTCAGAAAATGATTAGAGTTTGCAGTACTCGATCCTCTTTAAAAATAAGCATTAAAGTATACAAAAATAATACTATAAGCTAAATCAGAAAGAGTCCCTTACCTGAATTCCCAAACCACCGCGATACTACTCCGTGCGTTCTCTCGTTCTAAGTAAATAAAGTCGCGTAAGTTATTTATTTAAGGTTATATTGGCAAATTAATCATGTTGTCATTTATTTGATAATTAACTGTCCAAGGGTCCAACGACGTCCGAATTCTAAAAGTGGCGATTATCTAGTCAAATTGTTAATTTACTATTTATCGTCCTTTAGTGGAAATCATTCACTCTAAGATTATTTTCACCACTGGGGTAATTCCGCCGGGTTACTTTATAATCATGGAGCTACTATTTACCACCAACACATTTTATTCTTGGGTTAGTTGTTAATACGGTGACGTTCACAAAATGGGGTAATTCCACCGAGTTACTTGCACCGTAATAACTATTCGCCACAAGGTTAATCAATTATCGTAAACGTGTACGAAAATATTAACGGCCTTGTCTAACGATAATAATTTCATAACAGTTTAATTAAGAGTTATACCTTGGCTATGTTAAGTGGCGATGACTATCTCGACAGTGCCTCGCTAAGAAGATGTCACTTTTCGCACGTACGTAACAACTACTTATTTCGTAAATTATTTTTACGAAATCTTATAATACTCGGAACTTACTTTATATGTGGTGTGCTTATGGTTTGAAGCACTTCAGTTTATTTCACTCAGTACAACACTTGTGTGCTGATTTTGTATCGAAAACTGAAGGAAAATCAAGCTATATATAGGCAGCTAAGCTGATGATTCATTCATCTTCCGATGGAACACATTACCCAGGGTAATTGTATTACCCTCTGAAACAATGGTAGTGAATTCAAAGTAAGTGCAGTGCATTAATTGTCCCCTTGAAATATTACGCAAAGCTTGAAGATGTTAGTTGTCCTTTTTGTCCTTTTTTTTTTTTGGGTTATTACATGTTTATATGTCAATCATTTATTAAATCTTTGCCACATTAGCTTAATAACACAACTTTATTAAAAAATATAGAATATAGAATTGAATAGATAGATACTAGTAGAAGATTATTATCGGGTCATCAAACGAGTCGGGTCATTATCAAATAATGGGTCACTACGGGTCGGGTCGGGTCATGTTGGGTTGGACATTATCGGATTGTATCGGGTCATGGGTCGTCATAGGGTCGGGTCAAGTCAGGTTCGAGTGATCACAATTCCGGGTCCAATCGGGTCGAGTTTTCGGGTGATTTGGGTCGGGTCAAGGTTGCCCGCTCTGGTCCAGACAGGGCTGGCAAACCCGACCCGACTCGATACGTTGACCCGAGAATCTGACCCAATAAGATCCGAAATTGTGATCAACCAAACCCGACAAGACCCGACCCGATGATGACCCGACCCGTAACCTACCCGACCTCCTGTTACCCGACAATGACCCGACTGGTAATGCCAAAAATTAAAATAACGTCCATAAATGACCATTAATAACTAAAACTGATTGTGACCCGACTCAAAACCAACACGATCCGGCACAAAATTTTCTCGATAGAACCGGCCTGACCCGAAAGATCATCTAACCCGGTATGACCCGACCTGATACGAACCGACCCGCCATAACCTGACTCGGAACCAACCCGACGACCCATGTGTGCGTATGTTTTTTTAATTTTAATTTTAATTTTGATCTTTAATATAAGTTTCCCCTTGAGAGTTCAGACTGACTGATAAGAGGGTGAGCCGGCACCTCCTCCCCTTCAGCACCTAATGAATAGAACTAAACCTCGTCGTCTGCCTCTCACTCACTCTCTATCTGTCTCTTGTAGATATCCGGCCGGTTCCGATTGGTAAGTCTCCTTCAATCCCAATTCTTCTTTGTATTAGTTTATGTTTTTCGTGACATTGATTTTTTTTTTTTTTTTTTGGATTTAAATAAAAAAAAAAACGAGCTATGTAATATGCATGTCTGTAAGTCGTTGCTACAATCTTCAATTGGATTTACACTGTTTGACTCACCCTGCTCACTGTTCTCAGATTAGGACTCTTTTTCCTGCCGTGCTAAATTATGTTAGGAGTTTCCATTTCCAATGGAACCGAAGACTACTTATTCTTTGGTTTTCGGGATATAATGGAATAAAGCAAAATGGCTCATAAAACTGTCTGTGCTTCTTATTTTGTGAAGTAGCAGTTAGTCGGTGTGATTCTCGAATCAATTTTCATTTTGGGTCATCCGTGCGCAGCCTCTCTATGTTTCAATAGGGGTAAGGCTTGCGTGCATCCGACCCCCCTTACCCCGCCTTATGGCTGGAGCCTTTAAGACACTGGGGTTAAAGATGTTGTTGTGCTAAATTATGTTAGGACTTAGGAGTAGAAATAATGGAAATTAAATGAGGGAAAGTATTGGTTTTCTTTTAGCACCCCCTTGGCACATCTGTGGTAAAGGACATGAGTATTCTTTGCCAAAGTGAATCACCTACGTTAGAATTCTGCCACTAGAAGGATCTTGATAGTCTTGGGGCTCATGTAGCATTGGGCGGTGTGTGCATATCCCGCGACTAACTCTCATACGTTGTCCTAGGGGTGGGTGGGTATGTATGAGCCGGAGCGGGCGTCCAGGTGAATGCCTTCTTTGATATTTATTCGTTTGACAAATTCCTCCAAAATAGAGGAAGTTCCTTTATTTTTTAACCTTGGAAGTTTCTATGAAGTCATGTCGAGTAATGAACACAACTGATATTTAATTTTCTTACTAATCCAGCAATTGATATTTTAACTGTCCAGATTTTGGGCCATTATTCCAATCAAATGTTTACCCTGGTAGTACTAAGCATCGCTGCATGGTCTGCATATGGGCACTTGAGATTTAAAACTCCTGAAGATAATCATTACAACGACTGCAAGGTAATCTTCTTTCTAATTTATCTGCCTAACCTTGGTATTTTGGTATCATTTTCTGTTTGATTTTTTTTTTTTTTTTTGTTTTGGTCAAATATTCGCAATCCTTAAAGTGCTTTTTTCCAAGTAGGTCACTGAAGCTTTCGAACTAGAGTGCGAAAAATTGTTTCGTGAGGTACCAATTTCTCTTACCAAGGAGGACCATATCAGTGAGCTGCCAAGTGATGTATTAATCAATATTCTGGCACGCTTGTCTCTTCGAGATGTTGCAAAAATGGCTACAATATCAAGGTACTAGAGAAATGTGTGCTTAAGCTTTCCCTTTCTTAACATGGACTGGAGAGTAATGTTTGGTAATGATAGGTTTATACATGGAAAAAAATGCATAAATTATAATACAGCATATGTAAGAAGTGTAGATCAGGTACTGCGGCAGCAGAAGGACCAGAACATCTTGTCCTTCCATCTCTCATTTTGCCTTAATTATAATAAATACGCATGTGACATTGATCGGTGGATCAGCTTTGCTGCTGCTAATAAACGTCTGGAAAGTCTTAGACTCGAGTTTATCTGTAGCGACTATGACAGACCCGTCCTCAAATTTGATCCTGGTGACCATTATGTTGTCAAGGATTCCTGGCTTGGCCAATTTCCTTATTTGAGAGATTTACGTCTGGGCACCTGTATCTTAGAGTTTCAGAGTGAATATAGATTCAATAACATTGTAACCCTTAATTTAAGTAATGTCACTCTGAAAGGGGTTGAATGGCAGAACATTGTTTCTACTTCAACATCCATGAAGTGGTTACGATTATCAGGCTGCAACGTTCCTGAGAAACTATGCATCAGTAAGAACTTGGAATGTTTGAGCTTCCTTGTGATTGAGAACTGTTGTGGGTTAGAGGAAATTCAAATTCATGCCATGAACTTGAAGACCTTTGAGCTTTGTGCAATTGAAACTATAGAATGCTCTTTCTCAGATGCTTCAAAGCTTGAAAGCCTGTATGTTTTCTTTGCGGTCAGAGGTGTACGTAAAGCTAAGGATATGTTCCGTGATCTTGTCGAGAATATGCCTAACCTTAAACATTTATCTCTTCGAGTAGATTCTTTTGAGGTACGTAAACAGAACTGAGTTAATCTTTTATTATGCTTTCACATACTCGGTAATTTGCTCAGTAATTTGTTGCATATTTTTTGTGTTACAGATGCATAAAGTACCTTTTGCCAAATCCTCAGCATTTGGTTCAGTCTTGAATTTAAACCTATTTATGAGGTTTGAAGATCCAGATGTTGACATCATTATGAATCTTTGTCGCATACTTCAATTCTTTCCGCAACTGGAGAAACTTTCTATAGGGGTGAGTTTCCTAATTTTTTTTTTTTTGTTTTTCGAAATTCGTAAATCTATGGTTTGTTGACATTTCTTGTTCCGATATCTCGATAGGTTCCCTCAAACACAACACAAATTGTTTTGCTTTTGTCTTGGTGATGTAGACTTACTATCATACCCACCATATTTTGATATGAACTCGAATCCCACATCCTTCTCTAGTCCAACACTCCAACCATCGATCTTCTCTACTGGGCTTGACTTATGCACACTATCTTATTTGCCAACACAGACATTGCACAGTACACCATGGGTATCATGAACTCCAAAGTCCAATATCCTCCCCATCCACATTCCCATAGGTGTTGTTCACCCGTTGATTACTTTAGTGTGTAGTTGTATCAACTTTTAAATCACTTTTCACTGTAAATATGGCCATAAGGGCAAACTTTTTACCCCCAAGGAATATTATATGATATTTTCTCAAAATAAAGTGTTCATACTCCAAAGTAACTGTTTCAGTGTGTTGCCAAGTTCTTCATTGGTTTGTGACGCTTGACATGGTTGTTATAGATACTTAGATGTCAGAAATATCATGTCATTGGAGTGATTTTTAACTTACCAACTTTTGTTCAACACTTACATCTTCTGTGGAAGGACAAACACCTATGCCGCTCGAGTAGAGGGTGTAACTAATCACAACCCTGTGTGTTCTGCTATTGTTTTGTTTGTTTTGCACTTCGTTAGTTTGTTGCAACCTTTGTATGTGATTGCCTTGGTGTTCTTGTTCCCTTCCATCATGTACTCATAACTCATGTTAGCTTCTTAATGGAGCGAATACTTCTGCCTGTTTATGACAAAGGTAGTCCGTCGTACTGGTGGACTGGTGGTTGTTTTACTGTGTTGTGTGTTCATGCTTCTGTTTTTATTTTCTAAGATTTGTTAAATATGTTTGTGATGAAGGCCTTATATATATATGTTTGTTAAATTTATTTTCTTAAATGTGGAGACCTACGGAAAAGGAAGTCTTTCAATTACTGTGAGATGAAATATAAGAATAATAAGATGATAGTGCTAGTCTTCTCAGTTTGTCGTAATGAGATACAGGGATGGCCTCTTGCATGTAGGGTGTAGACCTTGTTGTCTTCTAGTGATGTTTCATTTTCAACCTTGCATATGAATCATATCGTCAACATTTTTTATCTTAAAATTTGAAAAGTAAAAGATGGCATGATAGTTGGACTGTTTGAGATCCTTTTCGTCAATGTTCAATTGTTGATCTTAACAACTTTGTATCAGTATGGCTCTTTTTTATGTGCAATTCGAATTCATTACTCGTTATGTCCTGATTGTCCTCGCTATTGAATTCGCATGTTATTTGGTTCATTGATGTTGCAGATGCCATCTTCTTTTCGCAACAAGAAAGATGAATATCTAGCCCCATCTTTTCATACCAAACTGAAGGAGATTAAGCTATACCACTTCATGGAAGGATGGATAGGGTTTGCTAACTTCTTGCTACGAAGTGCCGTGGTTTTGGATTGTATGATTGTTAAAAGTTACTTTAAGTATTACATGGGTTGTGGAGAGTGGATTTATTCTAGACGCCAATGGTTTAAAGGGGAAAGCAAACGTATTAGTGAAGCACTGAAAGGAAAAGCTATTTCTCCTACCGCCAAGGTAGTTATTGTTGATGGCAGATGCAAATGCAACAACGAGAGTTGTATGTATGCTAATTAGCTGCTTTTTCAACACTCTCATCACGCGAATGTTTGCGTTCTATGACTTGTGTGTTTCCAGTAGCATTGTGCTTTGTACACTAGGCTGTAGGAATAAGGATTATTCTTTCAATTTTAGGTTAGCTCATGGTAGTTTTCAACTCAACATCATTATGATGTACAATTTTTATTTATTTGTTTATCTTTTTATATGAATAGTTCCTGATAAAATGTGATGCTGTGATTATATTCAGATGCATATGCACTCATGTTCTAATGTATCTCCGATGTGCATTTAGATTAAATGATTAGAAGTCTTTGTGTTTCTTTGGTTTTTTACGTTTAATTTGAGTTTTTTAGTCGTATCCCAAGAATTTAATTCAATGTACATGATTAAACAAAAAAACTATAAGTAGTATTTCATTGGCGTCATACTCTGTATTTAACTACTACTACTACGTACATGATATCCGACACGTACACGAATGCAAACATGCCAGTGTATGTATTTCAGGATCACTATCATAGTCAAAGAGTCCATATACTGTATAATATATGGTCTTTGAAATGCATCTAAGCAGAGCAGTGGAGTGACAGCCCAGTAATTTGGGAAGGATGGGCATTTCAGATGCGTCATCAACATTTGGTTTCACAGCAGAAACTTCTCCAGGTCTGTTTTTTTCTTCCTCTTCACGCTATTTGTTTCCAACAACTAAATCCGTCCGAAAACTTCTGTTACAAGTATTTTTTCAACTCCCAAGTCTTTATGCAATGATTATGGAAATGTTATTCTTCAATTGCACGCTGACATGTATTTGGGTTTTGCATGATTATTTACATGAAAATTATTGAGTCAAAATTAGGTAAATGTAGCTTTAATTTGATGAATTTAGAGAATACTGAACATGGGTTTCGGATGGAAGGTTGAATTTTGGAGTTTGAACCCAGAAAACAAAAATGTAAGTAATTGTTGGTGGTGAGATTCGAACCCTGGTTACTAAGTCGAAAACTCGAAGCCCAAAAAAACTGGGTTACCCCCGATTCTCCCTGATTGGAGTAATCAGGAATCAATGAAGAAGGGCATTTTTTTTACCCCCGTGTAGTTTCTGGGTACAATGAGGATATTGACTTTTTTTCTTCCAAGGGGAAGATTTTGACTTTTATTACCTCTATACAAAAGAAAGCCTTCGTAAACTTTGGAAATGAAACTACAGTCTGATGCCTTTTGGGTGTTTTTATTTACTTTTTTGGGCTTTCTTATGCTGGATTCTTTGGCTGAGCTTAAGTGGTGTCGGACTTGTTAGCGGTATTAAGTGTTAACCAAGTCCAGTGATTCAAGAATAGCTCATCTAACTTGGCTAGGAATTTGCACACTGATATCTTTTGCCCCCCGGGTTTGGTGTTTCGAGAATTACTTGTGTGTTTGTTTCTTAGAATACTACCCACTTGCGGGAGTCAATGAAGATGACGAAGATGTGTCTGATACTGGCATGAACACCGAGGGATTACGGAGTAATGCTCAATTTTGATATTATTGTAAACTTGAGGTGAAGGCTTTCTGTGGGGTTTGCTCAGAGTTCTCTTAGGTTAAATGTTATGCAAACAGCGAATATCTGTATGAGACGGAAAGTTTCTATGTAAACTTCTAAAGAAGTTCAGCCGTAAGAGTCTACTTTCGCATTTCTTATAAGCAACTCTGTTGAGAATTGAGATGATGTCATAGTATCGTATACAGGATTAAGTAGTTTCAATCCTTCTGCTGCTATTCTAACTTTTTTTGTTTTTGTTTTTGGGATCTTCAGAATGAGAACAGCGAGGCATTTACAGGAGATGGCTCTGTTGAATTTCATGGGAACCCTGCTCTCAAGAGCGAAACTGGGAATTGGAGAGCATGCCCTTCCATTCTTGGTATGTTATGATGCTAGATTTGAGGTGACACTATTTTGCACCAGAACTTTCTAACTGGGAATAGGGTTCAGTTAATATGGACGTGTCGGAACCTTACTCTTGGTCTAATCCACACAGGGTTGTTGCGCTAGGACGCATTGTTTCTCTCCATAATTTTGATTTTTCCTCCATTCAGGTACTGAATGCTGTGAATGTCTTGCCTTCTTCGGCATTTCCGGTTTTTATTGGAGCGTTCTTAGCTGATGTATATTGGGGAAATATCGTACGATTGCTGTCTTCTCCGTCGTTTACCTCATTGTAATTTCCTTTTTGTCTCTTTTTTACTCTTCTTTCTCTTAACATATTAGTGATGCCCGTAAATGACCTCAATGAATAGTACCCTCACCTTTGACTTCGCTCCTTGATCTCTTAAAATTCGTGGTAGTTGACTGTGTCAATGCTTTTGCAAAGGTTTCTGGTTATATCTTATATTGTTGTTTACTGTGAGTCTTCTGACCCAGGGAACTTTACTGCTAACATTTCCTTTGGTGCTACCGTGCTAGTGTTGAATTGGCTTTCCACTTGCTAATTCCTTACTGGATCTATCTGTTCCTGAAAGTATAAGCAAGCTGCATCTGTCATATTGGATTTTTGTTCCTCTGTGTGTGTGTGTGTGGAATCTGTCATATTGTTGGTATACTTACAAGTAATTAGTATTTTGTGTGGAGGATATTCCTTGAAGTAAAAGAGCAAGTTGTCTTTGCTTAGCATTACATACTGTAACTTTGCAAGTATTAGCAATTTGAATGTGATAGGTCTAACTCAACACTAAATGCTTAGTTCGTCTAGACCCTAGAGTGAGCTACAGTCCACAACTATAACCTATCATATCAGAATTCACTTCATTTCCTGGAAATATTCTTTCTGGTGCTCCTTCCTGTCACTCATTGTTTTTCACTGCTGTAGGGGATATCTATTTTGCCTTTAGGCCTGCGGAATGCGTGAATTCATTTTGTCCTCCTGCAACTCGAGCGCGATATGCAATTTTATTTGGTGGACTTTATCTTGTTGCAATTGGGACTGGAGGGATTAAACCTTGTGTTTCACCTTTAGGGGCTTGATCAGTTTGATGATACTGATCCTTGTGAAATGGCTGCTATCAGCTTTCTTTCTAGAACTCTTATGTACAGGTTTCAAACACCGGGTGGAAACCCATTAACAAGAATGTGTTGGGTTATAGTTGCATCATTACAAAATCGTAAGGTGGAGGTTCCTCAAGATGCTAGTCTTTTATATGAAACCCCCAACCAACATTCAGTTATTGTTGGAAGCCGAAAGCTGGAACACACTGAAGAACTGATGTAATTTTCTCGCCACTCCAATCTCCTTTGTGTTTATGTTTTTCTGGTTCCATAGATAAACTCTAGCTAAAGAAAGACAGAACTTTTTCCAGTTATGTTCTCAGTCAACGACAACTTTGTTTGTTTTGTAGCAGTGAGAATGTTTACACACTTCTGTGTAGGTTCCTGGATAAAGCTGCAGTTCTTTCTGATTCTGAGATGGCTGATGGATATTTTTCCGGTCCCTGGAGATTTTGTACTGTGACACAGGTTGAAGAATTGAAGATCTTGATCAAAATGCTCCCTATATGGGCAACTGGCATAATCTATTCTGCTGTCTATGTCCAGATGTCAACATTGTTTGTGGAGCAAGGTACAGTCATTGACAGAACTGTGGGATCCTTCACCATTCCAGCTGCATCACTATCTACATTTGTTATGATTAGCGTGTCAGTTCTGTTACCAGTGTATGATAAGGTTCTTGTGCCCGTAGCTAGGAAGTTCACTAACAGGCGAAAGGGGTTTTCTGAGCTTCAAAGAATGGGTATTGGCCTCGTCCTTTCCATCCTTCCAATGGTATGTGCTGTCTTGGTTGAGATCAGACAGTTGCAGCTGGCAAATGAACTAGATTTGGTTGATCAAATGGTTGCAGTCCCACTTAGTATCTTTTTGCAAATTCCCCAATATTTGTTGATGGGGATGGCCAACGTGTTTACCTATGTCGGACAGCTGGAGTTCTTCTATGATCAATCTCCAGACGCCATGCGATGTCTCGGCACTGCTCTCTGTCTCCCTGAGACAACAGTGGGAAGTTTTTTCAGTTCTCTGATTCTAACTATCATGACGGCAATTAGAACTTCTGGAAGAAAAAGATGGGCATTCAAGATGATGATCAGCTGTTGCATTTAGAATATGCTCTACTTCAGGTTTATTCAATCCTCTCTCTTTTGCTCTGAAGTTATTCCTTTACATGATTTTGTCTAGATATTAATATTTAATCTGATAATCTGTGTTTGGGTGTTCCAAATTTCCAGTGTTATGCTTACTTGATATTTCTGAGGTACTTCTTTAGAGTTTTAAGACAGAAATTGCTTACATGTGACGGTTTCAGATGGCGAATTGTATTAGTCGACCCCAAATCATTTGGGACTAAGACATCGTTGTTGTTGTAGAGTATTACAAATGAAATATCATGGTATGGTAGAATTATTTTGTTTACTTTAGTCATTTGCTATTTGTTGACTAGAGTTTCAACTATGAATTATTAGGATGCTACTGTTTCACGGTTTGCTTTTGTCACGAGTAACAAACTTGAAGCTTTAAAATCCCAAATCATGTCAGCTAACATGGACTAGAGAATTATCTAGAACTATGGTTCTTAAAATATGACCATGATTTAACTTTCTCCTATCCTTAATTATTAAATCAAAATCCTAAAGGAGTTTTTACCAAAAAAATGTGACCATGATTTAACTTTCTCCTATCCTCAATTGTTGTGTTTTTACGAACAACAATGATTTAACTACTTGTTCCATAGAGAGAACACACATTTATAACAAACTGCTTTCGCATCTGGGGTTTAATTGTTAATTAATGACCGTCTACATATACTTTGCTTGTTCTCCGTTTAGATTGAGGTACGCTTACATTTAGACCTACCCATTCCCGTTTGTGATAAAATTAAGGAATTTTGGTTTGTCAGTGGTCATGCTAAAGTTCTTCTGCTTACAAGCTATAAAAACATTCGAGTTTGGTAAATGGGCTAGTGTTTTCCAGGCATTTTTGATGAGGATTTATATGTGTGAAGTACAAAATCAATCATTCATATCATAGGAACAAACATGTGATAATATTGGAACATGCTTTGAACTTCTGAAATGTACAACATAGAGAGAGTGCAGCTGTTCGTGATTGAACGCTATATTCTTTCAGCACACACGAATAAGATCGAAGTTTGAGTGAAGAATTGCTGGTTCCTGAATTTCTTAATTTTATATTCTTAGGGGGGAAACAATGGAGAATATACGGGAGATTGGTCTGTTGATCAACATGGGCAGCCCGTCCTGAAGAGAAAATATCATTTCTAATTCATTGCTTTTTAGTAAAAGCTGCTCTTACCTTCGAATCACATGCAGGTCATGAGTGCTGTGAGCGTCTTGCCTTTACTTGTCAATTACCTAACCAGCATATTGCACGAAGGCAATGTCTCTGCTGCAAAAAATGTTAGTAATTGGGCTGGCACATGTTACCTAACACCCCTTATTGGAGCCTACTTAGCTGATGCATACTGGGGAAGATATTGGACAATTACTGTCTTCTCCACAATCTACTTCATCGTAAGTTCTGAAGCTCTTTCTTGTCCCATGCTGTTGTTGCTGATGATTTACGAATATCTGCTTGCTGTTCATTGTTGTGTTTTTCTATCACCGTGCTTGTTGAACGAAGCTGTGATTGCTATTCGAGCTTTCATTTGCATTCTGATCTAGTAATGTTCTAATTCATCTATTACTTAAAAGTATCTGCACCAAATGTTTTGTTCTGACAAAAAAAAAAACACCTTTGAGTAATCTCCTTAGATTTTTACTCTCGTGATTTCTTCGTCCTCTTCAAGTCTTTTCATTTGTTCCTATATGTCAAAAGTCCGCCTGAAGTTTGAATTTATTTCTTCTTCTTCTTCTTCTTCTTTCTTATTGTTTTCTTAATGTCCATGTATTTGTTCGAACTATCTCTAAGATGTTAGACTAACTGAAATTTGATTGGCTGTTCTTTCTTGTTAAAAACATCAACCTTCACTTTCTCTCCCTAGGATATTTTTCTGCTTGACCTCAAAAAAATAAAAACGAAAAATTTTCTGCTGCAGAACTCTTGAAAGCATTAAACTAGTGGGACTGCTTTGTGGTGCTGCAAGGCTCTGTTATTGTTGAAGCTCAGCATGCATTCGTTTCATACTATGAAGAAATCATGATGATTTATACATATGGATTCCTATAATTATTTGCAGTTTGAAAATAGTGCGGCCACTCACACATCTGGCCTTTTCGACTTACCTATTTCCAGAATAAACTTAAACTTCTCAATTTTCATCATGAGACGCCTACAGGGAAAAGGCTGCCATTGTCACTGCAACTTTCTTAGCATTTTAGAATATGGTGCGTGCACAATGTCCCCCCCCCCCTTCTTGGCTGCTTCTTATGCCTCTCCTCATAGTATATTTTTCGCCACAAAATGTAGAGAATATGTACTCTGAGTATATCTGCAATAATTCCAGCTCTTAAACCTACCGAATATGTGGCGTTCATTTTGCCCTGTAGCTACTCCAGCTCAAAATGCAATATTTTTTGGGGGACTCTATCTGATGGCATTGGGAACAAGAGGGATCAAGCCATGTGTTTCGTCTTTTGGTGCTGATTAGTTTGATAAAACTGACCTTGATGAGAGGATAAAGAAGTGTTCTCTTTTCAGTTGGTTTTATTTCTCCATCAGCCTTGGATCATTTATGGCAAGTAGTCTTGGAATCTGGATACAAAAAAATGTTGGATGGGGTGTAGGCTTTAGGATTCCTGCAGTATTCATGGGATTTGCTATTACATTTTTTTTTTCTCGGGCACTCCTCTATCGGTTCCCATGCCCTGCTGGAAGTCCATTAACAAAATTCTACCAGGTTATAGTTGCATCATTCCAAAAGCGCAGATTCTACAGGACATTAGTCTCTAATACGTTACTCTGGGGAGTCATTCAGTAATTGGAGGAAGTCGAAAGCTTGAGCATACAGAAGGATTGAAGTAATTTTCTGATCTCTGACACTTGATGCTTTTGTTATATGTATATGGCTATATGCTACTATTTGTAATATGAGCATGCATAAGACCAATGACCATCTTTGCTTTACCTGTCAGCGTGTTGATTAATCTTGCTTAACATCATTTGCTATAGGTGCCTGGATAAAGCAGCTGTGCTATCACTCTATCAGACACTGATTTGAAAAGTGTCGAGGTTTATGACCCTTGGAGGCTGTGCACTACAACACAAGTCGAAGAACTGAAGATCGTACTTCGCATACTCCCTATATGGACAACTGTTATTGTCTTTTCTGCAGTCTATTCCCAAATGCCTACAATGTTTGTTGAACAGGGAATGGTTATAGACAGAAGAGTTGGATCCTTCACAATACCAACCGCGTCTCTTTCACAATACCAACCGCGTCTCTGTCTATTTTCGGTGTAGTCAGTTTACTCATCTGCATTCCTGTTTATGACGGGATTGTAATTCCTGCAGTAAGAAAGTTCACTGGCAAGGAAAAAGGGATCTCTGACCTACAGAGAATTGGTATTGGTCTTGGCATTTCCATCCTCACCATGGTTTTCGCTGCTCTAGTGGAGATAAAGCGGTTGCAGTTTGTTAGGACACTGGGTTTGATAGACGAAAATGTGTAGCAGCGCCACTGAGTGTATTCTGGCAAATACCTTAGTTTTGCCTGATTGGGGCTTTTTGACGGGATCCTCCAATTAAGATCATGAAGGAGGGGCTCCTCAACACGGTTTTTATTAAGGAGTTTTTCCCCCTTTGTAATAGGATTCATTTTTTTAATGTAAGGTTAAATGAACACGTGCATTACACGAGGTCTCAAATTGAACTATCTCCCAACATGACGGTTTTTAATGCTCAACTAACTCGTTTTTTGACTGAACAAACCGATAATGAGATAGAAAGTGTAGGAAAGCGTAATGAGAAGTTGAAATACTTAATGATTCATGAATATACGATATAGCTACAAAAGAGTGTAACCCATAAGCAGATTCTACTACTGCTACACTGACAGATACTGGTATACGTTCCGAGTTTCCGACATAACACTAACATAGTACTATCTATTAACGACCCTCAAGTCTACCAAAAAAAGTCTTGAAGATATGATGTCTAGTCTTCTGCATTTGTAACCCTCCTAACAGTTCTCTGCATTTGTACTCCTCTCCTCCTAACAGCAACACCTGCACCAAGGAAGCAACAGTCAGTCATAAATCCCATCATATTATATGTACGAGGTTATGCATGCTTATATAGCGTTATTAGAATCCAATAACGATCATGCATCATGCATGACGATTAGATAGACACACAAATGCACTACACCATTAGACACTAGGCACATGCTCCACAATACCATTTTTTCCAACCATGCTCACCTTACCCCTATTAGGTCTCTTCCTTGTTCTCCTCCAAAGAAGGCTTCCTTCTCTTCCTTCAAATCCTTCAGAGCCTCCTTCACAATGCTCTTCACCTCTTCCTTGAGGGACTCATTCACCTCTTCTTTCTTCTTCTGCAAAACAAAGAAAAACACGAACACACGAATCAAGAATAGACACATAGCAACAATTATCAAGTTCACTATTTTTATCGAGTGAAGTGTAAGAACAGCACACAAGTACATGAAGACGTTTTAAAATGAGCTATTGGAAATGGCAATCTACAAAGGAAAGAGAAGCCACTTAGATGAAGCTAATCCCATGCAGATTGTAGATACTTCCGACTTACACTGCTTCATTACATCATAAATCCCCATCCCTAAAAGTAGCACGATTGAGCTAAGCAGAATGCAATGGATAAATTAACAAAGCAATCAGCAGTTGACGGTTATAAAGAGAGCCCCAGTTCCCCACCATTTTGTCTGGTTTCTATCACTTTCTAATGAAACGAGAGTAGGTAGTGCGGAATGACCCAATCGATTTAAAATGATCTCAACATGACTACATGAGCTTTTGGAAATGGCAATGTAAAAAAGGAAAGAGAAGCCACTTAGATGGCAGTAGTGCATATCATAGCAACAGAATCTGGAAAGGAGTTGGTCTCCAAAAGGAAAATACAACAGCATAAGTTCACAACTCAGTTTCCAGTTGGTAACAAAGAACCTGTAGCTCCTCCATAATCCGTATACAAACTCACAATCAGAAATCCCAATTATAGACCTTTAGGATGCAGGCTTTAGTACATGTTCTCCAAATCGAAAACAATTAACCAGGATAGACTATAACTGAATCACAGTGGTTGATTTAAATTAATACCTGCACACCTGCAGCTACATATTCTCTATGAAATATAAGGTCCCTCACCCTGTTGCATATGAGCCGCACTCATCCCCCACCCCCCCTTCCGAAGCCTAGTGAGAGGTACAGAAGCGTAACAGATACAAGTCTCATCAGAAGCGTAACAGATACAAGTCCATACCGGCTGCCTACAACTAACACTCCTCTCACCATCCCCAAAGCATGAACCCTCAAAACAATGTTAATGTCGCTATCCTATCATGTACATTTCCCAAAATAGAAAAGTTCCTAAGTAAAATAGACAAATGAATCTAAACCCACTCCCGGCCTTAACACATATTGATATTAATCAACGCATTCTGCAAAAAGATGTATAGCATAGAACAGTAATATCCCCAGATTTGCACAACAAAATTCAATGATCGTGGTTGATAAATGGGAATCATTTAATCCCAGATTTAACGATTTTGTTGTTGATTTTGAAAAAGCGGGTCATGAAATAAAATAATTTGAAACACTTAACAATTTTCAATTCAATGAACCAGAACATAAGAGATCTTATTAATTACAACGAGATATTTATAGAGATGGAAACAAACATAGAGAAGAGAAAACTTCATACCGGGAAAGAGATACTCAGACCAATTTTGGTTACATTTCCGTCACAGGAGAACTCCAGCTGTCCAGCCCCGCCGCGCAACGCATAAGAGGTCGTGACTCCTCCAGCAGCTGTAATAGCGGCAGCACATATCTTGGGTAGAACTTCCCTGGTGAAAGTAATGCTGTCCCCACCACCCGCACCGATTATAACAAAAATAAAAAGAAGCTTTCTTTCTACAGTCCCTGCAACAATGGCGGCCAACTTCAGTGTAAGCATCTTGGAAGACTCTCCTGTTGGGCACTACATCACCTTCAACCCAGATGTTTTCACCGCGGAGGATGTCAAATGCTTGACTCGATGCGTGCAGAAGGTAACGTCGAAGGTCATTGTGCTTGTTCCTAACGCCACTGCGGTCGCCTCCTCCTCTGCCGCCACTTCAGTCGCGTCCTCCTCTGCCGCCGGCGTCCGTGGTTCCGCCTCCTCTTTTTTAAGACTGACCACGCATTGAGGATCTCTTGCGGCGTTATAATCGGTACGGTGGTGGGAGCTCTTAGATGAAATACAGCAACTTTGGTGTGGGTGGTGGGGACAGCATTTATTCCAACTCTTATGACCAAAGTTGCTGTATTTCATCATAAGAGCTCCCAACGTACCGATTATAACGCCGCAAGAGACCCTCAATGCCTATTATAACGCCGCAAGTAGACCTGTCAGAACCTGACCCGACCCGGTAACCCGACCCGACCCGCATTTGAACCCGATTAAACCCGTTTTTTTGACCCGCGACCCGTATTTGACCCGAACCCGATCAACCCGAAAATTTGCGGGTCAAAACGGGTCGGGTCAGGGTCAACCCGGCGGGTCAAAGTCAAAGTCAAAGTCAAAGTCAAAGTTTAAAAAAAAAAAAAAAAAAAAAAAAAAAACTAACCTAACATTGGCGTTTTCAGTTTTTGGTTTTTTTGCGTAAAAAATTTAGTTAAATAAGTTACAAAATTAACTTCAAATTGTTTGATTGTATAATAGTCATATAGAAAATGAAAACTGACAACTGAAAACTGAAAACCACTTTTTCTGGTTTTCAAAAACGGGACTTTGGTTTTCAAAAAAACAGAAAACTGAAAACAGAAAACGATACCAAACAGGTCCTTAGGTGTTGTTCGGTATTGCTGATGTTTTTCGTTTTTTTTTTTTTTGAGAAAAATAAACAAAACGCGTTCGGTGGATTCCGTTGCCAAAAACAAAATCAGCTTAATTCCATGATTAATCTGCCCGTTTTCTCAAACCACTTTTGATGGTTTCCAAAAACAGATTTAGATTTTTATTTTTAATTTCTTACCAGTTACCATTCCCATCATCCTATATAAGTAATATCAACGCATCCTGCACACTATCGTCGCCGAGATGCAACAATGATCGGCAACCGGCGTGACTACTATTCCTCCGCGGTATCCCCTGCCTACTACGACATCGATTTCTCTGGTCAACAACATCAATCATTAGGAGGAATCCGATATGTCTTCCGATCGAAAATCTCGGTCCTCCGTTTTGCCTTGTTCCTTTTACGCCGGTTACATAATCGGAAAATGGTATACTGCGGAATTAGAATGGATAGTAGATTTGCATGTGGTGGTTTGATATGGTGGCAAGGCTGGTGGTGCGGAGGAGGGATCAGATTCGAGCTTGTTGAGTGAGGCTATTAATGGTGGTGAAGCAAAAATGACGTTAAAAAGTTGTATGTAAAAGGCGCTAAAAATCATACGTAAGGCGCTAAAAATCATACGTAAAAGCGCTAAAGTTCAAGGAAAAACCCTGCGTAAAACAATGTTTTCGACCCGTATTCTGAACCTAACCCGACCCGACCCTAACCCGACCCGACCCGTATTTTGACCTGACCCGTATTCGACCCGACCCGTATTCGACCCGACCCGTATTGACCCGACCCGTATTTAACCCGACCCGACCCGTTTGACAGGTCTAGCCGCAAGAGACCCTCAATGCCTGGTCAGTGTTAAAAAAAAGGAGGAGGCGGAACCACGGACGCCGGCGGCAGAGGAGGACGCGATTGAAGTGGCGGCAGAGGAGGAGGCGACCGCAGTGGCGTCAGGCGTTAGGAACAAGCACAATGACCTTCGACGTGCACGCATCGAGTCAAGCACATCCTCATGAACAGGAAGTAGAAAGAAAGCTTCTTTTTTTTTTTTTTTTTTGAAGTGGGAAGGCGTGTGACGGTGTGAACAAGGGAGGTTGGTTGGGATTATATAAGCTATTCTTAAAATAAACCCTAATGGGCTTGTGTTTTGACTTGAACTTAATATGGGCTTTATTTAAATTAAGGAATGAAACGAAGTTTTAACTAGAGTAGCGGTCGATATTAATAGTCCGACATTAGTTAATCTAACTTAAAATGAATAATGGTTATTAACCAAACTTAAATTTTATATATCAATCTAATTTTAAATAAGTTTTATTGGTGTCTTTACTAATGGTACGCTTTGTTTATTTTTACGCTATTATTTTGAAACTTGTCCAAAATTCTAACCAGTATGATTTAATTTCATGTTCACGGAGTAATCCGATGTATGATTCAGTTGAATTAAAGTCATGTTCGCAATTGATGTATGGCCCTAATTGTGTGCTGGATGCCCCCAAGCTATAAAATAAAATAGATGCCCAAATCTTCATTACAAGTGATTGCATTTCGGGTTTGTACCAATTAACTCAATTAGACAATTTCGTTAGTTATAAGTCATAACAACCCAAAATCAAAATGGGTGGAAATCCCCAATACTTACCCTGCTAAATTTGTGTTCGGGCCAATATCGTGTTAACTTGTCACTGGCACAGCTATAAGAGTATAAGACTAGCTCACACGTCATACAAATCTTTATCGAAACATGAGCGTTTTGGGTAGTCTATATTTTGGTCCGATGAGTTATGGATTCACGACACAAGTTATTATGGTACAATGAGAGGAAAGGCGTGATGAGAGTTTATCAGCGTAGAAAGGCAAATACTTAGAAAGACAAGCCCAAATTGTAAAAGCGTTGTGTACAATCATCATGCATTTGGGGTACTAGATCTATTTATAAACATAAAATGTTTGAGGCCAACAGCATGCATATGCAGGTAAACTAGAATAAATAAAGGTTCTTGATTTCGTCTTGTAGCAAAAAAAAAAAAAAAAAAAAAAAAAAAATTACAGGTTCGAGCTCTATACCGAAGTGACAAAGTCGAAGCGTACGTCTTTCTCTTCTGGTCCCTAGTAACGCCATTTTGTACATCTTGTGCTCTATTTTAGTCTTGCAAGGTTGATACACTAAGCTAAGGTAATTCTCACTGTAATCGAAGAGTAACAATGAAGCTTGTAGGAGATTGGAGATGAAAGAAGAACGTAGAAGAGGGGAAGATGAGTGAAGCTCAGATTAAGCAACAAGGAGACTAGCTCGACTTGTGTAACAGATTAGAGTAGAGAGGAACACAGAAATTGTAACAGAATTTGGAGAGGAAAGTTGTTATTATTTCATTACACAAAAATGGGTTTTTATACCCAAAATCCTGTAACACTCTAACGGTATTTTGTTACTCAACTGCTCTAAAACTTAACTATCTGCACAACGATCCCTGTATCATCCCTTCCCCCTTAACAACAGACTTGACCTCAAGTCTTAGGCATGAACTTAGCTGCAAAATCAGGAAATTGGTCAGAGAAATGCTCAGCTGACTCCCAGGTTGCCTCCACATCAAGAGAATGCCGATTTGATACAGATTATACTCCAGGGTGCACTTAAAACTCCATTTTGCGACACCACAGTTTCCAGTGCTCATCTCACACAAAGCTTTGTGCAAAAATCAATTGAGAGAGTGTAGGAGGTAGTTTTTACCAGGTTCATAATACACATCAAATCAGACATTAGATTGCAGAAGGCGAAAAATAACCATTGCAGAAACCAGAAACTGTCATGATTTCTATGAAGTTGTCTTAGGTTTATATGTTACGGAATTCGGGTCGATCGGTCGGTACCATGAAACTAGTTCATGGGGAGAAACAATATACGCAGCGGAATTCGTGTTTCATAGGAAACGTCTCAGGTTTTCTCCTTGATTTCATCAATAATACATCATATTTATACTAGTTACAAATCACCGTCTTAACCTACAAGTAATACAACTTTCCTAAATACAACCTACCATAAATGTACTTCGTACATATTCACAATATCTACGACATTCACGATATACTCCCTCCTACCCAAAGAGATTTTCCTCTTTGGGTAGGACACACAAACCAACACACACAATAAACAAGCTATAATTAATTGGTAAGCACAAATTAATTAGATATATCAATATGATTAATCACCAATCTTACCCATGCCCTCACCACCGTTCCACTCCTCTCCACCACCAAAACCACCGGCGACCACCCACCTGGCCACCTCCAACCTCACCGGTGCACTCACCCCATCCCGGCGACACCCGTAGGCGCATTTCTCCGCGAATCTCCCTACCCCCGTTTATCTGCCCATCACATAAAGACTAGATAGTCAGATCTCTCATCTCCTCGTCGTTGTCGCCGATGTCCCTTGCCTCTTCGATCGGCCGTCATCTTGCCTCTTGTCGCCATAGCCATGATCGGTGGTGTAGAAACGAAGGGATCATTTGATGTTATCGTTGTCGTCCCCGATCTAGCAACAATGGTTGACCATGTCTCGCCGTCGTCCCCGAATGGTGAGATGGTGATGGTGAGCAATGATTTCCCCCAATTCGATTAATCTGGGTTTGGTTACCCCCAATTCGTTTTTTCTGGGTTTGGTTTACCCCAATTCGATTTATACATATTTGAATCTCATCAAAGTTGGTTTACCCATTAATCACATTATTAACTAATTCACGACTGATGGAGTGATGGTACAAGCTCATACAATAAGCTGCAGAACAAGTTTGAAGGTGGGGGTGTCGGGACTCGGGAATAGCGAGGTAGTGATGGTGGTGGTTGGAGGTGGGTTGTCGTCGGAAAGAGGGAGGTGGTGAGAGGAGATTAATTTTCTGGGTTTGGGGATGTTGACGGGAAGAGGGAGGAGGTGAGAGGAGATAGAATTTTTTTTTTTTTTTAGGAAATTGGGGAATTAATGGGTAATTAGTCTCATAACTAAAAATTAGTAAGGGTAATTTAGTCAAGAAAATTTGCCATATCGGGTAAGTTTCGAAAGAGGAAAATTATAGTGAATCGTCCCAAAGAGGAATACAGGAAAATAACTTTGGGTAGGAGGGAGTATACGATATTACCATAACTTCGTATATGGTAATATATTGCTGACCATATTACTCCATAATATCTCTCGATATTATCTCGTAATATCGTCGCCTTCCATTTTCCCTATTATTATACCTCATAGCAACAAAGAGAAACACTAACAGATTGGAAAAACCAAAGCCAGCCCATAAGAAGAAATAATTGTAAAGCTGTCCCTGGTTCAGATTATCAGGTATCCAATCAGGTCTTTTCCCTGCAGTTGTCGTGGCTGATACAACTTAGGATGAGAGAGTTCAGATAATTCCCCAGTGAAAATGTGAGAGAGAATGCATAGCAGAAACTCCGCATGGCATCAGGTGATTCATCATAAAAGAATACTCACAACACTCTAAAACACATAATAAGAACCTTTAATAGAGGATTATGGAGTATTCCGGAGAATTCTGGGTTAAGGAATATTATGTGTTTAGAGTGTTGTGAGTATTCTTTTATGGTATCAGGGCCTCTTTCCTAGAGAGGACTCTAAAAGGTGCTTTCGTTGCCTGCCGGTGGGCATGGATCTATAATGTCTGCCGGCGGGATTTCGTTGTTCGCCGGAGTTATGTTCGTGGTCTAGTGTTTTAGGGTTTTGTTATTCGATTTAGGAGTATTACTATTGTTATTTTAAGAGTATTATATTCGATTTTATTTGTTTAAATAAAGCCCCCTCTCCGTTTGCTATTTGAGTTGTTGATCGAGATGTTTGCGGTTGATCGAGATTTTGGTATTATTGGTATTATGAAGATTATTAGAGTTCGCCGTTGCGTCGTTTCTTTGTAGTTCTTGAATTTGGTACGTGGCACAATATCATGGATTTGGGTTGGCTGATGTGTGTTTGGATGACTTATGATCATGGTGTTTGTTTGATTTCATCTTTTTGGCTTTTGAGGCTGATGATGTACGTCCTACTCGAGAACACTTCCGGAGAAACTTCTTTGATGACCATACTAATTTATGGTGTTTAGTTTTTGGGTGAGAAGAGATTTTAGTGGATTTTGTGTGATTTTAGGCCGATCAAGGAATGGGGGAGTGCCCCTACCAGTCATGTCTGGTATTTTTAGGTGAAGTTGATATGACGACTTCGCGTTTTGAGACCATGTTTATTCATGGTATTTATTTTTGGTTCTTTTTAGATGAAACTGATAATGGTCGCTTCATGATTTGTGAGACCATGGTGATTTATGGTTCCCTTGTATCTGGCGTTTAGTGGTGAAGTTGATTATTTGCGATTCATGGTGTTCTTTGGGTGACGATCAAGTGAGTTCGAAAAGAATGGTGTTTTGCGACGACGACAATCGACGTGCCGGATTTGAAGATCTCGACGGAGTTATTTTGTTTCCTTATCGTTTTGGCAAACTCATTGTAATTTTAGTCAAATTACCATGAGTTTGAGGGGGGGGGTAATAAAGGATTATGGAGTATTCCGGAGAATTCTGGGTTAAAGAATATTATGTGTTTAGGAATACGATATATAGTAAAATATGTGTTTAGGAATATGTTACGAGATAGGTTTCGTAAGGGTCAAGTCTTGTAATAGTATAAATAGGGATTACCCTAAGGTCATTGTAAGCAAGTCAATTACGAATTATATTGATTTTATGAATTTCCAAATAGTTTACATTATAATTCTATTTACATCATAGAAGAAGTTCATCTTTCCAACATAGAAGAATGTCTCTGCTACACCAACCAAGAAATATTGGGGAATTTGCCAATATACACTCATTGAGACTGCATTACTACCATCTACCAAATCCATTTTTGCAACAAACTGCAGACGCTTGATCTCCACTAAGGCCGCTGTTAGCATTGTTAGAATGGAGATGAAGAGGCCAACACCTATCCTTTGCAGATTAGTTAACCACCTTTCTCTGCCAGTAAACTTCCTGGCTATACGTATGATAACCATGTCGTGGATAGGGACGCAAAACATAATGCTGATGATATCAAATGCTGATAAAGAGGCTGCAGGAATGAGGAAGGATCCAATTTCTCTGTCCATAAAGTTCCCCTGCTCAACGAACATTGTTGGCAAATGAGCATAGATTGCTGAAAACACGATTGAAGTTGCATTCGCGTGATGGAAGTGTTGAAGCAGCAGCTAATTAGCATACATGCAACTCTCGTCGTTGCATTTGCATCTATCATCAACAATAACTACCTTGACGGTAGGAGAAATAGCCTTTCGTTCTAGTGCTTCACAAATACGGCTCCTTTGCCCTTTAAAAAATTCATGTTTAAAATATATCCACTCTCCATGACGCCAGTAATACTTTAAGTAACTTTTAATCATCAAACAATCCAAAACCACGGCACTTCGTAGCAAGAAGTTAGCAAACCCTATCCATCCTTCCATGAAATCGTATAGCTTAATCTCCTTCAGTTTGGTATGAAAAGATGGGGCTATATATTCATCTTTTTTGTCGCGAATAGTAGGTGGCATCTGCAACATCAATGAACCAAACAACATGCCAAGTCGATAGAGAGGACATAACGAGTAATGAATTCGAAATTGCACACAAAAAAGAGCCATACCGACACAAAGCTGTGAAGATCAACAATTCAACATCAACATAAAGGATCTCAAACTATCATGCCATCTAGATATGCAAGGGTGAAAACCGAATATCACTAGAAGATGAGAAGGTCTACACTCTACACCCTACGTGCAAAAGGTCATCCTTGAGCGAGGGAGGCTCGTGACACAGTGAGACTAGAATCACCCATATCAAGGCAGCTGATTGTAGCTCAAAGTACTTCTACTCCAAAATAACACAAAGGAATCATGTAGGAGTGATTGGCAGTGTTGTTGATGCAAATGGCGCCCTGCAGACCACTCAAGAAGGCATTACTAATGCTTTCATTGATTACTACAAAGGTCTCCTGGGCACTGAAAAGAGAGTTCTTGATTTTGATGATTCCCTCCTTCAAGGAGGAAAAGTAACAGAAGAGCAAAGCAGGGAGCTATGCATGGATATTACTGATAGGGAAATAAAAAATGCCCTGTTTAGTATAGACTCCAATAAGAGCCCTGGCCCTGATGGATTTTCTTCTGGGTTTTTCAAGTCAGCATGGCAGATTGTAGGAGAAGACTTTTGCAAGGCTATCAGAAGTTTTTTCAGATCCCACAAATGGCTGAAGCAATGAAGTTCTGCCATAATTACCTTAATTCCTAAGAAGAAAACTGCAAGTTCAGTGTTGGATTACAGACCCATCTCTTGCTGCACAACAGTTTACAAAACTGAGAGCCTGATATTCCTCTCTTGCCAGATAGCATATACTGTAGCAATGAGGTGATTGATTGCACTGAAGAGCTATCCCCCCTTGAAAAAATCATCAAGTCATCAACAAAAACAAGGTGAGTGAGGCTTATTCTTGAACACTTAGGGTGCATTGAGTAGCTTGGCTCCTGGTTCATTGCTCTCAGGCTCCTGGTTCATTGCTCTCAGGCTCCTGGAAAGCATTTCCATACAAAGAACAAAGAGATAAGGTGAGATTGGGTCACCTTGTCTCACTCCACAAGCTCCTTGAAAAAACCCTATGTTATTACCATTGATTTTCATAGAGTACCATGGGCTTCTGACACATGCCATGGTCCATGCAATGAAGGTCTTAGGGAATTTGCAAATGATGAGAGCTTTCTCAATGAAGTCCTAACTCAGGGAATCAAAAGCCTTCCTGATGTATATTTACATAAGGCATCTAGGGGATGAGTTTTTCTGACCATAACCCTTAACCAAGGCTTGAGATAACGCAATGTTGTCAAAGATATTTCTGCCTTTTGTGAAGGCAGCTTGCTCAAAACCAATCAAAGATGGCATTACACTTTGAAGCCTGTTTGCAATGATTTTTGTAACAGTTTTGTAAACTGTTGTGCAGCAAGAGATGGGTCTGTAATCCAACACTGAACTTGCAGTTTTCTTCTTAGGAATTAAGGTAATTATGGCAGAACTCCATTGCTTCAGCCATTTGTGGGATCTGAAAAAACTTCTGATAGCCTTGCAAAAGTCTTCTCCTACAATCTGCCATGCTGACTTGAAAAACCCAGAAGAAAATCCATCAGGGCCAGGGCTCTTATTGGAGTCTATACTAAACAGGGCATTTTTGATTTCCCTATCAGTAATATCCATGCATAGCTCCCTGCTTTGCTCTTCTGTTACTTTTCCTCCTTGAAGGAGGGAATCATCAAAATCAAGAACTCTCTTTTCAGTGCCCAGGAGACCTTTGTAGTAATCAATGAAAGCATTAGTAATGCCTTCTTGAGTGGTCTACAGGGCGCCATTTGCATCAACAACACTGCCAATCACTCCTATATGACTCCTTTGTGTTATTTTGGAGTAGAAGTACTTTGAGCTACAATCAGCTGCCTTGATATGGGTGATTTTAGCTCGTTGTTTAAGCATACTTAACTCTGCTTTTTTCAAGAGACAGAATTTGTGTTTCAGAGCTTCCTCCTGATGCTGTAACTCTTCATTTTGGACATTTAACAGATAAGCTTGTTGGCAGCTTTCCAAATCCTCCTTGCATTTTCTTACTCTATCAGTAAGGTTGGTATAAAACTCCTTGTTAAGTGTTTTTAGCTCAGCCTTAACCCTCTGCAGCTTTTTGAAAATCCTAAACATTGGAGCTCCATACACAGGCACATCCCAAGCACACTTTACAAAATTTAAGAAATTGGGGTGATCAGCCCAGCAATTCAAAAATCTGAAAGATTTTTGGATGTTTATGGAATTTTCAACCTGAACCAAAATGGGGGTGTGGTCGGAAATCCCAAAAGGAAGGGTTGTTGAAGTAGAGTCTGTTTGCTGGATCAACCAATCATGGTTCACCAAAGCTCTGTCAAGTTTTGACCAAACTCTGTCGAAACCCTCCTGTTTGTTACACCAAGTGTACTCCCCACCCTGATTCTGCATATCTTCAAGATTGCAATTTGCAATACACTCATTGAACTCTGTCATATCACCTGGGCTGAAATCAGCATTGCTTAATCTCTCCTTAGGGTCTCTGATAGTGTTAAAATCCCCCATTACTAGCCAGCAACCCTGAATAGTGCTTGCTAAATGTTCCATTTTCTGCCACAAATGCAATCTCTGCTGTCTATCATTGCTTGCATACACCATGGTAATCCAATACTCCTTATTAGTCGCCTTGTTTTGGACTTTGCAGTGAATAAATTGGGCATGGGTAGCCACAATTTGCACATCCATTTTGCCTGGATGCCAGATTAACCACACTCTACCATTAAAGTGGTGAGCATAGTTAAAAGCAGTAGAGAAACCCTTGAACTGATTAGCTGCAATTTGTGGGGCTCTATGCTCCTTTATTTTTGTTTCTAATACTCCCATAATATCTATCTTATATTTCAACATGAGGCTCCTAACCTCATGTTGTTTTAGAGGCTCATTGAGCCCCCTAATATTCCAGGAGCAAACTCTCATTTTGAAAGAATGTCAGGAGGGACATTCTCTTCCAGTCTGATAGCCTTAACTACCTCCAACCCTGCAAATCCTTCTCCCAGCTTTAAAGTAGGAATTCCTGAAGAAAGTGATGCATTCTTCTTTATCTTCTGCAACAACCTTTTCTTGTGTGACTTGCTTGTGTAGATTTGGTAACCCTCATCATCAGGTGAAGGCGGAGGTGTATCCGAATTCATGCTTGGAGAATCAGGTATAGTCTGATCAGGACTATTCTGTTCCTCCTTCCTAGAGCTCTGTTGATTAGTCAGGGTATCAGAAAGTGTGGCTTGAGCAACATTTACAGGCTCCTGCACTAGCTGCGCCACATTAAATTAGCTAACTTATCATTACCATATCATGTTTTCCATATATTAGTTGATAACTACCATATTATTTTTTCATAAATAAGCTAATAGTATACTACTACTCTATGATAATTTGTTACCATATCCTAACCGATAATTGTATTTAATGCTATTTTTATGCTCTATCCAATTAATAAATGTCAAGTGTCCTCCTAGAAAAGACTTGGTTTCAGTTTTTGATATACTAGTTTGATGGCCCGTGCGACGCCCGGGCTACTTATATTTAAATTTTAAAATTATGTAAACGAATTTTTTTATCTAAAAGCTAAAATCTCATTTCGAACACCCTTGTGATATTTATAATATAGTTAGATGGAAACTCACCTTTAAAAACCTAAAATCATGTTTTGAACACCCGAGTGATATTTGTAATGTAATTAGATGGAAACTCACCTTTAAAACCCTAAAATTTCATTCAAACACCCGTGTGATATTTGTAATTTGATTAGAGGAAAAGTCACATTTCAAAAGCCAAACTCCCATTTTGAAACACCCGTGGGATATTTGATCAAATTGGCATAAATCAAGTAATTACTATATTACATAACTATTTTCCATAAATCAAGTAATAATGTTATTTTATTAGAATAATATTACCATGATTTTGAAACACCCGTGGGATATTTGATCAAATTGTCATAAATCAAGCAATTACTATATTACATATTTATTTTCCATAAATCAAGTAATAATATTATTTTATTAGAATAATATTACCATGTATTTACCATATCCTATTTTGGATAAACATTATTTACAATAAAATAATATTCTTATATGTCACGTGTCAGCGTGGGAATTGAGTGGGTTCAGGATTACATATATACTAGTTTGCATGCCCGTGCCACGCCCGGGCTATATATTTATATTGTTTATACTCACTCTGTAAGAAAAATGTTGGCTTATCTTTGTTCTAATAAATTATCATAATGATTATATTCCATAAATTAGTTATACTATACTACGGCTTATCTTTGTTCAAATAAATTACCTTGATAATTATTTTCCATAAATTAGCTATATTATACTACTCTATGATAATTTATTACCATATCTTAACCGATAATTATATTTAATGCTATTTTTATATTCTATCCAATTAATAAATGCCACGTGTCGTTCTAGGAAAGATTTGGTTTCAGGTTTTAATATATAGTATTAGATATTAGATTAGATAGTACTCTGTATTAGATAAATAGTATTAGATTAGATTAGATATTAGGGATGGCAATTGGTCGGGTCTGGGTCGGTATCTATAGGATCCAGATCGGATTCGTGTCTTTACAAGCAGACCCAGATCCGACCCGGATCCATCGGGTCCAAAATTTACAGATCCAGACCTAGATCCGTCAGATCCAGCGGGTCTGGGTCCAAAATGAGTATTTTATGAAATCAATTTTGTCATGTGTAGAACTTGCCGAATTTATGATATTTCCGTCTCGATGTGGTTTACGATCATTAATGCATAGATGTGCTTTGCGATCATCACTATGGTGGACATTCCTCATCCATATTGTACTACTCAGAACTTCAGAAGACCAAGGGAGAGCGGCATCAAAGGATTTTGAGGCGGCGCCGAAGACTTTTGAGGCTGCGGAGAAAGATTGGGCATGACTCATGAGAAGACTGAGAAATGAAAATGAAAACGGAAGCTTAGGATCATGAGAAGTTAAGGGCCCGTTCGGTATCACTGCTGTTTTCAGTTTTTGGTTTTTTTGCGTAAAAAATTTAGTTAAATAAGTTGCAAAAATTAATTTAAACTGTATGTTTCTATAATAGTCATACAGAAAATGAAATCTGACAACTGAAAATTGAAAACCACTTTTTCTGGTTTTAAAAAACGAGACTTTGATTTAAAAAAAAAAAAAAAACAGAAAACTGAAAACAGAAAACGATACCAAACAGACCCTAAGTTTTTTTTTTCTATTTTTTTGACCGGGTCTGCTGGTCCATGGGTCGGGTCTCAAATTAAGGACCCATATCCGACCCACACATTTAAACCGGGTCTAGACCCGACCCATATATTGGGTCTCAAACAAATGGACCCAGATTCGACCCAAGTGGATCGGGTCCGCCGGGTCTGGGTCGGGTCTTGAGTCCATTGCCATCCCTACTTAGCATTATCGATTATGCTTTGAGCTGTGCTTAAAATCAAATTGCAATTCGTGATGCTGTCATTGATCCCATGCAAAAATTTCAACTTAACTGCTCTGGCATTAGCATCGACTTCACCCTATGTTTTTTTTTTTTTTTTTTTGTGATTTGTTTAGTACTCCCTCAGTGTTTTTTTTTTTTTTTTTTTACGTTTCATTTGAATATGTACTGCTACTACTACATAATACTAATACGCCTACGTTATACTCCTACTCCTACTCCTACTACAGCTACTCCTACGCCTACGATATACTCCTACTCCTACTACTACAATAATACTACTCCGACGCCTACGATATACTCCTGCTCCTACAGTCCTCCTACTCCTACATATTCTTACTCACTCGCTACTACTCAAATTCTACTACGATGACAATGAAGGCAGAAGTCACAGTGGTTAACACATGAAATATCAGAAAAGAGATTCATAGGTAGAAATGGGATTGCTTCCGATATGCACTTAAAAAACAGTCTTAATCATGCTATATGAATAGTTATACAAGAACTTCCAAATTCACAAATAGGGATACTTCGCTAGGAATGTCAATGTAAGCCGACCCCAAAATCCAAGACATGATTTGGGATTAAAACTTTCAATTTTTATTACTCGTGTGACAAAGGCAAACACTGAAATTATAGAATGTTGGGGGATAGTCATTCTTCATTAGAGGAGGATGAGTGTAGACACCAGCGTAGCAAGTAAAACGCCGGTAGAGATCTTGAATGCCAGATGGGTGCTAAGAAAGGAGGAGGCGGAGGCAGAGGCAGATGAGGCGACTGAAGAGGTGGGAGGAGGAGCAAGGAAATTGACCTTGGATGTCGTTTTCTCAACGCATTCGGTCAAACATTTGATTTGCTCTTTGCTAAATACTTCCTCGTTGAATTTCATATAATGCTCAACCGGGGAGTCCTCTTCAATTTGTTCCATATACTTAATTAGCTCAGACAGAGAACTGATTAAAGCCAATTTTCCAATCGCCGCCATAGTTGCAGAGATCTAGTACGAAACCTTTTTTTCTTTTTTTGACGTTAGGAATGTGAGGTGTTATAATTATAGCCTATAGGGCTTATAGGTAGAGCTGGCAGCGGGCCGGGCCGTCGAAATTTCAAATGTCGTCCCGAGCACGGCAAGAGGTACGCCACACGTCGGGCTCGGGCCGGGCCGGGCTCGTGCCAAATATCGGGCTTCGCTTCGGGCCTTTAGAACTATAGTATAATTTCATTTTTTTTTCAAAAATAGTATAAAAAAATGGTAATTCGGGCTTGGGCGGGCCGGCTTCCTCGTGCCTTGAGCGGGCCGGGCCGTGCCAAGGCACGACAATTTCAACCAATCGAAGGCCGCGGCCCGGGTCACGCCCGTCGTGCTTCGTGTCGGGCCGGGCCGGCGAGCGGGCCACCCGCAGCCCGTGGCCCGATTTGCCAGCTCTACGTTATAGGGCGTTCACGACCGCTAAACATAACCTAAAAATATTAGCGTAATCTATTTTTTTTCATTTTTCTTTCAATATTACCCTCAATAATACTCCTCCACCCTAGAAAAAATATTAGCGTAACCTATTTTTTACGTTTCATTTTAATTCTTTTCACATATTCAAAGTGTCAAACGAAACATTAAGAATTAGATCGATGCCAATTTTTTTCAACACCCCCAAGATATATAACGAAAAGCGGTAAAGGAAATGACTAAGCCATGGCAGGCGAAGTAAGACGCTCTATTTTTTCCCGGCAAATTCATGCGGTTCTCCCGAGTAATGTCAAAATGCGCGTGGTACCCCTAACTTTTCAAACTACTCCCTCCGTCCCAGCTCAAACGCCCCATATTCCGTTTTGGGACGTCCCACCTCAAACACCCCATCTATTTTGGGACATATTTCTCTCTCTTACTTTTATTAAATTAATATCACATCTTCTCTCACATTATCTCTACTATTTTTATTAATCCCCACATTCTCTCTCCTCCTTTTTCCTAATATTACCCCACTCAACTTATTATATCAAATTTTCTTATTCCACTACAAAAAACGTTCGAGGCGTTTGAGTTGGGACAGAGGGAGTACTACATAGTGCCATTTCGAACAATTTCGCGGTGTTAATTTCCTTCCGTTAAATGGTGACTTGTCGTATAAATTAGAATTAAATTATAAACTAATTAACATTTTTTGTAACACAAAAAAATTAGGACCCTTTTCTCTCTCCTCCTCTTTCTCAGCCTTCACAACCGACCCCACCTCCACCACAGCCCAGACACCACCGGCCATCCCCGACAGCCATTACAACCGCCCCCGACTCAACCAACAAATGCGTATCACTTCGATGACCACCGAATCACGGATATCTCCACCGCATCTTCCCCCTCGTCCATGATTTTCTCGTTTGTTCCTCCATACTCGAACTTCCAACCACACGACGAGGCGCTGTGTTGGTCGAGTAGAGGGGGATAAGCGGCAGAGGATGACAGAGAGGTGAGGATGCGCGAGAAGATCAGATCTAGAAGGGGGAGAGAGATTTCCGAGGAGAGAAGGCGAAGGAAGAAACAAGAAAAGAGAGGAGGAGAAGGGAGAGGGGTTGTAGATGGTGGTGGGTTCGGTGGTCGTAACGGCGAGGCACACCTCGTGGTGGTGTCAGATGTGGTTGTGATGGTGGTCGAGGGTAGTCGACAGTGGTGGTTGGGCGGTGCCGCGGTGGTGGAAGTGCGTCTGGTGGGGAAGGTTGAGGTGAGAGTAAAGTTTTGGTGTTTTTTTTTTTGAATTTGTTAATTTTGATTTTTAAAGGGTGACGCTAAACGCAGCAAAAAATCACCTAAACACAGCATATAATACTCATAAATATTATTGATTATTTTTAAATTTACAGATTTACCCTTCTTTAAGTATCGGATGAAAAAATGTAAACCAAAAACAAATGTTTTTTTATTTTTCCTTTTTTCATTCGTGAGTAGCATTCCCTTCCCCAGCTGATATCTCCTTCTGCTTCCCTTTCTTTGTTCTTCCAGCCCAAATAGATCTCCATTTCCATTACAAATGAGCTCCACCCACATCCTAGCTAGGTGTATATGACTGTCCAATTCTCCTATTATGACTACGACTGTCCTATTAAACTATCAATCATGATGACCGACTATCTTAGTTGACTAATGGCCATGTTGCATTGTTGGCTCTTGTTCTGCAGATTTATTTGCGCAAGATGATGATCTGTCATAATTAAGCATAATTATGGAGAATGATAGTGCAATTAATTTGTTTGAGGTAAGCTTGATATATTGTTTCGCATTTGATGGTCTCTGCCATGGCAATTGACACAGTACAGTACAAGACACTGTCTGCTACCTTGGTCGATACCCTACGAGGGACTATCGGATGCCCTGGCCGACACCCTAATGTAGACTGTCGACCGATGTGGCCGACATCGTAGGAGGGACGGTCGACTGCTATGGCCGACACCCTAGGAGGGACGGTCGACTGCTATGGGCGACACCCTAGGAGGGACTGTCGGCCGTCATGACTGACATACTAATAGCAATTGTCGGCCTCCATGATCGACACACTATGAAACACAGCCGGCTATCGTGACCGACACAGTTTGAAGGACAGTCGGTCGTCGTTGCTAACTCGATACAATTGACGGGTTTTCTATCGTGGTCGATGCCTCGAGGAGGGCCATTTGGGCGGACAACCCCATCATAGTTCTTGGTTTAGGGGCTTAGGGCTATGGCAGCCCCACATGCCTTATTGATATTGTTATGAAGATATACAGTTGGGGATGGAAATGAGCAGTGGAAGGAGGTGCGTAACCGACTACACTCTAACATGGGTGCGGAAAGGTATGCGCACGAAGTGCAAACAAACAAAATTTTGTTATTATTTTATATTTGAACTTTTTTTTTTTTTGTGTTGCAAATTTTGGAAAAAATGTAATTTTTATTTTTATTTTTATCTAAAAAGGGTATAACAGTAAACTTGAATATTATTAAAGATATTTATCAATATTATATGCTGCGTTTAGGCGGTTTTTTGCTGCGTTTAGCGTCTTCGTTTTTAAATTATATTATGAAAATGTTAAATGTTAATCCTATGTTATTTTGGGGTATAATAAAATCAGATTTAGGGTATTTGTGTTATTTTGGAAAAAGTAGGGACATATTAGCTATTTTACCAAGTTACGTTAGTAAAAAAAAAGTTACGTTTAGCAATCATATTTATTTATATAGATAGACTTTTTCAAAAAAAGAGTCTTAATGGGCCTGAAATGTACAGTAACTAGTTTGAAAACTTATTGGTCCTTTTGTTTGCATTAATGTGGGCTTTCCAGAAAAACTTTCCCTGCACGACTGTTTCAGGGGTCAGCCGCCTCCTCCCCACTGCACCTACATGAAACAAAACTTCCTCTCTCTCTCTCTGGTGCTGCTCTGACTTATGTAAAGATCCGGCCGGTTCCGATTGGTATGTCTCCTTAAATCCCAACTCTTTGTATTTGTTTGTGTTTTTCCAGCTCTGGGTTTCAATGGTGGTGACATATTTTTGGGGATTAAGTGTTTGATACACCGTGAATTAGTGATTCAAACTGAAGCTTAAAGTAGATGATGATGAACTGCCGAACTGGGGATCATTTTAAGATCAATTAATTGTTAGTACCATCTCTACAAACACTCCCACAAACAGTTAAATTTCAAATGACATGTTATTCTGACACAGTAAAAATTCAGAAAACAGTGGAAAGTTATCTTCTTTTGCTGTAATTCTTGGATGAAATTATGTGTGTTTGTTCAGAATTCACCCAAATCAGTAAAAAAAAAAAATAAAACACAGAAAAAAGAGGAAATTAATCTGCTTTTGTGTGATTTATTCAACAAAGTTATGTGGGTTTTTTCAGAAAACACTCAAAATCATTAAAATTCAGACAGAAAATTGCAATTAGAGTGAAAATTTCGAGGAGAAAGTGAATTGGGAGAAAAAGATGGAATTCTTTACTTCTGGGATTTGATGATGATATATAAAAGAGGAAGAGTAAAATGACGGGATGAGTAATTTGAGTGGTTTTTGTGAGATAAATTGAGTGGCCAATTTGAGTCAATCTCAATTCTGTGGATGGTCTTTCTTTAGGGAAAAAATTTTGAGAGCTTGATTGGTTTGTTAATTTTGAGAAGTAACTGTAGGAAATCATGTCTAGCTAAGCTACATTTAGGACTGGAACGTTAGGAGTAAAAATTATGTTTGTGAACTTTCTTTCCTCTGGTAACGGAACACAACCCTTTTTTCTTTATTTTCAATCCCAAAATGCCACACTAAAACAATGAGGCGCACCCGAGGCACACTGAGGCGCACAACTGTGCAATTTCGATTTTTCTTTCTCTTGTAACCTTATTTCTACCCTTCCCCTTGCCCCTTAATCCCTTGTTTATACTTCTTTACCCATTGGCCTCTCTTTAGATACCAAAAAAGGGGTTATTTTTTGCAAAATATGGTTTTGAAAAATAGATTGTGTTCGCTAAATGAGTGCGCCTTCGCCTCGCGCCTAGCGCCTCATCGCAACAGCCCCCAGCGCCTCGGTGCGCCTCGCGCCTCCTTAAACTAAGGACAAATTCCTCCGAAATAGAGGAAGTTCCTTAATTTTTTACCTTGGAAATTTCTATGAATGAAAAAAAAAAACCAAATTCAATTACCTAGCATTAAATATCTTCTAATCTAATAAATCCGGTGCCCATAATCAGAACTTCTTTCTGTTTTGCATTCGTCATGTGATATTACTTATCCATCTATTATCATGCTGAGTAATGAACGTAATTGATATTTTCTTATGAATCCAGCAATTAATACTTTTACTGTCCAGATTTTGGGCCATTATTCCAATCAAATGTTTACCCTGGTAGTAGTAAGCATCGCTGCATGGTCTGCATATGGGCACTTGAGATTTAAAACTCCTGAAGATAATCATTACAACGACTGCAAGGTAATCTTCTTTCTAATTTATCTGCCTAACCTTGGTATTTTGGTATCATTTTCTGTTTGATTTTTTTTTTTTTTTTTGTTTTGTTTTGGTCAAATATTCGCAATCCTTAAAGTGCTTTTTTCCAAGTAGGTCACTGAAGCTTTCGAACTAGAGTGCGAAAAATTGTTTCGTGAGGTACCAATTTCTCTTACCAAGGAGGACCATATCAGTGAGCTGCCAAGTGATGTATTAATCAATATTCTGGCACGCTTGTCTCTTCGAGATGTTGCAAAAATGGCTACAATATCAAGGTACTGGAGAAATGTGTGCTTAAGCTTTCCCTTTCTTAACATGGACTGGAGAGTAATGTCTGGTAATGATAGGTTTATGCATGGAAAAAAATGCATAAACTATAATACGGCATATGTAAGAAGTGTAGATCAGGTACTGCGGCAGCGGAAGGACCAGAAAATCTTGTCCTTCCATCTCTCATTTTGCCTTGATTATAATAAATACGCATGTGATATCGATCGGTGGATCGGCTTTGCTGCTGCTAATAAAAGTCTGGAAAGTCTTAGACTCGAGTTCATCTGTAGCGACTATGACAGACACTTCCTCAAAGTTGATCCTGGTGCCCATTATGTTGTCAAGGATTCCTGGCTTGGCCAATTTCCTTATCTGAGAGATTTGCGTCTGGGCACCTGTATCTTAGAGTTTCAGAGTGAATTTAGATTCAATAACATTGTAACCCTTAATTTAAGTAATGTCACTCTGAAAGGGGTTGAATGGCAGAACATTGTTTCTACTTCAACATCCATGAAGTGGTTACGATTATCAGGCTGCAACATTCCTGAGAAATTATGCATCAGTAAGAACTTGGAATGTTTGAGCTTCCTCATGATTGATAAGTGTTGTGGGTTAGAGGAAATTCAAATTCATGCCATGAACTTGAAGACCTTCGAGCTTTGTGCAATTGAAACTATAAAATGCTCTTTCTCAGATGCTTCAAAGCTTGAAAGCCTGCATGTGTTCTTTGCGGTAAAAGGTCTACATAGAGCAAAGGATATGTTTCGTGATCTTGTCGAGATTATGCCTAACCTCAAACATTTATCTCTTCGAGTGGATTCTTTTGAGGTACGTAAACAGAACTGAGTTAATCTTTAATTATAGCTTTCACATACTCGGTAATTTGTTCGGTAATTTGTTGCATATTTTTTGTGTTACAGATGCATAAAGTACCTTTTGCCAAATCCTCAGCATTTGGTTCAGTCTTGAATTTAAACCTATTTATGAGGTTTGAAGATCCAGATGTTGACATCATTATGAATCTTTGTCGCATACTTCAATTCTTTCCGCTACTGGAGAAACTCTTTATGAGGGTAAGGTTCCTGATTTTTTTTAGTTTTTTTCGACATTCATAAATCTATGATTTGTTGACATTGCTTGTTCCGAGATCTCAATACGTTCCCTCTAACCCAACACAAATTGTTTTGTTTTTATCTCGGTGATGTATACTTACTACTCTCCTCTAGTCCAACCATTTATCTTCTCTAGTCGGCTTGACATATGCACTTTATCTTATTTCCCAACACAGACATTGCATGATACACCATGTGTGTGATGAACTACAATGTCCAATGTCTTCCCCCATCCACATTCCTGTAGGAGTTACTCACCCAATGATTTCTTAAGTGTGTAGTTAATTTCTGCTTTAAAATCACCTTTCACCAGAAATATGGCCATAAGGGCATATTTTCTCAAAATAAAGTATTACATATTCTATAGAACTCGTAACTGTTTCAGTGTGTTCTGATGGTTGCCAGTTTGCCAAGTTCTTCATTAGTTTGTGACGCTTGACATGGTCTTTATAGATACTTAGATTTTAGAAATATTGTATATCAGTGGACTGATTTTTAACTTACCAAATTATGTTCTGCACTTATATCTTTTGTGGAAGTAAAATATCTATATGCTTCTCAAGTAGGGGGGGTTAACTAATTACAACCCTATGCCTCCTGCTATTGTTTTGTTTGTTTTGCATTTCATTAGTTTGTTGGAGCCGTTGTATGTGATTGCCTTCGCGTTCTTGTTCCCTTCCATCATCTATATAACTATATTTTAGCTTCTTAAATGGGCGAATGCTTCGCCTGTTTATGACAAAGGTAGTCCGTCGTACCGGTGGACTGGTGGTTGCTTTATTGTGTTGTGTGTTCATTCTTCTGTTTTTCTTTTCTAAGATTTGTTAACTATGTTTTAAAATTTATCCCGATCCACTATTGTGATGAAGGCCTTCTATATTCCGAAGAAAACTGCATACTCCCTCCGTCCCAGCTCAAACGTCTCATATTCCGTTTTGGGACGTCCCACTTCAAACACCCCATCTAGTTTGGGACATAATTCTCTCTCCTACTTTAATTAAATTATCACACATTCTCTCACATTATCTCTACTACTTTTATTAATCCCCACATTCTCTCTCCTAATATTACCCCACTCAACTTATTATATCAATTTTTCTTATTCTACTACAAAATACGTCCGGGGCGTTTGAGTTGGGACGGAGGGAGTATGTGTTTATTTGACAGATGAATATATTTTTAAATAAAGAGATCTACAGAGAAGGAAGTCTTTTTTTCACTGTGAGGCTAGTCTTCTCACTCTGTCGTAATGAGATACCCTCAAGGATGGCCTCTTGCATGTAGGGTGTAGACCTTGTGATCTTCTAGTGATAATTCATTCTCAACCTTGCATATGAGTTCTATCATCAACATTTTTTATCTTAAATTTTGAAAAGTAAAAGATGGCGTAATAGTTGTACTGTTTGAGATCCTTTTCGTTAATGTTCAATTGTTGATCTTAACAACTTTGTATCAGTATGGCTCTATTTATGTGCAATTCGAATTCATTACTCGTTATGTCCTCACTATTGACCTAGCATGTTGTTTGGTTCAATGATGTTGCAGATGCCGGCTACTCTTCGCAACAAAAAAGATGAATATCTAGCCCCATCTTTTCATGCCAAACTGAAGGAGATTAAGCTGTACCACTTCATGGAAGGATGGATAGGGTTTGCTAATTTCTTGCTACGAAGTGCCGTGGTTTTGGATTGTATGATTATTAAAAGATACTTTAAGTATTACATGGGTTGTGGAGAGTGGACTTATATGGGAAGCCAATGGTTTAAAGGGGAAACCAAACGTATTAGTGAAGCACTGAAAGGAAAAGCTATTTCTCCTACCGCCAAGGTAGTTATTGTTGATGCCAGATGCAAATGCAACGACGAGGGTTGTATGTATGCTAATTAGCTGCTTTTTCAACACTTCAATTACGCAAATGTTCGCATTCTATGACTTACACCGTACGTATTTCTACTTTCTATTAGCAGTGTGCTTTGTATACTAGCTTGTAACATTGTATTACACACGAGCTTGTATCTTTCAACTTTAGGTTAGCTCATGATAGGTTTCAACTCAACATCATTCTGATGTACTGTAATTTTTTTCCCTTTAAAAACATCTTATATGAACAGTTCCTGGCAAAATGTGATGATGCGACTATTCAGATGTATATGCACTCATGTTCTAATGTATCTCCAATGTGCATCCAGATTAAAATTGTTTATTTGGGTTGTTTACGTTTAATTTAAGTTGTTTTTTTTTCTGTAAATGATTGAACAAAAAAGGGAAAGTAGTATTTCAATAATGATTTAATGGGGTCCGAATTGTTTGAATAATAGGAGAAGAAATAGTTTCATATAACTCACAGAGGCCAAAGAATGAATGCCCATGAACTAATAAAACATTTAGACAAATTTAATAAAAATAAAACCATGTGTGCTTAATCTCCTAAAATAATTCAACCTCTCGATGTTAATAAACGTAATCCGATGTACGATCTTAAGTTACGATAACATCCCTACCAGACTCCCGGAAGAGGGATCTTCGATACCCCTAATCTGGCGTGGCATTTGAAAAATAATTGGCGCGATATTTAAGTACTAGTTCCCAGTGGTTTAATTTCCTAAGGTACACTTAGTTGATTGTTGGACTAAAATTAGCATAACTGCTACACAAAGCGAACACGAACACGAACACGAACACGGACACTCGAGTAGTCAAGCGTATGTCATTTCGGGATCACTAGTATAGTCAAAGAGTCAATATATCACATTTGGGCTTCGAAATGCACCTAAGCAGAGCAGTGGACTAGTGGAGTGAGAGTGAAACAGGCAAACAGGCCAGTAATTTGGGAAAGATGGATCCTCCTATTTCAGATCATCAACATTTGGGTTCACAGCAGAAACTTCTCCAGGTCTGTGTTTTTCCTTCCTCTTCACGCTATTTGTTCCAATAACTCCCTCCACAACTTGTTCACTTCCATTATTTGTTACCAGTATATAATCTCAAGTCTTCAGACAAATATTATGGGAATATTTATTCTGGAATTGCATGCTGATTTATATTTGGGTGTTAAGGTTATTGAGTAGAAATTAGATAAATTTAGCTTTAATTTGATGAATTGAGAGAATATTGAACATGGGATTCGGATGGAAGGTTGAATTTTGGAGTTTGAACCCAAAAAAATATGATCTTTTGGTCAGGCATCGATTTAAAGTAATTGTAGGTGGCGAGAATCGAACCCTGGTTGCTAAGTCGAAAAGCGAAGCCCAAAAAAACTGGGTTACCCCGAATTTTCCTTGATTGGAGTGATCAGGAATCAATGAACAATGACATTTTTTAACCCCCATTTATTTTCTGATTACAATGAAGATGTTGACTTTTACCTCTATAAGAAAAGAAAATCTTCTTAATCTTTGGAAATGACGCTACAGTTTGATGCCTTTTGGGTGTTTTATCCACTGTTTTGGTCATTCTTGTGCTGGATTCTTTGGCCGAGCTAATCACTGCCGAGTTTTAAGTGGTGTCGGGGTTGTTAAGGGTAGCAAACGTTAAGTCGTTAACTAAGTCCAATAATTCAAGAATAGCGCAGCCAACTTGGTTAGAAACATTTGGACCGTAATCTCGTTTGCCCCGGGGTTTTATGTTTCAAGAATTGCTCGTGTTTGTTTCACAGAATAGTACTCACCTGTCTCGATATCAGTGAAGATTGGCGAATATGTGTCTGACTCGGGTATGACACTGCGGTGAAAAGTCCCAGAGCATTGTTGTTGGGTTCTTTTTTTTTTTTTTTTTTTTTTTGGGTACAAAGACTAGATTATCGGCTGTACAGCAATTATATATCTAGGTTTTGAGTTTAACTCGACGTCTCGACCACGATGGCGGATGGCCATGCCACAATTACGTCCCAAAACCGAGATCTCATACACCTTTGATAGAAGTGGGAGATATTATACCTACCTCCCTGGCAAGAAAAATAACAAGTAGAAACGTGTCTTCCAAATCTTCAGGACTGTCAGTTATATATCGCCTCCTTTCGTTGCTTTTCAGTTACGCACATGCACCCTTGCACACAATACTGAATACTCCCTCTACTATTCCTACATTACACCTGCGTATCTTTATATCTTACTCTATCTCCTTTGATCCATCACTTTCAGATAGGTTCCATGGTATGAAGCTTTGTTAAACTTCTTTTTATATGAACGGTTGATTAATTTGGTAGTCGCAGTTTCAATCTGCTTTTGATCACGGTTAAATCTGGTATTTTTCCTATAGATGATGCACACAGCATACCCATTGGTCTTCTAATTGCATGTGAAATTGTGTGCATTAATCCTCAATTTTGATATGTATTGTTATTTCACAAACTTGTGGTGAAGGCTTCTGTGGAGTTTGGTCAGATTTCTCTTAGGTTAAATGTTATGCAAGTAACTGTATGAGACTGAAAGTTTGTTTTTGTAAACTTCTATAGGAGCTCAGCCAAAAGAGTCTACTTTCGCATTTCTTATAAGCAACTCTAGGTTGTATAAGAGTGAGAATTCAGATATGTCATGCTGTTATGCTATCATATGCAGAATTATAAGTAGTTTCAATCCGTCTGCTGCTAATCTAACTTCTTTTTTTTTTTTTTTGGTTTCTTCAGAACGAAAACAGTGAGGCATTTACAGGAGATGGCTCTGTTGATATTCATGGGAACCCTGCTCTCAAGAGCAAAACTGGGAATTGGAGAGCATGCCCTTCCATTCTTGGTATGTTATGATGCTAGATTTGGGGTGACACTCTTTTGCACCAGAACTTTCTAACTAGGAATAGGGTTCAGTACTTCAGTAAATATGGGCTTGTCGGAACCTTACTCTTGGTCTAATCCACACAGTGTCGTTGCGCTAGGACGCATTGTTTCTCTCCATAATTTTGATTTTTCCTCCATTCAGGTACTGAATGCTGTGAACGTCTTGCCTTCTTCGGCATTTATTTAAACCTTGTCAGTTATCTCACCCAAAAAATGCACGAAGGAAATGTTTCGGCTGCAAGAATTGTTAACATATGGACAGGCACTTGTTCTCTTACGCCTCTTATTGGAGCGTTCTTAGCTGATGCATATTGGGGGAAATATCATACGATTGCTGTCTTCTCCGTCATTTACCTCATTGTAATTTCCGGTTTTCTCTTTTTTACTGTTTAATTATGATTTTTGTACATCTTTCTCTTAACATAGTAGTGATGCGCGTAAATGACCTCAATGGATAGTACCCTCACGTTTGACTTTGCTCCTTGATCTCTTAAAATTCGTGGTAGTTGACTGTGTCACTAGTCACTGGTCAATGCTTTTGCAATGGTTTGTGGTTATATTTTATATCGTTGTTTCCTGTGAGTCTTCTGACCCTGGGAACTTTACTGCTAACATTTTCTTTGGTGCTAGTGTTGAATTGGCTTTCCACTTACTAATTCCTTACCGGATCTATCTGTTCCTGAAAGTATAAGCAAGCTGCATCTGTCATATTGTTCTTTCTCTTTTCTTTTCTTTGTTTTTTTTTTTTTTTTTTGTTTTTTTTTTTTTTTTTTTTGTGTGGAAGGGTATCTGTCATATTGTCGGTATATTTACAAGTACTCTGTATTTAGTATTTAGATACTCCTTGAAGTAAAAGAGCTAGTTGTCTTTGCTTAGCATTAAATACTGTAACTTTGCAAGTATTAGCAATTTGAATGTGATAGGTTATTAAGGTTCCCTTTAGCCTAACTCAGCACTGAATGCTTAGTACAACAGTTTAGCATTTAAGACATACTCAGACTCTAGACCGAGCTTTAGACCCCAATTATAACCTATATATTAGATTATACTTCATTTCATGAAAATATTCTTTTGCTCCCCTCTTTCTGGTGCTCCTTCCTGTTGCTCCTTCGGTCCTTCCTGTTGCTCATTGTTTCTCATTGCTGTAGGGGATATCTATTTTGGCTTTATCTGCTTCAATCCCTGCCTTTAAGCCTGGGGAATGTGTGGGCTCAGTTTGTCCTTCTGCAACTCAAGCACAATACGCAGTTTTATTTTGTGGACTTTATCTCGTTGCAATTGGGACCGGAGGGATTAAGACTTGTGTTTCACCTTTAGGGGCTGATCAGTTTGATGATACCGACCCTTGTGAAAAGGAGAAGAAGGGATCATTTTTTAATTGGTTTTATTTCTCTATCAGCATTGGTTCTCTTGTGGCAAGCACTTTCATCGTTTGGATACAAGAAAACGTTGGATGGGGTCTTGGATTTGGGATTCCTGCACTGTTTATGGGAATGGCTGCTATCAGCTTTCTTTCTGGAACTCTGATGTACAGGTTTCAAACACCGGGTGGAAGCCCATTAACAAGAATGTGCCTGGTTATAGTTGCATCATTACAAAAGCGTAAGGTGGAGGTTCCTCAAGATGATGGTCTTTTACATGAAACTCCCAACCAACATTCAGCTATTGTTGGAAGCCGAAAGCTGGAACACACTGAAGAACTAAGGTAATTTTCTCGCTACTCCAACCTCCTTCGTGCTTATGTTTTTTCGGTTCCATAGATAAACTCAAGCTAAGGAAAGACCGAACTTTTTTCAGTTATGTTCTCAGTCAACGACAACTTTGTATGTTTTGAAGAAGTGAAAATGTTCACACTTCTGTGTAGGTTCCTGGATAAAGCAGCAGTTCTTTCTGATTCTGAGATGGCTGATGGATTTTTTTCCGGCCCCTGGAGATTGTGTACTGTAACACAAGTTGAAGAATTGAAAATCTTGATCAGAATGCTCCCGATATGGGCAACTGGCACAATCTATTCTGCCGTCTATGTCCAGATGTCAACATTGTTTGTGGAGCAGGGTACAGTTATGGACAGAACTGTGGGATCCTTCACCATTCCAGCTGCATCACTATCTACATTTGTTATGATTAGCGTGTTAGTCTTGTTACCAGTGTATGACAAGGTTCTTGTGCCTGTAGCTAGGAAGTTTACTAACAGGCGAAAGGGGTTTTCTGAGCTTCAAAGAATGGGTATCGGCCTCGTCATTTCCATCCTTCCAATGGTATGTGCTGCCTTGGTTGAGATCTGGCGGTTGCATCTGGCAAAGGAACTAGGTTTGGTTGATCAAATGGTTGCAGTCCCACTTAGTATCTTTTGGCAAATTCCCCAATATTTGTTGATGGGGATGGCCGACGTGTTTACTTATGTCGGACAGCTGGAGTTCTTCTATGATCAATCACCAGATGCTATGCGAAGTTTCGGTACTGCTCTCTGTCTTCTGGAGACAACAGTGGGGAGTTACTTCAGCTCTCTGATTCTAACTATCGTGACGGCAGTCACTACTTCTGGGGGAAGGCCAGGGTGGATACCGGATAACCTGAACAAGGGCCAGCTTTATAATTACTTCTGGCTTTGGGCTGGGCTCAGTTTCTTAAACCTTCTGTTGTATTTTTTCTATGCCTTGAAGTATAAACAAAAGAGGACTTTATAGACAAATTCTTTATAAAGCATAATTTCCATTTACTATTATCAGAACTTAGACAAGGGTCTATTTTGTCAGTTCCTCGGGCTCAGGTCTTGTCTCTAGCTCTCAGCAATTCAGCATCTTATTGGTACATATTGTGCAATTGAATTTCATAGAAGGTCTATTGGAAGCCTCTTGCAGCATGTTCGAGCTGTTTTGGTGTCACTATTTCTGGCTTTTGCCTGTGCTATTGCACAACATATCCAGAGGAGAAGACTTTGTGATTGTGATAAGTCGTATCATGTTCATACTACTATGAGGTAAATTGATTTGTCTTTTCACTGCAATCCTGTTGGCTTGGCATCTATGTGGAATGGGGTTTTCAGAGGAATGCTTTGTTATCTCAAGCTATCTATTGATCCTTCAAATTGTAGTTCCGCTTCTTTGTCGAAGCTCTGTATTTGCACAATGGTTCTTTAGATTTTATCTTTCTTTGGTTGCTTTGTGACATGAGAAAGCAATGTTGTGCCCGCCCTATTCACTAAAGTCAACCTAATTGACTCAGAAGAAAGGATCTAGCTTCAGTGGAATGATGTTGTTATGAATATGAAGTTATGAACTCATTATGATTTTCCGTTTAACTAGACAGGAGAACTAAATGTGAATTTGGATCCGTTACCAAACCATCGAAAGGCTTGTTGAATGAATCCTCCTACCCTTTTTTCAGTTGATATGCTTGTCTATGAATGTTTGGTGTATTGTTCTTGTGTTGTTGCTATGATGACAACTAATCTTTTAGCAAAGATAGAAAGCAAGATCGGAGTATTGGACAGTTGAGTCTGGAGCATCTGAAACATAGCCATTTACTTGGTCTCTTTCTTTTCTTTTTCTTTTTTTTTTTTTTTTTCTTTTTTTTGTTGGTAAATTAAGTGGTCATATTCACCAACTATGTGCTACACTACGATTTTTGCACCTCCACTGATTCCAGACTGTTGCTTCTTTGTTGAGGTTTTGGTTTTTCTTTCAAAATGAGAGATGATTTATACGGAGTATGAAATAAATTACTCCACCAGGCCAGTGAACACTGGGCCATAACCTCTTTCTTTTACCCTAGAAATTTTGTATGTGCTTTATAATAGTACATCACAACTTTTCGTCAACCAAAAGTCAGTCGATGATTGATGAGATTCAGGAACTGCAATTGAGTGACAGAGCTTCAAGGTAGGGGAGGACAATGCAAACAAGTGAACATTATAGACGTGCACTTGATTTTCTTGTCAATGTCATCAGCAGATATGTTTTGACAGGAACGAGACTCACTACAGGTATATCTCTGTCTCTCTTCCTTTCAGAATATTTCTATTGGTAAATAATTTCTTAAATGATGACTTTGTTATACATTCATCATCCTGGCAATTTGACATGTGCCATTTTTTCTGTGGACTTGTAGTGATGTCTTAAAACTGTTTTTTTAGGTAATGTCTTAAACTCTTATTCATAGGAAGTTTCTGTTTGCAACTGTGATTTGTGGGTGATAACTATAATGTGATAAGAAATTTCATCAGGCAGTGGATTTACAGAAATTTGTGTCGATGAGATTAGAGTTTTATCTTGACAGTTTTTCCTTAGGTATAGGGCTTAGGGATATCTAGATGTTCTCTGCTGTACCTTATCTACTTTAAACCATCTTTTCTTCAGTATTCACTTTCCATCATGGAGTTAAAACATAGCTAAGCGTTTTTCATTCTCCTTGGAGAAGATCTTCATTTTAACTTTCTTTAACTAATCCGGTACTGACTGATGTAGTCCCAATATTTGCTTTATGAGCTGGAATAGCAGTGAGTGTAATAATCATCTCTTCCTTCATTATGAGTTTGCTTATACGCTTAGGAATTGGCTGATTGCTGTATACAAGGAGCAGTGGATCTGTCCTGCCTTTGTAGTTGATGTTCTCCGGATGAAGTTTTTGGGTTCAGGGGTGAATAGAGAGAAGAAGTTAGTTTGGAATTTACGATGTTTGCTATTTTATGGTGCATTTGGAATGAGCAGATTCAGGAATATTTTCAGGGCAACGCCTTTCTCTTAACTATGCTCTGGCCTTTGGGGAGGGTTGTTTTTTTCTTGAGTTCTTTGAATCGGACATATATGTAATTATTTTTCTCTTTGCTATTTCAATTAATGAACTTTTCTTAACAAATAATAGTCACTCACTTCCGTCCCTGAACACTTGTGAGGTTGTGATACATGCAACAGCCTAAAAGTATACAACTTTTTATGTCTAACTGTAAGACAGTAGGGCCTTTTCAGTTCCAAGTAGTCCCAATTGAAAGTGCCTTAATCTTGAAACTTGATAAGTGTATCACAATGGTGCCAGACCACATAAAAGACAATAACTTATTCCCTCACGGCGCAACATGTGGCTCATTTAAGCCTTGTCTGTTCAGTTCCCAGGCCTGAAATTTGAGTGTTAGACATTGCAGGACCTTCAGGCTAAACAGAGAGTCCCGTGATAGATTTAGCATAGTTCAGGCTTCCCATGCAGATCAACGCAGCTTGATCAAAGTACATATCCTTCACTTTTATCTTTCACTTGTCCACTACAGAGTGTCCAACATTCTATGTTTCTAACCTTCAATTACTAAACTCTTTGAACTTCGCTTTAGTTGCTAAAATGCTACTCTCCAGCAGAATTTGATGGAACTCCTTCACCTGCATTGCTACTGCTTTAGTTGCTTCTTATCTCTATCTCATGCTTGACCTGGCTCAATTGATCTGCAATGAAAGCCTGTCCAGAAGAGCTAAACAAGAAAACTGAACGACAACTTCAGTGTAGATAAGTATTAAAATGCTACTTGCCATCAATGTTACCTTTTATTCTGCTGTGCGACCTGCAGTTTTGTGCTCTAGTTACGTAGTTAAAAGTAATTGTGCATGTTTTGACTATAAAATTCTTCTAAGATGTAACTCGTGCAAATCTGAAGTCCAACCCTCACCCCTGTACAGCCGTAGCGGGAGTCTTTAAGGCATTTGGGTATGTTGTCTTGCTGTTGATATGACCTGAAAATTCTTCTTTGACATAGCTGTAGTGTGGGTTTCTATTATATCTTCAGCGCCAGCTTTTTTTCATCTTGATTTGTACCTCTCTCTCTTCTTTTTTTTTTTTTTTTTTTTTGTTGGGATGGATTGATTTGTACTCTCAACTCCATTTTTAGTACCAGTAGAGCCAAAGAGGCATTATTCTTCGTAGTGTCTTTGGTTCAAACTGGAATATAATGGAATGAAGCAAAATGGCTCACATAGTGTCTTTAGTTTTTTATTCTTATATTTTGACCTTGTGTTGTTGCTATTGTTGTCATTAATGTTGCTGCTGCTGTTGTTTCTGTCTGCTGTGTCCTGAGGTGTAATCTTGTGGCTTAGTTGTATGAGTAAATGAGTGAACCATATTGCGGGCTTTAAAATGTTGGAAGTCGTGGAACAGTTTGGGCAACAGGAAGTCAGGAACAAGAATAACCTAAAGTATTGATTATGTAAAGACTTTCGTGATTCGTTAGCTTATCTTAAATCACCAATGAAAGGGAAACGTAAATGTGACTGGCCGGTGCATGAACGAGGGGAAGAAGCCGCCATACAAAGCAAGGTGAAAAACTAGTTGTCTCTCACTGTTTGTACATATTCTTCTGTCTTCTGCAGTTTGCATTACTGCATGACTTCTAAATTGATTGATTCACTATTGAGTATCTGCATGTTGCAAATTGATGCCTTTAACAATGCCTTCTGTCATCCTCTATCTTTTGTAATGGAGAAACAGAAGACATATGAGACCCCCGACACAAACACTTGAACTAATGACATCAACAATGATTCAGTAATACTCACATTTTATAGATATATCCTCGGGTACACGACAATGACTACACCATTATACTGTAGTCTGTACTCCGTAGCCAGTTACATTCAAGACTTATTTATATCTGTCTTTTTTATTAGGATAAGGATTTTCAACTGGTGAACAGAAGAGTATTTCTGCTGTAGGTGGTTGAGCTGGGGTGGAAATATTTACACGTGTGAAGATTTCTTTCTTTCATGTCTTCAGGCCTACAAGAGACTCAGAAAGCAACAGGAATGGCACAAAGTCGCTGAGCTTTTTCCAAGGTGACGCCGAATTTGTCATCCATATCCTTGTTCCCTGGTAACACACCATGTTCGAGCTTCCAGTCAAAGTCATGAAGGAGGGAAGCGAGCATCAAATGGAGCATCCTTAGTGCCCATGCTGATCCAGGACACATCCGGCGACCAACACCAAATGGAATAAGTTGACAATTGTGATCCCTGACATCAATATCCGACCCAAGGAACCTCTCTGGCTCAAATGAATCGGGATTCTCCCAGACATTTGGGTCCCTTGAAATGGCCCAAATATTTATCAGAACTCGTGCGTCTTTGGGCACTGTAAAGCCTGTGAGATTCACATCAGAAGTGGCTTTTCGTGGCAGTGCTAATGGCGCTGGTGGGTGTAGTCTGAAGGTCTCCTTGATGACTGCCTCCAAGTATGGGAGCTGGGTTATGTCCGAGTCTTGTAATGTGCCCAACTTTGCAGCGGCTTCTCGGAGCTCTGCTTGCGCTTTCTTGAGTTTAGCTGGGTTGTGAAGTAGCTCAGCCATCACCCACTCTACAGTGTTTGACGTTGTGTCTGTTCCTGCAATGAACAACTCCTGGAGAAGAGATCAAGTGAGAGAGTTATTCAAATGTTTTGGGACAAATGCGACTTACAACTGATATCTGCATACCGCTAAAAGATGTGAGATAGCTGTTGGATCAAATATGTCTTCAGAATCCTCTTGATTAATGGCCAGCATTGCATCAAGAACATCAGTGCCTTCAGCTGATCCTGGAGGTCTGCTGCCCTGCAACCGTTGCTCAGTAATGGTGTTGATTAACTGGGTCAACTTCCCATAGTGACCACACATACGCCGCCTGATGCCCTGTGGATCTACCTTTTTGAGAACAGGGAAACAGTCTGCTAAGTTCGGTTTTGCGGCTTCTTCCATTACGCCTCGTACTGTCTTCTTGAATTCGCGAGCACTTTGAGAATTGGGGTCGCCCAAGTCCACTGAGAAGAAAGTACTATGCAACAAATTCAGCGTGGTGGTGAACGCTGCTTGCCCAATGTCTACTGCAATACCGGCATCACTGCATTCTTTGACATAAGAAAGCAGATGCTCAATCTTATCCCTCCCAAGGCTTTTACTGGATTTTACCACCCTACCAGCCGAAAGGATGAGAGAGTTGTTCACTTTGCGGAATTTCCGCCATTTAGGTGATAGTGGCAACCACCCTGTTGAGTTTTCATGGTGGTTAAGTGCACGGACAGCATCAACGATCCATCTGTCAGACAGGGCAATATCATTTTTTTGAAATGCCTCTTTTGCCACAGCAGCCGAGGAAATGATCACGGTTGTTACCTGGCCGAGTTGGAGAGTCATGAGAGGGCCATACGTCTTGGCAAGCTCGGTGAAGGAGACGTGTGGCTTAGCGCCAACGTTCAAGAGGTTCCCGATTATGGGAAGCCCGGGTGGACCGGGTGGTAATAACCTCGGATGAGGTTCTTTGCCGCCTTTTCTCGCAGATACAAGGAAGAGGTAAATCACAATGCATGCTGATACTATGTATAGCGCAGAATTCATGTCATACATGGCTACTTGCGGTATTACTAATTATTCTTTTCTACTTAATCTGTGCTATGCTTTTTGATATGGTTATGTAGTTGTTGCAAGAGTTCCTTATATAACCGCTTGGGAAATTGTTATATGAATTCCACTGACATCAGCTGATAACAGTAGCTGATGTGCTAGCTTACTCCAGCAGCATGCCAGGTCATCACACTAAGCTAGCTGCTTGTACAGCAATAACATGGAGTACTTGATTTTTAACTTGGTCTGCTTGGTATCTTTTTCCGTTTTAGTTTTCTATTTTTTTGAAAACCCAAGTCCTGTTTTTAAAAACCAGAAAAAAGTGGTTTCCAGTTTTCAGTTGTCAGTTTTTATTTATATGACTATTATAAAAACATACATTTAAATTAAATTTTTGCAACTTATTTAACTAAACTTTTTACCAAAAAAAAAAAAAAAAAAAAAAAAGTGAAAACGGCAGTGATACCGAACGGGCCAGCTTTGTTTTAATTATTATTGTTATCAAAGTTTTTGATAGCATCTTTTTATTATATTATAAGGTTAGTGATTAGACACGTGGTGCAAAACATTCCGTTCGGCTATAAACTACATAGGGTCGTTTGACACGCTTATTGAGTAGGGTGTAATTTTTGTGGAATTTTGATTAACTGATTAATGGGTACTTATCTTTCTCAAGAAGCGTGTCGAATGGGCCTACGTAGTTTATAGCCGAACGGAGGGAGTATATTAAAGAAATATATGAGAGATAGAGAATACGACATAAAGAGATTCGTATATTGATGTGTGAATGACTTGGGGGTGTATCCCCTATTTATACAAATAGATGACTTGGAGAATAAGTCGGAGACAATCTCTACGACATACAATTCTACCATAACTAGAATTTACCAAAACACTTGTATTTCTAATACAACACATATTCCTAAAGTCCTAGTATTCCCATAACTCTAACACTCCCCCGCAATCGCAGCGGCAGTAACACGAATGTGTCGTCGGAGAAGAAAAGCAACCGGGCAAGGCACGAGTCGAAAATCCGGGACAACCTACTGCAACTTGCTTGTAAAGGGCCGGTGATGAGAAACAATGGACTCGGCTAGAAGGAGGCCACACAGTTGACAACGTGTTACATGCTCCACGTAAGGACGACGAACGACGACGAAAAAGATAACTTGATCAATAACGGAGTTGATTCTGGCATAACATAACCGTGACGAGAAAGACTGCGATGCACCACAAACCAATGACAATTGATCGATGACGACTGAAAAGACAACTTCGAGCAAAGATACGATGAGTCATAAGCTCGAAACGACAAAGGGGGTTGAGATAAACAAACGTACGTTTTGACATTCACGTACGTACGGCAAAAATAATACAAATTTGTGGGAATTCATGGAGGAATTGGATTTGTAAGAACGACAGGAGATCAATTTGGCCGAGAGGAGAATTCTAGAAATTAGTGTTTGGGTAAAGACAGACAAGCCGTGAAGGCACGACAAAGAGTTGGAAACAAAAAACATGGGATCATGATTTACGAAAGATCCCGCCGGTAGGCATAGATCGGATTGCCCACGGGCAAGAAGCGGAAGCGATTTTTGAAGAGTCTCAGGAAAGAGGCTCTGATACCATAAAGAAATATATGAGAGATAGAGAATACGACATAAAGAGATTCGTATATTGATGTGTGAATGACTTGGGGGTGTATCCCCTATTTATACAAATAGATGACTTGGAGAATAAGTCGGAGACAATCTCTACGACATACAATTCTACCATAACTAGAATTTACCAAAACACTTGTATTTCTAATACAACATATATTCCTAAAGTCCTAGTATTCCCATAACTCTAACATATATCAAAGTTGGCCCCTCAGCTCGGCCGAAACTGAAAGTGTGACTGAAACCAAGATTTTGCACCATGATTAGAATTTAGACATGTAACCTGTTAGACTATTTTTACAATTGTACGAGGTTCATATGCCAGCAACATGTCATGGGTGTGATCCTATATTAAAAGAGGATGCTGATTTAAGTTTTCCTTGGAGTTTACGTACTACATGAGCGAGCTCAATTGAGCCAATGGCTTATCTGAAAAGAAATTTTTAAGTAAAAAGAGTGCTTCACCTTCTCCTGGCTAAGTGTGTTTGCCATATCTGAGAGGGAGAATGCAGCGTGGAAGTTTATAACACTGAACATTCTTATAATATCACTGTCTGAGATGTCATATGTGGAGTCTTTCGTTTTACACAACAAACATCAACACTCATAATTTTGCAGGACAAAGGGGTTAGTAGAGCATCATCTTCTGGGACACTGATCTAGTGGCATGGATTCCTCTCGATATAGGTGGAGTGAGTAGTTGTTTGATTGAAAGATAGTTTATATGACTACTAGTGCTTGAAAAGTATAAGCTGATACATCATTCTTGTTTTCTCTGTGCCTTTTTCAAAAATAATGGTCACGTGATCTTGAAATATTGGCCAAACTAAAGCATAAGTCAACCATATAATAACAAATCGTTTTCCAAAATTATTTGAGATCGGCTAATAAGCCAGATTATGTCGTAATTGAAATTACTAATCAGAAATGGCACTGAACTAAAAGGGTGACGACCGGGGAAGTTGATCCATATGTTCTTTTTTTTTTCAGTTTTAGTATGATCATGCAAGTTGGAAATGGGTACCAAGATGCATGTGTAGTATAGAATATGATTATGAAGGGACAGTGTAATGTATGGCAACATTTGTCTGCATAGCTAAATCAGCTATATTTATATCTCTCTGAAGCCTGTTAAACCTTGTGATATTAACTTTGCATGGCAGTGTAAGGCCGTAAGCAAATAATTTATGAGTAAATACAGGAATTAAAAATCGAAACATCGACAATTAGCTTATCTCAAGAACTTAACTTTTGTGGATATTTCCAGTTGATGATTATATCATCGAACTTTTGGATCAGTAGTTCACTCTTTGCTAGTAATGATTATTAATTATATCGATTCTGATGTATCGAAAAATCTGCTTGACAAGTAGATTCTGAATTTTGCATCAGTTGGTTAGCATCAACACTCTCATGCCTGCGTCTGATTTTTGTCTCAACTTGACAGAAGCAATCAACCATATGCTGGAGATGGCTTGGCTGATTTCAGAGGGCAACCTGCCTTAAAGAGGAAACTTGGACTTAGGAAACTTACATTTTTCATGCGAACTTCCCCTTGCCATTTCATTTGTGGAACGTCTCTAGGTTTCAAAGACCTCGGGGACGTCTCTAGGTTGTGGGAGCATCATCCTAAAATGGAGATTAGATTGTAAGATAATGATAATACTCTAATAATCGACCTGTCTATTATTGATAATATTATGAGATTTTATAGTACATAGCATAAGCAAGTGCATCACCCCTAACCTAATGGCTAATACAATGTACCTTGTAGGTACAAGGTACATAATAAATTACATACTCCGTATTCACCCTGTAGACTATATTCATCCTCTATCACTCCCCGGCAGTCGGAACGACAGTTGTACTGAAGATGCGACTGGATGCAGAAATGGATGGCACGGCATGATCAATGATGGAGCATTACCACAACCACATAGCACGGACCACTGTGAAAATAAAACAAACAAAAATGCAAATACGGACCCTTATGCGAGGCCATGGGCTCTCGATCGACTAGCCCATTTAGGGAGTCAGGGTGCGTAGAGTCGACTATCCCCATAGGGTGATAGGACAAGGATGAAAACAAAAAGAAAAATAAGAAAAATAAAAACAGTGGTGATAGAGCCGTGCATGAAAGGCCACTTCGGAATCAGCGAAGAACACGGAATTGAGGCAGCGACGGGGCGGCAGTAGCGGCGATGGCGGCTGAGAGGCGGCAAGAGTGTCCTGGACTACTCATCATGCGGCTTGAGCGGCGATGGCGGCTAGGTGGTAAACCGTGGGCTGCACGACGTGGTCTTGGCGATCCGTGGGCAAGGCTGAGCGACAACGTGGTCGTCAGGGGCTGCAAGAGCCAGTGGTGTGGTGTGGCGTCCGGATGTGAGTCTCCTCAAAGGTTGCTCAATGAGAGGATCGTGCCTGAAAAACCTCCTAAATCTGATCATCGCAAAACCGCAGGAGGAGAGAATTGTGGTGAATCAAGGAGTATGTAGCCACTATAGGGTGAAGTAGTTGCTATTATTCATCAAATATGAAAATGCTAGTAAAATGAAAACTAATAAAATAGAAAAACACTAATACGAAAGGCCTGACCGGAGATAGTTAGGAGAGAAGAACCATCTCCGGCCGGGAGAGCGGAAGCAAGAAAAAGCTGTTTGTTTAGGATTTGTAGTTTGTGATCGAACCCTCTGATACCATGTAAGATAATGACAATACTCTAATAATCGACCTGTCTATTATTGATAATATTATGAGATTTTATAGTACATAGCATAAGCAAGTGCATCACCCCTAACCTAATGGCTAATACAATGTACCTTGTAGGTACAAGGTACATAATAAATTACATACTCCGTATTCACCCTGTAGACTATATTCATCCTCTATCATAAATGTTGCGCAGGAATCTACGATTAGATCCTGAAATACGATTTCAAAGGTCATTAGACAGCATTGGGTTAGTCCTCTTGAATCTGCGATTCTTCATGTTAAAACTGATGCTTTCGGCTGATGAGTTTTTGGCGTATGAGATACGCAATGTGTAACACCCCGTATATTTTGGGAATTTATTCAAGTTGGGTGTTACTAATTATATTTATTTTGGATTAATTTTCGTAAGTTGCTAAAAGGATTTTCAGAAATTAAATGAGATTTTATTTGGTTTTAAACAAAAACTAATTTAAACAAATTTGAACCAAAATTCTTTTAAAAATTCTTTAATAACAAATGACCTTTTTGCCCTTGTTTATTCCTAACCTATACTAATACCAAACCCTGCATCATCACCGCGTCACCTACCTTTCACCTTCATCGTCTTCTTTGGTCTTCTTCACTCACGATCGCCGCCACCATTTATTTGCTTGCCGACTCCAATTTCTATCCCGGTTTTGGACGAAACTAGTACCACTATTCCTCTTTTTCTCTCCTCTACACAACGGTATGAATTTCTTATAGCTTTGTTCATGTCGTACCGCATCGTCCTTTTATGTTTTCGTTAAATAATCGTGGATTATGATTTTTGGTTGGTTTAATTCTTGAATTCTTGTCTCATATGGTTTTTACAAGGTTATAATTTGTTTTTATGAATAATATGAGGTGGGTACGTTGGTGAGGGTTGTTTCGTTGTCGGTGTTGTTGGTATTGTCGTCGGTGTAGTTAGTGTTGTTGGTTGGCCGTCGGTGTTGTCGCGCGGCTATGTCTTGAGTTGTTGGTCACTTGGTTGTTGCCGAGGAGTTGCTAAGTTTATGGTGGGAGTTGTCGTGGAGTGTTGTTTGGTTTATGGCTTGGTTTGACCATTAATTTGGTGGAGTATGAATTTACTTAGATTTATATAATTTGGGGGTTTTAACAATAGATTATTTGGGTTTGTATATATACTAGTATATGCTATTTGGGGTTTGCAATGTGTAACACTTGGTATTTATTAGCTAGAAATTGTTAGGGAATGTTTTGGGTTGGTTTGATTTATAGTTACTAAGTTCGTTTTATTAATTTTGGGTCTCATTTGGTACTATGTAGCTGGTGAGTTCGATTTGGTGGGGTTCACTGACTTTTGAGTTTTAAAGGGGAAGCTTAACGATTTACGGTAAGAACGCCAACTCTTGAGCTTGAGCATGTTCTATTGTCTTCTAATGTGATCAATTCTTGTCTCATTTATATTGGCTTCTATACTTTTTCTAATTGATCACAATATCTCTTGTTTGGTTGGGAATTAGTTATACATCAAATAAAATATCTAATCATGGTTTGAATATGGGTTATGGTTAATAGGATTTTCTTCTATAAACACTCTAGAGTAACGTGTTAACTCCTCCGGGGGTGCTCGTTTACAAATGATTTATTATACCTCTGATCAAGGTAACTCTTAACTGGATTAGCTACCAGTTACCTATTAGAACCTCCTCCTTGACAGGTTACATCCTACTGGCCCTCAAGTGAGGGGTGTGCACACTCGGGTTCTCTTAGGGTGGTTTGGGTTGGTTAGCTCTAGAGTTGTTCCTGGTTAGGGGTAAGACCCTTACCAAAGATGGGTTACTGATGCGGAGTGCCCATTCCTATACACTTGATTCCCCTCTCTGATACTCATAATATAATTCTTGTTCATATAACTCTCTAATCATCTTGGCTAATCCTTTGATTGTAAGCGTTGCTTGTTCAGCTACGCGCCTCAAAGGTGCGTATCTTAATCTCCCTTGTCTTGCTTTGAGTTCTTACTCAGCTAATTTGCTGACGTTCTTTTGTTTGGGTTTGTCCCTACCCTATTCTGGGGCCTGTGTCATTTTCCGATGGCGCAGTTGACAGGTGTGTCTGATGGTGATATGTTGAGCTTGCGGACGTCTACATTCATGGGGTCTTTTATTTTGACAATCGTTGAACATTTACTATTTCATTTGGATTTCGGATTTGGATTTTGTAAACTTTGACTAAGTCTTCCGCTGTCGTACTATTTTGTTATTTATATTTTGAATTTATTATTTTGGTTTTCGCCTTGCAATTAACTTGGTTAGTTAATTGTGGCATAATAATCCTAGGTTTTCATTAATTAATAGAGTCGAAAATTTAGGGTTGTTACACAATGCTTGTAAACCCTTCTAACATCTAAGACCAACAATGATTCACTGATACCAACATTTAATAAATAAATTCAGGTACATTAGGAAGACTATGCTGTCGTACTCTCTTGCCAGTTTCATTTTAGATTTATTTGTACGTATCAGTCTTTTTAACTACGATGAGGTTTTTTCCCCTGGTGAACAAAAGAGTATTTATGTAGTAGGGGGTGGAGATTCTTTTCATATCGCAACAGGAATGGCACAAAGTCGCTGAGCTTTCTCCAAGGTATTACCGAATTTTTCATCCATATCCGATTTCTCTGGCAATACTCCATCTTTGAGCTTCCAGTCGAAGTCATGAAGTAGTGAAGCGAGCATCATATGGAGCATCTGATGCCCCAATGTTGAGCCAGGACAACTCCGGCGACCAACACCGAATGGAATAAGTTGAAAATTGTGATCCTGGACGTGAACATCCGAGCCAAGAAATCTCTCTGGCTCAAAGGAATCAGGATTCTTCCAGAAATTCGGATCCCTTCCAATAGCCCAAATATTGAGCAGCACTCGTGCATCTTTGGGGACTTTAAACCCCATTACATGCACATCAGAAGCAGCTTTTCTTGGCAGTGGTAATGGTGCTGGTGGGTGTAGTCTGAAGGTCTCCTTGATTACGTCCTGCAAGTATGGGAGCCGGGTTATGTCCAAGTCTTGCAGTGTGTCTCGCTTTCCAACGACTTCTCGGAGCTCTGCTTGTGCTTTCATGAGCTTATTTGGGTTGTGAAGCAGCTCGGCCATCGCCCACTCTAGGGTGCTCGCTGTTGTGTCCGTTCCTGCAACAAATAATTCCTGGACCAAAGAGAAAAGAGATTAATTCGAATGTGTTGAAACGAACATGAGTTACACGACTCAAGCTTATGCCCGGCCTACCGATAACAGATGTGAGATAGTTGTTGGCTCAAGCATATCTTCAGGGCTCTCTTGATTAATGGCCAGCATCGCGTCAAGAACATCAGTGCCTTTGAGCTGAATCTGGAGGTTTGTTGCCCTGCAACCGTTGCTCAATTATTGTGTTGATTGAATGGATCAACTTCCCATAGTGAACACACAAACGCCGTCTGATGCCCTGTGGATCCACCTTTCTAAGAACAGGGAAATAATCTGCCAAGTTTGATTTCCCTATTTCTTCCATTATGTTGCGTATGGTTTTCTTGAATTCGCGAGCATCTTCAGAACTGATGTCGCCTAAGTCCACTGAGAAGAAAGTACTATGTAGCAAATTCAGCATGGTGGTGAAGGCTGCTTGCCCAATGTCCACTGCCATACCGACTTCACTGCACTCTTTGACATGAGAAAGCAGATCCTCAACCTTGCTCCTCCCAAGGCTTTTGCTGGATTGAACTACTCGACTAGCCGAAAGGATGAGGAAGCTGGTCACTTTCCGAGACTTGCGCCATTTTGGTGACAGTGGCAACCACCCTGTTGCGAATTTATGGTGGTCATGTGCACGGACGGCATCAACGACCCATCTGTCAGAGAAGGCAATGTCATTCTTTTGAAATGCCTCTTTGACAGCAGCAGCTGAGGAAATGATCACGGTTGGCACCTGGCCGAGCTAGAGAGTCATGAGAGGGCCATACGTCTTGGCAAGACGGTCATGGAGAGGTGTGGCTTGGCGCCAAGACTCAAGAGGTTCCCGATTATAGGAAGCGAGGGTGGACCAGGTGGTAATGTCCTTAAATACGGTTGTTTGCCACCTTTTGTTATGGTGGCAAGGAAGAGGTAAATGACTAGGCATGCTGATATTATGTACAGCGCAGAACTCACGTAATACATGGCTTGCGGGTATTGTTCTATGTTTTTTTTTTTTTTTTTGGACCGGAAATCTGAATTCATTCATTGCATAAATCATTAGCTAATACAGAGCTAATTTGTGGAGGATGGTTCTTAAGCCACACCATCTCTTCCGACAAGGACCTACTCAAAAACGCAACCTCATGGTTCGCCTTGTTACCGTTCCTACGAACATGCGAAAAAGATAATGAGCTAAAACTACTAGCTAACTTACATATATCCAAGACTATTAGCCCAAAAGAAGATTTCTCGACACGACATTTACGCAGTTGTACAATAAGTTTTAAACAATCGGACTCCAAAATGACGTCATGTAGCCCAATTTCTTGCGCTACTTCTGTCCCATACCTCGCTGTAATAGCCTCGCCTTCTGCCACATCTGAGTTCCCCTTCTCTTTCCTGCAAGCACACGCAACGACTCCCTCACTGTCGCGTATCACCACCCCGTACCCTCGTATCCCGTCCTTACCCATTGATGCGTCGATGTTTACTTTGTAACTTCCGTCCATAGGTTTGTTCCATTGGTTGCTGCCAGCTGCAGCGAGCCTCCCAGCTTGTTCCGTCTTGTTTGCGGTAATGTAATCACCCCATAAACGGACTGCTTTGTCAACCACAACCATAGGCTCAGTAACGTGTTTCTCAAAAACCCATTTGTTTCTTGCTATCCAAATGCCCCACGCAGTGCAGCAGAATATGGCTAGCCAATCTTTGTTACTGACCCTTGTTGTTTGCTCTTCCAACCACCATCGGATATAAACCTGCCTATGCACATCGAAGTCGATACGAAGAGGGGAAACTTTCTAGATGATAAGAGACTTTCTACAATAAAACAACATGTGTTCAATAGTTTCTGGTTCCTCACCGCATCTCTGATACATGACATCGACATCAATGCCTCTTTTAGCAACGTTTACCATCACAGCAATTGCGGAGTTATTGGCCCTCCACATGAAACTCCGCACCTTGGGGGGCACCTGGGCTCGCCATATCTCATTCCATATCTTACAGTCACCATGGGTAGATGATTCTGCCTCCTCGTACAAGCCTTGCCGAAGTAGGTGATAGGCACTCCGGACCGCAAACTCACCATCTTTAGTATAATGCCATGCCCAACTATCACTTTGTAGGTGATGAGATATTGGGATTTTCTGAATTTCCTCAAGTTCAGCCGCTGTCACCCAGTGTCCGAAGACATTGGTATTCCAACGCCTTCTCTCCCAGTCGATAATATCACATACCCTTGCTTCAGTCTCCCCTTCTATAGGCCTTGAGATCAGTTTGCAGCCAGGAATTCCGGGCACCCATGGATCTTCCCAGACCTTAGTCTCCACACCATTTCCCACAATTTTCCTCACACCCTTGCACATAAGATTTTTAGCTGACATCATGGATCGCCAGGTGAAGCTGCATTGTGCACTGACTTTCGCATCCCAGAAAGAGCTTCGGGGAAAGTATTTACCTTTGAGAACACGGCTAACGAGGGACTCTTTATTGGTAAGCAGACGCCAACATTGTTTTGCTAACAACGCCGTGTTGAAAGCAGATAAGTCACAAAGTCCAATACCACCTTTGGTCTTTGAATTGCATAATCTCTCTCATGCTACCCAGGACATCTTTCTCTCCTCGTGTTTCTGCCCCCACCAAAAGTTTCGACACATCCTCTCCATTTGGTGCAAATTATCCTCTGGTATTTTAAAACATTGCATCGCATAGGTTGGAATTGCCTATGCTATCGATTTGATAAGCACTTCTCTCCCTGCCATACTCAAGTGTCTCTCTTTCCATCCCTTAAGCTTTTTCCATACTCGATGCTGAATACCTCGAAAGACGGCCTTCTTAGACCTCCCAATATAAGTTGGAAGGCCTAAGTACCGCTCATGGTCATCAACCGCCTTAAAACTCAAATTCGCTTGAAGCATATTCTGCAGCTCCGTGCTCACGTTTCGGCTAAATGAGACCTCAGACTTCTTCATATTCAGTTTCTGACCGGATGCCACTTCATAGATGGATAAGATATCCAAAATTTCCTCCGCCTCTTCCATAGCAGCTCTAGTATACAGGAGGCTATCATCTGCAAAAAAGAGGTGGGTAATAGGCTGCACATTATGACCAATCTTTATACCATGTATGCACTTTTTCCTCTCCGCCTCTAGGAGGAGAGCGGAGAGGCCCTCAGCACAAATGAGAAACAAAAAAAGGCTAATTGGATCACCTTGGCGGAGACCCCGTTCAGATTTGAATTGCTTTGTGGGACCACCATTGATAAGAATAGAGAAAGAAACTGATGAGATGCATCTCATAATCAAACTGGTGAACTTCTCGCCAAAACCCATCTTTCGCATCATGTGTTCAATGAAGACCCATTCCACCCTATCATAGGCTTCGTTCATATCGATTTTCATCCCCATGTATCCCTTCTTCCCAGTTTTCTTTTTTCTCAAATAATGGAAAATTTCATAGGCCACAAGAACATTATCGGTTATGAGTCTCCCAGGAACAAAAGCACTTTGCGTCTCATGGATGATGTGTGGGAGTACCACTTTTAACCTGTTAGCCAGGACTTTGGAAACTAGCTTATACAATACATTACAGAGACTAATGGGTCTGAAGTCTTTTACTTCCATAGCCTCTTTCTTTTTCGGGATCAAAACAATGTGAGTTTAGTTGATCGCATCAACTGGGGCACCCTCATTCAAAATTTTCAGCACATAGTCAATCACATCTTCCCCAATCACGTGCCAAGATTTTTGAAAGAATATAGCAGGCATACCGTCAAGCCCAGGAGCTTTGGTAGGGTGCATCTGTGATAAGGCTTCCAGTACTTCTTCTCCCGTAAAGGTGCTCTCTGGACTTCTTTTCATGTCATCAGTTACAATCTGCTCAACCTTCTCAATGACAGGTTCGGTATCCACCCCGCACGTTGCAGAGAAGAGTTTAGTGTAGTATTGAGTAAACACCCCGGCAATCTCTTCTTCTTTCTCGTACACCTGACCTGCCTCTGATTTGATTTCCTTGATGTTGTTGGTATCACGACGTTGGGACGATTTATTCTGAAAGAAGCTAGTGTTTTTATCACCATCACGAAGCCAGTTTTGTCGACTGCGCTGGCACCAATATTCTTCCTGCCTTGCTTCGAGTTCATCTACCCGAGCATCAATTGCTCTTATATTCTCTAGAGTGGTTTCTGTTTGGACTGACTCCATCAGACATGCCATTTGTTCTTTGCACATTTTCAATTCCTTTTCTGTGTTGCCGAACTTTGCCTTCCCCCACTGAGTTAAATGTGTTGCACACCACCCAATCTTACTCTGCACATCACCCCTACTCGTCTGCTAGGTCTGTTGAATCACCTGGCCACACTCCACATCTCTCAGCCACATTTTCTCAAAATGAAAAGGTTTCCTAAACTTGTGTTTACTGAAAGGGATGTAACGATAGACCTTCATAATAATGGGAAGATGGTCTGACTTCCTCTTTGTCAAGTGGTGAACTAAGGAATTTGGGAATAGAGCATGCCATGAATCCGAAGAAAGGACTCTGTCAAGCCTCTGCTGAACGTTCGCGTTCCCTCCTCTGCCATTACTCCATGTAAAAGGGTAGCCTGTGTAAGCCCTGTCTTGTAACTCACAAAAATCAATTGTTTCCAGAAAGAGTTCATTTCGTTCTGATTTTTCTCCGCACCTCCTTTCTTCTCTGCATTTGACAAAATTGAGTTAAAATCACCAAAACACATCCAGGGAATATCATTTACTCGCTTCAGGTTGTGTAAGAGAGTCCATGTCTTATGTTTCAATTCATCCTCGGGATGTCCATAAATGCCTGTGAGGCGCCAGTGCCCCCCCCCCCTCCCGTGTTCCACCTTCATGTCAATATGGTTTAGAGAGCTAGAACACAAATCCATCGTGATAGAGTTATCCCACAGCATAGCCAAGCCACCACTCATTTTCCTACCTTCACCATTACAATCGACTACAAAAAGATTTTTAAGGGAAAATCTGTTTCGAATGAACTCCCACTTCCTAGATTTCAACTTTGTCTCCGAGAGGAAGACAAAGTGGGGATTCTCAGTGGTTATGATGCCCTTTAAGGCATTAACTGCTCGAGGACTCCCCAATCCCCGACAGTTCCAAGTGAGGCCTATCATTGTTCCGGGTGGGGCTGCTCGCCAGCCTCCACCTCCACAGTTGTTGGTTGACCAACTGCCTTCCTTCGTTTTTCGGTCTCCTGTCCACTCACCGTCTCCACCAACATTATGTCTTCAACTAAGTCACGGTTTCTTTTTCTCCCAGTCTCGTTATGCTCTTCTGTGCCCGTACCCTTATCCCGTTCCATACGCTTCCACTTCCCACCCTGCACTCTCTTGGGTTGCATTTTTACATTGAGTTCTGTCCCCTCTTGACTGCCTTGTTTGTTAGCATTTTCCACTTCTTTCTTGGCAGATTGTTCTCTGCTACTATGTCTATTGTTTCTTATATACAGTATAATATGTCTCTTCTTTCGCTCAATTGCGCCTAAAAGTAATATAAGTACAAGTATTTCTCTCATCATCTATATATATGCTAATTTCATGCTTAGTATTCATGGTCCATGTAGAAAGAACAAGAGTTCCAGCTCTCCTCCATCACCAACACTCACATGTTGTATAAGAGACATCGAGGAGCTTTAAAGAAGAGACTTCCAACTATAGAATGACCAAAGCTCTCAACTACCACAAGATAAAATGTTCAGCAAAAGCTTCAGCTAGGACCAGTCACTGTCGAGACAAAATCAATTAGAAAGACGAGCTCGCTTGAACTATATATGTGTATACACCACTTTGGTAAGTTAATGTTGTATGTAATGTCATTGTAGTAGCTCAACTTAGTGCATTTGTATAAATAGCATACCTTTGTGTCAGTTGATTATCAAGCAATACAACACAATTCTCTGGATTTCAGTTCGCAGACAATTTACAACATTTGATGATTTTGAGAGACTTTGAGAATAGGGAAGCCATTGTAGATTGAGTTATGATTGAAGAAGAATTGTAAATTGTAACAGATTGTAGTTTGAGATGGGAATTGTTGTATATTCACTCATGTTTTAACTGATACATACAGCCTCGACTATATATGTTACAACGATGACATTACATCTAACAGACACTTTCTACGATTGTGTATTCACTATAACCAAGCTAATTAAGTGAACAATGTGAGCTTGGGTGTAACTAACTTGTTGGGGCGTGAAAGTCCGATTACACTAATTGGGCCAAAATGAGATAAAGAGCCAAAAGGCCCAACTTGGGTCCAAAAGGCCCAACTCGGGTCCAAAAGGCCTAAAGCCCGCCCGTGCCCTACACGGGTCATGGAGCCAATGCATGGAGTATTATAAATACTCCCCTTGGGCCACAAGTAGAGGTAACACATTTGGGGAAGGAATTCTCCACTTTCTCTCTCTACTTTATCTCTCTACAACGAAAATACTACATGTGACTTAGGCATCGGAGGGGTCTTCCTCGGACACACCCCCGAGGCTAGCTACGTTTCTCTTGCAGGGGTCAGACCAGGGGCCTCACTCTTGAGGCAGGCCAGGGCGTCTTCCCATCCTTCAACAAATCTTAATTGTTCATTTCACGGCGGAACAATTGGCGCCGTCTGTGGGGAGCGCCAATTAGAAGCCATATCTACGTCTTCAACTCCTATAGAGAAGCTAGCCACGTCAAAAGATGGGTATTTCGTGGAGATAGAGTATACATGTGTTTTAATTTTCTCAGATCTACTCGCATAAGTGTGTTTGTAGACTTCTTAGCTCGTTAAATCTACTTGATCTGGTGTATTCGAGCATCATATGGGTGAGAGATAGCCTGCCATGGGATCATTAAGCCTGGCGGAGCAGCAACGATCTTGGTGGAGCAGGATCAGTTCTGGCGGAACACCATCAAGCCTAGCGAAACAGTGTGCGAAGCCAAATCCAGTCTGGAGGGTAGCATCGAGCACGGTGGGTTAGCGTTCAGCCTGCAAGACAGCAACTGACCGAAGCAGGGTCTAAGGGAAGCGCCAAGAAGTATCAAAAGTCCGACAGCTAGGCTAAGGCCAATAGCTAGACGGATGATATGACTAAGGCCGACAGCTAGGCTAAGGCCACCGTGCATAAAGGAGGAATGCATCAAGTGGACAAAGCAAATCTACAATTGAAAGCAAGAGCTAAGTGTTATTACAAATCTTTGCGCTTAAATGTTTCTTTGTTTTAACAAAACTTCGGCAAGCCATAACTTTGTGTTGGGATCTCCGATTGAAACATAATTTTTTTTTTAAATCGCTTATCTCGACGAGATCTACGCGTTGGCAAATTCCCGAAGGGGATTTGCGACTATTTTACCCTGGAAAAGTGTCTTTAAAGGCATGATTGAGACTTTTAAAGATTTAACGCCCCCAAATAAAAAGGAAAAGCGTGTATAAAGCAAGACGTATTTAAAGATCTGTCATATGCTTTACAAGTGCATTATAGAGTAAATATTATGTTTACTTACCACACTTGAATTGGTTGCCTGTGGGCTTACCTCAATTTATTGTGTTGAAAGGTACAAGCTTGACTAAGGGGCACTTGATAGCGACAAGATCCGCTATCTAACCCTGCAAGGCCCAACAAAGTGGATCCGGACCAGGAGTCAAAGAAAAAGATCTGAAATCAGTCAGGCCGTCTATGGTTGCATGACCCCTGACCTAGGTGAAGAGCCTCCTGAAGCCTAGTTAGCATTCCTTCTCATAACACACCGTGAGAAAGGAATAAGGGGCAGTAGCACGACTAAGAATATAGGTCGCTAAGGCCGAAATTCAGCCAGGGCTATTGTGAAGCAAGGGCGGAAATGTGGCGATCCATCGGAGAAAGGAGAAAACTCCAAGCAATCCGAAAGAAATGATAAGCAAGAAGGAGTAATCGAGAGAGACAAGATCCACTACCTAATCCCATCTAGGCCTCGACTCCGCAAAGACAGCCCCCAGGCTCTGACTTCGCAGAGGCAACTTCCAGACCCTGCGGAAGAAAAGGCAGCTTCCAGACCCTGCGGGACTGAAGGCGGCTAGGGCCGTCTCCAGGACCTGCATCAGCGACAGCCTCCAGGCACTGGCTCTGAAAAGGCAGCCTCCAGACCCTGGCTCCGAAAAGGCAGCCTCTAGACCTTGGCTCCGAAAAGGTAGCCTCCATACCCTGGCTCCGAAAAGGTAGCCTCCGGCTCCAACTTCGAAAATGCAGCCTCTATCACTCATAAGAGGAAGCCAATATCCGGCATCAGCAAGAGCAATCTCCATACCCTGCGGCAGCCCGGGCAGCCCCCAGGCTCTGCATCAGCAAGGGCCAGGGCCTGCATTAGGAAAAACAGCTTCCAGGCTCCGGCTTCAACGCGGCAGCCTCCAAACTACCTCTTCCAGCGTAAAAAGACCTAATTCAAGGGTATCACCTCAAGTATCAAAGGAGACGCATCAATGTTAAAGTGAGAAAAAGAAATAAGGGCATGGACCCAAAGATCTGAAGCTCATAATTCCTTTTCATCGCATACGACAAAAAGGAATAAGGGGCAAGAGATATCGGGAAGGATATATCAAGGCAAGTTGCGAAATTACGCCCAGACTAAGGCGAGGAGCTAGAAAAGGCATAGTTGGAGCATAACGCCAGACTCAGGTCATGGTCATAAAGACCAAAATCCCAACCAGGGCTATGAGAAAGCCAAGGTTGGAAGCTGGACTCAGGTCATGGGTCATAAAGACTAGAATCCTAACCAGAGCTACCAGAAAGCCAAGGTTGGAAGCTGACTCGGGTCATAGGTCATAAAGACCAGAATCCCAACCAGGGCTACCAGAAAGCCAGGGTTGGAAGCTGACTCAGGTCATGGGTCATAAAGACCAGAATCCCAGCCAGGGCTATCAGAAAGCCACAGTTGGAAGCTGACTCAGGTCATGGGTCATAAAGACCAAAATCCCAGCCAGGGCTATCAGAAAGCCAGGGTTGGAAGCTGACTCAGGTCATGGGTCATAAAGACCAAAATCCCTCCACGATTGTCCATAAGCCAATCGGGGCCAGCGTAAGGCCGATGTCTAAGGACACAAAGGCCATTGCAGGGTCAAGACAGAGACTAGATAACGTTGAGAATAAAGGCAACAAATAGCTCTAACCAAACCTAGTTAAAAGAAGGGAAGGGCAAGAATAGCCTGAAACCCCTCATGAACACGAAGGAAAGGTTAGAGTCCAAAGAAGAAGCATGCTAAGAGTTGTTTAGCCCGGGCACATCCCGCCAGGAAGGGCAATATAACTGAAAGCCTAGAGATGAAAAATGTTTAACCCTGGCACATCCCGCCAGGATGGACAGTTAGCTAAAGCGATTGATAATCAGTCAGCCCTGGCACAGTCCGCCAGGGTGGGCCAAAACAAATCTAAAGCAAAAGGTTGGATTCAACATGACACAGCCCGCCAAGATAGGTAAACAGGATCAGCCTGCCTGACATCCACGAGATCAGGCCAAGGCTGCCTTCTACGAGTTCAGTCAAGCATCTTTCATCGAAGCAAGACTGACATATCTTTACAAGATCAGCCTGCCTCACATCCACGAGATCAGGCCAGGGCTGCTTCTACGAGTTCAGTCAAACATCCTTCAGCGGAGCCAGACTGACATATCTTTACAAGATCAGCCTGCCTGACATCCAGGAGATCAGGTCAGGGCTGCTTCTGCAAGTTCAGTCAAGCATCCTTCAGCGGACCAAGACTGACCCATCTTTACAAGATCAGCCAGCCTGTCATCCACGAGGTCAGGCCAGGGCTGCCTTCCACGAGGTCAGTCAAGCATCTTTCATCGGAGCAAGACTGACATATCTTTACAAAATCAGCCTGCCTGACATCCACGAGATCAGGTCAGGGCTGCTTCTGCAAGTTCGGTCAAGCATCTTTCATCGGAGCAAGACAGACATATCTTTACAAGATCAGCCTGCCTGACATCCACGAGATCAAGTCAGGGCTGCTTCTGCAAGTTCAGTCAAGCATCTTTCATCGGAGCAAGACTGACATATCTTTACAAGATCAGCCTGCCTGACATCCACGAGATCAGGTCAGGGCTGCTTCTGCAAGTTCAGTCAAGCATCCTTCAGCGGACCAAGACTGACCTCTCTTTACAAGATCAGCCTACCTTACATCCACTAGGTCAGGCCGGGCTGCCTCCTCCGAGCTCAGTCAAGCCTCCTTCAGCGAACCAAGACTGACCTATCCTTACAAGATTAGCCTGCCTGTCATCCACTAGATCAGGCCAGGGGCTGCCTTCTACGAGTTCAGTCAAGCCTCGTTCAGCGGACCAGGACTGACCTCTCTTTACAGGATCAGCCTACCTGTCATCCACTAGATCAGGCCAGGGGCTGCCTCCTCCGAGCTCAGTCAAGCCTCCTTCAGTGGACCAAGACTGACCTATCTTTACAAGATTAGCCTGCCTGTCATCCACTAGATCAGGCCAGGGGCTGCCTCCTTCAGTGGACCAAGACTGACCTATCTTTACAAGATTAGCCTGCCTGTCATCCACTAGATCAGGCCAGGGGCTGCCTTCTACGAGTTCAGTCAAGCCTCCTTCAGCGGACTAGGGCTGACCTATCTTTACAAGGTCAGCCTGCCTGACATCCACTAGGTCAGGCCGGGGTTGCCTCCTCCGAGTTCAGTCAAGCCTCCTTCAGCGGACCAGGACTGACCTACCTTTACAAGGTCAGCCTGCCTGATATCCACTAGGTCAGGCTGGGGCTGCCTCCTCCGAGTTCAGTCAAGCCTCCTTCAGCGGACCAAGACTGACATATCTTTACAAGATCAGCCTGCCTAACATCCACGAGATCAGGTCAGGGCTGCTTCTGCAAGATCAGTCAAGCATCCTTCAGGGGACCAAGAGTGACCCATCTTTACAAGATCAGCCAGCTTGCCATCCACGAGGTCAAGCTAGGGCTGCCTTCTACGAGTTCAGTCAAGCATCTTTCATCAGAGCAAGACTGACATATATTTACAAGATCGGCCTACCTGACATCCACGAGATCAGGCCAGGGCTGCCTTCTGCAAGTTCAGTCAAGCATCTTTCAACGGAGCCAGACTGACATATATTTTCAAGATCGGTCTGCCTGACATCCACGAGATCAGGCCAAGGTTGCCTTATACGAGGTCGTCAAGCATCCTTAAGCGGAGCCAGACTGACACCTATTTACAGGAATCAGCAACCATCCACCCACGAGATCAGGCTGAGGCTTCCTCTTGAAGATAAACCTACCATCCTTACGCAGGATTAGGCTAGCCTCAAACCAGCCTGATCTTCATTCGACAGGGTCCAAGCTGGCCCCTATTTACAAGATTTAGCCCACCGACCATCCACGAGATCAGGCCGGGGCTTCCTCTAGAAGATCAGGGCAGCAGCATCCGTAAGACCAGCCTAAACTTCATTCGACAGGGTCTAGGCTGGCACATATTTACAGGATGAGCCCACTGTCCGTCCATGAGATCAAGCTGGGGTTTCCTGTATAAGATCAGGTGAATGTCATAGGTCACAGAACATCCTTCCGGGGTGCAACCCTCACAAGAGACCTATTCGCAAGCTACAAAGCACAATGCAAAAGAAAACGCTGAGAAAGGTACGAAACTAGGCCACCGTTGCATGGCGGTCGCAAGTATGCGTATGCCTTCAGAGATGGTCATCAGATCGGAGCCGCATACACGTATACGACTCCAATCGGGGTTATTGTTGCGGCGTGAAAGTCCGATTACACTAATTGGGCCAAAATGAGATAAAGAGCCAAAAGGCCCAACTCGGGTCCAAAAGGCCTAAAGCCCGCCCGTGCCCTACACGAGTCATGGAGCCAATGCATGGAGTATTATAAATACCCCCCTTGGGGCACAAGTAGAGGTAACACATTTAGGGAAGGAATTCTCCACTTTCTCTATCTACTTTTTCACTCTACAACGAAAATACTACATCTAACTTAGGCATCGGAGGGGTCTTCCTCGGACACACCCCCGAGGCTAGCTACGTTTCTCTTGCAGGGGTCAGACCAGGGGCCTCACTCCCGAGGCAGGCCAGGGCGTCTTCCCATCCTTCAACAAATCTTAATTGTTCATTTCACGGCAGAACTTAACTTTTATCCTTTGTAATCTTCCTCGGATGTTGACAGTACATGGCCGAGCATTCTGTCCCAAGGTGGTTGGGTACTTTGGACAGTATACAGTTGGAGGAGATCTGCTACATGTGAGTGTTGGTGAGCTGATGGGTTTGTTCTTTCTACACATATTTACTACATGATTATTCATCTACAATGGCTTCCAAAACCTCAAGGCATCTCACAATCATCAGTCCAGCTGCAGAGAGTGACACTTACGCTTGCAGCTTTCCTGACCTTTAAGCATTACGTTAATTTCCCTGACCTTTAAGCATGACGTTTATTTTCCTGACCTTTAAAGCATTACATACTTTAGTCGCTGTATATATAATTACTGAAAAATCGAGATCGACAACAATATTACCGCAGTACCTCAAAAACTTTTGAATGAGTAAATGTTCTTAGTGGCCTTTCTGTGATTGTAACATTCCAAACTATTTTAAGACCTCAGGTTATGATTAATGTTATTTGTTCTGACTTCTGACATCATACAAGCATATGCTGATGTGTTTCGTTATATTTTAATGATAAAAGCTTGGTTAATTGGAAATGACATTCTGACTACTTATGCTAAAAAAATGAATAGAATCAATCTTGTTTTTTTAATCAAATCTTAAAAAGTGGTTTTTAATGGGAGTTGATGTTCAAATTGGTAATAATTAATCACCAACTTAAAGTAGTCAACCATATAATAATAATTCTTTAGTTTCGAAATTATTTGAGGTCGACTAACAAGTCAGATTTAATTATCTCGTAATTGAAAATACGATTCAGAAATGGCACTGAACTAAAGAGGGTGAAGATCAAGGAAGTCATCTAATCAAAGTGCAAAAATGGATGATGCTCAACTTGAGCAGGAATTGCTTTTAAAGGTAATTTGATATTGATATTGACTATGAGCATCTAAAATTCTGCTTAAAATGTAACATGCTGAACTCTGCATTAGCATCACTACTCCCATGCCTGCTTCTGAACTTTGTCTCAAATTGACAGAAGGATAACAGTCAACCGTACGCTGGAGATGGATCAGTTGATTTCAGAGGGCAACCTGTCTTAAAGAGTAAAACTGGGACATGGCGTGCCTTCCCTTATATTTTTGGTACTAGAGTGTATCAGAATGTGCTGGTTTTTGTGTAACTGACCAATGAAAATTTCATAGGATTAACCACTTCCTCACTGTATATGTACAGTTAACGAGTTATGTGAACGACTTTCTTTTCATGGTGTTGATACAAACCTTGTGAATTATCTCACCCACAAACTGCATCAAGGAAACGTCGCTGCTGCTAGGAATGTTACCACCTGGTCAGGAACTTGTTTCATTACACCTCTTATTGGCGCCTTCATAGCTGATGCATATTGGGGAAAGTACTGGACTATTGCTGTTTTCTCCGTGATTTACTTGATCGTAATGTCCAAATCTTCATCCCCCAACCCCACTCTTTATCTTGGAAATATGCTTCTATGTTTTTAGACTGATAAAAATCATGGAATGCCCAAATATGCTGTCATTACCACAACTTTACAGAATGTTTTCTTTAGTTTCTTGTCTGACCTCTGCTGTCTTTGGTTCACCATTCATAATGGTCTGTACCCTGTAGGGGATGTCTACTTTGACTCTATCTGCATCAGTTCCAGCCTTTGTGCCTGCTGAATGCGTAGAATCAGTTTGCCCTTCAGCTTCTCCATCACAATATGTTATACTGTTTGGTGGACTTTATCTAGTTGCACTCGGGGCAGGTGGGATTAAGCCATGTGTTTCAGCTTTCGGAGCTGATCAGTTTGATGAAACTGATCCTAGTGAAAGAATTGGGAGGGGATCATTCTTCAATTGGTATTATTTCTCCATCAGCATTGGCAGTCTGGTATCGAGTACTGTCATGGTTTGTATACAAGAAAATGTCGGGTGGGGCCTCGGTTTTGGAATCCCTACATTAATCATGGGATTTTCTCTTGTTATTTTCATCTGTGGAACTCCACTTTTTAGGTTTCAAAGACCTGGGGGAAGCCCGTTGACACGGATCTGTCAGGTTGTTGTAGCATCATCCTGGAAGTGGAAATTAGATATTCCGCAGGATAGTAGCCTTTTGCATGAAATTTCAGATGAAGTTTTAGCTACTGAAGGAAGAAGGAAACTTCAACACACTGAAGAACTCAAGTAATCATTCTGCATATTGCAAAATTTGGATCATTGTATTTGTTATTGCGCAACTGGCTATAATGATTCTAGTATTCTACTGTGCTTCTGAATTAGGTTCCTGGATAAAGCAGCCGTTCTGCCAGAAACTGGAGCTAACGGCTCTAACAGTGAGGATGTTTCCAACCACTGGAGATTGTGTAGTGTAACTCAGGTTGAAGAATTGAAGATTTTAATCCGGATGATCCCTATATGGGCGACTTCAATCGTCTTTTCAGCAATTTATGCTCAAATGCCAACAATGTTCGTTGAGCAGGGAAACTTTATGGATAGAAAAGTAGGATCCTTCCTCATTCCTGCAGCCTCCTTATCAACATTTGATATCATCAGCATTATGTTTTGTGTGCCTATCTACGACTTGGTTATCATACCTATAGCCAGGATTTTTACTGGCAAAGAAAGGGGGTTGTCTAATCTTCAAAGGATGGGTGTTGGCCTCTTCATCTCCATTCTTACAATGCTAACAGCGGCCTTGGTGGAGATCAAGCGTCTGCAGCTTGCCACGAAAATGGATTTGGTAGATGGCAGAAATGCAGTCTCAATGAGTGTATTTTGGCAAATTCCCCAGTATCTCTTGGTTGGTGTTTCAGAGACATTCTTCTATGTTGGAAAGATGGAGTTCTTCTATGATGAATCACCTGATGCCATGAGGAGTTTCTGCTATGCATTCTCTCTCCTGACATTTTCACTGGGGAATTATCTGAACTCTCTCATCCTGACGATTGTATCAGCCGCTACAACTGCAGGGGGAAAACCTGGTTGGATACCTGATAATCTGAACCAGGGACAGCTTTACAATTATTTCTTCTTATGGGCTGGCTTTGGTTTTTCCAATATGTTAGTGTTTCTCTTTTTCGCTATGAGGTATAAACCTAAGACAACTTCATAGAAATCATGACACTTTCTGCAGTGGCTATTTTTCGGCTTCTGCAATCTAATGTCCTGATTTGGTGTGTATTATGTACCTCGTGAAAACTACTTCCTACCCTACAACGATTCATGATTCACAGGATGTAAAATCATTTCCCTGGTGTAATCGAATGTTTCAAATAAACATCAGTGCACACTGCAGTATAATCTCTGTATCAAATGTGCATTCTTTTGTTCCTTCTACCACCTGAATCATCATAAACTTTGGAAGCTTATAATTAAAGATGATACTATTAATATTATTGATTTTGGCATGTGACAAACGAAATTTTGTTATTCTGAGTGATTGATCACTTTCTGTCTTTAATTGTACTAAAGTTTTCAGTTGATTTACACCTCATTGTCTGTCCTATTAAAAGTTTATTGTCTGTCACATAACAAACCTCCGGCTTAATTCATGTACTTTGACATTGGGGTACTGTCGTTTCTGTTGATTATGAATCCAAAATAGTTAATTAGTACTTAATGAACAAGCCAATTAATCGTTCACTGCTTCTGTAATGTTCTATGAATATATGAGAATCAAGCTGAACTAAGAAGGTGAGGAGGGAAGTTGCTGATCAAGCTGCAAAGAAGGACGCAGATCAATTTGAGCAACAGTTACTTTCAGAGGTTTCATCTTCCCTCTGATCTTTCACCAACTATATTTTTGTGTTTTTTGTTTCGATAGTAATGTGACTGTGAAGTATTTTCAACTAGATAAGTGGAGATCAAGCATTTGCAGCAAAAGTGGATTTGGTTGATGGTACCAATGCAGTCGCAAAGGAAATGTATCAGCTACTACAACTGCAGGGGTAAAGCCTGGTTGAATACCTCATAATCTGAGTCAGGAACAGCTTTATAATTATTTCTTCCTATGGCTTCGGTGTACTCAACCTGACCATTCCCATACCAATAAGGGATCAGATTCTTGGAAAGCAGTACAAGACTACAAGCTATAACCACCTATGCACTGATCTACATGCATAAGTACGTCTCAAGGCTATTGCAATGACTCTGTTGGTAATCTGTGTTTATTTTCTTTTTCTCTGACGTATAAGCCCAAGACAACTTTGTAGAATTCCTGCTCAATGACACTCTCTGCAATTGTTATTTTTCGCTTTCTGTAATCTGTATCAAATCTGAATTATTTTGTTCCTTCTACAACCAGAACTGGCCGAAACTTTGGAAGTCTTTAAAAATTATACTATTCTTATTTTTATTGATTTTTTCATGTGGCAAATGAGATTTTGTTATTATGAATGATTGATCAGCTTTTTGTGGTCTTTGATTATAATAAACTGGTGACTAAAGGTGGTTCAGTTGATTCTCACCTCATTGTCTAACAGAAAGTAAGTTGATTCTGTGTCAAAAAACAAATCTTCAGCTTATTTTATATCGATTTTATATACTCCGCATTGGGGTAATGTTGTTTTTTTGTTGTTATACTTGGCCTGAAGAGAAGGTCGACAGTTGTATTCAGGGCACATACACCATTTTTCTGTTTTTTTTCTAAAACTGTCTTTTTCTAATGGAAGGAGAAGAGTTAATTAATAGTTAATGAGAAAGGAAAATAAAGATGACTGCTTTATTTATGTACTACAAATATATGGGAGTGACCTCCAGAAATGGAGCGGAACTAAGAAGCTGAGGAGGGGAGTCAGGCAATCAAGCTGCGTAAATGGATGCGGGCCAACTAGAACAGAAGTTCCTTTCAGAGGTTTCATCTCCCCTTTAGTCCTCCACCATCTATATTCTGCTTCTAATAATCTGTAATGAAATTTGGTAGGCTGAGCATGAAGTGTAATTTACATGTTCTTGAATGCAATACGACTAGCAACTGTTTAATCGAGTTTTTCTAATTAGTAGCTTAGTACATCAACAGCTTTAGTTCTGATCTGATCTTCAGAAGCCATTGGTCGTACGTTTAGTTCACCTGTTTATCTAAAATTATTAATGAAATGGTCAAGAGTTTAATAGTTTTCAAACTGAATTGCTAGCTAGTCACTGATGCAAATTTGAATGAACGTCATTCTTTTGCATGCTCCTGATTATTGTTTCATATACAGGAGGTGAAGAATGAACTGTACACTGGGGATGGATCAGTAGACTTCAGAGGTCAACCTGTCTTAAAGAGCAAAACTGGAACTTGGCAAGCCTTTCCTTATATTTTCGGTATACCAGATATCATATATTCTACTACTGATGAATCTTCATTTACCAGCATACAGTAGACAGCAGCCTTGACTCTCCTTTTGACAATGCATGTTACAGTTAATGAGTTATGTGAGCGTCTGGCATTTTTCGGTGTCACTACAAACCTCGTCAATTATCTTACCCACAAACTACATCAAGGGAATGTCGTTGCTGCAAGAAATGCTACCACCTGGTCAGGGACATGTTACCTTACACCTCTAATTGGAGCCTTCTTAGCTGATGCATATTGGGGAAGATATTGGACGATTGCTGTGTTCACCACAGTTAACCTTATTGTAAGTCCTGATTATTCTCTTTTCCTTCTCTGATTCTTACTGAAGCTCAAATGTTTAAAATTTTGGAGATCTCTTCAGATTAATCTGTCAGTCGAGAGTTCATTAGCTTCCTCACTAAATCTCTCATTTATAACTGTTTCTTGTCTACTGTAGGGGTTGTGTACTTTGACAATCTCTGCGTCTGTTCCTGCATTCGTGCCTCCTGAATGTGTGGGTTTGGTATGCCCTTCAGCTACTCCAGCTCAACACACAATATTATTTACGGGACTTTATCTAGTTGCACTAGGTGCAGGTGGGATTAAGTCATGTGCTTCAGCTTTTGGAGCTGATCAGTTTGATGACACTGATCAAACAGAAAAAATGGGAAAAAAATCGTTTTTCAATTGGTTTGTTTTCGCTATCAGCATTGGTAGTCTTGTATCAAGTACTGTCATGGTTTGGATACAAGAAAATGTTGGATGGGGACTTGGCTTTGGAATCCCTACAGTATTCATGACAATATCCCTTTCCATTTTCTTTTGTGGTACTCCTCTGTATAGGTTTCAGAAACCTGGTGGAAACCCGTTCACAAGAATGTGTCAGGTGGTTGTTGCTTCAGTGCGGAACTTTAAATTGGACAGGCCACAAGATAGTAGCACGTTATATGAAATTTCAGAAAAAAACTTCAGCATTAAAAGGAATTCAACAACTGGAGCACACAGAACAATTCAAGTAAGTTTCTCCTACTTTTTTTAGCTCTACAGACCATCTCACTAGCTGCAGGAAATGATAATATTACTGTGCTTACAAATCAGATTCCTGGATAAGTCAGCTTTACTGCTAGACACTGAAGTCAGTAGCGCCAACAGTGAGGATTGCTCCAACCGTTGGAGATTGTGTACTGTAACTCAGGTTGAAGAACTGAAGATTTTGATCCGGATGTTCCCTATATGGGCAACATCAATTGTCTGTACAGCAGTACATGCTCAAATGTCAACAATGTTTGTTGAACAAGGAAATCTCATGAACAGAAAAGTTGGATCCTTCATCATTCCTTCAGCTTCCTTATCAACATTTGCTGTCATTGGCCTTCTACTTTGCATTCTTATCTACGACAAGTTTATCATATGTACAGTTAGGAACTCTTCTGCTAAAGAAAAAGGTTTATCTAACCTTCAAAAAGTAGGTATCGGCCTCTTCATCTCAATCCTTACTATGCTAGTTGCGGCCTTATTGGAAATCAAACGACTGCAGCTTGCTACGAAGATGGGTTTGGTTGATAGGAATAGTCCAGTGACAATGAACATTTCCTGGCAAATACCACAGTACCTGTTGCTGGGAATTGCAGAAGCATTCTTCTACATCGGAAAAATGGAGTTCTTCTATAACGAATCACCTGACACCATGAGAAGTTTGTGCAATGCCCTATCTCTTCTGACAACTTCAATGGGGAATTACTTGAGCTCTCTCGTCCTAACAATCGTCTCAGGCATTACCACTGCAGGCGGGCAGCCTGGATGGATACCTGATAATCTAAACCAGGGTCAGCTTTACAATTATTTCTTCCTGTGGGCTGCTATCAGCTTTTTGAACCTGTTAGTGTTTATATCCTGTGCCATGAAGTATAAACACAAGAAACCTTCATAGGATTCCTCCTCAAAGGCCTCCGTCACGCAGTCATTTCTTCTGGTTACAATTGAAGCCAATGCTATGTTAAAGCATGAGCCTAATGACATCAAATTTGTATCTATTTAGTGTATAATTTTCGACTCGTATTTTCAGGTTTTGCTCAACTTGTTACAAGTCTGCGATGCTCATGCTCTTCAACTACTCTTAAAAGTTCTTTGTGCTGAACTAACTATTTCATACTTTCCTACAATTCCAAGGTTGATCATACGACTAACCTCAAAGAAGTGCAATTCGTCTCATATGAATTGGACTTCGAGCATCACCAAAGAGTGTAACTCACTCTGATTCCAATTATAATTGTTTATGTTTGCATTTTAAGCTAGTCAAATATTAAAATTAGTCAATCTTAAAAGTTAATTACGCTTTATCTCGACTTCGAATAGAGAAAAGATAACATTTTTATGTAGCATTATAGGTGTGTTTTAAAACTCTTAGGTCACGTATGATACAGCTAAAAAAACAGTAAATTCAGTTCAAAAGCAATGAATATGGTTCTTAAGTTAGCATATATACACCTCCGCTTCAGTATCATACACCCTCCTACGAGTCCTACCCACTAAGATTTTCTCCTTTTGTTTTCCTTTTTGAATACCGCTTACCTTAAACTCAAGGGGAGTTGGTAAAATGCAATGTAGAATAGAATATGTGCTAATTTTTACAAGTGAACTATTCATTTGGTCTAAAAATAGCTTCAAACATATCTACCCAAAAATTGTGTTTTCGATAGAAGGGAGTATAGGTATTGTCAATTGAACCATACAACCATACAGAAACTCAACCACACAAATGTAGCAATATTAAACTCAACGAGTTATATAAACCTCGCAACTCTAATCCAAATTAAACTTGAATCCAAATTAAACCGTAGATCGCACGGCGTTGGCCGAAAACTTGCATAAGATCTGTGTAATAAAATACTCCCTCCATTTCATTAGGTTCTAGAGAAATTCAAACCAAATGCAAAGAACCTGATAAAATGGAGGGAGTAGATAAAATGTCACAATCAAAACCCAAAATACTGGGATCATCCAATCACTGACGAGAATCAGAAAATGATGCAGTTGTACTTAAATGAGCAAAGTAAGAGAAAGAATAACAGCCAAACAAGTCCCCTGTCTAACGGGTCGGGTTTGGCAGTCAAATACCACTTTTCTTCCATGCGGGTTTGGGTCGGGTCAACTTTTGGCAGTCGCAGTTGATGAACACTTGCTTTCACAGGTTATTTTTTTGTTTGTTTTCTTTTTTTACTACTGGGATTTTACTTTCTTTATAATGTTTAGATGTTGTCTAAGTATTCAATAATTTTTCCAAAGATTGCTGCTTTATTGGAATTTATGTGATTGTTAGGGTAAAACTTGGCTAATTAAACATATGGGTACTGTGCGACGTTTATGTTTATGATCATTATGTTGAATTGCTTGAATACTGTGTTTGGATTTGGACCTATTTTGCGGATGTCAACTAGCACAACTGATAAAGGTATTTTGACTGTGTGGGAGGTTTATGGTGTTGAATTGCTTGAGTATTGTGTTTAGATTTGGACCCATTTTGCCGATGTCAACTAGCTCAACTGATTAGGTTTTTCTGGGATGGCAATAGTACCCGGGATAAAGGGTTCGAAACCTGTCTGCATCACTTTACGCTTTTTTGGTTTTGACTTGGGAGTTCTTTAAGTTGGTCAAGGAGAGAAGGTCATTGTGATATATGAAGTGTGGACAAGGGTTTACAATCATCTTTTTGGTAGATTTTAAAGGGTTTTCGGCTTAGGTCACTTTGCCCACCGCGGCATATGAAGATATAGGCACAATCTATCTTATTATAGAGTATCCATTTTAGAATGATTTTGTGATTTTGTATGAGCATTTAGGTGGTATAACTAACTTCCGGTGTCAGGAAAATTAGACTTCCGATCTGATGATTATGGTATAAAAATGAACTCAAGTGTATAGGGGTTGCTAAAGCATCAGATGTTAAGCACCAATATGATATCGTACTTTGTGCCTTAACTGAGGCCTATTGCAACCTTTTTCCAAACCATGTTAAGTAGAACAAGTTTGTGGAATGACTGGAATAGCCGATATAATTTTAGGAACCTAATCTCTTATTGTTGTGGCATTAGTCAGTAGCTTTATTACGAGTTATTATGTTCTCAGAAGGAGCAGAATGAACCTTACAGTGGAGATTGATCTGTTGATTTTCAAGGAAAACCTGTTCTTAAGAAGGAAACTGGCAATTGGCGTGCCTGCCCCTACATTCTTGGTATATTTCAATGTTCAGATTTGTTTGAGTACCATTGCTTGTTAGATTTCCAAAGGTTTTAACACCCATTTCTGCTACTCAATACAGTTAATGAGTTCTGTGAGCGCATTGCCTTTCATAGTGTTGATACAAATCTGGTCAATTATCTCAAATACATATTGCATCAAGGCAACGTCTCTGCTGCAAGAACTGTTACCATTTGGTCAGGCACTTGTTACCTTACTCCTCTTATTGGAGCCTTCTTAGCTGATGCTTTACTGGGGAAAATATTGGACAATTGTTGTGTTCTCCATGATCCACTTCACTGTAATTTTTTATCTTTATCTCTCCTTCTCTTTTTGCTAATATGATCACTTTGTCCTTTTAAACTTGATGGCCGTCTGAACACGATCAGCTAGTTTACCTTTTAGGGTCAGTGCTTGTTTGATGTGATACTAGTTTGAAGGAAGATCAATGACAAAACAATAAACAACACTGCTGCTTCAGTATAAAAGTTGCAAACAGTTTAGTGAATCATTTTGCTTTATTTCCTTACATATTTCCAAGTCAATAAATAGTAGGCCACAGATATTGAAAACAAATTATTAAAAAAAAAAAAAAAAAAAAAGAATGATATCTCAATGTGCTCATGAATCTTGCCAAGTCTTTCCATACTTGTTCAGAGTTGATATTGGTAGAAAGGATTTTTCGGGTATGTCAGGAGGTAAATAACGCAAGTGCTAATGAAATTATATAGTAGAACTGAGGAATGGAGTAAAGGATAGTACCTGAAAATAGCAGCGGCACAATGGTAGTCAATACTCAATACTGCTGGTGGTAATTTTGTAGTGCACCAATGCTAATTACACTTTGGCCTAGATTATTCATTGAGTTATTAACATTGAGTAGATCACTGCAGTTACATCGTTTCACATGTACTTGCTGATACTTGTGTCTGATCTGTGGTGTCTGCATATGTTTCCTGACATTTCCGTGTCACCTCTTTATAATACTTATTTCTATTCTTCTATCAATGTTGTGCTGCTTCTGGTCCTGAAATGGACAGTGTCATCGTTTACCATCCTATAATGTTGGTAATTTAATTAACTCTTTATGTGGTACTTATTAATGTGCAGTTGTCTTTTCACAGAAAATCAACTCTGGACATTTTGATTAGGTGAAAGAGATACAAACACGATCCCCTACCAAGTACTCATTTTATGTTGCTCTTATACATAGGGGATGTCTACTTTGGCTCTATCAGCATCAGTTCCTGCACTCAAGCCTGCTGAATGTGTGAATTCGATTTGCCTCTCCGCTACTCCATTACAGTATGCAGTATTATATGTGGGACTTTACCTAGTTGCACTAGGGGCTGGGGGAATTAAACTGTGTGTTTCATCGTTTGGGGCTGGTCAGTTCGATGATACTGATCCTTCTGAAAGGCCAGGAAAAGTATCATTTTTCAATTGGTTCTATTTCTCTATTAGCATGGATTGCCTTGTATCGAGTATTCTTATTGTTTGGCTACAAGATAATGTTGGATAGGGCATAGCCTTTGGGATCCCTGCATTACTCATGGGAATTTCAATAGCAATTTTCTTTCGCGGGACTCCAGTTTTTAGGTTCCAAAAACCTGGTGGAAACCCTTTGAAAAGAATATTCCAGCTGGTTGTTGCTACATTTCAGAGGCGCAAATTGGAAGCTTCGGAAGATGTTGGTCGTTTATATGAAGTTCTAGACAACACTTAAGCAATTGAGGGAAGTCGAAAACTTCAGAACACTGGAGAACTCAAGTAAGTCCTGCTTTCTTTTATCTTCTAGCTTTAGTAACGTGGCCTGAGATGTCCTTTTCCATATCTTGTCAGTTGTCGTATCTAGCTGGAGAAGGAGTTTTTTTTTGTTTTTTTTTTTTTTTTTTTGAAATCATACGCATAGTACTTAAAACACAGGTGCAGCTGTTCTGTCAGAAACTGAGAAAAACAGCAAGGATTTTTCCAACTTGTGTACTGTAACACAAGTAGAAGAATTGAAGATCTTGATATGCATGTTCCCTATATTGGCAACTTCTATCGTCTTTTCTGCTGTTTATTCCCAGATGTCAACAATGTTTATCGAACAGGGAATGGTCCTAGACCGAAAAAGTTGGTTCCTTCATTGTCCCTGCTGCCTCCTTATCAACTTTCGTAATCATGAGCATTCTCTTTTGGATTATACTTTATGAGAAGGCTATCATGCCTGTAGCTAGGAAGTTTACTGCAAAAGAAAACGGGTTTACAAATCTGCAGAGAATGGGTATTGGCATGTTCATCTCCATGCTTCCCATAGTGGCTGCTGCCTTGTTAGAGATAAATTGGTTGCATGCAAAACTAGGTCTGATTAACATAAATGTTGCAGTTCCACGGAGCGTCTTCTGGCAAATTCCCCAGTATTTCTTGGTTGGGCCTGCAGGGATATATTTCTACATCGGAAAGATGGAATTCTTCTACGATGAAGCACCTGATGCAATGCGAAGTTTCTGCACTGCACTGTCTCTGTTAACAACTGGAATGGGTTATTACTTGAATTCTCTTATGTTAACTGTTGTAACAGCCATTACTTCAGCCGGAGGAAGCTTGGATGGATACCGGATAATCTGAACGAGGGTCAGCTGTATAATTATTTCTGGCTTTGGGCTGGCCTCAGCTTCTTGAACCTGTTGGTGTTTGTTTATTGTGCCATGAGGTATAAATAGAAGAAAACTGCATAAGATGCTTCTCAAAGTACACTTTCACCACCCATTATTACTCGATTTTATCAGATTACCGCTGCAAAACCACTGTTACGCAAGTGTTATGTCATCAAGCTTCATAGAGTTTCGACAAACTACAGCAAAGTGTTTGTGCTGGACAGCAGCTGCTGTTTTGTGCCAGTTTCGACTTTTCTTCCCTTGTAAATAACTCAGCCAATGTATAGATGTAAGTAATTCAGTCAATGTCTAGCCTGACAGGTGAAATTGAAAGCAAGCATTTGCAGCTTCCTGGACTTTTTCAGGTCAGTCAGTGTCTCACGGAGATTAAGCTGCTACATCATCATGTAAAATTGTACACATTGGAATTGTGTTTACTTCTCAAAGTGTGCAGTTCCACACACATTGCACCTTGTAGACGTGTAGTTTCAACAAAATACAGCAAGGTGTTTGTGTTGCGTTTTGTTGAAGCTGCTGTTGTGTACCAGTTCTGTGCTAAAAGGGTCGAAATTTTCTCAACTTTCTAGTTCATTTCCTACTCCCCAAACTTTCCGGTCTGGTGGTGGCGGCCGTTGAATCATCCCTGACATTAAATTACTACATCAACATTTAAAACTATAGGTGTTGGAGTGACGACGACTCACATGTGAGGTGTGGGATGATATCTCACATTGGAGAAATAAAAGATTAAGACTAGTTTATAAGGTCGTGTGTTACTTCTTCTGTCGTCAATTGATTTTAGGATGAAAGCTCATCAGCTTGTGAGCTTGTCTTCCATGAGCGGGCCGATATTGGCCCTTGACAACTCATACATGGTATCAAAGCCCAAGGTTAGTCTTGGATCAAAGATTTGGTCCATGGATTTACCCAGTTTGGGAGGCGGCGAATTTGATTGAGGTTTGACCCCAGGTAGGGGCTTTGCGAATTAACCAGACTCAGGCAAGGGCGTTTGAAGTTTTTGAGTGTGACGAATTTAATGGGCTGACATGTGAGGGGGGTGTTGGAGTGACAACGACCCACATTTGAGCTGAAGACTGAGACTAGTTTATAAGGTGGTGGGTTACTCCTCCTATTGTCAACTGGTTTTAGGATGGAACGCCACCAGGTTGTGAGTTAGTTTTCCACGAGAGGGCCGATATTGGCCCATGACGACTCTACGTGTTTACCCCCACTGTGTTTCCCCAATCTTAAGTGGAACTATTCCACGTCAATTGTTATATCATGTTCCCCGAAGCACAATGTTTAAAAATAAAATGTTCAACGAAGTGAGGTGCACGTCACTCACTTTTAGTTCGGAACAGAACCGTTACTTCGCGTGGCGATTTTATGTGTTTTGAACATTGAATAAACAAATGAACAAAAAAATCGTCACACGAAATAGAGGGTTTGTACCGCAGAACGGCGATCCTTTGCCATTTCCAAAATTTTACGTACTCCCTCTGGTTCACTTTGATGTTTCACAATGAAAGTGGCACGTAGTTTTTTGTAGGTAATAAGGTGTGGTGGGAAATTAATGTGGGTGGGTCACAATCCATTAGGACTACAAACAACATAACAAATAAGGATACAAAAAGATCATTCAGAATTAGAGGGAGAATTTTATTTTGGCTTTGTATTATAGCCACACCTCACACATAGATACGATCATACGACACGTTAAGGGCAGAAAAGTGGGTGACGACGAGACCTACACTCTATTTTGTTAAATACTCCCTCCAATTCTGAATGATCTTTCTGTTTTCTTTTTGTGGTCCTAATGATTTGTGACCCACCAACTTTCATTTTCCACCACATCTTACTTTATATAATTTTATTGTGGAATATCAAATATAACAGGAGGGAATATGAAATGCTAAATTGAAAAGAAAAAAAAAAGTTGGGCAGACACACTCCTGCGTGGGATGGTAATTAATGAGTGCTGATAAACCAATCACTGTGATTGGGTGTACAGACTCAATCACAGGGGTAAAATAGTCCATTTTCCAATAAACCCAAAACAGTCCACCGCGCAACAGCCGCAACCACCCGAACGACCACCGGAACCCTACCCAACCCAGCCCCCACGCCCGTCGACAACCTTCCTGACGGCGTCCCACCTCCGGCTTCGCCGTAGAAGACAAAAAGACACCTTATAAGGACGGGGTATTTGAATGGGTGGGGTCAACCCCTTTGGGGTGAGGTGTTCTAAAATGGCCGGAAAAAGGGCTTAGGGTCCCACTTCCCGGCGCCGCTAACGCGGCACCTGAAAGTGGGGCCCTAAGCCCTTTTTCCGGGTTGTGTGGAGGAGTTTGATGGTGGAGGCGTGGTGGCTAGGATGGAGAGGAGAGAGAGGGGACTGAATAAGGGTAAGGGTGGGGAAAAGTTTCTGACCTTAGGATTTGGGAGATGTAAATGAATGGTAGGGATTTGTCCACCAATCCGTGATTGGCCCAATATTGTCAATTACAGTGATTGGTTTGGTGAAACTCGTAATTAAAGCGTGGAAATGGCAGCCTATGAGAAATGCTGAGTATTCAGCACACATAGTCACATACAAAATGCGAAAAGATGTCGCGATCAAGAACTACTATCGTACTATAAAAATAGGAAGAATGTCACAATCAAAACCCAAAAATGGGAATCATCCAATATTTTACGAAAAGTAGAAAAAAGATGAAGTGGTCCTTAAATAGCAGAAGAAGAGACACAATAACAGCCAAACCAATCACCTGTGAAACGGGTCGGGTTTGGTGGGTTATTATCAGAAAAATCACTGTTCCCCTACAGGTTTCGGGTCTGGTCAAGTTTTGACGGGTTTTGATTCATGGATGATGCAGTTGATCAACCCTTGCTTTCACAGGTTCATATTGCTATGACTAGGAGTATTTGTAACGTTTCTATAAATGTTGTTTTATATGAATTTGATAGTTTAATTTCTGAAGATTGTTGCTTTATTAGACAAATTAAACCATATGGGTATTGCACAAGCAATATATTTGTTATGGTAAATTGATTATGTTATGTATTGGGTTTAGATTGTTTTGTACTGTGTGTTTCGATTTGGACCATTTTGAATTGCGGATGTCAATTAGCGCAACTGGTAAAGTTTTTTCGGGATATGTTACGTATTTTGGGTTAGGGTTTGGAACTCATCTGCATCACTCTAATGTCTTTGGTTTGAACTTCGAACTTTGGATGAAGTGTGGACATGGCTCTTCTGTCATCCATTTTGACTTTTATTTCTTGTCTTTGTAATGGTGTTTTTGCTTTCAATTTTGCCAAAGTTCCAGTTTAGAGTTGGGTGCATTTATCTTGTCCGAGAAATTTTGTTGAAAATTTGCCCTATGAAGTGCAATATTGAATATGTCCTTTTAGGAAATTCAGTACTTTCTGTGAATAAAATTGTTTTTGATTGAAACTATGATGATTAGTTCAGTGTAATGGTTTTATTTATAGAACTAAAGGTGAGATGGTTGAGGGGGAAGTTTTGAATTAGGCCCCTTTGATGTAGAATTTTGACTGATGAATGCAAAACAAATGTGAAATTAAATGAATTGAGGAGGAGTTGTTTAAGCATCAAATGTGAAGCCTCAGATTGCTGGCTGTGGTACATTATGTCGTAAATTGATGCCTATTTCAACCTTTAATCTGAATCTTGTAAAGTTTACACAAGTTTCGTGGAAGGACTAGGAAGTAGGAAACCCGATATCTTTAACTAGGAACCTAATTCTTCTTTTTGTTGTGGTGTTAGCGAGTAGCTTAATCACAACTTATTATGTTCTCAGAAGGAGCACAGCGAACAATACGCTGGAGATGGATCTGTTGATTTTCAAGGAAATCCTGTTCTTAAGAGGAGAACTGGAAACTGGCGCGCCTGCCCTTACATTCTTGGTATATATCAGTTCTAAGAATTGTTTCAGCAACTTTGCTTGCTAAAACACAAAAGTCTGATGCTCTTTTTCGCTTCTGTGTACAGTGAATGAGTTCTGTGAGCGCATTGCCTTTCATAGTGTTGACACGAACCTCGTCAATTATCTGAGAAACAAATTGCATCTAGGAAATGTCTCTGCTGCAAGAACTGTCACCACCTGGTCAGGAACTTGTTACCTTACTCCTCTTATTGGAGCCTTCTTAGCTGATGCATACTGGGGAAAGTACTGGACAATTGCCGTGTTCTCCATGATCCACTTCACTGTAATTGCTTATTTTTATCTCTCTCCTGTTTTTACTAAAAATTTCCTTAGTTGTTTTATACTACTAGTATTAACCCAGATGATCATGTCCCAAGGGATTATCGATTCTGACCCTTTTAAATCTGATTCAGTAGGTGAAGCTTGGACGGCTACATTGTTGCGTAAACTGGTACTTCTAAAATTTAAGAAATTATCTCAGAAATACGAAGTAATCTGTAACCTGCATCCAAGGGAAAAAAATCCCACGACTTAACTTGTTGAATCTGGATAGTCTTGTGAACCCAATCACTTGATATTGTCTTTTAGGGTCAGTGTTGCACGCTTTCTTGGTCGGTACCATACTTTTATCTGTCATTTTGTTAGCTTCTTTTGTTCAGATCGTGCTGAAGCTGACTTCACTGTGAACAATTCAATAAATAACAGGACTCCCAAGTCTGTCGAAAACCGCAACATAGTGAGAGTATCTTCTGATGAACTTGTGTAATCTTGTTGAAATTTTTACTCTGCAACGGACTTGTCAACAACATCCTCAACCACCTAGTTATCTTGGCATACTGATAGGTTGAAATAGACTTAAACACCTCTTCTTCTCGCCGTGAAAAAAAAAAAAAAAAAAAAAAACACTTACCCCTACTCAGGTCCTCCTCTCATTTTATGTTGCTCCTATCTACTGTAGGGGATGTCTACTTTGGCTCTATCAGCATCTGTTCCTGCACTGAAACCTGCTGAGTGTGTGGGTTTGATTTGCCCTTCCGCCTCTCCATCACAGTATGCAATATTATTTGTGGGACTCTACCTACTTGGACTAGGGGTCGGAGGAATCAAACCATGTGTTTCATCATTTGGTGCTGATCAGTTTGATGACACTGATCCTTATGAAAGGCCAGGAAAAGTATCATTCTTCAACTGGTTTTACTTCTCTATAAGCATTGGTTGTCTTGTATCAAGTGTTCTTATTGTTTGGATTCAAGAAAATGTCGGATGGGGCGTAGGCTTTGGGATCCCTGCATTATTCATGGGACTTTCAGTAGCAATTTTCTTTTGGGGGACTCCAGTTTTTAGATTTCAGAAACCTGGTGGAAGCCCTTTAAAAAGAATATGCCAGGTGGTTGTAGCTTCATGTCAGAAGTGCAGATTGGAAGCTCCACAAGATGTCGGTCTTTTGTATGAAACTCTAGACAATGCTTCAGCAATTGAGGGAAGTCGAAAACTGGAGCACACTGAAGAACTCAAGTAAGGCCTCCTTACTTTGGCATCAGCCAGCTTCAGTTATGTGACCTCCGATCTCCCTTCCCCTTTCATCGATTTTCAATTATCATAATATTGGATGAGAATAACTAACGTACTATCATTTTACAAGTGCCGGACTAAGAAGGATGATGTTCATGATGCTTAACTACAGGTTCTTGGATAAAGCAGCTGTTCGGTCAGTTTATGAGAAAAACAGTGGTGATTTTTCCAACCATTGGAGATTGTGTACTGTAACACAAGTGGAGGAATTGAAGATCTTGATACGCATATTCCCTATATGGGCAACTTCTATCATCTTTTCTGCTGTTTATGCTCAAATGTCAACAATGTTCGTTGAACAGGGAATGGTCCTGGACAGAAAAGTGGGTAGTTCCTTCACTGTCCCTGCAGCTTTCTTATCAACTTTCGAAATCATTAGCATTCTCTTTTGGATAATACTTTACGAGAAGGCTATCATGCCTCTAGCGAGGAAGTTCAGTGCAAATGAGAGCGGGTTTACAACTCTACAGAGGATGGGTATTGGGTTGTTCCTCTCCATGCTTCCGATGGTGGCTGCTGCCTTATTAGAGATAAAGCGTTTGCAGCTTGCTGCGAAACTGGATTTGGTTGACAGAAATGTTGCAGTCCCGCTGAGCATCTTCTGGCAAATTCCTCAATATTTCTTGGTAGGACCTGCAGAGATATTTTTCTACATCGGAAAGATGGAGTTCTTCTACGATGAATCACCTGATGCAATGCGAAGTTTCTGCACTGCACTGTCTCTGTTAACAACCGCATTGGGGAATTACTTGAATTCCCTGATGTTAACTGTTATAACAGCCATTACTTCAGCCGGAGGGAAGCCTGGTTGGATACCGGATAATCTGAACCAAGGTCAGCTGTATAATTACTTCTGGCTTTGGGCTGGCCTCAGCTTCTTGAACCTGTTAGCATTTGTTTACTGCGCCACGAGGTATAAACAGAAAAAAACTGCATAAGATATGCACCCAATTGTTACTAGATTATACCAGATTTAGCACTGCAAAGTCACTGATACGCAAGTGTGTGTTGAACAGAAGTGGCTGTTTCTTGCCAGTTCTGTTTAAGACCCAAAAGTCGAAATCTGCTACACTTTTTTTCACTTCTTGATAGTTCAGTCAATGCATATGCACAAGTCCTAAACCCAGAAAGGCTACAACTTTCTACGGAGTAGTTTATTTCCCGGAACTTTTCCGGTCTGGTGCCGGTGGCCACGAAATCGAGACTGATTGAATTGATATAACAACATCAATAGAAAAGAGAAATTAATTAAGGAATAAATAGCGACAAAGAAAGATTGATTGATTTTTGTTTCATTTATACTTGGCCCCAAAAGATATACATCCATCCAATTCCAGAAATTTCCACCCTAAATTCCTAAAACTCCAAAACATCCCCAAATTAGCAACATTTCAGCATCACTCTAAACCCTAAAAAAAACCCCTCTTACACAGTAATACCGACAATTCTTCACACACTTACGCCCCTCCCCTTATAATTCTAACTAATAATCTCTCCTACACGTGACTCACTCAAATTTCTTGCTTCGCGATGACGATACCTCCTCCATCTCTTTGCTGCTGGTGTTCGTCGCAGTCGATAACCGGTGGCTGAAGAAGAAGCGCGGTGAACGGCATGTGCCAACCCACCTCAGCCGGCTGACCTAAATCGAACCGGTAGTTGGACAGAGGAAGCGGAGACTGCCAAGTGTTGTCGAAAATCGGGACAGCGCGTGCAACAGACGGCGACATTAACGAGGCAGTGGTGGAGGATTTCGCCGGAGAAGAGAAGTCCGTGACGGCTGGAGTTGTACCAGTACCGGTGGCAGCAATGATGGAAGGCTCAGCGTGACGGAGAAGCCACTCAATAGTCTCGCCGTCGGTACGGTGGCCTAACTCTCGCGTAAGCTGGAAGACACGCGCAGCGCAGAGTGCCGGCATGCGGACGCGGCGGCCACGGCCGTTGACTTTGGTGTGGCGATCCTTGGTGGAGGTGCGGCGGACGACGGAGAGCTTGCTGGTTGTGGTGGTGGTGGGTTTAGGTGGTTCAGAAGCGATAGTGACGGCGGAGGAGGAGGTGGTGGTGGTGGTGGGGGAGAAAGGGAGGTGGAAAGCGAGGGGAGAAGGAGTGAGTAGCGGCGGCGGTTGCGGTGGGTGATCGGAGGTTTCGGTGGACATTGTCGGTGGGGTAGGGTTTTTGAAAATTGGGGGAGATTTTTAGGGTTTGAGAGGAGTGAGAGAGAAGGAAGCGGGTAGAATTGAGGAAATTGGATTGTGGCGACCCCACATTATGAGGAGAGAGAAAGACTGCTTTGGGTATTAAAAAACAAATTTAATCAATATTAAATTGTATTTGTTGACGTATGTATAGACGGTTTGGGATGTATGGTGGGGGTTTAAGTTGGGCCCACTTTTTGAGTGACTCGTGTGTTCTCTTATCCACCTGTGTTCTGTGCACACACTCTTCGGTCTTCGATCTTCATTTTGATAATTTGATCTAAATGAGTTGATCGTGAATTTCAATTTTCTCGAAACAATAGGCAAGTCTGGGTGGTGATTTACGCTCCATAGATTGATTTTTACGTTCCACAAATCTGAGTTACAGTTCTCGAAGTGTAAAAATCACTATCCGATAAATGTGGGTGATTTGGATTTGAATTGAGAAGCATGTAATTGGAGTATAAATGTGTCCCTGAGTCTTGTAATTTTGGACTACTATTAAACCATGATCGGGCTTGGGCCACACCCGTACGGAGGAGAGAGAGTTCGTTTCATAAACCCAATGAGGTTCCATCCTAAAACCAATTGGCGATAGGAGGAGTAACTCCTTGGTTTATATACATATCAACTATCTCCTCTTTTTTCAATGTGGGACACTCATAGGTGGAGCTCACTTTAACAACTACCGTTCACATACTCGACAGTTAGTGTTTTTATACAACATGATGACTTAGCTAGTGGTATCTAAACGATACCTAGAAATACAACATAACTTAGCTAGTTAGTGTTTGTATAAGCTAATACGAGTAGATACATTACCTATTTATTTTTGTAACATGATATATTTTGCCTCAAACCTCCAAATAAACTTATATTTTTGTTCACCTGTAATTAGCACATTAATTCTTTGATAATGCACCACTTCAGATACGCCTCTCCCTCTTGGCGTTGTGCTTACACCACAAACAACAAGCACAATAGAAATTCATTTTGCATTTTAACTAGCTTTGTTTTATAACATCGAAATATACACCTTTAGTTGAACATTCCCCGAATCCTAACTCCACCACTGAGTTATAACATTTCTTTCATTTAGCATCTTCGTGCCCGACAACAATACTGAATCCAAAACTTTGAATCCATGTCCACTTGTGTCATTTCATAGACATAGATATACGACTATACGTATACCTGCTATTCAATTAAATCAAAGTGTCCCCGTGTCTTGTAATTTTGGATTACCATTCGCATGCATTCTCGTGGCTAGCGTTTTACTAGTTTACTGTTTTTACTTTTTAGCTTAATTTTCTGGACGATTCCAACCGCTCTTTCAACACCCCAACTGTTATAATTACTCTCCCTGTCTCTCACTGATCTCTCCTTAGTCCTCATCTCCTCTCACTCTCTTCTTTCAAAATTTTGATAAAACAACAGCGAAACTACTAAGCATTACAAGACTCAAGAGTTGTCTTTCTCTAAGGTACGTTTGTGACCTTACACATTTATTTTTTTTAATAAGTTGTAGTGTATTTCAAGCTTGTATAAGTCGAAATGAAAGCGTTAATCATAAGTTGAACTGTGATTTGTGCATGCCTTTGCCCTGTATAGTGTACTAGTATTACTAAACGAGTAGATAGTGTATATGTTATCACGAGTGCGTTTGCTCATGATCGCACTTATATTATCACACTTTATTTATAGCGGCAAAGTGGTCTCTCGATAAATTACTGGACGACCATCTTTTACTAAACTTTGTTATAATAACGGGGAAAATACACTACGTCAAAAATGGCCTTCAAGAACGGTTCCCTTAAAGCTAAGCAGAACGGTTGTAGAACCGTTCTCTAGACGACGGTACTTAAAGCCTAAGATAACGGTTATGAACATAACCGTTCTAAAAGATCTTTTAGAACGGTTTTTAACAAAACCGTTCTCATAGGTACCTTACCTTTTAGAACGGTTTTGTCAAAAACCGTTCTCTTAGGCCCTGCTTAAATTTTAAATTGCACTGCTGGCGCCATTTTTGCTGGGTACCTTTTAGAACGGTTTTTAAAAAAACCGTTCTCTTAGGCCTCGCTCGCGCCATTTTTTTGGGTACCTATGAGAACGGTTTTTGTGTGTTTTTTTTTTTGGGATGAATATACAGGCCTCCTATCCAGAAAAATTTGGCAGTCCGTCGTCAAAACAACGCGGACAGCGCCTATAACCTGCGAAGAAATGAGAAAAAACCATACCCATTCCATTCTTCTACTCCACAAATCATACCCATTCTTCTACTCCATTCTCATACTCCAAAATACAATAGCAATGTCCAGCACCATTTTCATCTAACAACTACTATATATTCAACAAATCCAAGTTCCCTGCCATCCTACAAAATCTAAGTTCTTTATCAACTACCATAAGCATGCAAGCTAAGGTAGTTAACTATCCGATACTACATATGACTAAATTACCTTATATACGCATGCTAAATGATGTCATCATCGTTTTGACCAACCCGAAGAACTATGTCGGCCAATATGTCTCGCACTTCATCAATTTCTTTATCGGAGTTGTATTGCGGATGGTCTTTGATAACATATTACAAAAGAACACAAAACTATAGTCAATAATCACAACCTATTGTGAGAGGATTCCAAATTCATTGTTGAGAAAAATCTAAATTTATGAAAGTTAGTAGTTTTTCATAATTATCGATTTGGGAATGAAATTTTTGCCCGTTTCAATTACTTCTTTCATATAGCGACACACATAGTAGCCACAATCCATTGATCCTAAAGGTTGTTGAGGGACCTACATTAAATCACGAAATAAAGTTAATTACTCCATATAAACATGTTTTAGATAAAAAAATTAATTGAAAAACAAAAGACAACAAGTTATTATGATTGATTTACCGTCACCACAGTCCATCTTAACTTTGAGGATTTTTCAAGACTCGCAAGAGGATTAGCACTATGGAATCTATTGTTGCTCCTACATACACATTATAAGTTTATATACATCACAAGTTCTTATCATATAACATAGTAGTAATAAATTCAAAATTAAAATAATAGATAATAATAAAACTTACTCGGCCAGTAGATTAAATAAGAATTGTGGGGGTTCATCTCTTGTATTGGCGGAATCTAACCAATAAACAATCCGTGCTCCGGGATTCACCACCGCAAGCATCCAATGGGCACTATAATTATAAAACAATAATATCACATTCATGGCCGAAAATAGACAAATAATCAAAATGTGTTATAAGAATGCAAAAGATACCTTTCATTATAAGGAGCAAAGAACAATTTACCACCACTTAAACATGAGGTACATTGAAATGCTTTTAAAATATAAGTCACACGTGTTTCGTTGCTTGCAACACTAATTGGGGACAACATACTTGGATCCAAAAACCCATAGCAATGAATTGTCCCATTTTGGGTGGCCATATTATGCAAGTACCTATATCATACAAATTGGAAATTTATGCATGTATAAAATGTGATAAATTTAGATTAGTATAAAATGAAAAGATAAGAACTATTGTATGCAAATTCTTTACCTCATGAATATGATCATATGAGTAGATTGAATTTCGTCTTGAAGACACCATTCTTGCATCTTTTCCCAACCAACATATGCTGTTTGCTCATTGTGGGTCACATGTTCAGGAATAAGAATCTCCTTCATTTCATTCTCCGCCTTCATTTTCAAAGACTCTCTCCAAAGGTTTTTTTATCAAAACTGTTCTCGCGACCTTCTTTTTCTGCTCAACAGTCAACTTCTGGATTTGATCATGAGTAGGTTTGGAGCTGGAGGACGGACGAGTTTTCTTGGATGGTTCTTCCGCCGCCTAATAACAAATAATGAAACAAAAAATCCATAATAATAAATGACTTTAACCTATCAACAAATTTAAAAAAATTATAATCATGACAAACGTATAGAAAAATGAATATAATAAAATTACCTTATAATATTCTTTGGGATAAATATATGCAATAGGCCATATAGTTCGGATGTTTACGGCTTGACTAACAAAAGCTAACTCTGAGTTGGGATATGGCAATGGTTCATGTGGCACGATATCTTTGAGTATGATCACTTCCTTACAGTTATCGGGTAGAGGCATGCAATGTACACGGATGGAAATCGTGCTTCTTGGATCATGATTCCTAGCCTTCCCCTCCGCCACTATGTCTCCCGTTTTCGGCGATAAAAATAGACACTATGTCCATTCCTAGAACACAATTAACATGTACATCTCAAATCAATATTATAAAACAAAATTTACTTTTCTTACGATAATATATGAATAGATAAATGAAAATTTTACCTCATGCCCGGGATCTACAAAATTATGAGATGTTTTTGGAATAACAATCAGACTACTTTGTTGAAATTGCATATGGGGTGGAGTATGATAATCAGCTTCATCCTCTTGATTTTGAGGAGTTTTCGAGTTAATACCGGCTACTTCTTCCTCCATATCATCACGATTTCCAGAAAATTGAGAACTAACCGGAAAAACTTTAGATAACAACTCCATTTGCACTTGACTAAGCACACCATCACCCATAGACATAACAATTTGCCCTAACATATCGACCTTATTTAGAGTTGAATTAAGCTTATCTTGGGTAACATGAAGTTGTTCTTCCAACTTAAGTTCCGCACTCCGTTTTTTTGTTTACCAAAGACATCGGAAATGGTGAGACTTGTAGGCATCCCTAGAACACGTCCAGGATGGTCACGCTTCTTAACCGCACTTGCCAAAATATCATTTCGGCCTTCGACCTTAATGACATTGAAAAGAAAGGATAGTTATAATTAACAAAATAAATAAATAAATAAATAAATAAATATATATATATATATATATATATATATATATATATATATATATATATATATATATATATATATATATATATATAGTATCGAAGATGAGCCTTTTAATGAAGCGATAATATAGTGACTTACAATCTCCTCATTGATTCCGATATACCCTTTTCGAGACCCATAATATAGTGATTTCTTCTCTTTAATATTGACAACTCCGCTCTTGCTTTTTTTCTTGTAAAAAACAAATTAAAACAAAACGTAATAAGTAAATATGAGCAAATAATATAAATAAAAATGATCTAAATTATCAAAAATAGGATGATTCAATTTTGCAAACTTACTAGAAATACATCGGAGGTATGATACTCAACAAAGTCGTCCCATTGTTCTTGAGTGATTTGCTCATAACAATAAGGTTTCACCTTATTTATTCCTAACCTCTTTGTGTGTTTCTTGTCTTCCTTGTCATATATATACATATGATGGATGTGAAGGGTACATCTCCATCTTTTGAAATGTTTAGCGGCCTCACATAGAATCCAATGACCTTTACGTGCGTCAGGAACAAAGAAAGCACCCTACATAATGCAAATACAATTACATATCATTAAAAGTTAATGATAAGTCATATTTAATAGCTACTATATATATTATATTAGGTAAAAAAATGTTTCTGACTTACTTCAATGTCTTCACATATTCGCCTCACGGTTGCTTTGTTTAGGTCTTTCCATTTCCTCAAATTGCAAGGCACGTGTCTACGAGTAATTATACCTATCCAAGAACTGAAATTGGAATGGTGTGTCCCCATAGGAAGTAACCGATCCTCACTCCACTCCAAAAGAATAGGTCTCTTCTCTTGTAAGGCCCTCGCACATTGCAAAAGCACACTCGGACCTCTCTCACCTTTCGACTCACCTCCATCATCGTTAGTGCTACCACTTGATTTTCTCCTTCTAGTCGTCATCCTTCAAGTTATCAACCTACAAACACATTAACATTGACAATTTTATTAGATAGAAAAATAATAATTAAAATAGCTAAAAAAATCATGTGATAATGAACATATAAGTTCATAACTAAAAATGATGATAAATTAAATTAAATAAAAGTAAACTACGTACATCTCTACTCACACGTTTATTAGATTGTGAAGTTGAACCTCTTTTTCCGTGAACGGAATCGACATCTACCCAAGCTCCTTCAACATGATCGTCACGTACGTATTCCAATGAATCATTATTATTAGATTCATCAACGAGTATTGGAGAATCTAAACCCTTGAATATTGATTCATCTTCGTACTCGTCAACCTTATGTCTAGCTTTAGTAGATAAAACAACCGACCATTTTTTATCACAAGGATCAGTGACATAAAATACTTGTACAGCTTGGGAAGCCAATATGAACTCTTCATCTCTATAACCGACTTTTTCAAAGTTCACCAATGTAAATGGCCCATCTTTTTTACACCATTATTATTGTCAACCCATTTGCATCTAAATATGGGAATCCGAATACATTGGTAAAATATTTCCCATATCTCTTCGATTCTCCCATAATAGAGCATAGAAGCTTTTTTTGGATTCTTGTCTTTTGCACTAGCAAAGTGCAATGCCACTGATTCAAGAGATACACCACTATTTTGCATTGTACTTTTAGCATCTTGAGCTACAGTATAGAATGTGTACCCATTAATTGCATAGCCAGAATATGATGACACTTGTGCACTTGGGCCAAAACACAAAGTAAAGAGATGATCGGAAACATAGTTAGGGTCTTCATTCAAAATTTCATTCTTGAACCAAGTACCAAACTTCCGATGGTGCTCTTGCTCTATCCACATTTCACTTTTGCTCGGATTGTTTTCCCTCACATACAATTTATGGTTCTCGAAATAAGCAAGAAGGTCCTCGTCAGGATCATTGTTTAGAACATAAGTATGGACCATATGTTTTTCTTCAGAAGTAAGCTGGATGTTCTTGTGACCACTGATCCCTTTACCTTCCATTCTATCAATGTGACGAGGCTTAGGTAAACCGATACGTTCAGCATTCGACAAAAACTCATAGCAAAAAGAAAGCGCCTCCTCAATGATGTAACACTCCGCAATACATCCTTAATTCCGGATAAGCTTTATTGGTTGTATAATCTTTGTAAATCTTCATGAGTCTCTCAAAAGGATATTGATATCTCAAATATATCGGACCACATTCTTTCACCTCTTTTACCAAGTGAACAGGCAAATGAAACATAATATCGAAAAAGGAAGGAGGAAAATACATTTCAAGCTGACACAAAGTGAATATAACACCCTCTTCCAAGGCGTCCAATTCCTTAACAGAAATCTCTTTACTACAAATGGCATTAAAGAACAAACAAAGATTCGTTAGAGCACAACGAACTTTCTTGGGCAAAATAGAACGGATAGCCACCGGCAACAATTGTTGCATTAGCGTATGACAATCATGAGATTTCATACCTACAAGTTTCAAATCTTGCAAAGAAACTCGACTACTGATATTAGATGAATACCCTTCCGGAACTTTAACTCCTTTCAAGCACTCACAAAATGCTCTTTTCTCTTTTTTTGAGAGAGTATGGGCAGCCGGAGGTAGAAAGTATTTCGACCCTTTCAATTGTGGTTTCAATTCAGTTCTTACCTCCCATAATGCAATCATGTCATTCCTTCCTTGAACGGTGTCTTTGGTCTTCGAAGGAACATTCAACAAAGTACTAACTAGAGCTTCACACATGTTCTTCTCTATGTGCATAAGATCAAGAGAATGTCTAACACACAAATCTTTTCAATAAGGGAGTTCAAAGAATACAGATCGCTTCTTATACCCAATTGTGATTCTTTGCTGGTTTTTAGACTTTTTACCTTTCTTGCCATATGTGATTGGTAGGTCCTTGACTTTATCGTAGACTTCTGATCCAGACAACCTCCTAGGACGCGGCCGGTGCTCGGTCCGTCCATTGAAAGCTTTCTTAAATCTACGATATCTATGATTTTCACATAAAAACCTACGATGATCGAGATAAACATTTTTGTTTGCTTCTTTGAGACGAATGATATCAGCATCGTCCTCACATATAGGGCAAGCCTTACCCCATTTCACACAATATCCCGAGAGATTTCCATAAACAGGAAAATCTTGTAAAGTGTTGAACAATAATGCTCTTAACTTGAATGAATTGCCTGCATGAGCATCGAAAACCTGCACACCTTCATTCCACAACAATTTTAAGTCATCAAGAAGAGGGGCCAAGTATACATCAATGTCATTTCCAGGTTGTTTAGACTCGGATATCAACAAAGACAACATCATATACTTCCGTTTCATGCATAGGTATGGAGGCAAATTGTAAGTCACCAATATCACGGGCCAAGTGCTATGAGTACTACTCAAATTGCCAAACGGATTCATCCCATCGGTGGACAAAGCAAGGCGTAAGTTTCTTGGCTCTTTACTAAAATCAGAATATTTGGAGTCAATAAACTTCCACTGAGCTCCATCTGCCGGATGCCTCAACTTACCATCATTTTCCCTATCCTTTCCTGATTTATGCCATGTCAACCACTTTGCATCCTCTCGATTTGTAAAAAGTCTTCTAAATCTTGGTATTATAGGAAAATACCACAACACTTTGGCCGGAACCCCATATCGATTCTCCTTATAGCGATAAGCACCGCAAATAGGACAATTGATCTCATTCTCGTAATCATTGCGATACAAGATGCAATCATTTGGACAAGCATGTATCTTTTTATAGCCTAAACCCATTGAAGCCATCATCTTCTTTGCATTATATGTACGAGTAGGGAGGGTATTCCCTTCGGGCAGCATATCATTCAACAACTCTAACAAATCAGTAAAACTTTTATCACTCCACCCATTTGTCGCTTTTAAATTAAACACACATCCATATCTTGCTCTATATCATTCGCATGTACTTGTTGAACAAAAGTCTCATTAACATTCACATTAACATTAACATCTTTGTGAACATTAGAATGAATACTAGGTTCACCACCACCATTTGATTCCCCGTGAAAAACTCATCTCACATAAGCCGAATCAAACTCTGACTTTCTCAAATGTATCTTTACAGTTTGCCAAGAAAACCACCTCATATTATGGCACTTCCAACAAGGGCAAGACACATTCTTTAGATCTTTACAATTTTTTTCAACAAATGCAAAGAATCTTAGAATTCCATCTTCATATTCTTTGTCACTTATCTTTGATGTTGTTATCCATTTGCGATCGTCCAAATCCATATCTATATATAGTCATAAATTAACATAAAATTCACCGCGTCATTTGTATTAATACAACAATCGTTTCAACTTACTATATCGATAAGTAGACATATATGCAATGCCATTTTTGAATTAGTGGTTTACCTAGCATAACTAATTAAACAATTTAATCACCTAAGAGAACACAATTTTGCAAAACCGTTCTCTTATCCTATCATACTCACAAAGCGACAAATTTGAACAAAAATCCAAAAAACAAATACATATACAATAGTCATATATATGAGAACGTTTCTTCTAAGAACCGTTCTAAATCACAAACACCATATCAACATATGATGGGCAACCTACATATATAGTCTAAAGTTCTTCTACTTAATTAACCTAGCTAAAACCTAACTAGCTACTTTAATTTATAAATTAAAGAACAAAAAGCTAGATAAAAAACTTACTTGCTATTGAATTATAGATTGATAATTGCCCAAATCGCAGGGTGGAGTCGCCGGAGTATTATCGCCCAAATCGAAGTCCGGTCGCCGGAGATGGTTGCCCCAATTTGTAGTAACAATCTTCAACAACTCAATTAGGGATAAAAATCGAGAACCTAGCTTGAGAAGAATAACTTTGAGAAGAATAACAATACTAATAATGAATTGGGTAATACATTATATAAATTATTGATTGCAAATAATTGAGATTTTTTTTTCTGGGTTGAAGTCAGTCGTCGTCGTAACGCCGCTGGTGAGTTTTTTTTTTTTTTTTTTTTTTTTTTCTGGGTTGAAGACAATCGAAACAGAAAAAACAGAATGAGGATGAAAGGGGGCTTTTTTTAACCCTGCCTTTTAGAACGGTTTTCAACATAACCGTTCTAAAAGCCCACCCTTTAAGAACGGTTTTGGGTACAACCGTTCTAAAAGCTTTGGTCTTTTAATTGACACAGGCTTTTAGAACGGTTTTTACCCATAACCGTTCTTAAAGATAGTTTTTTTTTTTTTCACTCGCTTCGACTTTAAGAACGGTTATATTGAGACCCGTTCTGAAACATCTTTTAAGGACGGTTTATTAAAATTCCGTTCTCTTACGTAGGTTCTAGAAGACCATTTTTGACGTAGTGATACACGAATAATGTATTTATACGAGTATGAATTATTATGTTGTTGTAGGTATGGAGTTTGTGAAGTTTTGCCTGTGGAAACATGGCCAGATAATATCAATCGTGAGCATGTTTACTGTGTTTCTTTTAAGGGATCTAAATATTTGACATATGTAACGAATAAGTCCGAGTTGATTTCTGAGGTTGTAAGTGAATGCACTTGATAGTTCAATCAGAGCCATTGGATTAGATGTCATGTTTGAGGACGATGAAACTCCTATTACGCTAGTGATGTGTGTTGGGAACACTTGCTTGATATACAATTTGTCTTCGGAACAACCTCATCAACCCGATTTAGTAAATTTCCTAGTTCAAAACTCGAAATTTGTGGTAATGGCCGATAATGTGACTCAAAAACTCGAAGCCCTTCAGAGAGGGCATAGCGAGTTTGTGATTGCACATTGTATTGATTTGTGTAACTTATATGAAGACCTAGACTATAGCCACATTAATCCGAGTATGGTGGTGTCAACATGTCCAATTTGGTCACAAGCTTATTTTGGATTGGGATTTTGCTGAACTTGAAGGGATGCGGTCTGGATGGAGAGACGATTGTTTACCTAGTGACAACGTGAAATATGGTACATTAACTGCTGCTTGTCGTTACGAGCTTTTGATTGATATGTTCCGTTGTATGCCTACACATGTTGAGTGGTAGACACTGTGTTATCTTTTGCGAACAAAGAAGAGGAATGTATCCCATGAAACGGCTTTCTAGTATCGTTATTAGGATGTGTGTATCTTTCACGATTTGGTCTTGTTCAATCTATTCGAATGTTGTTTATTTTCGTTTCATTTAATTTGAGCAAGCATCATATACTAGAAATTCGCATTTTCATTGTTTTCGTTTCTGTTGTTTGTAAGCAGCAGTGAGCTTCAATTGCTTTCATTTTACTAACCAAACGTCAACAAGAACGTTAACAGATAGAGTACTTTTATAAGATCTATTACCAACTATTCTACAGCAAAAGTGTAGTTCCGAATTTTTATTTTCACATCGCTTTTGAATACCCACGTGGTGAACTTCCAGTTTAGCTTTCTCGAACACTCATACCCACTGTCTAAAACGAGTTTAACAAGCTTTCTCCTTTATAAGAGCACAAGAGTAGAAGTCATATCTTCAAACTTATGTTAAGTTACATGTATTCAAACGCAAAATAATTAATCTATTACCCTTATTTCTCATCGTTTCAAATCAATTAATCGATTACTAGAACTATATTATTGGTCATCGATTAGAAACCATTTCATCAGGATTTCAATTTAGAAATTTCAATTCTCCAATATCAATGTCCAATTGTCCACACCATAGCACCATCCAACATCCAAAAATAAAATAACGTTTAAAGTCTAAACGCGTAACACCACGTCAACTTTATTATCGTAAAATCGTAAATATAAACCAAAGAGGCAAAGACTGTGAGGCCAAGAAGACCCAAACCATCCCAACAGAAGAAGAAACCCCTCATAGATCAGGCGCACCCCCAAATAAACCCAATTCAGAGGAGGAGAGAGAAAGACAGGAAAATGGAGGTGGAAGGATCATCGAAGAAGATGATAGCGACGCAAAGAGAAATGGTGGAGAACAAGGTACCATTGGGATACAGAGACCAATGTGCACACCTTCTAATCCCGCTCAACAAGTGCAGGCAGAGCGAGATGTATCTTCCTTGGAAGTGCGAGAACGAGCGCCACGTGTATGAGAAATGTGAGTATGAGCTTGTTATGGAGCGTATGCTTCAGATGCAGAAGATCCGCCAACAACAACAACACCAACCCCAGTCTCAGACCCAATCCATCCCTCTTGTTCCCAAGACTGCTAATGCTTGATTTTCATCGAAATTTTTATGGGTATGTTTTATAAAGTTTTCATCTTTTTTTGGTTTTTCTTGGGCTTTTTTTTTTGTTTGTTTGTTAATTCTAAGTTTTTTGTGTGAATTTTATGGTTTAATCAATTGGGTTTTCTTTGTTTCATTGATTTGTGGGACTTTTTGGTGGATTGGACTTCATTTTGTTGTTAATTTGATCAATTAATTTATGTGGGATTTTTGGGAATTGGAGAGTGCATCTTTATTTAGTTGATCTGATATGTTTTTAAGTTTTTTTGAGTAATTTTGATCAATTGGAGGTTGAATTTATCTGGGTTTTGCTGGTATTGATGCATTTTATTTTTGGGGATTCTGTTTTTTTTTTTTTTTTTTATTGTGGTTAATAGATTGGATATACTGACCGATTTCTGTAGCTTTGATCGTGCGAATCTGACGTCTTTGTTGGGGCTAGATTGCTGGTTATATTAGTTGGTTGGAGGATGGATTTCTTTCATTTGCCAAGTTAGAAGGGATGTGTTGGTGTCTAGGCGTGTGTGTGCGCGCGCGCTTAGGTGTGCGTGCGAGTTCTTGTACTGGAGTAAGGGGGTCCAATTCCTTATACATGAGATGCAACATAATGCGAAACCTTGTTGTCTAGAACTTGAAAAGAATGCAAGGAATAACTGAAGTCAAACTTTGTGCATCATTGTCTAAAAGATATTAACTGTTCCTGCAAACCTGCCATTTGTAGCCCCCGGTGACCGGTAGTACAAGACCTGAGATACGATTATAGCTGATGTAGGTATCTGCAGCTACCTCTCTGAGACTGATTTTGGGGCTTATATCTTCAGCTACCTCATATATACGAGTACCATATAAGAGGGATTGAGGGAAAGTAGCCTATGCTTTTGTTGGCTTCAATTAATCCTTTTCTTTTAGCCTTGTAGGCCTTGAGACTTGACTGCCGTGAATCGATCCCTAAGGATGCTAGATAGTTCAGCTGGTTATTTTTATTATTGGAAATTGTTAAAAATATAAACTGCCATGACTGGGGACTCTGTTTGAGCCTATTGGGATTCCCTTTTAGATCACTCCTTCCATAAAGCAAAGGTGACTCTTGAAATTTAGGCTTCCAAATAAATTATTTTGGACATAAAGCATAGTACAATTACATTCTTGATCTCCCATAATGTGTACTCTCTAAGTCTCTATCTATAACACAGGTATCTTAGTCTTAAAAAATTTATGGTTCTTTGGTTTGGCAACATCACGAGTCCGATAAACTTTCATTGTATCTGAATCATTTGTTTCACATCTGCTAGCTTTATGCTTTGAACTAGCTTGCATTTTGTACTTTCCACACGTACAGAAGTAGGATTCAGCAGAGCAAGTTTTTCTTTTCATCCATGTTGTAATTATCCGTCTGTTGTCTTCATCAGCAGAGCAGCTCAAGCAGCCAAGTTTCTGTCTCTATTCTTTCTTATTTTTTACTTGTCTCCATTCTCCCATGGAAAGAGAACATGAGTTTCTTGGGTCTTCACTTAAGGTGTGAAAAAATGTGTCAGCTTTTGATCCTCTTTTTCCATTGTCTGTTTTTGATGAGAGGTTATGGACAATGTTAAGATCAAGGGGGCTTCAGGAAAGTATTATCAACTTCTTTTCATCAATAAAACAAGTGTGTAATTCTTGAGTCTGGAATGCATCCAAAGGCTGAATAGTGAATACTGCTAGTCTTAATTACTGAGATTGTGTTCCCTATTTAAGTGAAAAATGTTTTGGAGTTGTATCTTGATGTTTGATAGAGTATGTAAGTTGGTATATACACTTGTCCTGTACTCCTGTTTAGTGGGAAATATTGTTATAACTAGAATTGAGTGCTTAGGGATAAAGACACGCTCTTCAGAACTGCATCCATTTTGAATTCCAGTTGCCATTGGAATTCATCGCTTTTTGCTAGTATCATTTCATTTTATTTCAAAGGTATGCTTGTGGGGGGGGGGGGGTTGAACTAGCTTTTTCATGATCTCTTTCCCCTGTACTCAACTGATCATTAAAGAAAATGTACTGAACATCAAGATGAGGAAGTACCTCTGGAGGTTGGAATGCTCAAGTAGTCCAGGTATTACTAATTTTAGAACCTCATTTGTAGTTGGCCGGGCTCTTTAGGGCAATTTTGTAGACCTGGATCTGCTTTAAGCCTAGTTATCTGGTATGTGTGGTAGAGGATAGTGGATCTGTATCAGACTTCTTTGTTCACCATGATGACACATCACACAATGACACACATGTACTTGTGGCAGAGGTTGATTGGTATCAAATTTATGGATTTGAGTATGTCGGAGTTTAAGAAATAAGCGAAGTTACATTGGAAATGTGCACCGTTGATCAAGTGTTGGTGTGTTGGCAAGTTCCCACTATTTTCAGTCGAGCTCATCGTACGGACTCTGTCTTGGGCATATGGGCTGTATTTGGATGCTTTTTGGATATTGAATTTGGCCATGATAAGCGGAGTTGGGTCGTTTATGACTTGTCATTGTAATCTTTTGAACTAGGTGGAATTCTTGTGCTCTTGACTACTTTAAAAGATTTAATCAAGACATAATTCTCCCAAGCAAGAGAAACAGTTTTTTTTTTTTTTTTGGGATAAGTTACTAATCTCAAGGGGTCATTAGGGGATCCGACATCATAGGAACCTGACTCAACAGCTAAAACGGGCATTAATCCATCAGGATCTCTACAAGGGGACTTATCACCACAACGCCTCTGAATAAGACTACTTGAGGTTGTGTTCTATCGACTATTGGTCTCTTTAGAAGTTCCCTTTTCATGTTATTGAATATGCCACATGGGTGAAACTTGAGTTAAGATCACAAATCTGGGGTCGGCTACCATGAGTGATGAGTCATCATCTGAAACTGTCATACATAAGCAATAAGCCCATCTCAAAACCCGTGATCTCATTAACCAATCATATCCGCAAACTAATTTTGCTCTACTTTTCTTGACATCATAAGATGTGGCTTGTTTTACGCTGGCCGCCACAAACCTACCGCAACTCATCCTCCTCATTTTGGGAATAAGGCTTGGATGTTGTTATTGTTGTTTTCTTGAAATCACATATCATTATGTGGTACACGATTTGCATTTTTTTATTCGTTTTGAAAACCATGACACAACAAAAATTATGTACTCATGTTCTCTTTGGAAGTTTCCAGCAGGGATGACCCATTTATGTATTTAATAGTATTGGAAGGCAAATCTTGAAGGTTTATTTTAACTATATTCTGGAAAATTAGAGCTTCGCTGTAATTTTTACTTTAATAGTGGATGCATTCCAGAATGGAAGATCATACCATTCCTTAGGCATGTTTCATAATCCATAAGAATTGTTGCTTACATATCTAAGTGAAAGTCTAAGATTCAGATATTAGTTCAATGTTTTGTGAAATCAAGATAATTTTGGGGTGATTGGTCATTTGGTTGCTGGAGAGATGTGAGGAGACTAATAGGGTTATAGAATTCCATTTGTTCGTTTTCATGGGACTAAGAGGAGAAGGTAGTGAGTGTACACATTGTGGAGGCTCTTTTTCCTTAGGTGATAGATGATATCAATTAAAACACCATAGGGGCGGTGCCCATATTCAAAGAGAGAGTATGGACTATGGAGACTCTTCTAAAGTCGATGTAGTTTTTCCTTCATCAGCCTTTTTAAATTAGCAAAAATTGTAATAAAGTTTGCTGGAAAAAGCTTATGGGAAACTCCTAGTGTGATTACGAGTATTGAGGTAGGAATCTGGTGATTGCTCCAAATCCATAGGTTGAGGGTTCGAGTCCTTGTAGGATGGTAGACATATTTTGAGTGGCTGACCTGCAAGAAGCAGCTATTGGGTTCCTATCTTGGCTAACAATAACGAAGCTAAATTATGCTGTGGACTTGTGGTCTGTTTTTTTACAAGACTCCTGGAGATTCAAGGGATTAGCATACATAGAAGTTAGAACTGCTGTAGCAAAAAGCTTCCTTCGAATCCCTCTCTTTCCGTACTTTGACCTAATTCAAGAACATTCGAAATCAAAGATAGTAGTTTTCTTACAAATCATTATTTCACTAAGCTCCTTGTCATTTGATACGACCACCGTATTTTCCTTTCAAGGATTTCAGGAAGTGTAATCTCGTTTTACAATCAGACTTGTGATCTGGCTTGTGTGTTGTCCGTATGACCAAGCACCGGAGTTCAAAGCATTATATATGCCTTGGCATAGGAGTTCTGCACTTCTGCATATAACTGAGATGGGTTATAGAGGTGAAACGTAGCACCAAAGCATCTCTTTGTGTTATGAACTTTGTTGGGATTTGAAAGGGATTGCTACAACATGTTAAGTTAGACCTAGCTTCATGTAACCAAGGTCATTTGTCGAGGTGGCTTACTACGCCAATTTGTGAAATGATCATCATTATTCGACTTAAAATGAGTATGCCAATGTGTAATATGGTCCCTATCTTACCTTCCAAAAATGAAGCTACATTATATTCTTTTTTTTGGGGGGGGGGGGGGGGGTATAAACCAGAGCTCTTTGGAAACTCTAGGGATTAGCATGCATAGAACTGCTGAAGCAAAAAGCTTCCTAAAAGTATGGTAAGGGGCCGTTTGGTTTGAACAAGGGAAAGGGAAAGGGAATTAGAAACGGAAAGGAAACCCCCCAAATACCCCTATGTGTGTGGTTGGTTAAAAGAATCAATCTGATTCATGGACTTCACTTTCCTCTTTTCTTTCTTCTTCCCGGCTGTCCACCTCCTATTTTCACATCCATGCCCTCCTCGTACCATCTGACCTCATCCCTCTCTCTCTCTCTCTCCTCCATCTCCATTGTCGTGCCTACCAGCACCATCTACACCAGAGCCCCACCTCATCAATACGCCCTTCCTCCACCGCATCCAAGCTATATATTCACAGCTACCATCGTCCTCTCCGACCGGCGACCGCCACTTTTGTACTTCCTCTCTTCATCCTTCCTCTCATCCAGATGTCAAAGAGGTGGTCGTTCTAGACTTCTAGGGATGTTGAAGGTGGAGAGGTGGTGATGTACGGTAGCGATTGAAATGGGTTTATGGTGGTGGTTTTTTATGGATGGTGTTACTGGGTAGGTTGCATATGGAAGATGTGCGGACATGCAGCGTTGGGTTGTTGGTGGTGGATGGGTGGTTTTGTGGTGGTGTGATTGATGTTGATGGTGATATATGCGGTGGTTGTGGTGGTCAAGGGTTGTTTTGTGAGTGAGATGTGAAACCCCAAAAGTGGGTAATTATCAAAACCCTGGGGGATGAGGGAATGGAGATTGAGGGTTTTGGGGTAATCCATACAAGGAAAATGGGTAATGGAAATCACAAAAAACATCAACCAAACATTCACAAAGGGAATGAAGGATTAAGGTTCCCTTTCCCTTTCTTGAACACCCCCAAACAAACGCCCCCTAAGTATAGTATTCTTTGCAATTCATTATTTCACTTAGGTCCTTGTCATTTGATTGTGCTCATTGCCACCATATTTTCTTTCAAGGATGTCTGAGAAAATTGGATAAATCTTTTCTATCAAAAGTCATGGTGCAACTTCAGGAACTAATCTCGTCTTATATTGTACTGGATAACATAGCACCAGAGCTCAAAGCATTAGATATACCTCGGCATAGGAGTTGTGACATACAATTGAGATGGTTATAGAGGCCAAACGTAGCTCCAAAGCATCTCTCCATGTTTTGAACTTTGTTGGTATTTGAAATGGATTGCTACAATATGTTGGTTAGACCTAGCTTCATGTATCCAAGAAGGGCATTTGTAAAGGTGGCTTGCTACGCTAATTTGTCAAATCCATCATTGTTCCACTTAAAATGAGTAATGCTAATATTTAATATGTGTGAGGATCAAGGTCGGCCTAGTGGTTAGAAACGAATCCTAATATCCCCACCCCCGCAGCATTAGCTGCTCCTATGTACCAAAATGAAAAAGATGTTTCATATGTGTCCAAGTGTCCAGTATCTACTTGAGGGAAAATGGACGAAGCACACTACTCAGCTCCCCCAATCTTTTTTGTTGGTTTCTTAAATTCAGTTCCATTTTTAAAAGCAAGTTAAAACAAGTAGAACTTAGGACTCTGAAGATATGACATTTAGTTTAATTCAGAATTATTAAAGTCAAGAAATCTTAGTGGTGAGATGTTGGTTTTGTTTAGGAACTCTTTTGCAGCATATTGATCCAGAAATGTGAAGGGTAATTTCTGTGCAGTTTTTGTATATGTTAATGGTGGGTTGGTGACAGTGGTGGTTTAACATCAAAAAATTGTGTATTCATCTGTACACTAGAGCCAGCAAATGTTGAGATGAGGTATCTCACTGTATCAGAGCAAGCTATCATGGCATCCCATGTCGGTTTCTACTTTCTGCTTGTCAATAAGGTGGGAAGTTGGGAATTCAGAGGTATACACAGCTTTATCAGTAGTATTGCTAGAAGGCTAGTACCTCTACCCAAGATTCCAGACTCATACATCTTGTTGATTGGAAACTAGAAGTTCTAATTATGTTGGTGCTAATCACAGCCACTTCATTTTGTTCTGATAATCTATGTTGCTGAGCTATCTGCTGTGTAATTTGTTATCAATAACCTGTGGGAGATACATAGCAATTCATTAAAAGTTATATCTACTACATTTTTTCTTTCTTTTTTTCTTATTTTGTTGTGGTCAAAAGTTAAAACTACAAGGCTCTTTTCTTCTAGATGTAAAAGTAAGGACACCAATGTGACATTTTCTGAAAACTGGACTTCTTGTTACATGTAGTTGGTGATACTTCTGCTGTTTTGCACTAACTACGTATAGTTCAGTGTCGTTTAGCTTTGATGAGCCTTGTTGTCCTTGTCCATGCTTTTGGTATGTGTTGCAAGGCTAAACCTCCTTTAAAATGTCTAGAAGCTCATGTAACCATAGGTGCAGAGCTTTCATCACTGACTTCCATTTCTCACAGCGGCTATATTTGTATCTCGATTGACTTGTTTATCCTCTTTCAACAGGTTGCTCGCGTTGCTGTAATCATCTTGCCAGAGTATTGTATTTGCTGTGCTGCTTGGAATTATTTCCATGCCAAACTTGATCAAATTGACTGTACTTTGTTTCCTCTCAATCCATGTTGCAATAAATTCATGTTTGTCGTGGATATTCATCTTAAGCTAGTTTCGCCTCCCAAATGTTGAAGGTACACTCATTTTCTCAGCTCAGTGATGTTTTTATACTCTAAAAGGGCCCGATACATGTCTTATAATGTCCTTTGTAACTTAAACCCGTTGAGATGGATCCGGGTGCATGTCCAAGTTTCGGATTTGGCTATGAGCAAATTTCATGTTTCTGATTAGAAATGAAGTCTCCCAAGTACCCATATGTGAGTGTTGATTGACCGTCACAAAGTCCGGCGGGCCGTCTCTGCATTAGTTCTGATGGCTCGTTCTTTGTGCAAATAGAGAATAATGTATAGCATCAACCTCACCTCCACTTCCATCCACCAAAAAGAAATGAAAATAGAATGTTTATTGACAAGGATGATGAAAGAAAACGAAATATTGTAGGGGCAGATTATCAAAAATTTCACTGTCGGAAAACAAAATGTTATGTTTTCTGGACCCAATAGACACTTATTAAGAAGAGGACCATTCTTTCATGGGTTATCATTCGATTTTTCCTACGTGTTTTCGTTTAAACGTTTGTCTTGCTCCATTCGCAACAGCACTTACCAACCTGAGTATGGTAGCGTAGTAGTTACAGTTCCGAAAGAGAATGGTGCCCATTCCGGAGGGAAGTGACATTAGTTCATGCACAGCTATATCTCATCATATCACATTGTCATGGAGCTTCTGTATCTTTGAAAGCATTCAACACAAACACATGCCAGTATGCAACTAACATGAACTCAGACCTTTATACTGTTCAGTCTTCACAGGATTGTACAAACTGTTGCCCATTTTTCTCATTGTCGCATTGTGTTAACAAACTCTTAAATACGAATGACAAAGTTCGACCCATTGTGCTGTAGTAGCAGACCGATGCATCAAATTACTATACCTGTAGTTGTAACTGCTACAAAAATAACCTTTCATGCAGATGACTAAATCTCCTTCTGAGGGATTATCCGAGTATCTAAGCAAAATAGTTGGCCGCCGGATCGTCTCTGACAACCAGCCCAACCCCAAGGAGGGTACTGATGAAAGCTTCTTTGTGAATTGTGAGCTTAAGAAAGATGTGATTAGTACTCCATACACATCCATTGTAATGTAATTACCTCAGTAAAAAATTTGGATGTAACTTAAACTGGAAGCTCACATGCAAGTAGATTTGGACTGAAGTTGATGATGGAAACATGCAAGAATTTTGCAGTTTGTGGTAGAGCCTGTTTCTAAAGTGGACCCAAAATGTTTCGGAGAAAAAAATTAAAATCCATGATTTGTGAGAGAATGATCAGTTTAAAAAAAAAAAAAAAAAAAAAAAAAACATAAAGGACTGATGCAGAAGAATTATAGGCTTTCATGCAGATTAGACATAGCTTAAGTCCCTTTCAGTCTCATTATTATCTTCTTCAGGAGCCTTTCGTCCTCTTCTTATCTATGAATGAATACGTACAAATCGCTGCATTTGGTACTCTCCATCTCTCTATTCATCTTCTTTTCTGGAATTTGCCCACTACTACTAGTATTTGTTATCCTATACCTATGGTCACAATACGTACAATCTTTCTACGTACACTTTAATGCCATTGTATGTACTCCGTATCACCGTATGTCACTATTCGAATCTCTCTAACGACTAGTGAATTCCATGCATATAGAGAACAACAATTCTTACATCTCAAATGTTTAATTATCAGCCCCGTATGTGTTGAAGGACTTCAAATTTCACATTCTCGCAAGTAGTAATATATTAGACGGTTTTGTGATCATTTTACTGAAACTTGGCTAATTAAATGAGAATCGGTTTCCGACTTTTTAGAAGTACGAATTTGTTTAAACTTTTTCAACGGAATAATGTAGCTCTTGGAAAATAAAACTCCAATCTTTTTACAAAAACTGTTGGCATGGGTTTTCTGTATGGTTGTTGAGAATAAACATCCGAGACTAATAATCCGAGGGAATTCAACCTAGCTACCTCATCTCTACGCATACACGTCATTAAATGGCGCTCACCAAAATATATAAATTGTCGTAAAGTTTACATGGTCATTGTACGAGTACATCAATTCACTGAATATGGTCATGCATTATCCAACGAATTGGTCGAAATCGACATGAATGATTTGTAGCCTCTCGAATTATTCCCTTAACGTCATTCTCAAGAAAATGACCATTTTATCTAATTTATCTACATGCGTTATTATTTGCTCAAGTAGCTAGCTTTCATGTACGATTGCGCAAGTAATTCCTTTGTCGTATAAAGAATGTGGCATTATAGCCTCGGAGTCTGGATAGTAATTTGTACACTCTCTTAATTGATCTTTACACTATTATTTTTAGAAGTGTATCGTGTAGTGGCGGAGCCAGGGGGTTCACAGGGGGAGGTGCCCCCCAATTCTCTCTGTAATAGGCCAGTAAATATGTCATTTATGTCCCCAATATACATATAATTTGTGATAAAATAGTGGAATTTGGCCCATTTTAGGTTGCAGGCTATCCGAGTTCGAGTATTTTTTGTTAAAACCCTCTCGAATATGCAATTCATGTTTTGGTTCATAATTTTGTACCCCCTTCCTCTCAATCCTGCCTTCGCCACTGGCGTCGTGTAAAAGTCAATTTGAGAAAGCAAAAGTTCACTCCCTAATTCTTATCACTTCCAATTAATGTTCGAATTTTCTTTTAGTTGATTTTATACCGCATGCGCTTCGTCCAATTAGTTACATGACGAGAGTTATGTAGATATACCTAGCAAGAAATCCATAGGACAAATTTGTGTTTGGCAAATAAATTAGAAATGGTGGGAGCTAGCTAGTTTGGACTTTGGAGCTTAGCCAACAAGAAGTTTTTTTTTTTTTATTTTTTTTTTTTGCGTGCAATGTTGTTTCAATGTTTTGTGTATAGTAAGTTAGTAACACCTAGCCTAGCTATCTCGCACCGGGAGAGTTGCTAGCCCAACACTATATATGCTATATGTTTACTACTCCCTTCAGTTCTGAATGATGTTCCTGTTTCCTTTTTTAGTCAGTTCTAAATGAACTTTTACTTTCCTTATTTGTAATGCTGTTTGTGGTACTAATGGTTTGTGACTTATCCACTTTCATTTTCTACCACATCTTACGTCCTACAAAAAAATTCATGGTATTTCATTATGGAACATCATATAAAACGGGAGAGAGTATGTTGCTCCCGTCGAAGATACATAAAAAGTTTTTTTTTTTTTCCAAAAGTAAATAAGAATTTAATTAATAAAATGGGTGAGAATAGTACGCTTGTTTAAAAACATTGTACGACAATAGTGCATTTGTTTTACAATAGTAGCTGACAAACTATCATCAAATATCAATGTTTATAAGAGTATCCTAAACAATAAGTCAAGATTATCAAAACTTTATAGTTATTAAAAGGCAAATCATAATTACAAGCACCTGATTGAGTTGATACTGAATTCAAACATTCGACTAATTTAATTAGAGGTAGTATATTATTGTATAAACCTTAAGAATGAAGCTAAAAGCCTAAAACAACTCTTGGCCAGAACTTCATCAATTAATTAAAGCTCCTAATCAAATACTAATGATAGGATAAAAAATGGAAAGGTAATTGTACTTGAAAGTGATGAATCCAAAATTTCCCGATACATAGCAACATGCATCGTCCTTTAGTCCTCACCAAATTCCCTACTTTTTGGTTCAAAGTCAACAAAAAATGGTCCTACTTTTACCCTTTTATGCATTGCTCCCCCTCTTTTATTCTTTCTTTGCACATGTATCTTCTCCCGTAAACAATCCGATCCTCTACTGGAATTTGAAATGTATTGATCAATCTCACGTACGTTTCTATTTTATTTTACCCCTATATATTACCCCTCCTAGTTTATTTTCATCGACTACTGGTTAATAAATTAAAGGACAGTTTTTGTCAAACATTGCTAGATATATAAGAGGTTTGTTTGGTATATTACGTGCCTCTAAGATAGGTTCGACATTTGTCAATTCAATTTATTTAGGGCAGTTTTGGATTATTTGAGCTAAGATAAACTCAAATAAAAATGTAATAATAAATGGAATGCAAAGACCTTACAAAACAAACAAACCTTAATTTCTAGAAATATTATTAGAGTAAATGCCTTTTCTTGTCCGATTTATGATTTAACAAAAGATCAGAGTAAACGGGATCCGAAGGAGAAGTGACCCAGGTAGCAGTTTATCAGGTTCCGAATAGGTGGGATCCGGAGATAGTCGAAGCGAAAGCAACAGGACTCGGCTTAAGGATGGCGTGGCAGCAAGGGGTCATCAATGTTATTCTTGAGTTGGATTCACTCCGGCTAATTAATGCTTTACGTTCTGAATCTTTTCCATCTTCTTATTTTGGTTTTATTGTCGTAGACATTTTTATTTTATCGCGTAGGTTCCGTTCTTGTCAGTTTAACTATGTTCGTTGGTTAGGTAATAGGGCCGCACACCTTGCAGCACATATAAGCCCGGTGGAGTATTCGACCCGTGTGTGGGTGGATACCGGTCCTGGAGATGTACTTGATATCGCTGCTGCGGATTTCCTAGCAGCGCAGTCGTAATATATTAGTTCGCATTTTGCCCTAAAAAAAATCTAGTGTTATTGAGCTCTTATATAATTTTTTTTTTTTTTTTTTTTAGATTCTTGTTTTTTCATCATAACGAATTTTTAACCTCTTATTCTACTCATCTTCTAAATTTTGCATTTCGAGTTAATTAATTATCAAAGTATGAATTTTAAAAATGTTAATCTCGATTGTCGGACTACTCCAAATCACAGAGAATATATATATAGGTTGAAGTATACCAAGTCTGAAGAAGACTATACACACTAGCTAATTGCTGCGTCACATACAAACCTAATTAATTAATGTATGTGTTTATAACAGTTTTCTACTAAAATCTGGCACAAGTCGAGAAGAATTTGTTTGTAGGTAAAAAAGACTTGTGTAGAAGACTTTTACAGTGATTTCTTACAACTTTAAATTGCTAACTACTAGCATAATGTATATGGAAAGTGCTGAAATATTTGACTAATTGCGCAAAAAATGTTAGTGTTTTTGCTTAGGATGCCCATCCATGCCATGCAAATTGGCTGCTAACGTCGTCTTCTCCCGGTTTATTTACCACCTTTTTGGCAATCATTGACTTAGATCCATCCACTTTCTTAATTGTAACAATTTGGTGATTTTGAGCACAATTAGTCAAAGTATTTAAATAAAAATATTTACATTTACACGTGCATTTTTGGTTTAAAAAAGAAAGGTGAAAAAAGAAAGGCTTCCAGAAGCTAGCTTAGCTAAACCTTGTACTATATTGTTGAAGTCGTTAAGTATCAAAATGGTTATTACTTATTAGTTTACTATAATAATTGTTGAGACTATTGATAATCCAATATTTATGAATCAAATTCAATTCAAATCAAATCAAATGTAAAAAAATCTAATAAATTTGAGTGAGTATATTAGAAAAAGTAAGCACTTTGAGAAGTACTAGAGGTTTATAATTTACTATTGGACCCGTTTTGGAAGCAAGGTAAACACCCAAACCATTGATGATATAGGAATAATGTAGAATACTTAAAATGAAAAAACTAACCATTTCTCGATTTAATGAAGATGAAATAACCATTTCTGGTTAGAGGTGAAATACCATGAGAGCTATCTGAGCTAAGCATGAAATTAAGCGTTAACGAGATTTGTTTAACTAAAGAACTAACTACGAGACATTTTATAGAAATGTACCAGAGGCCGTAAGCGTGACATGAAAATATTGCGCCATGTTTTATAAACTTTCAACAAATAACAGAATTTTGACTATTAGACTCGAATTGACCCGTGTGACAAATCCAAGCAGAATGATCTGAGAGTTCATTACCGCATTTTTAAAATTTTCTATCATTTTTAGTTATAAAAAGATGCTAACAATTCAAACAAATAGGTATGGACTAGGGAGTAAGATGGTCCATGTAGAAACTAAAATTTGGAATGACTAGTAACAAAACCAAATGGACAGTACAACGAAGGCCACCTCCCTATTCCGTGTTTGGCCGATTAATTTCTTTTACACTCACACCTTTAAATTCTTACTCCTTTTGCCTACATATAGTTGACCTTCTCTCCCTAGCTAAAACCTACTTGGCCAGAATGACGTGAAAGGAATGGCCTATTCCTTTTCCTCCAATTTTTATTATTCAAATCACCTAGTATTACTAGGGCTTTGGGTTTCGGGTTTTGACCAATTCTACCCTAGAAAGAGAATGTAAATAAAGCAAAAGGAATGAAAATTAATAAAAAGGAATGAAGCTGAATTTATATTCTTTCTTTTTTCTATAGTTACTGTGTGTTCTTGCTACATACAGCTTTCAGGTGTAGACCCAGGTGGCCTGGCAGTGTAGAGTCTTTAGTACTCTTCTTTTCTTCTTCTAGTAGGGTAGATAGATGACAAATTTAGCTTATCTATGTAATTCATTTGCTTCTTCACTCTTATTTTTTCTTTCATTTTTATGGTTAATAATCGATTACGGATCGGAGTATGCGTTCTTGCAGAAATTTCAGTACATCGTGTTCACGCCTATTTCCCATGCTTCTTCACCTATGACAAAAGGGTTAACATTTAGTTTTGTTTGGTTTTGAGTAGGGTAGAAATATAGAACTGTCAAAGTATAAAATGTACGAATATACGATACAACATAAAAGTAAAAAAAAAAAAAAAAAAAAATACTTTTATGGAGTTCTAACGCGTAGGAGTACTACTAGTAGCCACATCCTCACATACGAGTAAATTATTAGTGCAAGCAAAAATAATGAAAAATGTGAGAAGATGGTCGATCTTACGAGAAACGTCACTCTCTTAACAGATCATATTTTAAACGATACATTCATCAAACCTAGCAAAGGTATACAACTGTACATGCATGCTACACCTGAGGCTCGAGAGTATACAAGAATAATTTTCCGTGATGGACAGTGAGATTATTAGGTGCCGAAAATACCATTTTTAGCAATATTGTCGTCAAAAACCACTGCTAAGAACAAGTCTCCGTGGACATTTAATCCCTTAGGTCAGCCCATTTAGGCACCACCCTCCACCGCCCTCATTTCTATTTAAGATCAAGGGCAGTAATAAACTCAGCTAGTATTTAGTTTTTACTACGTAGCAGTAAATACTAAATACTAGTCCTATTGTTTCTATTCACATAGGAGTGTTTTGCATTCTATTATGCCAAACTTTAATTACAATTATGCGGATCACCCGTCTCAATTTCTTATATATCTCACTCCATGTACCCACTACTTTATCAAATGTGTCCCCGTATGGCAGCATCATATTCCTTACCAGTTACAATTCGTGTTGTCATCGCGTATCTATTTGGTATCGGTTCATATATCATCTTTATTTTGGACAGTAAAGATAATTTCCCAAAAAAATAGGCCTACATATAGTTATTTTACTTTTTTACTTCTCGCGGTAAGTAATTACTACTATTCCATCTGCATTGAATCATGCCAGCTAAATAAAAGCATGAAAAATCTACTAGTATGTAACAGGCTAGCTAGGCTGTAATATATAGGGGCAGCATTTCAAATAATAATAGGACAGGATAGTAGACCAACTGTTGCTGCTGCACTTAGCGTGCAGAAGAAAGGGTAAAAAAAAAGTTAAAGAGATAAGATCTTGATGAAATTAAATTTAACAGGCAAAATCATTCCCATTCTTCTATGTTGATTGTAGATATAAATGCCGTGTATGTTTTTTTTACAGGGATTTAATTGAATAAATCCTTATGAATTCTGCAGTTAAATTTGCAGGTCATGGATAATGCGTCCGGATCCTCTCCTACCATGACTCCATGAGGGAACTGGATCTTCTAGTTACTACATTCTCAAGCTGACACCTGGATACCATTAAAATTAAGGGTCATGATTCTTTTGTCTATTTGTCTCTACTTGTCCCCACTTTGCAACATCAAGTAAAAATTAATTTTAAAAAAAAAAGGGGCATGAAATTAAAATCCCCGACACTTTCAATGTGTTCTCTTCTTCATCTTTCTTCTACTCAACTTTCTTACTCTCCTGTGAAATTTTCAATCAAGATCCAATCACACAATCACAAATTAATCACTACCAAATACTACTCCCACCCAACAATTCTAATTTCACCAACTTAATATCTAATTTTTTTTTATCGTGTTCAAAGAAATACTTGAGAAATTTCAATCAAACACTTTCCAAAATTGCCTATTGAATTTCAGGATTCGAGCCAAGAGAACAATCTTATACGCCATTCATGTAAGTGGTCATGATTTTGGAAGGTATTATACACTTGTGATTACTATTCCTCAACAAATTTCGTTTTTTTATGTTATTTATGCCCAAATCAGTGAGTGCCTTTCATTGAAGTTTAATTGAAGTTACTTTTGTTGCTTTTTATCGGGCCATGGAAACGAAGCTAAATTCGGAATCAAAGACTGAAGTAGAATACGCAACCATCTTTCACACGGTAAGCTTAAATTGTGCAGTTAAATCAAAATATTATAATTCAGCACTTCTCAATTGGCAAACCGAGTAATATAAACAACTTCCAAAATCCAAAAAAATCCTGAGCTGATTAGCATGTCCTTGCAATTCCCGTGAAAAAATTTGTTGCTTCACGTAGCTGTGTGATTTCCACTCTCTGTTGTAGCCTGTATTACTCGACAATTACTTGATTAGCATTGAAATCATATAATTACCAATAACATATTAGCATACTGGAAAAGAAACTCTTACGAATTAAATAGCTTACTTGAGAGGCAACATTGTCGAGGGAAATTATTGAGTTGTTACACAGGGATTTCTACATAGGCAAGACTTGTAAGTTTATATGTGAACTTTAAAAAAATGGTTGTTGCTAGTATAATTTTACTTACAACTAGTAGCTGGGTGAAAGTTATATTATCGGTTCCAAGCATAGTGTAATATGGTGCTAGTGTTGTTGTTACTTCTTGTGATTCTGGCCTCTGAATTGTGTTGTTTTCATGTGATTGAGGGGCTGCTCTAAGCTCGGTTGGCTGATACAAAACACACTTAATTATTTTATTAGTCGTTCACTATGTAAGCCATAATAATTGAAATAAGTAATAAAATGAATGGGCATCAGGCAATACCGTGGCCTTCGGAGACTTCTTTTGTCTCTGTTGTAGGTTTGCATTTGCTTTTTTCTAGCCACGTTTTTGGACGACTTCTTCCTTTGTAAGAGTTTTGCCTCTTCTTTATTCCTTTTGGCCCGCTAGAGTCAACCATGTTAGCATTTGCCTCTTCTTCAGTTGTCATTGATATGGAAACATGACATGGCTCAGTGGTATTTTCACCCTCCAAACATTGTCTTTTGGCTAGAATTTGCTCAACAATTTTCGCACAAACCTTGGATAGGAAAACATATGTTTCATGGGATTCTGATGCTCGCTTTACTAACTTCTCAATTCGAGGACACAAGTCTCTATATCGATTTGTAAAATGAGCTTTCCTATCTACTTCTATATGTTGTTCATTGCCCCCGATCTTAGACCCACATCTTGCGTCTCTTGTCCACCTTTGGAGTATGTAACGTTGTGGAATCACCTTAATATTCATCATGTCCAACACTTTTATAGCATGACTACAAAGGATACCATGAGTCTCAAATTTACGACAATCACAACTTACTGTTTTCTCTATAGGACTGCTAGTCACCATTTGCTCCTTTGTGCCATTGACATTTGCAACATTATACACATGTATATTTTCGCCTTCGTTGTGACCTTTGATGTAAGCACCCTGATACTTCTCATAGTCTTCTTGAAACTCTTCAAATATTTTTGGAGTGTAAAGATATCCAGCCTGAATTAGCATTATTGGAGCTTTCTTCATCTTTATTTTGGGCAGCTTATGTATGGAGTCATGTTCAGACATTGACTCATTGTAACGCTTGCTGTTGACAACTCTTTCAAAGTGAGAGAAGAAATCTACCAAATTGAGGTCTAACTTTAGATGACTTTTCAAATCAGAATTAAGACTTTCACTTAGTTGAGTAGATCTCATTCCCGCTGTAAATGTTTTATTAACATAAGCCCATGCCCATTTTTCTTTTACTTGAAATATCATGTGAAGCCAAGACGAACTTGGTACATCATTCTCTATTAGTAGAGCTTCCCAAGCTTCCAGAAACTCTTCTTCCTTCTCATATACATCAATGCAAGCCTCGAAACTTTTTGAAAATTCTGGATTTTTTTGATACAAGTGGTTCACATTCCTTAAACTATTTTCTCTTATGTGCCAAGTGCATAATCCATGATAAGTTTGTGGCATAACTAGAGGAATTGCCTTTGCCATAGCCGCATCTTGATCAGTCAAAATGGTTTTTAGTCTTGTTCCACCCATCGCCTTAAGAAACGTTTCAAACAACCATTCAAAAGAAGCCGCCGTTTCATCATACACCAATGATGCCCCAAAAATTACAGTTTCTCTATGATTATTGTATCCTACAAATACTCCTAGAGGCCGATAATCCTTATTGGTTCTAAAAGTTGTATCAAAGACGTTCACATCCCCGAAATACTTATAATCATTTATCATCTGTGCATCGGCCCAAAATATGTTTGTTATTTGTTCTTCCGAGTCCATCTGAAAAGCATAGAAGAATGAAGGGTCTTTTTTTGCTTGTTGTTTGAAATACATCAAGAGGGCACTTAATTCTCCAAACTTGAAAGTGTGATTTCTTTTTGTTCGAAGGTAATTCTTTTGGCCGAGTTTCATAAACCCCAGGTTGTCTATTCCACCGGCTTTTTTAATCATGTACTCGTTGAAATCTCTTATGCTTAGTCCACACTCATTCGCCATCTCAATTTCTTTTTTTTGTGATTTTGACATTTTACGCTGAGAACGAATCATGTGAACATACCTTGGTGGTTGGAGAGGATGGTTGTGTTCAGCAATAAAATCAACCACCTTGTACTTGCCAATTTTCCGGTCAAGAGAAATAGACATACGAGCATGACAACTTGTTCTTGTTTCTGCTCTAGCATCTTTAGTTAAGTAGTCTCTTTTATCGAGACCCCGTGCACCTTCTTTATGACAAGAAAACCTCCTCGAAGTCAGTACCCCATCTGCCTTGCTTAAATTTTGATATTTTTTACGAATGCCAAAACCCATTCTCCTTGCATACTCATTGTAAAAGTTGTATGCCAAATCTTAATTTTCGAATTGCATCTCCAACTTTGGTGTATTATCAACAAAACCCTTTGTGCCATGCATCAAAGACTCTTCATGTAAGTTACTTATCCAATCGGTTATATTTGGGCCTGATGTCATTGACAAACTAACTATTTACCTGAAACTTAATCAAGACATAGTTAAAAAAAGAGTTTTCTGGCTAGAAGTTATTAGAGCTAATCATGTGACTCGTTTTTATTGTTTTGTAGGGCAACATGTATGACAGAGGAAGTTCCGACATTCACTAATCAAATGATATATAACCAAGTGACAGGTGCAGCCCAAATCAGTTACGAGTGTGTAGAATTACAAGTCAAATACGTGCTTGGGCTCATCGCTAAGTGAAGCAGATCAAAATGAACTTACAATTCGAAAAATTTGAAAAGTCGCAAAACGTATGATAATAATAGCATAATATTCTACTCGTATTGTATTAAAACTAAATACAGTACCTTTGTATGCTTGATCGTCGTTCTCCAAAAAGACAAGATTTGTATAATTTTCTCGGTTTTCTTGGCTACCTTTTCCATAAACAAAGCCAATTTTGTATATGATAATCTGATTTAGGAAGTCCACATAATAGAAAAGGGAGGGAACTTGGTCACTTTGTCCCGCCAAAAACTATCAGTTGCAAAAGATTATTTTAATTCATAACACTCATTTTGTAGGGTCAAAACCAGCATCAAAAGTGGGGACAAGTAGAGACAAATAGACAAAAGATCATGACCCTCAATTTTAATGGTATTCAGGTGTCAGCTTGAGAATGCAGTAACTGAAAGATCCAGTTCCCTTATGGTACTGGAGAGGATCCGGACTCATCGATAATGACCTATACGTACTAGTATCTCATTCAGAGATCTCTGCATTAAGATGTCCAATTTAAATTAATTACTACATACGTACCCACTTCTAAATTCTAACTCACGTTATATATGTTGGGTGGGGGAGCTGTCCATGAGAAATATCGGTTCATGCTCGTAGGTCACTATCTAGACCGTAAGCCGAAGTGTCAAAGAAAAATTAGTATTTGTTTATACATCATAGTTCATACACATGGGTTCAGTTTAATTCGATATTATAAACACAGTTGAGAATTAACGTATCTTGCTAAATTTTTCTAATTAATACTCCATATTGATTGTAGGGTGTAGGAAGTGACAAATCAATAATGTCAATAGAATGATAACGGGAAATATTTTGGTGACTCAAATTAATTAATTAATTTTTTTTTATTCTAAAAATGGAAAGAGTAAATAAAAGAAACTCTTAATGGCCAAACATTTATCATTCTATTCCTATCAACAACAGTACTATTTTCAAGCTGCCAAGAGAAAAATTCTCCAAAGTGACAAAGACAAGCAGGAGGCAATTGGAAAAAGTCGTGATAGGACAGATCGGGCTTAGGAAAGACGACCATATTACCCAAATCCTTTGTAGTAAATTCCCCCTGCTCTGCATTTTCCCTACCTCGAGACATACAAAGCCAATTCAATATAATACCGATTACCGAGTATCCAATTTATCGTAAAAGTCTAATATAATTGATAACGCGTTATTGAATGCCAAGATCTCAATACGTTCTTGTCTTCCGTTCCGATTATCTCTATTCTCTACTTAATGTCTTCAATATAAAGTAATTTATCAACATGAAGATGACATTGCCAATCTAATAAGACGGGACCGAATGATAAAGTATATCATTCGGACTTATTTCTGAGTTATATATACCATTCGATTTTGTTAGCCCCATTATATCTCGGAATCACAACGTACCTCCTTTGCACTTACGATATGAACTTCTTTCGTATACTCCCTCCGTCCCAGCTCAAACGCCCCATTTTCCATTTCGAGACGCCCCACCTCAAACACCCCATTTATTTTGGGACATATTTCTCTCTCCTATTTTTATGAAATTATTACATCCTCTCTCACATTACCTCTCCTACTTTTATTAATCCTCACATCCTCTCTCCTCTTTTTTTCTAATATTACCCCACTCAACTTACTATATCAATTTTTCCTTATTCCACTACAAAAACCCCTTAGAGCGTTTGAGATGGGACGGATAGAATACTAACTAGAAAAAATAATTACCGGAGGTGTATAATGATGAGGACGTAGAGGTAATAATAGCAAGAGTACTCGAAGACACGGTCAGAATGAGAGAGGGGGAGAGACTGAGAGAGTAGGTAATAATATTACCCCACTCAACTTACTATATCAATTTTTCCTTATTCCACTACAAAAACCCCTTAGAGCGTTTGAGATGGGACGGATAGAATACTAACTAGAAAAAATAATTACCGGAGGTGTATAATGATGAGGACGTAGAGGTAATAATAGCAAGAGTACTCGAAGACACGGTCAGAATGAGAGAGGGGGAGAGACTGAGAGAGTAGGTTTGACGAAGAATATACATACGAAAGAAAGAACAAAACTTAGAAATAATAATAGCACAGTAGAGGTCAAAGCTATATGGGGGTCTACTTGCGTACCGGCCAGTATTTTTGACAGTTGTTTGCCTTGCAGGAATAATATCAACAAAAATTGTGCACGTCAAAACTTATTCAAAAATATTAGGAGTCTACATGTAGACAAGTGAAAAAAGTATTTATAATTAGTTTGTAGTAAAAATAATTAAAGGTGCAGTAAATTTTATTGTATAATTTGACAAATGATGGATTATAAGGAAAAAAAGCCAATTAAGGGTCCTTGATTTTGTAATTAAATCAATTCAAATTTCTTTCTATTGATAGATCCGTAAAAATGTTAATTTTACTACCAATGTCATAAATTTACTGCAAATACATTAAATTTACTACACAACCATATTTTTTACTGCATGCCATCTTTAATCTACTACACTTGATTATGTTATAGACAATTTTGCTATTGTCTACATATAAACTTCTAGGATCATCCAAACTTATTATTCTTATTGTTACAGGACAATATACTCCCTAGCTCTAACCAAGACAAAATCAAAAGCACCAACTAATAAAGAATAAGCCTATACTCCTATATGGACCAAAGAATGTACTAATTCTAAGGTACTTGATAAGTATCGCAAAACACTATAATATCCGTCATCTTAACTGTGCATGATGTTATTTAAATCAATCTATAACATCCATTATTTTTAATTAGGTATATTTTATAAATTATATTGTAAATAACCAGAAAATTAGGATAAAATGGTTAATTGCATTTCTTTAAATTTTTATACTTACGTATACATGGTACAAACTATATCTAATACGGTGTATATTTTGATAATTATTTACTTTTACAAAAATTAATTAAGTTAGTTAAAAATGATTTTTGTTATGGTACTTTGTATAGTTTTGATACCTAAAATTGAAGCAATTATAATTGATAAGACATTAATATTGTATGATTTTTGTAAAATGAAGTACTCATGCCTCCGTATAAATTATTTTGATGTATGTTGATTTACCATGTGAATTATTTTATTGGTTGTTTGGTTGCATACGGGAATTCGAAATGCCCATGAAGTTCCACTTCTCAGGTTGTAGAAATTCACATGAATTTCTCAAAACTGTTTGGTTGCATGTAGGAATTGAATTCCCACAAGAATTGCCAATTACCAAGGGAAGGTTAGGTAAGCCTATTCCTCCATTTTGTAGGAATTGGAAATTCCCATGATTTCTCAATTCCTACGATTTTAGACAACCAAATAACTCCAAAAAATTTAATTCATGGGAATTCTGAATTCCCATGATTTTGAGTGACAACTAAATGACGACATCATTGTTATCATTTAGTCCGGACTCCAAATTAAAAGTCCAATTACACATTAACACTCAAAGGGAAAACATAAAATCTTCCAAGGATTGGGTCTAATATATACGGACTAATACTAGGTCCTTTTGTTTTCAACTAAAACATGTCAAGTATTCCATATTAGAACATGTATGTACTACGTATGTTATACTCCGATCTACTCCAAGTGGTTATTTGACAAATTACTCAAAATGAACGTACTAGAACGCTACTCCTCGGGGTTTCAAGAGTGTAGTTTGAATAATTCCTTTCACATGAACATTGGAGTAGCAAATCACAACAATCCAATTAAGAAAACCAAAGAGCACAATGTATATATACTGCTTCCACTCACTTTCCTCACTAATAGTGTGTCCCACCACTGTGTTGGGGCTAACAAAACCGTATTTAAGATTTCAGCTTCAATTTTTTTTTCTTTTTTTTCTTGATAACCTACCAAATGAATTAAATCCAAACCAAATAGTAAAAAGACATACTCCCTCCATTTCATTCAATTGTTTACGCTAAACCGGGTTTTATAAGGAGAACTCAAACCCAAATGTATAGTAATTTATTTTCAACATAAGTACATACACATACAAGAAATGATGGATTTATATATAGTAGAGATAGAAAACACCAAAAGAAATTAAAGAGGGAGGGAGGGGGTGTATGTGTATGTAACTATATATGTGTACGTAGGTAGAGTGGGAGAAAGTAATGATTTCATAAGGAAGAGAAGATCAGAAACTCGTGATGAGAATTTTGCTCTTTGCAGGTTTCCAACAGCGGCACTTCAGCCCAACCAAAGGAATTTCCCTCTCTCCTCTCTCCTCTATCAACCCCTCTCTTTCTCTCTCTTCCCTTTTTCTTTTATTTTTAAAATTTTTATTATATTTTTCCTCGTGATCTACTATTTAACTCCAAGACAAAGAATTTTAACTTACTAGTTACTACTCTATATTACAGTCAACCCTCATCATTCTCTCTAAGCTACCTCAGCTCCATCCCTTTGTATACTTCTTCTAACCTTATTAACTTAGCATAAACTATATTATTATTATTATTATTATTATTATTATTATTTTATCATATCTTATGTTATAAGTTTAATAAGTTTATAAGATAAGGTTTTTATATACTGATCATATAATACAATCTAAGAAGCAAGAAATAATGGAAGCTTGTGGAGGAAGGAGTAGGAATAACAATAGTAGTGGGAGTAGTGGAGGAGGGGGAGTAGTGAGACAGTATGTTAGATCCAAAGTTCCTCGTTTGAGATGGACTCCTGATCTTCATCGTTGCTTTGTTAATGCCATTCAATGTCTCGGCGGCCAAAATAGTAAGTACCTAGTTAGTTATATATAAAGTTGCGTACATCTGAACCTCCTCAAATGAATTCTTCGCCATACATATATACTTAGTTCCGTATGTATGTATGTATGGCGGGTTTTCGAGTTGTATACTGTGTACATATATAGCTAAAATGTTTATGTTATTTGTGTGTGTGTTTTTTTTTTTTTTGTATGTGATGAGTATAGAAGCAACACCAAAGCTTGTGCTTCAAATGATGGATGTAAGAGGGTTAACAATTTCTCATGTGAAAAGTCATCTCCAGGTTTGTTCTTTCTCCCTCCATTTTTTTACTCACTCATCACTTTTATTAGACAATTATTTTATTTTATTATTTTGTCATGGTCTGACTAGAGCTAACTATTTCATGTTTGGTGACTTGAAGTTGAAGTCTAAGATTTCACATGTAAATATTGAATTTAGTCCATAATATTGCATTAATTATCAATTATTATTCCCATCTTTTTTTTTTCTTCTTCATAACTTTAGTTTCTTACTTGGGTTTTATTCCATGATCAAATTTATGTCAACAGATGTATAGGAGCATGAAGGGTGACAACATAAAACAAGGTATCCAAAGCTTTCTCTCTCTAGATTTTCATAGTAATAATTTGATTATTTGATATAAGTTCATGTAAATGAAATTTATTTACTAGGAGTATACATTTAATGTGAGTTCCAAACATGTTTGAATTAATGAAAATACTGTTGGAAAAAACATTCTTATTTTCCTCATATTAACTAGTTAATATACTGTATTCCCATGAAATGTAGGAATTTAAATTTATGAAATTAAGTAGGTGAAGATATAGTAGAGGGGTGTGATTTTGGTGATAGTAATAAATTTGAGGCATACTTTAGGTTCATACTTCATAGGTTGGTTTCCCAAATTAGAAGTCTGAAATCAAAGATTATGAGTTAAGATATGATATCATATTTAGAGACTTTTGATGTAGTTCACTTCATTTAATTCCATCTCACATACATTGATGCAAAATGAACTAAAAAAGGTTAGACCCACAAAAATTTGCAAAAATTCCCATTAACCCTCAAAATCTTCTTGTTTTGGCATTTTGATGAGAAGAAGTAAACATATAAATAAATAAATAAATTATTTCATTAACTATTTTATTCTTAAAATTACTTCTTTTGATCTTAAAATTTTGAAGTACAAGACATGTTGCCTTGTGAATCAAACATGGGAAATGTTACAAGAAAGAGGAAAGAAAAGTTATTAGCTTTAAATGATTTGATGCAATGATATTAATAATATGCATGACTTTTTGGGATCTCTTGTTTTACTTTCTAACATCTTTTTGTGTACATTTTTTTTTTTTTTTTTTTTTTGTAGACAAGAGTTTCACCGAACAAAGTAAACAAGCTTTTGATGAGGAGAAGTATGATGGCAATGCAAGTAACAATATTATTATTGATGAAGAAGAAATTCAAGAAGATGTGGGGTTACATTTATCTTCTTCACCTAATACTACTACTACTACAATCCCTCATGACCATGATCAACCAACAATTTCTTCAACCTTCCTTTCTCCTAACAAAAGGTTAGCCTTTTCTTTGACTAACCTAGCTAGCTACATTATTATTCCTTGATTGATCCTTACAAATATTTATGTCTATTTTCGTCTCGAGTCACGTGGTAGCGACCCTAGCTAAATTTGTCACCCTCTCACATAGTCACATACTATCGAGAAATGCTCGATGTGAAACAATGTTATGTTGCATCATATATATGTACATTAATAGACTTATTCTGATCTTGACCCGAAAAGGTTATATGTGTTGCGGTGTAGCACTGTGTTACACCTAGCAATTCCTCGTGCTATGCATCATTTCAATCTGAACTGGTTGTGTATGTATGAACTAATTACATTTTGTGAATTTGCATTGGTAATTATGGAAAATATCAAAGGGCAAAAGTGGAGGAGAAGAGTAGGAGTATGCTGATGATGATGAGAGAGAAAAGAATGGAAAGCAACAAAGAAGAAAGCAGAGAGAGGATGAGAATAATAAGTGAGGAGGAGGAACAATGGAGAATAATTCCAAGGAATCCGTACTGTCAGCAGCAGAATCAGAATCAGGGTGATGATTACGCAAGTCAGCTGGAGTCAATGCATAATATTATTATGCCTCAGAAATATACTAATGATAATATTAATATAAATAATAAAACAGTAGAAAATTTTTCAATGAAGAATATGATGAAAGAAGATCATGGGTTGGATGAACAAGGAAGTGGTTTGAGCATTATCAGAGCTTGGCAACAACAGTTGCTGCAAGTTCAACAACAAGCTGGATTGTCTCTCTTACCTACACTCCCTCAAAATGGTTTTCAGATTCAATCTCGGTTTCTTACACCGCAGGTAATTTTTCGGGTTTAAAATGATTGCACATTTTATTTCATAGGGATAAGGTTGTGTATACATCGACCATGCATGTTGCTAGTTACTCGGCATTATTACATTTTTTAGTAATACGGAGTAGTACTCTTGCATATATCGACCATGTTATATGTTTCTTTTTGTTTTTTTCTTGATTGTGATGATCTGTGAACACATGTTAAAAATATCCCTCTTATGTCTTTAATTTAACTCTTTTAAGTCTTAGATTAATTGTCTGTGGTGATTGTTATGCATATTACGTTACCACTTTATCTTGGAACAGTACAAATTAATAATCAGTGTAACCTTAACCTAATATGATTCCACATTGGTCAGACCTAAGTAGTTTCTTAGTGTAATAGTGTTGTTTTGGATTAACATGTTCTGATTAGCTGGTGTACTGTAAATTCTTAGCTTGGGTCATCCGGGAGCAACATCTTTACGTTAGACTGTTTAGAACCGACCCACATTGAACCCCGTTACCTTGCTCAGGGGCCAGGGCGGGAGCCTTTGAGGAACCGACGTAACATTGTTAATTTGTTATTTGTACTGTTGTATACGAGTACATAGAAATGATATAAGGGGAAGAAAAAAGAACTCAAAAAGTGGAAGCATTTACTACTGGCAGATGTGTAAACCATTAGAGTCATAAAGAGGAGGGACAAAATCTCAGGGATTTCTTGAAATTCTAGTGCTTAGGTAGAGATTTTCTGAGGTAGAATAATTTCCATTTCCAACTTGTGGTCCATTTACTAGTCTTAGCAATCAATTAGAGTTTCCCTGTTTTTAATGTCTGTAGAAAACTGTACATCTTTTGTCTCAGGCTTATTAGGCAATGTGGTAAAACATTCTTCTTGTTTTACTGGGTAAAATTATAACAGTAACTTCTTACTTCTTTGTTAAGCTTTACTGTGGTCTATTAGCCAATGTGATCGTCTTAAGGGTCGTATATATTCTTATATATGCATGTAGACTTACTTGTAATTGCGTATATTATTCATTTATGAGGCGCAAATGTCTGTACCCTTGTGATATACCGTACTCATCATAGCGACGATTTGGTAAATTGTTGGGTTATGCCTTGCGGACTCCGAACAATACTTCAGTCTTACAGTCCCGCTTTGAATGTTCGTCTTTCAGGATACCCCGGCTTATGTGCAACCTGAAAATCGAGTTCAGTACCACTCAGAGGCATACGACATATCTGAAAGGCGAAACAAGGAGGCTGTCGAGGAAGAGCTGGTAGAGAAGGTGATAGCTAGTAGAAGATCGCATGAGAAAGATCTGTCCTTGTCCCTCTCGCTACAACCGCCATTATTAATCGAAAAGAGCAGCAACATGTCTTCAACTAACGTTAGTGAACTTAGTGAACAGGCAATCAGTTCATATTCTTCTTCTTCTTGTTGGGATGGACGTGTACACCATCCACTCAATCTTGATCTATCCATCTCTCTTTGTGGTAGCTAATAATTAAGGATTAGACCCTCTAATTAATATATGTATTATAGTAAATTAAACTATGAAATTAGACTAGAGTTATATGAGCGTAGACTTAATTAACCACGGTCTCATTGTGTCGATATAATTGTCAAATTTCACCAATCTACTATATGTAGGCGCTTTTTGGCCACGAGGCCACGTTGGTGAGGCTTGGGGCTAGAAATAGAACGTCTTTTATGTGTTATGGTGTAACACAATGTTATACACTAACAATGTTATTAGACTTAATTCTTAAGCACTTAGTGATGATGTATATAATTGTATCTTAATTATATAAGGGTAATTACGGTAATTACAAGATATATAATTAAGATACAATTATATACACACTTAGCATTGGTGCTTGACGTTCCTGGACTCGAACTGGTGCAGGCATTTACAGCAGTTAAAGTGATGATTATTGACAGTTTGGCCATATAAATGTTGTACTTTGGCAACTATATGATCAACTCCTTGTCCTTGACGTTAGCCTTGTAGCTAGGTCACTGTTTCCTGTAATTTCATTTCCATAGCACTAAGTACAACACGTACTAGCATTGGCGGATTGGGGCCTTGGGGGGGGGGGGGCACGGGGGGCAAGTGCCCTCCAATTATTTATGACAAATTTGGTTACATATATTAAAGAGTTGCACTAATTATTAAAAACTTTGAGTAGCTGAGATGGTAATGAGCCCACTATTTTCTAGAAGCCACCAGAGTTCGAATCCTGAGCATGACATAATTTCACGATATCTATTCCATTAGATTGTTTACGTACGTTTTCAATTTCAAGATGGTTAAATTTGACAATAAGGAAAAATTGTTTCTAGTGTTAGACTCAGCTGAGTTTCGAGCAAAAAATACGAGTTTGCACTGAATTAAGCTGCGAAAGTTTGCAACCATAGCCGAATGTTGAGTATGCGTCACAAGCAATATCGGAAAAGAAAAGGAAGAGAATAGTCCAGTTAATAACTAACATCGTTTTTCACCAAGCTCTGTAAGCTTATTCCAGATTTGAGCCAACTAGATCAGCAAAGGTGACAAAACTCAATCTCTCGACACCGCCATATAATTCCACAATCCAATTTATTAACCACCACGTCCAGACCCTTTTCCTGGGATCCAGGGTGCGGCTAAAAGAAAGAAAGAAAACAGCTCATGGGCTAGTTTACCTTACAATGTAAACAGGACTTTCCAGAATGTCAATCATTCATAACTTTTGGTGTCTATATCCCTTCAATTAGAAGACTACTGAGGTAGCATTGCATGTGTTCCCAAAAAACAAGGACATATTAGGTTAAATAATGTTCTAAACAAATAACAACTCTGAATAGAGTGAGAACTGAAGAATTCAACTAAAATGACAATATCTTTTATTAGACAGACCTAACTAGCAGCAAATAGTGTACTACTAGGAAACTTCAGCAAAACTAGTCAATCAACAAAATGACTTTCAGCTTGTGAAAAGCCGAAATGGTAACCTCAGCTACCATCATTCACTGCACTTAGACCGTAGATTGTGGCAGCTGACTATGCTTGGCTGGCCTTCTTCACGGCCAAATTGATCAGGTGAGAAGCGCCTTCTTTGAAGTATTGATCGATGTAGATAATTTAAATCCATGATTCATCTTCTGTAAGGGACTCATGTCTTTTTAGCTTTGGAATCGGATACTAAGGCCTTGATGCAAAGCTTTGGTTTGGTGTCCACAAGATCCCGTGAAAGAACAGATATGGCAGCAACTAATGAACCTTTTGGCATCCCAGATACTGGGAGCAGTTCGACTAGGATACATAGCTGTCATGAGATTTTTCAAAGGATCGGTCAGGGTACACATCGCTGTAGCTTAATTATGAAATAAGTAAAAATAATGGTGAGGTTTCACTACCTCTGGGGATTTGAGGTCCACAGCAGAATCTGGCACAGCTTCTTTTACTGCACCGGCCACAACGGAGAAGCACTTGTTTCGATCCAGCAACGCACCTAAAGTAGGATCATTAGAACTGGCTTTCCCAGCTTTCATCTCTATTTCCTCAAGTCCTCTCCTGTTATATCCAACTGCAAACTGAAAACAACTTATTAAGTTACACGACCATGATGCAAAAAGAAGCCACCCTAAATTGGTTCATATGATGTTCACAGCAGTCAGTAGGACCTAGAAAATCATATGAAATGAGCAAGATACGGAATGACAGAATAACCCTTTAATTGAACCGAAAACATATTGAAAATAACAAAACATGAGACGAAGAAGTCAGGAAAAGGGGGAAATCTGGTGCCTTGTCAAGGGTAAAAAATGGTAAAAAGGACAATCAAAGTTCTAACCGATGGAGACATTAATTCCAAGATTAGTTCGTAGAAAGATAATCATCAAACTATGAAGTTTCATCTCGGCTGTGTATAGGATACTTTGTAATTGAATGAACTTCCTGTAGTCTGTGATGAACATGAAACAGAATAAAGGCTCACCTTGAGAGGTCTGGGGAGGCTGTTGCTTTTGTTATCCACAAATTTTCGAACAAGATTTGACACAGTGCTACTAACTTCCTTTTCATCCAGCCTACAAGTAGCTTGAAAAGGAAGAATGCGATGGCACCAGCTGCAGAAAGGAAGACAAGTAGCTCAGCAGCAACTCATACAAGAGAAAGGGATATCTAGATGTTATTGGAAACATCAAGAGTAATTCATAAATCATAACCTTTGTATGGAACAGAAATTAAGAAGCAATGACCAATAGGGCTTTAGACTACTAAGTGAAGATATGACATAATCAGTTAATCACAGCTACCCGTTTTAAGAAGAATTGTTCAGCTTGGAAATCAGTCCAGGATAATCGACACGACGTGTATCTGGTCCATCAGAATTCACACCCTCCCAAAGAAAAAAAATAAAAAATAAAATCCATACACAAAGCATTTAAAAAATCATCTTCTCGATAGCATCTCATCAATGAAGCAAAGCTAGAACCCTATACGTGGCACAAGCGAAATACCAGCATGCTACTAATGACAAACAGAATAAATTTTGTAAGGCAATCCAGCAGTGAGAGAAGTCAATTGCTATGGGTAGATCCACAAACCACAATGATTGAGAGTTAAAGACCACTATAGCATGAAATGTGCGAGGTGAGGAACCTTAGTACAACTCCTGAAGGCACCAGACTCGTACAAAAAACCTACTAAAAGGGCAGCCCGGTGCACATTGGCGTCCTCGCCAGGCTAGGGTCCGGGAAGGGTCCCACCACAAAGGCTAGTGTATAGAGGGCAAGCCTTGCCTTGTCACTGTTCGGACAAAAGACCTACTGCTGGCACTCTGGCAGCAAATTATGCAGGCAGAGAAATGAATGAGAAGACAAGTAAAAGAGCGAAGTACCTACGCAAGCATTATTGGTGGACTAATACGTTGATGGAACTAAGGGCACTTACCGAGACGGAACAAATGACTGAAAGATATGACTGTTTAATAAAATACTACGAGCGATATAGCCATGGATAATAGCTTGAAACAATGGTGCAACTAACTACTTACAGTGGTCGCTTTAAAGATCCTGATTCCAAGCATTGATTAACGTAGGAAACAATCTTGACTGGATCACAGGTACTGCCTTTGGGGAAAGTAAAGAGAACCAAGCCACTTTTGGTCACCTTGACCAGCACAAGATTTAAAGCTTCTTTGATAGAATCGTCCCCTGTTCTGGAAGATGTAGACTCATCTTTTGACTGCTCGCCTGCACAAAGGTGTTGAGTACAGAGTTATAAGCCTTTCCAAAGTTATAATAGATGCAGAACTCTGACAAGCCCATGAATTCTATATGATACTCAGGGTGGATAAATCACGTCTTACTAGAAATAACTTCAGCAGTTTCCCCCTCCACTGGACATAACTTCCTTCTTTTGACGTCTTCGCTGGCACTACACCCTTTCAAGCAGCTATCACCATCTGATTCAAAATACTGCAACATAGATCCTGACAATCAAGATTATATCTATTTGTATTATACGTTTTGTGAGTCATGGACGGACTATCATAGACATGATCTCCATTAGGCAAAAATAGTGATTTCATTAACATCACCCTAATTATGAATATTGTAGTTTCACTCGTTGAGAGGTTAGGAGAACCGGGGAAGGCTCTATAGATGTACTAGCACGTTTTAAGATATGTCTGTGGGTGACATGTTAGAGACCATGTATCAAACATGACAAACATGAGACATGCCACCTTCTCGAAGCACTGATGGATCCTGGGTCAGACTAGTAGTACTGACAGATAATATGTCTTTGAAGAGAATTATACATTTGTTACTCCACAATGAAAGAATGACAGAACACACTCCAGACGAGGGTATGACATCGCTCTCAAGAATCTCAAGAAATGCAGACTTGCTATAACTTTTTTCTTTCTTTCTTTTTCTCATTTATTGTATAATTTTATTTCTCCTACGGCAAATTTTCCCATGTCCATGTTGCACAGGCCGTGGGCCTTGTGGCCGTAAAATACGCCTCCATAAATTTTGTTTCTGAATGATGAATGATCTACAAGTTTTGTAGAAATTTAATTGAGGTGAATACAAAAATAAAATTCAGAGAGGATAGGGAGTGACGATGTCTCAAAACAGAGAGGCATTTTCACTTTGTATTACAGGACTTAGCTTTCGTCCTCTCATGAGCACTTTGCGGAGCTAGGTCAAGAATACAAGTATGCAATGCTAGCATGCATTCCTGCTCCACGAATGTTACATTTAAGTTGCTAAGCAGGATAATATTAGAAGAACATTGACAAATAGACAGTGCAGATTTTCAGTACATGAATAGATTCTCAGGCATTTACCTTTGCAAGAATGGAGATTGCTTCTTTGGTTGCGCTTTTCTCCCTCTCTGCGAAGAATAGATAAATGTTAAAAGCTATGTCCAACAATTCATTTTTTAAGGGATACGACATAGCCATATCAAGGATCTACAACTTAAGGATGGTTCTCAGAAACATGACTAAAGAACACTAACCCCAAACCAAAAACCCAAGGAGAACTCCTTATGTATGCAAACCAAGTCTTACAAAGTCAACGTCTGAACATCGCTTTCATGATGAAGTCATGACTCTCCAAACAATTTATTAAATTAAATCCTTGCTATATGCAACTATGCAATCATCAATCATGAATAACCTAGTCAATGAAGGACTGATTGAAATTCATGATGCAGTGCACAACTCTCCATTAACCTCCAGTTGTCTGAAATCCTCTAAAAGAGCTGATTCTTTCCTTCTAAATAAACCAAAAAAATAGGCAGAGGCTAAGAAAACACTTTAAAGTGGCAAAGAATGCACCAAAGGAAACAGCAACAACAACAACAACCAAGCCTTATTCCCAAAATGATTCGGGGTCGGCTAACATGAATCGTCATAAGTAACCGTCTCGAGGATGTCATATAAGTTATAGAGTATTGTGAATAAGATAGAAAAATAATAAAACACGTTTAGAAGGAGTTTTATTTTTCTTTCAAAAAGCTATCCAAAGAAAGGGGAAAAAAAGACTAAAAAATAGTTGTAAAACAAGTGGAAAACATATGAACTTTAAACAAATAATAGAGAGAGAAGGTTTGAGAAAAGATAAAAAGAGGAGGAGACGAATGAAAAGGGATTTAGAAAACCAAACAAAGAAATCAAAATGAATCATATTGCGTCCTCCACATGGATCGAGTCTCTCCACACCACCCTATACACTACCATACTCTCATCAAGCCCTAAGATGCTGCTCATATCACTTCTAATGCAACACAGGAAAGATTAAAAAAAAAAGGTGGAGATATACTGACAATTTGTTAATTTCACAAGGCTACGGCCAAATCAAATAAGACACCACAAACGTCACTAGAAAGTTGTGATTAAATGGTTTAATAAAAATAGTTTTGGCCTTTTGCAGCAGCTTGTGAAAGAGCAGGGTCAAGAATGTTATGCATCACCAGTCACTGGGTCACGGCATAAGAGCACAGTTGTCAGAACATGAGGCATAGAGGCAAATTGAGTTCGCACTGCCAGCAGGATAGCCAACACTTCACATACAGTGAGCTTAAAATTACAAGTGGAGGAAAAAAGGTCTTACAAAAATAAATTGCAGTAAGATGCCAAGTTGTTTTCATATACGACAGGTACATAAAATCAACATCTGGCTGACCTCCCCAAAAAAAGAAAAGGGAACAACAACACCTCGTCCAGCTTGAACATTTGACACAGCATAACGGAAGGAAAATCCTCTCTATGAGCAATAGTTACATAAAGTAACACTCAATATAATCAAACAAGGAAACATTAAGATGCAGAGTAGCTATCAGCAAAGTCTCCCTGGCAACAAAGACATTTCCTTTTATCATAAATCGAAAGTCCGGACCTTACATACACCTATGATCAGCAAGTCTATTAACAGAATAGTAAAAGACTGCCACTCCTAGAATTTGCTAAGATGTAAAGCAATCTACAGACTTGAGCTAATACAAACTGCAACTCCTAACAAGTAAAAAGGAGGAAGAGAGACAACAAAACAACTTTATCTCACTAGCAATTTGGTGATCAACTTCACAAGGAATAAACTTCTATCCTTCACTCAAGATAGTTTATCTAAATGCTTTCAAATTAGAATTCCAAATTGCCAGTTTCTAACAAGGAAGCTCTTGTGTATGTAATCTTGGACCATAGGTTGTTCCCTTCCATAATATTTCGTCAATGTAACTAAGGGCTTGCTTTAACTGGGGGTGATGAAGGGAAGGTTACTTCCATTTCGGGGTAATTTAATGGTTTAGAGGGGGAGGTGGGTAACAATAATCCCCCTTCCAAGCGACCCTAATAATGGGAATGTGTTACAATCCTTTCTATTCACCAACTGCACAATTTAGCACTGAAATGGAGCTTTTGCTTAAAGGGATGCTTCACCTCAGCTGTATTTGACAAAAGTACAAATACAATGATTATGATCCCACATTCTCGGTTCTCCATGAAACCGATGTATATAAAACCGATACTCCAAAACATTGCCTCTATACATCAATTAGACCACAAACCACCTACAATCACCAACTTGTCATTGAACAACATACTAGTTCAACCTTTTTCACGGGGCAGTGCATAGGAACCAATTCACCACTAAATAAATCCGAGACAAGCATAGCGAAAACCCATTGCACAGTATTGCTTCCACATAAAACAGCAATCCTAAACCAAACCCTCATAAAAACTCCCCAACTTTTACCAAAAAAAAAGGTGGTCATATTTCCTATGCATATATATGCGTCAAAGATCAAAACTTTCGGAACAAATACAGTATAAAAAACAACTTAAACAATCAAACCAGCATCAAACGCAAAAACCCAATTCAATAAACACAGAAAACCCCAGTAGTAATAATAATAATAATAATAATAATAATAATAATAATAATAATAATAATAATAATAATAATAATAATAATAATAATAATAATAATAATAAGAGATTATTAAAAAAGAAAAAAACTCACTAATAGGACAAGTGATGAAGAAGCCAGAAAGGGAATGGTGAAGGAAAGAAGAAGGAGCATTGTAATCAAAGCGAGGAATGCTTATAACTGCTGAGTGTTGTTCCCATGGCTTCATTTCTTTTCCTCCTTCATTCTTCTCTTCTCCTTCTACTTTTTTATTCTCTTCTTCTTGTTGAAGTTGTTGTTCAGGAAGTTCTTCTGCTTCTGCTGCCATTTCCGCACTTTATTCTCAGTTGGCGGCAATCTTTTCTTTGTACCTAGAAAACAAGTCCAAACTTTCAACTTTAAGCTTCATATGTTGCCTCCAAGGCTCCAAGGCTGTGGCCTGTGGTGGTTTGGGGGAACTTTTTTAGATGGGCTACTAGTGTTGTATATTAACGGGTCGGTAACTCGGTATTGTTTGTTCAGATATATCATGTACTTCGTACCTAATATGTTAACCTTTTTGTGATTAAAATATAGTCAAAATTGAAAGTTGTGTAGAACTAAACGGGTGAAAAAGTTTTACTCAATTTGGGTTGATGTTAGAATAAGGAATCGAGGTAGAATTAGAGGAGATTATAATTTGATCACTACAAGTATGTTGTGTGCTTTTCTAGGTTTTAGATTAGTCCAACTTCTCATGTTCAATTCGTATAACAGTGTGAGCTTCATTAACAATCGAAATCAGTTATAGTCACTAAAATTTTAAAACTTATTACTCCGTGTCCATGGTTTGACGTAATTCTGCATCTTAAAAGAAAATGAAGCATAAACAAAGCATCTTAAAATTGACTCATTAGCCACACCACTCATTGTCCAACCTTGAGTCCTTCACCCCATTACTAGCTCGTGAGAAACACCCGTAGCAGATCTCATGCCCAACTTTGTATTCTATTTTGTGCACTACATCAATTAGATGTAAGGATTTCATAATGTACGAAATAATAAAATACTTGCATCTTATTGGTGTGGTACACGTCACAGAATGCGACACAAAATTGGGACCGAAGCTCCGCAATCAGAGAAACACAAACCAAACAACCTTTTACCGGGAGTCTAAGCTGGAACACGTAACACAACCCACACAAGATCTTCTCTCCTGCTGTAATCGTGCGTGTGTTTAGTGTTCCTGAAGTCATGCTACTCAGTTCTCATCTCTCTCCTGTCTCCTGAACAGACTGTTTGGGTGTTGAGTCAGTGAGACTGTCTCAAACTCTCTCATTTCCCAAAAGAAAAAAAAAAAAAAAAAAATCAATGGAAGTGGCAAATTTCACAAATTTCTACACTCATATTCAACAACAACATCAACTACCCACTCTTAATTCCCTAAAACCCTTTATTTGTTTCTGCAATTATTCCTACCAATTTCACCATAACAAATGTTTTGTGAAAGCTTTAACAACAAGGTTTAAGAGAAAACCCTTTAGTATTGTCAGGTGCTCAACCTCACATTTGAAGGATTCTGCCAATAATAATGCAGATATCAGTGTTGGTGATGACATATGGGCAGATTCTGAATTTGTTGAAGTTATTGGTATTGGGAGTAGAGTTGATTCTGTTCTTGATTTTTGCCTTCAGTCTCCTTCCTCCTCTAATTCTCTCAGATTTTGGTATTTCTTTCTTTCTTTTTATTTATGCTAGTTTTGATTTTAATTTTTTATTTGATTGGGATGTTTTCAATTATAATGTTTAGTGATTTTTTTTTGTTATGGAAAATTTTGGGAGTTTTGATCTTTGCCCTTCAATTCTGCTTGTTTAATTGCATATTGTATAATGGTATCATGCATCACACTCTCTAGATATATGGAGTACTCCTTGTGTTCTATTGGGTTGGTTGTTCGCGTTTGGTTTGAATATCCGAGAGGAATCGAAATAAAGTGTTTATTATTCGAAAGAACTTAGGGAGTGTTCATTTATGCATAGATTGTGTCCGAAATCGAACCTCTGGCTGTAGTTAAGCCATGAACTTAAGCTTGGACTTGTATCATCAATTATCTTCATTTTATTGACCTTATTATTTGACATGGCTGTAAAATCAAATTACTTTCGTGAAGTTGCTTCTTTTGATAAATTCCAGGAAGTTAATGTTGAAATGAATTCAGAAGAGTGGCCTCTTTACCTGTAATGTCTCTGCATTTTCTGCTGGTGAATCGTTTTGTTGGGAATGTTTGTTTATGCATATAACCTACTCAAAAGATTATGGTGAAACTGTTTTTAAGGATGGCCTCTTTGGCTGTTGGTTGCTATATTCGACAACCGAAGGCATTGGTTGAACTGTAAAGACTAAGGGCTTTTGTGGAATGGGGTAATAGTGGCTAAAACCAGGGGAAAATGGGGGTGGTGGTGGAAGGAGCGAAGGGTGGAGCTGGAAGTATTACCTCCATTGGGGGTAATGCATAACTAGTACCCCCCCCCCCCTCCTTTTGGGGCAATCATTATTTTCCCCCGTTCACCCTCCTCTATACAGCATCTTTACCTCTATTTTTTTTGGTCTATTACCCCAGTAACAATTACACCCATTCCAAATGACCCCTAAAGAGTGTTGAATCTTCCTCATTAAGCGTTCTGATGTTGATTATCTCCAGTTCATGTGTGTATGTTATTATTTTATTTTATAGTACTTGTTGGAACTACAAACTGAACAAAGTTTTTGTTCTTGCAGGAATGTTATTAAGAGTGAATCATTGAGAGGGCAATTACGTCAAAGGTCTCTCGGAAAAGGTTTGGCCGTCACCCTTCTTAATTTTTTGTTTATCGAGGAGAGGGGGGGCGGGGGCGGGGGCGGGGCTGTGGCTTTGCTATCACCGGGTTTTGGTTGACATAGAAATAAAGAGTAGACATGATCGAGGACCAAGAGTTTACAAATGGTCAAAAAGAAAATATCTTTTGCTCATCGGTCATGCTTTACTCATTCTAAGACAACGTTGAAAAGATCCCGATGGTAGAGAACCAATAGAGGCCTACAAAACCTCACAGTTCGACAATCTATCAAATTATCTCCAGGCTCCTCTAGAACATAGTTGACCATGAGCACTTCCTCCTTTGGTAACCCTCAATGTTTTCTTAGTCTCTTTGCATGTGGAATACCCCATAGCTTGAGAAGCCCTATCTGTCTCCACGATTTTGTCTCCTGTGTTACTCGAACATTCCACTCTCAAGGGTTTAATCAGCTAATTGTATCTCTTTTTCTTTTTTTTCTTTTTTTCTTTTGTTTGATAAAGTTTTCTGAATAGGCTTGCAACCATTTTGTTCTATTCATGTAATCCTCTAGCCAATGTCACAAAGTTATTGGTGCTTTGGGAAAAGATGGATAGTTTCCTACCGTTCTCCTATTGGGTTTGGCATCTGTTGACTGCAGTATATGAGCAGTGGGTCTCACCTTCCTTTGAGTTTAAAAAAATTATAGTTTGTGAGAGTGTCTGCCAATAAAGAGAAGAAATTGCTTTGGGATTGTGTTTTGTTTGCTGTTTTCTAATGCATTTGGAACAAGTGTAATGCACGAATATCTTTAGGGCAAAGGAATTAGGCATTCTTGTGCTTCTTTTCTGAGGGCAATGAGGGAACTTTGTCCTCTCATGCTTCATCATTTCGAGGAATGAAACATTTTCTTATAAGAATGAAACAGTGTCAGCTTTCTTATCTTTCTAAACATCAATGCCTCTTATCAAGCTCTTGCATTGGCAGGCAGTTGGGTGTCCATTTTGATGTAATCTCCCCTGTACTAATTCAATTAGGGGTTCTTGTTTAAAAAGCAAATTCCTAAATCCCAAATGTGACTTAGTTTCTAGAATAATGTTGTGTATATGTTGCGAAATATGTAACGGGGGGCTGTGTTTCTTTAAGTAGCGAAACGTGTTTTTGAAGGTTTCATCCTTGAAAGTGGTTTGCTTTACAAGATGATAAATGGACACAGGTTATATGAAAGTCCTATTGTTGGCACATCACTTTCCTATGCCTAACCTTTGTACAATTTTTATGCTTTTACACTCTGTTCAAGGGAAAGTGTTTCATAGCTCTCATGCTAGTATGCTAGTAAAATTTTATTCTCGCGATGAAAAAATTAGTGGAGCATTGACTCTCATAATTTGTAGTTGACGATAAACATCTGAATCCGATGTGAACATAGGCTGAGGGACAGAAGTCCTACCATTCTCAACTTCTATGATGTACTTCTATTCATGTGTAGTGCTGTCTTGTCATTTCTTCATATTATTCTGTTTATCTAAAGCACCTTCACTTCTGCAGATAGCTGTCCGAACATTGTGGAGGCTCCTTTCAACTCACAATCTCATTTGAAGACTGTTGTTCTTGTTTGTACATTCTTGTCCCCTGCTATTTTAATTTTGCTCATCAGCTGCTCAAGTTGACTTTGACAGTTTTAAAATCCTGCTGAGTAAATGAGTAAATTGGTTTTTTTTTTTTTTTTTTTTTTTTTTGTCAGAGCTTGACTAGCAATATAAGTAGTTCAAACACCTGAAAACTACAACTGCTACAATTTTCAAATCTGCTCTGAGATTTTGATCTAGCTAGTACTTCACTGCCAATACGGCAGTAAAAATTAACAAAATACTGGCTAACATTTTTTATTATGGTTGAATTGAACTATTTCTTTTTTTCCATCTTCTTTACTGCGGTATGCCGGTATCGCCCAACAATATTTCGCGATCTTCTGCGAAAGATGAATACAATAGACTTGTGGCAAACAAATGATGTAGTATGTTAATCTCTTTGCAGCTGTGATGCTTCTCTAACAGATAAGTATGTGTTGTTCATTGTCTTGTGTAGGTTGCTACTGCGGGCTATGGTGATGATTACGTCTTAGCAGCGGAAATTCTTAGGAATATCAGATCCGGTAATGGGATAGTTATTGCTGTTGTACTAAAGCCTTTTAGTTTCGAAGGACAAAGACGCCAAGATGAGGTGTACTACTATACCTACATTTTTGTATACAAGTTTCCTTCAGTAAAGTCTCCTAGGTCGTGTGTTGATGTTTGTTGTTCTGATGCCTATCTACCTGATAAAACGGTGGTTCAACGATCTTTGCTGCTTCAGTGTTCCTTGGGACGGCAAGACCGTCACCATCTGATGCTTAGAAATAAGTTTGATTCACACTGATGTTTCAAACTGAATTCGAAGTGATATGATTCATGTTAAGTCTATAAGTTGTGGAAATGTTGGCAGTTTTGTTTATACATCTTAGTAAAACAATTGATTCTCAGAAATATATGTTTTTGGTTTTCCTTATCTTTGTTTCTGTACACTGTACTGTACTTCTCTTTGATAAATGACTTAATTTGTTGTGCTTCATGTCTTTTGGCATAATCTTGGGGGAGTACCTTCCTATAGTTGATTTTTAATTACTAGAAATCTTAGATTGAAGCTTAACTTTAGTAATCAGAAAGCCAAGTCCTTCAACTGCAATGTAGACTTAGAAACCATCTGAGAAGTTCTTTGATGTTTCCCCTAGCAGTTCCCTAGAAATAATGTCCTTAATATCCAGTCACGCATCTTGTCAAATGGATGATACTCTTGTGAAAGATGTAAAGGAAAGATAAGAAAAGCATGTATTATTCAACATTCTGGCAACTTAAAGGTTAAAATATGCTGGAAGTTAGGTACGGGAGTCTGACAATGTATTCAGAGAAGTCGAAATTTCTAGCGGCCAATAGCAAGAAAAATGTAACTGCAAAAGCATTTTTTGGAACTTATTACTTTGTGGGTAGTGTTCAGCTAGATGGCAACTCCAGATATCTCTTCAAATATAGAGCTTACCCTTTTTTTAAGTCTCCTCCAAAGCTATTCATGGATTTTGTTGCAACATGTTCTAAGTATTATTTTAGATATAAAAGTTTTTATATTAGAGCAAATAGAATGCATAAAAGGACAAAGGGTGCTAGACACAATTACAATGTCTACAGAGAACTTCAATTTTGTTGGATGAATGCAAATGGGATACTCTTAAAAGTACCCCCCAGGTTTAGCCTACGAGAAGCTATTAAGTATTAACCCTTCCCTGAATATCAACAAAATTTTCTGAATTAGATGATTTTTTTAACTTAAAGTGCATTATCTTAATCATTAAGATTATTTCCCAGTTGTGTCATCTGCAACATCATTGCTATAACTTGCAGGTCAAAACTTTGGTGGACAAACTGCAAGATTGCGTGGACTTTTGCATAGGTAAGGGTGCTTAATCAATTTTTAGTATGAATGGATCCACGCCTCTTATGATTCCGTCACTGACATGAGGAACATATGAGAGTGCGATTATGACTGTTGATTATGTCATGAGGTGGATCTAAATGCTTATGAAGAGACTTGCTTAGGATTTCTAACTAAAAGACCTGGAGTGAGGTCGTCAGCTGCGGTTTGACCTTTTCAGAGACTACTGAGGACATGGCCACGGTAAAAAGTTGTGGGACTCTAAAAAATATGTAGCTGGTCTTCAAACAGGACCTTCTGTCATTTTAGTTGAGAATTTTTTGGCAGTCATTCAGTGATGCAAAGTACTGTGTCCCATGCTCTGGCTAGAGATAGAGATCAGGGTTTATAGTTTTAATGGGCTTGATGAAATTCCTCTATGACAAAAGAATAGATGTTGGGGTAACTTTTGAGATCCTCATTTTAGTTAGTCAGAAGGTATGAAATGTGTTTATCCGCATATACTAAACAATAACTTCCTAATGCTAGAGAAGGAGCAGCTTATATTACCATGCAAGCCTTCTCAACTTCTTAACAAAGTACTGTGTCCCATGCTCTGGCTAGAGATAGAGATCAGGGTTTATAGATTTAATGGGCTTGATGAAATTCCTCTATGACAAAAGAATAGATGTTGGGGTAACTTTTGAGATCCTCATTTTAGTTAGTCAGAAGGTATGAAATGTGTTTATCCGCATATACTAAACAATAACTTCCTAATGCTAGAGAAGGAGCAGCTTATATTACCATGCAAGCCTTCTCAACTTCTTAAAATTCAAGTTGAGCTTTGAATTAGCGGAGTTTGCTTCAGCTTTGTGCTCTGGTCCTTAATGGCAAAGTTTACTATCTTCTTATCATGTTAATCTTTTGGCCAATGCCTATTATTGCTCTCCAATACATATTAGGATTTTTAAGAACAGTGTATGTAAATTTTGCGTTCTTATCCTTTCCTATTTAGTGTCGCTATCCATTGTAGAATATAAGCTACGTTTGACGGACTTAATCTGCATGCCAGTACTTGTGTGCTTACACAATCCCCATATGAAATAAAAGGTGTGTTGTCGACCAAATTTCGCTAAAAATGTTTGGGTTTGTTTTCTGCCATAGATGTCGATATTGACACCTTATTGAAAATGGATTTGGTCACTCTGGATGAGGCACTGAAGACTGCCTATCGGGCTGTTTCCACAGCCATTACTGCTGTATCTATCCTTGGATCTGTAAGTAGCATCTTTATTTCCATGTTTTAATAAAGCAAGCGTCTTGACGATCTTGCAATAATCCATCATGGATCTAATATATGCAGGACAGACACCAAAAATACATCCACTCTCTGCTTGGTAGTATGAGACAAGTTACTGTTGCCGAAGTTAGAAAAGTGAGTGCAATTAACTGAAATATTCGTCTTTGTACTTGAGAATGACAGATTCTGGGTTTTATTTGATATTCACACTATGTTAAGGTTATGATCTTTTCATTGGAGGTTGTTTCTGAGCTGTATCGTCCCTCCATCCCCATAATTTGCCGTGTTTAGACCTGTTCAAGATTTATCCTATGTGCAGCATGAATCTAATCGCCCAGCTGTAGGTCTTGGATATCTACAAGGAAGGAAGAGTCGGATTCGGTGTTGGCCAGAATGTTGAGTCATCAATTGTACAAGCTGTCTATGACTGTCCTTTCCTTTCAATGGGACTAAAAGTAAGAACACAATTTCCCTCAAACATTACAATTTTTTTTTTTTTTTTTTTTTTTTTTCTGTGGGAGCAATGGATCATGTCTGCTTGTTGCTGCAATTTGCTTGCTAATGCAGTGCCCCATGTCACCAAGTAACCAAGTTTATCAATGCATGCTATGAGCAAGAAAACATCACCCTTCATCTTAAAAGTTGGTTATGAAGTTTCTAGAAATAGATTGATTAAGTTGCTTTGTTGATTTATATCGCCCACAATAACTGAAACCTCAAGAAATGGCAAGAAAATCGTATCTATGCAAAAAATGTGTACATAAGACCGCGGTTTCAAAGCCGTTCTCTTATGTGTACCACCTGATAAAACAGTAAGAACCATTCTCATATACATATACCGGTTCTTGAACAGCTATCCGGAGAACGGTTTTGCACCCGTTCTCGTTGCCCATTTTTGACGTAGTGTGTGTTTACTTTCATTTTTGAAGTCTTTTCAGAAGGTTGGCAAGTAGACACAATTATCCCACGGTTCTTTTGATGTGTGCTCAGATTCAGTATTACTTCAGTGTCATTGGTTGTACCTTCTTTTACAGTTCTCATATTTCCTTCCTATGATGGTGAATGCAGGACCTTGACGGGGTAGTTATATGTGTTTTAACAAGCTCCTCATCAATTGGAGATAGTGATGTTTATAATCTTCTGCGTACTTTTCGTAAAGCAACAGAGTGTACCAAAGAAGTCATATTATCCGTTGTACTGAATCCTGTTATGAAGCCTAACATGATAGCCAGTACAGTTATGACTGTGGGGTAAGAAGACTTAGTAGATTTAACATATTTTTGAACTTCCTATATCATTTCAGCAGATTTTCACCCTCTTACGTCTTAAAAACTTTTGAAAATGAAATATTTATTTTGGTTGACATTATTGGATCTTTTAGGGATTTCCCTATCACCATCTTGCTATATAGTTCGGGGAACTTTTAGTTTGCTCTCAATCTTCAGTACAGTACAGTTGTAACTGTGGGGTAAGAAGACTTGGAAGCTTTAGCATAATAATCTCTGAAGTGTGCGTCCATGGCTATCGTTTGGTGCCTTTGGTTGGAAGGAAATTGCCGGACCAGTCGGAGTTCTCATCCTCTTAATTGGGCTAACGTAGTTGGCTCTTTTATGGATTTCCCTTTCACAATCTTGCGTCGTAATAGGGGGGGGGGGAGTTTTAGTCCACAAAGAAGCTATGAAACAACCATCCCCTATAGATAGTCAAAAGTGTGCCTTTCTCCCTGTAAAGGTTTGCTTTAATCAAATGCACCGAAAGGTAGCTACCACTGCACATCTCCATAGCAACAACCTTCATATATTGCCTGTTAACCTTCATATATTGCCTTTTTTTTTTTTTTTTTTTTTTTGTCTCAGAACTCATTCTATAGGTTAGTGTGGACGACTGGATCAGATATCTGTGCTCCAGTATTCTATTAGAGATGCGTCTTTGTGCTGTGTACTCTATCGTTTTCTGTAGCCATTGAGCTATACTAACTATTCGTTGCATGAATGACATATAGTGTATAAAATGATGATTCCACTGATAAGTTTGAAAAGTGCTCATTGGACATGGAAGACTAAGAATTATGCATGGTAAATTATAGAGCCAGGAGAAAGTTCAAACAACAACAAAGCTTTAGTCCTAAAGTGATATAAAAGTCCAAACTACTTACATTTAATTATGGAGATTAGATACTGCTGAACATGACCTGGAAAACTTCACTTTCTGGAATAAAGTGAATGTTAGTTGGAGATATTTTTAAAGTAATTGTTCAATAATGATCTGATCTGGTGGAGCAAAGTGGCTGAGCACGCAACAAATTTCGTTTATGCGTTATGAAAAGGTTTAGAGTTTAAATGTTAAAGTTTTAGTATCTGACAAAAGTTATATTTTACATGATTGAGAATTTGAGATCTTATGGTCCGCGTGTAATTAAATATATTTCAATAGTGATTTAACGAATTCAACTAATTCTTGTGCTTATGTGTTGCCAGAAACACTGAAGGGAAGTCCCTCCAGAAAAGTAGTATACTTTCTCGACTGGCAGATAGCATCCCGTTCGTTTTCAATTTTCTGCGAAGACACAACGTGGAACCAGACAATTCTAGGGAAAACAATCTTAGAGAAAATATTTTCCCTCCCATGTTGTCTAATTTTGTGGACAAAAATGAAGTGCCAGAAATGATGGTGACTGATGAAGTCGGCACTGAGAATTTGGAGATTTACTCTGGTGAAATGATTATGGACCAAAGTCGTGATGAGTATGCTCCATCTCTACATGTTCATTCCATTTCACATTGTGATAAATTCTGGGTTTGATTATTGACTTTATTTATGATACTGACTGGTCCAGGGAGTATGATGATGGTAAAATGGAGAAAGTTGGGCATCTGGATGCTCCCGACTCGTTTAAGTATATAGAACAGAACTTTCAAGGTGCTTTCCCAGTTTACAGTTGCCTTACCCATCTATGCTTCCGACTTCTTAAACCCTCATGAACTGGCCAACATAATTCTAACTTTCTGCAGGTGTCCAGGCTTCTGACGAGAAGCCATTTATCAATCGGAATGTTGGGCCAGGATACAGGGTTATTCAGGAGTGGCATGAAGAAGAGCTGAATGTCACTGAAGCTGTTCCTGTGGCAGATAATCCAAAACCATTTCAACTTCCAGTTGGAGTGAAATTTTCAGAACAATTACCTGGCAGTTTTGATAAAATAGATTCTAGGTGGCCAACGGAGAAAATCACTGATGAACATAGTGCGGCTTCTCCTGTTTCTAGTGTCTCACCTTTAAATGGCTTCACAGATTTGAGTTTTGAAGTGGTGTCAGATATTTGGAGTACGGCATCAACCTTATTAAAAGGGAAAGATCAAGATGTTCCAGAAAAACAGGGACTTCTATCTGCTCGTGCTGCATCAATGCTGGTACTTCAACCCTATACTTGCAGTAATTGGTCTTTGCTTCATTCTTTATTGCTGAGTGCTGACGAGGATTCTTGTTAGTGGAAATATTAGAGATTCAGAAGAAAATTATACCTTTGCATACTCTCTTAGTTGCATTGGCCAAACTGATAAATGCATTTTTGGACCTAACAAAACGTGACCAATCCGGAGTCTTGGTCCGTCCTTGATTGTTTATGTGGGTCCAATGCCGGTGAGTACAAGCATCTTCGTCTTCAAACAAATACACCACTCTCTACAACTGAAGCCTATAGCGACAACCTTCCAGTCTACCACCTCATACAAAGGTCCTTCAAATGAAGGTTCCAGGGATTATTAGCCAAAAAGACAAGGCAGACACAGAGCACTATGAAGATCAGAAAGACTATGATGTGAGGAGCCAAATAGAACCACACATCACCTTTCCAAGCATGTTCTCGCCAACAAACTCTACCCCTTATCGCCCTCAAAAGACACCAAGGATAAGAGTTATGTGAAAATATGAAATACAAATTTCCGAATGAGTTGAGTCTCCTGATCCCTGCAAATGAACCCCTTCCATTGCTCTGAAGCCAATATCTACTATGGCTCTCTCATGCTACAGACACAAACCCATAGGAGAGTGCAACAACCTTAAGATTAGGAGAATATTTTGCTTGAATTCTGTTATACAAACCCAGTTAGCTAAGCTCAAAAGTTTCCCACAGTATACAACATCTTATAGATCTAATACTATCTCAAATTACTAATCTTCATCCTCTGTTTCACAGAACCCAGATGTGTGAGGCCTATTAGTCCCTAACGCCCGGGTATCAGTGTCGAATAAATCTTTTATGGCTATTATAGCTGCATGCAGAGCTGTCTAAGTCTGTTAAGGGCTGTGTGTTAAACAAGTTAGTTAAAAGTTTTATTTTGGGAACAGGAATCAGAACGAGATTCTAAGACAAAATGGAGTCCAGTGACGAAGATAAGGTATAGAGGAGGAATATACAAGGGTCGTTGCCAAGGCGGTCTTCCAGAGGGCAAGGTACTTTTTCATCTGCATACTACACATGTTCATATGGTCATGCACTTTTAAGCAGATCAACCCCAATTTATCATTAAGGTTTAGGGTTGAATACTGCAGGGTCGTCTCACCTTTCAGGATGGTAGTGTCTATGATGGAATGTGGCGATATGGAAAACGATCAGGGGTAGGAAGCTTGTTCTTCAGTAATGGCGATGTATTCCATGGATCATGGAGAGATGATCTTATGCATGGAAAGGTTTGTTCTTATTTGGCAGTGATAGTTTTAGAACAAGAGTTGCAAACTCTTATGCTTGCTCATGCTCTTAATGGCACTTAAGCTCTTTGTGTCAGCGTATCATGAAAGACAAGTTAATCTCTGCGAAGAAGTAAATATAAGTTTCTTCCCTTCACTTTTTTGGGGTTCAAAGAAAAAAAAAAAAAAAAGAAAAAAAAAAAAAAAAGAAAAGAAAAAGAGGGCTTATGTTTAAAATTAGCTCTGGGATTATGTGTATATCTGCAAGTTTTGGGTAAAACTGCCCTACAATATGACATTGTGAGCTTTGTGTTGATCTTTCGACTTTGAACTTCAAAGGTCACCCATAAATCTGAACTTCTTACTGAGTCCCACTGTAGCTCTGAATTACCTAAGTGTATTTCTTTTTCCTAGTTATCTTTATGATAGTATAAGTTCTTCAACTGGTCAACTACACTTGAAATATCATAACCCTTGACTTTTTACGTGGCTATGACTCTGTTAGGGCTGGCTTTACTTCCACACTGGAGAACGATGGTTTGTCAATTTTTGGAAGGGAAGGCCGAATGGTGAAGGGAGATTTTATTCCAAGTCTGGAGAGGTCTTCTTTGGCCAATTTCAAGATGGGTGGCGAGATGGTCGCTTTCTTTGTGTGAAAGTTGATGGCACAAGGTTAGTCCCCTGCCCCCCTCCCTCCACTTCCCCGTAACTATCGCCAAGCTTATGCGCTTCTTGTCCTATGGCAACAACAAAAAGTTGGTTTTATGTGCCAAGTGCCTTGTAGGTTGTAGATACCCTTCCATCATGCTCAGTATATAACACATCGCATGTGCAAGTCTTTTGTGGGTTTTGTGCCTACGCAAGGTTGGTCTCATGTGCAACTGTGATAATGTTGAAAAGTCCTCCAGTTCCTTGATTGACCTATGAATCAACCTGGCTATATTAGTGGTTGTACGAGTAATGATAATCCACTCCTAACGCACAAGTCGCTGAGACATTAGTCAGAAGTTCATTTCTGTCGTGTAACTTACTCACATCTAACACTTCATCTCTCACTTGTTACTCTTAGGTGCGTAGAGATATGGAACGAAGGCATTCTAATCAATACTAAGGAAATGGAGATGTAGCATACACTAGAGGAAGGCTGCAAAGAGGGTCATCGAAGTTTAAAAGGCGCTAAAGTCTTGATTTGATTTCTCCCTCCGAGTTTTATAAGTCAATTTTTGTCACGATGACAGAAGATTAAACTGCCTGTCTATAATGTATATACCACTTACCTGAAAAATACATGATTCAATAAAAGCTGTAAGAGCTTTTGAGCCAGTCACTATGACTGTTTTACTCAACTTGAATCATACATCCAGGTCATTTCAGTTGGCTGTCGAGTTTCTAATGGAGACCCTATCTATTTACATATCCACCAAGTTGTTCCTGTCAAATGTCATCAGCTGATCTTGATATCCCCTGTTCCAACTTCCAAGTATGTCACTGTCATTACACTCCGTATAACAGCACGGAAAATAGACGCCAGATCTTAAAGGAAATCAAGGCGACCAGTACCTTGCGCATTTATTGGTAAAGACTAAAGAGTGGAAAATAACCTTGTGTATCCCATCACCCTAGCAGTCGCCAATCTTGTTCTCTTTTCTAGGTCACTCCTGAAGCACCAAACACTTACTCGTGGGTATCTCGAAAATCGAAAATCTGTTGATTGTTCGAGATAATTGTCGCCAGACCACTGAAACTCATATGCCACTATGCCACCTTAAGAGATCGGAATTGCCTATGTTTGCAGCCATTTTAGCTAAAGGGATCATAGGGCTCATATTAAAATCATTATTAGTCATATGGATAGAGTTTAGAAGGCGGGTGTTTTAAACTCGACCCCTGAATGATATTGATGCGTTATGAGAACGATTTTGCCTGCCATGCGGGTGAAGAACTGTTACACACACCACTACGGCGTAGTTACCACCCTCTCCTTCCCCATCCTACACCCACCACAACAATCATCTACAGACGAACAGTTATTACTCCCGCAACAATTACTTCTACTCCAAGCAAGTCGCTAGAATAAGTGCATTCCTAGAAAACAAGATGCGATATTTTGCAGGAATCACCATGTAATAGATAATTAGATAACCATCCCAAACCTTGGCTTCTGCATCTCTCTACAAAACAACTTTCCGATTTTACTTTACCATCTCAACTCAATTTGGTAGTACACTGTACATTTTCCTATATCCAAGCTTTCTGTCACCTATTTGTCGATCAAGTTCAGCGTCTATTCATGGACTACACCAGTGTACATTGAATAGTACAAACAGGTTATACTAGGATCTGAAGGCTGAACTCGCGGCCAAAAATAGTTAGTTTCCAGTAAAATTGTAATGCTGTATAGAATCAACTCGCATTTTCTGGTTCTACACCCTCCGTCGGGGCGCTGACAGCACGCAGCGCATCAAGGCTGCAAAGGGGTACAACAGAGAAGTCATACATCACAATTCACAAATACATTGAAACAAGCACAGGGGCAAATGATTGAGGTAATAGATTAACAGTAACATGAGGATCAAGCTGTATTACCTGCAGTTCTTTGGCACTCTCCACGAATAGGCTTGTGATCGTTTCAAACTTGGGGGCATAGACATAAATAGTCTCCAATCTTGAAGCAAAATCTTGAGGTCAAATAATTTGCTATCCATTCCAAGACAACAATTCGCATGCATGGTACAAACGTCGTTCAAATCTTTGCTAGGTTCACAAAAGCCACCGAAATAAGCAGTATCTAGGAATCTCATCTTCAGCCCAATCTCATCTATATATGGATCGTATTTGATAAAATTAAGGACATCCTGGTCATGGTAGCCAGGGAATTTTTCTTGTGAAGAGTACCAGAACTTGTAAAACTCAATAGTCCGATTGTTTGACTTTACATAGTCGAACCCGCCATTTGGCTTATTGTCTACATCCAACGGGTCACCAGAAAAATGATCACAAGCAATCTGAAAATCAGCATCAGGATCAAAGTGCAGAAATGGGTCTCTAAGCCACATAATATCGGCATCCTGGAGAATAAGAGAGAAGTCATTAAGCATCTGATAAGTAACAAAACACAAGCAAATTTCTGAGAGAACTTGTAAGGTATGAACTAGGAAGACAATAAAGTAATTATTTCTTGAACAATGTAGCCCTTTGTCGAAGGAAACAATGCACCAATCCCCCTCTCCCCGGTCCACCCCCCTCCACCCCACCCAAAAAAAGGGCACATTTGGAAAGGACGCAAGATAAGTTTTCAGCAAGTTGGCGTAAAACATGAGCCCTAAGGATCTTTCAATGACCGTCTTCTCTGTAATAAGCCAACATCTGTTGCTATACCCTGGTTCGTAGGCCCTCTTCTACAGCCACTACCCTTTAGCAATCATATTATCACAATCACCAAAAGAAGAGGTCAACCAACTGTTGTCTCATAGCTTGTACCAATATTTTTGACATTTCCCAAACTTAGTTTAAAAAAGCGCGCCTGAGGCGCGCCTAGGCGCAAGGCGCACGGAGGCGCAACTGCAATCGCCTCAGAAGCTTGAGGCGCACTGGTGTGCATGAGGCGCACCTGAGGCGCACCGAGGCGCAGGCCTTGAGGCGCACTGAGGCGCACAAGTGTGCAATTTTCAATTTCTTTCTCTTGTAACCTTATTTATACACTTCCCTTTGCCCCTTAATCCCTTGTTTATACTTATTTACCCATTGTCCCTCTTTAAATACCAAAAAAAAGGTTTCTTTTTTTCTTTCAAAATATGGTTTCATAAAATATAATTTTATTCGCTAAATGAGTGCGCCTCGTGTGCATGAGGCGTGCGCCTTCGCCTTGCGCCTCATCGCAACGGCCCCCCAGCGCCTCGGTGCGCCTCGCGCCTCCTTAAACTAAGTTCCCAAATGATCAAAGCCACCAAAAAAAAAAGAGAGAGAGAAAGATCTCTTGAATGTGTAAGTTGGAAGGCAACACTTTTCCAATGATGCTTTCAATATGAAGATTGGGAAAAGATGCTGGGTGGATGTGTATGTATAATGTATATAGTGCTAGTGGGCATCTCAAATTCTCAATGGAGGGTATCTTTCTGAAAATGTTGACTCTCAATCCCTCGAAGATGACGTCTTAGATATACAGGGAGATAAGATCTTCAAAAGTTCAAATCTAGCGATGGTTAGTAGTGTGTGGAGTAACCTTGAACTCACACTGACAGTGCAAAAAGACTTGTCTTGTATCATGGTAAAGTGCCTAAGTGACAATAATTAATCCATGATTAAGTGATATGTAATTAATTCGTAAAGAGTAGAGGTTATCATGGTAAAGTGACTTTTCTAAACAGGCTGACAACAGGTTTTCTTTATATTACAGGACACTTGGGTGCTTCACTAGAGTCTAGTGCGAAACCCTCTTGAGAGATAATCACTTTTTCTGTTGAAGTCAGGGTAAAGTTCTTAAATGCCGCCGACCTGTTCCGTATTCCTCATTGCCTAAGATAGCGATTACAGGGCAAAAAGTGGGGAAATTCATTCTGGCTTCAGTCTAGACAGAGAACAAGGCACATACAGTTTATGCTTAATAAATGGAGGGGAATCAAATATTAGTTCAGAAAAGGCTAACTCTACTGTGGTCATACTCGTGATATCCATTGCTGTTGCATCCCTTTTAGTTCTAGAAGAAACGTAAGTCAGTTTTAAATTTCTTTTGTAGGTTTATTTCTGTGTAGATTTGCCTTATGCCACTACTGTTTGTAATGGAAATCACTTTCTTTAAGCTCTAAGCTTTGAGCCATGCTTCTATCTAAGAATACTTTCCTTTCTTTTCATTTCAAGGTTGAAACTTTATAATATTAGCTGAACACTATCCAAGCTGGCTCCCTTTTTGGAGTAAAAGCAGCATGCAGATATCGATAAACATGCACAGCAAAGAAGAAATCTTACAGTGAACACAAAATTGTACCCCATCTCAAGTACACCACGAAGGAAATCAATCCTCCTCCACATCATCTTTAGGTAATCAGGTGTCATGAAGTATGCCTCTTTAGAGAAATCTAAACCTTCAGTCACAAGAGCAAAGCAATGCGGGTGTAGAGTTAAGCACCGTCTAAATGTTTTGTCGTCCAAAGCAACAATCACTAAATGGTTGAGAAGTTCCCGCGTATGCTGCCCAATTCTAAAGCTTTCAAGAAATAGGTCAACAATCGACCCCGGGGCAGCCCAAGCTTCATTCAGAGTCGTCAGAATAACAGTTTTTTCGTTAGTTGCCGCATATTTCAAAACCCAGTCCAGTCTGTACTCATTATCCTGTATACATGATTATAGCAGAATCTTAAGTATCACCGTGTGAGTGATTAACTAGTCCTTACATAATCAGTTTTTTGATATTAAAAGTCTAATACAAAATCAGAAATCAGCCAAAAGAAATTACACATATGATTATATGAACTCCCATAGATCCCAAAATCTATTAGAAAACAGCGAACAGACTTTTTAGAGTATTACGCTTCATAGGTTGTGCTGGTCCTAAGAAAAGCCGAACAGCTTTTTGACACGACTAAGCCAAATTCAGATATGCAAAATACACATTATCCTATTTGCTTGCGAAAAATCTTTGCATCTAATCTAAACATGAAAGTATTGCACACAACTCACCCGAGCTCAGACCAACCCAAACCATGATCCTAGTCCATTTCACCATCTTACCACCATACTACTCCATTCATCCCAAAGAGTAGCCGGCCCTTGAATTTTTTGATAGAATCGCGCCAATAATTCTGATCCCGTTAACAATCATACACTAGACAGTGCACACTATACTCTTACTGTTATTGGTCCAAAAACCGCGCAAATGCCACTACAATAACCTTACAAGCTCTTTATATTCACCGTGCTAATCCCTTCCTCCCACAAGAAACCGGCGTAGCAATGCTGATTGCGTTAACCATCATTATAGGCCAAAAACCGCGAAAATGTCACTCCAACCGAACAATTGAGGGATTTAAACCAGCGGGCGTAATGTGACAAGTACTGAAGTTCCTCAGTCTAAATCACTAGTACATTAACAAGCTACTCGTATATAAAATCCTAATTCAATTAATTCAATAAACCCGACGAAATCGATGTTCGTTGTCAAAATCAGCTTCGAATTCAAATACGTACACGACCTAAGAAAACCGACGGAATTCTATAAAATCAGATTAATCAGAGAATATCCACTAAATTAAACATAATTAAAACAACAATGCAGCATAATTAGGAATTACTAATAATCAAAATCAGCTACAGTACAGCACAGTTAAAAACGGCGTCGTTTATTATACCTGAGACGAAACGGTGTCGTTGGGAGGGAAGACGAAGCTTGCATAAGAAGAGACGGAAACAATATCGGCGTGAAATCGGGAGAAACCGGCGAAATTGTAAAGGAAAAAGAAGGCGGCGAAGAAAATGAGAGCGAGGAGAGAGCGGCGGAGGAAGACGGTGTTTTCGGAAGGCATATCGCCGGAAGAGAGATCGACGGCAGCGGCGGAGGCGGCGGTGGGGGGGAAGAAGGAGCGGAACATGTCGGAGGAAACAAGGGGGAGTTTGAGTTTCCTACGACGGAAAGAAGGGGAGTGAATTTGATGATGGTGGTTGTAGTGGTGGTGCTGAATATATATGGGCGGAGGAAGATGGTCGTGGTGGTGTTGGTGGTGGTTTAATGAGTGTGTCATTTACGCTAAGGTTCTGATTTAATAATATTAAAACGGGAGTGTAATTAATCATCGTTGAATTGGACCAACCGACGAGGAGAGAGAATGAGAGAAGCGTTACTGTGAAAATTTGGAGTAGCTGATGAGGGGTTTTAAGTGTACGTCTGTTTCTGTCGGGGGGCTTTTTTTGGTTTGAATAGATTTGAGGTTTGTTTGACGAAGAGATTTTTTTGGGTTTGGTTTGATTTTCTCTAAAAGTTGGAGGTAGGGATGGCAATGGGTCGGGTTTGGGTCGGGTCTTATAGGATTCAGATCCAGTTCCATGTCTTTACAAGCAGACCCAGATCCGAACCGGATCCATCGGGTCCAAAATTTACAGATCCAGACCCAGACCCGTCAGGATCCAGCGGGTCTGGACCGGGTCTGGGTCCAAGATGGGTCTTTTATAAAATCAAGTTTGTCATGTGTAAAACTTGCACAACTTATGATATTTTCGTGTCGATGTGATTTACGATCATTAATGTGTTGATGTGATTTGCGATCATCTTATGGTGGACATTCCTCGTCCATCAGAATTTCAGAAGACCAAGGGAGAGCGACAACGACGATGAGATTTTGAGGCGGTAGCGAAGGATTTTGAGGCGGTGGCGAAGGGTTTTGAGGCCGCGGAGAAGTATTAGGCGTGACTCATGAGAAGACTGAGAAATGAAAATGGAAGGAGAAGGCTAGCATCGTGAGAAATTAGGTTTTTTTTTTCTATTTTTTTGGCCGGTTCCGCGGGTCTATGGGTCGGGTTTGTGTCTCAAATCAAGGACCCATATCCAACCCGCATATTTATCACCGGGTCTGAATCCGACCCAGATCCATTGGGTCTAAAAAAAATGGACCCAGATCCGACCCAAGTGGGTCAGGTCCGCCGGGTCTGGGTCGGGTCTTGGGTCCATTGTCATCCTAGTTGGAGGTGATTTGTCTCTCTACGATGCCCTTCAAGCTAAAGTTAATGACTTATATTTTTTCGATCCGTTAAGAGGTTAATGACTTATTTTTTCATTGCGAGTATTTGAGTGAATGAGTTTACAAACACGTTTATCACTAATCTAAAAGTTGGTTAGGGGGTTAAACAACTAACAAACAAGCGAGCACTTAGGTGTAAGCTTAATTAGTAGTGATTTCAAGTTAGGGTTGTTAGCTATAGTAACTAGGGACGTCATTCACATCCTTTAGGGGCCATTTGGATTGTGGGAATAAGAGGTGGGATAAAAATACTAATCACACTTTCAAATTAATCTCATGTTTGGTTAAGGAAATTGTACTTGTTAATTATCTAGGATATGGCGCAAATTATATCATGGTCCCCGGACCACAGCATACTTCGTGGTCCGAGCCACGTGGTAGTTCTTAATTGGCTAGGCGGAAAAAATAATAAATCCCCCTCTTCTTTCCTTTTTCATTTCTGCTGCACGTTATTCTTCAATTTTTTTTGTTTTCTCTCACCTATTCTCCCTCCCTCCTCTTCGCCCACCATCACCATCGTCCACCACCAACGCTGCCCTACAATGTCGTTGTCGTCAATCTCGCCCACCATTACCTGTGGATCTTAACCAGGTATATCATGGATCTAATTAGTTTGTGTCATGAATCTTGATTTTCGACATACAACCATGAAAATACCTATAAGATCCATGCCTTACAATTGGTAGTTGACCGACGACGGTGGCTGGTTTGTGGAGAAGTGAGATCAGGGAGGGGATGTAACAGCCCGTACCAACGTCCGTCGCAACACAACCCAATAAGATGAGTACCCTTAGCCCATATATCCTCTTCGGGCTCTAAAAGGTGAATGCCTTGTTGGTAGTATGATGGTAGGAATCTATTATAAACTGATCATATGAGCCTTAGTTTCCCAATGTGGGACAAACCAACTCCATAAACCACTTTCCATACTTCGTAGTGTTACAAACTCCTCTACTTAAAGAACGCAACGTCCCTGTTGCGCCTCAACCATTCCATACCAACATCAACACAGGTCCAAGATCTCCCCCGCTAAACGGCTGGTCTGGACGTCATCCCAGCATTCATCACACGGTCGCAGGGTTACTCTGATACCATCTGTAACAGCCCGTACCACCGTACGTCGCAACACAACCCAATAAGATCGGTAGTCACCCCTTTGGCCCATATATCCTCTCCGGGCTCTAAAAGGTGAAGGCCTTGTTGGTAGTATGATGGTAGAAATCTATTATAAACTGATCATATGAGCCTTACTTTCCCAATGTGGGGCAAACCAACTCCATAAACCACTTTTCATACTCCGTGGTGTTACAGGGGAGGAGAGAGATGGAACTTTTTTATTGTTTTTTTTTGGCGAATAAGAGTGTGACACTTGTCCTGGACCATAGGGTTGTCATTACTAAAATGATAAAGTAAGAATAATTTATTAAAGGATAAGCGTACTAAGTATGAGGCATGATGTGTTTCTTTAGGCTATTGCTTCCTCCCTGAGTTAACTATACAAATGGGGCATAAAGTTTCCAACTTTTTATCAAATGGGGTGTAACAACCCTTAATTTTCGTTATCTTTAAATACAAAAAAATAAAATAAAATAAAGGATTGTTATGCCGCCATTGACTACCAAGTCAACGGCAAGACTAATTTAAAACAGAATCCATAACAAAATAATCCAAAATAATAAATGACAGCGAAAGACTTTCAGCTGAGTTTACAAATCGGAAATCAAACCAAAAAGATAAACTACAAATCTTTCCCAACGTAAATGATTGATGACTCGTAACAAATGCCCAGCATGCAATGACGCTTCAACCATACAGTTCATGTCAATCTACAACCTGCCAACTGCGCCATCAAAGGATGACACAGGCCCCAGAATAGGGTATGGACACAACCCAAAATAAAGAACGTCAGCACATGTTGGGTAAGAAGTTTAAGCAATAGAAGTAAAAAATGACAAGGTAAAACTAAGATACGCGCCTTATTGGCGCGTAGCTGTCAATCAAAGAAACGAACCACGCAAGGGGACAAAGAAATGACGCAAAGGTGCCGAGCACGAGTCGTGCCAAGGACAGTAGCCGAAATTCACGACCGACAGGTCACAATTTCGCTAGTTTCATTATTTTTGCTTTCGAGCATTCTTTTTGTAGTAAGCGTATAGGGCCTTCGTCAGGTCCCTAGTATGGACAAGGGTCCTACCCCAAGCCATCCTACATCTAGAGTTACAGTAAAACTACCCTAAAGACTCGAGTGTGCACACCCCTCGTTAGACGTGTAACACCCCGGCTCATCGTCTGAGCCGAGAGTAGTCACCTATGGCAGCTTGCCACGTTGTGGGCTGACCTCACAGACCAACACGGGTCCTTTCGGCGCATTTTGACCTCACTCATGCTCACCCTGGGAAACTTCTCAGGAGGTCACCCATCCTGAAATTGCTCCCAATCAAGCATGCTTAACTTTGGAGTTCTTATCACATGGGCTTCCTAAAAGGAAAGTCGACTTTGTTGGTATGAGTAGCACTATCAATCCTATTAAGCACCTCATATGAGCCCTTAATCTCTTATAAACTTCCACTAAAATCTGGGGTATTACACTCACTACCTCTTAAGAAAACAACGTCCTCGTTGCGACTGGCAGCCAACCATATTCTAGCTCCAAGATCTTCCCCCGCTAAGCTGGTGACCTGGGCTCTCCTGAACCACATAATCAACACGCGGTCGCAGGGTGCTCTGATACCATTTGTAACACCCCGGCTCATCGTCTGAGCAGAGAGTAGTCACCTATAGCAGCTTGTCAGGCTGTGGGCTGACCTCACAGACCAACACGGGTCCTTTCGGCGCATTTTGACCTCACTCATGCACACCCCGGGAAACTTCCCAGGAGGTCACCCATCCTGAAATTGCTCCGAGTCAAGCACGCTTAACTTTGGAGTTCTTATCACATGGGCTTCCTAAAAGGAAAGTCGACTTTGTTGGTATGCGTAGCACTATCAATCCTCTTAAGCACCTCATATGAGCCCTTAATCTCTTATAAACTTCCACTAAAATCTAGGGTATTACAAGACGGGCCGGTAGGACGAGTTCCCATCTAAGAGCAAGTCAATTAGGAGGTTGGTAGCTGATCTCCAACCTAGAAAATGTACCTTGATCAGAGGTTATAAACGAATCATGTCCATTGGACATGGTGACGGCGCAAAGTCCGTCACTATAGATGGGGTCACAATATTTGTAACACTACGGAATTTGGAAAGTGGATTATGGAGTTGGTTTGTCTCACCTTGGGAAACTAAGGCTCATATGATCAGTTTATAATAGATTTCTATCATCATACTAACAACAAGGCCTTCACCTTTTAGAGCCCAAGTAAGGATATATGGGCCTAAGGGGTGACTTCCTATCTTATTGGGTTGTGTTGTGACGGACAGTGGTTCAGGCTGTTACAGATGGTATCAGAGCAACCCTGCGACAGCCGACAGCGTGCTGGGTGCTGAGGTGAGGCCCAGACCAGCCGTCTAGTGGGGGGAGATCTTGGACCTGTGCTGATGTTGGTATGGTTTGGTTTAGGCGCAACGGGGACGTAAGTGGATTATGGAGTTGGTTTGTCTCACATTGGGAAACTAAGGCTCATATGATCAGTTTATAATAGATTTCTATCATTATACTAACAACAAGGCATTCACCTTTTAGAGCCCACGAGAGGATATTCGGGCTTAAGGGGTGACTACCCATCTTATTGGGTTGTGTTGCGACGGGCGGTGGATAGGGCTGTTACAATATTTATTTCATTCCTTTATCTTTCAGGTACATTATTTTTGTGCATGCGCTCCTTCAATTTATAAGCGGCCGTAGCCGGAAACAATATATAATAAACTCAATGAAAATGAGCAACATAGTTATGAAACAACATATGTATCATATAAACGATTGATTGTGAAGCGATAATGGTTAGAAAACCAATGAATCAATAGGGGATGATTAGCGAAAGCTCAAGAGAATGATATTGGGAATCATGCTTAAACATTAGGATGATCAATGTTCTTACCTTGAACGCTAATCCATTTCTCCTTTTTACTCTAACATCATCTTTCCCATAATAAATCATACCCAATTCCTTAAGCCATGAATCATAATCTTTTACTCCATCAAGCCTAATTACAAACTACACAAACACAAACGACACCAATTGAGTAAGAACCCAAATCAAGGCAGTAGCAAATAAATAGGCATAACTGGTGATTAAGAAATCGGTTGATTACCAAATTTGATTATGTCATAAAATATTAAGTCAGCAACTCTCCTCCAAATTTTGTCCATAAACCCCAAGCGGATCAACGGGAATCAATCTCACACTGAACCATACACATGAATTAGGGTTTACACACGAATTATAATATAACTTTTGATACTCAAATCTAATTCTTACAAATTTTGGATATGTTGTCAAAAATGTGTAACACCCCGTAATTTTTGGGTATTTAAATAATTAAGGGTGTTACTTTTTATTATATATTAGAGGATTTAATCAAAGTTTTATTGGAATTCAATTTAATTATTGTGGGTGCCAATTATAGAATTACACAAGACTGTTTGGTAATTATTCGATTTTGGATCGAGTTTGTGGGTCACTCCTCTCACTCAATTGATTAAGCCCAACCCGAGCCTACCCGCATCCCCATGTACATATATGGAAGAAAACCCTTGCTTTCTTTCTTAATCATTCGGCCTCCCCCTCCCCATCTCTATCCTTTTCGTAGCCTCCACCCGCAGAAAATTCCCTGCACCACTGTGTCAACTTAAAACATACATAACTCTCATACACGACCTTTTTTTAAGTTGTGGTTGGTGGCTTTAGAACCGTGATTTCGATACGAATCCATAGACATGTAGATCGTGCCAAGATTCCATCGGATACTCCCTGTAGAGGTGTTTTAGTGGAGCTATGTCTATCTACCCGAGAACTGTTCCGCTCCCTCGGTATCTTGATGATTACCGTTGACTCATAAAGTATTTTGAGACGATATTTTATGGAGATGTTCCTAACTCTAGTTGTAACAAAATATCAAAAATTGGTAAGGCCTGTATTTGTATATCAAAAGTTATATCATAATTCGTGGGTAAACCCTAATTCATGTTTATGGTTCAGTGTGAGGTTGATTCCCGTTGATCCGCTTGGAGTTTGTGGACAAAATTTTGAGGAGAAGTTCCTGATATAATATTTTATGACATACTAAAATTTGGTATTCAACCCATTCGTTAAACGTCAATTATGCCTGTTTCTTTGCTACTGCCCTGATTTGGGTTCTTATTCAATTAGCGTCATTCGTGGTTGTAATTAGGCTTGATGGAGTAAGGACTACGATTTATGGCTTAAAGAATTGGGTATGATTGATTATGGGAAAAGATGATGTTAAAGTAAAAGGAGAAATGGATTAGCGTTTAAGGTAAGAACGTTGACCCTCTAAAGTTGAGCATGTTTGTATTGTTCAAACTCATGATCCTTGGCATTCGTTCATCTCTTATTGCCTAGCTACTCATTGTTGTTTGCACATAATTCTTGAGATTCATACTTGTACATATGTATACTATCTTGTGTGGCTATGCCACCCCTTGTTGTTGATTCTATATCGTTGTTCCGGCTACGGCCGTTTATAAATCAAAAAGCGCAAGCACAAATAATGTACTTAAATGACAAACCGAAAGTATATTGAAAGAACGAAATGATAAATGAAACCCATCTAGAGGGACGGACATAGGAGCCGTCACCACATCACGAGGATGTGGCTTTTGTTTGTACCTCTGATCAAGGTAGTATTGTGGGTCGGAGATCAGCTATCGAACCCCCTCATAGACTTCCTCCTAGAGGTGGTTTCGTCCTACCGGCCCTCTAGCGAGGGGTGTGCACACTCGAGTCATTAGGTTGCGTTACTATGTAACTCTAGATGTGGTAGTCTTGGGGTAGGACCCTTGGCTTGTCTTTAGGGACCTCACGGAGGGCCTCGAATAACGTATATTATTGACAAAAGAATTGAAAGAAAGACTAATCGAATTACATTTTAGGCAGCCCCGGGCTGACCTTTGCACGACTCGTGTAATCCGACACACGAGTCGTGTCCACTGTTGCCTTTGCTCTGTCAGTTTCTGAACTAAGCACGAGTCGTGTCCAGTGTTTCGTTGTCTTCGTCGCTTGGCGTAGTTTGCTCAGTTATTTGTAGCTACGCGCCATTTTAAGGCGCGTATCTTACCTTCTTTTGTTGCTCTCTCTTTTCTTACTCAGCCAGTGCTGACGTTCTTTGTTTTGGGTTGTGTCCCTACCCTATTCTGGGGCCTGTGTCATCCTTTTGGTGGCGCAGTTGACAGGTTTGCAGATTGAGATGCATTGTATGGTTGAAGCGTCATTACATGTTCGACACTTTGATGAGTCGTCAAATATTTGTATTGGGGGCGATTTGTAGTTTATCTTTTGGTTTAATTTCCGATTTGTAGATTCAGCTAGAAGTCTTCCGCTGTCATTTGTTCTTCTTGTTTATCAAGTTTGTTTTAAATTAGCCTTGCCATTGACTTGGTAGTCAATGACGGCATAACAATCCTTTATTTTTGTATTTAAAGATAACGAAAATTTAGGGTTGTTACAAAATGTAGTTAGGAACATCTTCATAAAATATCATCCTAAAATACTTTAGGAGTCAACAGGAATCATCAAAATACCGAGGGGCGGAACAGTTCTCGGGTAGATAGACATATATCCACTAAAACACCTCTACAGGGATAATCCGGTGGAATCTTGGCACGATCTACATGTCTCTGGATTCGTATCGAAAGCACGGTTCTAACGCCACCAACCAGACCTTAATCGAAGATCATATTTGAGAGTTGTGTGTGTTTTAAGTTGACGTAGCTGTGCTGGGAACTTATGCGGGTGGAAAATACGAGGAGATGCAAGGGAGATGAGGAGGCCGAAAAGATTGAGGGGAATGAAAGGAAGGGTTTTCTTCCTTTACATAAAATAATGAGAGGGTAGACTCGGGTTTGGGCTTAACTACTTGGGTGATCCACAAACCCGATCCAAATCTAGATAAGTAATAATCGAATACTCTTAAAATGACTGTGTAACTAGAAATCCCATAATAATTCACTGAATTCCAATAAAACTTTAATTAAGTCATCGAATATATATAATAAAACGTAACACCCTTAATTATTTAATTTCCCAAAAATTATGGGGTGTTACATGGGATATGAGACGTTCTTGTTTATCAAATGGGGTTTGAGATGAATGCCGTCAGTTAACTGCTGACGTTGCACGAATAATTATAGGACAAAACAATTGGGAAAAAAATACTTTCAGTTTACTTTTCCCCTTTCCAATTTTTTCTCTCTTCTCATTCACCTTCTATTCCAATTCTCTCTCCGCCCTCCGACAAACACCGCCGACGCCACCATGCCTACCACCACCCAAATCCACCACTAAGGCCTGCTCAAGAATTCAAGGCCCTGTTCCCTACCGACACCCGAAACCCATAAAAAAATCAATCAACAATCGGGAAACGACGGTGGTGGATTTTCCCCATATTTTGATCAATGATCAATCAACAAACAAGAAGCGATGGTGATGGATTCCGGTGTCAAATTCCATGACGGTGGTTGCATGCGTTCGTTGTCGTCGTTGTTGCCGGGGTAATTGAGTCGGGGCTTTGATCTCCGAGGGTATGATGAGCTTGTTCGGTGATCTATGACTGTGATTTGGTGAAAAACTATCAATTTGGGGGAAATTTGGGAGGAGGAAAGAGAGTGGGGAAATAAACAACTATGATTTGCGGATTTAATTTCTTTGATTTTTGGAGCAAGCCTTTGTGATGGGTGGTGGTGATGGCCATTATTGGGGATTTGGGGTTTGTGTCGAAGAGTGTATGGAATAGATCAATAAATGAGCAATGAGAGTGGAGTGAGCAGAGAGAAAAAAAAATGGAAAAGAATAACGTAAATAATTTTTTTGCATTTGTTTTTTCAATTAAAAGTGCCAAGTCAGCCGTTAACTGACGGCATCCATCTCAATCCCCATTTGATAAACAAAAACGTCTCATACCCTATTTGATAAAAAGTTGGAAACCTTATGCCCCATTTGTATAGTTAACTTCTTCCTCCCTTTCTCCTTCTCTTCGTTAGGAGAATTGGATCAGGGAGTCGTTGCTCTACCTCAGCGGATTCAGCGGTACTCCAGGGTGCAGGACATTGGTGAGCAGACTGCGAAACATATTTTCACGCGCATTAGTTTTTCTATAGACAAGGGTTTGGGGCTCAGATTGTTTCGTGTCTCCCAACCAATTTCTTGTAATTAATTTATTATTTATAATTAATAATATCATAACAATATTAAAGGATACAATTGTGAAATAAAAGCTTCTCACCTTAATCACCACAGTCACTCATTGGCCCAAACAAGGGAGTGAGATTATTTTCTAAATTTCCACTTCCTTAACTTCTTTTAGGTTACTTTTCGCTTCAAGCGAAAAGTAGCCTAGTTTTCATCCCACAATCCAAACGATCTTTTAGGTTACTTTTCGCTTCAAAAAACACAAAAAAAAAAAAAAAAATTACAGTGACCGTTAGAAAAATGATTTGGTGCTTAGCTGCTTGGTGTCGTTGAACGCATTATGGTAGACGACGAAGAAACTCTAAGTAACCCTAGTTTGGGAATCTCTGATTTGAAGGAAATGATGTCTCAACTAGTTCAACTATATATATGTACTACGAGAATATAAAGTCCGAAGCGTAAGATTGTGAAGATGAAGTTAAGTCAAAGCGTAAGAAAAACGATGATGGAGGCCTGGAACTCGATATTCTTGATATCAATCGCAAGCTAGATCATGAGACTTTTCTAGATTGGGTTCGAGAAACTGAATATGTCTTCAAATATAAAGGTTGTAGTGATGAGAAAAGTTTCAAGATTGCAACTCTTAAACTCATAAAGTACACATCTTTGTGGTTTGACAATTTAAAAAAGCAGAGAATGAAACATTGCGAGCCGAAGATATGGACTTGGACTAAACTGAAAAGGCATCTAACTTAATGGTTTGTTTAAACTAATTAATTTCATTCTAGACAAGTACAAGTGTTTGACATTTCTTAAGCAAGGTAATCATTTATTTTATCATGTGGGCCTCCTTAAACCTCAGAGTCCCTTTATCATGTAATGCATTCCCTTTATGAATAAAGTACGCATCAATAATAAGCTCAATCTATGCAATGTTTTTCGAACTTTGATTAACCAATTAGCGTGTACATCTTTCTCAATATAGGTCTATTTTAATTTGGGTAGGGTGTTTGAAATGGGACGAAGAGACTATATTATTTAAATTTATTATTTCTAATGTGTGCCCCGATATCACATTTTAAAATTCCATTTCTATCCTTATTTACGTGGGTTTTTCATTTGAAATTACAAAATAGGTGATCTCATTGAATTTATTAATTAGGTAATATGCAATTGATTAAAATAGGTCGTCACGTTGTTTTAACATGTGCGCTTGGGGTTTAAGCACTATCTTTGGGTACATCAGTACATGCATTAAGGAAAAATAATAAGGAAAGGTGTGTGGAGATTCAATTGTGATGTATGCTCGAGTAGGAAACTAATAAAAAAATGTTTGGGTGAAGATACAAATAGAGAGAACAAAATGGTCAGATATTTTTGGGTTTACCAAAATGGAAATCGGGCAAATTGCTTTGAATAAGAGAGAATAACTTTGCTAAAATTCTCAAATTTTAATGGAACTAGGATGCATCTTGTGTTTCGCACGATTAGGATGTATATATTCACGTTGACGAAATGGGTGTAGTTTAGAAGTTTGTATATATATATATGCATTGTTTACAGTTTGCATCTCATAATACTTACTACAATGTGCCGCATGCCCTAATAAAAATCATAGGGTCGTCAGTATGTTAAGCGTAGCTTAGTTAACTAATATTAGTGTGGACTGAATAGCTTAATCACGTTAATTAAAGTGTGAAAATCATGTCTATGGAGTAAAATATTTGTTGAAAATAATCGCACAGACTAATTTCTTGATTATTTAATTACCATTTTGTATAGATACTTTGTAAATTATTTCATCAAGTAATAGGATTCACGATTTGATAATAACTTTGCTAAAATCCTCAAATATATATGGAATCGGTTCCAATAGAGTTTCTTAATAATCCTAATTGGTAGATAAGAGTTTGCTAAATCTCAGCCACTCATTTATATCAATGGCCATATATAAAACATCCATCTAACCTGAATAAAAAAAAAAATAAAAAATAAAAAACTACCAATTTCTAATCTTTGATTTCCCTCCCACGACATTCTGTCATCTCCCTCAACCTCTCATTTTCTCTCTTCAATCTTTAGCAATCGGGGGTGGCCGACCACCACCACTACCACCACCATACTCTTCTGGTGAGTCAATTCCCAAATGTGTGTGTAGAACAAGTGTCCCACATCGGTAAAATAAGTGATGAGGAGATAGGTTTATAAGCTAGTGAGCTACTTCATTCATTGCCAATTGATGTCGAATTGAGATGGAACCTCACTGTACTTGTGACTTATCTTCTCCTATGGGGCCTGCTGTGCGAAGCTAACACCTTCAACACCCCACAAACAGCCACCCTTGTATGCTAGCCCCATCATCCATCTAAGCTTCGCGGTGGGCCAACCACCCTCTCACTCTCTACCGCCTTCTACCCCAACTACTTTCCCCGCGCACCTGAAAATAGGGTTTAGAGCCCTATTTTCCGATGCCACGATAGCAGCATACTACTTTTATTAAGTCCAACTCCGTATCAAACATGGCCTAATTAGTATTAAGATAACAAAATATAATCTCTCTATTTCATTCATGCATGTCTTTACAAATGGTAATCAAATGTAAAGAAATGAATGAGATGAAAGAGTATTATAACGAAAATGTTGACGCAAAAAATTCAGAAAAAGAAAGAAAAGCTCTATTCAAATAGCTGTTTGTCTATTTTAAGAGCAAAAACCACCCTCAAAATTATAAGGTTCTACACTTATTCTGTTACTAGGCAAGTTTTGATTCACAATTACTGGGCATGCAGAAACATGGAATGTAAAGTCTATCAAATTTATCAAAACTGAAAATCTATGTTTTCAAAACTATAAACTAAATTGCTTTCAAAAAAAAAAAAAAAAAAAAACTATAAACTAAATTAATAAACATAATTTTGGATGAGAATTGACTCTGAACTATATATCATTCAGCTTAGCTTCAACGATGGAGCATGACTTTGGTGGGCTATCTACCATTGGATCGGAATTGCAACTTCTGATGATGATCTTGACTTTAATTAACAAAGGTTCGACCAATATGAGATGTTCAGCTTCTTAATTATATGTCCACATTTGAACCAAAACCGACCTAATCCCTGCAATACAATTTCTCAATATTAGTGATCCCTTATACATTCTATTACGACTTACATATTATGGGAGACGATGGGTGTACAAATCTCATTGAGTTACAAAGTTACCCTACTAATCTCATTGAGTTATATTCATGCTAGAATTGCACCTGATTATCGATAATTTTTGTACGACCAACTAATATACGATCACACCAAATAAATAAGATGTTATATTATATTTTGTTTGATCTCTTATCTATAGTACTTGTGATAGTGGTACGTTGAACAGTACAGTCACATCTCAATCATATTATAACTTTTTAAAAGAATTTGAAAATTCCATTTCTGTACTCCGTCGTGATGTCCATGCACATTCACATGGCTCCAGAGCTTGACAAATTAATAGTGTAAAAATAAGAAACAATTTTATATAATTAATAGAAAAATGTTGCATGATGAAAAATATTCTATCACCCGTGACTCAAGTAAAAAAAAATCAAGAGCAGAAAAAAATTAAGAAATAAGAAAACAAAGAGAATAAAATGAAAGAAAATCAAAACAAAGCAACAAACCCAAGAGACAACGACCAAAGGATAAAACAAAAACTAATTATCTTAGCCCACAACCTCCCCACTCTACTCACCACACCTTATATTATACACTCATGATCGTATAATTATTATCCACGTACCAAAAAATAGAAAAATTTAAATGATGGCATCGTCGGGTAATATTCAATTTTGATGCGCATTTTGGTCAATAACTATCGCCTTTTGGCAGCTACATATGATGAAAGTCAATATTTACAAAATGAGCAACATTCAATTCCAAAATGTAAATGTGATACTATAAATAAATCATTATTCATGCATTAGTCATGTGTTTGTTGTAAAAGTTTAATTTAATGTAATAAACACATCAAAGGTTGTTTTCACAGTTTTGAAATCTACAGTATTTAGTTTGTTAGAGGTCGACCTAAATCCGCCAATGAACCCCCCTAAATTCGCCACTGTTCAACGCTTAGTTTTTTCATTCAGTAAACTCTAACCACAAATTATAACTAGGGTTATACATTTCTAAGAAAATCAATATGACTTGAAAACGCCTTATCATTCTATGGTTTTCTTCTAAATGTCACTTTGATTCATGAGACCGAAAAAGAAAAATTAGACTTTCGTAGATTTTTTTTATGTAAGAAGGCAAATAATTTGACGCACATGCAGAGCTTTTCACTGACCACACAGTCACAGACAGTTAGAAACATGACGAATAATGTACGTGCATGGAAATAAAACAAACGTAATGGTAAAGTTTTGACGTACCTGTACTTGGATTCTGCTGTAAAAAAAAAAAGTTCCTCGATTTTTCTCTCTCCAAAATTCACTGAAAACTATTTCCCCCACCATATGATTGGCTACTTGTTGGTCCAGAATTGTTATTGGCTGCATTATTATTATTATTATTATTATTATTGTTGTTGTTGTTGTTACTGTTGTTATTATTATCTAAGTTTCCCATGCTAATTCCTCCAACTTGGTGTTGCTCTGATCTTGGGGTAAAACCTCCACCACCACTCATGCTTCTTACTATTTCTCCTACACCCAGAAAATCCCTCGTCAGTCGATCCGACGCCCCGCTTTGGCCCGGTTTGCTATTCGGGTTAAACCCGCCGTAGTTGGTGCCGGAGTTGTTGTTGTTGTTGTGGTCACCATTGTTGTTACTGTTATGGTGGTTTCCACCCATATTATCAAAGAGTGACGAGTTCATCAGGTTGTTATCTCTTGATAAGTCTCGGATGAGCATGTCATGGAGGTTGTTTTGGTCATTTTCACCGTACAACCCACCAAACCCGCCACCGCTTGTCGGAGGTGGTGGTGGCGGTGTGGGTGGCTTGGTCTCAAACCCCTTCAGCAAGGCGGTTGCACTGGCGTTGGTGGTGGAGGTTGTGGACCCCATTTGAGCTGCCTTCTGGAGGAGAGCGGTGGCTGACATGGGTGGCTGGTGCTGGAGACTTGGGCTGGTGTTGTAGAGGGAGGAGAGACCGCCTCCACTTGAGCTCATTTGGGGTGGTCCACCAAAGAGGCCACCACCGGGCGAGAACAAGCCCGAGGAGTGGTCACCACTCCCGGTGCTACCAGAATTCATTGTGTTGGTATCAGTAGCACTATTATTGTTGTTTCCGGAGTAAAACCCTAGGTTGAAAGGATGACTAGGGTTGCCCTGGAGGTCGGACAGCTGGTTCAGCTGTCCGTGAAATAGCTTATTGGAGAAAATACCTCCACCGGTGTTTTGGCCTTGACTTTGGTCTTGGCCACCACCTTCATAGCCACCACCACCACCACCCTGGTTTTGACCCTGTTGATCGGACAAGTAGAAGTTGGGCTGAGGTGGCTGGAGGTTTTGCTGTTGCTGGGGCCGAAATGGGGCGCCAAGGATGTGGTCAAACTGGCGCGCACCACCGCCAAGGCGGAGGATGTCGGACGTCATCTGGTGGTCGGACAAGGATGGAAGGTGGCTAGCCACTTGATGAGAGAGGCCGACGCCTAAACCCATGTTGTTTGGGGCAGCTCCAGCACCAGTAGTGGGTCCAAATAAGTGGCTGCCTAGGGCTGTTAAGCTTGTCGGATGCCTCGCACTTTCTTGAGCTAGGGCATCGCAGAATGCTCTGTGAGTTATGAAACTATCCCTCCTGCGTCACATTGAAATTAAACAAAATTAATCAACTTTATTATCCATGGTCATCATCCATTAGCTAATAACGTAAATACAATTTTGTTGGGTAAGAAGATACGATTTCCGCGCATTATTAATCTATATCGACCCTTTTTAAGTATGTTCAACAAAGATTATTCATGTAGTACACATTACCGTAAAAATGTGTATTATTGTGACAATTCGCGTTCCATATACTTTCATACATAAAATAACAAAATTAACATTGTTATTATGGTCATCATACATTAGCTAATATTGTAAATACAATTTTGTTGAGTAAGAAGCTAAGATACGATTTCCGCGCATTAATTATTAATCGATTCTTGTTTCATATATTCAACAACAATTAATCCGCCCAGTACCGTAAAAATGTATTGTGACGACTCGAGCCCCATATACTTTCATAAAATGAGAAATAAAAATATGATAGATAAGAACACTTGTACGTCAGTACTGGCTAGGTAGTAGTACTAGATTGCATCACAAATTGGTCACATGTGAGTGTGGTACCAAGATGTGAATAATGTGATTTCATGTGAGTAATAAACGTACGTCCTAGAGCTAGTGATGTATAGTATCTAAAAAATTGACTGACTCGTGACCTCTTTTGTTATCAGGTTGTTCCACAAGTTGGGAGAATGAGAGTCCATATTGCATGCATTCTGAAATTTTGCTAGTCAAATCAATTAGACCACACTATTAACATAGTTTAATTTGTACTCCGTATAAATTAATTTAATTACGTCCACAAAAATGTATCAAAAGAAATTCAACGGTCAGTAATAAACGTCTAATGTAGAAAAGGTTAGCCTTGTATTTCATGGTAGATATACAATTTATTTTATTTAATTATCACATTTTTTTCTTATTAAGCATGAAATGATGAATTATCACTAAATCGTTGTAAAATTTTAACAACAAATTATTATTTGAATAGATGTTTCTTTTGCCAATGCATTGGAAACTAGGCTAGAAATGATGAGTAAGTGATTATCAAATAAAAGGGTAGGTTTAATTAGGGAGATTATCAAATTAATAAAATGGTAGTGTAGGTCTTAGATACTTATGGAAACAAATCAAATCAATTTGGTTTAGGGTCTTAAATCAATTTCCTTTTATGGATCCTAAACAATAAATAAGGTAAAAATCTGAATTAAATGATAAAAGGGTATGACAATAGTAACGTTCATAAAAAAGCAACTAATAATCATCACTTAATTAAGTACGAAGTCACGAGAAATCACAAACCCTACATTAATTACTAGTAGGACGTAATTATTACTAGCTTTCCCTATAATTAATTGACCTATAAAAAAAAGCCTTGGGTTAATTAATCAATCAACTTGCAAAAAATAAAATAACGCAAAGGAAAAAAAAAAAAAAAAAACTAATTGCAGAAAATCAACAAGAAAATTGATGGACAACATGCATGACGCCATACAACAAACTTCCTACAAAAAGAGAGATGATCAATAAATTCAAGTAATAAAAATAGCAACTGATTTTAATCAAAATCCAACAAAAGATTACCAAATTATGAACTGACCCATCCATCAATGCAACTAGAGAATAATTGTCTAATTGGTGAAAGAAATCAATCAAAGCTAGACCATGCATTCATACTCCATAAGACTTGAACAAATACACTACACCCTGATACAATTATCTAAACTACAACCACGTTACAAGGCATCGTATGTACACAGTTTCGATACCACAATTTCACATACTTAGAGATATTGTCAGATCGGGTTGATCTTAAGGTGATGAAACGTACCGTAACTGAAATAGACCCTGTAATTAAGATCGTTCTCTTATTTGTTCATATTAATAAAACAAGGTGGATGGTATATGTACTCGGTTTGCTAATAAACAGGTTTATTGTAAGCGGTGTTATTGACACATTTTAGTGAGATACAGTACATTTTTATGTAGCTCGGTTCCTGACGTGGCGTATAATATAATAAGTGAAATGGAAGTAGTAAAAGTACTTAATTAAGATCGTTCTCTTATGTATGTGTTCATATTAGTATTTTATGAGTAATTAAGTTATACAATTATCTAAAATACAACAACAAAAGAGTTATAAGTTATAACATAGAGTCCGATCCATGTAAGTAAAAGTGATACCGAAAAATGAGGACCCAGTAACATCGCTATCTAGTATTCTAGCTATTAATATTGGATCTATGTTGATGAGCACCATCCGAAAAATAAACTCGTGAAGTGTCTATTATTACCAGAAGAAGGCGTGAGTCTAACACATTTGCCAAAACTAATCAGATTTCTGGAAATGAAGGAAGAAGATCACTCCCCACCACTACTGGCTTCTGATAGAAGCTAAGAAGAAGAGCAGCAAATTGTAGGAGAGAGGAGAGAGAAAAATGAAAATGAAGATGCTAACGTTATCATGAAAAAGGGGTACCTGCAATAGACCAGCCCTGATCACATCTATCCAACCCACAACACTACAAATTCAGTAACCACCCACCCCCCTTTTTTTTCCCTCTCTCCTACATTTGCATTGCTACACGTGAATGGGGGGCAATTTATTTTTGTAAAACAAAAAATAATATTGAACAGAAAATAAGGGTTTATCAATACTATGTTATGTAGCTCGGTTTCCAAGGTGGCGGTAAAAAAAAAACGACGGTGAAATTTAGTTAGTAAAACAAGGTGGACAGTGTATGTACTCGGTTTGGTAAACAGGTTTATTGTGACCGGTGTTATTGGTCTAGTGAGATACAATACATTTTTATGTAGCTCAGTTTCTAACGTGGCTGTATATTACGTGAAACGATAGTAGTAAAAGTACTTAATTAGTACAACAAGTAGGTTATCTATCGATTATAATCAAGCGGTAACCTAGATAGCGTGATGACGAGAGTGGCCTTATTGACACGATCCGATACTGAATGGCAAGCCATGCCATGGCAGTTTCAGTAAAAGGACTCGTGTATGAAGTTCACGTGGTGGCGATTTCATCATCTTCAATCATCATCATCTTCTTCATATATATATCTTGCCCTCTATATATATTTTAAATTCTTAAGATTTTTTGTTTTTGTTAGAAAATTGCTTTCAAACAGCAAGACCCAGAAATTGATGAGGAAAATAGGAGAGAGAATGTGAAGAAATTAAAAAAAAAAAAAAAGATTGTTATAAAATTACAAACAGCGGCCATTTTTATTCGATCAAGAAAACAATACAACAAACACATACACCAAACCAACAACCATGTAGTATATATATACTATGTACTTGTAGCATTGTCAAAATTAAAGTAGTACCTGCATTTTTTCAGGAATTTTCTTAATAAAGAGAAAAAATAAGAGTTGAATGAACAAGAAAATGCACAGAAACCCACAACTCACTTAACTACAAAAAACACACAGAAAACAATCAACAGAATTTAAACTATATAGTGTCAATCACATAGAACAACGCATAAAACATCTAACATATACAACAACAACAACAACACACGTATATATATATATATATAGTTACTACTATTTGATCTATATATAGTCGATAGTATATCTCGAAATGTGTCTCTAACGTACCATGTTTTTCTTACCTAAATAAAAGTTACGCCCCGATAAATTCTACCATACAAGCAACGACTCATATATACATAAAAGTTGTATATATATATATATATATATATATATATATATATGATGGCTAATTATCACGAAATGGTAGCCATTGACATAAACACGGTCGATATATTTGATAGATGAAAAATTGTAAGATGGATATCGAATGAATTAAAACGGTAAATAAATATGATTTACTGACCTGGAAAATAAGGTGCCACAATCACAACGATACTCACGTGTGCCACAAGTCTTAGAGTGAGCCTTCCAGTCAGATTGAACAGCGTAACGTTTAGAGCATTTCTCACACTTGAATTTCTTCTCACCGTGTTTACGGGAGTAGTGCTTCTTGATTCCGGTGAGGTCGCCGAGGGCGCGAGCCGCGTCGTGGTGGACGCAGGTGGGTTCAGGGCAAAGGTACACCTTCTTACGGACTTGGTCTTTGTTGGTCTTTTGCCTTAGCTTCCATGGAAGATTGTGACCTCTTCTGTGAAGTTGAAGATTCTGTTCCCTTTGGAAACCCTTGTTGCACACTTCACATATGAACCGATTTGTTGCCATCAATGTCTTTGGTGACAGTGCTATCACCTCCGCATCCGGATCTGATTATTATCGCCATTTTAATCGACACCAAAACAAATTAAACGAATTCAGTGTTACGATAAAAATTTTGATTCATGTCCATAACATAACATGTGACCGACCGATGACCGTCTACATAACAAAATCGTTACATATAACACATACCCACGTATCCAAAAATTATATACAACAAAACCCAGATTATAAATGTAGGAAATGTACATGTATGATGACATGTAAATATATATTTTAATTATTGAAAGTAGTAATCCATTTTGAACTAGAAACAAATTAAAACAACATTAGAACACTAACAAAAAAAACAACCTACACATGAAAGTAAGATTATAGGATGTCGAAACTTTATAGATGTACTAAAGTTTTTTTTATGAAATAAAAAAGATTAAGAGTTTGGAAGTTTTCATACGCCCTAGATAACTAGAAATGGAGAGAAAATCCAAAATAAAATAGACATCATTCATTCTATTCAGTTTCTTTTCTATTGTATGTCAACACATATATATAAACATCATACATATAAAAGCCATATGTTTAGTTGTATGTGTATATGTATGTTTGTGTGTACTCACAGATAAAGTCTTTACACAAATGAACAAAAGAGAGAAGAAAAATCCATATTAAAAAAAAAAAAAAATTAAATTGATTGCCATCTTCTTTAATTTGTCATGAAGCTTCCACAAATTAGGGTTTTCTTTTCCAAAAATTTGGTTGTATTTTGTATAAAATAAAATAAATAAAAAAGGGGGGTATAGACAAAAAAAAGCATGTATGTAAGAAACAAAAAGGCAAAAAAATAGTGCACAAACATCAGCTACTTAGCTAGATTGCAAATTCATTTTGGTACATATATATGATAGACTCATGGATTTTTGTGATTGATAATTTATTGTTGGGGTTGTTTTTTTTTTTTAGAGAGAGAAAGAGAGTTAAAAGGAACTTACACTTGCTTGGTGTTCCAGGGAGGCTTCTCTTCTTCTTTTGTTGAGGTGCTGTTGAAGAAGATGGCGGCGCCGCGGCCGAAGAATGCTGAAGCTGTTGTTGTTGTGGTGGTAGTGGTGGTGGTGCTTGAATCCCTTCTCTATTATTAGTCCCAACAAAGAAGGGGGAAGATGATGAAGATGCTGCCATTTTTACTAAATCCCCTTAATTTTTTTTTTCTTTTTGATTTTTTAAAGGGTAGGGAAAAAAAAGAAGAGAGAAAAATGAATTGAAGATGGTCTTGTATAAATCTTGTGAAAATATTTTTGCCTCTTAATTTTCTCTTTCTATCTCTATGTATCAACCACTCTACTACTTCTATAGACTTGTACTAGTACTCCTACCACAAAATCTAATATATAATCTTGGAAGGGGGGGGTGAATTAAATCTTGAGCCCCACATGCAAAATTCACCCTTTTTAGATTTGTAGCAATTGAAAGCAAAAATACCAAAGATTCATGATTTAATGAGTTTTAATGGAGGTTAATTAATGAAGAACCCTAAAAAGAGAAATGGATGAGGGCTTATGAAAATTGAGATGGATTCAAGAGAAAGAGAGAGAAAGACAAGGGGAGAGAGTAGAGAGATAAGTGATGAGTTTTTAAAGTTTTATGAAAAAGGAGCTAAGAAAGGATGCAAAGAGGAAGAGATAGAATCAACCCTTGAAACATAGGAGTAAAAGTTTTCCTTTTCCTCTATTTTGATTCCTTATACCCTTTCCCTCTACTACCTTAGTGCAAAATATCCCACTATTTGCTTATATACTCAAAAAATAATTTTGGGGTTTTGAAAATTTAATTAGGCTGTCTATATATAATACTTTTTTATATATACTTGTCAAATGGAGCACGAGATTTACGTTTCCGGATCTGATACTTAGGTAGGAAATCAGGAATACCTTAGTGCAAAATATCCCACTTTTGCTTATATACTAAAACATTATTTTGGGGTTTTGAATAATTAATTATGTTGTCAATTAAGAGTTTTATTGTATTTTTTTTATATATACCTGTTAATAGAGCATGAGATTTACGTTTCCGGATCTGTTACTTAGGTAGGAAATCATGAGTACCTTAGTGCAAAATATCCCACTTTTTGATTATTTACTCAAAAAATTATTTTGGGATTTTGAAAAATTAATTATGTTGTCAATAATATAATATTATTTTTATATATACCTATTAAATGGAGCACGTTTTTTACGTTTCTGGATCTGTTACTTAGTAGGAAATCAGGAGTACTAAATGTGCAGATCCTCTACTCATAAGGACATCAGTTGTAAGTCAACTCATAATTAAGAAGGTCAAATGTTTATACTTGTCGATAACAAGGCTTGGACTCGTAAACGGTTTATCTGAAAATATATAGCATCAACATAATACGATACATAAACATAACTAATTGGATCGCTCTACTTTGTTATGTAGTCGTGTGACTTGAATTCAGAATCATATATCCTATATGGTCTACTGGCCTAGCCCGAAAAACAAAACCATGTCCCAATAACTATTCCATTTTGTCGTACATTTAGCCATAAATTCGTGTTCACAATGTAGAAAAAGCAAGATGGTCGTCATTATCTTCCTATATATTTAGAAAATAAATACACAGTTACTCTCTATAAGCTTAATTTTATAATAACATAAGATTGTAATCGATTCAATATTACAAGTCTTGTTATCGTATCTCTTTTAATCATTATTATCCATCTCCTGATCATTTGTAGTTATTTCTTCTGATTCATCTCTTTATGTAGTATTGCCTATTGGGAAGCCAAAAAGAACTGCTGCTACGTCCTTCAATTAATCACATTAGATAGAAACTTGTGAAGTGAAAGTTGCAGTAAAAGTTAGTTACCATAATCATCATAATCTAATTTAAATTCCTGATTTTTATCACTATTAAGTCAGCAGTCAGCTATTAATTAATAAGTCGCATTTAATTCAAGAAAAATAACGGAAAAAAAATGTCAAAATAGAAATCAGAGTTGCGTGAGGAGAGTTGGACGAGAATGCGATTCATGCTCTTTGATCTCACGAGACTAATAATGTCATTGCGCGAGTAAAAATTGCTAAGGTGCACCGAGCTCACACATACATCATCACTACTTAATTACTTTACAAAGGACATGTATATATGTGTTGAGATTATCGGCGGACCCACCACATCAAAGGGTTCCAATATCTAATACTACATGATACTCCCTGTATGATATACAATGCTTTAAAGCACTTGGATCTCTAAACATGGCATATTGATACATAACGAGCGTATATGTATGAGGTTTTAATTGATGAACATGTTAACAAACTCAATTCTTTTTTATAGCTTTTCTCATGAACCAATGTATAATATATTAAAATTGATATTCTTAAGTTTATGACTTACTAAAGCATACCACATTATAAGTCGCATTTATCTACTTAAACATAATCCTAATTAAGAGTAGATCACCAAAATTTAATTAATTTTTTCTTTCAAATTCTTTACGGATTTGTGGAAAATTATAACATACCTCCGGGAGTATATTTGCTCTTCATACCCCCTCACCCATGTTATAGGTTTGATTAAAAAAATTAAAAAGGAAAAAAAAATAAGTGGAATAGAGTAGTGGGGTGGTATGTTTTATTGTGAGAGGGGGTACAAGACCTTGTTATACCCCCGGGATACCATATAACAACGGGGGATTTGTTGTAAGTTTTCAAAAAAAAAAAAAAAAATCTCTGTTTTTCAAATTTTGTTTCCTTTTTAGTATTGTATCACGAGTATAGATAATTGTGAGTATTATCGCAAGCTAAGGTTCCATCTATCTTTCATTTAACGGTGACTCTAATAACAACCCTTAATTAGTTGATCATTTGATAATTATAGATCGTATTATGTATATTATTTTTAATCTTGTAGAGTAAGCAATTTTATTTTTTAATCCTATAAAAATTGAAATAAAACCAAATTCATTAATATTATCGCCAAGCAGAGTTTAGGCCAAATGTCATAACAATACAAACGTCTCCGGAAAAATATGATTGATACAATACATACTTCACTAATTAAGATCTCTTACTGTCTTACACATCGACGTCTTCTCCTAATTATATAACTAGGGTTAGCATTGCGTATGGAAAAAACAAAATAATTTTGAAGAAGTTCACCAAGTAATACGGAAAAAAATATTTAGATAAATAGATTTACATGCAATGAATTTGCGAATCCATAATACGCGTATAAACGATAAATTTATATACGATTAATTTTCTTTTCTAACTATAACATGCTTAATTATATTATATAAACAAAAGACAATAATACATCAATTGATATATACAGCAAAATGTTATTGTTTTTGGCACATAACGATTAATTCTTAGCTAGTATTTAATTTGGTTTCATATAGTACCTTGATAATTTGGGAAGGCTACTAGTGAGCAAGGAGAAGAAGAATATCTAGGGACAAGTACACACAACACACAATGACACTTGACCAGAATGTTAGTAGAAATTTAAAGAACTAAATAAAAACGAAAGATGTCGATCACAGTGATGAGAATGTATTCCCAATTAAATAAGGCATTTGTTCGGGGCCCAAGGTGTAACCACCCTAGTAGCAAAGCATAGGTTATATAGAGACACCAAGAGAAATAATAATAATTAGTAAATTATTGTGATGACAACAGGTGTACATGAAGGGGTACAATGACAATGATTTCTGTCTATAATTATACTTGTATGTATGTTTATTCCGACGTCGGAGAGGTTAGCTCCTCAACTTGTAATAATGTGGCCGGTTCAACGTAACATATTGGCATGTTGATGTGTGTCTAGGGTCTACACATTTTTAACACATTTGTCAAAGTATACATACCCCTATTCCGTTTTGTCGGAATGACGGATAGAGTACAATGTCTTATTTAATTTGATTGATCAATCGAAATATGATTTTGATGGCAAATGTATGTTTGTTCATATTATCCCATGTTCTAAGCTCATCTCCTTCATTTTTGTCATTTCGAAGATATCGAAACAAAATGTCAACTAAATTTGATATTATAAAAATAAGGAGGGGGTAGTGAAGTGGCCGGAGTATATATATACTCCGTATAGAAACTAATCTAAGTGGATGATCCGAATTGAAGTAGTTTATCTATTATCATAAGCAATTTATTATTCAAAACCTCAAATTTAATTAACCTTATATTTTAACTAGATATCACCCGCTAATGAGTCCAATACATACCATACAAAGTGTCGTCGCACAATTCGAAAATATAAAGGACGGGAATATATGTGCCAAGCAACTAGCTATAAGAAATATGATCGACACTAGGGAGTGCTATAAGTCTATAGCACCTGAATTAAATTGTACTCAACGTAACGCCCTGAATTAACGTTCGTACGTTCGTATGTTTCAACTTTTGCATGCAACTCACAGTGTTTTCCTTGAAGATCTATTTTTTTTCTTCGCATTTCTCCTTTTTATTAAACTGGTTGGTCTGCGGATTTTGGAATAAAAAATGTCAGTATCAGTCGCACTTAAAATATCCTGCTAATTGCAAAAAGGTGGAAAATGTGGGACCCACGAAAGACCTAATCCAACCTCTAGTGTTAAACAAGTCACTCGATCTCATTCATTATTCATTTATTATTAAGTAAATCTAGAAAAAGCCTTTTTTTAATGATTGTCTTAAACTTTTCAATATCTCACGGGAATGTTTAGTAAAATTCCTAGTCAATTAGCTCCAAAACCAATCACACACTTGTGTCCTATGGATTCTTTAACAATTATTAACAAATTCTACTGTTGAGCACTTCAATATGATTATTGTATCAAAGGGCCAAAGGAGTTGATTTAGCTAGGTATTGTACATACATAAACTGATCAATTAATAATAATAAGATTTTAGTTACATTATATGGTCGTATATGTGAGTCTGGTGGTGTTCAAGTTAATCATCCATCACAAACGTGAGTCAACGTTATATTAATTTTCACAAGTTATAAGACATATCCTTTACTGTATAAAGCTCGGATCATAATATAAATCATTTGCAAAAATGACGGTTTTCATTAAGCTTAGTTCATTTAGTTTAATCAATAATCATATAGATACTTTGAAACTAAAAATAATACCAACGTAATAAACTTAGTGAGACAATGTTTTATCGGAAAAGTGGTCTCATTTGACTTGCATTCGGATGATAAACAATCAGAGTAGGTTATCAGATGGTACATCAGTATATGTATGTACTCACTTTATCTCATGTGTTTATAATTTAGGTTAGGTGTGTATTTGATCAAGCTCATTAATTCGAGTGTTTTAGAGGTTCGTAGAATTATATTGCGTGAGATGGTTTGTCTAATCTAGTTTTAAAAACTCACAAGTATTTTTCTTCTGCATTTGTACGTTATCTTAGAGATCGATTAATGTGTTCATTCTAATCACTGACTAGATTACTACTTGTAAGACGTTGGATTCAAAGGGTAACACGTTTTTCTCTCTAGCAAAAACAAAAACAATCTGAAATCGAGACAAATAATAAGTTTTAATTAATATTAACTCGAAATCAAAACCTACTTTTTAACTGATGAAGCAATTAATATAAAATTTTCAGTTACAAGTTTATAGCTGAAGAACTAGAAAAAAAAAAAAAAAAAAAAAAAAAAGTGAATGTGTCTGGTCAAAATAAAATCAGTTTTTCTCATGTTTGCTCAGGAGTTAGAAGTCAATAAAAATTGAATGGAATTTTGTTATTATGATTAGCCGAACATCCAACAAATTAAAAAGGTCAAATCTATACCAATTTGTTTTACCGAGCGGATTATCTGCCCCATTTTCCTGTCCCACTCTCTGTACCCCCACCAGTCATATGTTAGTATTTTTTTGTTTCGTGGGTTTTATCCCTTTCTTTGAACACATGTATAATTTTCTCATATGGATATATTCTTGGCTTTTCTAAATAAAAATGCGATTTCGAAAATTTCCCAAATTTCTTTATTAGGTATTTTTATGCTTGAGTTTGGGAGGAAAAAAAGATTTACAATTCGATAAACTTATAATGAAGAGTAGTAAGTTCTCACCGTTTAAATGACAACTTATGTATACATGCACTCTTGAAAATGACACCTTAACAATTGGGAAACTTCTCGTGATTACAATACAGATTGGACATATTAATCATGAATGATACGAGTATTCATTAACACTAGACTGGCAATGATTTACCATAATACTTTATCTTGAAAGAGCTGATTTTTTTTCTTGTAGTAGCATGGAGTTAAACCATTGTTTTCCGATGATAGCCACTTACACCAACAAACTGGTGAGCTTGTAATATAATGTTGGTCAGTTTAGTTAGTAAGGTTGTTAGTTATCCAGTCATTTTGAATTAGTCGTCTAGTTGCATTAAGACGTAGTGGGGCGTGTGGTTCGTTGTAGGAACTTACAACAACTAAGAATTTGGATTTTCCCATCACAATCTAATTCACGGTGATCGACAAATAGTGTTCGGTTCAACATATCACTTTGAAATGACCACGAGGATTTCCAATTATCTAGAAAGGACTAGGTAAGCAATTTTCTCCAAATTTGAGAGATCGGAAGCAATTCCTAATAAACTCCACTTCCCATGTTTTATTTAAGGAGTCTAAATTAAACAAACATCCTAATGTTTTGTAACATGAAAATTTGAAACATTATTGAAGTTCTTTTAACTTCAAGTTCAATGTACATCCTATTTACCCAAAATCACATGATTGGTTGCAGTAGCTATATCTTTTTTTTTTCTTTCGAAATTAAGTCATTGCTACCGCAAATTTCAGATCTTAATTCGTACGTATAGTCTAGCTTTGAACTACTTGCTGACTGGAAGAATGTATGGCGTTATTCGTTCTTACTCTTGTAATAATAAGTACAAACATATATGAATATCTTCAACTAAGAAGAAGCCGAGAAAGAGTATAATTGACATTAACTTCCAAGTTCCAAGATATGATGCTTTGGTCTGTTGTAGTCGTGTTTAGTTGACAAATTTCTTAATCATTTTTTACTATTTTAGATTGACGAGAGTTTGGAATTTTTAGTTTAGAAGATCGCTTGTGAACATAAATAGAATGTCACATCATTTAATAATTAATCTAGGACTTATGTTGTACGTGTATCAAAGTGTTGTGTCATGGTGGCAAAATTATGCTATATAAATCTTTAATGACATATTACCAAAGTTATTAATTTCATTTATGTAAGCAAAACATGTACACTGTGAATCGTACAAAGGATATATGTTTATACGAGTTTCCGATCAATTGTTTATTTGCACACGATAAAATATGTGATTTACTTTAACTTGATTAGTTGAACTTCACGTTTGATAAAAATGTGAGTGCATGCATGAGCTTTAATTTGATTTGCATTTTTGCATATGCATCTCGTTTGAATTGGTGTATTATTTTTGTCTTAGGTCAAACAAGTGTTTTATCTTAATTAGCTACAGAAAAATTAAATTTCAGCTTAAGAAGTGATTCATGTACCCTAATCTTGTAAAGACATAATCCGAAAGTGGATCGACATTATTCGGTTTAATATTTCTTGCGAACATTTTGATTTTAGTCATTATTCGTGTTCTTTACTAAAATCAAACTCGATTAAATAGAGCAAATTCATAATTGTATATTTTTTTCGGTTATAAACAGAACGCTTATTTTTGTGTATTTACAAGTTGTAAGAATATCTCAATTCCCCTTTCAAAAGGGAATGATACAGTGACATGAACCATACCCAATCTGGGGATTAGTGTCCCATATGTTTGCTATCAAACTAAAAAATTCGTCAAGAATCCTAAGATTCCAGTTAGATCATGAAACTGAAATACTACCAAAAGATTAAGACTGTTCTTTTTTTTTTTTTTTTTCTTATATTATTTGTACGTTAACACATGGTAAAACTAATTTCAAATTACTGTGAATTAAGGAATAATGAGAAAGTTTTACTCTGTTCTTTATTTGTTGTATCAAACTTGCTGGTGTCAAATTTTGTTGATAACTCAACAATATGATCGAAACTTGAAAGTATAGATACTCACAATATATGTCAAATAGTGTCTCGGCAAATACTATCTCGACCATACTTTCCGATGTATCACAGCATATACATCCAGAGTCCAGACGTATGCCATAATTACTATTCATATTACTATGTTGTTGTTGGTGGTACCTAGTCTCGAACACCCGACTTATAGGTAATTACCAACGGTTCGGATGTGAGTTGGTACTATTCATATTACTATGACTATGAGTGACCGTAAATCCGTAATTAAGCTCAGTAAGATTACCCAAAATGTTTTGAGAATATATATACTGAAAATTGATTTATGGGAGTAGAAACTATAAGACGACAGTTGAAAAGGTGAGCAAAACTTGACAGATTGACTTCTGGATTAATCCATACTAGGCCTGGGCAACGGGGCGGGGGCCCTTTAAAAGCCCGTGACCCGCTCCGTGCTTAAAGGGTCAAAGCCCGGCTCAGTGAATTAAGGGGCGGGGCAAAAAGGGTCAAGCCCTCTATGAAACGAGCAGGGTCGGCCCACTAAGTTGAAAGAAAACACGCGGGCCTTTAATATCCCACTGGTCCACTACAAAACCCAATAATGTACACACTTAATTTCCAATACTTTGATAAAATACACCCCTTCATGGCTTCATCTTCTCTCTCCACCAAACTCTCACCTTCTGATCTCTTTTCTCCAAACTCTCATTCACTTAATTCCATTCCAACAATCAGAAGTTGGTGATTTAATTTTGTGAGGGAATTTTCGAAAAGCATATTAGGTTTATTGTGAAAATTTGTTTTTTTTTTTTAACAACAATGAAATATATATGTGAAAATTTGTCAAATTACAAAAAAAAAAAAAAAAAAAATGGGGCAAGAATTTTTTTGAAAAAGTATTCTGGATTTGATGTTGAAATTTTTAATCTTCGAAATTGAAGTTTTGATCCTTGATATATCTAATGGAGTAATTTTGTTATATTGTAGAAAGAATTTTGCATTATTTTGGGTGGGATCTGCAAGATGTTGAATGTTACTTCGTACTGTACAACTTCAAAAACTAAAAAAAAAAAATAAAACGCTTGAATTGATAGTTTATCACGGGCCGGGGCGGGTTAAGTTGACCCTTGACCCGCCCCGCTCCGTTTAAAACTGGAGTTGACCCGCCCCTGACCCGCCCCGTTTGAGAATGACCCGGGCCCGCCCCGACCCGCCCCGTTGCCCAGGCCTAATCCATACCACAGCCCACAGGGACAGTCTGTCTGCTGTCGACACTCGACATGTTCGTGCCCACATTTTGAGATAACTTTGGTCCTTCGTGACAACGAAGGATTCACACACTAGCTTCCGATTTTTGCATAAAATAACAAGTAATTCAAAAAATCCCTGACAATGGAAAAGTTATTTAGAGGTTGTAATTGAAAAACATGCATTTTAAAAACAAAATAAAAAAAATCTCATATAAAACGGCCTCATATTATCATATATGGATCCGGGTGAGATTGAAGGTCCAACCCAGGGGAAATAAGGGGAGGTGCGTAATTGGCAGAAATGTTTGTTGACACATTGTACGTTATGGACATATATAAAGGACAAAATACAATATATCAATCTCATTTATGCAATGCAGTAATGATACATAGTGCATCACCGAAACACCATTCCTGAGAAGGAAACCACTATGTGAGAAGTATAGAAATCAAACTTGAAACCTCAACATCACCAAATCAGAATCCTACCACTGACCAAGCTAAAGCGTTGATTCTTGATTACATATTGTGCCAAAGCAAAAGTTAGAGCTCAAAAAGGTAATTTTCGGAATTCAAAGTAAATACTTTGAAATTTTGAACCATAAAACACCTAAAACAGGCCAATTATACTAAAAGATTTTGTCTTACATATTGTTCAAGAAGGTAAAACTACTGCCCAATGCAAACATAATTTCCAAGAGATGCTCTAGAAACAGCATAATCAGAGGCAGTACGTCAGTATAGATGGTCCTAACACTGCTAACGGTAAATGCTTCACAAGGGACAAGGGCACTCTGCAGATATGGCGACGAACAAAATAAGAGCAGCACACACGTGATGATGGTCACTTTCTAAACAACAGACACAGGCCACCATGGTAAACGTATCCCAAACGTACTTCTTCGTTTCAGGTAAAAATGTGGATAGAAGATGTTATCGCTAATGTCGAATTAAGACAGTCAATGTCGAAAACTGAAACAAATACCAGCACAGCATTGAACGCTTGATATACAACAAATACTAAAAGCCATTATAAGTGGAGAACAATACGAGTACTAAGAAGTAAGAACAGTCCGATGCTCAGGGAAACATGATTCTAACAAGAAAGCACGAGAATTGGGACATTCGTGCACAGCCTGAGTAAATAGGTAAACATGGTTACATAAATACACGAATGTCCACCTAGGATTACATCGAAATAAAGTTAGTGACGCTCCTATTCTAGTTTTCATGGTTGTGGATATTGGAGGTTTCTTTTTAACCCCAAAGTAATACGCTTTTGATTCAATTAGACCTACTTATACAACAATGGCACATAATGTGAAATGAAGAAAAAAAAAAAAAATTGAATACGGACTTACGATCCATCGCTCCCCATTTGTCTAGGGCAGAATGCAAAAACTTCTCACCCTAGCAAAATCGATGACAATATCTCACCCATAGTCTGCTCTGGCACATCACCCCCCTTGTCGACCACTGTGCCATTTTCTAATACAGCTGCATCCAGCACTAGCTTACGTTTCGCAATCTCATACACATTCTCATCTACGGTACTTTTGGTTACCAACCTGCAAAAATGCAGAAAGGTGAAGTTTTAGCATAGACCATCACCAAGACCGCTAAACAAATCCAGAAATAAACATGAAATTCCAAAACAAACCTGTATATCGTAACGGGCTTTGTTTGGCCGATACGATGACAGCGATCTTCCGCCTGTCGATCAATTTGAGGATTGAAATCCATATCATGTATAATTACAGTATCTGCTCCAATGAGGTTCAAACCCTGCCCACCAGCTCTCGTGGAGAGCAAGCATGCAAATATTGAAGTATCATTATTGAAAGAATCCACTATTGTTTGTCTCTCAATCACCTGAGTACTGCATGCACAATAAAGATTACGCCACAGTCAAGGTCTTCATCTTATTACTTGATTAGCTAAACTAGTCAACCAACAGCATACATGGCATGCAAGGTATTTCATGTCCAGATGGCATAACAGAAAAAACACTCTATGCAGAAGTCATAGTACAATGAATCAAAAAGCTTAATGCGAAAGGTATACAGTAATGGAACAACTGCAAGCATAGCTGCAAAGGAATTGTCTTAAAAATCAAATAGAGATATTTAAACCTGTGGGCAGGACAAAAGGTTGAATCACCAATAAGAATATATGAGTAACTCTACCGAATGACACGGAATGCACAGGGGAATGAAAACTTTGAATGGCGGGTACTGTGTAAGACACTGAAGTGTCCCACAAGGCCACAATCATTAACTGCCAGGAGGGATGCAAATAATGGAAGCAAAGGGTGCGGCAGGGAGGGGATGTATCATGAATGGCGAGGTAAGAAAATTTGCTACAATTCCCATTGGAAATATATGGTTCAGTTTACCAAAAAAATAAAACAGAGCCTATCAACCACCCCACAAGATAATTGAAAATCCGATTTCCTGATTCTCCCAGATTTCACTCCAGGAAGAAGTGATATGAGGCACCCTCAAAAGAAGATATCTAGGATAATCAGGAGGAGAATGACTAGAAAGTAGAAACCAGGAATATCCCATTTGTTAATGGGCACGAAGTCACCATCAAGAACGAGAAAGATAAAGAATTAGCAACAGTGTAAGCAAGACCAAAGACATAACGCTTTAAAAAAGCACATGAAAAGCACTTTCAGCGAATGTACCCAAAACACCTCACTGTAAATAGTTCTGTTAGCAACAAAGAATAGCTTCATACCCAGCGGCCAGCACTGTGAAGGAGAAGAAAAGCCTGGCAACAAATACAACTTTACCAAGTAGCATGTCTAGCACACAGCCAGCTAAAGTAATCTGAGTTTTCCTTCCCTCTTAAATCTGATCCTTCAGTTCTTTTGTGAATTTCCTTTAGCTCCTCTGTCCACGACCAGATCAAGATCACTTGACCAAGCCTATGATAACACTCTAGGAGGTTTACAGCCTGTTCCCCCACCCCCAAACTCCTCCCCCCAAATGACAAAAACAAAGACCAGAAGTCCATCTTAGGGCCTATATAGGATTTGAGATACAAAGCAAACCCATTACTCTTAATTTTCCTGCTTAGCGTTCTTACTTCTTATCTCAGGACTCCTTGCTTAGTTTTTAATTTAGTTCAACAAGGCACGTGACTAACCTACAGCCAGAGATTGAGCTACTACAGCCAAAATCTCGACCGAGCAGCATTGCGGCAGTTTCACTAAACATTCAAAAATATTGGTATGCTTTTAAGACCAAATGCCTCGGTCTTCCAAGTGGACCAAAAATACTAGTACAGCTGAACAGGGGAGAGAGAGGAGATAAACTAGTCATGACCCAGTTGGCTACAAAAATACTAAATGATACCGGAAACAAAGATTAATGATGTCCCTCAACTAAAATTGAAAACATCCACCAATTCCTATCAACTTAAACTCCACTTAGGCAGGAAATTCTTTCGAAAAAACGCAAGATCCAGGAGCCAGTATTTCCAAATTATCTCGCTTCAAACACGAAAGGTAATGTAAGCTAAATCCAAATCTAGCTTTGAAAAAATTTCGTTTTCTTCAGCTAAATGCAATGAGTGACAGTTATCAGGAAAAAGTCTTGAGTACTTGGAGAGTATCACTAATAAATAGGCGTCACGAACAAGCAGGAGGTGCCAGGCGAAGACGTTGACAAAACAAAACCTGTCTCTCTTATGTAAAAACTTACGTAAGAGCTAATGATTTTCATACTTTACGGCAATGCATCAGAATACATTACCGTACTAAAAGTGAACACATAAGACTGATGATGGAGCCTGAAGGAGCCTCTTGTTCCTGAAGATCCTAAACGAAATCTGTTAAGTCTTACAGGCCAAAGCCTAAGAGGATGCCTTTTAACGAACTTCATTAAAGATCCATATATCACCCCAATTAAAAGACCACCAGGTCAGGAAAAACAAGCAGCTCACTTTGCAGCAAAGAAGGTCAATAAAGAGGCAAAATACACGATAACAAATCCTACACAGCATACAGAATAGGACACTTGCATATTACCTTCCATCAAGACGTCGATATGTTACTCCAATCACATCCAAAGCCCACTCTAAGATATCAAGCATGGATGTCCACTGGCTAAATATAAGAACACGGTGACCATCTTGCTTCAAAGAAGGAAGAAGTTTGGCTAATGCCTGTATCATCAAAATGTCAGCTGATCAGTAAGAGAAGGAAGCAGTAGTTCAATTTGTTAGAATAAACAACTACAACGCCAAGGCATTCTATTTTAGAAAGATATAACAATTAAACTCTCATAATGAGATGGTTTTTCCGGAGTGTTATTGTCATGCATATCCATGGCTGAAATCATTTTGTTCCCACAGTTTAGTGCTTACAAAATTCATCTTCTATGATAATGACATTTCATGAATCCACCAGCAGGTTTGTTACTTACTTGGCACTTTGCAGACGCCAGACACTTTTTCTCTGGAAGAACTCCCTTTGCGTCCTTAATGCCATAGTTATACAAAAGCTACAGCATGCATTAAAACAAGATCAATGGTTGCGAGATGGAAAAGACCTACATTAATGGAGCATCATCTCCTAATCTTATAAAGAAAAGACCATGAAAGATGATAACGGATCAGAAGAACAATAACATTAAAGGCATGATCAATTCGAAAAATTGAACATAAAGAGAGGATGAGTAAAAAGGCTATATCATAGTTTATGATTGGTAACTCAGCATCTACAAAAATCGATGAGTGAGCTTTGGTAGAGTAGCACAAGACTAGTGAAGGACAAAAGAAGAGCAGATATAAAGACATGTTCATATACAAGCACTAATTTCCACACGCTGGACTCATCTTCACTTGGAAGGGCATATAAATAACCTATAAACTATTACAAAGTACACCACCAGTCCACCACCCCCTCCCTATCACAAAAAGGAAAAGCGTAACATTGACACAAAATGTCAAAATAAGTTGAATGTCATAGGTGATAGTATAGCGTCAGGTATGCATTACCAAGAACAAGAATCTATAAGGCTTGGCTAATAACAACCTAAGATTCCTCCAGGTTTCAAGTGCCCATGGAGTACATGGAAGTAGGAAAAAGTTCAACCTCTATGTTCTTGAGTGAATCCAATCAAGAAACAATGACATGGTAGGACATTTAACAGTTACATCATAAATCACATCAACAATTGTGTCTGGATCAACTTCAACAGTCAAGTTGCCATGATCTCTAAACAATTCTTGAAGTGTAAAGGAAATGAAGATATTTCTTAAAACAAACCAAAGTAACAGCTCAAGCCAGCATCCAAACAGCATACAGAAAAAACCAATTTCATCAGATAATTCTGTGCCTGTGTCAACTTCCACAGGGTGACTTCCTAGTTGAATTTTCATATTGTCATATCTCAAAAAAATCGGTTGTCAGACAACATTTTCCAAAAGCTTCATGTAACTCTGATTTATATCTCAATATGGAGACTCAACACTTCATTGTCATGTCTTCATATATGTTGGGTTTGACCTCAAACTTAAGATCACCAAAATATCAGAAATTGAAGTGTGATTTAGCAGTATCATGGACATTTTGATGCACTCTTTAAAATTTCCAAGGGTCAAAGGCTAACGCCGGTTTGTAGTAAAATCAACGTTCATTGAGATCCTGCTAGTGTTGTGTTCAGATTTTTTTTGAAGATAGTAAGTGGCATTGTAACACTTAATGAACTTTCTTTCTCAATAAAGATAAAAAGAAGCATTTAAATGAGCATCAAAAGGGTGTTGCTCATTTACAAACATCCCCTTTACAAAAAATGCGCATAAGCAAAAAAAAAAACAAACATCATGCCCTCAGACTAGGATGCATTTCTAATCCATTTATAAGAACAATGACCAGAGACCTCAATAAGAAAACCGGGGCGCTCAAAAGCTTGAATTGTGTTCAGATTTTGTGAAACAGTTGTGGCTGACTCTATCTTTCTAAAGTATAGCATTCTCAATAAATCATGGCAGACAAAATCAAATTGCAGCAATTATCATAATACAACCACAAAAAAATACTCCACTGAACAACTTACAATAAAGACCAAGAGTACCCTATGAAACAAAACTAAAAGAAGTCCCCCAAAAGAATAAAAAGATTGGAGGATACAGTTCTCTAAAGTCAGCCTAACTGGTCCTTGCCTAGACTTTATTTTTCTTTCTTTGTTTCTTCTGGGAGAGGAGGTTGGACTACGAAATAACAATATAACGAAAGGAAATATGGAGTAATGATGAAAAAAATTACCCTGTGAATTAAGAAGTCACTGTAACCCTTCAGTTCATCAATTACTCGATCAAGTGTACATTCATTACCAAATACGCCCGTGGGATACAGCTTCTTTGCAAAACGAACAATATCATCATCATTGTAAATTCGCCTTATAAGTAAGGGATGATTTGCAATCTGTAAATTAAACAATATGACATATCAGTTATTAACTATAAGACAAATAATCCAATAGGAGTATAGGACACACTAAAACTAATTCATGTAGTAAACTAATTCATGGCTACACGCTACACTCACCTTACGAAACTGCACAAAATAATTAGAAATCTGGCGCCGAGGAAGAACTTTCAGGACAATATTAGAATTGAGGTCAGAGCTCTTAGGCATACGAGCTAAGGAAACCGAACGATATTCTTGAATAGCTTCATTGTAAGCATCCTGCTGTTCCCTAACCATGTGTACATACTCGACCTACATCAGAATCGAATCAGTGTAGTAACATGAACAGAGTACAATCTCAGACTAATTGAGTAGGTAAAGAATTTTTACAAACCACAACAAAATGTTTTGACATACTTGTTGATCTTTGGCTACGAGCTGCTGCATTACGTCAGATTTTAAGCGCCTCAAAATGAATGGTCCTAAAATGGACTTCATTCGAGTGACTAATTCATGATTCTCAGCATTTAGTAGTTTCTTCAAGTCTACATTTTCTGAAACGAAAAGATCAGGCAGCATAAACTCCAATAGAGACCACAGTTCCTGCAGCAGAAACCAATTCCACTTGTTATAGATAGAGCAACTCTCACGCTCAAATCTAATATACATGGCTAAAAGCTAATAATTTGGAACGCATTGAGAGCGTCAGGAAGTGGAGAAATGAACAAATGCACAGAGAGAGTGCAATATTTGTAAAACTCTAACATAAGGTTATCTACATCAAATATAATATAATCTGTTATGTTTTAACTTGGGCTACGTATATCAGAAAATTACGATACATGTATCATTAAGTTCGTGTCGAAATGTACTTCAATATAAGATCCATTCACACATTATTTTGAAAAGTTAAGTATGACTTTGGTTGAGATACATCGACAAGGGGAAAATGCTTAAAATAATATTAAAAAAGGAGTATTATCTAAAGATAAAGTATTAGTCCGTACAATGACATAAGTGATTTAGTGATTAGGAGACATCTTAACTAACAAACATTTAATTAGTTAATCGTAATTTATTTATTTTGAGATTAACTAATTAATAATAAGAATATAATAAAGTGTTCCGTGCAGCGCATAGGCTTTCCATCTAGTCTAGAATAATAAAGTGTTCCATGCCCCCCCCCCCCCTCTAGGTAAGCTATTGCTGACATACAAAGCATCCACAGATGGAAACAGATGCATGCCCACAGAAATACTACCACTGTTCTGTTCTTGGCTCAGTTCTTTCATTGAGATAGTGAGAGAAAACATTCTGGGCTCAGTTTCTATTAAATGAGAGGAGAATACGAAAGGAAGGGAGACGTTCTCTGTCCGCATAACAATGATTTAGAAGTTAAAAAGTTCAAGCAAAACACCAAAATGGTAAGCAAAAAGGGTAAACACACAGTTCTTTCTTATTTGTATCATACAGAACTGATAAAAGACAAATAAACAGGTTGAAGAAAATGAGAATTTTCAAGAGTTTTTAAAGAGGCGAATCAGATGCACATGGAGTGACTAGAAGCTTCAAAACATACATTTACTAAATAGGCAGTCTCCAGTGCCCTGACTCTAGATTTGAATACAAGAAAACCTTTTGTTTCTTCTTTTTTCAGAGAAATAGCCCTGATGCTAAAAGTGAAGGTATATCTAATATCCTAATGGACCTCGAGTCGTCAATGCACAGACACGCAAACAATAATATCATAACAAAAACTCAAAACTAGATGCCAGTATATTCCAACTATTATTAGAGCACAGAACAGTTAGCAAGTAGCATACATGCAAGTCGTTCTGTAGTGGAGTTCCAGTCAGCATCAACCGCTGCTTTGCATTTCTTGCAACTAACATCAAGTTTTTCCATCTATAGCTGTTTTTATCTTTCAGAGCATGAGCCTCATCCATCAACACACAGCTCCATCTCCAGCGCTTTAGGATTTTACGGTCATCTTTCTGTTGTGCGCTAGTAGCATGCAAAACAATATAATCACCATATGTGCTTACTAAAGAATGCTGAAACAGTGCATGTATATACAGAAATATGTGGACAAACCTATGCCGCTCAAAAAGCGAGTAACAAACGAGAAGCACATTAAATGGCGGTGCAGCCTTAGAACACGAGCTTAACTCTCTCGCATATGCTGTTCTATTAGCACCATGGTACTGTATCACTGTAAAAGCCGGACACCATTTCGTAAGCTCTCTTTGCCAATTCTCTAATACAGAAGCAGGACATACAACTAAATGTGGGCCTGGATCGTTCTCCAAGTAGTTCAACAGCGTCAGATATGTGATAGCCTGGAAGAGAAAGGGATAGTAGTCGTATGAACATTGAGGAACACAAGGTTAAGGACATTAGAGTGCGAGTAAACAAATAACACTGGAACAGGTATAATTAAGTATTAATTGAACCTGAATAGTTGTAACCAAAAAATTAACTATACCTGAATAGTCTTCCCAAGACCCATTTCATCAGCCAATATAGCTGCCACATACAAAGAGGAGAATACCTATCAGTCCAGGGCTTTCATATCAAAAGGCCAAAGGTTTACAAAGCAAAAAGAAAGCAACATAAACCAGGGTGAGAAAACTTTCCTCACCTGCTATGCACAACAATAATCGTTGTGAAGATGTACACACAGAGAAACAAACTTAGGTAAGACAATATTACCACTGCTAAAGTCGCACCACGGTAGATTTAACATTTTTGTGAGGTTTTATGATATGTAAAGAATTTCTGAAGACTATGTCAGAACAAAACCCCACCATTATACTTTTAAAGATCATACGCTCACTTATTATATTATCGAACATGATAACAAGATGGAATTACCCATGTCTTGGACACACACAAACACACACACTCACAAACACATTTCTTTTTGCAAAGTATTGCGTCGGAAACGCACTGTTAGCAACAAGCTTATTGTACTAACAATCTCAACGAACATAGAAAGATGAATAAGTTATGATCACCATACTAACAGGCACAGAAAGGAACTTCATGATTGAATTTGAAAAATGTAAGAACAGAAACACAGTTTACCTCCGCCAATCTTCTTCCTCTTCAACAACAACAGAAAGTTGACCCCAACCAGCTGATATGGCTTAAGAAGTGGCTGAAAATCTGAACTCTTTGTACCACACGCTGCATTGATATCATCCTGACAAAGAAGGTTGAGGAAAATTGATAGATAAGGGGATATAAAATAAATAGCACGAGGAAAACAAAACCTTCAGTCCGTGAACACATTATGCAATAAGCAAATAGTTTCATGGAGAGGAACTTTGACACAGGCATAGAGCAAAAGATAAGTGTCTCATACTATTGTCCCTCAGTCCCTCTCATTCCACAACAACCAATCATACAGTCTTCACCACCTTCTAGAGAAACCTACATAAGTGAGACTAGCTAAAAGTAGAACTATCACCGTCGCAGAATAATCAACAAACACCTAAATTAACTAACACAAAATGAAACTCTAAGCTGCACAAAGAAACGAGAGCCAAACAAACACTATAATAAGCGCGGTAAGAACTACGACACGACAAAATACCCCGTTGTTCAGCTAATTTTGAGCTAGATACCATCACTGAATTACTTTACAAGATATAATTGGAATGAATTCGGTATCATTCATTTTTTCACAACTGCTCATTTCCTTTCAAAATACATTCCTCTTATCAAACAGATCTCTAACCTATACAGAACTCTGACAAAGGCATAGAGCGAAATCTAAGTATTTCGCCTTCCACATATTAGCTATTATCACTCTCATCCACCACCTTACGAATTCATTCAACCTACCAGCAACAAGAACCAAACATACAGCCTTTGCCGCCTACTGCAGGAAACCTATGTAAATGAGACTAGATAAAAGCTACTAATAGAAGTATCACCATTAACAAACAAAACTCTAATCTGCACAACGAAATGAGAGCTAAGTAAACACTATAACAAGCACATGAAGAACTACGATACGACTCGACTCAACTCTCCTGATCACAACACTACACCTAACTAATGTCCTAATAATAAAATTACAACATGGAAATTTGACCGTTATCGAATAATTGACTGAGTATCACTCCTAATTTCAGCTGTAACAACTCGATTCTTGCACTTCACTTCACTGACACCGAAGTCCTAACTACATAATTCGAGCTAAGCATCAACACAACAATCAAATTCCAGCTCTCCAGTCACCAGCAAACCTAAAACTTAAGTCACATTATTCAGCAACAAAACGTGAAGAACACACTTCCAAAAAAAAAAAAAAACGAACCTGAGTAACAATCCTCACAGACGAAGACTCAACTTCGGAATACCGATCAGTATTCACATACGCGGCTGAAGAACCGTAAAGCTCTTTCCTCAGCTCAGCCGAAATCTTAGCGCATTTACGCAACGCTTTTCCGACAACATCCTTCTCCTCCTTCCTCACCACCACCTCCATATGATCAGCATCATCCTCATCATCATCACTGAACGAGTCGAAATCCGCCTCGTCTTCCTCTTCCTCCGACTTCACCTCCGCCACCGCCTCCTCCTCCTCCTCTTCATCGTCGTCGTCAACAACAAACCTCCGCCCAGCCGGAAACCGTCGCCGAGAAGCTCCACCGCCACCGCGAAAATCATCAACGTCTTCGTCCTCTAAATTCTCCTCTTCGTCGTCGGAGAGAAGCTCAACCACCTCATCGACCTCGTCGTCGTCCTCTAATTCGTCCTCATCGGGACGAAACTCCTCGTCGTCGTCGTCTAATTCGCCGCGGCGGAAATCGTCGCCGTCGTCATCGGAGATATCGATGGTGGCCTTAACGGTGGTGGTTCTGCTGCTACCAAATGCGAAGGATTCAATTGGAGGAGGCTTGTTGTTGTTGTTGTTGTTGTTGATGATTTTGGAGGGTTTGAAGTTGTGATTCTCCCACTCGTCATCGGAGATTTCGGCGAAGTCTCTCTTCATATTCAAAAAACTTTCTAGGTTTTTGTTTTAGTATTGATAATTAATTAATTCATGGAGAAGCAGGAGGAAGAGGAAAAGCGCCAAATTGGAAAGAGGGAAGTGAGAGTGAGGAGAGAGAAAATGGGAATGGAAGGGGGGCGAAGTTGGACTGTTGGACTGGCAGTATTTGTGCCGTTGTCGTCATTTACAAGCTTCTTTTTCTTTTCTTGTTTTCTTATTTTTTCTAATTTTTGAAAAGTGTTCGGAGCTGATGGCAATAACAAACTTCGGGCTTGAGGTGGCTCGGAATAGTGGTGCATCACTCTGGTTAACAAGTGTGCTCCTACCAACTCATTACAATTATAGCAACTGTAATATCACCGGAGAAAATAAAAATTCTAACGTGATTTGCGTTCGGCCACAGAACCATAGGTTAGGATTTGAAGATGAGACACTCCCTAAACAATTAGACTTTTATTAGTGACAACCTTTTTCTTCGAGAATAAAACTACTCGTATTACACATATTTATACGCATCCCTACTTTGGTAGATAACGTAATTAATTGTTTCATGTAGTGAGATTTGACGTAGTTTGAGGAGAAGTTTCTCCCAAGGTGGACACTTTAGACTCTCAAATGAAATTTTCTTTCTTTTTCATTCTAATAAAGTGCTGAGATTTATGGACTTGCAATGTGGGCAGCGTCATCAAGCCGTAGCCTTCACACCGAGATGCATGTAAGAGAGAGAATCTTTAAGTTTGAGAATCTTGAGCAAAGATCAGCAGAAATTCCAAAGTATTTCCAAGCCTTCAACTCTCAGCCCGGCAACGAAATTCGTACAATGATCAACACCACAAAAAATAGTCAGGTTTTGAAGACAATTGTGATCCACGAGACGTGAATTCGAGTAAACGAGGGGCGAAGTAGGGTTTGGGGTGATTCAACTCGCCAGGGTGTTTTAGTCAAGACCAGGCTCTTTGCATTGGCACCATACTGTAGGGCCTAAACACTACAAATTTAAACCAAGATAACTGGACTGTATGCAGTCATTCACAAGCCGTTCTACAATTCGTTGGCGTTACGAGCATATACATGATACTGGACATAATGATAAGCTAATTTCTGCCACAAGGATGATGAATTCTAGAAAGTGTGGCCAAGGCAACTGATAGAAGGGTAGAGCAGCACGAGGGCTGGTTTCAAACCAGTCTGCCTCGGCCATACGAAAGGATAAGTTACATACAGCGGAATTACTCAAATGTTACTGAGACCATTGAGTTTGAGAGCCCCGACTCTTCAAAAGTTAAACCATTGTCATACTCGAGGACCTTTGCTCCTGGTACTGCACTTGCCAATCGAAAAGGTCGTGTCTCTGACTCGCCAAGCAGGGAACTGCAGTATGACCACAACAGCTGCAGAAGACTAATGTTAGAAACAACTTGCAAGCAACGTAGTATACTAAAGCAGTAGCAGTAACAACTGTTATTTATTCAGGCATTTGTTTCCTTCTCTTGTTCAGTTTCTAGTTAAAAGGAGTCGATTAGTATGTTTATAGCTTCTTGCGCCGATTTCTACATAGCCAAGAAGCAAATGTTGAATCTGGTTCAAATATAAATACAAGAACATCATTATGAAACCGCATAAAAACTCCAGCATTTCTGATTACAGGATAAAGGTTCTGATGCTGGAAGAATCAAAGAAGATGATGCAGAATAGGAGCTAGTATAACATGTAAGCAACAATCAACTTCCTTCACTAGTGATCTGAACTTTATTCTTGTTCTATGGCCGTACTTTTTTGTAGATAGGTGAACATTGAGTTGGGAAAGCAGAAATGACAATCATCCCCCAATACTACCACAAAGCATTTTATCAACAAACGTCAGAGACGCACAGAAGATTAGGCTGAGAATACTGAATTAAAGGGAAATCAAGATTAAAACAAAGAAACAATGGATCGGTAGAGATGTTGACGGGATGATGGTTGCGGCAAACGGAAGGGTTATAGGTCCCCCCCAGAATGAGAAGGGTAGTGCTCATTTTCTCCAAAAATGATCATACTATAACAAGGATTGTACTTAGGCTTTGATGCAGCGTTTTTGCTGATAGTGGCACAGTATATATCATCTCTTGATAGCCAGCCAAAGGCACACCCTAAACCAAGTCCCCACTAAAGAACTATAATTCTATATTTATTTTTGAAGGTAAGAACTATACAATGAGACAAAATCCAGATTTCATCAATCATGTAAGTCAGAATGACCCCAGATTTCGTTAACAATATCAGTCAGCATGATGCAGGACATTTTTTTATTATATTTTTTGGCCTAGGATATCTACCTAAAACCTAAATCTGTGTGCCAGAAAGTGATGGTAAATTTCATATAGATTGAAGAGAGTATAATATTTAGACGCTTGATGTCCATGCCTTACGCAATGTATCTATTATCTTAGATTCTTACCGTAATTTAGTTCTAGATCAAAAGCTTTGGCAACCTGGAAGCTGAGGCTAAAATCTACATACTACCAAAGCGACCTCATATAGACAAACCCGAAAGACATGCATGGCCAGTCTCCGAGCTACCAGGCTGAGATACATAAATTTCCTTTAGCTCAAGCCGCAGACCTAAATGTAAATGAATGGCTCCAAAGATTGTACGCCTACACCTTAGCCAAACATGGGAAGTCGCAAGCCATTACAATGTTGGTTTAGTATAAATCAGGACCAAATTGTCATCAAAGAGCAACTCGCTAACTCCTTGAGAGAATTTCATTGGATTGCTAGATTATAGGGTATCCAGTAATATGAAAGAGTTATTCGAAGGGTGCCAAAGTATGAAGATTAACAGTCACAGCTAAAAAGGAACCAGTAATTCAGGCCATACCACTAGGATGGTTGAAACTTAAACTCAACCAACAGTGTCACGGCCTAAGCGGATCAAGAGGAAGTGTCACAAGGGAAAAAGGAAAAGAAAGAAAAACGTAATAGGGCAGGTCGCAGGTGGGGAGCTAGGAGCAGAACAACTTGAAAAAAAGCAGACTGCGTTCCTCCTTCACATCCCACAGAGTTGAGAATTTTGGTTCACCCATTCAAGTGGTACAAACAAAACAGACTTGGCAAGCTGCTCATGTCCGCAGCCATAGTTATAGAACTAAGGTCCTCTAGACAACAATAACAACAACAACAACCAAGCCTTAGTCCCAAAATGATTTGGGGATGGCTAACATAAATCGGCCTCTAAAACCGTCATATGTAGGCAATAAAATGTATAAGGTAGGGAGCAAATCAATGTAAAAAGGGTGAACCACATTTTATAGAAGTTTTGAAGTCAAACAAAGGAAAAGCACGCACACACACACACACACACACAGACACACACACACACACACACAGACAACAACACCAACAACCAAGCCTTATTCCCAAAATGATTGGGATCGGCTAACATGAATAGTCATCTAGTAACCGTTTTGTGTATGCCATAAAATTTCAAAAACATTGTGGACCATTTAGAAATATTGAAATACTTTCAAAAGAAGGTTTTAGTACACAAAAAAAGTTAGGATAAACCAAACAAAGAAAAAAGAGTCAAATTAAGTCATCCGCATGGATAGAGTCCCTCCACACCGTTCTATCCAACACCATCCTCTCTTCAAGCCCTAGGACGCTCATATCACTTCTAATCACCCTCATCCAAGTCATCTTGGGTCTTCCCCGACCCCTAATAACATTATCACTTCCCCACCCTTCTACAATTCTAACTGGCGCGTCACTAGGCCTCCTTACACTTTAGTCGGTTCTCCCTCATCTTGTCCTCAAAAGTGAAGTAAAAAAGATCCTCAAGGACATCACTAATACAACATGCCCACAAGGAACATATATATCAGGAAGCAAAACAAAAAACAGCATTTTCTCAAGGACATCTCTACTTGTTTATTTTGTAAGGTTAGCTTTGTATCAATACTAAGCAATGCCCAGACATCCTCTCCTAACAGTGAGTAACAGTGTACAACCAAGTAACCAAATAACTCTTAACCTCTTTTGTCTGACAAGTAATATACGCTATCAATCACAAAACACCAAGGGAGTGACTCCCAAGTCCCATCCCAAGTACAAAAAGACTCAAAGGGATCAAGGGAATAACACCAATATACAAAAGTTTAAGCTATTCAGCTATGGTGGGTAATCCTATCTACTCAAAGACTAAGAATCCGAAAGCGACCATATACTTGCAAAAAGGCTCATTGATACAAGAAAATCTTAGTATCAAGTAGTAATATAAAGCGAAGAATCGAGATGGTCAATAAAGACATCAACATACATGCAAAAGAAATGTTAACAAGCCATGCGGTGTGAAATGCAAGATGAAACTAACCTGTATTGGGTCGGCACGGAGGAAAGTGCGATGAACCCTCCGTCCATCAGGTAGACGCATTCCAACCCGGCAAAGTAGATTTCGGTCAACTTTTGGCTCTTCTGGAAGTGGGGGATACACAGGCTTCTTAATGGAGTTAGATTCCTCTTCATTAGCAAGGATTGCATCCTTGGGTGCAGAATCTGTTTGGTCTGAATGCTGCATACCCTCCATGGATGCAGCAAGAGCTCGTTGGAGTTCCTCTTCTTCTTCATTAGCTGCATCACCACAGTTTTTCAAATATATAGAACTTCTGAAAATGGAATCACTTCCAAAGTGGTTGCTAAAACAATAGGTCTCTACAGGATATTGTGATCATCTCAAGCTAGTGAAATAATAATTTCTTGATCCAACTCTCAATAAAATAAAAGCCGATTAGATGAGAGACTGTCGAGGTTTTCAAAAACAGAGATAGCAAGAGATATTACAAATTCTGCCAAGTAAGAAGACATAACAGTGCACATTTCATTGTATTACGGACAGAGAATGCACTACTAAGGCCAACCTTGAATTTCAAGTGTGAGAAAGTAACAGTACTTGATGACTTCAAAAGAAGACCAGCTCCACCCCCCCCCCTCCCCCCAAAGAAGAGAGATAAAACATCATCAGCTAAGTCAATATACGGGAACCATGATTGCAACATGAATAATGTAACAGTCAAATAATGGGCATTGAAGAATAGGTTGGACGAATGAAATTCCAATCATGGACATATTTTCCTCCCCCACCCCAGTTTCTCACTTATCTCCACAACCATCCTGGTGTTTGTAAACATACCTATCAATAGCAAGATTATGGCTTACAAGCCAAAATTATGAAAGAAAAAAAAAAAAAAAAAAGGGCATACAATTTAAATCCATTGTCAAAAAATACATGTTATTCAGGGACGTTTTCAATGTCATAATGATTTACTTGAACCGAGCAGAAAAGATTTCCATAGTGTCTTCACCATGACGGATATATCATAACGCACTTCAAGGGAAGTTCCATGGCATACATCAAACCTCTAGATCAATTAACTCCTCAAAAAGATAAACGCAAAATAATAATATCATACATAAGCAGGAGCACAGGTATCATGCATAAGACCCTTTCAAACAGAATATCTAGGACTAAAATTCAGTAAAAAAAGAAAAAAAAGTCAAGGGGACGAAAGGTATAAAGCATCGTTCTCTTGAATTTTAAAATTTATTACCAAAAGTCCAAGACTCTAAGCATTACAAAGGGATAGAATGAAAAATGTTTATCATACCTTGGACTTTTTGAGCAGGCTTATGAGGACTTTCTCTAGGCCGCTTGTTGGACAGTGAACTGTGATGATTCTTTGGACCACCATCCATGAAAGGCAGCAAATCCTGCAGGTAGATCACATGTTACCACAGTAAGTCCATCAAGTAATACAATAAGTTCGTGATTTCTCTACCCATAGCCCTGGGGGTATATTACACTTTTCAACTCCCTCTAATAAAATTGATGAGCAATGAGTGCTATTCCATGAGGTACGACATTTGTTGTTGAGCACTGATATACAATCAATGAGCACATATTTTCAATGATATATAGGGTTTTTTGATGTATTTGACTTATACTATGAATAATATATTTATGTTTGCTCATCGAAGCATTACCAGGTGTTCATCAAATTCTTGTCAATTCCTCATCAAAATGCCAACTGCATATACCCCCAAAAAATTGTGCACCAAAGGGCCAAACACATACCTCCAACAGTCGGTCAGGGTGTATCATACCAGACCATGAACGCATCTTTTGTCCTGTAATTGGATCAATGATGAGAACAACAGGACCAGATTCGAATTTGTAATATGTGCGAACCTTGTTACCCTCAGTTGTATCATCATAAACCTGTAAATATGATCAAATATAGAATATTCAACAATAATACCAGCATAAAATTAGAACAGCAAGAGCGCTTCACCTGAGCCCTAATAACAAAGATAACAGCAATTCCAAAGGAGGTCAGTCAAAGACCCATAACAGACCATCAAGGACACAAAAAGATAAGAAGAAAAGAGAAGAGACAATAAAAGCTCCATTTGCTCTAACAAAGCCTAAACCTTCAAACAAAGACAATAAACAAACACACTGTCCTATACTCATATGAATTGGTCTAAAATAGATTTAGACTGAGGAATTACAAGCCTGGTAATGTGGCACTTAAATGTGTCATTATTTTGGAAATAAAGTGCAAATGGGTCACATCTTCTGCTTAAGTGTGGGTTTCCCATAGGTCAGTTAAAGACCAATATGCAATCTGTCAGAGATTTATTAAGAATCGAGATGAGCTATGGGCATATCCTAATTTGTTGCTTGTGAATGAAGAATGCTACTATGGGTAAGAGGAATGATGGCTGGATGGGAGTTGCTTTGGAAAGATGTTTAGGTTTAGATGCATTCTGGTGTATTTGGGTTGAACAAAATTCAGTATTTGGAATGCAGCCACTCAAGGGATTATGTTCAGGCGAGTGTTATAGTTAAGCTTCCAATCGGGCCAACGCAACAGGTGGTTTCATTGTTTCAAGGACATCCCAATTACTTTCCACAAATGCAATATCTAAGCTAAGAAAATATTGTCCTCTCAAGCTTCTCAAGCTATAAATTTCATTTCTGAAGTCCAAAAAGACAAAAGCACAAACAAAACAAGCCACGATTGCAAACTGACAGCAGTATCAATGTCAACAAGAGAGATGAATCTTACCATGCGGGCAAAAAGGGGAAGCTAAACTGATCATGCACAACAAGAAGTGGGAAAAAACAGGGGCCTAGAGAAGATTAAAAAAATGACGAACCTGCCAAAAGATGAAGTTCGTTTTAATGCATTGAGCCACAGCTTCATTTGACCAGGTGTCTCTGTTAAGCTACAGTTTGAAATACAGTTATTGAGTTAGTTAGAAAGATTACAATACACGCACCTACAGAAAAGTGAGGGTAATGCCAATCCAAAATAAATAATCCCTCCGATTCTTTAAATTTCCCCATTTCATGTGGGCACGGAGTTTAATAGTGGCGGGGAAGCCATGGTTTTTTTACACAAAAAAGGGTATATGTCCCACATGCACATGGGGTATGTGAGTATGTCCCACATCTAATGAAGGATAAAATGGTCTTTTTACTTGGGGCAAATCTATTGTACCGTCCAAAAAAGGAAAATGGGGCAAATCTAAAGAATCAAAGGGAGTATTTCTACAAGACACACATTATAAAGGGATTCAGAAGAACAAGCCCATGAAAGAGCAGAGAGAGAGAATACGATTTCTAGAGATGAAAATTAAAAGGCAAAAAGAAAACCAAGGGAACGCAGCCTAACCATGTGTGAGCTAAATTCTGTAGTAGATTGCACATTTGCCACAAGCCACTTGTCCTCAGCAGCAGCAGCAAGCTTTGCCTATAATTTCATGAAAGATGTTCATTAAGCAGCATATATATGAACCCATTAAAAACTAAATGAGAAATAAAGATAAATGAAAGTAAATTGACAGTTCAAAGCTTCAAACTTGAGCAACCTAGAGGAAATGACCATGACCAACTCAAAAACAGATCAGCTAAGAAAAATTCTAATCAAAAGGAAGCAGTGATATGATGAGTTCCTCATGCAAACACCAAGCCTGTAATACAATAAAGGTTTAACTTTCACCCCTACATGGCTCTTAACAGAGTTACAAGTGTTCAAAAGCATTGTGTATTTTCAACCTTCTCTTTAAAACTTGTTATACCTAAGTCCGCATACTATTTTAGGTGCAGGGAGCATGTGTTGGCCTATATTAAATTTCCTCAAACTTTTTGAAGGAAATTTCCAGTTGTGATGTTGAGTTTCCAAAAGATTTCAGATTTAAGCATAACTAACAAGCAGTAACAAGTAGAATTTGAGTAAATTAAAGCACTGGATCCTGTTTCTCAACATCTTAGAGTGAGGAACTACAGAAAGCCAGCCCTTTCAGCATCAGTAGAGTCTCTAAACCAGCCACATGTAGGAGCAAACTACAATATTAAAAAAATAAGCCAGCAAGTAATATATTTATAAGAGATCCTATCATTAGACAAAATCTGAAGGTGCTGAATTCAACAAACAATATTAAGCTTCTGCGATACAACTTCACCCAAAGGTCAGACTCCCTAGGTCTTATAATTATCGCTAATGAATATGAGTATGGAATGTAGAAGAAGGTTGAAACAACATACACCAAAATCTGCTTATCAAGCTCGATTTCTAGTGACCAAAAACACGAAGTTTCTTGTCCTTAAAAGTTACAACCAAGCTTACCAGCTTAAGTACAGCACAAACATTCAAACCACATCCAAGATTAAATGAGAACAAGTAAATAAACCTTTTCAAAAGGACCCAGGTGCATCAACTGAAATGGAGGCCTATATAGATCAGCGAGTTTATCTTGAGAACTCTGTGCCACAGATGGACCACCTTCTTCAGATGCCCAGACACCTGGATCTTTATTTTCCTGCTCGAAGTTGCGAAAAGCAACCATAGCACTTCCTCGTGAGGGGTTCCGCATTTCCCTGTATTAAGCCATATGACATGCATCATTTCATAAGTGTCAAAAAGGCAGCTAAAATGCAGAATTTGCAACGACGACAGTGAAACACATGATTCAAAGAAGAGGTGACAGGATGGCATTAGATATCAAATACTCCTGCCACAAGGCTGACAGAATGGGAAATCTATGCGCCTCCATACACTTGACCATCTGAATTCCATACTGGTGTAAGTTAATGTTTTATCCAGCACAACGTATTATCTTAAACTTCTAATCATACGATTGAGCGGTAGGTCTAACAAAAATTCTACTGTGCATAATTTATATGCTCCACTAGAAAGAGGTGGAATTTGTTGTAGGACCTTCAATTCCACTTCACACAAGAGACTTGTTAAGTACAAAAGCAAAGAATGCAATTCAGATCATTCTATTAAAGGATAAAAAGTGTCTTTTCAAATAGCTAATCAAATCTGAGTACTATGACGAAAGAGAAATTGTCTTTTCATAGCCTTCATCTAGTCAGCCTATTTGTATACTTCCTCTCGCAGCAGGTCCATATTAAACTCAATCAGAACTCAAGAATGTAAGAATGCAAGATTAGACATTTGTTCGTTCACACTTGAATATTTATAGGCTTGAACGAGAGAGAATGCAACCTCAGAGACGCCCTCTTTGCACCCTATTCTTTGGTCAAACAAAATCATACGAGATGAGGACCGAAAACCCCATTCTACTGCAGGATGAGTGGTATCAAGACAACTAGCACAAAGTCATCAATCATTTCCTAATCAACATACAATCAGAGATTCAGATCACTTCTACCACACACTAACAAGTAATCCCCATCCAATTCTGAGTTGTGGGTGTACATCCTGATCGATCACAAAAAGAAAAAAAAATCACTTAGACATCGTTGCGCAAGCATTCCTAGCAAAATCCAGTGGCATAGTTCCAAACAAAAGGTAAAATCTTAAAGGATAGAAGGACACAGATCAGAAATTAAATGTCAAACAGCAATTTAAATAAATAACAAACAGAAGGTCAAATGATGTTCCAGTACAAACGTGAACGAAACACCTCCAACATGAACTAGCCTTGGAGTTGGAGGTCATGCAGACCGCCATAGCAGGAACACACAAGATAAGGTGCAGATTAAAAAGCAATGAGAGCACTTAAAGAACCAACAACATATCATACGCAACCGTTTTCTTTTATCCAGGTAGAAATAGGCATACAAAGAAAGAAAATGAAGGAACAGGTGAATAGCAGAAAAGGGAACAACAGCAGGAAGTAATATAAAAATACCCGTAAAGCACTGGATCATCGTATAAAGCCTCTCTAATCACTGGTAAAGGTGGGCGTACAGCATCGCCACCATCTAGCCCAGTAAAGTCATTTCCCGCACCATTGTCTACCCCACTGGTTAACAAGATAAATTAGAAGTTGAGATGTGAAGCCCAAAAAAAGAATAAACGTCAATCAACCAAATTCATTGAAAGACTACATATATATACCTGGACCTCTGATCATTTAGAGGGGTTGTAGTAACATCTGGTGGAATATAGTTTGAAGATGTCATTGCACCACCTTCACCTCCGACATAGAATAGCTGAATAGCTTCTTCAAGCTGCCAGCTTGTTGCCTGAACCAACAGCAGCAATTATTTACTTTTGATAGGTAAAACAATACATAGTAGATGTGTTACACCAAGAAAGAAGAAAAAAAATTACAGTCTTTAAGTGGACAAAAGTTAGCAGTTGTTGTACCCAAGAAAATTGTAAAAGCCGGAAAGTTTACCAGACGACAGAATATGGAGTAACACATTACCCCCCAACTTTCAACACATTGCACAATATATGGGCAACAATTAATGCTCAACCAAAGGTTAATCCAGAAAATACCCAGTTTGCAGCCAGAGGTTTTATCTCACTACTATAAGAAATCATTCTAGTCAGAGCTTCCAGTCAAGCAGCAACAATAAGGGCTAAAAGGAACCATGAACTGCTTAGAATCCTTAAAGACCGAATTGAGCTATCTCAGACTTCATGTAAGAAGTTCATAAGCAGTTTTATTCCCTTTACATGATAGGCAGCCCAAAAGAAGTTCTTGCTGATTGGCAAACATTTCACACCAAAAGTAACAAACAGGGAGCGTGACACAGAATTTTGCAGTAACAATTAACAGCTGATCTACTCCCCAGGCACCTGACAAGAGTTCCTGATGTAATTTGCAATGAAGGTGAAGGGGGATAGGAAGCCTCAAATTATAAATCACCTTTCCCCACAGGTTTCACTTGCATCCATCCTTTAAACAGCAGTTTATTCTCACTTTCATATGGGAAAACTAAGCTAGTACATCAGATCCACAAACCAAGTTCCATGGTCACCTAGATGTCTTTGGCTCAGCATGAAAAAAGACTTCTCATTGTTTTGCATAATATGCCAACTATAAAAAGACCAAAATTCTCCTTTTACTTAGCCTTGATTCGCTGATATACCTATTTTCTCCAAACGAAACAACATGTCAAGGATTGTGAGTTTCGCTCTCTTGATGTGAATCAATAGCCACAAACAAATCTTATAAGATTTTGATCCGATCCTAGGTTTGTGTATTATGTAAGCGTCATCAATCAAATTCATATGTTCCATCTATTGATCAAAAGAATAGAAAACAAATTTTAAATTGATAGGAATCTATCTCCATAACACTATTTAAACACCTACACATTTGCTTACAATTTACAGCTCCATTACGATACTACGAAAGGAATACGCCACAAACCATCATTTCCATGGACTCTACCACAACACTTTTAAGTTACAAGTCACCAACAATTAGGGTCACAGACTTCTCATTATGCGATTTCGTACCCGTATTATGTCCATCCATAGTAATCAATTGGAGACTAGGATCAAAAACTCCCATCATTAAAACATCTATCTTTGGACTACACTGACTACTGTTTTTGAAAGTGCAAGAAAAACTACCAAAATGTCCACATATAATACTATATAAGGATCATTCATCACCAATGGATGAACAAACTTCCAGCCTACACCTATAGTATGACACAGCTACATCTTCACAAACTCTACACAATGGTACGAAAGTAAAATTAACCCCACAGAGAAGTAAATCAACAATTCTACCAACAAAAAAAATGACACATAATATCAACCAACCATTGAAAATATCCAGATGAACTCATTCACAACCTTCTCCAGAAACTACAGAGCCTTATCAATTACTTCCACTCCAAGTGCAAAACAATGAAACCAAGAGCTGGTTAAAAAATATATTACCCCCATTATTCACAATCTTTACAAGTTTGAAACTTTATAGTGAACCGAACAATTGAAACCAAAAGCACAACGACTATTCCAGCATACATATACTCCTTAGTTTAAAAAAGCACGCCTAGGCGCAAGGCGCACTGAGGCGCAGGCAGGATCGCCTCAGAAGCTTGAGGCGCACCCGAGGCGCACCGAGGCGCAGGCTCTGAGGCGCACGCGAGGCGCACAACTGTGCAATGTCGAATTTTCTTTCTCTTGTAACCTTATTTCTACCCTTCCCTTTTCCCCTTAATCCCTTGTTTATACTTCTTTCCCCATTGGCCCTCTTGAAATACCAAAAAGGGGTTACTTTCTGCAAAATATGTTTTTAAATAATAGAAGTTTGTTCGCTAAATGAGTGCGCCTCGTGTGCATGAGGCATGCGCCTTCGCCTCATGCCTCGCGCCTCATCGCAACAGCCCCCCAGCGCCTCGGTGCGCCTCGCGCCTCCTTAAACTAAGATATACCCAATGACTGGTCCATCCATTGTGACCAAGGACCCAAATGACCAGCTGCAGTGACTCGCAGCGCAAGAACCATAAGCTTTGACGCTTTCTACCTTGAATAGAGAACATAGACCGACCAATCATCACCAACAGCACCCCCCAGGCACACAAAAATTAACAAAGTTCAAAACTTTACCCCAAACAATCATACCAAGACACAACACAAAGCCATCATGATTGTTCCTAGGATCCAATTCACGAACGTCAACCAACTACATTCACTTCCAAGTGCAAAACTTACGGCTTGATTTACACCCATCTTTAATCACCAACATCATCCATAAACGAACCAATGAACAAAGTTGCAAACTTTACCACAATTACACATCCAAACCACAAGAAATGTCAAACCCAGTAAGCAAAATTCACTCCAATTAGTACAGTCACTCCATCTGCTTACTTAGAGAATAAAGACCCACAATTTGCTACAATCTTTACCACAGTAAAATCAAACAAAACCCAACAATCAATGTAAATTCTACTATACAGTACATAAATTAACCATGAGAAATGCCCTATTAACAAAATTCACCAAAAGAACTAAATCAATCACTCAAAAAAACATGAACCCACAAAAACAAAATTAAAAAAAGATGGAAAGACCTGTAAGAATTGGCGGGCGGTATCGGCGGACTGACCGACGGCAATCTCAAGGAAAGAAGAGACCATGGCCTGCTTATCAGCAGGCAAGGGATGACCGTCCATTGATTACAGTTCGAGGTTGTTCAGTTGTGGGTTTGATGAGTAGGAGATCTGGGTTTCGTAGAAGAGTAATGTTGAAGCTTCAAAGCTCCTTTGATTGTTTGTGTTGTGTTGTGTCAGTTTCGATTCAGAAAGTGAGGACAATTTTAGGGCTTTTTGTGTACGGAGAAATGATGATGAGTCACGGTAAAAAAATAAAAAAATAAAAAAAAGTTCGAGTGAAAGTAGGTTCCACTTTGGTAACTCTCAACTCCAAAAGGTCTATGGTAAATCTGGTAATTTACTCTAGGGAAATTACGAGGTCAAAACCTCGCTCAGTTTTTTTTTTTTAGAATCGGTAAAAACCTTTTTACATTAAATTGTGTATTATATCAACTAAAAACTAATAATAATTTACAAGAAGTTGGTGGGGAGCCGATATACGATCTGAGCCCCCACACCCTATGGGAAAATCAATCCTAGTAAAAATAAAAGGTGCATCCTGCGCCCCGATATCCTGTGTCCTGGAAAACTGATGGATCCGCTTAAGCAGAGCAACAACTCAGGGCTCCAACTCCCCCAAAGAGGAGAAAGATAAGGGAAGGAAGTCATAACCCAAAGCAGCGCACCTAGCCTCATACTTAGCACGATTACGATTGGCCGCTTCCCGCACCACCTTACCTGTCCAAAATCTATCAATCCCGTCTGAGTCATGGGAGACGACCCAGTCAAATCGACGCAAACGTCGCGCCCTCGATATCAAGAATAAAGCAGCATGACTGCTGGGCGAAGAAGTCGGCCATCAGCACCAATCATACCAATGTCAACCTCTTTTCCAGCTGAGATCCCTGACCGATAACAGATGTCAACTAGCGTGTCACGAACAACATTATGCCGATGCTTGACGCCAACCAACCTCGTACACGATACAGCATCAACCCCAAATATATCACCCACAAAGACCCGCGAGCAAGTAGAGCACGGGTGATCAATGGTGAATAAAGGCACCCCTAGACGGTAACAAAGCACGCAACGATAAGTGCGACCATTCATAGTCTGGCCCAACCCCAAAATAGGGACCACCCTAAGCCAATTAGAACTGTGCGCACCCTATTGAGAATTCCACAAAGCCAACTGACGTGGTGTCAAGGAATAAACAGAAGTGGCATCCCTAAGACCCGAGCGAAATACATATCTGCCAGTCTTTTCATAAGTTTGGGGCCAGTGATCTCGCCAAGATTACCCAAGATATCAAACTCTAAAGTCCGATTAAAAACACCAACAGCGTCAGCAAACGCAGACCCCAGATAGACAACACCAACATGACGAAGAAGCTTAGACTGCAGGTCAGCAGACTGAAGTCGCGACGCTAAAAAGGCAAAATGGACAGCATCCCTGGCCGAATAGACATCAAGCCCTCCGAACGAAAAAGGCAAAGTAGCGAGTCTCCACTGCCAATCACTGAAACCCGGACCAGAAGCAATAACGATACGCTCTAAGGAAGAGCGTAGGGCCGCATCAAAAGCTAGCTGGGCAGACTAAAAAATGCATGGCGCACAAGTACGCAGGACGAAATATAGCTTAGAGACCCCAATGCAAGCCCGGAGAAGTAACAACTCGCTCTGAGGATCGTTAAGCTTAGCAACCGCGTCCATGAGTTCAATGGTCTTAGCCACCCTCTGCAAAACCATAGAACTACAAAACTCAGAATCGACACTGACAGGCCCACCTAATAACTTGAGCCCGAGGAGAAGCCTAGCATATTAGGGGGGAAGACGAATTTTGATTTTTTTTTTTTTAAATAGTGATTTGAGTTTTGTTTTGTATCTTGTTGATTTTTTTTTTTTTTCAAATCACAATCACCAACTTGAAAACCACCAAAAAAAAATTGAATTTGCATGGCTCTAACTTTTCTGCTACGAAAAATATCATTTTACATCAGATGCAATGTCTTCTTATCAAATTAAAGTTTTAAGCTAATGATTTTATTTTAGTCTAATTATTAATATTAAATCATTTTTCGTAAGCTTAATTTTATTCAATTCAGAGCAGTTTAGTTTAGATACTTTCAAATTGGTTCACATGAGAGATTTGGCACCGGAAAAAAAAAAAGGTTCAAAATAAAATGACATTTAGTTAGATAGAATTGTCAGTGGTGTGTTACAAATTCCACACTTTTGTGTGTTGAGAGACACCTTTCTTCAACCATTTAGTTAACAAATCCTCAAATTATTTACATCAACGAAAATTAGAACACTCGAATGAGACTATTCAATCCAAACCAATACTCTGTATGAGGAATCAATTGAAATTTTGAAATAAAGAAACGTTTTTTGCATAAGCAAAAATTTTAAAAATAATAGTCTTGGATTGTAAAAGTAGTAGACAAATGGAAGTAAAAGAGAAAAAAAAAACATCATGAAGTTTACCAATGGTAGGATAAGAAATTGCTTTAGTCAAGAAAGTGAGAGTGAAGATGACAATGCTCGATGGTGAGCTGGTAAAAGTGGCAGCTTCTTATACTAGATTGAAACTACTACTTCCTTTGCATCCATTAATGTTTCAAATAACCTTCTCGGGTTGTGGAATGACTTGCAAAGCAAGGATGACTACTCATTATAAGCCTGAGGTAAGCCCGTACGACGAAATATTTCGAGAGATAAGGGCACTAAGGTCTTGCCTTTTTAGTGCAACGTAACTCTTATGTTGTTGAGTAATTGTGATTGAAGTGAATGACTTGTATGTTCCATGAGAAATGAAGGTTGAGGTATTTAACACACGGTTTTTCAACGTGACAACTTAGCAGAATCTCTTAGAACGCGTAACACCCAAAGGTTTATGTAAAGTGGTTTGTTCCACGATGGAAAAATAAAATAACTCTGTTTATAATATATTATACCCATCGTACTAGCACTAAAACTTTCACATGTTAAAACCCATGAGATTATATACGAGATATATGGTGACTTTCATCTTATTGGGTCGTGATGAGACATGTAACGATGTTAGCCTATTAATATATATAGATATAAAGATTATTTTGGAAATGGATGCATTTGGGTAACCCTATGTGCGAGGGGCTTGTTCTTTCTATAATCACCTTTGATTTGGGTCTTTTGGAAAAAAAAAAACACTAGCGTTTTAAACTAATAACGGATTTATCATTTTGGACGTACTCTAATTGTTTGATTGCCTTAGATGGCCGAATCAAGGACAAAAATGTGTCATGCCATGTGTATCATGTTGACGATTGAATTGCTAACAAGGTGTCATGTAAATATCATTGAGTGAGTGAAACGTGTCCAGAATAGTTTATACCCATCAACCCATGCAAAAACCAAAAAAAAAAAAAAAACATAATCAATACATATTGCAAAAGAGTTTTGGACCACGGAGAAGTGAGAACCAATGAGCTGTGGCATAGATGGATCAATGAAGATGGATTCGATCGTAGAGAAGATTAGCTAACGAAAGGATGACGGCGTGTTTGGTTCATGAAAAATGGCAACTTCTTCTTTGTTTTTCTCAAATTGACATTTTTGCTTCCTATTGAGCACGCCTTAATGTGGTTGGTCATTTTGATATATATTTAATGCGTTAATTTGCTTGTCTTGTGTAAGTAGATAGATATCAAAACTCTTGCTTAGCAGGGCGTTTTACATTATAAACATTGTTCCTATGTATTTTTCAATGTTAACCTTAAAAGTCATGTTTAATGAGTACAACTATTGAGAAACTGGACAACATATTTGGAAAAAAAGAGGGATTGGTGGAAATGTATTAAATCAACAAAAACAAAACAACTCCATAACATATTGCCCATTTAGATCTCAATTAGTAGCCTTTGGGTGAAAATCATTTTTCTAGTAATTTTGAAGTCATTATATTTTCAAGCTATTACAGGTACACAAAGACATTATCCATAAAAATATTCGGGCATGCTTGGAACCCCTTCACGACTCGACCTTACAATAAAATTTTTTTTTTTATGACAAACACGATCACGGTATCATTACGTATTCTCAACTACAAAATCCGTGGCAGAGACATCAAGAGTATCAGTCGGACCATTAACCACCCACACTCGGGCCGAAGACTCGATTGTACAAAAATGAGTTGCAATATGCGAAACTTTATTCACTACTACGAACATGATTAAAATAAATAAAACGAAACCTACGTACTAAACTAAGTACGTCTGGAACAACAAAATCGAAATAGAGTTGTTCAATTATCTTCAAAGCAATCAATTGCATTTGTGTCTTTGACATTTTTGTCGTTGCCAGTCCAAGATATAATTAACTTTACAATGTAGCGTAACAGGTTCCACTATCATTGTGTGATTATTTGACAATTCTTCTTGATTGAGGTGATTAAACACTGTCATTAGCATCATATTATTATTAGACACACTATATCCATATTTCAAAATATAATCCTCACGATAAATCCACATGGCTCCAAATCCGCCTCAATATCTAAAAACTCTATGCTTACAAAATCCACCCCATAGAAACCACTGCAAGTACAATAAGTTCTCAATCACACAACACAAACACCTGTGCCTGCTACCTTTATTATATTTTTGCATTTCTAACACCATATCCAACACCAATACAGACGTCAGTAAACCTATTCTGTCGCTAAAACTAAAAACAGTAAGCCGCGTACAAAAAGGGGAACAAAAGATGTACTCCATAGTCCAAAGGTCCACGCCATTAACATCACATTGTTGTTACAAGCTCTATAAGTCTATACTATATCCATACATGAACATAAATTCCTCTCGATAAATCCACATGACACCAAATCCACCTAAATAATAATCCCGAAACTCCATTCATACAAAATCCATCTCATAGAGAGCACCGAAAGTCCAACAAATCCTCAATCACTTAGCACAAACACTTCTACTACCTATCATTATAATATTTTCTTTTCTTACACCGTATCCAACACATATACCGACGCCATTATATATTTATACCCGTTCGTTTAATGACACCAAAAGAGTAGAGCGCATACAAATAAGGGAACAAAATGCGTACAACAAGTACTCCCTAATCCAAACGGGCATCAACCCTATTACCCTATACAGTACACAGATCAGTACACAGATCGATTAACACCAGACCAAAGCGTAACAAGGGGAAGAAAAAAAAAAAAAATCTGAAAATCATAGAAAGGCCCTTTTTTAAGAGAGAGAGAGAGAGAATGAGGTTGGAAAGACAAGAACAACAAAGTGAAGGGCTCACAAAAGCCACACTTTGAGCTTCACCCTCAAGCTCCCCTCCCTCTCTCCTCTCTCCTCTCTCCTAATCTCTTATTTCTCCCCCAAACCCAAACCCTAATTTTTCCTATTGTACCTTCCCTAGGGTTTTTTTTTTTTTTTTTTTTTTTCTCATCTTTCTATTTGTATTATATACTCTTTCCCCAATTTTTACACATCTTACTCTAAATTAATTTATTCATACTTTGGTAAATTTATACATACTCTTTTTATATCTCGATCCGCTGTTCGTCGTCGTGGTTTTTTCTAATTATGGCAACGTTGAGTAAAGAGCCGCCGCAGCAAGGTCCGACCCCGGCGGTGGTTGCGGCGACGGCGGAGGATGATTCTTCGAAGCGTAACACTGACTGCGTTTACTTTCTCGCTTCTCCCTTGACTTGCAAAAAGGTTTGTTTTTGTTTTTGTTTATTAATCTTGCAATTTGGTTTAATTAGGTAGCTTGGTTCGTAAGTTTTTTAAAATTTAATTGTGTTTAATTAGGTTGTGATTTAGCTGGAATTGGTTTGTTGTGTGTTGGTTTGATTAATTAGAAGTTAAAATCTTAATTTGGGGGTTTGGATCTTTGTGCTTTTATGAATGCGGAATTTGATTGATTGAGATCTGGTAGATTTAGGGGGAGATGATTGTAGAATTTGAAGCGTGAAGAAGAAGGAATTTGATGATTTTTTTGTTACTTGGCTGGATCTGGGTTCGAGTTGAGTGAGATTAGAGATATGGTGGAAGATACGGATTTACGAATTCACGAACTTGCTCCTTTGTCATCATGATTGGTAGTAATCTTAGTAGCGCGGGAGCTAGAGAGGCGTTCAGTTGTTGCAGATGGTTGAATTAGGAGCTAGTTTAGATAACGAATCGGAGCTGTTGAGTATATCTTACTGTTGCGAGAGCTAGAGAGAGAGAGAGAGAGACGTTCAATTGTCGGAAAGGGTTGATTAGGTAGATAATTAGATAAAGATTCGGAGCTGTTAGAGTATTAATTATGTTTCAAAAGAGACCAGAACGAGTGTGAGTTTTTGTGAGACTTAAATGAGGAAAAAATTCGGTAGGTGCTGGGTTGGGGTGAGTTTTATGCCCCCGAAACTCGTGGATATCATTCTCTGTGTTTTGTTTAAGATTTTGGCCGTGGGTTGACTTTGATGCTGACAGAATTTTGTAATTGTTTGTAGGGAAGTGAATGTGAGTTTCGACATAGTGAGTCTGCTCGTACTAATCCAAGAGATTGCTGGTACTGGATGAATGGAAATTGCTTGAATCCCAAATGCGCATTCCGGCATCCTGTATGTCCTTGTGTTATCATTGTTGTTGTACCTATATTTGATTTGATTTGATTTTTTTTTTTTTTCAAGCGTGACAGTACTAATATTCTCTTTCTCTACTTTCAGCCTCTTGATGGTATGGTACCACCTCAAGTTGGAAACATTGCAGGGCCTTCTTTTCCCGTACCTCCGTCAGGTCCTCCTGTTCCTCTGGTGCCTCATAATGGTGGGAAGCAAACAGTCCCGTGTATATACTTCCACAGTGGATTTTGTGCTAAGGGGGACAGATGCCCGTTCATGCATGGCCCAGTTCCACCATCTAACACCAAGATCCAGCCAAATCCAGCAACTGCTGGTGCCACAGAAGCCCCTACATATAAGAAAACTTTTGGTGTGCTCGAAAAGTCAACACAGCCGAAAATGAGTTTCCATGCAAATGCTTCCAAAGTCATTGAAGCTCCACGTCAACCACTAGCAAATGCAGGTCCTAAGGTTGTGTCATCTCGGCTGATGGAGAGAGGTCCTGCATTGAAGCGTTACCCACCTTCTGGTGTCATTGAAGAGACTCCTAGATATAAAGAAGCAGCACCTTCTTCTGTTGACAATGGTAGTTTGAGAAGCAGGGCTTCTCGCCAGCATCATTCTAGCTTGGTAGATGACCAGAATCATCAGAACGGAAAGGATGTTGAAGATTCTTTCAGGGAATCTTCACCTGGATTTGATGTACTCGTGGATGATAAGCTCAGAGAGGACGAATACTATCACGATGAAGATCAATATGGGAGAGTGAGAGGTCGTGAAGGAAGAAGAATGGATGAGTTTGATATGGGTCACCATGATGATTATAATCCTGTCGCTGATGTTGATCTCGATAATTATCGCAGCAAACGTGGCCACGACGCTTATGATGGCTTGCGAGAGACGTATGCTCGGGGGCTGCGTGGAGCATCATCCGAAAGGATGTCAGCTCATGACAAGAGAGGTTCATATAAGTCAGAGACCCCTGATATGATCCAAAATTCTTCTGATCTGCGTCATCGTCTGTCAAAGCAACGGGGGAGTAATGGTCTAAGATCAGTTGTTAGTCCTGACTATAAGCCTGATTATCACCGGGAGGACCGTGGGTACCGGAGTTCACGTCGTTCCCCTGTGCGAGAGAGGACTGTTAGCAGCCGCCTTCAAGGTAGATTAAAGCTTCCAAGATCTCCTCCAACAAGTGGAAACATGTATTCAGAGAGGGACAATGAGAGGGGGAGGAACTTGGGCAGATCGTCCCCAAGCAGGCCGCAAGTACCTTCTCATCAAGGCAGGCTTAGAGATAGATTGAGTGGACGGATCCAAGATGAAAGCGATGAGGGCAGAAATCTTAGAGGTCAAATGAGGAAAGAGTCTACTCTCCAAGCTAATGGCTCTGAGTTTACTGCCCCAAAAAGTTTAGTGGAGCTAAGAGGTTCTAAACGTAGTGATAACAACCACCGGCAGCCGATAGATCAACAGTCTATTTCTGGTGGGAATCTCAGAGATACTGTCTTAGGTAGTTCTGTGGGAACTGAAGGTGATGTTGCATTTGATGGTCCAAAGCCGTTAAGTGAGATTTTGAAGAGAAAAAGAAATGTTGGAACGACAACCTCCACAGGTGCTGTAAACGGAAGAGAGGCAAGAGAACAGAACAAGAATGGTGACTTTGTTTCAGATACAGGAAAGCAGGTTGCTCTCTCTCCAACACCTAAGCAGACACAGGGTGTTGTACCAGAGAATAGTTATTCTGCAACTGCCGAGGGGGATAAAGAAGAAGGTGAAATCTCAAATAAAAAGATAAAATTGGTTGAGGATGAATCTTCCTTTCCTGATGATGAGAAACATCCCGAGGCAGAAGAAGGTATATTTGGTGGTAACGGGGAAGAACATGAGGCTGATGAAGAGTATGATCAGGGCGACGAGGAATATGATTATGAACAAGAGGATGACGCAGAGGGTTATAACTTGAATGAGGGGGAAGTTGATGAAGGTGATCCTGCTGACAATGATGACTTCATGGACGACGACGACGATGGAGATGATTTTGCCAAGAAACTTGGCGTTTCATTCTAAAAATCCGGCATCGGGTATTTAGAAACTTCCGTCTCAGTGATTAGTGGTGTTTCTGCTTTACTGAATTTAGGCGTCTCTTTTTGTTTGTACTGTTGCATTCTAATTGTATTATACTGATCAAAGTGATAGTTTTTTTTTTTCCTTTTAAAAGTATGGAGCTATCAGTTGTTCCTGTTTGTAGACCACATCATTGTAACATTTCAGTGTTATGAAAAGAAATCTTGTAGCTGTTCGATTCCATTTAAAAACGTTTCGTTCCTCCTTTCATTGCTCTAATTCCCTTTCTCCACTTCAAGAAAAAAGAACCAAAAAAAAAAAAAAAAAAAAGACGGAGTCACCGGGTCTAACTGATGAGATGACCGGGGAAACGGCCTTTGGACCAGACGAAAACCTTAACGGTTGGAGTAAGCGGTTTTGTAGATAATATTAGACTAACTTGACCGGAGTAGTGTTTGCGTAAACATCCCACATGACACAGCAGCTTATAGCCTTGTCATTTTGGTCGGGTCCAAGCGAAAACATCATTTTTTTTTTTTTTTTTGGCCAGAATAAGTAGCATGTTGGTGTAAACTATTTTTTGTAACCTGTTTTTATTTTATTGGTAGCAAGCCCTACAAGTTAACTATTTTGGCTCTCATTTACCTTCGTTTGCACTTATATAAATTTTACTATACCGTGCGCAAAATGTGGAGTTAAATTTGAATCCATGTGCAAGCATTGTAAGAATCCCCATTCTTTCTTAGGGACACTTCTATCCTTGAGCAAGACACAAGATCATTACAACAATAGGGACCAAAATTCATCATTCTATAAGGGGCAGCCCGGTCGCACATTGGCATCCCCACAAAGCAAGGGTCCGAGGAAGGGTATCACCACAAGGTGTACAGAGGGCAAGCCTACCCTTGTCACTTTTTGGACAAGAGGCTGCCCCCAAGACTTGAACATGTGACCTATCGATCACACAACAACACCTTTACCGGTGCGCCAAGGCTCCCCTTCACTCATCACACTCTATCAGGGCCAAAAACTTGTTTACGCCTACTGAAGCCATAAAATTTACAAGCAATGAGGTTCAAGTTCATTACAAGTTTACAACTTCCAAAAGAGTTGAAGCCCTATCGGGTATGGAGTTTTGTATTAGGGTAGCTCCATCCCTGCGAGGGGAACTTTTGTGGCAGCAAGGCGAAAGAAGTCTGGAAACAGAATTCTCTTCTCAACATACTTCGTGAATTCCATCATCACAGGTTGGCTATCACTGTTAACATGTTCGATATCGATTAGAAGACATACCGCCCTGACACCGTGGTGCATAACAGGCAGTACAATCAATGGAGTAGAATAATCATGTGTTTAGAGCTCAGACCTGAACACCGCTTTATAGCAGAGTTAAGTCTTCAGCTCAATGGCAATGATCAGTCCTTTGACAGTATTCTCTGGCATCTGATAAAGTATTAACACAGTACTCTTATAGAAGTTTTCCAAAATAAAGATAGTTCATTATGTGCTGATAGCAGATGACATAAAATGGAGCACAGAAAAAAAAAAAAAAAAACCTCGTAGTGCAAGGCTCCACTAAAGGAGTGAGGAAGCTAAGGGAGATGCGTTGATCGATGTTTATGCCTGCATGAAGCACTTCACCCTGAAAGCCGTCAGTAGCAAGATTCAGTAATGAAATAGTCAGATCATAATCAACCAAGCCTTATCCCAAAATGATTTGGGGTCGGCTAACATGAATCGTCATCTCTAACCGTCATGTGCAGGCCATGAAAGTTATGCGTTGCAAAAAAAAAAAAAAAAAATGCAATTCCTATCACCCAGTATGTCTACATGAAATTACCTGAAGCATAGTATGCACGGGATTATTGGAGCCAAAATTCTATTCTCCTTCCAATAAGCTCCTGATGTAAGTCAATAAAGCAATTCACCATCTGCGCTGAATAATTTGGAAGGAGATCCATTCAAAAGTCTTGAACTTCCAATATGGCTCCATTCATCAACAATTGCTGAAGCCTGCAGTAAGTTTTAATCAAGAATTCGTTTTCTGGTTCACTGGGAGTTTTGCATAAAAAACTTGAATACATACGCAATATATAATACATGCAAAAAATTTGCGGAACTACAGGAGGAAATGAATTGAAGAAATAAATCGTTGACAGAGAGGCATAATGGTATTAGTACTGATTCCATACAACACAACAAAGGTCACATAAAAAGAGCATTGAAAATTCCGGGGAAGTTCTCAAAGAAAGAGAAAACCAAAAAGTACCCAAAGAATGGAAACTCAACATGAAAATACACATAAGGAGTGTACTTAAGTTAGCTTATATATTCATTGCAGTGCTCATGTAAAATACACACTGCTGAGTTGCATAATTAGATACAATATTTGCAAGAGACACAGTGATATTACCTCAGTGGTAAATTAATAGGCCGGAAATCCCTGTCGTTTGTTCGTTCAGCTTTTTTTTTTATTCAGCCTCCTAATAAATGATAGCCTCCACGTCCCAAAATTTGGCCAGACAACCAACGTTTTATGGTAACTAGGAAAGCAAGAGGGAGGAAAGAGAAAGACAGCGGTGTGCCTATGGATCACTTGTCTTCCAGAAAATTAGACATCCGCATCATTCACTGCAGGTTGCAGCAACAAATGACCAAGTTAGTAATAAATAAGCTTACTGGTTGCTATAAATATATTCAGCAGGCGTCACTCTAACCCTTAGTTCTGGTCAATCTGTACAAAGCACATTGACTTCTCAATTCAACAATATCTTAACTTAATTTCTTAAGGTTGGCAGGGAATAAGCCTACAACTATCCAAGAAAAACATATTGGCACCATGTGGGTGGAACACTAGCATCAATTTGACAAGAACAGCATGTATATAGAAAAGAACATTAGAACTAACCTCTATGGCTCTATTAGAATGTTTGCATATGACAAAACCAGATATCTGGTAGACATTATCATCCAAGGCCATCGTCTAGCGCAGTAGAGATCCTTGAACTTCTCAAGCAAATCTCCATAGGCCATGATACTTTAAACGAATGTTCGAGCAAAGGTTAAATCATCACTGATTAACTCTGTGATTGTGTGCTAGCAGCAAAATCACCAATTTCAGTCAAAAACCATTGTTGATCATTTCATCTTGCAACTTTGCAGCCTCATCGGCCTTTCCTAGGTCAAAGTATTTTTTCACTAATACGCCATAGACAACTTTGTCAGGGCGAATACCCCTTCTGATCATCTCATCAAATAATATTCTTGCATCTTTGAGATGACTAACAGGCAACCCCTGAATCATGCAAGTATAACCCTGCAGATCAAGCCCCAAATCCATATCAATCATCTTATTCTTTAACTCAAACGCTTCTTCAATGTTGCCAACTTTCAAATTTCCAGAAATTAAAGCAGTAAAAGCGGCTACATCCGGAACCAAACCCTTCACTTGCATTTCATCAAAAAGTTCAGAAGCTGTCCCCAAGCAATTGCTTTTACAAAAACCATCAATTAGAATGGTATAAATGATGACATTAGGGAACAAACCAGTCTTTACCATGTAATGAAAATGATTCACTGCCTCCTGAACCAAATTTGATTTGCACAGACCATCAATCAACACAACATAGCTAACAAGAGTTGGAGCGATACCCGAGTCTTGCATTTCTTGAAATAAATTAAGGGCAATTTTGACATCGCCGGCTCTAAAATAAGCCTCCATCAATGAAGTATAAGCATATAGATCAAGCTGCAGACCTGTAGCTGTCATTTTGCCTTTTAACTTCAAAGCTTCCTCAATGTTTCCATGCTTCAAGTTGCCATCAATCAAAGCTGTAAAAACAGGTGCATCTGGGACTAGTCCCTTTGCTTGCATTTCATCAAAAAGCATTCTAGCCGTTTCCAAGCGGTTATATTTACAATAAGTATCAATCAAAGATGTATAAATACTAATATTTGGAGCTAAACCAATGGCTTGCATCCTGCGAAAATGGCTTGTTGCATCCTCGACATATCCCGTCTTGCAGAGACCATCGATAAATACGATGAATGTTACAAGAGTGGGAGTGATATCCAACTCCTGCATCTCTTGAAACAGATCGATAGCTTCTTTAGCGTCGCCTTTCTTGAAATAAGCATCCATAAGAATGGTATATAGGGCACAATTTACCTCAAGACCTATTTGCTTCATCTCAATAATTAGGCGCTTAGCTTCTTCAATTTTCCCTTCATTACAAAGTCCCCACATGAGGGTGCTATATAGCATATTATCTGGCTTTAGCTCTTTCTTCTTATTGATTTTGCCCAAGATATCTTTTGCCCTTTCCATATTACCTGCTTTAATAAAACCATGAATCAACGCGGTGTAGGTTTTAAGGTTCGGAATTATGCAAGCTTCTTCCATAGTCCTGAACAATTCTTCTGCTTCTTCCATCCTCCCCTTCTCACAAAGTGCATCCAATAAAGCTGTATATGTCACAACATTGAGGTTGAGCCCTACATCTAACATCTCTTTCACCATTTTTGAACCTTCGTTAAGATTACCTCGTTTACAATATGCATCAATCAGAGAAGTATAAGTATATTCATTTGGATTAAGGCCAAGACGCCTCATATCAATAAATAACTTCAAAGCTTCCTGCATCAACCCTTGTTTGCAGAATGAATCAATTAATGTGCTATACGTTACAACATTAGGCTTCAAGCCATCACTTCTCATCTGATGAAGGAATCGAAAAGCTTCAGGTAACTTCTCCAATTTGCACAAACAATTGATTAGTGCATTGTATGTAATGACATCAGGGTCACATCCCTCTTCCTTCATCTCCTCATAAAAATTAATAGCTTTATTTAACAAACCAAGCTTCCCATGACCATCAATAAGTGTATTATACGTAACAATGTCTGGTACTAGCCCCCCTTCTTTCATCTGTTGAAACAACGCCATTGCTCCTACCACATCCCCAGCCTTGCTCCTATCATCTATCAGTATATTATAGGTAAACACTGTTGGATAAATCCCACAGACAATCATATCCCTAAAGATTTTCCTCGACACCTCAACTCTGCTCGATTTACAAAGCCTACTCAATAGATTATTACACGAACGCACCTTAGGAAAAACCCTAAACCTTTTCATTTTCTCAAAACACTCACTTGCTTCATCAATCATCCCTAACTCAATCAATGCACTAAAGAACCCATCAAACACCCCAAAACCCGTAAGACAAACATTCCTACTCGACCACAACGCATCAAACATGTCCACACCCGGCCACCACCCTTTACCCGACGACATAATCATTTCTTTGCACACATTATTAGCATCACGGTACATTCTATTATAAAACAGTATATGAATCACGATACAATACGCCTCACTCGAGTGTCGAAACCCGTCTCTCATCTTCGCCCACTTAAAGAACCTCAACATTATTTCCGGGTCCTCTTTCAACACCAACAAAACCCTTGTAACCAAAATTGGAGCTGACACATTACTACTAAACAACCCATCAATTCTAACATCATTATTCAACTTATCTTCATCAAGAAGCAAACTTTTCATAAAATCTCTATTAAACAAACAATCATAGTTTATTAGACTACTACTAGAACTAGTACTACTAGTGCAAAAAGGGTGCTTAATTACACAGAAAAAACCAGAAGTGACCCAGATCATAAAATCACAGTGAAATGGGGAAATGATGAAATGGGTCGTCGGAGGGAGGAGTGAGAAAGAAGGCATGTTATTATGAGAAGCCATTGACGCACCTCTACAAAGAAGGAGGGTTTTTCTGCCCAGAATATTCCGCAGAAATACTAACATTTCTCTGAAAATTTGTTGTGTGACATTCAAGGAACTCCATAGAACATATTTTTCTGGGGAAGAATGAAGATCAAATTAGGAAGTTTTTGGGGGAAATTTGGGGATGAATTTGAAATTGGAAATGGGGGGGTGGAGTTGATGAAATTACTAGGGTTTATGTTCAGTCAGTTTCCCAGGGTTTTTGGTGAGTCTAAGGAGTTGACGGATTTTTTTTTCTTTTTTCTTTTCTTCTTTTTACAAATGATAAAATCTAACTATAATAATCTCATATTCCAATAAAAAAAATTTAATTTTTTTTTAAATCTCTTATATTTCATTATTTTTTTTGAAAGGATTATATTTCATTATTTGTCATGGTGAAATGGAGAGTATATATGAGTATATTTTAGAATCATGATTCTTGAATGATTTGTTTTTGTGTAAAAATATAAAGGAATAACCGAAAAGAGATGATGTACAACATCTCTTCTTTTGGACGGTTAATATTTTATACGGAGTAATTGTTAATGTTTCATTTTGCACATCAAGGAACTAAACTAGAGTAGAAGAACGTATGGAACAGTTTTTACATCACTTATCGGATCTTTATCATTTTACAGAACTTTATGATGCCAAATAACAAGTATTTGGGTAGGATCTCGAGAGCAGATTTCATGTGCAAGAATAATGTGGACTCGTCTCTCAAGTATAATCGAATTTTTGTAGAACAAGAATGAAACTGTTCCTAATACTCTGTTTCGTCAACAATGTTTGAACTAGCTGCCAAAAAAAAAAAAAAACAAAGTTTGAACTAAGGATATTCAACTTTTTTCCAGGCCAAAATGTGAGCATTTGACCCATCAACCTTTCACGAAATTCACGGCATTGGTAGATGTTCCAGCTCTACATAAACTTTCTTGTGGTAAAATTCATCCAGAGAACATCTACTTCTTTGTGAGTCCCAGATTATCTTCATGTAATTTTGATTTGAGAGACCTATCCAAATGCTACATTGAAGACCTATACCAAAATAACGACGGTCACTTGATTGCAAAACTTGTTGCCCGACATCAACATCAGTCATCAAGAGATTGCAAAACGTGTTGCCCGACATCAACATCAGTCATCAAGAGCGACATTTGGTGGTTGATTAAGTGAGAAGTAACAACGAGATGTCTTCAACACTGCATTTGAGCAGAGCGACTACAAAAGAGGGCCAGAGTGTCCGCGGTTAATAAGAACCAAAACCATTAAGCAGAACGACAACAAAGATGAAAGAGAGCTTGGGGTAGATGGGCATAAGAAACAAGTGATCTCAATACGAAGGATCATTCAGAAGAACCTTCACAGCCCCCATCCTTCCCAGGCAAAACAGAGGTTCTACCACCCTGGGAACGAGTCTCAGTAAAAAAGCAATGACCAGCTGCCGGAGTTTTACAGCTGATGACCAGCTACCGGTACCAATCTGACATTTACCAAGAGGTGCACCAGGAGACTACCACAATCATAGACTTCCCAGAAACATCTTCACTAATAATATAATAAATGCTTTTGCAAGTTTACTATCAATACACACAACTGTGACTTTTAATTGATCACAATAATCTGAACTCCTCAATCGGGATCTAAGGGACTACAGTCTACAGCACGACATACTTCCAATTTACTTCAACGACAACATATAAAAAAAACTAATGCCCAAAATTTTCTGCGCTTCCTCAACACTCACCAATCATTACCCACACACTTCAATCACATCAATTTAATTACTGTTGCTTGCACTCTGGTGGCCGTTCACCTGCTGGTTGGGCCTCTCCTCTTGCCTTGGCATTTCCCTGCAACAAAAGTCAAGTAGTCCACATTTAACAAGTGTTCTATTGATCCCTTTGTTTTCCAATTGTAGACAAGTATGACTGTTCAATCTGTGACTTACCTTTTTCTGAGAGCTGGTTCTATCATCATCATCATCATCCTCGTCGTCCTCATCATCTTCGTCATCCTCCTCATCTTCATCATCCTCATCTTCATCATCCTCATCGTCCTCGTCCTCTAGCTCAAAGTCATCATCCTGAACAGCTTCACCAGTAAACCACGACACAGCATGTGGAATGATTTTCTCCCTAATGGTTGACCTATATGAGGAATGAAAATGAGATTTATTTCAAGTTAAGAAAGAACAAATAATCAATTTTTGAAACTCCTCCTGGTTAGTGAAGTGTAAACCCCTCAGAATCAAAAGACCACAATATGGTAAGAGCTCAAAAGACCAAAATAAGGTTGACCTCAGAAATCCGACATGCATAATAACAGCCCCAATTGGACACAGCAGAAGATTAAACTGGCAACAACGATCATTTCAGAAAAACTGGAAAAGGGCAACTTACCCTACATCATAATCTAGTTCCATCAGAGATTGCAGCTCGTCCGCCTGATTAAGAAAAGAAGAGAAATTAAGAGGGACATAAATACAAGAAAGGTGCTCCATCACATTTAAACTAAAATAAGGAAGGCAACAATAAAAATACTGACAGCTTCTTCCTCAAGATCGACATCATCCTCAGGGACTTCAGGAGGGCTAAAGAAATTGAAAAAGCTTTCAGCAGATTCTACTTTAGTGATTGGCTTAGCATTCTTAGACCCCTTCTTTGGCTTCTTCCTTAGAATCTTCTCTGTCAGGCATTTACCAGGTAACCACTCAATTTTGGTCCTACAAGATTACCAATTGTGTCATTCCTTCATCGGTAAATTATAGAAGAGAATAAATGACATTGTTACAAGTGGTTATGGAAATAAAAAATGCAATGGCTAATAGCAGAAAGGAAGCCCCATTACCCAATAGCTTTCTCCAGAATAGGCTCATCTTCATCAATCATCATATATGTCTTTGACAACACCGAATTCTTAAAATACGGATTGGGATCAAAGAAGAAGTCAAGCTTGAAACCCTTGGTAGCTTCCCCCTTTTGATCATCATCCTTTGGCACATCAATTCTGTACCATTTGATATCCTTGAGATATTTCAGAGCCTCTTCATCATGCTCCTGAATCTGAAATCATAAACAGGAAAATGAAAACTGAAAGGCAAGTGCATACTTTCTGAGATACTCATAGCATCAGAATATCTTTAACTAACCGTCTCAGCCAGCACTTCATTAGTCTTCATTGCAGTAAGCCAGAAATTCGGTACTCCTTTTTCTGAAATGAACAAGAAATCAGAAACCCTACATGGAAAAATTGTGAACTGCACTTAATAAATAGATAAATAACTCCGCATTCCAATGTACCTTCAGTCGCTTTATCTGCACCTTGATCAGCTGATTCAGTGGAAACACCATCAACTTCAACAACGCCATTAACAATATCATATCTCTGCAGAAGCATATATTTGTTAATCAGTTAACAATACGTTGACATCAGGAAGTGTTCGCAGCAAATAGCCAAATGAGACTTATAAAACATTAAGTAAACACGCTATGCAGATTCCAGCCTATAATGAACAAGATGAAAACATGAACAAATGCCACTAAAAGAAAAAATCACCCATAAGAGGTGTCTGGGATCAAGGCCAACAGAGGTAAGATATATACATGGTACGTGTTTTGAGACTGAAAAAATCACTGAAAGAGGATGAGAAGATCTAAGGCGAGGGAAGAGGGAGGTAGTGGTATTAGACAAGGAAAAGAAGTCAGCACTCAGCAGTACAAACTGTGCGGCGTAAAGTGGCAGGTAAAAGATCAAAATCAATGGCACAACTCAGTAATCACATTCAATGACAAACTTCCACACGTATTATTTTATAGGAAGCTCACTTTCGTATTATCACTACAATACGTATCAAACAGATCTACTAGAGAGAGTAAATAAAATCAATCATCAAAACGACCTAAGAGCAGCAAGCCAAACCTTAGTGTAGAGTGGCTGGTAGAGTTTCTCGTATTTATCTTCAAGTGCTCTCCTCTCCTCAAGGAACTTGGCCTCAAATTCATCATGCTCACTCTGTAGATTAAAGAATACAACATCCACAATATGAGACTAAGCTTACCATCCAACAAGAAACAAAATCCAAATATACACAGACGTGCATAAAACGTGTAAAGTTTTAACCACACTAGTCCGATCAGATACAACCTAAATATTCAACCAGCTCTCTAAAACTACCTGAAACTCGAAACATCAACATGGCATCAACACTTAAAACAACAAACAACTTCTCAAAGGTAAACCCCATGATACTTCTCCTACATGCTACCAAAACAATGAAATGCTAAACAACAAACACTTCAACCCAAACTTCACATAAGTGTACAAACTATACAACTCTACATTATATAATCTGCGCATAAAACCACTACGAGTTGCAGAAAAACATTGCCCCCAAACCCGCCACGACAACCTTACGGGCAGCGGTATAACTTAGACCCTCGACCCCTCCGACGAGAAACTAACACTCCGTAACCGTATACAAGAATCAACCATTGTCGAAATCGCAGAATTAACAACATCAGAGTAAAACGCGCATTATAAACAGCAAAAGCAACACCAAACAAATTAGAACCATTTTTCGGGATGGCGAAAACTACCTGAATTTGTTTCAAAGCTTCCACACGTTTCAGAACATTTGGCGGCAAGCTCTCCAAAACCTCAGCATTTTGCCTCGCCTATAACATACCATTCACAAACAACAAAATCAAAAAATTACCCAGAAAATAAAATTCAAAACAAAAAATTACCCAGAAAATAAAAAAATAAAAACAAAACAAAAAACACCCAAAAAAACTGGTAGAAATGATTAAAAGAAAAATAATAGAAAATTACCTTGAGAGCGTTGAGAATGGTCTCAGAAGTGAGAGCTGCTAACAAATGACACCAAAAAAAAATTAAAGATTAAAAAAACAAAAAAACCAGAAAAAAAAAAAATCAAAAGAAAAAGAGGGTTTAGGGTTTAAAGAAGGAAATTACCGGCGCCGAATGCGGACATGTTGAGACTGTCGTTGGTCTTGTTGCTGCTCATTGCGGATGAGAGAGAGAGAGAGAAATTAGTGAGAAGCGGCCGATTTGAAGAAGAACCCTAAAACCCTAATTTTTTTCTCTCTGGAGAGTGTGGAGAGAGAAAGTGTGAAGGAGAAGGAATAAAAACGGGGGGAAAAAAGGAAAGAAGGAAGGGTTTATATTGTGGTGGTACTCCGTATTTATCATCAACAACAGATAAATTAAAAAAAAAAAAAAAAAAACTCCCTTGTTTTTGTTCGGGTGATTGTACTTGGGTTTGAGTTCGGTTAGAGTTTATTTTCGTCTTTCAACTCTAGCAGATTCAATTCCGATTGTTTTGGGTTTCTATTTATCACCGATTGTAACATTCACTCGGTAGTCGGTATATAACACCTATTTTCGTTTGTCCAATATTGGTATGTGACTCGAAGCATCGATATAACACTCGGATATATGGTTTAAAATGGTCAGCAAATGATTATTATACTTTACCGTAGGTTTATGTCCAAATTTATACTCCAGTTTTGATCCGCCTACTTGTCAATACAACTGTTAAGTATAACCGATATCTTTAACTTTATTGACTTTGGAAGCTAACAAATCTATCCAATCCCTCCTTTTCATCCATATTAGTTATTGCCAATCTACCATTGCAACCAATAATATTTGATCATTTTTTTTTGAAGGGTTAAGATCAATTATGTAAAGCAATAGCATGAATTGTCAAAATCACGCAGGTACAGCTTGAATGATGAAAAATAGGTATGTCTTGCTGCAATCATTGTGCTTCTACCAGGGCAGGTTGGCACCAGAACATCTTGTAAATTTCATGTCATCTTGATTTTCCACGGCTTTGCTGGATTTAGTACTTGTAGTCTCCTCTTTATGTTTACATAATAATCTTCATAATCATGAGCGAACTGCTTTCCTACTATTCGTGATCTTATATCTAGTTCACGAGAATAAATTCTCACCTTCGTAACCTTTCAATTACCCGAAACTTACATTAGAATAATATCGTTTCAGAAGAAGGTAACACAACCAACACAATATACGGTAATGAGATGCTCAACCATCCAAGACGGACTTTCAATCGATAAGTTCTTATTTTAACCAGACCCAAAGTCATAAACTCCACAGTTTACTAACAAAAAGGAAGTAGGCATTGACACTCATGCTCTAGATTGATGATTCTTTCTAAATAGAACTAAATTCATCGCGTTACGCAATAGTCGACATAATCTTACACGGCGAAGTATAAACTGTAAGAGCATCTGCAACAGATTCAAGATCTCGATCTATGAGAAGTGCCTCATGAAAGTGTTGTCGTATTTTCTATAACTGCTTCATTAATCCCTGGAATTTTAGATTCCTCTCGGGTGATGGGCTTTTCTGTGATCAAAACACGTCCACTCATGGGATCAATGGGGCGGGTATCACGTGGTCCACCCTTTCGTCCCATGGCTAGCATAGGCGGAGGAGGTAACAATCCTGCTCGAAAGAGGATTCGCTGGACAGGGTCTGAAGGTTGGGCACCAACTGACAGCCAATACCTGTGATTCAGAAGCAACACAAGCGACACTTCAAATTACAGACTAAAATATCCAATATGAATACTGGCACAGGAGCATGCAGGACTCGTTCATCTAATGGCAATGCATGAGTTTGAACCTCGGTGCACGAAGTGTGAGCTTCACAAGATTCGTTGGCAACTCAGACAGAGACAAACACAACAAATGAAATAGCAAGCAAAATACACTATTCAGTCAACAAGCCAAAGTGAAACAACAGGGAGCACAAAAATGTCTCGAGGTCTTTTCTAACGAGTGATGCTAATTAAGTATAGCAATCTTTAAAGTAGAGAATTCTGCATCTACAGGACCAAAGGCCTGGGATCACGAGCTCGAGGTTGAACTACATTAGCATAAGACTCCCTCCGAATGCCTACTGATAAGTATTTCAGTCCATAAAACAGCTCCACAAATTTCCACAGATAAGCCAGTATTTAAGGAAAAATGAAATGTACATAGCAATTCTCATGATATAGATGCCAGAAGTTATCACTGAGTCAAACAGTTGAGGAACTTATTGGTTACTTTCAAGGCAGGAGCAATAATATCAATCGGCATTTTGGCAGAAGAGCACATTTAAGTGAATTCTACTGGGCTCAAAATGCATGTTCAGGCTTTAAGTTATAAAATTAACTTGAAGACCAAGTCAGATTGCAAGTCCAGTAGCATAAGACATCAAAGGATTCTTTTAGAGACAATGTTATATTTTGAAGACTTTTAACTTTGATGATACCTCTGTATTTTACTTGCCTACGAACCAACAAATAAACTTAATCAAAGATATAACTCTTCTTAGAGAGGCAACTCATCAATATTTTCACATATACATCGATGACAGTCATAACCCCTTCCCGAGGACAAATTGCAGATACAAATTTCATAATTGGTTATTCGATAGTTCTCATAAAAAAAAGTTGGTTACTCAAAAGTTGCCAGCACACTAACTTGTACAAAAAGAACAAATAAAAGAAAAAGAGTTCATGAAGACAAGACAACTATGATAAAGAATAAGGATTTATGAGTTGTAGAGTGGCACAAAGCATGAAGCATTGATTACACACAGTACAACTGTACAAGCTTGTCTATACAGCAGACAGAAGAGGAAAACCATAATAGAAACCAAGATGCTACCATGAAGAATTTAGAAATTGAGGTCTACACAGTAGAGACTAGAGAGTAATATTTCTAAATGCATACTTGTAGCTGTTCCAAGCTGATGTAAGAGATATCTATAAAAACTGAGTGTTCACAAAAACTGCACATTCTCAGAAGAGGGAGGTCCATTTCAGGTTCTTTGGAACTGCTATTATATATTATAAAGTACATAAATCTAAAACCAACATGCGTTAGACACTCTAGCTCACATATTCATACAACGGCCACTGAGAGAATAAAAGTGGAAAAATGATAGGTGAGTAGATGATTATGCAGGCAGAACACCCATAGGACCATCACACGGAAGTTCAACAGCAAATGTAACAACTACTAGTGCATTTAGTAAAAACATAGAGAGACTGCTATTCCGCACGACCAAGGATTTGACATGAGTATTCATGCTTCGGAAAAGGGGGGGGGGGTTCCTAATAAATCCAAAAATTCCAGGACACTTTTCTTGTTTTCCATATTCTATCAGAAGTTATAAATAAGATATTCTTCATAATAGTACATCTATTGCTGATGACCTCCCACTTACAATTGATAAACTAATGCCTTCCTTCAACGACACTGACATAAACTTGAATGATAGAGGATAGAGCTACACGTGAGGCATAGAATCTGTCTTACTGCAAAACAATGATCTACATGCGCCCACAAGCATTTGAGTTCATGCACATACAGCCACATACATAATATGCAGTAATATAGGAGGCTGCATGCATCTGAACCTCCTCCCCCTCCTCTCCTAAGCTTAAGCTTCTTCAAAGCTAGAGGACTAAAGTTGACGTTTATGTGTTTGGCCAGTGGTAGAACTTCAGCCTTCACTCTGTTGTTCAAATAGTATTTCTGCCTACAAGCAGCCCATGGCCTGTCATTAACAACTAATTTTCCCTAACATATCCGTGCCCCTCAATGAATCGTGAAAAAGCAATCAATTCCTTTCTACCAATACCTCATCCATCCTCCAGCATTAATAGTACTTTCTCCAAACAAGTTATTAGGCCCCGTGTGCCTCAAGCAGCCTGATAGAGCCATCCATTCATTGCCTAATGCATAGCTCGCATACTCATCCGATATCTAGGACCAAACCGACAATACCAATTTGATCCAAACATGTCCAAATATCTAACTAAAAGCTCAATATATTAACATAGTTTTCCACAACTCCCAACAATCTCCAGACACAGCATACACCATTTATTAACAAAGTTTACTCATTAACTTTCCAATGTAAGCAACATGCCCCCCCCCCCTACCAAAAAAAAAAAAAAAAAAAAAGACCCCAAGGTGAATAGTCTCTTCAGCTCAGCTGAACTTAAGATCCCACAAACAAATTGCAAACTTTTAATTCTTGTAACCAACGACAGTCACAAGCCATTTCAATCAGCTCAACGGAGGCAACTTTAAGGGTTTCTCTCAGCTTTGTATCGGTTGCCGCTTGGAAATTCGATAGCACACATTTGTACATAATACCCTAACAAGTATCACACAAGCAAAAGAAGATAAGTAAACAAATTGCATAATTACTTACTTGACTCGATCGAAATTAAGCCCCATTCGCTTTTGGTTATCCATACCTACAAACACCAAAACAATCCCATAAAGTTAAACCTAATTTAGAACCATTTTCTCAACCTCCCAAAAATGTAACTAAGTTATATGATCTCACAAACAAATTAGTATACAAGATTGAAACACTCTTTCCCTCACATGAAAACTCTCTTAGACTATAGTTCTAAATGATAGCAGAGCCAGGGGCAGCAAATTGAATGTTGATGCAGTAAGATATTTACAACTTAAGTTTCACTTTAGTCAAGTTTCTTTTGTGTGGTGCAACAAATCAAGTCTTCATCCATTGCTAAAGCTTGAAGCTTTGCAGTGAAAATAACATCCTTTTATCATCTCGAAGAAAAATCTTTCTGTACCTTCATAACAGAAAGAAACCATGTCCTAATTCCTAATAATCTTACTGTTAGAAAAACTACTCAAAACTGAAGACTGGCAATATCTACAACTGTGATGGGCAATACACCATGAAAAGGAAGATGGAACGAGCCCTGTCCTAAAGAAGAGGCGCCGGGTTTATGGCAGATAGTACTCTGAGACCCAATGTCCCTACAACGTCAGAGGATTGAAAATAAGGCAATACACAGGATATCTGGAAAGAATTGGACGATATGAGTGACTAGCCACCTATTACCAACCTTTGAGCAGAGATTAATGCCATTATTGAGGCCAAAAATAAGAAAAAGGAACAAAGGAGGTTTTCATATCTTCTAGATAGGCTAAGGGGTCTCACCCATAGTCGAGAGTGCTGTTTGACATTGCAGTGGTAGAAACATGCATGCATGAGCTAGGAGGGAACAAAGGAGATTTTACTGCTAATGGACTGTCATCCATCCTTACCGGTAAGTGGTAGTCATCTAATGATTATAGCAAAGAACCTCCCTACACTGCAGCATCTGTGGCTTGAGGAGTTGTGTGAAAGAAATGCTGGTATGTGATGGAGTATCCTTCTTGGCATCCTAAGTCTAAGAAAACCAATGTGAAGGGCATACCGAACTAATTGGACATAGTGGACTCAAGGGGAAAGTGACGAAAGTCTGAGCCATATCACACGATAGAAAACACAAGATTAAAGGATTCCACACCAAAAGCTGGAATTTTCATCTTGCCACAGCGAAATCTGCAACACAAAAACTTCAGAGCCTGCTCAAATGTGGTTCATTCCCTTCTGACAACACCAGCTATCAGGCAAGACTCAAGACGAGTAAATGAGACTAATGAACAAACCAATGTTCAATGCTCAGTCATCGAATTCCAATAAAAAACAGCTCCTGAATTCAGCCTTATTGCCGTAATTCAAGTGGAACAAGTACTTGCCATTCTACTAAACGAGCTAGTCTCCTCGAAAAACCCAACAAATTTCGTCAAGGTGTACAGTATCATGACCGAGTGAATGCTAGAACAATGAATTGGAGGCCTTAGAACAAATGATCCTTTGGGATATCACAATTCTACCAGAATACAACCCTGATGGAACCATAGTAAGGAAGAAAACTAGTCTGGTAGTGCAGAGTTCAAGACCCGAGAATCCTTTGCCTATATTGGCCCTTACTACCCGTCTCATAGTCGAGACAACTTTCATACCATATTATCAGTAGACATTACACTTTCCTGAAGAACATGAAATTCTTTTTCCTTTCCGCAGGGACCAGGAGATTGGCACCATTTTCCTCAACAAACTAAGCAATTCCTCATCGCCATACCAAAATGTGTCACTATGATCAAAACTTTTGCAACAACTATTCAATGTTAAACCAGAAATCAAATATTACTTCCATTCAAAGTTTTAAACTCAAAATCGAAACTAAATAATAGGTCAAGTGTTCTAAAGTATCCTCAAGCACAACCCAAGTTAAATAACAGGCAGGTGGCATTTTGACACATTCCCTTACCACAAATGAATCGTTAAAATGATTTGGGGTCGGTTAACATGAATCGTTATTTGGAACCGTCAAACACAAGCAATACATACATATAAGAATCTAGAGGGAGACCTGGGAGAGGGTTATAGTAGCCAAGAACTTCCAAATGTTTGCCATCTCGAGGAGACCTGCTATCAGCCGCCATAACTCTGTAAAAAGGTTTGTTCTTGCACCCAAATCTGGATAATCTTAGCCTCACCACCATTTTTGCTCTTCTGCAAAACTCAAACCAATTAAAAAAAATAAAAAAAATTCAGTTCGAATCTAACCTAATACTGATACAAATCCCATTATTTTTGCTGATAATTTGAAGTGGATATTCTCAAAATCATGTCAAAACTGTAGCATTGTAATAAATTACAACAGATCAATCGAAAATGAAAGAGGGTGGGTTTACCGGATTGAGTAATTCTGAAGTTTGATTATCAGTCCGTCTACTATTCCCTGGATTTCCTGACCCGATTTTTTTTTTTTTTTTTTTTTTTTTTGCGGGTTCGTGGAGTACAGGCAGGGTTTAACAAAGATTTAGGAGATGGATGCTCCAACAGATGGACACGGGCAAAAAATTCGGAACCAAGAAAGCCAACTGAAGCAACGGCTATCGGACTCTATAAATCACACGGTGACTATAATTTGTGTTCATTTCGTGTTGTATTTGTTTCAAGGTCAAAAGTTAAAAAACGTTTGATTTAACCTGCTCTTAGGAAAAATGAAATACGAATTGATGTGTATGTTTCTCGCCATGAATTGTTTTCATAGTACTCACCGATTGACCCGAATTCCTAACATGCTCTGGCTTTTTCCATCAAATTCAAGCCAAAAGTTTTACATTAAAAACCATTAAATTTGTGTGTTTGGTAAGTTCAATTCATGACCTCTTGTTTAATGTCACAATGCTTCAATTGCTAGTGTCTTACTCGGTATTTAATATAGCTTGAATGAATCTCAATAAATTGACTTAACAACCTTATTTATCAAATGTGTTTAACACCTACGAGTATCATAACCTCGTTATTTTTGTTACTTGAGATAACCGTGCCTAAAATTTCATTATGATCCAATATTTTGTTACCGGGCAAAATATATAGTATGTTCAATTAGTTAGTCGTTATTTCTATTATTGTAACATGTTACATTTTAATTGTTTGGTTGTTATTTCTTTATGATTAGTTATTTGCTATGAGTTCTAGACTTCTAGCATAAATATCACGCTCCATGTAATCAGAAATTCAGAATTGCATTTAATCAAAAAAATAAGTCCCTTTCCTTCTCAAACCTCCTTGTTTCCCTCTTCTTCTTCTTCCTCTATCTCTCTACCTCGTTTCTGTTAAATATTCCTTTTCAAAATTTACCAAATTAGTTCAGATTTTAGTTGAGCTTTTGCTCCTAAAATATTTTCATTTGAAATGAAGTAGATCAAAGATGTACGTAAATGCGACTTTGGATGTTTAAATGAAATGCAGTAGCTCAAAGATGTACGTATGTGCGACTGTGGATATTTTAAATGAAATGCAACGCTTCAGTTGTTAGCGTCTTTATATAATGTGGTTTGAATGGATCTCAATAAATTGACTTAACGGAAAATTCACGTGTTACCCTCGAACTTTGACTGATTGCACATGGTACCCACCTTGGCAAGTTTGTGCACATAATACCCCTGAACTTACTACTTTGTACACATGGTACCCAAATAGTAACTTCCGTTAGATTTTTCCGTTAAGTGATGATATATCGGTTAGTTTTTAGGTAATTAGTTAATTAAATTACAGTTTAATATTTTAATAAAAATAATCAATAAATTTCGAGAAAAAAATATTTAAAAATTTTTTTTTTAAAAAAAAAAAAAACTGATTTTTTTAGGGGTACCATGTGCAAAATGTTAAGATGTCAAGGGTACTGTGTGCACAAAGTGGTAACTTAAAGGGTATCATGTGCACAAATTATGAATACTATTACAAGAATATATTTTTTCATGAGAAAAAAAAAAGTTTTTTTGGATTTTTTGTTCATGAAATTTTATTTTTTTTTTCGGATTTGTTTCTAAAAGTCTATTTTTTTTTTTACATTGAAAATCAAATATATAACTTAATTAGTATTTAGTTAACTAATTTACCTAATAACTAACCAAGACATCATCATTTAACGGAATATTCTAACGGAAGTTACTATTTGGGTACCATGTGCACAAAATAGTAAGTTCAGGGGTACCTTGTGCACAAACTTGCCAAACTGGGTACCATGTGCAATCTGTCAAAGTTTGAGGGTACCACGTGAATTTTACGTTGACTTAATAACCTTATTTATCAAATGTCTTTAATTCCTTCGAGTATCATCACCTCGTCATTTTTGTTACTTGAGATGAATATACCTAATATTTCAATGATGATTCAATATTTTGTTACAGGGCAAAATGTACAGCCGGTTTAATTAGTTAAGGTCGTTATTTATGTCATTGTAACATGTTACAGTTTAATTGTTTGGTTGTTATTTTTTAATACTAGTTATTTGCTATGAGTTCTAGTATAAATACCACGCTCCATGTAATCAGAACCGCCTTCAATCAAATAAATAAGTTCCTTTCCTTCTCAAACCTCCCTGTTTCCCTCTTCCTTTTCCCCTGTCTCTCTACCTCGATTCTGTTAAATCTTCTTCTTCAAGATTTACCAAGTTAGTTCAGATTTCAGTTAAATTTTTGCTCCTAAAATCTGTTCATTTCAAATAAAATAGACCAAAGATATACGTAAGTGTGATGATTTTGAATGTTTCAAATAAAACATTAAAATAAAACACTTCAAAGATATACAGTACGTAAGTATGAATCTCGATTATTCAAATAAAATACTTTGTATATCTACGATGAGTATGACCAAAGTTTTTAGCATTCAAATCCAAGAAATCATTTATTGAAGTTGAATCACTCAAGAGTCAAGACACTCATCAGTCATCGCATTATATCGGTCGGACCGACCCGTTTGCTTGGTCTAGCTCAGCCTAACCGAACTCCTGGATCCGAAACTATTAACAACCAAGTATTTTCCACATTCGGGTTGGAAACCCTGGTACAGGAGGCCCAAAGTGGGGGGTTTGCTCCGTCACCCACCACCACCACCACCACCGTCACTAGCTTCCTGGCCACCAAAACTTGTCCCCAATTTTACGCGCGAAAATCGCCAGCTAAAATCCGATCACTCTCCAATTGAATTTGACATGGTAACTAGGGTTTCAGTTCAGAATTACGTCGACGGCAGAGTTCCCGATTATGACGGCGGCGACATGACGCACCGCCGTGATGCCGGCGACGATAGTTTAAGATCAGCGGATGCGTATATTGATAGCAATATGGATGAAGTTGATCACGGCGGTTCTCCGGCGGATACCGTCAGACTTAGCGACGTTGACGTCCACCGCGACGCCGTTACTCAGGATACTCTGGAACATGACGAGGGTTCTAACACCGTTGTAAGTTTAATTAATTATCACATTTTTGTTATGAAAATGATAATTTGGTTACAAGTTTCTTATGTGTATGTTTGTGTGATTTGATTGAGAGTTTCGGTAGTGTTTTCGGGATTTTTAATGAGGCGCAAATGTGAGTACAACAAGTAGTCGAGGAAACACTTGGTTGTTTATATGATCACCTTGATTATCTTGTAGTGTAGAGTAATTTTGAATTGTATGGAAGAAGTTATCTTTTATTGAATAAATTATTTGACATTGCTTAACGTGTTGAAGACTTGGTTGCTTGGTTCGGGATCATGTCCTGATTACATGGGATTTTGACAACGCAAGGCGAAAATGTCGTTTTTGCTTGCTCTTATAGTGTATGTGGGCTTTAGTCCTAATGTGAGCTTGAGGAGATGTGGTATGAATTGACAATTTGTTACAAAGTAGGTAGAGGAAAGTTATACTAAGATGAGTGTTTGGGGTCTAATTGGGAGATAGTTCTTGGTTTGATGATTTGATTGGTTTGCCCGGGCTTACCAAGTCAATATTTTGAGTTGGGCTTGGGCGTGCTACGAATGGAATGATTTATCGTGAAGTTGTAGAGTATGACTGAGCATATGATGCTGATGGAGGTGGCTACAGGACCTTTTTGTTTTCCTGCCTTCTGCAAAGTAGCTTTAGGTTTTTCGTTCAGACGACGAAACCATTTCAACCCATTGGCTCTATGTGCCCTCAGGAATTTAAATGAAGGTCTACCATATTAATCAAGCCGTGAAGAGTTGAAGACAGCACAAATAGCGTCTTGAGAAGGTTGATTTCTCTCAAACCTGTTGCACTATGTAGTAGGAATAGGATCACACACCTGCAATCTATTATTCTACTATCTCGTGTTCTTATATTCTCATTAAAATATGTGCGTTGATATTTAATATAATAAACTAGTAGAACTTAGCCCAACTGCCCTAGCGTGTTATAAATGATTGAACAGATAATACCAAGTAGAAAAAATATGGAGCTCAAGTGTTGTAAGATTCAGTGATTTTGGATTTGGGCAAGGAAAATCAGGGACAGAGCTAGGATTGAACATTCAGGGGGCCATGTATGCCTGCATATTAATATATATTTTCTTTTTATGATTTGTTTTATTATGTTTGTTTGCTTGATATGTCTTGGACTAATTCTCCTGTAATAGCTAAGCAAAATATATTAAGCACTAGAACATGGTGGGTGGTTTTGGGGGGGGGGGTAATGAAGCTTCCTTTCTGATGATTTGAACACTGGCTCCTACCAAGAAATCTATTTGACGCTTGACTCTTGCAGCACTGATCCAAGGTTCCATGGTGAGTGTGCCTTAAGCTAAAAATGTGACAGGGCTGGAGGCCTGAAGCCCCTTTAGGCCCAAAGTCATATCCGCTCCTGAGTAAAACAGTTTCTTGAGTTGGCAAAGTTGATTTCCACCATGCCCAGGATCTGATACATTTTATACCTCTAGTTTTAGTTCTACTGAGCCATTGACATGTGTAGGAGACTCATCCCTACTAACTCCTGGGCATCTCCCGTTAATGGATTCCCAAGAGGATTACTTTCACTTTTTGTTTTTTTTGGTTGGCGGGCGGGGGGCTTTGCCCTTTCCCAGACAGACAAAGAAAACAGTTCTGGACGCTTAATGGATGATTAAATGTGGCTAAATTCTAATTCCTAAAGGTTGACTTATGAAGCATCATCAAATCCCCAAATCTAAGTTGAAATGTCCCAACCCTTATGTTATGATTTGGGTGCTCTGGGTGACCCACCTGGGCTGCATCAGATGTATTACCATGCCTTGTCTTGTTAATTCTTGGAAACAAGTAGTCACCCTATTGATTTGTAACTGGTGTAGGATAAGGGTGATCGAAGAAAGTATGGCGTTGGAGAGGGCGGAGTGGAAGGAACGAATTTGTGTAGATGATGGAGTTTAACTTTATTTTTGTCTTATTTGTTGCTAATCACTTGTCTTTGCTTGTTTGTCTAATTCCACGTTCTCTTCATTTGAACCTTTTAATCCATTCTACCAGTTGTTCCCGTTGATTTTGCGTTGAACTTGTTTCAGTCTTATAAATCTACTCATACTTTATAGCTTTTGCATTTTCTATGTTACTTTCTTTTGTCTTTTTGGTATTTTCTCTGCATGTGTTGTTTTCTTGCTTATCCTCTTTTGTTTTGATATTTCTTTGATATATTGATGATTCGGAGAGAAGGATTTATAATAGGTGACCCTAGATCATTTTAAGATTAAGGCTTGTTATTGTTGGTATGTTTCTCTCTTGATTAGTGTGTGGTTTGTGTTTATATCTTGGGTATTGTATCATCAAATGTTGTACTCTTAGTACTAGTGGGAACAGAGGTTAAGGTTTTGACTCTGCTCTTTTAATTTTGGGCTCCAAAGTGTACAGAGTTTGGAAATCATGATCAACAAAGTTTTGAGCATCTTCTTCGCTGAAGTATCCTATGTCAACCCTGATAAGGGGCTGAGTCATGCACTTTTTCTGGCGATGCGTGATCTATTTCTTTTTTTGGTTGTTTTTAGTCACTTTCTAGATTTTCATTTTTAAAGTAAAACAATAAATCATCAGGAAAAGAAAAACTTATGTGCATTTTCTTCCTCCAGGACGGCTTGGATGAGCGGTACAATGATCCTATTCAGATTCCAATTCTTGGGGCTGAAGACGATAGGTCAAGCCTGGAAAGCAGTGGGTCTTTAAGAAACTCATGCAATGTCCTTACAACAACTGGTAGATTTTGTTGCCAATTCCACCCGGCACTTTTCTTTTTAATAGTGTGAATATCCACTACAAGACTGCATCAACTAATATAGACTGTCTCTGCAAGATGTTTTACCTATTGAAACAGCCAGGGGAAGATTCTTGCAAGTAATTGTCGATCATTTTATCAGGGCTCATTTAATTGAAAAGCAAATTGCTTCTATTGATGATCCTGCTCAGCTTGGAGAAGATAATATGAACAAGAGAAAGTATGGAGAAGTTCACTATGAAGGAGATCCAAGGTTTGTTTTGCCTTTGATGTATGTGGCGAACCTTTATGAAACTCTGGTAAATGAAGTGAACCTGAAAATGGCTTCATTAGCTGGTTTACGTGAGAAGACCATTGGAGTGCCTCTGGAAGCATCTGGCGGGCTTTACAGAAAGCTTACACAAAAATTCCCGAAATCAGGTAGTGTATGTTAGCATCCTCGTACCTCTCTCTCTTTAGCATTAAACTTTGTGTGTATAGATGGACTCTCTCTCTCTAGATGGAGTTTTGTGTCTTAACACTCAACTTTTTAAATTTTTTTTCTTTTTTCAAAAGGTTCATATTCATATAAAAGACGGGAGTTGGCTACTTCCATGGAAACAAGGAAAAGATTTCCGGAATTGGTTGTGCAGGATGAGAAGCGGATTCGTTTTGTGGTGGCCAATGGCTTGAATATTGTCGAAAAGCCAACTGATATGCCTGTGGAGGATGCAGAATGGTTAGTATTTCATTCCTGCTTACTTGTTATGGTTACTTGACTCATATGGCTCTTGATTAGTAAGATAACACAAAATTATCTTTCTGGCTCACACATACAATCTTAGAAGAAGTCCCTAAACTATGCCATGCCCATAAAGATGGTTGAATTTTATCTTGTGTTTTTCTGTCTAACTTGGGGCTTTCTTCTGCTCTAGGTTTAAGCGTTTAACAGGCCGGACTGAAGTAGCAATCACTGCCACAGATTATAAGTTCTACAACCCAAGACATAAAGTTAGGCGTGCTTCATTGAATGCTTCACCAACCACTCCTGGTTTGCTTGTAAGTTCAATTTTCATAGTGACATGGTGTTGAGCCTGGTGCTTATGAAGCACATACAAGTAATTTGATATCTCTTATCTTTTCAGTCTTGTAATGGCTCCAGCGACCATGAATTTCAGTCTTCCGCAGAGGTGCGTTATCAGTCTTCTGTCTCGATTACTCATCCCTTTCGTGTTTTTGGTGATATCTTGCCTTCTAGTTGAACCTTCAATTTGTAGAAAGGCCTACCTCTTCGAAAGTTGTATAGTTTTGGAGATGTGACCATTAAAAGGGATCTGTAACAATTTCTGTCAGGAATCTGCTAGCTAGCACAAAATATTTTGTCACCCTTGAGTTGGTCCCCTTCCCTGGACCGTCGCCTTGAGGGAACACAAATGTCCACTGGGCTGAACTTTTTTTTTTTTTTTTTTTTTTTTTTGGAGAAATGCTCAAAGTTTTCATTGTAGGAAACCAAAAGTGCCTTTAGCTTGACACTCATCTTGGTCCTGCGCTTTTCTTCCCTGAGTGGAGTGTCTGTTGAAAGTTTCTTCTGGCACCAAATGCTATCATGCTTTGTTGTTGCGGACCACCTGTGGGTAACTGACTGGAGAAGCTATACCAAACAGCAGTGAAAATTGCTTGTCATATGACCAGGAGCTAACATATACATTGGCTGTAGGACAAGCTTGAAAATGCTCAGTTCCTTAAGGCATGTTGCTCTGTGCTTGGACTCTACATTCATAGCCACTTAATAATATTCAGACAACTAATGTAGAAATTAGCTGAGTTCAACACTGGACGTGAAACCGAGCTTTATCAGTGACTCTCAGATGGTATAACTATTCTGTTTTATCCACAACGCAACAAAGCATCATGAACCTAGACACCTTTCCTGTAAACTTTTCACGCCCACTCACCTACACTCGGGGCCTGAGAAAAGTCTATTGGTAAGCCACCCACAGGTGACATCAGTAATGCGGTATTTGGCCGGCCTAGAAGGTTCTAGAGCAACCTCGCTTGATTGAAGAGTGTGATGGTATGCTACGACCCATCGAAAAGAATGAACATTGGACTAGTAGGGGCTGATGTGGGATTTATATAGGGTATGGGCTCTTCCTCCCTATGAGCTAGCTTTTGGGATGGATTCTCTGATGTCCTGTACTAATGGGGTCAGAGCAAACCACCACCCGTATGCAATCTCGGCCATGTTGGCATTATATTGTTTGCCTCGGGCTAGAAGAAATCTTTTGCAAAGCCACTTACTGTTGACGTCCGTATTTTAGTGTTAACCTGATGCTGAAAACACCTAGCACAAACTCGCAAAGCCAACGGTGAGGTTGCCCAAATGTGGAGTCTGGTAGAATGTTATGGTCCCATAACAAGGTATGGGACTTGAGTTTCACGTTGGTCAATTTGGGGGCTGGTGTGGAGTGTTTATATAGCATATAGGCTCAACCTTCCTAAGAGCTAGGTTTTTTAGTGTGTTCTCCTAAGTCCTGTATAGGCTCAACCTTCCTGAGAGCTAGTTTTACGTTTTTTTTTTTTTTTTTGTTTTTTTTGTTTTTTGTGTGGGCATCTGCTGCACAGTGCTGTTTTATCTCTCAGATCACACTTGTTGAATGCATTGTTCCTGAAGAACACAAGTAAGAGTTGCTAGAAAAGGGGCATTAAATCTGCCAAATTTATTGGGTGTTTTTTTCTTTAAAAAAAAAAAAAAACTAACTCATCTGTCACTTGGGAAATGCCCTGGTAGCCCAGTCCAACTTCTAACTTTGGCTTTGTCCAACTGAGCTTCTATTCTTGGCTTGGAGTCTTCTTAGCCCCAATATTCTCAATCTATTGTGGAACCTGAAATATCACTTTCATGCCTCTAATTGAACCACCTCTTCAATAATATGGTGTGTAGTTGCTATGTTACTTCGACACTCCATTTACCTGCTGTGTCGTGTGTCGGACACGACACAACACCTAGACTCCATTTTAGGCAAAAATATAAATAAATCAAGTTTTTCATAAACTAGCCGTGTCAGACACCCCGACACGTACCCGCATCCGACACTTTCAGCCATGTCCGAGTAACATAGGTAGTATTGTTATGTACTTCTCCCTCTGGCTCTTACTGTTTGCTTAGCCTTGAGCTTGGAGGATGCAAACTTTCTTCTCAATTACTTAACGCAGAGTGTTAGTGTACATTCTTTTATTAGATTCATTTTCAATGATACATGGATTGACTCATCTGTTCCTGATTTTGATCTGTGCTTAAAGAAGACTGGTAAATTGTATGCCTCAATGGGCTGAAGATGTTAAACCATACAAATTGCATGGGCAGAGTAGTTTATTGGATAAAAACATCACTCATCTGTTAATGACCATTGATGGAGGAGTAATGCTAGGGAATTTGGCCTCACTCTTCTATTGACCAGTAATCCAATATTAATGTGAAAAGCGAGTACCTTACAGTTGAATTTGGTGTGGTATACTCTTTGTCAACCCCACCTCTCAGTGGAGTAGATACTTCTCTTCAGAGGTACTCACAGCTAACAGTTTTAGACATTTAAGAATAATGGACTACCGAGAATTGAGCCGAACATATCCTAAGTGTCTCTGGTGACTTCCGATGCTGCTGGCTTCGTTTTAGTTGAAACAAAAAACCATGTCTTGAGATACAAACCTAGCACGAACTTTCTGTCTAATTGTTTGAGTTATCTAGTGTATTTAAACAATGGTTTACGGTATGATATGTTACCCATTCTAACTACTACTGAATTGCAGAATCCAGGACCAGGAGACCATGATACACCATCGAAACAGCATACGGTGACGGTGGCTCGTCAGCCGCAGTATCAACCTGTTCTTCTGAATCATCATCAATCTCTTTACCAGAGTCAACCAGCGACTCTCATATCCTGCTCTCACGAAAGTGGACAGTCCTCACATTTACACGACATTGCTCATATCCATGAATCTACTACTCTATCTCAGAATATGGCATCAGTGGAGCCTCTTGCTGGAAGTCATGTAGCAGGCGGTTTAAATATGTTGGTAAAATGGCTTGTCTCTCTTTTCTCGTTTTAGCCTTCTTTTTCATGCGATTATTTTCCATTGTGTTTTTTTTTTTTTTTTTTTTTTTTAAAAAGAAGGCTCAAATGCAGTGTTCTATGATTGCCCTCTCCTTCTTTCTGTTAGCAACAAACTTCCATACCCGATTGACATGTTTTCTCTTTGCAGCCATCTAGCCCTGCCAAGTTCTGCGATGAATGTGGGTCTCCTTACGTGAGGCCGACGTCCAAGTTCTGCTCACAATGTGGTACAAAGAGGTTTGGAATTTGAGAGTATTCTTCCTAATGATGTACGGCTCTCACTACTTTAGTGGGCGTAATTATCTACACATAAATTAGCCAGTGTGAAGGTTCATAGAAGTCGGTGCTATAATACTATAGCCCAGCTTGCATCTCAGCAAGAAAGCATGCACAATATATCAGTTGTAATAGCTGCTAAAAATTGCACATTGTATAATAATTGATTTGTTGAATGTAATAGGTAACTAAATTACATTGATAATGTACAAATTATAGCCTTCTTCAGGGTGGGGCAGTTCTCAGGCTATGGCCTTCTGTTCATTTTTTTTTTCTTTTCACGCAACTGCTTCCAGGAAGTTCGATGATCATATGAATGCTAAATCCTGCATTTTACGATCATGCAGATATTTTGGTAGCTCTTTTTATTTGCTATTAAGAGCTCAAAGCTGAGATATGTGCGAAAACTGTAGTTTTCAAATCAGGCAAATAGACTAATATCGCAGTAGCAGCAGCAGTAGCAGCAGCAGCAGCAGCAGCAGCAGCAGAAGTAGCAACATCTAAAATAACTGGGATGGAATGGTAATATCTCCGGTTTTGCTTCAGGCAAATATGCTAGAGCATTGAATCTAAAGCCATTCGCTTCTCTGGACATATTAGCCGAAAGTATTCTGATTAATTCTCACATGCTTGGGAGTTGGAGCTCGCCAGAATTATGCATCTGGTTGTAAGGTAACGTAACCAGGCATCCGTTTCATCCTTAATGCTGAGTTATTGTAAGAGAACAGCCTACCTGAGCATCACATTACATTGAGAACACATGAATAGTCTACCTGAGAACTGCGTTATATTGAGAACACGAGAAATAGCCTACCTGAAACTCGGGTTAAATTGAGAACAGATGACTGAAACTTTGGGTGAAAACCTAATAATAGCTGCATTCTCGGCATAAATATAGCTTAACCAAACATGAAGTTCAACAGGACATAAAGTTATACCCGATTAAAGCCAATTCTGAGTACTATCTATGCTATCAACGGCAGCTGCAGAATGCATTCCACAGCTGCAGATGAAGTAGATTCACACTTGCTGGATCAAGCACACCTATCGGTAAGCTGACAGAACTATCGGTCTACTGGAACACCACGAACATGATTATTAATCTACTTACCAAAACGAAATCAAAAGCATCAGCTGTAATGTCAAAGGCCTGCATCAGTTCCCACGTCAGAGCTTCGAAGAATTAAGAGCCAGGATCGAGCACAGGAAGTCTGCAGTGCAAGCTAACAGACTTATCAGTCAGCCGCGAACCAGGAACAAAGAACTGAAAAACCACAGTCAGAGAACCACCCAGAGAACCAACTCCATAGAAAGCACAGTCAGGTTTCGCCAAATGACACTGCAAACACTTAGCAAAATGCTTCATACTCACCAACACACTCGCCCCATTATCGCCATTCCCATTACTATCCCCCTCACTATCCTCCCCAACAATCATCAACCTCTTAAATTCCGCCCCAAGCGTAACCAAACTACTCGAAACCTTCAACCCAAGCTCCCCATTTTTCGCAATCCCAACCTCAATGACATCCCCCAACTGCTTCATCCTCTCCACAAAATTCAACAACCTGTCCAACTCACTGATCCCAACCAATGTCCTAGGCAAATCCTGAGCATCATCAAGCGCAGTCTGCAGCTCAATAACCTGCGCCCGCGACAAGGGTTTCGAGATGGGTATGTCCTGAATCACAGCAGACGCATACCCTTTTGTCTCAAAGGTCAGAAAAGGCATTGGGGCGGTACAATTTGGGGGTAATTTCTTAACCAGCTTAATTTGGAGCCGATCAGCGGCCGAGGAAATTGCGGCCGCTGATCGGAGCGCTCTGAGGAGGAGGGACAGGTCCAGGGAAAAGGCAATACGGTCATCGTTTTGGGATGAGATTCTGTAGTCAGAGAAGAGGGAATCCTTGCGAAATTGGGCAATTGATTGGACACCATCGTTGTTGAGGAGATTATGCAGGAAAAAAGTGTGGTCTTTGGTTAAATAGACATGGCAGATTTTGCCCATTTTCTCAAGGGCAGGGATGAATCTTCTCTCTAACAGGGTTACTCCATTTTCGGTCAGAAAAGCTTTGAATTTCATGGTGATCAAAGTTGCAGAAGAGAGAATTAGGGTTTATAATGGGTGCACAGAAGGTGTTTGTGGAAATGTGTTGGTGAAGTTGGAGTTAATGGGAGTGGTTATTTGAATTTTGGAAGAGGAGGGATTTAGCGCGGATATGAGTGAGACGCGGGAGTTTTGCCAACTTTGCAATCTATCAATTGTTTTTACTTTCGAGAAAATTTTGATATTTTCGAAATTTAAAATGTTACTGTTTAAATTTAAAAATTCGCAAGTTACTTTAACATTTGAAAACGTGGTCGTTGGATTTGTAATCTACTCCGGATTTTTTTTGTAATACGGAAAAGTTGATGGGCTCTCAATGTGGGGGTCAACGGCGTTAGGGTGGGTCAATGACGGTGGTGAGGGTGGGCGGTGGGTACTTAGGGGAGAGGATGAGAGAAAACGTGAGTATTTAGTAAGTGGTCTTTTTTTATTATTAATAAATTATTACGTAACCGCGTCCACAAAATTAGAGACCGCAATGTCCAAAATTGCAGGGGACCAAAATCGACCCATACATGTGTTACACAATCAACGGGGCTCAAGTGCGCAGCGACATGCAACGCCTTGTTCCTCATAGTAAGTAATCTCTTAGTATGAAACAAACTCATACAAGAACTAGTTTTGTGCCCGTGAATTCACGAACCTACTTCTTACTTTCTTTTAAACAAAAATTGTAGACAATTTCCTTATGACTAACTTTGTGTGATCTATTATAAATATGATTTTTTGACCTAAAAAAGCACCCCATGTATAAGTTGAACTCGTAATAGATTTATTCATCCAACATTGTTATTATCTTGTTCACGTACCTTTCTCGAGATTGTATTAGTAGAGTAAGAAGGGACCGGGGTTAACAAAATAGAGTACGTTATCAGATTGAAATCAAATTCACTCGAAAATTAGTTAAAAAACTGGAAATTGTCCTAGGATTAGCTCTAATATGTAAGAAATTAAGTTCTTTAGTTACATCATGAGTGATTAACGCCCTGAAACATCGTTAATATGATACGTTACCCCAAGAGCGTATCCTTTATTTTCACTTCAAATCTCAAGAAAATGAGACAAAGGGATTCTTACATGTCGTGATAAAATGTGACTGACAGTACGATCGACTATTGTATAATAAGTGATAACCAACGTATTCCGTATCAATATCTTAAAATGATTAACCATAGCTAACATCAACCCCCCCTAAACTAATGGAATCCTCTCACATATAAACACCCCTTTATCGTTACAATACAACGGTCTAAAACTTCATTATACTCTAATCTAATATAAATGTGTACGGAAAATTCACGTGGTACCCTCGAACTTTGATCGATTGCACATGATACCCAACTTGGCAAGTTTGTGCACATGGTACCCAAATAGTAACTTTCGTTAAGTGATGATGGCTTGGTTAGTTGTTAGGTAAATTAGTTATTAAAGTTACTAATTAAATTATACTTCCTCCTACCCAAAGAGATTTTCCTGTATTCCTCTTTGGGTAGGTTCACTAACATTTTTCTCTTTCAAAATTTACCCTATTTGGCAAATTTTTTGGTCTAAAATACCCTCACTAATTTTGTGTTATGGGAACTAATCACCCGTTTCCTTAACCCAGAATCTCTTGATCCCTCTCACCACCTCCTCATACTATCAACGACAACCTATGATTCATTCTCATAAACCAAACCAAACCATTCTCATTCATCATACTATAGAATTGGGGTAAACCAAACCCAGAAAAATCGAATTGGGGGAAATTTGGTGGGGAATTGAATCGGGATTTCACGATCGCCGTCGGCAAAAGGCCGAATAGAGAGAATGAAATGGAAGTAGAGGAGAGAGATTGGCGGGAGGAGAAGATAGGGGGCCGGCTATAATAGCCCGATCCATCGTCCGTCGCAATACAAACCATATATCCTCTCCGGACTCTAAAAGGTGAAGGCCTTGTTGTTAGTATGATGGTATGAATCTATTATAAACTGATCATATGAGCTTTAGTTTCCCAATGTGGGACAAACCAGCTCCATAATCCACTTTCCATATTCCGTAGTGTTACAAACTCCCCCACTTAGAGAACGCAACGTCTTCGTTGCGCCTCGGCCAACCATAACATCAACACAGGTCCAAGATCTCCCTCGCTAGACGGCTGGTCTGGGCCTCCCCAGCACCCAGTCGTAGGGTTGCTCTGATACCATTTGTAACAGCCCGATCCACCGTCAGTCGCAACACAAACCAATAAGATGGGTAGTCACCCCTTAAGCCCAAATATCCTCTCGTGGGCTCTAAAAGGTGAAGGCCTTGTTGTTAGTATGATGGTATGAATCTATTATAAAATGATCATATGAGCTTTAGCTTCCCAATGTGGGACAAACCAACTCCATAATCCACTTTCCATATTCCGTAGTGTTACACCGGCTGTGACAGAGATAGGGAGAGATGATGGCGCCGATCGACGGGAGAAGGGAGATCGCAGGTGGGGGAAGGAAGATAGTGGCCAAAGATGAGGGAGATGGGAGATCTGATGAAGCTTTCTGTGATGGGCTGGTCGATGAGGGAAGGGAGATAAATGGAAAAAGTGGGCCTATGGGGGTCGCCGGTGCGGTGGTTACGTCGGTGGGGTTGGAGTTGGTGGGTCGCTGGTGGTTGTGGTGGTTAAATAAATTGAACGGTGGTAAGGAGAGGGGTGGGATTAGAAGTTAAGTATTTTGATTTGTGTAATTAATTATTTGCTTATCAATATATTAGGTTTGCTTAATAAGTGTGTTGGTTGTTGTATCCTACCCAAAGAGGAAAATCTCTTTGGGTAGAAGGGAGTATAATTTCATTTTAATTTAGAAAAATAAAAATCAAAATTTTAGACTTTTAAAAACAATTCAAAAAAATTATTTCATGAACAAAAAATCCAAAAAACTTGTCTTTTTAAAAGTAATCCTAAATTTATTGAATTTTTGTTATTAAAATATTAATTCTATAATTTAATTAGCTAATTTATTTTATATGAGTCAATATCCTTTTCATTTTTCAACTTATCCGTACAACGTACGAGTTTTAATCTAGTACACAATAAATTCAAAGTTAATAAAACCATTACGAGAACTAATGTGAGATTAGATATGCCAAGTTTGAATTTCCTTTCTTCAACGGCTAGTTTTTATTATCCCAAATCGAAATTCAACGTTACACCCAAAATTGCAAATTTCTCAGATTCAATTTACCCAGATTTATAGTTTTGAATCGCAATTTCAATTCCCTATCACATTAAACCCCCAAATTGATTAAAAAAAAAAAAAAACCCTAATTTTCCAATTGAAAAATCAGATCGTTTAATCATGGAGAATAATGCAATTGTGCTTCGCGAGAGGGATTTAGAAGGTCCGATGACCTTCGATGGATGGAACTTCCTCGAAAGATCTGGAGTCAATTGAAGGTTGAGGAGAAAGAATTGCTTGCAAAAGTGCTTGAGATTGGAATCCGTTGATATAGGAGCTGTTATTTATAAAATTACAAAAAAATGCATTATTTATTGTTAATCTCATTTTATTTTAGTAAATAAATGAGGGTAAATTAAGAATAAAATTATAATAAACTAGCTTATTTTTAAATAAGTTACATGGGGTAACTTTTTAAATAAGGTATCTTATTATTTAAACTAGTGGTGTTACCAAACCAACTTATTGGTCAAAGACCATAAAAAATTAGTCAAATAAGCTACTTTGAAGTTTTGCATCTAAACATAGCTTATCATACCAAACATTGCCAAATTATAATTATAAGTTGAAATTGCATCTAAAACAGGGATGAGTAAAGTTTTCATAATGATTTAACAAAATATCGCCTTTTCCCCAAGGGAAGCTAAATATAACGCAAGTGATCCGACTATTCACAAATGTGCCGAGTCCTAAAGGAGCTGTATATGCACAAGTTTTGTCTTCAAAGTTGTAGTACGGGCTCCAAGTTCGACAAAAGGCTTTCAGAGTCGTGTCCGCAATTCTGCAGACTGTATATATCTAGCCTGCCAGGTATACGTCTCTGTCAATGCAACAATGGACGCCCGACAATGTAGAAAACAATAGCCGGTACGATGTCTCAGCAAACCTCTTCTGGGAATCCACTTCAATGTATAAATTTTCCTTCACGCCAACACCATCCGTGAAGTATTCCTAGCCGAACTTACTGCCATGAGTTTAGCCAGACTTATCACCACGAGGTCTTTTTGATGAATCACCCCTTGGCCCATACGGACCATATGTGTTTACACGAGGCCCAGCTAAAGATCCAACTCCAGGTTTTGGTGCTGGCCTTCCTCGTACAGGTGTTACAGGTTGCTGCACAAGGTTTGGCCTGCCTTGCGCTGAGGGCAAACATGGCTCAACAAGCATCGGTGTTGCCTGGGAATACTGTACACTTGCTTGCACATGGCGACTTTGACCACGGGAGAATTCCGTTCTGGCTTTATTAGCACGTGATGACGGTCTAGGGTGGCCCTCAATTAGAGATCTGAGAAAACTGGTTGAAGCCTGATCCATCTTATTCTTCTCAGATGACGACTTGTCAATTTCGGTATTATTCACCATTGAAGACAAAGTGTCCATAGATTCCACAAATGATGGAACTCCATTTAATCCATCAAAAGCCAGAAGACAGGCTGTTGCATAGACTGATGCCCCAAGAACAGGCGGAAGAACGTCTGTTGGATTGGTCACCTAAAGCATAAAAAAAGAACACGCATTAGCTAGTTTCAAAATTGCTTACATGAGGGAAAATTGAGTCTGAGCCGAATTTGAAATCATTACTTTGAAAAGAATAGCAGCAGATAAGCGCTCTCTCAAGCAATAAATCTGAGCAACGTCAAGTGCTGTTGACTCAAAGGGAAGCCACCGATCAACCACCACAGTAACAGCATTATCAGGAGATGACATTATTTTTTCCTGTTGTTTGTTGCTCTTACTAACATCTATTTCCTCACCATCATTACTACCTTCATCACGTCCGCTATCATCACCGTCATCCGCCTCATCATCATTTCCCTTTCCAGGAGCCACAACAATTTCTGTTGCAAGAAGTAATATAGAAAGTGGGCAAACGAGAGTGCAGTTCCTTGTATGCAAGCCTCCATCCCCTCGAGTTATCTCGTCATACACAAGCAGAGGACGCTCACGAGAATCCTTAAGAGATATTTTTGAGTTTATTGAATGAGGATTCAAACAAACTTTATCACCACTGGTAGTTTCCACCATCATTCGTTTACCATGCTGGTTAGGTGGGTGAAGCCGACCTACCATAGGATATAGACCAGCTACGATAACTGCACGGATTATACCTGGGTCCCTTCCATTCATACTGCAGCTTGACACATCACCAGTAATAAACCCAACTCCAATTAACTCTTGCTCAAGTTGTTTACGCATACCAAACAACATATACATTGTGCTCGAGGAGACAAAATAATCAGAACAAAACCGAGATTCTTGACCCTTCTCCCTTGCATTCTTCCAGCAGTCATATGCTGCTATGACAGCCAATTGGTCACTATGTCCTCCATATAATGATGCTAGTTCAGCTTTTGCAGCCTCAGCTCTTTTCTTATCTTTTGGTATCATGGGTAGAGTGAAGGGGTCTCTATAATCAGTTGCACATGCAAGAGTCAAAGCAGGATCCAAGCAGTTCAACAATATAGCAAAGAACAGCATCTTGCTAGTTGAGGGATGAACAGGCAACAAACCAAGTTTCTCGCCTAATTCTGTTAATCTCTCGTCATGTGAAAATGCACCAATTTCTTGGAGGACAGCGATAGCATTTTTTATAGTTTCAGACACAGGAGGATCCAAGGTTTTCTTCAGAAATTCCTCTACTTTGCAATTCGGTTCAAGCATTTTCACCTACAGTAATATAATTAAAGGAGTCACTCTCTTCCTTCTTGCTCTGTTCAATATCAAATTCTATCTATAATTCTCAATAGCCAACAGGAGGTGTATTTTGGAATAATATTCAATCCTCAGCAAAATCTTATGTAGTTAAAAACTTCTTATCCCAGCAATAACTTAGTCCCAAAACTATTTGAGCCGGCTAACATGAAATCATGAATCGTCATCTGAAACTAGCGTACATAGTGAATCCAAGAGTATATAAAAAAGGTAGTGAAACACATGAAAAAGTTTGAGAATTAACAAAACAAAATAAAATATATATGAAAACATAGTCACAAACTTTGTTATTTTGTAAACAGCCAGACATGTCATATTCAGTAAACAGACCTCTACTTAACACGTTAAATATGCTAAAATACATTACATAAACTAAAATGCATAGAGGATATAAAAACCATAGAGTTCTCTCTAAAAATAAAGTGCCAAGGTTAGGTATCAAGTAAAAACCACAAGTTACTACAAGCGTGGTTTCTCACCCTACTTTCGCGAAAGAAGAATGATCACAAGAACATATCAAGTCTTCATCTTAGTACTAGACTTCTAAGGGCTCACATGTGCTCACAAGTCACAACCAGAAATAAAAAAGACACGCTATTCAAAGGGAAATGTACCTGCAAACATAGTTCTTCAATCGGCATTCTCTTCAATTCTGGCACCTGAAATTCTGGAAAGGATACAGCTCGCAATTTTGTATACAAATGGTAACAAACTCCTGGTTGGCAACGACCAGCACGTCCCTCTCGTTGTCTGGCACTGGCCTGCGAAATCCATGAAGACTGTAGAGTAGAAACATTATTGTAAGGATCATAACTCTTCTCTTTCATTCGACCACTGTCGAGAACATACACAACATCATCGATGGTGATTGAAGTCTCAGCTATATTAGTAGAGAGAATAATTTTCCGGCAACCACGAGGTGGCCGTTTAAACACTTGCTTTTGCTCTACTGATGGAACCATAGAATGAAGAGATATTATAAGAAATTTTGACGAATTCTTGAATAATGGATTATCAAGCAAACGCAATCGGGTCTTATTGATATCTTCCCAGCCTGGTAGGAAGACAAGTATAGCTCCCTCCTGCGATTCCAAACATATCTTCCTCAGCAGCTGCTCTATTAACACGACATCAACAGAATCAGGATTGATGCTTGACATATACTTTTCAACCAATTGGCGTTCTTCAACTGAGCTGGTTGAGCTACCTTCCATGTGTTTCTTTAAAATTTCCACAATTTCAGAATGCTTCTCCCGCATGGCCCAATTTAATGCATTGCTTCCATCACGAGCCTGCAGATGACAGTCAGCACCTAAAGAAAGAAGTGTACAAACATCACCTACTCTCCCTTTTCCAGCAAAAACCATCAATGGGGAAACTCCAGTTTTAGAGTGCTGGTAATTCAGAACATTCGGTGTTCCTTCAGAAGAAATCAATTCCAGCGGATCAAATTCTTCACTTGAGAGAGCCATCTCAATGGCTTCATCTAGTGCTGCCTGGGACTCTTCACTCAAGCTACTCTCCTCACTTGGGCAACTTGAACTAGAACTAGCATTAAGATGGTCTTTTGCAGGAGTTTTCAGAATAGAAAGAATTTCCTCCAAGTAAAGTGATTTCACCTGAAAGAACCGAAAATTCAGAAAGCAATAATTTACAAAAAAAAAGGCGAGTGGAAGGCAGCAAAAATCAAGTAAGATTGATTAACCAAGACATAGCATCTGACAACATACAGGATGAGTGAACCCGGGGACTTTGATGATAGGGCAGCCACCAAAGTACTGAGAAAATCTTTCGGCATCAATTGTTGCACTCATCAGCACCTGAAAAGTTCTGGATGAGGAGACTAGTGTGTACACTGATGAGGGAGACTTTCCCATATTAATAGGAAAGGGGGAAAGGAAGAAAAAGAAGCTACAAATATCTCACCAGACGCAGCTGAGGATACATTGGAAGCAAGTCTCTGCATGCAAGGGCCGAATAAGCAGACAGATTAATCAAAGCTTCAAATACCAGGGAAAGAGATGCATGACATTCTACAAGTACATGATCAATGCAACTACATCAGGTCATGATATGCTACCTAATATATTGTGTTTAAAGCAGAAGAACACGCAACTACAAGTCTTATAGAGCCCAAAGAAAAAGGAAAAATCAATCCAAGTCTGACTGGTGCAGCAATCACATGAAAGCCAAGAAAGCTATAGCACAAAACAAAAAGACTAGCAGATCTAGAGGTACACAGAGCGGTACCTGAGTATTGCCAGATTGAAATCAGAGTAACGGTCCCTTTCATGGATCTCATCCTTCAATCATTGGAAACAATAATTAGACTCCAAATTGAGCAGGAAATAATCAAGGAAGTTAAACTTCATACAAACTTCAAACAGACCACAACTATCAGTGCACGACAAAGTTACATGAATAATTATGTTTTACAGTTGTTTCTGGAATTGAAGGTCCAATTTGATGTTGGGGAACAATGACAGAAAGTATGATGAATTAAATCTCGAGCAACTGGGTGAAGAAGGAACTTAGTAATAAGGACGGAAGAGTGAAGTTGAAAAGATGCCCTGATTGTTAGTTGATCGGAAATATGCCTAAAGCCTAACATGCAGTTAAATAAACGTAGTATATAAGCTAGGCAAATTTGTACATGTCCGACAAGGCCAGTAACATCCTTGCAATAACATCGAACAAAAAAAAAATCCTAGTAACAGAGAGATAGTCAATATATATCCATTTTCTTATCTTCCTTCCTAGCGTATTTGTTATCAAGTTTCCTTTTATTAAATCCTCAATCTTGACGGATTTCAGTGCTGACAATCAATGGTTATATCATGCTCCCGGGAGCATGTGGAGCATGGTGGTCCTTCTCACAATAAAGCAGTAGGGACCATAAAGAGATTTTAAGTGTGGTCCCTACTTCTCTATTGTGAGAAGGACCACCATGCTCCTTGTGCTCCCGGGAGCACGGTATAATTTACCGCTCACAATAGCAAGTTCCTTATGAGTCTACACTCCAAATACTTAACCTCTGCCACCCACTTTTCCATGTGAGCCACTTATCTGCCTATTTAATCCACCAACCACCACCCCTTCATAGCAAATTTTCGGGAAAATTCTGGAATACAAACATAGTAATAGTATAGATCCCCGAATTCCGTCTAAAACTTTTAGCACCTTGCGAGATTAAAAGGTCCCATATCCCTTTTAATAAATCATAACTTTTCATGACCTAATATGGTTCACAAGGATGAGTAGCAGATACCTAATATTTTGTCAATCGTTTGTAACTACAGAGGGTTGAAAATAAAGACAAAAATGATGAAGAATGGACCTACACTGTTAAAGTGCACTTATTTAATCTGGTGATTTGAGATAAGCTAAAAACAACAAACCTTTAACAAAATGTACAAAACATATCCTAAAACGAATCATTCAGCACTGAAGAAAAGCAGTCGGACACGGAGTCAGATACAATAGCAGTGTAATAGGTCGGAGACAGTACCACAATGATATGGGTGAGCTCGGAGATGACTTCCTGAGAGGCTTTTGATGATTTCGATTGAGATCCACTGGCACCACTGGAAACAAGCACCCTCAACAGGATTCCGTTAGTGCAAAACAAGACGGATGAATGCTTCCCACCTTTAGTATCAAGCCGTATCTAGCAATGTACATCAGTTAACCAAGGTTTGTATGCCAAACTTCCAAAATGAGGCACTGACTAAACATCTACTCCCCCTTCCCCCCCCCCCTCCCCTTCAGGCTTCATCATGTTGATGAGATTTTTATATTGGAGTTCAAACTCCAGCAGATTATAACCAATACAAGATCCATCTATAAGTCCAGAAAGACAAACACTTAGAAAATAATTAAATTCTGAGAGAAGAGATATACAGTCTATGTAAAGAGTTACACACAGCGTACAATATCCTTATATCAGAGAGACAGAGACAAGCTTAATTCTACCAGACTTTATTTCACTAAAGACTTCTCGTTGTTCTACAGCATTACAATTCTACACCACATTTTTTTTCAAACTACCATGTTCAGAGCTAGAACATGTGTGGCAACTTCAACTAATTGAAAGGGCAAACTAGAGGTGATCATGGGCCGGGCGGGGCTAAACTTAGGGTAAAAAGTAGGCCCGTGGGTGGGCCGGGCTTTTCTTTCGGGCCAAAACGGACTCGTTCGGGCTTTTTTTAAAATTATGAATTACCTAATTATTACGTTTTTTTTTATCACTTTACACATTAATATTATCTAGTACTTGCATATTTAGTTTAATAATAAACTATTATACATTTTGAAAGAGGTTTTTGATGTTGTTTTCATAATTTACAATATTTTATTTTATTAATAGTAATATTTTTATTATTTTAATATACTTCATTCACTATATTTAGCCTACTTTTGCTACATTTAAATTCCCAAATTCGTCATAATTCGACATCATTTACGCTAGTTTGCTTAACTAAGGTTTACATAAACTTAAAAAAATTTGCCGTTTTTTTAAGCGGGTCGGGTTGGGCCTGGGCCATTTGATCAGCTCTAGAGCATACATTGAGTACCAACCACGAAGATACAAAGTTATACAGTTTTATAGAGGCCTAAGAAATTCATATAAAAGGAAAACCCATGAGTTCAATTTCGCAAAATACTCGTATGAAATTTATGGACCGAAATTAACTTTGGGTCCAACATTAAAGCACCATTATCTTGAATCAGTACACTAAATGCACGAATGATGTTGTACGTCTGATATTATGTAATGAGCTAAACTGGCAAGGCACTAGACCCTATCCATCTTAATGTAACTAGACTTGAACTTCTTCATACTTATACCTCCGCCTCTATGTAAAATAACTAATCTCAAATTCAACTACGGAAGAATTTGGCTTCACAAAGATAACAGCGAGTAATAGTAAAGTTCCTTACATTTATTGCTTCAACAACCATGTAAATCAAACACCAAGCATCACATAGTCAGATTACCTTGTATCCAACACTTTCTCCAATGTTTTCACCTCTTTCCTGAGAAATTCTTTCAGCAACTACAGATTTAAAAAACCAGGAGAAAAAAGTGATGGATTCAGATTTCTATGTGAAGCAATTTTGTAAAGCAAGATACTACAATTACAAATTAACAATAACAAGAAGAGAAAAGAAATATATTGTGGAACCTGATATTGCTGAAATCCGACGTGGTTGTGTGCACACTATTTTACAAGATTCACCCTTGGACCACGTGTAGTCTAAAATATATTGTGGAACCTGAAGTACAGAATAGATTTATTAAACCACCAGATATGGTGAGCGAAAGTGGAACTCTGTCAACTTAATCAGCAAACCAGGCAGCCAAACATTTATCAACATAGTATGATCTCAACTAAAGCATGTTCAGCTCAATACTCCCCCATTCATATCCAACCTTCTTGTTACTTTTTGCACAAAATTTTAGGAGTGTATTAAAATATCATTATAAGCAACTGGGAATGAGAACATTAGCACTTGAATAGCTATTCATTAGTTCAAAAGTTACTAAAAAAGAGAAACAAGAAGATTGGATGTGAATTTCCCAGAATGGAAAGCAGGAAGGTTGGAATGAATGGAGGGAGTATACAAGTATGTACACTTTTGCATACTTCTTTTATAGAGTAAAAAGTCTTCAATGACATATTTCAACATTGCATACATTGAGATCGATCAAAACATGTACGTGGCAATTCCATCGAAGATGCTAAAGCACTGTCAAATGTGGAAAAACCAACCTGAGTAGTCTTTCCACAACCAGTCTCCCCTGATATTAGTACCACCTGTTTGTGGAACATGAGCGTCAGTCTCCATTAAAATAAAAACCAAAATTTGGAAGAATACTTGAGACGAATAAATTAAATGAGTCATACTAAATACACATTAAAATGGAAGAAATGCACCATTGACTCATGATAGGTTGTTCATAATGATACATCAAGCTCTTAACAGTCTCTCCGTCCGAACACCCCCCCCCCCAAAACAAAACCCAACCAAAAATGTCAAATCATAGCAACAAAGGAGCTGGAGTTCATTCAGAGAGTATGAGCACAAGAAATGGACCTGAAGGATATGTACCTATTTGGTAATGTCTACCCAAAGAATGCCCTTTCCCATGACTACATGAGCAGACAAAGAGAACCCAAAGTACCAAACACACAAACAGGTTACCAAACATGCACAACTTTTTATTCTCTAAATAGTCATGTTACATATTTAAATTATATTTCTCTAAATAGATAAAGAAGGATGCTGAGGGGATGACCCCTGTTAACAGAGAGAAGGAAAACAGAAAGACAAAGCCCTGAGGCTACCATGAAGATTTTCTCAACAAGAAACATGACTCGAAGTCACAATATAAAACCCTCAAAAGTCAAGTATGAGTCTTTACAATGTACACCCTCCGTCCCAGCTCAAACGCTCCATATTCCTATTCAGGACGTCCCAACTCAAAGACCCCATCTATTTTGGGACATAATTATCTCTCCTACTTTTTTCTAATCTTCCCACCCACTCCCACATTCAGGGGCGAAGGCAGGGGTGGGCTGGTGGGTGCCCGGCACCTACAACCCATCGTCCCGGGCCACAGTTTTTCTAAGTTTCGCCCCTACAAGCTTTATACAATTCTTCTCAATTACTATCAACTAAATATTGCCAGTCTAGTAGGAGAGAAGGATGGAAATAAGTCTAAGTTTTTCCCCTTTTCTTTCTTTCGTAATCTACACCCCCTTTTACTTGTTTACCAACATCATTAATAATCAAGAAACCATCAAGTCTTTGATTTTGCAATTAAGGTAACGATTTCTTAATCATTATGATGTTTTTTTTTTTTTGTGTATTGATTAATTAATTTGTTTGGCAATTAGTAATGTATATATGTGTTTGTTGAATTGTTGTTACTTGTTCAAAGTTTTGATATGTTCATTGTTGATTTACCCGTTAGCATTTTGTAATTCACTAGTCAGATTAGGCACTACAATACTCAATTATTCATGAGTAAGTATCAATTTCACAAATCAAAATATGGAGGATGATTTTCTCAGGGATATTTTGGTGGTGTACATTGAAAAGGAAGTTGCAAGAAAGTTTAGTTTAGACTCTATAATTGATGATTTTGCGCAAAAGAAAGATCGTAGAGTACATTTTTAGTAGTTTTCCTTTATGTATTTTGACAATGTCGTTGTTAGCTAATGATTTTTTTTTTTCTGGCCCCCATAACTCCAAAATTCTGGCTTCGCCCCTGCCCACATTCTCTCTCCTACTTTTGTTAATTCCCACATTTTTCTCTCCTATTTTCTCCCACTACCACTACTTTACATTCTTTACTAATTTTCCTTATTCCACTACAAATGGCCCACGGGGCGCTTGAGCTGGGACGGAGAAAGTAAGTATTTTGCTCAAAAAATGTTTTTAAGGATATACCAATGATAGCAAGCTCACGCAACCACATCCCAAAAGTGGTGTAAAAATAAAAAATAAAAAGAAACAGCGGTACCATCATGGGATTTGTTCTTTGATGAGGCTCATTAATTGAATCCAAATTTCCTCTTTAGGAAAAAGACTGCAGAACAGTAGCACCTCCAAAATAATTGAGGTCTGAGGGGAGAATCTTCTCCTACAGATTATGATAAAGCTGAGGGATTATTTCCCTCACAGCACATCTCTTGGAAAACAAAACGAATCATCTAATGTGATGATGAATGTTGTTGAAATTCATCCTGTTGTTAGTCACCCAATGGAAAAACTGTGTTGCGACCACCACCTCCAATGAGTCCAATCCACCATTGCTAGGCTCTTTGGCTCCAAAAAATGTCAATTGGCCTAAATGGTTCAGAAATCCGTATATCTTAATATATTAACTGTCTACAAGTGAAAGAGTTTGGAATTGCTCCTTCACATCCCACTCTTGAAGTGTGGTCACCAACGAGATCCGTTCTTCTGTCCAAATGGCCATAAACATTTTCATTCCAATGCTTGATCTTCTGTTTTTAGAGGGTCAGCTTCTTTGCTAGAAAAAAGATGTGGGAACCAGTAAACCCTAAACTAGACCACCAAGCTTTCACCAAGTCAACAAATCCTTCCACCTCTAGCTAAGCTTTCTCGAATTCGAGAAGCCTTTTTGCTTGACAAGATCTTCAGATGCAACACATGGTCTGAGGTGATTCTTGGTAGAACCACTTGATGGAACCCTAGACAATGACCCTCCAACTCGATAGAAAACAGAAAGCAGCCAGTACGAGACAAACAGGAAATTCTACATGACTATACCAAGTAAATCAACAACCTCCAAGAGGAGAACTCAAGACCACCATAAGATTTCTGATAAGGGTTTCTCACCAAAAAAATAAAATAAAAAGAGATTTCTCGTAAGGTAAGCCAGCAACACTAAAGTCACCACCCATACACCAAGGAATGTTCTAAAAGATCAAAAAGACTCTAATTCCTCTCATGGAAGATGACAAACATTGTCATTGTTAAGCACATAAATTCAAATGAGGCTTCAAACATAATTGTCGCACAAAGACTTGAACTTGCAACAAACAGAAAAGTTCCTATCCTATGATTCAAAAACGCCACATACTGAGTAATCAAAAGAATGACAACTCCACCACAAGTTCCAGGTGAAGGAAGAAAAAACCAATCGATTGAGCGACAACCCCCAAGGTAAGAGCTACCTCTCTAACCACAACTTCAGTTTATACTCCAGAAGAATAGCTCACATAAGAAATCAGAAATTCCTCTAAACCGAATTAACATAACCTCTTTAATATGGGCATTTAAGCCTTCTCATTTTCCAGGAGATGATGTCTACATTCATTATCACCAAAAGAATCGAGCCACTCCCTTCCCTACATCCAGGGACACAACAACATGTTTCTTTCAAATAGCTTCTAAAGAAGCCACAAAAACCAAACGCTCCATTCACTCCAAAAAGAAAAATTCTCAGATTTCAGATATTGAAATAATGCCAAAAATAGAACCTCAAACTTCCAAGGTAAGATTGACTGATCAAAGAATGAGCTCATAATTCATACATAGGAGCTCTAATTGATACACAGTTGCATTCTAGATACAGAATAAGAGACAGAAACAAGTGCCATTCTATTCATTATTTAAACCCATAGATTATCAAGACATAATCTCATGTGAGTAGAGATAAGCTTAGAAGTTACTGTTTCTGATCAGCTTTCCCCAAGATTGATCATCTTAGTTAGTATACTAAGAGTTGTTGTCTGGAACAAAGAGAACTTAAAACACTGAAAACTATTTTTTATAACCAAAAAACTTAGTCCACATCTCGAATAATTGGTGAATGCTGAACAGAAATATGCACTGCTAACAACAAACCTGGTGGGTTGATACTGTAGAAGTAATAACATCTTGGAAAGAAGCAATTGGTAGCTTAGACCTCTGCCCCGAAATCTGCCCGCATAGATCACATAACAAATTCATTATAAATTCATCATTTATCCAACTATATGAAATCCCAGCTTGTTGCATCTAGAAACAAGAAATCTCCACAAAGAAATAGAATAGTTTCAGTTGAGGATAGAAATAGAATGATAGATTACCTCTTTTAGTTTTGGTGTCTTCTCCAATTTGGAAGCAAGTGACTCCACCTTCTTTAGTATTTCAGCCTTCTTCATTAGAGGCTTCCGGAATATGTCATCTCTATTCCCCCGTGGCTTAGAAGAAGTTCGAGATGGCTTATTGAGATTTTGTTTAACAGCTTCGTCATCACCAGGTGGATAATGAATGAATAGGTCTGTCAGGACCCGCCTAGACTCTTCGGAGAAAGTAACTAAACTGACATGTTCCTTTCCTTTAAGGGTTTCAGACTTTTTCTTGTCTTTAAACACTGAAATACGTCGCTGATCCCCCTTCCTGGAGAAAGCAATTTGCACATGGAGACAACATAAAGAATCAGAACAAATCAAACACAGGCAAGATGGACAGTCACCAAAAGATTTAGCATCTAACATGCACATTTGGATTTTGGACCATCCCCGTAATGCAAATTCTATATTTAGCAGATAACCTAGGTGTGGAGTTCTACTATCTCCAGACAAAGGAAACCTTTAATAATGGTGATGCAGTGCCTTCTCAGGACTGTATCCTAGACAATGTGGTTCAATCTTGTTTTACCTCATTTTGGGGGAAGTGGAAGGGCCCAAAAAGAAAGATTACAAGCAAGTTGGAAAGACAATTGTCAGAATGGTTTCCAACCAAAACACCTTTACCAAGATATACCTGTCAAAAACAAAACTAAAATGACACCTAAGCACATATATTTGATGTACTCACCCAGAACTTTTCGACTTCATACCCAGTTTGCCACAAAGCTGATGGACCGCAGCACGCTCATGCCTAGTTAGGTTGTTATCAAAAGTATAAACTGCAGTAGAAAAGACCACAGTAAGGTCATACACCGCAATGGGTTTATAGGTTTCTTACATGTATAAACTGTTAAGAGCAAATCAATTAAATATATATGTAAAAATCATCCACAAATATATTTGAGAATAGAGATTGCACTAAGTTGAGGCTTTAACTGACGTTCACTTCCGAACATTTGAGCACCCAAGTGATTACGGAGATAAACCATACATTTGTACCCACTATCCACTGAAGTACAAGGTGGGCCATTCTGTAGATAAGCTGCAAACATGTCACAAAATGCATGCACTACATCTAAGAACTATAAAAAGCAAAAATTCATGTGCTGCCCCTGTGGTTTGGCCCTTTCCACATGGTGCCATTTTTTCAACTTTATGTACGTAGCATCCTTAAGATTTACTATTTTACACAGCGCCCAAATTTTGACATTTTCCAACTTCTGTTACAATAATGTCAATGTTTTAACTATTTTTAGTTGTGATCCCCCCTTACAAGAATCTAACTACCATTATTAAGAAGTAAGAACCTGACTAATCACAAAATGATCTTATAAAATTTCTAAAAGTCAACCAAAGAGAAACTCCCATAAACACACTACCAGCTCACCCTCCCCTCCCCTTACTCAACGAGTGGCACACACACACACTACGATTACTAGGTATGAGAAAACTATCATTTGGGTTTTCTTTAAACCCTCTTATTACTTATGTTGAGTACAAGACACATCAGTTAAGTTAAAGGGCAGCCCGGTGCACATAGGCGTCCCCGCAAAGCGAGGGTCCGGGGAAGGGTCCCACCACAAGGGTGTATAGGACTATAGGAGGCAAGCTTTCCCTTGTCAACTTTTTGACAAAAGGCTGCTCCCAAGACTTGAACCCCTGACCTATCGATCACACAACACCTTTACCAGTGCGTCAAGGCTCCCCTTAAAAAAGTTAACAAATGATACAACAACAACAACAACCAAGTCTTATTCCCAAAATGATTAAGGGTCGGCTAACATGAATCGTCATCTGTAACCGTCTTGTGTATGTCATATAAGTTTAAGATCACTGTGAACCAGTTAAAATTATTGAAACCCGCTTAAAAGAAGTTTTATAAAGCTATCAAAAGAAAAGGAAAACAAAAAAATAAACATATGAACTTTAAATAAATAGTAGGAAAACGTTTTAAGAGAAGATGAAAAAGTATAAGAGACGAAGAAAAAGAAAAAAAAACTTAGAAAACCAAAAAGAGTTAACAAATGATAAAAAAATAATAATAATAAAAAGGCACAGTGCAAAAACGTGTACCTCAAGAAAAAAAATGAGTATAATTTGAAAAGTTGCAAACCTTGAAAGCAACACATGAATTTCCTTGAAAACAAGAAAGATACAATCCCATGACATACCACGACTATTGCCTTCTCATGTAATCATTCCTTAAACATATTAGCATGCTTACTCGATATCGACCTTACCTAATTGCCAATTTCAGTTGAAAATGCAAAGCTTCTTTGAAGGTTCGAGCTCTTGCATGTAATATAGCACTAGGTAAGATTATAGTTATAACTAATGGCTTCTTGTAGAGCGGCCTAACATACAACTTTCTCCAAATAGATGCATGATGTGACACCAAAATCCGTAGGGTTTCTAGCACCTATTTTGTTCACTGTGATATTCAGTCGCTATGGTTACAACTCTTTAACGTCAGATGGGAGAGTTGGGTTCCTCCTTCAGAAATCACCTTACAGACATATTATGTTGGCCTATGAAGGACGACGGAGAAATGAGTTCTTAGGCAATGTGCACTTATGGCTACAATTTGGGTTCTCTGGTTGGAAACAATCCCTCACGTCTTCTCTCGGTTGTCTCGCACTATGAATTTTCTTTAGGGATGGTAATTTACTTAGCTTTGTTATGGGGAGAAGCAGCTAAAGCTTCTAGGGAAATCTTTATCACAACTTCGAACCCCTTCTATTCATTAACACACTTTTTCCTCTGGGAAAATTAGCAAAGATACCTATTCCACATAACAAAAAGTAAGATATAACCAGCTTTCTCCGCTCAACAAGATTTGGAAGCCCCTGAAGATCTCATGAACATTCGTCAAAAACAATTCATAACAGACGACAGAGGGTCTGCATGCCATTTTCCATGTTCAAACAATTACACTAGTGAAACTGTGAAAGACTCGGCAGGTAACATAATCAGTCAAGGAACAAAAGAAATTTGTGAATAACATTTGACAGGCCAATTAAAACTGAACGTCATGCCAGCAATTGCCATTGTTGGCTTCAGCATGAAGTATCCATAGCTACGGAGCCCATATTATCGAATACATATAAGCAATTCAAATTCCAGAACAAATTGAGGGTTTTCTTCTTCCAGAAAGCACGCACATCTAAATAGTCATCGCCACTCATTCACCAAAAACACAGGAAGATCCTTGCTTGGCACAAGCCAACAACTCTTCCACTAGATAACCCGCATAAAAAATGAGGCCTTAAAAGAACAGATCTTTTCAAATGTTACTGGAAGAAGTATATATACTCAAAACTACCTTCCCCTAATTATATATTGTCACAACACTTCAAAATCTATCATTGCACGGATATCCAAAACTAGAATTATTCTACAAAAAACTACAATCACCTCCAAAACACCAATTCGATCCTCCTAAATAAAGAAAATACAACTTTGGGGCCAGGACCAACTCCAATAGCCTTGCCTAAAGATACCAGAGACCCAAAATCCGCTGGCACCCTCAAAGACGACGTTATCACAACCTCAGTCACATAATGCAAACAAAGTAACTCGTCACCGAATGGCCAATCTCTCTCATTATCCCATTTATTCATCTATCACAGAGCCTAATTTATAAACTTTGAAAAACTCCAGCATTCTACTGGACCAAAATATCAGATTACCAACATCTTCCTTAACATAATCGCAAACCCGTCTCTCCTCACCTCCAAAATAATCGAAAAACTCGTAATTCCTCAAAAATCCCATTTCATCAGCTACTACTTACAATGGACCGGGAAATACGGAGACAAAACTAATATACATTTCGGCCCAAACAAGTCTTACCCCTCTTCAGTCTTCATGTTGAAGCTAACCATCAGTTTGACTACCAGTTTACAACCCATACTCAGAAACAAACAGCCAAATAAAATTGGGAGACTTGTTCAGCAAAACAACACACCCAAATTTTCAAAAACATCGCAATAACTCCACAAAAAATCCAAACTTTATGCAGAATAAACAACATTAAACACAATTAACAAAAAAGGGTATGGGAAAAAGAGAGAACCTTTATCATTCGAAGCGCGAAATTTTTCAAGCAACTGAGAAACGCGAATACGGGTGGATTCAGCGACGGAATTCTTCTGAGTTCCGGGGTTTCTCTGCCTGTTCTTCGGCGTCTTTGTCATTGTATGCGGTGCTTTGAGGGCACGACGGTGGTGACGTCGGCGGCGGCGGCGGCGGTGGGTGGCGGTGAGAGGAGAGGGTTGTCGTTTTGATTTGGGCCTTTTGAAAGGAGAAGGTATATGCCAACCTTGATTGTGTTATGCGGGAATTTATTTTGTAAACCCTAGCCTTTCAATTTTACTACGCACATTTTTTTTTTTTTTTTTTCTGTTACAAAGGCGAGAGTATTAAAATTAGCTACTATTGTCAATTACATTTTCTGAGAGAGTCAAAATAATAAATTTTTAATGATCCACAGAGTGAGTTGTTGCTTCTTTAGGCTTGCACTGATGTCTCTAAGCTATATTTTGTCTTGCGTACTTGTGCGCCGCGTATTTTTGAGTCAGTCCAGATAGCGTTTGATGTCGCCCTATGCTCTTCCTTAGATCGTATCGTAGTTTCTTCTGGTCCAGGTTTTGGTGATTGGCAGTGGAGGCTCGCTACTTTGCCTTTTTCTTTTGGAGCTTGGTGTTTATTCTGCCGGGGATGTTGTCCATTACGTTTTTTTAGCGTCGCAGCTTCAGTCTGCTGACTTGCAGTCTAAGCTTCTTCGTCATGCTGGTATCGTCTCTTCGGGACCCACATTTGCTACTGTTGTTGGTGTTTTTAATCGGACTATGGAGGTCGATATTTTAGGTAATCCTAGTGAGATCGCTGCCCCAATTATGAAAAAATTGGCAGATTTGTATTTCACACGGGTCGCTAAGGATGCCGCCTATGTTTATTCTTTGACGACGCGTCACTTGGCCCCGCGGAGTTCTCAACAGGGTATGCACAGTTCCAATTGGCTTAAAGTAGTCCCGATTCGGGGTTGGGTCAGACTATGAATGGTCGGACTTATCGATGCGTTCTTTGCTATCGTCTTGGGATACCTTTGTTCACCGTGGATCGTCCGTGCTCACAGGTGTTTGTTGGTGATGTATTTGGGGATCATGCTATATCGTGTACAGGATTTGTAGGTGTCAAGCATCGGCACAATGTCGTTGTGACATGCTGGTTGATATCTATTATCGGTTCGGGATCTCAGCTGGAAAGGAGGTTAACATTGGCATGGTTGGTACTGATGGCCGACCTCTTTGTCCAGCGAACATGCTGCTATATTCGTGGGCTGGTGGGCGTGATATTTGTGTCGATTTGAATAGATCTTCGCCCTTGACTTGGACATGATTAGCTGATTTTGAACCAGGTAAGGTGATGCACGAAATGACCAATCGTAAGCGTGCTAAGTATGAGGCTAAATGCACTGCTTTGGCTAATGGCTTCCTTCCTTTCTCTTACTCCTCTTTAGGGGAGTTAGAGCCAGGGGCTGTTGCTCTGCTCATGCGGATCTAGCAATTCTCCAGGCCGTGCGCAGGCTGCAACTTTTATTTTTACTAGGATTTGTTTTAGAGAAACTCCAATGGTAGGCGGGTTTTGTCCTCCCACTTAACTTGTACTAGGAATCTATTACAAAATTATGGTTAAATTAGATGATAAATGGTATAAGATCAATATTTGAAGTTGAGATGAAGTCTATTAAAATGTTCGAATAATACATTTACAATATAAAGAAATTATTTTATATATTTTTTTGATCACTTCACGAAAATTTTTGTAACACCCCATATTTTTGGGTTACTTGAATTGTACGAAGTATTGGGAGAATCTCGTTTTAAGGGTGTGAAAATCTATTTGGGAATTAAGGTATACCTTCCGTTTAGAGACGCTTTCCTAATTGGGCAACTGTTGGACGAAATTACCGAAATACCCTTACTAAACCCTTCCTATTTTCTACAAAAAATAAAACAAACACCAAACCCTCCCCACTCCCCCTCACGGCAGCAGCAGCAAAAAGAAAGAAAAGAAAAAAAAAAAAGAGGAGAAGAAGAAGAAGGACGCACGACCGAGGCCGCCGACCGCACCCTTCGCCGCCGCCGACCACCCTAGCGCCTCCACCGCGTCTCTTTGCTCTTCCTTTTGGTTTTGTAACCAAAAGTTGTAAGTTTTAAACCCCCTTTTAGTATGATTTTCAGATTAGGGCTTTTCTATTATTCATGTTAATAGAAGTTTAAGCATGAATTAGGTGATGATTAGTTGTTGGTGGGTTCTTAGTTGTGATTAATTGTGTTTTGATGCATAAAATATTAAAGTTGTGAATTAGGGTTCCCGCGATTGAAGTTATAATGATTTTATGATGATTTTATGATTAGAGATGTGTAGTAATTGGAGGGATTGTTTGATATGATTTGTAGAATTCGTGATTAGGGTTTAGAGATGTTTTATGATGTTTTAATGGTGGAAAAGGCATGCTGCCCAGATCTGATCTCACCTTAATTTGAGTATTATCATCATGGTTTTGATGAGTTTATGATGGGTTTATATTGTTGGTATGTTTAGTAAGGTGCTGTGCGAATTTGGTTACGTTTGGAGATCGTTTGAGAGTTGGAATATGAGTCTAGAGGTGTCTTATTGGTGTTGGTAGTGTGATGGTTGATAATTGGTGATTTGTTATTTGGTTTTTAGGTTGTGTGTTCGAGGAAGTACCATTCTAAAGTCTTGTGTTGATTTTGTGACTTGCTAGTAAGGTAAGAACGTTGATCACAAATCTCTCATTAACCATTATCTTGTTTGATACGCTTGCTTGATCATCATATATTCTTGTTTTATACGTTCATTCTCATTATCCGTTTCGCTTGTACCTAATTATATCATTGAGCATATTTTTCCGTTCATCTTATCAATGTTCGTTTGCGGTCTTTCGACCACCACACTCCCCACGGCCCTTCGGCCCTCTTGCCTTCCTCGGCCCTTCGGCCTCTAGCCGAGACCACCACTCGGCCATTCGGCCGAGTGGTGTGTTTTGCTTGTTGCTTGTGTTTTTGTTTTGCTTAAAGTATCTATTGATTATGATCATTATAATTTGAATCGTCAAATAATGCATTTTTGAATAACGTATATAAAACGGATGAAAGAATATAAATGACTCCACCTAGAGTACGATGTATTCGGCTCGGCCGATCATCGTTGATATACCTCTGATCAAGGTACGTAGGGTCGGGTTAGCTGCCGACTTCCTAATAGTCTTCCTCCTAGATGGGAGCTCGTCCTACCGGCCTGTCTTGTGAGGGGTGTGCACACTCGGGATTATTAGGGCGATAATTACAACTCTAGCTCGAACAAAGTTCGTTAAGTGGGGCTATGGGGTAGGACCCTGGCCGAAAATATGACAAAACGATATATATATATATATATACATATTTATTGAGCGGCGATGCTCTTTTGATAATGCACTCTGTTGCTATTGATATTCCTATGCTATAACGTCAATTCGTTCTTGTTAGCTACGCGCCTCAAGGCGCGTATCTTATTTGTTCTTTATACTTGTTATTTCTTACTCAGCCTGTGCTGACGTTCTGTTTTCTGGTTCGTCCCTACCGTGTTCTGGGGCCTATGCCAATCTTCGATGGTATAGTTGACAGGTCTTGATGATATGGCTGCATGCTTACAAAGCTGATCATGTTGGGGGTTTTCGAAAGACTTTGTTTTATCTCAGACTTCATTTCGTTTTAATTATGTAATTTGGATTTCGTTTTGAGAACTATAGCTCGACATTTTTAAGACTTCCGCTGTTTTATTTCCGTTTGTTAATTGTTGTTGAATTTCTAGCCTAGCAATTGACTTGGTAGTCAATTGCGGCGTGACAATTCTAAATTTATTTCTATTTATAGTTGGTCAAAATTTAGGGTTGTTACAGTTGGTATCAGAGCGATAGGTTCTGATTCGTCGAGTCTATAAAGGTTTTCAAAACTTGTTTTAAATGATTTACAAACTGGACAGGGGATGGGTGCATTCATTCGCATGCTATGTGCTAACTGCTATGTGAAACTAGAGAAGGAGTTTACACTAATGGTTTTGACCTGCGAATTTTGTGGTATGCGTATACGAATTGGGTACTAATGCACTTGGAGTTCTCTCTGGTATACTGACAGAATGGCAGGCACGGGAACATATGTTTGGGAGTTCGGACCATCTGGTGTAAGGTCAATTGTTGGTCCATGGACGATACCGGATCATATAGCTTTTTCATCTGAGACCTTCCAGGACCGTATGAGAATTGGTGAGTCTGTAGAAGAGTTCGTCACCAGGATGAGGGCAAAACTGACTGAGGTAGCCGAAAGATTTCCATGGGCAATTAGACCCGAGGTCCAAGTCTTTGTGACATTGGTCAACCTGAGGATACATCCTCGTTGGGAGGAGGTTCGAGCGAGGCTAGAAAGGAATGCCTACTATGCTTGTCTCACAGGGAGTTCACAATACTTAAGGGACAGATCAGGCAGAGTGATAGATCTTGACAGGTTGGAGGTAATTCTGGAGTGGGAGTATGAGATATCCCTTAGCCCTGTGCAAATACCTGAAAATTTCCAAATATACATACCCCCTGTACCCTCGAACCCTGATAATGGTAACCCTACCCCGGAACCTCGTGAAGCTTATGTGATGAAAGGGAGGAAGGTTCAGCTACAGGGACACGAAACGCCGGGCCAATCGAGTCAGAAGAGAGTTAAAGTTGAGGAATATCACCATTCTCCTAATCCCCCGTCCTCACCTATTGGAGTGGATGCACCAGTGGACACGGAGGAGGAGCCCGAGGAAGTTCCCACGAGTGAAGAGGAGGACGATACCATTGGGACTAGTGACACGGAGGTCATTGTGATTAGTTCGGATGAGGAGTTGAGCGACTCGGATCAAGATGATGGAGGGGAAGTCCCTAATGATGAGGATTATGACCCGAGTGGCTAAGCTTGAAGAATTAGTATAGAGACTTATAAATAAAGGCATAAGGCCTGGTTATTAATTAGACGTCGATTATGTTTTATTATTAAATGTTAGCATTAAACATCATATCATACTTTGTCAAGTTTTCATTGTTCAAGTGCTTTAGATCGGGGACAATACCCCAATACCATTATGTTATTTCGATTGTTTCTAAAGCACGTTGCAAATTAAATGCTAGTTGATTTTATACTGTGTGTTGATATCACTGTTCTCGAACATTCATGTGTCCGACGTTTCTGATCCTAGCACGACGCGTGCTACAGTAACACAAGACGAGTTTCAAAAAAAAAAAACGAAAAAAAAAAAAAAAAAAAAAAAAAAAAAAAAAACAACTCCGAAAAGTTAAACTCGGGCGAGACGAATAGACGAATGTTGATTTCGATATACTTACACATCTGAACTGAGTTGCCATCATGATTCGCTGGCTATGCGATTTATTGTTTATGTCTAGACTGAAATGTAGTGACTTATGCTTGATAATGCCTGAATGAATCTGTTATGGAGTTGGTTACGCCTGATTCAACCGTTATTGCCTTATAGAAAATGGTACAAAACAACAGTCCAGATGTGACAGCTATTCTGGCACAAATGGCACAGCAGCAGCAAGTGATGGTTGAAACTATGCAGCAGATAGCACAGATTAACGCTGCTAATATTGCTGCCAATAATGCTGCTAATAATGCTGCCAATAATGCTGCAAACAATGCTGCAAACGACGGCAATGGGATTAATGCCGCTAATGGAGGCGGAGATAATGAAATGCTGTTAGCTAAGATGTCGGATGCTGTACAGAAGAAACGGCCCGACAATTTTACTGGGAGAGGAGAACCGAGTATCCTACTTGACTGGATCGAGGATATGGAGAGAATCTTCTCTGCTGTTGGAGTTCCTGACAATCTGAAGGTAAAAGTTGCTGCATTTTACCTTAAGGAGGTAGCTGGAAGATGGTGGATGAAAATTCAGGAGGAATTTTACAAACCGGTGCTGGAAGAGAAAGCTGATGGGTCTGTTATTGAGAGGTTTAGAGATTGGAAAGTTTTCAAATACCTCTTAGAGAAAGAGTTCTTTCCGGAGCACTTGAAGGAACAGAAGGTGGCGGAATTTGAGGCATTTCAACAAACTGAGGGCATGTCTGTGAAGGAATTCCATGATAAGTTTGAGGACTTGAATAGGTTTGCTGAGAGTGTCACGCCTACTGAGTCTTCTAGAGCCGCCAGCTTTAGAAAGAAACTACTTTGGAGTATTAAGGGATGGTTTGCCTCTGAGCGATTCCATACTGTAAAGGATGTTTATGAAAGAGCCACAACAGCAGAGCAGAATATGGAAACAATGAGCATGGAACTCGGGGGGAAGAGAAAGGAGACGCCCTTTGATTTGGTGAACATACCCAATAAGAAGGGAAATTTTGGGGATTTCAAAGGAAAAGCGCAGTCTGCTGGGACTGGGAAGTCGAACTACAAGAATGTTTTCCACAACAGAGCTCAAAGCCAGAGCTTTGAGATCGAGAGGCCTTGCAACAAGTGTGGCAATAAGCATCCCGGGAAGACGTGCAATGGTGATAGGGTCACATGCTTCCATTGCGGAAAGCTTGGGCATAAGGCTAATGTGTGCTACTCCAAGATGGCTGGAAAAGCGCCTGTAGCGTCTGGCAGCTACTCAGTGGCGCCCAATCGATTCCAGAATTTCAAGGCCCAAAGTGGCTATGCGGGTTCGAATAACACTTACAAGAATCCGGCACCAACTAGGGGAACAACCTATACAGCACCAGCTAAGCAAGCGGGATTGGCCAGTGTGGCCGCCCCAACTAAGAAAGCCACTGGACAGCTGTATGTCATGAATCCAGAAGAGAATGAAAACGCTGATGTCGTATCGGGTAAATTCCCTGTTAACTCAGTACTTGCAAATGTTCTATTTGATAGTGGTGCATCCCACTCGTTTATTGCTGATAAGATTGTTGAGAAATGTGGACTTAATGATAGTTCAGCGGTAAACTTTGAGTTTTCAATGCCTGATGGGTCTAGTATTGCATGTAAGAGTCAGTTTAAAGACGTGCCTGTAGTGATTTGTGGACATGAGTTCAAATCTGATTTAATAACTTTTCCCCTAACCCATTTTGATGTAATATTGGGAATGGATTGGATGGGTAGGTATAAAGCGAGAATAGATTGTTGGATAGGAAAGATTTCACTTCGGGGACAGAAAAACACCCATGTGACTTATCGCATACTTCCAAAAAGACCAAGAATAAAGTTTGTGTCTGCCATGAATCTGAAGAAGCAGATAAATAAGGGAGAACCTCTATTCTTATGTCATGTGCGAGACACTAGGGTAGAATACCCAGAGTTGGACGATGTCCCTGTTGTGAGTGACTATTCTGATGTTTTCCCTGAGGAGATCCCGGGGATGCCACCCAAAAGAGAAGTTGAGTTCAAAATTGAGTTAGTACCTGGAACGGGTCCGATTGCTAAGTCACCTTACCGGATGGCCCCGGTGGAAATGCAGGAGCTGAAAAAGCAACTAGATGAATTGGTGGAAAAGGGATATGTTAGGCCAAGTGTGTCACCTTGGGGAGCCCCGGTCTTATTTGTAAGGAAGAAGGATGGCACAATGAGGCTATGTATCGATTATCGAGAACTGAATAATGTCACCATCAAAAACAGATACCCCTTACCCAGGATAGATGACTTATTTGACCAGCTTAAGGACGCAAGTGTGTTCTCAAAGATCGACTTGAGGTCGGGGTATTATCAATTGAAGGTAGCTGAAGAAGATGTACCAAAGACCGCATTTTCAACTAGATATGGACACTATGAGTTCACGGTAATGACATTTGGGTTAACAAACGCGCCTGCAGTGTTCATGGATCTCATGAATCGCACCTTCAGACCTTACTTGGATAAGTTTGTGGTAGTGTTTATTGATGATATTCTGATTTACTCCAAGACTGAAGAGGAGCATAAGGATCACTTGAGGATCGTATTGGAGATTTTGAGAGAAAAGCAACTATACGGTAAATTCTCGAAGTGTGAATTCTGGTTGAATAAGGTAGCCTTTTTGGGACACGTAATATCCAAGGACGGAGTTGCAGTAGACCCAGCTAAGGTCAAAGCGGTAAAGGATTGGCCTACCCCAAAGAACGTAACAGAGATTAGAAGCTTTTTGGGACTAGCAGGTTACTACAGGAGATTTGTGAAGGATTTCTCTAAGATTGCTAAACCAATGACGACGTTGATGAAGAAGACTACAAAGTATAAATGGGATGAGACTTGTGAGAAAGCCTTTCAAACTCTAAAGGAACGGTTAACCACGGCGCCAGTGTTAGCTCTACCTGATGAGAACATACCCTACGAGGTGTACACCGATGCTTCAAAGAATGGTTTAGGATGTGTACTAATGCAGAACAGGAGAGTAATCGCCTATGCGTCTAGGCAACTCAAAAATTATGAGGAAAACTACCCGACCCATGATTTGGAGCTAGCAGCCGTGATTTTTGCACTAAAACTGTGGAGACACTATCTGTTTGGGGTTACATTCAAGATTTTCTCTGACCATAAGAGTTTAAAGTACATTTTCACCCAGAAAGAGTTAAACATGCGTCAAAGGAGGTGGTTAGAACTGATCAAAGATTACGACATGGAGATACAGTATCATGAAGGGAAAGCAAATGTTGTAGCAGATGCACTGAGCATGAAGTCTCTACATTCGGTCCAATTGGTTGTTCAAAGACAAAGACTAAGGAATGAGTTTCTCAATTTCGGAGTTCAGTTGATAGAACCAGGAGCAACCACGGGGACAACCGCGATTGAAAATGATGTCTTTGAGGAGATCAAAGAATTGCAGGAGACTGACAAGCTGCTGATAGAAAAGGTAGCGAAAGAACCTGCATTGTTCAGAAGATGTGAAGATGGGATAATTCGATTTCAGGATCGGGTCTGCTTACCAAACAACGCCACATTGAGGGATAGAATCCTAATAGAGGCTCATGCAAGCAAATACTCAGTACATCCAGGTGGAGATAAGATGTACCAGGATTTGAGGAGAGTATTCTGGTGGTCAGGAATGAAGAAGGATGTGGCTAATTTTGTGTCTAGGTGTTTAGTTTGCCAAAAGGTTAAAAGTGAACACAAGAGACCTCAAGGAAAATTGCAACCCTTACCAGTACCAGAGTGGAAATGGAGTTCCATATCCATGGACTTCATTGCTGGATTACCTCGAACACCTAAAGGCAACAACATGATTTGGGTAATAGTGGACAGGTTGACGAAATGTGCACATTTTATACCAATGAAAGACACGTGGAAAAAGAAACAGTTAGCTGATGCCTATATACATCATGTGTTGAGAATTCATGGTACTCCAAAGGAGATCGTCTCCGATCGCGATGCACGTTTTGTCTCCCGTTTCTGGAAAAAGTTACAAGAAGCCTTGGGAACAAAACTCTTAATGAGTACCGCATTCCACCCCGCAACTGATGGTCAAACAGAGAGGACAAATCAGACCTTGGAAGATATGTTAAGAGCCTGTGCTTTACAATACCAAGGTGGTTGGGAGGATAAGCTGGATCTGATAGAATTCTCCTACAACAACAGCTATCAAGCCTCAATCAAGATGGCCCCATACGAGGCACTATATGGTAGGAAGTGCAGGAGTCCAATCTGTTGGAATGACATCAGTGAAACGATGGTTTTGGGTCTAGATTACATCCAGCAGATGACCGACCAAGTCAAACTAATCCAGGAGAGACTAAAGGTTGCGCAGGACAGACAAAAGAGCTATGCCGATAAGACTCGCAGTCAAATTGAGTTTAATGAGGGCGACATGGTGCTACTCCGAGTGTCACCTACCAGGGGTGTAATGAGGTTCGGGAAGAAAGGGAAACTGAGTCCTAAGTTCATTGGACCCTACAGGGTGACCAAACGGATTGGTGAGGTCGCTTATGAGTTAGACTTGCCAGCAAACCTCGAAAAGGTTCACAACGTGTTTCACGTTTCCCAACTCAGACGATACGTTAGTGATCCGTCACATGTACTCAATCCAGAAACCATCGAATTAGATGAAACCATGACTTATGAAGAAGCACCATTGAAAATCTTGGACACTAAGGTGCGCAAAACCCGACGAGCTGAGACACAGATGGTGAAAGTTCTGTGGTGTAATAACAACGTTGAGGAAGCAACCTGGGAAGTGGAGTCGGTTATGCGTGAGAAGTACCCTCATCTGTTTACTTAAGGTATATTCGGTTCGGGTCGAACCTTTATTTTAAGGGGGATGAGAGCCTCGCGCGCTTTGTTTTGTTTCTAAGCGTTTGTTTGATGTGATTTATGTGTGTTTTGATTCATATGTTTGCCGATTCTTCTTTCATGTGCTTTGTTGCTTCGTACCTCGAGTACAGTATTTCCAACTCATTTTAATTCTCATTCAATTACCCTTCTATTGTTTTCCCTCGAGCATGATCTTATGATCTTATATTACATTTTTCCAAGTACTCATTCTACCCTGTGATCAATGTTATTAGTTAAGAGCGTGTCTTTTGAAGGATGGGTTTAAAGATTCGGGACGAATCTTTGTTTAAGGGGGGAAGATTGTAACACCCCATATTTTTGGGTTACTTGAATTGTACGAAGTATTGGGAGAATCTCGTTTTAAGGGTGTGAAAATCTATTTGGGAATTAAGGTATACCTTCCGTTTAGAGACGCTTTCCTAATTGGGCAACTGTTGGACGAAATTACCGAAATACCCTTACTAAACCCTTCCTATTTTCTACAAAAAATAAAACAAACACCAAACCCTCCCCACTCCCCCTCACGGCAGCAGCAGCAAAAAGAAAGAAAAGAAAAAAAAAAAAAAGAGGAGAAGAAGAAGAAGGACGCACGACCGAGGCCGCCGACCGCACCCTTCGCCGCCGCCGACCACCCTAGCGCCTCCACCGCGTCTCTTTGCTCTTCCTTTTGGTTTTGTAACCAAAAGTTGTAAGTTTTAAACCCCCTTTTAGTATGATTTTCAGATTAGGGCTTTTCTATTATTCATGTTAATAGAAGTTTAAGCATGAATTAGGTGATGATTAGTTGTTGGTGGGTTCTTAGTTGTGATTAATTGTGTTTTGATGCATAAAATATTAAAGTTGTGAATTAGGGTTCCCGCGATTGAAGTTATAATGATTTTATGATGATTTTATGATTAGAGATGTGTAGTAATTGGAGGGATTGTTTGATATGATTTGTAGAATTCGTGATTAGGGTTTAGAGATGTTTTATGATGTTTTAATGGTGGAAAAGGCATGCTGCCCAGATCTGATCTCACCTTAATTTGAGTATTATCATCATGGTTTTGATGAGTTTATGATGGGTTTATATTGTTGGTATGTTTAGTAAGGTGCTGTGCGAATTTGGTTACGTTTGGAGATCGTTTGAGAGTTGGAATATGAGTCTAGAGGTGTCTTATTGGTGTTGGTAGTGTGATGGTTGATAATTGGTGATTTGTTATTTGGTTTTTAGGTTGTGTGTTCGAGGAAGTACCATTCTAAAGTCTTGTGTTGATTTTGTGACTTGCTAGTAAGGTAAGAACGTTGATCACAAATCTCTCATTAACCATTATCTTGTTTGATACGCTTGCTTGATCATCATATATTCTTGTTTTATACGTTCATTCTCATTATCCGTTTCGCTTGTACCTAATTATATCATTGAGCATATTTTTCCGTTCATCTTATCAATGTTCGTTTGCGGTCTTTCGACCACCACACTCCCCACGGCCCTTCGGCCCTCTTGCCTTCCTCGGCCCTTCGGCCTCTAGCCGAGACCACCACTCGGCCATTCGGCCGAGTGGTGTGTTTTGCTTGTTGCTTGTGTTTTTGTTTTGCTTAAAGTATCTATTGATTATGATCATTATAATTTGAATCGTCAAATAATGCATTTTTGAATAACGTATATAAAACGGATGAAAGAATATAAATGACTCCACCTAGAGTACGATGTATTCGGCTCGGCCGATCATCGTTGATATACCTCTGATCAAGGTACGTAGGGTCGGGTTAGCTGCCGACTTCCTAATAGTCTTCCTCCTAGATGGGAGCTCGTCCTACCGGCCTGTCTTGTGAGGGGTGTGCACACTCGGGATTATTAGGGCGATAATTACAACTCTAGCTCGAACAAAGTTCGTTAAGTGGGGCTATGGGGTAGGACCCTGGCCGAAAATATGACAAAACGATATATATATATATATATACATATTTATTGAGCGGCGATGCTCTTTTGATAATGCACTCTGTTGCTATTGATATTCCTATGCTATAACGTCAATTCGTTCTTGTTAGCTACGCGCCTCAAGGCGCGTATCTTATTTGTTCTTTATACTTGTTATTTCTTACTCAGCCTGTGCTGACGTTCTGTTTTCTGGTTCGTCCCTACCGTGTTCTGGGGCCTATGCCAATCTTCGATGGTATAGTTGACAGGTCTTGATGATATGGCTGCATGCTTACAAAGCTGATCATGTTGGGGGTTTTCGAAAGACTTTGTTTTATCTCAGACTTCATTTCGTTTTAATTATGTAATTTGGATTTCGTTTTGAGAACTATAGCTCGACATTTTTAAGACTTCCGCTGTTTTATTTCCGTTTGTTAATTGTTGTTGAATTTCTAGCCTAGCAATTGACTTGGTAGTCAATTGCGGCGTGACAATTCTAAATTTATTTCTATTTATAGTTGGTCAAAATTTAGGGTTGTTATAATTTTAACGTTGAATTTTAGCGGATCAGCTTGCCATTATGCGAAAACTGGGCAAACAAAATGCAGTTGTGAATTTATGATATTGGGGAGGTGGGGGGTCTATGCCAAGTGTCAATATTTATGTGGAGCACTTACAAGAAAAATGACGGAAGATAATATTGAGCAGTCTACTCATTTGAGCAGATCAGCAAAGCTAAGCAGAAACGTTAGGCTTCCTTCAATGGGTGGGCTCCCTGCCCAAGCTCTTCAAGCAGGTGATTTTATCAACGTTGGAGTCACTCTTACCATAGGAAAGGGTTGGGGCTCAGTTAGTATCTCGGCTCCTCAGCAATTTCTTGTAATTTATTATTGATTCTTCATCTCATTATAGGGAATATGAAAAGTTAGTTCTTCATCAAAAAAGTTCCTTAGACCCGCAATTCCTAAGATGTCGACTTCCACTAGCTCAAGGTCTTCAATGGTCTACAAACATGTCGGAGGAAGAATCGCTCTCGCTTCCCTCGCCATACGATCCACCACCATGTTGTGCTTCTTGTTGACATCCTCTACACTCGCACGGAGTTCCATTCGGAGCTCTCTGCATTTCAAATAGACGTTACCAAATTTTTGGTTTAATATCATTATGTTCGGTTTAGAAAACAATTTGTTAGACTCGACCGAACTCTCGTGAAATTTCATTACCTGAATATTTTTCAAAAGTTAAATTCGTTTTGTTAGCCAAAATCACTATCACATTGTTCAGCTAATAAACCTCGTTCGGTTCCATGTTCGAGCTAAAACATAAAATAGTTAACGAATAGGTTGGAAAAATAAAGTTTCAACGAGATGCGGTGCACATATGAGGATTGGAATAGGTACTCCACCTCAGGTTACAACTTAAATGTTTTTTTTGTTATACAAAGTAGCAACTAGTGCTGTAGGGACGGAGATATGAGGATTCGAACTTGGGACAACCCCTAAGTATATTAGTTTCCTAACCGTTAGGCCATTTTATCCTCACAGCTTAAATGTCTTGGAACTGGAAAACGCACAAAAAGAAAAGAAGTAAAAAATCGACACGAGGGGTTGCAGATTTACAAGGTATTAAATCGCTAGCCTTAAGCCCCCAATAGTGGGAAACACATAGAATCGTGTGGCGGTTTCATTCCGAACAAAAGTGACGTGCAGCCCATTTGGTTAAAAAATATATCTCCCAAGTCCCACCCCATTTTGTTAATATCTACCCTTAAGTTGGAAAAAACAAAATTAAATTATTTCCTATAGAAATTTCATATTAACAATGGGGGGCTTGATAAGTCATTTCCTTGATTTCACACTAATACAAAATTGTCATCGATTCTCAATTGAGATGATTTTGGCTTACTAAGGGCTTGTTTGGTACAGTTTTTTGTTTTTTGAAAACCAAATTCTTGTTCAAGAAAGTCAGAGAAGTGATTTTCAATTGTCAGATTTCAGTTTATATATTACTATTTAGAAACAATCAATCAAAAGTTAATTTTGTAACTTATTAAATAAATTTGTTACGAACAAAAAAAAAAAAAAAATAGAAACCGAAAACGACAGTGATACCGAACATGCCCTAAACGTCAACTCATAAACTTGAGCATCACTCAAACGTTCACCAAAAATGTTAATTTTGAAAGAAAGTATGTTACCTTTAAAATAAGTTACGGAGTATTTGTTATTCTAAAATTCAGCTATTAGTTGGAGTATTACTTTTATAAATGAGTTATTTTTTCGATTAGTGAATTATTTTAAGGAAAAAATTTCCAATATACCCCTGAGGTCCCCGAAATTTTCAGGTATACCCCTCAAGTTACCGAACTCTCCAGCGTGCCCCTAGGGTTTGCACAATCGTGTTTTTTCCAGATTTTCGCTGAAGGCGTCTAACACCATTAGACCCTCAGTGAGTTTGACTATTTTAAGACAAATTGACCCCTAATTACAAATCAATCAAAAAAAAAAAAAACCAAACCCATATTCTTTCTCCTCCTCATTCCCCCACCCACGAGCTACCCTTGCTCCGCCCCTCCCCCACCCTCACCCATCTCCACCACACCGCCCTACTCATCCACGTCACCAACAACCGCACCTGAAGACTTCAAGTGAGTTGAACCATGAAGACAAGAAGGCATTCAAATCCAGAAATTGAAGAGAAGATATTAGACAGAATAGTTAGGCTTGAATTTCTCTTTCTGTGTGAGTGTTGTTATTTCTGATGATGATAATGTATGGATTACATTGCCTTATATATTACAAAGCTAAGTATAGTACAGCTAATCTGATTGTGACATTGATGTTGATGTTTCCTTAAACTAGCATACACCTTAATTCTAGGAATGTTCTTCTGTTGGTCAGCCTACACCATTTTGGCAACTCCTTGACTTGTGAGTTTCATGTCCAACCAAGTTCACATGTTTGCTCTTGGTTTGTGCACTCTGATGTTGACTGTGCTTCATGCTGCTGCTCTGCAACCTGAGATGTTGTATCCCACTTTCCATCTCTTCTGTTTTACACTCCTCCTCAAGATGGGAGTGTAAGCCTGATGAAACTCCCATCTTGGATAGAAGCTTCTGATGTTGTGACACTGGTAGAGGTTTGGTTAGGACATCTGCCACCTGGTCTGCTGATTTGACATAGGAAGTGTGTAATGTTCCTTGCTGAATTTTCTCTCTAACAAAATGGCAGTCCAGCTCTATGTGCTTGGTTCTCTCGTGATATACTGGGTTTGCTGCTATTGCTATAGCAGCTTGATTATCACACTTAAGTTATGCTGATCCACATTTTTTTAATCCCAACTCCTTTAGAAGTGAGGATAACCAGGAGATTTCACAGCTAGTCAAGGCCATAGCCCTGTACTCTGCCTCTGCTGATGACCTAGACACTACGGATTGTTTATTTTCCTTCCAGGATATAGGTGAATTACCCAATAAGCTACAGTATCCTGTGGTCGATCTTCTGCTAAATGGGCAGGATGCCCAATCGGAATCACAGTAGGCTGTGAGTTTGGCTGCCGATGAGCTAGCCAGCAGTATACCTTGCCCAGGTGAGGATTTTAGGTATCTCAACACCCTTCTAGCAGCTTGCATGTGATCAGAGGTTGGTGCTTGAATAAATTGACTCAGTAACTGAACTGCAAATGCAATATCAGGCCTTGAGATTGTGAGGTAAATAAGCTTTCCTATCAGCCTTCTATAGACATCTGGATTGGGTAGAGAGGTGCCCTTGTCTGGTTCCAATTTGTCGTGGGAATTGAGTGGCAGCTTCAGTGGTTTTGCATTCACCATATCGAATTCCTTCAACAAATCCATCACATATTTCTTTTGAGATATGAATATGCCCTTTTCAGACCCGTCAACCTCCAAACCCAGAAAATACCTTAGATCTCCCAAGTCTTTCATATGAAACACTGCACTCAGTTTTGTTTTTAGGGCTTGTATTTCTTCTGAGCTGTCTCCTGTGATGATCATGTCATCTACATACACCAGTACCACTGTGGTGGAGTCTTGTGTTTGTCTTTTGAAGAGGGAGTGATCCGAGGATGATTGTTTATATCCACAATCATTGAGTGCTGATGAGAGCTTGGAGAACCATTGTCGCGGAGCCTGTTTAAGACCGTAGAGAGATTTTTTGAGCTTACACACTTGATTAGGTGCATATCCCTTATTCTCCTCCTTTCGACATGCTCGAATCTCTCCTGAGGATGAATATCCCGATGGGATTTCCATATAAACATCTTCATCAAGGTCTCCATGCAGGAATGCATTGGAGACATCCATTTGAGAGGTATACCAGTCTTTTAAGGCAGCCACAGCTAAGACTGTTCTCACTGTTGCCGTTTTAGCGACTGGAGCAAAAGTTTCTTCGTAGTCAACTCCATATCTTTGACGAAACCCCTGAATAACCAATCGAGCTTTATGCTTATCAATAGTCCCATCAGAGTTGTACTTGGTCTTATACACCCACTTGCAGCCTATGGCTCTCCTATTGGCAGACAATTCAGTGATTTTCCATGTATCATTGCTTTTCAGAGCTTGGAGTTCCACATTCATAGCATTCACCCACTTAGTATGTCGAACAGCTTCTGAGTAGTGTTTAGGATCACACTGATCAGTGATAGCCCTAACCAGATTAGCAAATTTTGTGGTTGAGTGAATCTCTGCCAGATTTGCAACTTGTTGAGCCATCACAGGATTGTCGACTTCAAAGTCCTGAGTCCATAGAGGTGCTCTCCTGACTCTGGTGGGTCTTGGTGTAGGTAATCTTGGTGGGGAAACAACTTCAATAGCACGTTGATGCTCTGTAGGTGGAGTATCGGCTGGTATCTCCTCCTCTGATGTATCTACCAGGCCAGTAGCACCTGGTATTGGTAGTGCAGAAGGTTGGGATGTTTCCTTTTGTGAGACCCAACTTTTGTAAGGAAATATATGCTCATGAAATACCACATCTCTAGAGACAAAGCATTGTTGGTTAGATAAATCATAGAGTTTGTAGCCTTTTTGATTGGCTGGGTATCCAATGAACACACATGGCAAACCTCTTGGTTCAAATTTGTCTTTGACCCTGCTTGGGTTGTAAGCTAAGGCTAAACACCCAAATACTTTGAGTCTAGAGTAATCAGGTTCTTTGTGAAAGAGTATTTAATAAGGTGTTTTGTTTTCAATCACACTCGAGGGAATTCTATTGATAATGTAGACTGCAGCAAGGACACAATCCCCCCAGAATTTCTTTGGCAGGCCTGACTGAAACATAAGAGCTCTACTAACTTCAAGGAGATGCCTGTGCTTCTTCTCCACAGTACCATTTTGTTGTGGAGTGTCTATACAGCTGGTTTGGTGGACTATCCCCTGATTTTGAATAAATCTCCCACATTCTCCTTCCACAATTTCCATGGCATTGTCTGTTCTGACCTTTTGTATTGCAGCATCAAACTGAGCATGAATGAAGCTATAGAACTGAGGAAAGAGCTGTCCAATCTCACTTTTGTGTCTCATGAGATAGATCCAAGTTGCTCTACTGTAATCATCAACAATTGTGAGGAAAAATCTGTGTCTAAGCCTTGTTTCTTTCTTATAAGGCCCCCAGACATCCATATGAACTAGCTCAAAGGGTTTAGTTGTACTGTGGCAGCTTATAGGGAATGGTTGTCGAGTTAGCTTAGCCATAGGACAAGTGATACACACCAGTCCTTGATCTAATTTAACAGCCTCTGAAATGCTAGGGATGTGCTTTAATTTGTCTTTAGAGCAGTGACCAAGTCTAAAATGCCATTGACCAAAAACATCATGTTTATCATTCAATAAAAGCTTATCAGTACATGTTGTGCCTGCTGTTACATAGTTTTCAGGCTCTACACTAACTGGATCATCACTTAACATGATGTGTCCTGACTTAAGATCATCGGTCTTAACAGGTTGACACTTATTCAAATTTGAAAGCACATCTACAACATTACCAACATGATTCACATCCCTATCTACTAGATAGTATACTCCCTTGTGCTCCTGCCCCACTCCTCTAGTTATCTTCTTCAATGAGTCCTGTATAACACAAAGATTCTTATAAAAGGACACACAGTAACCCTCTGAGGTGATAAGTTTATAGACAAATAGCAGGTTATGTTTGAAGGCAGGCACATATAACACTTTCCTTAAGGTCATCCCATTTTTGAGTTTACAGTTACCAACATGTGTGACATATGAAACTTGACCAGTGGGCAGTGTTATCTTTGGTTTGTAAACTAGTTCTTTCACATCAGTCAAACAGCTTAGATCAGATGTCATATGATCACTGGCTCCTGAATCCACAATCCAGCATTTATTTATATTTCTAAGGAAGACAGAATTGCAAATGACGTTACCTGCAAAGTGAGCTGCCATCTCACTCTCAACATTCTGGTTTGAGGATGTGTTTGAGCATGATACCTTATTCATCAACTGCATAAACTGGTCTTGAGACAAGAATACTCCCCCAGACTTTTCCGACTCATCATTAACCATGGCATTTAGCATATTTTCCCTTGTTCCAGTTTTGCTTGCCCTTGAATTTATTATTATGCCACTTGTTTCCTTGGTTTTGATTGAGATCTTTACCTTTTCCATGGTTCTTTCTATCCTCAGGAAATCCTATCACCCACCAGCATTCTTCATACTTATGCCCTGGTTTCTTGCATTTAGGACACACCCTGGGCTTTTCATATTGTTGTTGCTGACCATAGAATGCAGTGTTCTCACTGCCTATTTCCATTTTGGTAATAGAACTCATCACTTGCTGTTGGATTTCTTCTTGTTGAAGTGTTGATACCACCTCATCCACAGTAGGAAGGTTTTTCATCATGAGAAAGTTGCTTCTCATTGTTGCATAATGAGGATCCAACCCATTTAGGAATTGAAACAACTTTCTCTCAGCTATTTCTTTGTGCATGGCATCAGCAAATGCAATGGTTTCTTCTGTTACCTCAGTGATGGGTGGCCAATCTCTCATGTTTTCCAGAGTCTGCCGGAGTGTCATCAGTTGGCTGTAGTATTCCGCGATGCTCTTACTTCCTTGAGTGAGCTGTCGGATCTCTTGCTCAATCTGATACTTCCTGGCACCATTACTTACCTCATATGTTCTTCCTAGATAATCCCATATCTCCTTTGCTGAGGTTACAAACCTCACAGCAGCCTTGACTTCAGATTTCAGGTTGTTCAACAACCAGCTGACAACTAGATTGTTGCACATATCCCACATATCTGCTTTCTCAGGATCTGTTTTTGATTTCTTGACTCTTCCAGTGACAAAGTCGAGCTTCCTTCTGGTGGCCAAACTCAGTTCCATCTCCCTTTTCCACTCATAGTAGTGACTCATGTTTTCCAATTTGGGTTCTATGGAAAGGGGAGTGCTGATTTCTGAGGGATGGGTGTAAAGTGGATCTCTCATGTCCACCCTTTGGTTTTGGTTCATGTTTTGATCTGATTATGATCCTCCTGTCATGTATTGTTATGACAGTACTATTTTCTGGTTTGGTTTTTTTTTTTTTTTGAATGCTTGAGAAGAGAACAAGTTTTGTTTCTAATTCTGTGCGAAGAATTGAACTACTCCTCATGTCTTCAGGCTCTGATACCATGAAGACTTCAAGTGAGTTGAACCATGAAGACAAGAAGGCATTCAAATCCAGAAATTGAAGAGAAGATATTAGACAGAATAGTTAGGCTTGAATTTCTCTTTTTGTGTGAGTGTTGTTATTTTTGATGATGATAATGTATGGATTACATTGCCTTATATATTACAAAGCTAAGTATAGTACAGCTAATCTGATTGTGACATTGATGTTGATGTTTCCTTAAACTAGCATACACCTTAATTCTAGGAATGTTCTTCTGTTGGTCAGCCTACACCATTTTGGCAACTCCTTGACTTGTGAGTTTCATGTCCAACCAAGTTCACATGTTTGCTCTTGGTTTGTGCACTCTGATGTTGACTGTGCTTCATGTTGCTCCTCTGCAACCTGAGATGTTGTATCCCACTTTCCATCTCTTCTGTTTTACAACACCCGACAACATCTCTGCTACTCTTTCAATCATCCCATGAAGATCATTTCTGGGCAACAACGACAATCTTCATCACTTCCTCAGCAGCAATCTCACGCCTCCGATCCTCCCAACGCCGGCGGGGGCGGTTTTCAGATATTGTTGTTCATGCTATGGCCATATTCAGTTTCATTGTGTGATCATATTTAGCTTCAAGGGTTTAATAATGGGGCGTTTTCTGATATTATTGTTCATGCTATGGCCTCCACTTATCGCCTTCATCGCTTGATTCTCTCTCGCAACTCTTACTTCAGGTTGAATCTTCCCTCGAGAACACGATCCTGAGCATCGGGCGGTGATTGGTGGCGCCTGTGGTGGTGGTGGTGGAGATGGGTGAGGGTGGGGGAGGGGCAGAGCAAGGGTGGCTCGTGGGTGGGGGAATGGGGAGGAGAGGGAATATGGGTTTGGTTTTTTTTTTTTTTTTAATTGATTTGTAATTAAGAGTCAATTTGTTTTAAAATAGTCAAACTCACTGAGGGTCTAACGGTGTTATACGCCGTTAGTGAAAAAACTCAAAAAACGTGATTTTGCAAACCTTAGGGACACGCTGGATAGCTCGGAAACCAGAGGGGTATACCTGAAAATTTCAGGAACCTCAATGGTATATTGCAAAATTTCACTTATTTTAATTGGAAATATTTTTATAATTAAGTTACTTTTGAGATTTCTTAGAAAAATTACATTTAAGATTAAAAGGTGGTCTCTTATAACATTCACATTATGATAATTGTCTTTCATTTTGTGACTAAAATTGTAAGAAATGTTTTTTTAGGCATCCACAATAATAACAAAAACTCACGGCAAATAATGTCCATTGTATTGTGTTATAAATTAACTCTTTTTAAATTGGTTGTAATCATGATACCGTGTTATAATACTTGAAGTGATCCTTTTAATTTACTATTATATCACATTAATATTATGATTTTGAAGGATTTCATCATGTAAATGTAACACCCCGGCTCATCGCCTGAACCGGAAGTAGTCACCTATGGCAGCTTGTCAGGCGGTGTGCTGACCCCATAAACCAACACTGGTCCTTCCGGCGCATTTCGACCTCACTCATGCGCACCCTGGGAAACTTCCCAGGAGGTCACCCATCCTGAAATTGCTCCCAGTCAAGACTCATATGAGCCTTAATCTCTTAGGGATCTCCTCTGAAATCCGGGGTATTACATTCACCCCCTCTTAAGAAAGCAACGTCCTCGTTGCGACTGGCAGCCAACCATAGTCTAGCTCCTCTGATACCATTTGTAACACCCCGGCTCATCGCCTGAGCCGGAAGTAGTCACCTATGGCAGCTTGCCAGGCTGTGTGCTGACCCCATAAACCAACACCGGTCCTTCCGGCGCATTTTGACCTCACTCATGCGCACCTTGGGAAACTTTCCAGGAGGTCACCCATCCTGAAAATGCTCCCAGTCAAGCACGCTTAACTGTGGAGTTCTTATCACATGGGCTTCCTAAAAGGAAAGTCGACTTTGTTGGTATGAGTAGCACAATCAATCCCTTTAAGCAACTCATATGAGCCTTAATCTCTTAGGGATCTCCTCTGAAATCCGGGGTATTACAGTAAATCAGCTAAAAATGATAAATTAACCCCTTTACAAATCTTAGTTTGAGTGTATAACTAAAACGATTACGAAAAGTAGAACGATAGTTATCTAATACTATATATTAAAACTTGAAACCAAGTATTTCCTAGAAGGACACTTGACATTCATTAATTGGATAACACTAAGTAATTACATAATAGGGAAATTATTAGCTAATTTATGTAAAATAATATAATTTATGGTGATTACGGTGGTAAGTTAATTTATGGAAAATAATAGTGTTGCTAATAATATTATAACCAAAATAAACGGACAATTTTAAAATGAGTATGACAATATACATATACAGCCCGAGCGCAGGCCGGGCATGCAAACTAGTTAATGATATAAACACGTTCACAACCTAAACAAAAAGGATGGTCTCTCAATAAATTATTAAAAGACGGTCTCTAATAAGACCTACTGAAAAAATGTTACCAACTTCTACGATTCGTTCGATTGGGACTTGTGAGTGCTGCTCCATTAGCCCCCATAATTACTCTTTTCCATTAACTAAAGAGAACCAGTACACTTAAATCGTGAATGCATGATTTCTTCCATTAATTAAAAGATGTGACTACATGTTTTTTTATGCCAAGGCAAAACCTCTGCACTTCGCTATCATCAAAACATAATTTGAAGGGAAAAAAACCTTCGCACTTTACTATCATCATTCATCAAGCATATCCATAACTCCGCAAGTAGTTTTACTTCAATTAAACATCATTCATATGTTATAAACCTTGACACGACACTTAAAAACTGACATCCGCTGAGATATTTTACGTGCCTATGGGTTGTGTCGGGAGCGAATCCCCATATCCTCACCTCTCAGCATTAGTTGCCCCAACAAACCGTGTCCAATTCAATATTATGATTTTCCTAATTCAAAAACTCCAAGACATCTCATATGACTTCATTAAAAAAAATGATTATTTCCCAAACAAATAATTAACAACTGAACAAAATCAAAGGTTTTTATTGGATTAAGATCCGCTGAAGTTGAAAAATAACTCTACGTGGTAGAGTTTACTTAAGATGGAAAATTTACTCCACTATGTCAATTTCTTCCTTGTTTGCATTTCATATGTTCTTTTCCCTTCATTGTAAAACCTATCAACTTTAGGGAAAAATAATTCAGGCAATATGAATCCGTTTTATTTAAGTGTAAAAATCAAAATCAAACCCCAAATAATTACTGCTAGTCCTTCTATATATTATTAAAGGAGGCATTTTTTAAGCTTCCACAACGACCGATTGTTTTTAGAGTGTTTTAAGAGAGTTTAAGCAATTAAATATTATTAATTGAAATAATATTAATTAAATATAGGTATTTTTGTGGTAACCAAAGAGTAAATAAATAAATAGTGACAACTTTGGTTTTAGCATAATCTACTTTTTATTGTTAAATTAAATTAATATAATTCACTGATGAACTTCTTCTAATTATATGATTAACTTCTTCTAATTATATGGCCCTATTACAATCCTACTTAAATTAAATTTGTAACTCTTATAGTCCTATCTAAATTAAATTTGTATCACGGTTTTACCAATCATAGGACCCATTGATCAGTTTTACCAACCTTAGGACCCATCGATGTTAAGTATTTAAGCAATTTTGTAAAACACATAATAATCAAATCATAGAACATAATAATTATATCGCTACATATCGTAGAATCATCATGGCACCACGGTAACAAGAGATAGTCATTAATCTACTTTTCATTGTTAATGAAATAGTTTGAATAGTAAGTAATATGACTTTGAATTTTAGAAAGACACCATAAATATCCATATTGCATGGTACAATATTGAAAATATCAAAACTTAACAAAGTGGATTCTTCATAGATGAGTACACTAGAATTTTTCATGCACAATATAGTCTATCTATATTGTTGATTTTCATCCAACATAAAGATATGAGTATAATTCAGATTTATCACATCTACCACAACAACAAGAACAATAAAGTCTTATTCCCAAAATAATTTGGGATCGCCTAACAATATATATCATTATTAAGAGACCTATACAATGCACGGACATTCATCCTAGTATTAAACAAAACAAGAAAATAAACCTCCCAAGTGAGAGTAGTAATTAAGAAGACACGCTACCCCACAAAAGTAAATACTCCTTCAATTTTTGCCGCCCATCGACGTACGCTTAGTGCAAATGAGCCGTTTGACTAAGTACCATATAAATCCCATAATTAGCCCAACTTTGGACTAATTCTTCCTTATTTCCCCATTTTTTCTTGATTTCTTAACAAATTTTCCTAATCTTAATTTTCCCATATAAATACCCCTCTTCTCCTCTTCCCCATCTCCAATATCAAACTTCCTCCTACCTCCCCGCCATTTCTCTCTCTCTCTCTCTCTCACACTCTTTCGCTCTCGGTAAAATCGTTGCCGTGGGCCTTAACCATCGGTTTAGACTTTGAAATTGAAATTTATTTCCGATAATAATTATTTCACATTTCATTAGAAAACATTACTTAGGTTTCAAATATTAGGTTTTTGGAATAAAAAATGGGGGAAGAAATCGAGACGAAACAGAGCTCGAACTCGTCGGAAAATCTAGCCGCCGAAAAACAACCGCCGGCGACGGGGAAAGAATCGCCGGTAAAGGTGGAATATCCACACGAGAGTTTGCCGAAGCCGGAAGCGCCGCCAGGGATAAACGGCGAAGTTAAAAAGTATCCAGCGTCCCCGACGGCGGAGAACGGGTTTCCGGCGATCGGAAAGTATCTGAAGACGGTGTTGTCGAGGAGGTTGTCGTTAGAAGAAGACGGCGGCGGCGTGACGGAGTTTCATGTTTCGGGGGTTAGAGTGGTGGTGCGGAGGAAAGGGGAGGAGGAGACGGTGGAGAGAGAAAATGACGGTGAAGAGAGAAAAACGGCGAGTTTTGCGGAGCTAAGGTTGCTCAAAGGACGTGTCACTTTCTTCTCGAGATCCAATTGCAGGCAAGTTCTGCCTTTTTTTTTACCCTTTCGCTAATCTTATTGCTCACTTCTAAACAATTTTTTTTTACTGTGCGTTTGTTCGAGTTAATTGTTGATGTACACGTGGTGATTTACTCAACTTATCGTTTTTACCGGAAGTTAGTTAACCAGCAACATTTTTAACTTGTGGCAAATTGGTATGGTTTTCGCATTGGTGACTATTTTTCCGCTTTCTATATTGTTTATGGTTTGATGTGAATAATTTTCACAAATGTAAATCATTTAAATTACCGGAATTTAATTTACCGTATATTTTTGGATATGATATCTCACACGAATATACAAGATACCAAGTGATTAATTTCTCGAGTAAAATACCAAAATGAAAGTGATTTTGAGGATTTATTACTAAACATTTATACTTTTATTATGGGGTTGTTTAGGGATAGTGGGGCAGTGAGGAAGATCCTAAGAGAAAAGGGACTAAAATTCTCGGAGATCAACATTGACGTGTACACGGCCAGGGAAAAGGAGTTAATAGACCGGACTGGCAGCTCAACCGTGCCACAAGTGTTCTTCAATGAGAAGCTACTTGGTGGTTTAGTAGCAATAAACTCATTGAGGAATAGCGGTTTGTTAGACCGGACCGCGAAAGAGTTACTAGGATGCAAGTGTCCAGATGACGCCCCTAGCCCACCGGTTTACGGGTTTGATGAACCGGAGGAGGAACGGATGGACGAGATGGCCGGGATTGTCAAGATCCTACGGTTGAGATTACCTATACAAGACCGGTTGATCCGGATGAGGATTATTAAGAATTGTTTTACTGGTAAAGACTTGGTGGACGTCCTCCTACACCACTTGGGTTGTCCCCGTAACAAGGTACGCAATTTGTATAGTGACTTGAATTATTCGCACTATAAATTGTTCATGTTATTTGTATATGGAGTGTACTTTACGGGTATTTAGCTAAGTTTGATGTTTCGATAAGCATAATAAATTTACGTTCAGTAAGGTTTAATAACCGTGACTGTACTCTTCATTTCCAAGGTTAGGGATCGGACTAATCTCCGAAAAAACAAGAAAAAAAAAAATTAGACACGTAGAAGTATGACATATGAGAAGAAGTCTAAATTGGGGTAGGATGACCCATTCAGGATTTACACAAGCACTTATCTAAATTAAAATGTTGACTTGTGAATTAAGTTGATATAACTTATACCTTTGTTACTTGTCAGCATGCTCCACCAAGAATTAAGTTAAGAAACCACTTGTTTACGTGCGAATCAGACCTTTAGACTGAGGTTGAAGTTTTTCCACTAAGAATACAAGAATTCTTGTATTTAATGGGGATATTAGTTGACTTTATCCATTGTTTTAGATATGTGCTCCACTAATTGAGGGTTGATTAGCGCCTAGATTTTGCCCTGTATTATATAATCTTGACAGACTAATTCTGCATCTTAATTATTGTTTTCTGCGTTTTTTAGGAGTCGTAGACTTGTAGGCTTTGTAACAGTTGAAGACTTGAGAATTGACATGTCTTCTTCATAATTCTGATAGATGACTTCAGAAATCCTGACTGACTAAACAGCTCTTTCAATTTGACGCTAACTATGATGACCAGTGATCGACAAGTGTGTACAGGTGCAAACATCTATTAGTAATTAGTAACGGGGGTCTCTGATGCAATGCCGTTTCAGTAAGAGGTTACTTGCATCTGATTGAAATCAGGGAAATTTATGTCTAACCAGTGATGCAAAACACTAGGTTGATGTAGTAATTCGTGCAGGAAATGGTCCGTCACCAGGAGTTATTTACTGAGGCTATTTTACAGGATGATAGAAGGTTTAAGTTTATGATATTAGTACCATGGTTAGCTAATGATAATACTAGGTGACGTTAAATCGTATCAGAAATGCATTTTCTTGGCAGCGCAGCATGACAATGCATGAAGACTGCTGAGACCTCTTACAGTGCATGTGATAGACAGACTGATTTTTGTCTGAAATGGTAAAAATATTAGAAGAGCGTCTGAAATGGTAAAAACATTAGAAGAGCGTCTGATGTGTAGACATTTGAGATTCAATTTAAGTACGGTGGATCTATGAATACGTTAACAAATGACAATTTAAGATGCTCATTTACGGATCACTGGAAGGGTTCGTTTTTTTTTTTGTTGGCCAATAGTTTCTGTTGGGACGTCCACGTTTTACTCCTTAATCTATGTTTACAGCTTGCCTGGTAACATTATGGATGACCTCTAAATCTCTGTTCTTACTTACTGTTTTTGCCCTTTTGCAGGCAACTGAGATAGGAAAAGAAATTGTGAGGAAGCATTTCATCCACCATGCTTTCGGGTAAGATAAGCGACCTGCGTAAAGCAAAGATTATTTTTCTAACATCTTGTCCATATTTTATTTCACTAAAATTTTGTATGCGTTATATTTTCCCAGGGGAACTCATTTTGAGGATGGAGATCAACTCTATCGGCTCCTTGAGCATGAAACCTTCATTCCTAAATGCTTCAATTTTCGAGGATCCATAGATGATAGGGAGCCTGAAACTGCTGCTGGGATAGGGGAAAAACTAATGAAGATCATGTCTGCAATACTTGAGTCTTACGCTTCTGAAGATAGGCAACATGTTGATTATATGGCCATCAGCAACAGTGAAGAATTCAGAAGGTGCCGCTAATTTCTCTCTTCTTCCCTAGTCCTCCTTTATTCTGCCAATTTCTTTCTTTTTTATAGCATAACTGTTGCCTTTTCCTGCTTCGGGAGCAGGCTGTTAATAAAATTGAAATCTTTACTCGAAAGAAAAAAAGAAAGAAAGAATTGAAGTGCAAACTTTTGTCATTGATATACTCGACTGAATACTATTATGCAAATGTCCATTATGCTTGCAATTACGGGTAGCTGCAAACTGCGGTACCCTAATGCCATATTACGCTATTGTTGTGATCTAAATATCTAATGAAATGCTTAATCTCTGTGTTTGCTCTTGTTTGGCAGATATCTGAACCTGGTTGAGCGTCTTCAGAGAGTGGACCTCTTTGGTCTGTCACCAGATGAGAAGCTAGCTTTCTTTCTAAATCTATACAATGCAATGGTTATACATGCTGTAATAAGTAGAGGATATCCAGAGGGGATGATAGAACGAAAATCCTTCGTGTCCGAGTTTCAGTACTTAGTAGGAGGCAATTCATACTCTCTCAGTGCAATTAGGAATGGCATACTCAGAAACAATAGGAGGGCTCCTTATGCTCTGGTTAAACCATTTACTGGCGCAGATAGCCGCGTGCAGGTAAAAGCTTACACCTTGTACCTTTTTCTGTTTGCACAATCAGCCATCTTTCAACCTTACTATGATTCTCATTTGTGTAACTTGTGAAGACTCAAGATCTTCCTCTTTTACTTTTTTACCAAACTGTCAAACTCATGGCATGTTTCCTTTTCCTTACTGTACGTGATCAGGTGGCTTTACCCACAGTAAATCCGTTAATTCATTTCGTGCTCTGTGATGGTACGAAGTCAAGCCCTTCTGCGAGGTTCTTGACCCCTCAAAACGTGCAAGCTGAGCTAAGAAACGCTACCAGAGAGTTCTTCAGGAGCAATGCAGTGGAAGTCGACCTGTCGAAAAGAATTGTCTATCTCACCTCCATCCTAAAATGGTAATTCAAGATAAAACTTTCATTTGTCAACCTCTAAATAGTGTTGCATTTAGATAAAATGAAACATTTGCACTTGAAGAAACCATCGAACAGCAAGTCATGCTCATTTTCTTTATCTTCACAAATATGGAGAGGGAGAGATATGAAGTCTTAGAAATGCACACAAAAATTAAACTTCATAATCACATCATACTAAAGTGTTGTCTTTGCAACAATATGTTTCTGCAGGTACAGTGCCGATTTCGGAAATGATAGAGAAATTCTGAAGTGGATCATGAATTACTTAGATGCAGATAAAACTGGTTTACTGACTCATCTTTTGAGTGATGGGGGTGCAGTTAGTATTCAGCACCAAAATTATGATTGGTCCATAAATTCATAGGTAATTTTATGTTATGATATTCTTATAGTCATCAAATGACAGAGGATAAACATATTATATGGAGTGTATAGATCAACTGTAGAGCAATAAATAGATTTAAAAGAAGAGTCGTTTTGTATACATAGAAAGATAGAATCATCGGCATTTTCATGCTAGTATGACTTGTGATTGTCAAGAATATGAATTTCTGCAATAGAGGAAGCTGCTATTGTATATGTTTTGGAGAATCATGTAGGATTCGGAGCAATCCAATTGCACAGGGCCTTAGACTTGATCGGGATTATCTGCATACATTTTTCAGCTTTAATCAAAGCAACACATGTAGGAATTGGTAACGAGTAACGACTAACGAGGCGAGCTAAGTGAAGCTAAAACAAGTAATCTCACCAAATCAAAATCATTCCAACGCCAAGCAATTTAATTGAAATACTTCCTTCCCGGACACCCCGGAGACAACCCTTGTAATCAACAACTTTCCGCCAGGAATTATAGCCCTGGCCGATCTTGACATGAATGAATGAGAAGGCACGTATTTTGACTTCAAAAAATAAAAAAACTTCCCGGTAAGGGAAGAAGAGATGCTCTTGCTAACAACGCAAACGGGGGAGTTTATTTCGAGCACTTATGGTCTGTTTGGATAACATTTTAGGAGGGAAAGGGAGGGGAGGGGGAGAGAGGGGAGGGGAAGGAAAGGAAAGGGACGGGAGGAGGATGTGTGTGAAAGGGATCAATCGTCACCAAGTTTGGTTTCCTATAAACCCAAATCCCACCACTATATGGCCGGGATTCCAAAATAGCTAACACCAAAGGCTCTATAACACCAAAGGCAATATAAGAGCCTTTGGTGTTAGCTATTTTGGAATCCCGGCCATATAGTGGTGGGATTTGGGTTTATAGGAAACCAAACTTGGTGACGATTGACCCCTTTCACACACATCCACAGCACATTACCATGGAAATCACGAGAGTTAAGAGTCCTTGGAGATCAGACATCTCTTGATATGTTTTACTACAATTTACTAGCTCGCTAGGATTTGTGGCGTGAATTATTGGATGACTTTGCGAGAAGCAACAAGAAACCTTTAGTTTTAGTAAGTGTGATACGAGTTCAGTTCATATACCCTATGGTACAGATTGCATCAATTCCGCGTACAACAACACATCATTTTAACAACGAATAATCCAACTACATAGAAGTTGCACATATATATCATATAGTCTGTACTAAAGTCTAAATACAAGTTCACAAACCTGAACATGGTAAACATCATATAGAAAAAGGCCGTATCATCTGGAGTCTCAACACATTATTTGTAATAGCTACGTAACAAGCCATCCCCTTCAAAATCGGAATCAACAAGCTCCTTTCATTCCCTAGACATGAAGTCGTTCGATATCGACAACTTCGTTCTTCAAAGGAAGATAATTATCCCCATGAATTAATTCCTCAAGTTGATCAGCCAAGGAAGACTTGCTGATATTCTCATGGTGGTATGACTTGCATGCAAAGTAGAACACACTTTGGACAACAAGGCCATAAAGCATTATTAAAGTGTTCAACACCATGCTTGGTATTACGTACAAAAATTTTGGCCAAATCCACCACTTCCCATTAGTTGTTGGGTCATTATAAGAATGGGCCAAGAACAAAGAGATACCCCAAAATATATAGCAAGTGAAGTTCCAAAATTACCCTTGATCAGTTGCCCACTCTTTAATATGGCTTGAAACCCACATACTTTTTCCAATACCGAAATACTATTAGCTAATTGGCAATAGAAAATCATATAAGCTGTCCCTAGAAATACAAATATAAACATGACTAGTTTAAAGCCCGTCCGTTGCACATTTACATTAAAAATATTATATAATATATACGCATCATTCATCACTGAAATCATTATGGTATATCTAAACAAAGTTTAATTTAAGGTCATAACTATATTGTAAATTTTATATTCTCATTTTCAATATGATAGTCAAAGTTGTATCCCTCCGTCCATATATAGAATCCATTTGTATTTCGAATATTATATTTTTTAGGATTACGCATAAACTTTTCAAAATCTAGGAGAATTCCATTTGCGTTGCGGGATTTTTCCCCATTTACAGACGCATTCAATACAAAAAAGATAGTTGAATTTCTAAAAAGATTATATTAAGGTAGCTGACCTAATAATTTTGGCTGATAGTAATAGTTTTAGTGCAAAGAGGTCTACTCATACAAATTTATTTCTTCTATTAAGGCATAATTCACTTAATTAGATTCAATTATTTTCTAATTAAATTAGATCATTTGAAATATGATATATACAAATCAGATCAAATAACTCCCATATAGCTTCATACCAGATCATAGATCATCTAAAAAACCAAGACATAATCAGTTTTCATGCAAATAACCTCAAGCTAAGGTTCTTAAATTAATTACAATTTTTTAATTAATTTTGATATAAAATGTAATAGAAAATGCAAATGATGACAATCAGAGAAAATTCTCAAAAGTAACAATATGCAAAAAAAAAAAAAAAAAAAAAAAAAAAAAAAAAACAACTATGACAATGATGATGTCAATATATTTTACATATATTCCATTCTTTATTTAAAAATATGTTTCAATATCATTTTTTGAGGTGAGGTATTAAAATGAAAATATAAAGCCAAAAATTGCAAAACTATAATATTATCTAAGTAGATACCAACCAAATGAGTATAACCTTTAAGTATATAAATCTGATAGTATTTTTTTTTTTTTTTTTCAAAATCAACGACCAATACCTTATCTCGCAAAACAAAATCGTCATACATTTAGGAAATGAGGAAATATTTGTTTTTATGGTTACAATAAACTCGAATTCGGAAATTGATCTTTCCATAACGCATAAGAAAATTCTTTTGTATTATAGTAGGGTGACTTGTTGTTATTAGTATTAGTATCTCAAATTTAAAGGTCAACACTTGGTGCTGATATGTACCAAAATGTAGAAAATGTCATATTAGACTTTTGACTTAACGAATATTATCTGACCATAACATATAAAATAAAGTGGCTGTTTGGTTGCACACGGGAATTCAGAATGCCCATGAAGTTCACTTCCGAGGTTGTAGAAATTCACATGAATTTCTCAAAACTATTTGGTTGCATATAGGAATTGAATTTCCACGGGAATTGCCAATTACCAAAGGGGGTTAGGTAAGCCAATTCCTTCATTTTGTACGAATTGGAAATTTCCATGATTTCTCAATTCCCACGATTTAAAGCAACCAAACAACTCCAAAAATTTGAATTCCCATGATTTTGAGTGACAACCAAACGATAATTTCATGATTATGAAAATGCCATATCTTCATGGCCTGGTTACCACAAGCTTATTTTCATTATTACCATAAGCTTATATATGGTATACTACTTTTCCATAACTAATACTCCGTATATGAATTTTGTACATGATTACCATAAACTCACATATGGCTACAAACATTACTGCTAAAAAATTACAAAGCTATAATAATATTATCAAAGCAGAAACCTCACTAAATGAGTATAACTTTAAGTGTGCAAATCTGATATTTTTTTGCGAAATCAACAGTCAATGCCCTAGCTCGCAAAATGAAACTGTCTTACATTTTTGAAAGGAGAAGGGGAACCTATCTTCTAGGTAGCACCGAAACGGACACGGAAACGGACACGGAAACGGACACGGACGAAACGGACACGGGAAACGACAGTCCGAAAATTGTAGGACACGGACACGCATAATTTAAATTATATAAAATACATATTTTATGTTTGAAAAAGTATATAACTAATTGAAATATTACTTTAATATTATATTAATACTGAATATATTATAAAACTTAGATTAAGAATTATATATATTATGATATTCAAAGAAACATCGATAGCATAATTCATTTTTTATGATAAATATTCTTCAACTCACGCCTTTATTATCAATCTTCTATTAATTTTAGATTCTTGAAGTGTATAAAAGTGTCCTAGAGTTTCCCAATAAGCAAAAATATCAATATAATAATGGACACTGATTCAAGAGTTTCGGACAACTATTGTCAGGTGTCGTGTCGGTGTCGGTGTCCGACACGGACACGCTAGATCATGGAAGTGTCCGTGCTACCTAGCCTATCTTTTTATGATTACAATAAATTTAAATTTGGAATATAATGTAATCTATCCATTACCCATAATAAAAATCTTTGTATTATCTTACCATTTCATGACTACAATATACTTGCTTGGAAATATTATCTTCCATAACTTATAAATGAATTTTTTATAAACCAATCGAATTTTTCTTCATCAGAAAATGAAATACAATTTCAATGTCTTTAGACGTATTAAAAGCTTATGGCTATATGCAGATCAGATTCATTCAAAAATATAAAAACTATATTTATTCGTAGTTTGTGGTCTATCTTTTATATATATTCTAAAACATAGATTACAAAAAAAAAAAAAAAAAAGAATAGACTTATTGAATAGCACATATGTTAAAGCGAGTAAACAATTACATTTACTCGTAGTTATTACTATTGGAGAGTTCACATGAATAAGTTGAAAATTCTTTTGTATTATCTTACCATTTCGTGATTAATTGTCATATACTCCTTTGATCTTTTTATAATTTTCTGTTTTATTTGTTGCTTTTGACTATCCATGTTGGGCGCCACTTCTACGCTAAATGAACTTATAAACGGACTTTTTATTCACCAAAAACTGTATTAAAATTTCATTAACTGTAGATGGATTTAAAAAAAAAACATTTGGTTCTTATATTTTACCAAGATGTAGAAAATGTCGTATACTATTCTCATATATTAAAATGTTGATTTATTATCTTACCATAACTTAAACATGAAACTTTTATATTGATGGATTTTTTCAAAATTACCATAAACCTACATATGGTATACTACATTTCCACAAGTAAAATATATGAATTTTTTACATGATTACCGTAAACTCGCATATGGTATAACAACAATTCCATAACATAAATTAATTTCTTATTCACCAGAAGCTCTAAGAAAATTCGAAAGGCTCTAGACCTCTTCAATGCCCACGAAAAAAGTTTCGTTTATAAATATTAAGACTAGACTAGTTTAAAGCCCGTGCGTTGCACGGTTACATTAAAAATATTATATAGTATATACGCACCATTCATTACCGAAATCATTATAATATAGCTAAACAAAGTTTAATTTGAGGTCATAACTATATTGTAGATTTTATATTTATACTTCGAACTTTATATATTTTAGGACTATGCATAGATCTTTTGAAACTCTAGGATAATTCCATTTGCGTTGTGGGATTTTGCCCCATTTTCCGACTCATTCGATACAAAAAAAAAAAAAAAAATTGTTTTTTTTTTGTTTTTTGCGAGATAAGCGAAACCAACAGCCAATGCCTTATCTCGCAAAATAAAATTTTCATAAATTTTGGAAAGGACACAAAGGAGAGAATATATATTTTTATGGTTACAAAAAATTTAAATTTGGAATTTAATCTTTCATTAACCCATAAGATAATTCTTTTGTATTACCATTTCATAATTACCATATACTTGCATATATACATGAAATTACTATCTTCCCTTACTTATAAATGTATTTTTCTATTCACAAATGGATTTTTATCCACCAAAAACCGTAATAAGATTTCATTAACTATAGGCGCATAAATAGCTCATAGTTAGATGCAAATAAGATCATAATCATTCAGAAATATGAAAACTGTCTTTATTCGGTTGTGGTCAATTGTTTATACATGGAAAAAAAAACATAAATTAGAAAGAAAAGAAAAAAAACAGACTTATAGAATAACACATAGTTTAAAGGAACATAATTTACTTATACTCCTACTTATTAGTATTGGGTATTTACTAATTAAGTTGAATTACTATCTACCTATAGTAGATGATGAGTGACTTATTGTTATTAGTACTACTATCTCTAATTCGAAGTTTACCATTAAAAAAACAAACATTTGGTTCTTATATTTACCAAAATGTATATAATGTGGTCAGATTTTGTTCTCACGTATTAAAATGTAAGTTTGACATATAAAATAGTATCTTAATATAACTCATAAATGAATTTTTTTTTTATTGATTCATCTTTCCAAATTACCCATAAACTTATATATGGTAACTACATATTCATAAATAATAAGTGAATTCTTTATACGATTAACATAAACTTACATATGCTAAATACATTTTCATAACACTAAATTAATTCTTTATTCACCCAAAACTCTAAGAAAATTTGTAGGGTTTTTAACCTATTCAATAGGGTTGATTTATAATTGTAAGTATTGAGAAATTTATTTTAATAAGTTAAACGACCCATTTACAATACGGTGACTTATCATTATTAATATTAGTATCTCAAATTTAAAGGTAATCATTTGGTGCTTATATGTACCAAAATGTAGAAAATGTCATATTAGACTTTTGACTTTCGGACTATTATCTTACCATAACATATAAAATAATTTCATGATTATGAAAATGTCATATCTTCATGGCTTGGTTACCATAAGCTTATTTTCATTATTACCATAAGATTATGTATGGTATACTACATTTCCATAACTGATATATGAATTTTGTACATGAATACCATAAATTCACATATGGTATTATTGGTATATAATAACACTTCCATAACATAAATTAATTCCTTATTCACCAAAAGCTCTAAGAAAATTCGAAAGGCTCTAGACCTCTTCAATGCCCACAAAAAAAGCTTCGTTTATAAATATACTAGATGTAAGCCCGTGCGTTGCACGGGTCTCTTAATGACGATATACAATTATGGTGAAAAGTTGAACCGATAAATATTTGACCATTATCTTATAGGAACTATAACTTGTATTTTATTTAACCTATGTAGGTAATTATTTTCATTTTATGATCCTCATTTTACCAAAAAAAAAAAAACTTACACTCTCAAACCAGTACATTTTAATGTCACTACAATTCAAATTTTATTAAAAAACACTACCTTAAATATTGTTGCATTACTTAACCTCTTTAAATAAAAGATATCATTACTTATTTATCGGAAATATTCACATGATATCCTTGTGTTTCTATCTTTCCCTAGAGTTCCACATTTCCAGTTCATGTATAATATGTACCATAATTTTTGCCCTTTCGGATACATAATTGAAAAGGCAAAAAAACGAATACTATAATCCAAAATAAAATATTTGTCTTTTATTGTACAACTTTAAATTGGCACCCTCCAATAATAAATTGGAACCAAATTAAAGTTCTATTCAAGAACACTATCTTAAATTAATAATTAGAAACATTCACACGATACTCTTGTGGTTTTAATTTTCTTAGGAGTTCTACGTTTTCGTTTCGAAATATTTGAGGTTTCATTTTGTGAACCATGATACTAAGTTTATAATTAACTCTTAGTGCTAAGAGTTCTTATAAGAACATTATGATCACAAAAATCAAACATTGTGGATATCATGTACACAAACATGTGAATGCAAATACCTTTTAAAATGGGTCAAAAAGATAGTAAATTTCATTCTCGTGAATAAAAAAGGCTATTTTTTTAATAGATTTTTCTTACAATATACTCCTAACAAAACACCATCTTTGACCTTGTTTTTATCACTAATATTGTCGTATTATTTTGGTTTCAATTATTCGAACATTGACTACCCTAACCTTTCTTTTATGTTTTTATCGTCCCTTCCCCTCTCCACATTTTCCTAAAATAATATATTACAAATAGATAAATGTTATTCTAAATTGACATTTTATAATACGAATACCATATGAGTATTTAGTTATGAAACCTGAGTTATAAGAAGACTTAAGACATAGGAAATAGAAAATTAATATACGTACAAACATAGAATCTTTCAATCGTTGTGGGGACTAAAAAAAAACAGATTGAAATTAAGAAAATTAGGAACATATAATATTAGGAAAATGCATCTTTTTTCACCTATTTATCCACTTCTCTAATAAATATCCTAATGTATGATTTTTTTAGTAGAAGAATTATATATTCCACTTCGTCATGTTTTAATAATTTGGGACTATTTTTTAGTACTCTTTTTTTTTTTTTTTTTTGCCATTAGGGATTGTCCCACATCGTCCAAGAAGTAAGGTTATTGTATTTTGGCACAATATAGGTTAGGTTATTTTAATTTTTTTCCCACATCATCATACAACGCATGTAAAAGTGTTATCAGTATGATTATTATAATGGTATTACATGCCTAATTGACCGATTAGCCAATCACCATTCAGAATAGTGGCGTATTATGCTGAATTAAGGTTAGCATTCAGTAGAATAGAGAGGTGAATGAAATATTGAAGTTTGGAACATGTAGATTAAGAGGGGGGCGACAATAGTGGCCTTTTCATTGTAGTGAACTTAATAGGAGACAACTTATATATCTCGTTAATTCTAAGCTAGCTAGTATTTAGTTAGGTTCGTTTAAAAAATAAACCTAGTTTAATTAAATATGTGATTATGAGATGTTGTATATAATTTTTTAATCATTGCACAGGGTCTCTTAATAATGATGTCTAATCATGATGATAAAATTGAACAGATGAATATCTAAACTTTTATATTACTTGCATTTTATTTAACCCGTGTAGACGATTATTTTCAATAGAAACTTCATTTTACAAAATTGAGAACTTAATTATACTCTCTTACTGAGCCCCAATAATTAGATATGTGATTATGATATGTTGTATATGTTAGTATTTCTCTAAAGGTAAAAAAAAAAAATATAATATCCCGAAATTTTAAAGTATTTTATATTAATATTTTTAGATCTATTAATTAGATTATTGAAAAATATTTTAATTATTAATTGTCGTTCTCAAAACCGAGTTCGGAAATGAATTTTGGAGTCGGATTTTCTATATAGGATTTTCTAATTTCTGAATTGGGCTATCTTCCAAACACTACAACGACTCAAACCCACACCAATTGGCCCAAACACCAACTTATACCCCAACCCAACCCAAAAAGAAATCAGAAAAACGAAAAGGAAAAGGAAAAAAAAAAACTGACAGAACCTCCCCTACTCTGTATAAAACAGAGTTCCTCTGTTTTTTTTTTTCCTCGCCGCCCCTGCTTCACCTTCCGCTCGTCCTTCGCGCACGCCGGCCACGCCATCCAGCCTCTCCTGCCTCTGCCCAGCCGCAACAACCACCTCACCGTCGTCTTCGCTTCCTTTCTTGGTCGTGGGTAACACCCTTTCTCGCCCCTCTTTCCCCTGTTTTCGTTCCCTTCCTTAAAACGTGATTAACAAGTGTTTTGAAAGCTCTAATTTGTGTTTAATTGGTGCTAATAGATGTTATGATTAGTGGGAAATCGATTAGAGTTAGTTTTATGCATAAAGAATTGATCTTGATGGTTGTTTTAAGTTGATTTTCATTAATTTTGAATTTGGGGATTTATTAGATTAATTGTCGAATTTGTTCAATTGATTTCGAAATCTTGAATTGGGTATGCTTACTATCTAATTGTTAGGGTTCTTGAATTTAGTTTGAGATTTAAATTGGGTTTTGTTCAAAGTTGTAAAAATTGCAAATTGGGGAAATTTGGTTAATTGTTTCTAATTTAGGTTAATTAGTCCAAATTAATTATGATAATCAATATTTCGACATTCTGATAATTTAACAAATTATAAACTGATTTTCATGATTTATATAATTTAATTCGAATTTATGGGATTTTATGTAATAAAACATTGTTTGTAATTAATAAAACATAATATAAATTGGTATAATAATTTTATAATTAAATTATAATAATTAAGGGTTAATTTTTATGAGTTATATTCTTTTTTAAACTAATTTTAGGCCTTTGTGAATTTTTATAATAATTTTGGTGTTAATTGAGTTTTATTGGATAATTATTGAAATAGAACGATAATTATTGGATAATTGGTAATTGTTTGTTTGAATTTGGTATTGTCATAATCATACATTGCATATAGGATCATATATGCTAACATATAGGAATATATTTGGTTGGTTGGTTGAGAAAGATTGAGTGTTAATTTGAGAATGTCGTTTGTATAATTATAGAGCCTGAGTTCGTAGACGAGGAGTACTAGTGATTGTTGTGCTATTGAGTTTTCGTTTGCTTAAAAAGGTAATCTAGCATGCTCAACCCTTCTTAAACTTGTAGAAACCTTTCAAACTTACGTGCTAGATGTGAATGGTGTGATTGGATGAAAACATAGTATCATGATAGGTGGAGAACGATTCAGTTTATACGATTGTTGTATTTTGATTTGGTTGGATTTATTGTATTGATATTGGTATATGGTATGGCTTGTGACAAATATGTTATTTTGAAAGGTAAGATTAAATGTATATTGAATTGGTTGATTTGATTTGGTTTGTGGGCGCATAGCCAATTTATATTGTGATGTTGGTTTGGTATCGTTTTATATGATTTGTGATCATCAACTCTCTCTCTCAATAAGATCTTGGTTACTTAGACGGAGCAAAAGAACTCCTATTTATTTGTTTGAGCCAAAAGAGCTCCTATTTATTTGTTTGAGTCAAAAGAACTCTTATTTACTGGATTGAGTCGCATCGACTTCTATTAATTACCCCACCGCATCGGTCTTTAAGAGGGTTAGGCTCTAGTCTACTCTACTTGGGTTAAAAACACCCAGTAGGGGGTGTGCACACTTAAGGTCTAGTTGTCTTGGATTATGGATTATGGATTATGGTTGATAGGGTGAACTGGCAAAAGATTCAGTTCATTTCTAAATATTATGGATTATGGATTATGGATTATGGATTATGGATTATGGATTGTGGATTGTGGATTGTTAACTAGGAAGTGTGGATTATGGCTCGTGACTTATGAATTTCTTATTTATCGTTAATATTTGATTTGTTGGGTATGGATTATGGAATGTTTCTTATACTATGAGTATGTGATGAATTGAATGGTGGATTCTGATATATGACTCTTAACTACTAGTTTGGAATTATTATTGGATGATTATATGTTTATGTGCTAAGTGTGTTTTCGAAAATAAAACTAAAAATGTTTTCAAAATCAGGGTAAGAATTTTGGCTTTCTACACGTTGAGGTGTTAGCTTACTCAATTTCACTAACTTTTTCAACTGTGGTTTTTGTGCTTTAAATCCACCACAGGTTTGGAGTGATTGATGCATGCGGGAAGGACGACTCACTAGAATTAGTTGGATTCAATAATTAGACTAGTAGTTATTAAACATACACTATTTCATATTTCATATTTTGGATTATTGTAATTTTAATTAATGGATTGTAATAGACTATTTTAGACCATTAGACAATTATACTGTGGCTTTTGAAATTTCCTTGCATTCGGGTCTTTGACTCGAGTGCGGGGTCTTTGACTCGAGTGCGGAGTGACACCTCTGAATTTCCTTATTTGTGTTTTGATTCTCGATAAAATGTTTTTGAAAAGGAAAAGAAATTTGGGGGTGTTACAAAAAATCTCTGTGATTGCGATAAACATGTGCTTAACAAAAATGTAGGTGAAAATTTGACATGTGCTTGCTTTTGATCAAGGTAGAACCAATCGTTGACATTAATTAGTGTAGAGGCAGGCCACTATAGGAAATTAGAAAGTTTAAGTAACTTAGCCAATTTTTAATCAAAAGATCAAGTACTTGCTTGTAGTAAGTATGTAATTCTAATAACGTATATATATATACAATGTGAATTTCGTTTGCAAGGTTATGCACTCTGATATTGTTCCACATTGTTTTGTTACATGGAGATGAACTAAAATAGGAGTAAGATCATAAATGTGTTATGCTTCTATAGTCCAGTTTTTCAATAATTTAATTTCAGCAAATGAAAAGAGAGAAAAAAAAAAAAAACAAAGAAACAAACTAAATGTATGATACAATATAGAGTACTATATGATAATCCTATACTCTCCTACTATATTATGATTTATTATTACTTATACCAGTTTTACTTATCATACGTTATACACATCATCAAGGGGATTGATAAAACATTTTAATTAAAAAAAAAAATGTTTTTTAAACTAAAATATAATAATGTGTGTTAATTTAAAAAAAACGTCTTGTAATATATATATTTTTTTTTACTGAAATTATGAGGTTACTACAAAAACTTATTATGTTTAATTTGCATCCAAAATTTTAATAAAACAAAGAACAATGTTTAAACTTGTCAATCAATACTTTAGCAGCTTATTATAGCCAGCCGGAGTATATATGATCAGACATTATGATTGTGAATGTTGATCTAGGATTTCAACTATTCATAGATAGCTGATTGTTTAACTTCGATTAGGATTAGGAATATGATAGATCAGGATTAGGAAAATATACCAAAAACCTTGCCCGATAAATCCTTCCTTTATTGATTGATATGGAGTTTCTCGAAAGTTCCATTCTTATTTAATTATTTTTTACTTACCATATCATGTGCAGTTCATATTAAATTGAGTTTCTAAAATGTTTCATTCTTTTTTTTTTTTTTTTTACTTACCATATCAGAAATAATTCATATTAAATTAATTGAGTTTGCAGAATGTTCCATTCTTATATTATTTACTTACCATATCCTATAAAGTATTTGGTAACTTACCATATGTAAGATTATGTATATTTTAGAATGTTCCAATCGTTGTGGGAGCTTAAAAAAAAACCTGTTTTAATAATATATATTGATTAAGATTAAGATTAAGATTAAGATTACCGATTTACCGATGAAATTGTAATTCCCACTTGTAAATCACCTGGTTTGAACAACAATAAAGTAACAAGTACTAATATGAGCGCAATTATTGAGACGGATACAAAACCCAATATTATGCTATATTTACAAAGAAAGGTGAACACTAGTCTTTTTGCTATTTATCGCCCACATTTGGGCTTGAGTAACCCAAAATACCCTTGCTCTCTCTCCATTTATTACTCCTATAGTCCATGGCTTTACTTTCTCTCTACACTCTTCTTTGTCCTTCTAATATTTTACTGTTTTTAGCTTAGCTTTGTTTTTGTTTAATTAGTTGAAATCAATGATTTAGTTTTTTTTTTTTTTTTGAAATAAAAATCAATGATTTAGTTAAAATTGTTGGATTCCATTGAATTGATTAAAAAAAAAAATTAGATAAAAAATTGATGATAATGTTGAAATTTAAAGAATTTATTTTTTAAAAGCAATTAAACTAGTTGGAAATCTACTTTGTTCGAACTATTGCTAAGAACACTTTATACATGTAATGTCGATAATATAACTTATGAGAAACTTTTGGATACGTTGGTGTCGAAAAGGGAAGTTGTAACACTACGAAATTTGGAAAGTGGTTTATGAAGTTGGTTTATCCCGCATTGGGAAACTAAGGCTCATATGATCAGTTTATAATAGATTCATACCATCATACTACCAACAAGACTATTACAGAAGTCAAATTTGTCCGAACCACACTCTGTTACTCTAAACATAGTTTCATATGAAATTTTGTTTTATTAGAAATCCATCGCCTATGGTAATAATTGTAAGACGCTTTAATTTCCTCATCCACCGTTGGTCTAATCCAAGTAATGTGTGCATGATGCGTTTGAGCTATATACTAGTGGCCGTCTCTCCCAATATCCCCCTTGTTTTTATCCTTTCGTATTGTCATCGGTTTAACTCATACATATATATAGTTTGATTTTTAGGAGATTAAACATGTAATTTAGGTTGCATTTCGGCAATTAAATTTTTATAATATAATCTACATAAAATATTGCAAAGACATTACACATAAACCACATAAATTTCATTTTTTTAAGGAACTTGTAATTTAGAAGTTTTCAAGCCAAGAAGAAACTTGTAAAATACAAGATCGTTGTTACACTAGAAACTTGTTGTTGACAAGTTTCCGTATGCAAGGAGATCTTGTACTATTCATGAGCCTCCTCATGAAGGTAACTTGTAAACAACAAGTTTTATTTTCCAGTGAGATCCTTTAAGATACAAGACCCGCTCTTAGAATGGTCTTTTAATCTACAAGTTTTCTTCCCGTATGCAAACTTGTAAAGAACAAGTTTCTATAGCAACCAAAAACCTGTATTTTACAAGTTTGCTTTCTTCTACCACGCAAAAAAAAAAAAAAAAAAAAAAAAAAAACACTTGCAATGGCCGTAGCCGGGTTACGCGTCATTGCTCAGTCTCTTTGAAGATAGAAGTTACGGAGTAGTTAAATTTTGATATTTGGTTAGTATAATTAAGATGGTTAGGAGAGAGAAATAAAGTATGGTGTAGCAAGGGTAAAAATGGAACTAATATAGTAATTTGTGGGCGATTTTTAGTAACACCCTTTGGAATAACACTTACGGCCTTTTTGAATGCAGGATACTCATCTCGTGTTTCATTCAGTTTTCCGTTTTCATATTTATCTAACCAACTAATCCATAACGCATAGTATATTATAAGTGTTACAATTTTAAAGTTATTAAAAAGATTGAAAGACATGTAGTACAAGTAGTATGCTTGGAATTTACGCATTTAATTAGCACATTATCTCAAGTCTAACGTCGAGTTATATGTCTTTTTGAATCTAAGTGGGTAACGTTTGAGTCGAGCTCACTCTAAACAAGTTTCGACTAAACTTATATCAATTGGCCTGGATAGTAAGTTAGGTATCACTCTTTGTCACAAGCGACCTCCTGTCTAGCAAGTGAGCTTTAATTTCACTCATTGTCTCTCATAGGATACCTTTCAATCGATAATAATAATGCTGATAACTAGAAAGACAAGGAACATCCTTTTTTCTTTTTTTTGATCATTGTTACCCTTATATGGCACCACGCCATAAAACATGCATGCGCAAATCAGCAGCTTTAATTTCCAATATTGATACTCCCTCCTGTTCTATATAATGTTACACAATAAAATTGTACGGAATTTTTTGTAGGAAGTAAGATGTGGTGGAAAATGAAAGTGGGTGGGTCACAAACCATTAGAACCACAAAAAACATTACAAATAAGAAAAGTAGAAGATCATATATAACTGACTTAAAAAGAAAACAGGAACATCATTCAGAACTGGAGGGAGTATCAAAGTTCAACTAAGATCACACATTAATATATAATGCGAGCACTAGCTACTCACTCCATTTTATTAGGTTCTTTGCATTTGGTTTGAATATGTGAGAGAAATTCAAACCAAATGCAAAGAACCTAATGAAATGAAGGGAGTACAATGATTAATTCATTTGCGGCCTATATAAATCTCATATCCGATCCATTTCCGTTCTCATTTCCACATACATACATAAAATCAACTTAAATAAACTCCATTCTCCTTCAAAAATCACACACTAAATTTTTTTTTTTTTTTTTTTTTTTCTAGAATCTACTATACATAATACATTCGTTTTACTACTACGTAGAGTAAAGTCGTTCTTCTCTTAGCTTATATATTCAAGATTTATTATTCCTCATCATTCCTTATTCTTTACGTTTCTATACTCGATAATCGATCACCAAAATGACGATAAGTAATAACACTAGCCAAAAATCTGATTTCGCGGAACTAGTTTTTGTTCCGATGCCAGGTATGGGGCACCTACTAGCCTTAGTAGAGATGGCCAAGCTCATACTTGTACGAGATGAACGTATTTCGGTCACGGTCTACTTGATAGACAGAAATGTCCCTAAGATTGACGCTTACGTTCAATTTCAATCACGTAACAACCCGTACCCGACCCGTCTCAATTTCATCACCCTACCAACTATCGACCCGCCTGACCCGTCTATTCCCCATTTCTTCACCACCCTCTTCGAATTTTACAAGCCCATTGTCAAACAGGTGGTCGAGGATCGGATCAAGTCCGGGTCACCCAAACCCGTCGGGTTCGTCCTTGACATGTTTTGCACCACCATGATTGATATTGCTAACGACCTAAACATCCCTTCTTACATATTTTTTGCTTCGGGGGCTAACTTTTTGAATCTTATGTTTCACGCTCAGTTTTTGGCGGATCAACGTGGTGTGGATAATGTTGCGACCGAGTTTAGTGACCCGAGTCTTGAGTTTCGGGTTCCCGGGTTTAAGGACCCGATCACGAGTAAGGTTGTTCCGGCGTTGCTGCAAGATAAGGAGACGGGCTGTCCCGTGAATGTAAGCCATACAAGGAGGTATAGAAATGCAAAGGGTATTTTGGTAAATACATATATGGAGCTAGAAACGTTTGCGTTACAAACGTTGTTGGATGAGAGTGAGAGTATCCCACCCGTTTATCCTGTGGGTCCTATTTTGAAACTCGATGTTGGAAGTCGTGAGGGTGGTACTTGTTATAAACAGGAGAATGATAAAGAGACGGTAGAAATAATGAAGTGGTTAGATGTTCAACCCGAGATTTCTGTTGTGTTCCTTTGTTTCGGGAGTATGGGGTGCTTCGATGAAGACCAAGTGAAAGAGATAGCGCAAGGTGTAGATGGTTCAGGATATAGGTTTTTGTGGTCGTTGCGACAACCACCTCCTAAAGACCGAGCAAAGGCTCCTCCAAATGAAAACAATGAGACATTTGAACAAGCCCTTCCCGAGGGCTTCTTAGACCGTACAGCACACAAAGGCAAAGTCATAGGGTGGGCCCCACAAGTGTCAATCTTGGCCCATCCTGCAATAGGTGGTTTTGTGTCGCATTGTGGATGGAACTCGGTACTAGAGAGCATATGGTTTGGAGTCCCTATTGCCACGTGGCCAATATACGCGGAACAACAACTAAATGCATTCGAGTTAGTAAAAGAGTTAGATTTGGCGGTAGAGATTAGAATGGATTACAAGCAAGAGAGGAAGACGGGTAAGTCCAACGCGGTAGTAACATCCGAAGAAATAAGAAATGGGATTAATAGACTAATGTGCATAGATGAAGAGATGAAGGGGAGGATAAGAAAGACGAGAGACCAAAGTAGGAGGACAATACAATATAATGGATCTTCGTATAATTTTTTAGGTTGTTTTATTGATAATGTCTTTGACAATAATGTTGATGTAGCTAACTAGCTAGGGACTTTGATGAGACGTGTTGTCATATGATTCTCAAACGAAACTTATTTTTTCTCTTTTCAAACGTATGTACCATGCACTAATTAAATTTGAAAAATGATTAATTTCAAAGTAGCATAATATACAAAATGAATGAAGTTAACTGAAAATTAATATATATCACTACTCCGTCAAGTTAAAAGAACTCCTTAATTAGGCATCGTAAAAGAAAAAAAAAAAAGATTTTGTTATAAACGGGCTAAGTATAAGTTTTAATTATGTCATTGTAAATTTACATAATTGCATTTTTACACAAATTGTGTTATACTAAAATTACATAATTGTATTTTTACACAATTTTTTTGCTGCACAGTATTTTAGTGTATTCCCCCTTCTACCCCTGCATAAAACTTAAAAAGACTCTCCACACTAGCTGTTAGTCTTATCATCTTTACAAGTCAGAGGGCCATTTTCGTCCAACAATCTTACTATGCACAACTATAATTCTGCAAAAAAAAAAAAAAAAAAAAACACTCAATGACCCAATCTAATATATATATATATATATATATATATATATATATATATATATATATATATATATATATATATATATATATATATATATATATATATGAGAGATTTTTGAAGAGCCGAGATAGAGTCCAACAAAAGATAAATACTGAGAAAGTTTAAAAAATGAGAAATACCCACATTTTATTATTAATAAATCAAATGGACAATTATTAATAATCCACATAAATAATCCTTATTTTCGTGAGACTCTTTAATAGATGTATCTTACACATTTAATTATTAACCATTCACACTATATTATAGAGACACGGTATGATTGATTATACAATTGGTTATGTGTATCAAAAACTTTTGAAACATATATTATTTTATGTGATTTAAAATGAATTTCAATTTGAGATCTATTTATACATTTTCCGATAAGCAATGCTTAATGATTACAATCGACTTTATATACTATATTTATTAAAAAAAAAGGTGTTTTGAAGAGTATAGGTAAGAAATGTTATTTGTACAATTTAAACATGAACAATCTAAACAACTTTGTATTTTTTTTTTAACTGATCAAGATTTTAAAATACATGTAAGCAATATCACAACAATTGCTATGAATTATTTTTATCGAAATGATAGCATAATTGGTTATAAACATAAAAATCATTAAAAATGATATAATATTTGAACCGTGCAACGCAGTCCAACAAAAAGAGAAATACTGAGAGTTTAAAAAATGAGAAATACCCACATTTTATTATTAACAACTCACACGGAAACTTATTAATAATCCACATGTAGAATCCTTATTTTCGTGAGATTCTTTCATAAATGTATCTAATAGATTTGCGACATAATCACTCATAACATTAGTCACGTGTATTAGAAAATTTAAAAACATATATCATTAGATTTGTTTCGAAATGTATCTCAATTTGAGATCCATTTACACATTTTTCCGATATGAAACAATTAAGTTACTGCGTGTACATTTAGTAGAGATTTGTTTTTTTTTATTAAAAAGTTTAGGGAGAATCGAAAATAAGATAAATGGTGAGAGAATCCAAAGAATGGAAAATTCTCACAACATTTATCAACCAGAGTCCATACTTTCATAAAATTGTAATTCGAAAGTTATTTAAATGTGAAACGGCATAATTAGTCCTAACTTTCATTTATACATATAACTCATCAAACCTATTTTGAAATTTAATCTAAAATGAGTTCCATTTATATATATGTTTTGTATTAAATACCAGTTATCGAGCGGAAATTGGAAAAATGATATATTGTGTCCATTCCTAAGTTAAACTCAACAAACAAAAGAGAGAGTCCAACAAAAGAGAAATACTGAGAGAGTTTAAAATATGAGAAATACCTACATTTTATTATTAACTCACACGGATAATAATTAAGAATGCACATATAGAATCCTTATTTTCGTGAGACTCTTTCATAAATGTTTGTAATAGATTTGAAACATAATCACTCATAACATTGGTTGCATATATCATGAGATTTGTTTCTAAATGTATCTCAATTTGACATCCATTTACACATTTTTCCGATATAAAAGAGAGATTTTTGAAGAGTATAGAGAGAGTCCATTTGAGAAATACTCAAAGAGTTTAGTGTACGGTGAAAGAGCAATAGAGAGAGTCCATTGTTTGAGAATTTAGTGTATGTTGAAAGAGCAATAGAGAGAGTCCATTATTTGAGAAATACTTAAAGATTTTAGTGGGTGGTAAAAGAGCAAAAAATGAGAGGATAAATTTAATTATTAACAATTCACACAAAGAATTTTTGAAGAATATAGAGATTTTAGTGTACGGTGAAAGAACAAAAAATATTATTAACAATTCACAAAGAGATTCTCATTTTCGTTAAACTTTTACATAAAGCTATATTATGGAAACATGGTTTTTATTAAAAGAAGGGTTTTTTATACAATAAATGTTGTATAATTTAAAAATGGACAGTGTAGACACATTTGTATATTTTTTTTTTTGAATTGATCAAATTTTAAAAATACATGTAAACGACATCACAACAATTGGTATGAATTATTTTAACTGAAATGATAGCATAGTTGGTTATAATGATAAAAATCATTAAAAATAATATAATATTTGAACCATGCAACGCACGGGTTTAAAACTAGTTGATGTATAAAAATGCACCCAAATACTAAAAATGGAACACTAAAACTACAGGCTGCTATATCACTTGATCACGACACATTTAGAAGTTACTATAAATAAGACCATTATTGGCCAACATAGGGGGAGTTGAAGCTAAAAACTACTTTGTGTTCTCGCCCTTTTGTATAGAGTAGGCTAAATGACTAAATTGGTATATAAATATCCAAATATCAGATTGTTATTAAAAAAAAAAAAAAAAATCTTAAACACAAATTGGTATATAAATAACAAGAGTCTAATAACCCTAATCTGACTTTTTTTTTATACTAATATGTCTTATGTGACTTTTTTTATACCAATCTGGTATTTGAGTGCATTTTATATACCAATCTGGTAATTTGACCGTATAAAGTATACTATATATGGTGCTACTTGCAACACCTAACATGCATGCTAACATGTCTTCACATACTACACAACTGTAAATATATAGTTAAAAAAAAAAAGATTAACTAAGTCGATTCTTGAATTGTACAGTATATGTGAAATTTACCGCGACGATAACTAACGGACAATGCTAGAGATTTACAGTGTAGACACCCAAAAGTGTCTACAATAAGTAATAGTTTTACTACACTATCAAAATTTATACTACTCAAGCAATTAATTTTACTACCTGATTTTTTTATTACAATTAATTTTACTACCCCAATCTCAATTTTACTACAACTAACTCAATTTTACATTGTAGACAAATTAACTGTGTCTACACGGTATACATTTAGCAATTTGCATAACTAAGATAGTAATAACATAATCTGTAATCATTAGATTAAAACTTTACACCGAATGTACATGTCATTAATGACATGAAAACTTATTCACTTGTTTTGAGCTTTGGCGACCTATGTTCGGCAAATTCTACCACGCGAACTTGCCCAAAACAACAATTCAACAAATAACTCCTTTTCCGCTAAAATTCCAATTCAATGAGTGAATCTGATCAGTCTACAGCTTACCTTGTAACACGTGGCTACGAATTAGTATTTGCGATCGGGTGCGAGACTCTTATCCATCACGTCATTTACACCAACTGATGAGTGTTTTGAGAGATTATTAGTCAGAAAGTAGGAAAAGTTTGGTCTTTTATTTGGATAGCATAATAACGCGTAGTTTTTTTTTTTTTTTTTTTTAAGGTCAAACACGTTTAGTCGTTTAACTTTCGTTCCGTAAATCATTGAAGAGGAGTTATGGACTTTTCAAAGGGTTTATTTGAATACAGCAACATCATCAAATACTAGTTACTACGTCCAATTTTCCTCGATGCAAATGCATGCAAGCAAGCCCGTAGGACTCTGATCCGAGTATCCGACAATTTTTTCCTCGGAGAAAATTCTCCATTCCCATCTTCTAGTTGATGATCTCCTTGTCAAAATTTAAGCCATATAAGTTCATGATTATTAATTTCTCTACTTATTGCCTATGGGCACTCCATAAGAATGATTATATCTATTTTTAATAAATGCTACTTGATTTTTCTATACTTCATAAATATTTAGAGACATTTTTTGGAATTATTTTCCAAAATGGCCATTTTGTCAAAACTATTTATCAAAATGACCATTTTCTAAAACTATTGCCCAGAGTAACCATTTCTTTTAGTAAAATGTGCAAATAAATTAAACGATAACTTAATTAGTACACCAAACCAAAAAAACCAAATTAATTAATTAGTGAACCAACCGATCCGGTTCTAAACCAGAAAAAAGAAAAAAAATATTAATGAAGATTTAATAAAATTAAACAAGAGATCGAGGGAGTAGAAGAAAGCATCTGCGACAAACAACAAAACCCTTTGTCTGCCTCCTCCTCCAACAAATCCCTAATTTGAAAACTCATCTTCATCCATGGTAAAACTCAATTGAATGCGTAACTCACCTTCCCTATCAAGAACCATTGTTGAATTTCACGATCAAGATTTATGATAAAGTCATCTATCCTTACAACAACTAATTAATATTCCACTATTACCGTTTAGTATTTAATTTCTTGATTTTCATCTTGTCATGGCGACATGGCCTACTTTTAGAATTTTGTTTTTTTCATTAGTTAGCATCTATAGCTTTTGATTTTCATTAGATTGATCTTGATCACGTGATATCTTGTTGATTGTTTATATAATAATAGAATGTCAATATAGATTGGTAATATGCTTGCTTGCGTAAATGGTTAAAGTATTTTTTTTCGTGAAAATTATTAACACATATATCTTGGACATAGGTATAATTTTTATGTTTATAGAGGTACCGGATGGATATGTTCATAGACATATCGGCTTCTCGACAAAGGACATAGGAACAACAACAAATACGTTGACGATATTTTATTAAGGGCTCGTTCGGTATCACTGCCGTTTTTAGTTTTTGGTTTTTTTGCGTAAAAAATTTAGTTAAATAAGTTGTAAAAATTAATTTAAACTGTATGTTTCTATAATAGTCATACAGAAAATGAAAACTGACAACTGAAAATTGAAAACCACTTTTTCTGGTTTTCAAAAACGGGACTTTGGTTTTCAAAAAAACAGAAAAATGAAAACAGAAAACGATACCAAAAAGGCCCTAAGTTTATAGAAGGGAATTGAATTAACAAAATTCCATGACAAAATGAATTAACAAAAATCCGAATAAATGATAAAAGAAAAAAACCAAATCAGTTCACTATAAATGAAAAAACCGAACTGGTTCACTAATTAGAGTCCCAATTTTCTTGAATTGTCATTAGAAACTGGCTACTTTGGGCAATAGTTTTAGAAATTAGCCGTTCTGATAAATAGTTTTAACAAAATAACCATTTTGGTAAATAACCCTGTATCATTTCTTTCGACTATTCGTTTGGCTACTTCAATGGTGGATAGTATGTGACTTATCCCTGGGGCGGGAATGAACCCTAACTCTGGCGTACTGTGACTAATGTTTGATTTGTTTCTTGTGAGTTATGGTACGATATTGTAGTTTCTTCAGCGATTGTACGTTAATGAAACGATAATTTTGTTGCAGTTATTTTAGGACATGCATGATCATTGTACAGCAGATTAGGGACTAGGGAGTGTCGTACGTAATACATATTGAGTGTAATAATTAAATAGCCGCCGTAGGTGTGATGTGTTGGCAAATTTGAACACCGAGCCTAAGTTGTAAACATTATTAAGAGTTATTAGTTGTAATTAGTAGGTAACACGCACATAATTGAGGGTTGATTAGTAATCCTTAGCGATTACTGATTCCACAAATGGTACAAGAACAAAAGGTTAATTAACCTTTTCTTCTTCTTTTTCATGGGTATGCAACTATGCATAAATGCATAGGATTATGTTTAATAATGAGAGAGCAAGGAGTCATTCGAGTGATGATATAATGACTCGTGTGAGAGATTCGACAAGGACACACTTTGTTTTTTAATTTAGGCAAGAGGGAGTGAGCCGTGAGGGACACATACATAATTGAGGGTCAGTCGGAACTTACGATGGATGATTTTTTAGTTTGACAACATTTTCGGGTAATTCGAAACTTGAGTTGGATTATGTCAAGTCTCTCTAAATTTTTACTGGTCCAATCCGATCTAACTTTTACAACTAGTCGACAATTAACAACTCAATTGTAGCACTATATGTAATTGCAAATTGTTAGAGGTGTACAGTGTAGACACAATTAATTTGCCTATAATGTACAATTGAGTTAGTGGTAGTAAAATTGAGATCAGAGTAGTAAAATTAATAAGACTGAAAAATTCAGGTAGTAAAATTAATTGTTTGAATAGTAAAATTTTGATAGTGTAGTAAAATTATTTCTGATTGTAGACATTTTTGGGTGTCTACATTGTAGACCTCTAGCATTGTCCGCAACAATAACAACCAAGCCTTATCCCCAAAATGATTTAAGTTGGCTAACATGAATAGTCATATGGTAACCGTTTTGTGTATGACATAAAATTTCAAAAACATTGTGAACCATTTAGAAATATTGAAATATACTTTGAAAATGAGTTTTAGAAAGCAAAAAAAGTTAGGGAAAACCAAACAAAGAAAAAAGAGCCAAATTAAGTACTCTGTGTGGATATATTCCCTCCACACCGTTCTATTCAACACCATCCTCTCTTCAAAATATAGGACGCTCATATCATCACTTCTAATCACCTACATCCAGGTCATCTTGGGTCTTCCCTATCCTAATAATATTATCATTTCTCCACCATTCTACTCTTCTAACTGGCACATCACTAGGTCTTCTTCTCATATGCATTATGTATAATAGACAAATTAATTATGTTTACGTTGTAGACCTTTTATTCTTAGTATATATATTGATGGATGATTAATCTTTGCTTGGCGAGGTCAAAGAAAGTGAACAAAAGGTAGGCTGCTTCTTCTTCTTCAGGTAGGTTTTTTTTTTTTTTTTTTTTTTTTTTTTTTTTTTTTTTTTTGGTATGCATGGGAATATGGGATAATAATGTTCAATGCGAAATTGAGAATGATCAGTCATTGACTCGGCCTCGTTGGGGTGATTAGCCGTGTGGGACTGTGAGAGATTTGAGAAGGACGCACAATTTGTGTATACTCGTATTTTTTTCAATCAAGAGGGACATACACATACATGAGAGGGTTGTGAAATCTCCTTACCTTTTAAAAGTCTCTTAAGTGAGCACTATTCATAAGATGAACAGTAATGTCAAACGACGGCCCTTTGCTCTTGCAACGCGCTGCTCACTGTCAAAACGCAAAGCTCATCAACATAAAACGCTGCCCATTACATTTTCGTAAAGCACTGCACTGTACATGAAAGATCGAATGGCTGAGGCGCGACCGCACTCCTTCGTCCATCGTGACCGTCCCTTTATCCCTTATCAGTTCTATCTCTCCCTCTCTCTCTCTCCTGTCTGCCTCATTTCACTCGTGATCTTACTTCTCCTCTTTTCTCTCTCCTCACTAGGTTCGGGTTTTGCAATATTGGTAAGTAATTGATCTAACTACATCTTTTTGTCGTTTGATTTATTGATTGAGGGGGTGCTCCCGTACTGATCGTGTTAATCCTAAAACAGCCCGGGATTATCTTTCATTATAGAGGCAGATGTTTAATTATTCCACCTCTCTTGTTTTACCCTTGCTTTATCTTTCTTCCCTTTATATTTTGCTTATTCTGTTCAAATGATTTCTTTTGGAATTTGGGGTCTTCGTTGGGCTTATGAGTTTTCAACTACATTTCGGGTGTACGGTAGAGGTTTGGTTTGTTTCTTTGTTGTGGTTATTTTTCCTGTGTTTAGGGGTCTTGATTCCTCTTCGTTTGTTTAGTGATGCTTTGATCTGCTTCATTTGCTCGGAGTGTTTCAGGCACCTTTTATTTATTCATCATTACCTTTTTTTTGCCTGTTAATGTTGCTATTTGGTGTGGGGTTTAAAGCATATTTCATACCCATGTTATTTGGTTGACTGGTTTAGGGGGTTTTAGGTTAGGAGTGATTTGTGTTTAGGGGGTTTTGGGTAGGAGTGATTTGCGCAAATTGTTCTCTAGAGCTGTTTTTGTTTTTTTTTTTTTTTTTTTTTTTTTGGGGGGGGGGGGTGGAAGGGGGGTTGCGGTGGGTGCAGGTTAAGGTTGTATTTGGCTAAATAACTTCTTTGGGTGCTTATGCTAACCATGTTGTTCTTGTTAGCGTTTTTGGGTGGGTGATTGAGATTCGGCCTGGGTTCAGCGACTAACTTATGCTCCTGTGATTTTGCTATTCTTAGGTTACTGGCTTAGGTGGCGTTCGTGCGTTGGTCTCGTGGCTGAGGTATGCGGTGTTAATTGTCTGTTTTATGCAGTTCTCTTTGTGAGATTAGGACCTGTTGTGTGTTCTTAGATGCTTGCTGGGGGGTTTGGTTGTCTGGTGTGCGGTTGTGCACTGGGTTTAAGGAGTAGGCGTCTAGAATACTTTGTGTCAGTGGTCCTTTCATAGGGTGTAATTTTCTGTTAGGTGTCGGTTGGAAATTGCTCAGACTTAAAACAATTATGGAGTATTGGATTTGGACAACGTGTATGATGTGCAAACTTATTTCAACTTTGGATATTCTGAGTAGGTATTTGCTGGACTGTGCTTTAGTGTTTCAAATTATTTGAAATCCCTGTAATTGTAAGCCGTTGTGTTGTGCTTGATAGAAAATGGTAATTGTTTTGAGCTGTATAATCCATGGTCAACTTTGTGTAGCATGCTTTGGAATATAAGTATTGGATTCGACTTTTTATGGAGTCTTTGATTTGGACGACGTCTATGATATGCAAGCTTATTTTGAATTTGGCTGTTCTAAGTCGCTTTTTGTTGGGCTGTGCTTCAGTGTTTCAAATTATTTGAGCTCCCTGTTGTTGTAAGGCGCCGTGTTGTGCTTGATAGAAAATGGTAATTGTTTTGAGACGTATAATCCATGGTCAATTTTGTGTGAACATGCTTCGGAATATAAGTGTTGAATTGGTCTTTGGTTTTGCTGGACGTGTGAATCTGGATTTTTGCGGTGACATTGTGTTCAGAATCTGGTGCGGGGGTATTTGTGAATATAGAGCATTGCTGGACCATGCACAGGTATTGGCCACATAGTTCTTACTTTTTGGTCTGACAGTATGAATTCTGTGTCCTTCTGAATGGTGCATTTGTTCAGAACATTTCGCTATTTGCTGTGTGTTGTTTCAATTGTTGGCCTTTGGGTCCAGGTATATCGAACTCTTCCACGTGCTTGGGTGGTTCCAGGCTTCTGCAGAACGTGGGGCTATTGGTTGATGTTTGTTAATGTGATATGTTTCTCGGAGCGCACTTGCAATTGTGGAGCAATTGGGGGATGCAAGACTATGTTTTTTGGGACATAATGCTCCTGTGGTATAGGCTAAAGGTAAACTGGGGTCTCCGCGCACACTCGATATGCTTGCTGTTTTATAGGGTTTTGGTTATTCTTCTTGTCTTACTGTGAGTGGTGACGGTATCTAACATTTACTTTTTTCCTTGCTTTTGGGTGGGCATCGTGGTCTTAACCATGAGATTGGCCTAATCTACAACGATGGTTGCTTTCGTGGCTCGCTGAAGAAGCTCGCGATCCGTCAACTTCTTAACAAGCGATGCTTATGTGGTATCGAATATCGGAGCTCTTTCGTCGTGGTCTTGGAAGGGGAAAGGTGTGCCCATGTTTTCCTTCTTAGTTTGCTGGTGTGGTGCCTCTTTGTTTCTTGTTATACATTTTTTTTGGGGGAGTTGCTGTGTGTTTGGTCAATAGGTTGTGCCCCCTCCTTACTTTGTCGGTTCAGTTCTGTCTTACATCAGCAGACATAGGGCGAGGGGCACGCCCCATTAAACTTAATAGTGGCAGCATTTATAGGTCATCGTGCATCATTACACGTTAGATCTCCAATATGGGATGTTTTCCATAACGAAAGGAATTTTGTAAACCTGGTGCCTTGGATGAGTGTGTTTAACCTCGGGAACCAGATTAGTTATCTGATAATTCTGTGTGTGTCCCACGCTTATGGTGCTGGCTTAATTACCTGGGAGTAGCTTCAAATGTGATGTAGGGATTTTGGCGTGGTATGTTGAATTCTGTTATTAATTATTAGTTTGGTTGTTAAAAGGAGAAGTTGCGGTACATAAGTGGCGAGTCGTCGGAGGCACTGCACTGATATGGGTGGGATTGGTTCACCGGTTCTACCCACAGAAGGTGGTTTGCACTTATTAACCAGTCTTTCGTGCAGTGATTGCTTGCCCTTTATGTGCTGAAGAAGTTCTCTTTTTAAACAATGGGCGAGAAATCTGTGTTAGTGTCTGCAAACCGATGGCTCAGGCCAAATAGTGCGGTTGTTGGTCAACGTCTTGACTTTGTGTTTTTGGGGGTTGGTGTTTTGTTCGAGTGACGTGTGTAAATTTGCTTTCAGGCCGTGGCTTGTGCTGTGGTGTTCGCATGTATGGTTTTCTTTGTTACTGCTAATTTTGATGTGTTTGTTTTCAATGGTTTACTGCGTCGTCTGTGGATCTGCTGCCTACTTACCGATATCTGGAGCGGTGGTCAACTGTGGAGTTTTATGTCGCCTGCTGCAAATTCATCGGGTGGCACGGCCTGTTGCTGGATTTCTAAAGTGGGTACAGTTCTGGCCATAGGGTAATACTCTTATGCGGCCATTATGATTCGTGGAATTCTTGGTTGTTAATTTATTCTCCTGTTGAGTACTTTTTTATTACATGTCAACTTGTGCAGAATTTGGTGGCATCGTCCTCTTTTGGGGGGCTGGGTCTCGAGTCCCTACATGTAGGGCGGACAACTCTGAATTTTTCGTGTGTGAGTGTCCTTATCGCAAGCTAGAAGGATTCACTAAATTTGGACTTAATACTCTGGCCCTTTTTTTGTTGCCTTTTATCTTGTGAAATTGGTTTATCGTAATCCTTATAATCCCTGGTTTGGTTCCATGTGGAAATGAACGAGCACTATTGAAGGGATAAATGTCTTCGAAAACCTACGAAATTCTTATGTTGATTATTGTTTGGAAGAGTCGTTGCATCTTCTCTCGGTGCGAGTACATTGGCATTCAGAAAAAAGTTGCGAAAACCTAATATTGTACAGTATACGGGTGTTCATTTTGTATACGGGTGTTCATTTTGTGTCCTGGTTCCGCTAGCTCCATTTTCTTTGATGTCTATCTTACGGCACAACTCTCGTCTGCGGATTTATCTGCGCTTTTGTGCTGCGGACTAATATGCGCTTTTCAATTGATTGTAAAATTGTTCTATGGTTTTCTAGGGCAGGGTGACTGGTATATGGAATTGCTTTAGCGTTCGACCTGTTTTTTTGTTACTTGGTTTTGGTTGGAATCTGGGTGCCTGGTTAGTGAGTTCTGTTTAGGAGGGGAAGATAGGGGTGTGTAGGAGTCCATGTTTTGGATTTCGTTGAAGCCGTTGCTAGGGGTGCTCGTACTGCTGCTTGGTTGTGCTATTTGGTTTTCTCTTAGAGACCATAACGTGTTTTTTGGGTGCTTTGCAGGGATTCGGGTGGCACAGGCTCTGAATTCACCCTCGGAATTGGTGTTCTTTTGCAAAGGTACCTTCCTCGTTTACATCTATTCTCTGCTCCTTCGTTTTGATCACCGAACGTCCGCCCTGTGTGCAATTTTCTGTCGTGTTTACAAGTGATACTTCTTGGGTGTTCCATGGCTTACATATAGGTGTTTTAAGAGGGCACCTCTCCTAATAACAATGTTATGATTTCTGTTGTTAATGTTGCACATCTCTTTAATTAGTTGTGGTTTTGCGTTGCCATTAGCGAAAGCTATGAACGGGTTTAACAGTTCCATGTGTTTCTTTGTGTCCTGCGTGTTTACTTCGATAACTTGCGTATGTTGTCTTGGAAATAAATTAGATATGTGTCTTAATGTCGCGTTCCGCTTTCTGGTTAGAAAAAAGGGGAGCTATAGGTTTGCCTTCTGCCAGTTAATCTTGAAGTGGCTGCTGAAATGTAAGGCTTCTGCCTGATTAAAAGTTAAAGGCTCCTTCGGACTGTGTCTCAGCTGTTCTGTTACGATTAACGAGGCTTCACGGCTTTTAGATTATTCATGGCTAATCGGAATTAGGTTAGAACAGAGCCCTGGGTAAGTGACTCTCCATGCGGCTACCTACACCAGTATTAGCAATTATTAGCATGATTATGTCTGGGGAAATATCTTGCTGGAAACACTTCGAAAGCTTGGATTTTTTTACCATCGGTGTGTTCTCTGCTGTGGGGCTGGTTGATGGGGTAGGGCTTACGTGGGTTTTAAGGAGGTGGTTGCTGCTGGTTTTTCGTTTGTTTTGGGATTGGGTTATGAGGCACAGCCTTTAACTTTTATGTCTTTAGGAAGTGACTGTGGTGACTGGTGATTTAATGGTCTTGTGATTTGGGGTTCATATGTACAGGTAATGGAGTGCAAGAAAAAACTTTTCAGGATTTCATACCGGCCGTTACTACAAGAAATCACCCAGTCTTTAGGATGGGCTCGACCAGTGTATAGTGATCCGAGCGGTTCAGGAGATGTTGCCTCAGTTGTTGTTCGTCCCAAGGACGAGAGCCCCCTTGCATACTTCTTTGAGGCTAAATCCTGTGAGGTTGTAGCAAGTCCTGAGGAGCTTGCAGCAGAAAAGGCAGTGCTCTTTTTGGTGGAGAATAAGGGAGTTTTGGTGCTTGATTTTAACTTCCGTAAGAGAGACAAGAATGAAGCTTGCCTTGGTTACTACAGAGCCAAGAAGGAACGTTTAAATATGCCACCTAGGAAAAGGAAAATCCACACTGTTGAGGATTACCATGGAGTCGGGACTGTCGACTTTAGACCTGTTTTGGAGGATGTGCTAAAAGAGTACTCGATTACGATCACCGGTGTAGAGTGTGTGGAGCTTTTGGTGGCTCGGAACATAGCCTTCTTTGCAGTCCAACAGGGTAGCTTGAAAATGGAGTGGGTTGTGAGCTCTTGTTGTACCACGGAGGACTTGGCACGACGAAGCTTGGCAAAGAAAGCTCTGAAGTATTTGCAGCCTTTATTGGGGTTTGATATTGAGGATTTGAGCTACCATAGGATGCGCATGGCTGCGCTATAATGTTCACTTGAACGGGAGAGGTACCTAGCTGTAAAGGAGAGGATGACCGGGGTCGTAGAGAAAGGTGGTGCTGCCACCCTTGCCGTCGTTGATTTTTGCAAGACACCCATAAACGAAGAGGCTATGATTAGAGTCCCAAACTCCCCTCCACCTGCTCCTAAGAAAAAAAAAGGAACACATGTGGTGAGGGGAGCAGCTCCATAGGTGTAGGTGCCAAGGTCTGCCTTTATGATCTACCTGATGACCTAAGCACCATATTTACGGTCACTGGTCGTATGTAGTTCCTGGGCGAGTGTTGATGCTCAGATGCCATATTTTGGGGAGTGTTGCTCGGCCAACAATTTTGGATGGTTTGGTGTGCTATAAAAGTTGCCATAGCCGAGCTCTTGTGCTTCGGGCTGTGGGGTTGTTGCCTAGAACGACCAAGTCTACTGTTTTTTCAAATTTTAGCTCATTCGTGGTCTGTGTAAGTGCATTATGCGCGTAGGTACGCTTGTAAGTGATGGGAAATGTAATACCAGTACTTATATATTATTAAATAAAAATTGTGCTTTTCAAATTACGCCCAGTGTTCTTTGTGCTAAATAATAGATCTATCTGTGGTTTGGGTTATCCGACAGTCATTGTCACTTGGTTTTGCAACATCTTTCTCATGCATGCTCGGCTCCATGTGTTGTCTGTGGTTCACGTGGTTAGCGTTTGCCAAAGTGGCCAATTGTCGGTTGTTGAGCCATTGTTTTTGTGGGTGGCAAAATACACAGGTCCTGTTTGTTGTTGTAGTTATGACCAAAATGGATTGTGTGCATGTGCTTTTATTCGCATCGGAGTTAAAACTTGTAGGAAAAATACTGTTACGAGCGAGCAGTTGACGTGTTTTCCATGGAAGCGGTTCTTGCAAAAGTAGCGCTTCTGCAGGGTGTTCACAGCTTTCTTGATTTATGTTGTCTTTGTACCTCTGATGTGTCAAATTGTTTCGCCGTTTAGTTACAGTATCGCATTTTACTATATTGATGATATCTACACGACTTTCAGCGCACCTATATAAATGGATGAAAAAGCCTCGGACCGGTGATTTTGCAAGAGGTTATTGGTGTGTGGAACTTCACTGAATCATATAGAGGAATTCAGCTATGGGTATGTTTTCTGGCAGCTTTTACTGAACAATGTTTAAAACAGACTTCCTTTACATTGTCATTCATTTATATGATCCACTTTATAATTTGTTTATCGATTGTAGCGAATTTCGTTTAGTTTAGGCTGCATTAAGATTACATATGTTCAGGATGTCCAAAGACTGAGATAAGATATTAGTATGAGAAATTTCTTATAAATTATTACTTTTTAAAGAACTAAGAAATACAGGGAGTTGTTGGATGGCCAGGACTAGGCGTTCAAATTGCGCTCATAAAAATACTAACTAATTCGTTCATAATTAAATGGATAAAGAAATGTGCGAATCATCCGCCACAAACAGCCGCAAACGTACGGCGACCCATGACTCAGTACCTAGCCTTCCCAACTCGGTACCTAGCTCTGTGGACGCGGATTATCAGTCCAGGCGTCTGGGAAAGCCCTGTAACACGGCTAAGCAGCCACGACGACGACTATCAAAACGCAACGCGGGGTTAGGTGGGAGTGTTACCGAGTTAGCGTCATTTGAAGTCGTTGCTTCACAGGGTGACGTTCCTGGTAATCCTTCAGGGCATAGTAGACAACAGAAGTGGTGCCAACGAAGGCGCACTATTGTTGCTCGTAGCAGTGCAATAAGGAAAACAGCAGGTTAGACCTTATGTCTCATGCTGCTTTAGTGAGTAATGAACGCTGCTTCCCGAAAGTTCAAGCGGTCCCAAATATGGAACTACATACAATTCAGGTGGCAAACTGTAGGACTATGTATACAGAAAAATATGAGCTGGATACAAGTCGGGTTGTAAAATTTGAAGTCTGTTTGCAAACCAAAAAAGTTGATGTGGCAATGTGCAGGTATCCCTGCAGCCATAGGTGGTATGCCTATGCCCACTGAAGCTTCAGCTTTATCCGCCCCAACTTTGTGTCTGGAATGTGGCGCTACTAAGTTTATGTATGAATCTAAAGGCTTCTGTTGCTCTAACGGAGAGGTAAAATTGGCAACGAATGAGTACCCTCCTGAGTTAGTCGCTTTACTGACCAGCTCGGATGACAATGCGGTGCACTTTCGCGCATATGCGCGGTTCTACAATAACTTGTTTGCCTTCAGCTCCCTGGGTGGATCGTACGAGGTTGTCAATGACAGAGGTCTCTACCTTTTCAAATTACATGGGCAGATGTACCACTATGTACCAGATCTACTGCCCGGGAACAATCGGCCAAGGTACTTGCAGCTTTACTTCTACGATGCCCAAAACGAGAGGGATAATCGTTTGGGCTGTTACGAAGAACTTAGACCAGAGGTTATTGACACACTGATGAGCGTCATGGAAGATAATCCTTACGCGTGCTTCTTTAGATCGCTTAGCAAACTAAGTGTAACAGACACCAGTAGAATCGTCCTAAATCATGCTACAACTTTAGACCAGCGGGTTTATAATGCTCCTACCTCTGATGAGGTTGCGGCTTTGTGGTTGGATGACTCTTCTTCACAGCAAACCAGTGGGCCGCATATTATGGTACACGGGAGATCAGATCAATCCCATAGGATCATGCATTACTACAGTTGCTATGACCCACTGCAATACCCGCTGCTATTCCCTAAGGGCGACTGTGGATGGCATCAGGGCCTACAAAGAGTATCAAAAAATGGAACTCCTAACACTCTGAACCCTGCTGATCAAGTCACAGCCTCCATGTTTCAGGAAACTGAAGATCTGTTAGCACAAGAAGAAATAGGTAATCTCTTTAATCGCTTCGTTCTTCAGTCTAATGCGTTGAAATTTACTGATTCCATTCCCCGGGGGGGTTGCATAAATGCCAGTGGCTAATCGAAGGCCTGGGACACGGGGCAGGCAAATCACATGCAAGGAGTACTACAACTACAAGCTTCAGATACGCCCGGGCAATTACTTGTTGATGGCGGGTCGGTTGCTGCAGCAATATATTGTTGATATGTACGTCAAACTTGAAAACACTCGGTTAGACTTTTTTCGAAAATATCAGGATGTGATCAGAGCCGATTTATACCAGGAGGTGATGGAGACTGTCAAACAAGGAGAGAACAGCGCTGCCAAGATCGGTCAAAGAGTCATATTACCGGCATCATTTATAGGTGGTCCTCGAGACATGAAGCGTCGATACCTTAATTCCATGGCCCTTGTACAAAAATATGGGAAGCCTGATTTGTTTCTTACCATGACGTGCAATCGAAATTGGCCAGAAATTAATGAACAGCTTGGTTCTAATGAAAAGGTTCAAAATCGACCAGATCTGGTTGCGAGGATTTTCCATGCAAAGTTGGTCGCTCTAAAAAAACAAATCATGGAAAAGAAGATCTTTGGGGAAGTCGCCGCACTCATATATGTGGTGGAGTTCCAAAAGCGTGGGTTACCTCATGCTCATTTCCTCATTATTCTCAAACCTGGACATAAGATAGTCAACCCAGAAACATTTGACAAATATGTTAGTGCAGAAATCCCGGGTGTTGAAACCCCTCATTTGCGACGGATTGTCCTCAAACATATGATGCATGGCCCTTGCGGCTTGGATAACCCCACTAATAGTTGTATGAGGCAAGAAGGTGGGGTTAGGAAATGTAAATCTTCTTATCCGAAAAGCTTTAATACATTTACAACCACGGGGAAGGATTGTTATCCCATGTATAGAAGGAAAAACACCGGCGAGACAGTGCGTGTTCGTGGGAAAGATTTGGACAACAGGTGGGTTGTTCCTTACAACCCATACCTTTTGGCTATGTTTGATTGCCATATTAACGTCGAAATATGCTCAAGTATTAAGGCTGTCAAGTATCTCTATAAATATGTATACAAAGGCCACGATCGTGTTTCGTTCTCGGTAGTTGAAGGGGAGGATGATAAGCCAATTGACGAGATAGAAAATTACCAAGCAGGGCGTTGGGTTTCCCCTCCAGAAGCAGCATGGAGGATATTTGGCTTCCCCCTTTTTGAGATTTACCCACCAGTTGTTCCATTGCCGGTCCACACACATAACGGCCAATTTGTTCGTTTCAACGAGGAGGAGAATTTGCAGGACGTGTTGTCCAATGAAAATAACTCTAAGACATTGTTGACAGAGTTCTTCAGGAGAAATGCTGAAAACCCACATGCTCCAAAGCACCTGTACTCCGAATTTCCTGAACACTTTACCTGGCATCAACCAAGCCGATCGTGGAGGATTAGAAAGCGCGGTGTTGTCATTGGAAGGATGGCTTCTGTAAGTCCAGGAGATGGCGAGCGTTATTACTTGAGGTTGTTACTTGCCAGTGTGGCTGGACCACATTCTTTTGATGATCTTCTGATCGTGGACGGCTATCGCTGTGCAACCTTTCAGGAGTCGGCTCTCAAGCGGGGTTTACTCGAGTCTGATGAGTCCGTAGAGAATTGTATGGACGAGGCGATGCATGTGCAGATGCCGCACGCTTTGAGGCGGTTATTTGCCACCATTTTGATTTTTTGCAGCCCTGCTGATCCTAAAAAATTGTGGGACAAATACTACGACGGACTTTCTGAGGACTACCGGAGGCAGTTTCCGCGTAGCGAAAGCAAGGCACTGCAGTTAACGTCGCAGAAAGTTGAAGACTACTTGGAAGGGATGGGTAAATCTTTCAGTGACTTTGGCCTGGATGATCTACACAACATACAAGATCATTCCCTCAAACAAACACGAGACATCGTGGATGCGTTGGAAGCACCAATTCCTGAGGCGTGTTCCCGTGCCAGGAAGGATCTTAACTTTGAGCAGAGAATAGCTTACAAAGCTATAGTTCAGCGTGTCAAGTCTGGGAAACCAGGTGCTTTTTTCATAGATGGCCCGGGGGGCACTGGTAAGACGTTCCTATACTGTGCGTTGTATGCAAAGCTTCGCTCGATGGGGAAAATATGCCTTCCAACGGCATCCTCAGGCATTGCTGCTTCGAATATACCAACAGGCCGTACTGCACACTCGCGGTTCAAAATTCCGACTGATGAACAAGGCTCAATATCATGTAATGTTAAGAAACAGAGTGGCCTAGCAACTTTATTGATGGAAGCTTCTCTAATCATATGGGATGAAGCTTCCATGGCAAGGAAGGATAACATAGAGGCTCTTGATATGCTGTTGCGTGACCTTTGTGTGGCTGATGTAGTCTTCGGTGGAAAGGTGGTCGTTTTTGGCGGGGATTTCCGCCAAGTCTTGCCAGTTTTACCAAAGAGAACTCAACATGAAGCGGTTGAGGCAAGCCTTGTGAGCTCACATCTTTGGGCAGATTTGGAAAAATTTAGACTAACTGCGAATGTTAGGGCTCAAGAAGACCCCGCTTTCTCGGAATTTCTGCTGAATCTGGGAAATGGCTCGCTACAGACGCAAGCCACGGGGTCTGTACAACTGCCACAGAATTTAATGCTTCAATGTCCGGACGGGCAAAATGTGGTGGATGTTCTTTCAAACTACATATTTGCAGAACTCAGTCATTTCACCGTCTCGCCGGAGGTGTTTACACAAAGAGCTTTATTAACACCAAGAAACGATGACGTGGATGCAATTAATAGTCGACTTATTGCCAAATTCCCGGGCTGCCCTCATGTGTACAAAGGGTTTGACAGTGTCGTGGATGATAATTGCACCTTATACCCAGCAGAATTCTTGAACACACTCTGTCCAGGTGGGATGAGTCCGCATTCCCTTGTTTTGAAAGAAAATTCTCCCGTAATTTTATTACGCAACTTAGACCCAGCTGCAGGTCTTTGTAATGGAAATCGGTTAATATGCAAGAGGTTTTCCCGTAACATGATCGAGTGCGAGATATCAACCGGCCATTACAAAGGAGAGCACGTATTTCTCCCAAGGATCATACTCAGACCATCAACCTCATCTAAATATCCGTTCCAATTTCAACGGCGACAGTTTCCTATCAAATTAAGCTTCGCAATGACTATAAACAAAGCACAGGGGCAAACCCTCCAGCGTGTGGGAGTCTATCTGCCGCAACCTTGTTTTTCTCATGGGCAGTTGTACGTAGCCCTTTCACGTGCTAGAACGGCACAACAATTAAAGATTGTGGTTGGTGAAACAGCAGAAGAATCCTTGGCTCCAAATTATGTGCAAAATGTTGTTGCCTTTGAGGTTCTGAGAAGGTCAGGAATAATATCGCCGTAAAAACATTGGTGCGTTGTCAGATTTCCCTTCTGTAGGATCCTCTATCTTCTTGTGTGTTTTAGTGTTGGGCCAATTGAAAGAGGCCATGCGTGTGTAATTATGATGTGCTCTGCTATTCTGGTGACAAATTACAGTGATGCCATTGCAGGACTTAGATTCACAATAATAAACATCCATTTGTGTTGGTATACGTCTTCACTCTAGGGTTTAATTGCCATGCAGGTCACCGGAGCGAAATTTGGAGCCTGGTTTTGGATCATGGTGCAAGTCATATTACTGATGCACCGCGGTAACACAACAATGTCCATCGTCACTTTTTGAGTTGTGTTCAGACCCTTTTGATGGCTAGCTGTTTGTCATGCTCATCGTTCGAGCTGTCTCATCCGCACCCAGAGATAATGACTCCGAAGATAAATAGTCATAATGGTATAGTGACTAACAAGAATTGTGCTTCTTTGTGGCTTTTGTGATTACCTAAAGTCGTCTCTCCTGCAGTTTTGATTCTATACCCCAGATTTAGCTTTTGACTGTGGGACATTGCAGCTTTTTATTATGGGACACTACCTTAGCTCTTGTGTAGGTGCACGATCCAGGCATTGCCTACTCTATATCAATGTTATGCATAAATGCTTGGTTATTCGTTTGCTCGTGTTCAGTGTGTTTCACTGCAGGTTGTTTACACTTCTAGCGTGCTTCTATTTCCACTGATCGTACTTCTATTCGTGAAAACGTAAATGTTTAGCATGGTGTTGCTCGTCGCACTCGCGCCTATCCAGCATAGTGTTTCTAAGTTGCTGACAGCAAGGTAAGTATGCTTCACGATAATGATGGCCTGATTCAGATTATTCGCACGGATCCAGGATAAAGACTTGAACATGATCCAGTTTAAAGGCCTGGACGTCGAGGGCAGGAGGTATATTTATTATTTTCATTTACAATCGATGACAAGATGTTATTTATCAAGATCAAATGGCTTAGTTTCAACAGTAATACCGAGGACACCAGTTTCAACAAAGAGGCGTAAACTAAAATGATTCCCTTGAAGGTATGTTTTGTCAAGTTCTACACAACATACTCTAATTGTCAAATCCGCTCATCATTCTTGGATTATTGCGTTGTCACTTACATCCCTGTTCTTGTCCTGAGTGCTTAGAAGATACCCTTTGGAAGCAGCCGTGCAATACGGGTCTATTGTGCAATTGAAACAGCATGGCATATGTACACAAATTATCAGGGTATGGCTTCGATGATCTCATCTGTCTCAACATTGAGGTACGCTCTGCTGCATTTTTTTCTTTTTTCAAAGTGAGTTAAAATTGTCTCTGCTGAGCCTTTTGTATCCTTTTCCTCAAATTTATATACATTCTGATCATGTTTTAAGTTTCGTATACTTGGCCAGTTTGTTTGCGCTGTTTGTAAACCGTCATATTATTTTGTATAGCTGGATGTGAGATTGGCTAAAGACAGCTCCTCGGATGATCAGTGAAGGTATTGACCGTGGTGTAGGATTGGCCAAAGATCCCCCGATCCCGTCTTTATATGATAATCATGTTGACTTCTGCATAGATTGAAGAAAATTTAACTTTATATTTGCGTATTAATGCCAACAAGTTTGTTTCCCTGTTTTTCGATGCAGAACATGTAAGTGTGAGCTTTGCTAGGACTGGAGGGCCTGGAGGTCAAAATGTTAACAAAGGTGTGTTAAATTTCTTGGTGCTTTTAGTCCCGTACTTTTGATTTCATTATAGTATCGCATCTAAGGGATGGGGTGCGCACACGTCTGCCTCTCCATCTTCAGTTCTTTACCGTTTGTTGTTTCGTACGATCATAGTTCATGTTTTTATAGTTACCATAACAATTTCTGCTTCCCCCTTCATCTTCTACAATCAGGTCGTTTGAAGTATTTTGTGCACAATCGAAGCCCAAAGTTGGATGATCAAGGTAATTGATTGGTCCCATTTCTTCCGTGTCTTATTATCCCTCACTCCTGCCTGCCTGCTTCTTTAATCTTCAAACACAAATGTTCTTTCTCTACTCCTTGGTCCTTTTGACAAAGTCAATCGATTCTTCGTAACTACGGTAAACCACATTCAGGTTACTCATTTTTTCAATTAATTTCGATTTTAGTTTGGTGTTGTAATCTTATTTGATTTTAGATTTATATTGGAGTTTGTAACTAGAAATGTGGTTGTGGACAACCTTGATTTGATTTTAGATTAATATGGAGAATAATTTTGAACATTGGTTTTGCTGGTCATTGATTAGGCTATGTGTTAGACCTGTCCTTAGATATTGAGTTTGGTATTGATGATCGGTGATGGTTTTTACTTCGAAATCTAGCCTTTTTGTATATCGTATATGAGATCATCCATTCTATGAGATTTTGCTGGTCATTGATTAGGCTATGTGTTAGGCCTATCGGAATCTCTCTTTACGGCTTAAAATTAGTTGCATGTGTCTGTGGTTTATCAGAATTTCTCATTAATTATGGGTATAGATGCTCGGGGCTTGATGTTGATAGAAGCCTTTTGCTCAGGTCAGTGGTCACTAGGAAGGGTTGATCGAGGACTCAGAGATGCAAAAGAAATCTTGTCTTTGTATAGGCAGAGGAGTAGGTAACTGCTTTGGCATCAGTCAAGAGGCCTGCAAATGGTGTTTATCTTGATTATTCGTAAGGTGCTTAATATACATACACGTTATTTAGTTTCTATAATGCTATTCCTATTCTGTTTCCGTGTATATTTGGTGGAGGTTTGTGTGTTTTGCGAAATTGATTGTTTTCTAGGGTCTGTGAACTGGAATTGGCTCATAATTTGGTGTGTTGATAGGTTTATACAAAATATAGGTGCTTTTTGTTTTTTTTGGTACAAAGAAGACAATATGTGTGTTAGATTCTGCAAATTTTTCATCTTCTGTTGAGTTCATGTGGTACAACACGCTGTAATTGTCTTTGCCTGTAGCAAAGTCTCGGGCGCCATACCGCTAGCACAAACATCGTATGCTGTGATCAGTTCCATTCAATAGTCTTAGGCAACAATTATACTTTTATTAACCCTTAATTACTCCTTATATGATTTGTGGGTGTTGCTTTTGTTGAATCCGTGTCCTGATTGATCAACCTTGGTGGATTAACTTTCGTGGTAATTAGGAGGCCATTATCAAAGGCAAGTCAAGGTTTGCCCGAGGGTGATTCTGTACAGGCTATTATATCGCTGTGTTGTCAGACAAGTTTATTTAAAGTGTGCAGTGTACTTAAACTGATTTTCCCATACGGTAGCCGTTAGTTTTTTCGCATAAAATGTGGCCGGGATTGAATGTCTTACCAGTCGCCAGATGTGGGACACTATAATGCCTTAGACTAATCTGGGTCGGAATGAATAATGGTGTGTATCGCACTATATTTTATCTGACCACCTACTCACTCTTGAATTTGGACATCGTGTGTCACATACAAACTGATTTGGACCTGGGCTTGTCTGATATAATGTTTGCACCTTGTGCTTTATTGTTTCAAATTATCTGAAATGCCTTGTTGTTAAGAGGAAGTCTTGATTTGATAGGAAATGGTCATTGCTTTCGGATACATCAGACGTAGTAGCCTTTGTGTTACCTGCTTAAGAATATGGAAATCCATTTAAACTTTGATCTTAGTCAGTATGTTAAATTAAGACGCCTCTGATGTTGTCTACTCCTCTACATCTAAATTTCCCGCTTCACTCTTAAATCCCCGACTTATTGTTGTATGTGGTGTACTGCTTGGTGTGACTTTTGTGCCTTACAACGTAATTGATTTTATGTGGAATCAGTTTGTCTATGTCATTTAACCCATTTACAAAGAAGATGGGTTCCCGTTAAAAGAGAGAAGGTTTTTATAAAAAACACATTTGTGGAGGAACTAGAGCTTAACTGACTGGAATGGCATGTGGGTGTGTAAGTCCTAGGAATTGGTGACGATAATTACATGGTAAATTAAAATATACCAAAATTTGATGTTGTGTGGTCCAGCAAAAAAGAAACAGCCAGAAATGCAGCCACACAAAATCGACAGCTCACCATGATTAGACTTCTGCTTTTTCTGAAAAGCAAATTTCTGCTTTTTACTGGGAGGAGACAAGGTGTTGTCCAAACTGTCAATTTCACCTTCCTTTATATATTTGATATTCTCAGATAGATGCTTTTTGTTACAATAATTTAGCTCTTTGTTTTTATGCTAAGAAGGAAAAAAAGTACCAAATACAGGCAGACTTTTCTACGGGGAAAAAAGGTTAGTAGATTCTTTCTGCTTTGGTAGATAGGTTTGCTATATTGAATGTGTTGGGTAAGTCTGAACTCCCAAAACAAATCTTTGCTTTTTTGTCCTACTTTGACATTCCTTTGCATTAAAGTCACTTGTAGTATGACTTCCTTCTTTGCCTTCCCAAAAATGTTTCTATTTAAATGATATTTGGCTGTGCAATTCCCTTTTTGTCTTTGACTGAGTTCAATCACATGTCAAATAGTACAAAATCTGGAGCTGCTATGTTCCAGGTGTTACCTGAGACAAATTGTTTTTTTCGTGACAACATTTGACATGCTTCACTGTGTTATCATCCACTGTAATTACTTTACAAAGACAAGTAATCCTCGTGTAAGATCAGAAAAAAAAACAAAAAATGTTTTTTTTTGTCTTCCTGCAGTTAATATTTGTACGTGTGAAGGTCTTTTGTGTCATATGCTGGCTTATTATTGATCTCGATGTCTCGTGTTATGCTGGTTATAACGTTCGTTAAAACCACCTGACATAAACCCAAAACAAGCGCAAAAAACCTCAGAATCTGTTGAACATAATTTCTGTTTTGGCGCTGAATCTTGCGCCTACTTACACTTTAATCTCAGCCGTTTCGGTTTTGCGCCTACTTACACTTTAATCTCAGCCGTTTCGGTTTTTGAACTAGGTTGGTGGTAAATAAAATGCAATGTGAGCGGTGCAAAGTGTAGCAACGATCTGAGTAAACAAATAACCACAGAACTCAGGACATGTCTGATATAAGAATGAAACTCAGTATCAAAGAGTTATTACACACGCTTATACTACTTGACCTTGTAGGAATCCAACCATTGCTGCTTGTAAATAATTTTGGTTTGCATGGATTAGAGATATACTTGTTTGACAGATACCCACATGTTCGGTACAAAAGGCTTCTCAAATCTAGCTTAGTTTCTTCTTCGTAAAATATCAGATGCATTTGATACTTTACATTAATTTACTCTAATCATGCACATCTACAATCTACCATCCTAATGATTTCACCGTGCAGAATGGTCAAGGCAGAAAAGAAGTTTTTGAAGGAACTGACAGATCGTACTGGTCCTTACACGGTGAAAGTCAAGGTTATCGACAAGTCTCGAAAACAATCTTCGCCTACAACTAAGTACCAGCTGGTCACCTTCGAAGATGAAAAGGTACTTAAAGCGACCTTCCAACTATGCTGTTTATTTGATAACCCTAATTATAGAGTTCAAAATTAAGTCTTGTTGTTATTAGGGAAGCCAAATGAAGGCAACGCTCTTCAATGATGATATTGAGGCTTACGAGAAAGTTATTGGAAAGCAGAATATCTATGAAATCTCAAATGCGTTGGTCAGACCGATACCAAAGCAATACCTTAGAGAAAGCGCTGAAATCAAATATCAAATGAACTTCATCACCAGGACTGTCGTTCAGAAAGTAGGGACTTTTGAAGAAGATGGGGAACCTGACTACTCGGCAATAGCAGACATTACCAGAATTCCGGATAATGATGAGCGCATAAGTAAGCACATAGTAATTTTTTTAAGTGTGCAGCAACGACTTCAAAATTATGCTCATTTAAATTTGTAACCCCATTTTTGTTGTTCCTGAATCCAAATAAAAAACAGGCGTCATTGGTGTACCTGTCTATGTCCAACCCACAAAAACTGTGAAAGGAAGCAACAACGAAGACATCCAAGTTCGTGAACTTGTCCTGATTGATAATAGGTAAATTGTACTACCTCTGTGAGTTCAGTGCTTTAATAGAAAACAATCATGCTAGAATCCAATGTGTGGAGAGTACTAGGTCTGGGAGTATTAGGTCTGCCTCTCATTACATCGTTGTGCTTCCACTAGATATGAAAATACCTTGAGGCTATAAATGTGGTGATATTTTGAATTGAGAAATTACTTCATCCAAACTTCTTTCTTTGTTATATAAGTCAATTCTGTAGCTAGCACCCAGGAAAACTAATCAACGATGTCTTTATGTGCTGTTCAAGTTCCAGCCAAAGCCTACTGATTTCGCTTTGGAAAGACCTTGCGGCAGATGCTGGTGACAAGCTCGAGGAATTACTGCCTTCTTATCCTGTCGTGGTGTTCACTGCGCTGAAGCCATCCGCCTATAAAGGTTGTGCCATCTTGAGTAGTTAACCTAGATATTCATACACATAAAGACTAATATTCTTATGCAATGTTTGCAGGCTTTTCACTGTCGACCACTATTTCCACTATGGTTGGCTTTGAATCTAGGGGAGCACAGGCTGCCAAGCTGACCAAATGGTACGTTACTAAAATTCTCTCCATCACCGTTACTTGTAACTTACATACACAGAATTTATATGTGATTTATTGTTGCAGGGTCCACAACAACAAGGACATGCTGACGAAGAAGACAGAAGCAATATGCAATGCAAGGAGTCCAGTGAAAGCAGAAAGGACCATCAGTTTGGCCGATCTTAGGGCCAAAACGGTGAGAAATTTTCATGACTGCGTGGTAAGAAAAAAGAAACTTGGCTGCTATTTTGGCAACACATTTATGCAGCTGACACATTTTCAATGTAATGTAGGCTAACGATTTATGCCAGGAAGATCGCTTCTGGGTCAATGTTCTTGTGCCAGAATTTGATATAAATGATGGGCGCGCATATTTTGCCTACAGCCATTGCGGTAAAAGCAGTCACTGTGCAAAGGACACGACTTTTGACTGTGAAGGGTGTAAACACAAAGGAGTGAAGTTTGTTCCAAGGTGTGTTCATGGAAATTCTTTTACAAATCTGATCACTACTTCGCCTTTGACGTCGCTAGGGCCAAACCATTAACATTTTCCAATGCAGGATTGGCGTAACCTTTGAGGGTGTGGATAGCACAGGCTCCATGACCTTCAGTGCATACACCAGCGATGCAGAAAAAATCCTGGGAATCACAGCCGATGACCTCTGTTCCAAAACCAAAGATGTAAGCCTACCACTATTGCCATTATTCTTGTAACCTATATAATGTTCCGTGGAACACACCACTAAACAACACTTTTGTGCCGCAGGAGCAGTACCGTTTCTTTGTCAAGGTTAAGGAAGAGCTGAGGACACAGAAAATATGCCTGGAGCTTGGTCCGACAATGGCCCTCACAATCAGCGAGGCCTTGAGGTGGGGACTCAAGGGAGCATCCAGGGAGGAGTAAGTTGGTCATCAGGAGATCATGCATTTTGCGGCGCTGCTCAAACCACATCTAATCGCAAGCACGCCTTTTGTTAGGATGGAGTCGCACGAAACATCCGATGGTTTGGGGCTACCTCAACTTCAATAACCCGTCTATTGGAGTTGTGGTATTTTGGGAGGCCCCATTCATGTCTTTTGGCCAGGCAATTATAGCCATATTGGCCATATATATTATAATAAGGCGCTCCATTGCTTGTTTTAAATTTAAGACTATGCTCTCGTGAAATTTCATATCCCTGCTCATGCAAGCATCTATTGTAAACAAATGGTCTTAGTCTCTATTTCAAAATGCTTGATTAACGAACAAATTGGCGAACATACCACTTGAAAACGGCATTTGCCAACAACGTCAAAAGGACAATCGAACAAGAGATTTGATAATGTTGGGGGACCGCGCGCAACGCGCGCGGTCCAACGACTAGTAATGCTAAATGAAGGAAGTCGCGACGAATGATTCTTAGTTTAACAATATTTTCGGGTAACTCGAGACCGGCACAATCAAGGTGCATGAGTCATGTCATTCCGCATTTGAAATATGAGATTATGAGGAAGTCATTGTCAAAAAAAAAAAAAAAAAAAAAAAAAAAAAAAAAAAAAAACAAATATATATGAGGTAGCCAGGGAGGTATAAATCAACGGTACAAAACAACTATTGACCCGGTCTCTGAGTTCGTTTTAGATTGAAGGAATGTTCGGCCTATTACCAGATTTAGGTTTGAAATTCTTTTTACCTAATTCACCCGACCCCCTAGCGCATGTTACCTACCCACGTGTGTTTATGACATTCCAGTTGATTTATGCTCTAAGGATATCATTAGCCTAAATAACATACTACATGAGAAGCCTGATGTAGCCATTAAGATTACTTGAGTTGAGATTCAGTCAAATTCAGTGAGAGTCTGTTTGGAAACAAGGATTTGATTCTCAAATTTAAATTTGACACGAATCTCATGTTTGGGAACTCAAGAATTTGAGAATTTAGATTTGTGTCAAATCCTTTGGAATTTGTTTCAAATCCAATTAGGCCAAAAATAAATGACACTTCAAGAGGTGTCATTTTGAAATCACACAGTCCCCAAACATTTGATTTATATTTGAATACCACATTCTCAAATGAGAGAATTGAAATGATTACAAATTTTTAAATTCTTGTTTCCAAACACTATCTGAGGGAATTTCGATCAATCGAATCATAAAAGTTGAGTGGGAAAGAAATCTCAAGTGATATGAACTGAATTTGATAAAAATAAAAAGTAGTTACACCAAGGAGAAACTTGAAATAATTGAATTAAGATGAATTGATTTAATTTGCTACAAATTATAAGCAATCTCTCAATACTTTAAATATAAGTGAGAGGATTGTGCGCATCCAATCCCTCTTACTCGCCATAAAAAAAATCCTTACACTAAATATGTATACATGAGCACACTCGAAAACGCGTCAAAAAGAAGAAGAAACAAAAAAGAGTATCTACTTTACATAAAAAACTACCATATAAACACTCCTTGAATGTAATACCACCGTGCCTAGACAATTTCAACATCCTTCAGCAAAGGAACATTAGCCCCAAGAAATCCTTCAAGATGATCAACCAAGTTGGACTTGTCGATATTTTCTTGGTGATACGACTTGCACACACAATAAAACACAGTGTTGACCACCAAACCGTAAAGGGTTATCAAAGGGTTCAACACCATGATTAAAATTGCGCACAATATTTTTAGCCAAACTCCAACGTCGTTGCCTCTCACTAGTTGTTGGTTCAATGCTATAATTGGCACAGAACAAAGACCAAGCACCAAGAAGATACCAATTGCATTTCCTAAATTACCCTTGATCAATTGCCTACTCTTTTTCATGGCTTGAAACCCATAACACTCTTCCATGACGGAAATAACGTTAGCTAATTGCCAAGTTATCGTCAAGTAAATTATGCCCCCGGATAATAACACGACGGAGATTGTAAAGATGACTATTATCGCAATAGTCATGTCGCTAGGTCTAGATCCGATTCCACGTACTATAATGAGACTTGATAGGACTATAACAAAAGTGTAGGCGAAAACTATGCAAAAGTTACTCGCAAGCGTGAACATAAGTCTTTTCCAAACCTTAGGAACCGCGGTCATTACCTCTTTGAAAGTAACTTCTCTCCCGGTGTATATACAAGCGACTGTATAGACCACGGCTGAGATGGACATTAAGGAAAATATGATTATGAATATGAATATGAAGTAGAGGGCTTCGAAACTCCAATAAAACATCCATTTTGAAGTGAACAATCTACTAGAAGGAACATCCTTGTGGAAGATTTTGTTAGAGATGAGCTTGGAAAGCTCATTATTGGCAATAGTGATGAATGTGAGGGGTAGGATGAAAGCAAGACTTATCTTGGTGAAGATTTTTGGGTGTGACAATATAATTCTGATTGATTCTTTGAAAATACCAAGGAAACCTAGGAGTTGAAATTGCTCTTGTTCCTTGTCCATGGCTTTCCAATTGGTTTGATTTAAGTGAAGATCATGAACATATACCGTATATATATATATATATATATATATATATATATATATGTATGTACACTCTTACTCTATAAGGTTTCGACGACATGGCCACAAAATGATAAAAATTGCATCAATAAATTGAATGCAGATAATAATGGTGAACTTTGAACAACTTGTGTGGACATGCATGGACCTGAAAAAAAATCAAATACAATCTGTACACCCTACAAGTCCAAATCAACTTGGCACACCACCCTTGAAAGAACTTTTATTTGTGGAAAGTTCGTCGTTCAAACTGTCCCACTTGGTGACTCATGATTATGAGAGAAACATAATTAGCTTGGGAATTACATAAACTCTAGTAATACATGGGTTAGAAAGATGAGAGAGAAGAACATCCTAAGAGGAATTCTCTACAAACTCCCTCCACACGCGGTCAACGAACACTTACGTGCCTCGTGCAAATCAAATCGAATACAAATTCAAACAATCAAATCTAATAACAGATTCAAGTCCCCAGCGGCATCGACCCTCTGAGGACCAACAACAACGCCCGCGGACGACGCGCGCACACCCCTGTAGCACGTACGATACCAGTATAGTGTATGGTACGGCGCACCCTCTACCGCGCAGTAGAATTTAGAGGATACATTAGAGATTGTACACGAACTTTCTGATATTAATAAAAATTCATTTGTTTCCTTATTTTACCGTTAGTATTAAATTTGTCGTTACAAATTCTGGTGACACCCGACGTTAGTATAGTCATCCATAAAACTATCGGAAAAATTTCTCTCTACGGCCATTTTATCACGAGTTAGAAATAAAGACACGAAAGCGCGCATTTAACTAATTTGTAACATTTTTTTTAGGTAAGAACACTACCATATAACTCACTCAATTCCAAGCAGTGGTGGATGTGGAACATAGGAGGGGATGAGTCCCGGACACCGGATTTTTTTTTTTTACCGAAATGCTTTTCGTACTAAAGATTATGAAAAACATCCCCAAAAATAAAAGAGGGACACCATGAAATTTTTTTTTGGATAGCACTCGAGTACTACATTGTGTTATCTGTGTATATGTGTAAATACTGGTATCTTCTAATACCTAGCTTCAACTGGCACATAGTAACACAATCGAGGTAATTATGTCAAGGATTCACAGTATAAGCAATGAGCACTCGATCTTCTGCTTATCCAACTAACTTAAAACAAAAACAAGGAATACTTGGTTGAGTTGGTATAAATATAACGTTCAATTAACTTTTACGTTTAAGATTCGACTTCAGATCATGTCATAAAGATGCAAGCATGCAACTAACAATGTCAAAATTCATAAGCTCACAAGTCACGAAAGCAAGTTATACTTTCCTACAAATACCGTACCTAGACTCAACCAAATGACGCAAATTCGAAGAAGTGGCACAATAAATTGTGGGTAGGCATGAATCCACTCCATGAATTGACTGACCCACGTTCTTTTATGCCTCGAATTTCCGAATTTACAAGCACAAAATAACGTGAACCATTTAATTATAGCGTGACGTTATCATTACCGTATAATCATATACGGTGTATTATACAAGTATTCAATTACTCCTGTCCCACAGTCCTACTCTCACAGTCCCACTCCGATCAGTGCAGACAAACCTCCCCTGAAAACATTGTTTTTATCTTTTCCGATTTTGTCCCTCACACCATTTTACCACCTCACACCTCCCATAATCTCTCGGATTCTCTCCCACCTCCAACCATATTTTCTCTCTCCAAAATCCCAAATTTCACCCACATTTTCCCCCCAAATTTCATATGGAAGATGAAAAACCATTACTGGGATCAATCTTTACAGCCAAATCCATCCTAATTAAACGCCCAGCTTGGGCTTTTTTTCTCTTAATTGTAGCTGCCACAAGTTTCATCACCCTCCGTTTCACCACAAAAACGTTTCGTTCTCCTCCTTCATGGGCTTCCTTGCCCACCCACCCCGATTTCACCCGGGTCGACCCAGATTCCTGCTCTGGGTTTGTCCATGTGGGTCCCCCCAGGGCGTTTGTGATGTCAATCACGGAATTCGGCGGCGTCGGTGACGGCGAAACGTCCAACACCGACGCGTTTCGAAATGCTGTCCAGTTTTTGAAACGTTTCGAGGATAAAGGTGGTTCTAAGCTTGTTGTTCCAAAAGGTAGATGGGTCACTGGAAGCTTCAATCTTACGAGTAACTTCACGCTTTTTCTTGATCAGGGCGCCGTTATTCTGGGTTCTCAGGCATGTAATTCTCTCAAAGTTTCCATCTTTTTTTTACATTTATCGTGCAGTTTCATCGTTTACTCATGCTTATGATATTAATTAGGGTTATAATTCATGTTTATGTATAGTTTTGTGCGCTTTTGGTGTATAATAAAGTGAAAGTTTGATGCTTTATGCGCTGTTTAACTGCTTTTATGCCCTCCCACATTTCAAACTTTTGATTTTGATGAGAAATGTAAGGAATTTGGGGCTGAGAGATGCTGGGGCAATTTGGTTGATGTGATTTTGGTACTCATAATGGATAGTGATGTTAGTGTAAAATCGGACCCGTACGCCATTGGGTTCATCTTGGTTGAGCTCGTGGCGGACCGTGATGGCTCCGATAAATTATGAGCCGCGGCGTGATCAGTAACCCGAAGTAGGATTGTAAGTGTACCTGTTAGGTTGAATTTGTAGAGGTTGATGTCGAACCTAGTAGAGTGAGATATACAAATATTATAGAGTGGTGTAACAGTCACAATGAACCTTCACTTCCGTGTTAATTTTATCCCGGATCTTGACGACTTTGTACTATTATATTTATAAAATGGAAAACATAGTTGAAGTATGTAATGGTAGTAATACTAAATTGAGGCTGGTGTCTAATTCACGTCAAACAAGGGTTTACCATGTGAACTTGTAGAAATGATGTTCTTAGCACATGAAGTCATTGTCTTTGCGTCCAGCATTTATCCGTTCTGGTAATTGACAACATCACATGTGATGATCATGCTTGTCATAAAACAGGGGTATGTTTGTAACTTGCTGTCATGCCAAGGCCATGTGATGGTCATTAATTGGCCATGGTTTAGAGATCTCGGGCATTGTCTTCCGCTATAATTTGTTGTGAATTTGTAGTCTGATGCCCTTTTTCTGTTTGAAATTGAATTAGGACCTCCCTTTCATGCTATTACTATAAACAATGACCTTGCTCTCGAGAAGAGATCTTAACAACATTTCTTTTCAAACATTGGTCAAAAGGGGAAGGCCATGAGTATGATACTTGTCCATCCAACTTTAAGAATCTGGCGATATTTTGTTGTGCATGTTTAACTTCTTTTCCATTGTATTTATCGATAGTATGAGCCTTGAACCTTAACATACCTCCCAGCCGAAATAAAATAGGGCCAGTTTGTGGTCTCCTTACCAGTTGTGTGATCGAGGATGGCTCCTGATGCTTTTAAATTGTCTAGAAGTCTAGAAGTTAATGCATTTATAGATTCGATGTTTGTTGCAATCGTATGACTTGAGCTAGTTTTGACGATTTTGCTAGTTTGTTATATTTTTCAGTTGTGCCCTAAATTTCAGTTTTCCTTTTGAAATCAGTAGGACCCAAAAGAGTGGCCTATCATAGAGCCCTTGCCGTCTTATGGAAGAGGAAGAGAGAGATTAGGAGGTCGGCATATAAGTCTCGTCCATGGAAATTCCGTCAGCAATGTTGTCATTACAGGTATGACTTCATTAGTTCATTCGTAATGGGGGTTTAATTATTTTTTTGAAAAAGCCAGGAGAAGATAATCTACTGTTTGCTTGTGTGAATTCGCATGAGAAATGAAGTGAACCATCTGAAATCCATTTTATTGTTCCCACGTATTTTATATACATAAAGTAGACTTGGCAAGTTGGCAACTGCTTGGGCTGATGAAAATTATGATAGAGCTCGCTGAATTGGTTCCATACTTTAGACAAAAAGGGAAAATCGAAAACCTCTTGTATGCTGTCTAGCTGTGTATATTCAGAAAGTCAATACCAAAATATCAGATCCTCCAGTTTGAATTTTCAAAACCTAAATAAGCCGCATTTTCTTAAGGTTAGTATGTTTGAATATGCTGAAAATCTGTTTCATTCTAGTATAGAGAAGCTGGTAATGTAACACCGCGGTCTTTCCCTAATTTATTAAGAGCTGATACTTGGGTAAAGAAAGAAACGACTGGTGGGCAAAGAGAGATTTTTGTTTGAACATCGTTTGCAAGACTGCAATCGTAGTGGACATTCTTATTTTGTAATGTAGGGGGCACCAGAGAAATCAGTACTTCAAGTAATACTCTATAAGAGTAGACTGTTAGCCTTCTGCTGTATGTCGAAATTTACCCAAAGTAAAACTCTACAAGGAATGCAGTGCTTTCTTTCAAGAATGAATTTTGCATGATTCAATGGCCTTGCAACGGATCACCATGAATATCTCTATCTTTCCTCGCTCGAGGTCATTATTTCAGCAGCATCTTAGGCCTCATTCTTTCATGTTGCAGGGCGGAATGGCACAATTGATGGACAGGGCAAATTTTGGTGGGATATGTGGCGGAACAGGACACTAGAATATACCAGAGGCCATCTTGTTGAACTTGTCAATTCACAGAACATCATGATTTACAATCTCACATTTCGAAACTCCCCATTTTGGACCATCCATCCTGTGTACTGCAGGTTGGTACTCGGTATTTCTGACATCTTTTTTGATCGCCTTATTTATGGGACGAAAAAAAGAAGCAAGCAATTCACTTTGCTAATGCCTAATATACTCTATAAAAGGTTCATTATCGATGTGTTACTTGAGAAAATAAATCACATTTACTGAAGCATGTACACTAAAGTACCTTGTAAATCTAAATCAATTAAAACTTGCAGTCAGTTTCATTCGGAAAATCTATCTAATTGCCTTCATTGCATTCAGGAATGTTTTGGTCAAGCAAATGACAATATTGGCCCCTCTAGATGCACCAAATACAGATGGTATAGACCCAGGTAATGATGCTAGATCTTGTTTGATGTCATTTGTGCGTAGTATTAATCACTTCGGTTCTTCTCCATGATAAATCTTAACAAAGCCACTTAAACTTCAGATTCAAGTACAGAAGTATGCATTGAAGACTGTTATATTGAGAGTGGAGATGATCTCGTGGCTGTAAAGAGTGGCTGGGATCATTATGGTATTGCCATGGCACGTCCTAGCTCTAATATAATAGTGAGAAGAGTATCTGGCACAACGCCAACATGCTCTGGTGTTGGAATAGGGAGTGAGATGTCTGGTGGAATATTTAATGTCACTATAGATGACCTCAATGTCTGGGATGCAGCAGCCGGGGTTCGGATCAAAACGGATGTTGGCAGAGGAGGATATATAGCAAATATCTCAATAAGTAACCTTAGATTGGATAGAGTGAAAGTACCCATTAGGTTCAGTAGGGGAGCCAATGATCACCCGGATGACAACTGGGACCGTAAAGCCATTCCCAAAGTTGGCAGGGTGTTCATAAAAAATGTGATCAGCTTGAATACAAAGAAAGCGCCTGAAATTCTTGGTCTTGAGGGCTCAGCGTATGAAAATATATGCATGAGAAATGTGAGTATTCACGGCCTGTCCTCTTCAGCTGCATGGCATTGTGAGCACGTTTCAGGTTTTACAAGCGAGGTTTACCCACCTCCATGTCCTCAGTTGCAAGTCAATATTACTTCATCTTCATCATGCGGGTTCTTATGAATATGGCTCTAGTTTGGATCAATCCTCAACATCATGCAACATCTTTGGATCAAACTTTCTCTTATTGGTCTTGACTATTAGAATGCAAATTGAGAAAGTTTTAGACGACCACAACAGAGCTTCCTTGCAGAGTCTCGGCTAAAACAATTTCAAAAGCTATGAGGCGATCTCTAAAGCAAGCCTAGTTTTGCTTCACTGGGTTTTTCCATAGGACCTGATGACATAAGAGTACAAGGAGAGACTTGATTGACTGACATTTCTTTGGCGAGGTGTTGCACTTAATGACAGTTCTATTAACCATTGTTCATAGGCTAGGTATCTTCCAATGTTTTACTGCATTTGTTATTCTTTCATTTCTTTTGCTCGGCCACAAGTTGACAAGATGTGTGTATCTAATTTTGTAGAAGATGATTTGTACATGTTTATAGAGAAGAAAAAGCTTCAGTCGATCTTCACTAGATTTGTTGTGTTACTACGGGAACTGAAGCCACTGATCTCGATCTATTTGATTATACTGAAGCCATAATTTTTCGCCCATTTTGTTGTATGTGAATTCATGAGGGAAGATTTGAAACACGGATAATGTATTACAGGAGAAACTTGATTCTTTTCCTAAATGCCGTTCGCTTCTTCATTAAGTTTGATTATAGGTACATGAATGATTGATACAGGAGACATTAGGCTAGAGAAATGCAACAAATAGTAGGCAGCTGAGAAAATGGTTTTTTCTGTACTCTTCACCATTTCCAGAAAACGTTGGAACCACACTTGTATTTGTCCTTGCCTTCACATTCGACTGCCAGATCTTCAGAGATGAATGGCACTTTCTGCATCCCAACCAAAAAGACACAGGTTTAAAAGAAAGAAAAAGAATATTTGAGACTTCACACTATGAGTGCATGCATAAAACTTCAACAGTTACAAGCTTATCTCTCTTAGACAGAGAATGCGGTAGAAACTTGAATAAGACGGTCTTGCGAGGTCCAAGTGGTTCAAATTAGACAGTGAAGAGACAAACCTTTTGCTTGGCAAGATCTTGGCAGCCAGTGAAGTTCTCTGGGAATTTGCAGGATCCAAATTGCACAGTGAATGCTCTTGCAAAATTGGCTCCACTTGTTGCCAGTCTCTTCTTGTCATTCAATTCCTACACGTAACCAATCCAATATAAAAACATATCGTCATTATAAGTGCCTCAAAGGGTTCAGCCTATACACGTGTGCAGCCTTACCGCCATGTTGATCTTGATATACAACTTAGAGAGACTGCTTATGGACGACCCATTATGCTAAACGCAACAAAAATAATCGAAATAGGTACAAACAACTAACCTTGTTAGCTTTGCTCTTTTCAAGGTACTCATCAATGACTCCAGCATTGGCATTGGAGACAGACATAGAAGTGGCAACAAGCGCAGCTGCCAAGCCGAAAAGGGCAGCTCTTCTTCCTTCAGTTCCCTTGCTCTCTTCTTTCAAGACTTGGTTTTGTGCCTTGATCATGGACACTTTAGATAATGGTGCAACACAGGCCACTGAAGAAGCCTTTGAGCTAAGCTCCAAGGCTCCGGTCCCGGCGATAGCGTAACTGCATGCTAGAACACTAGAGTTCATTGAAGCCATCTCAAATTTGCTTGTACAAAAAATGCAAGTTCTTTTTGTTTTTGTTTTTTTGAGGTATGAAGAGGAGAAAAAAGAAAATGGGTGTTTTTGGGTTTTGTTAGTTTAGCACAAAGGGAGATTTGAAGAGTGATGTGGAGGGATGGAGATGATGTGTAATTAAGGGTTTGTGGTGAGAGTGTGGATAAGGTGAGATTGCCTCATTCTTATTGGTAAATTCCACTTGCTTCTTTGTTTGTTGTGACCCAAGTATTTTGGGACCCTTAGAATTGGAATCAAAGTTTGTGCTTCATGTTCTTCCTTTCTGACTAGGAAATCTTATGTACATACTGAACTTATTAGAATTCCATTTCAATGGAAGCTTTGTTCCAAAGATAGAAGTACCCCTTTGGCCCTTTCAGTTTAGAAGATTAAGGGAACCCTTCAAAGTGCCGATAACAAACCATTACCGATTTGACGAAATTATAATTGAAAGAGAGAAAATAGATTATAAGATTCATAACAGTATATATGAGTCGAAATTGGTTACAAGAGTTTTGAGCTAAGGCTCAACATGAATTGCATACACCTAACTTTGGCCTGGTAAGATGCCTTTACATGAAGATTCACAAGTACACAAAGCCTAAAACTTGAGAATCACTGATGATGAGGTAAAACTTTGCCTGGTTGCTTCGATGCCCATTGCAGTTCCGATTTCAGCAACACGTAGAAACTCGAAAGATTAAATATCTCTTAGTAGCACAACACATATCAAAGGAAACTGGAGCACACACCACCACAGGTCATAACAATGGTTATTTGTCCACGGCACATATTATTCACAAGACCCGCAGATTGGCTAATACATAATCCCTAAGTCAACATGAATCAACTTCAAAATTTGTCACTCAGAGTAATGGAAACAAAGGTGGGCTGGGGATTCACGAGGGAAGGATATCAATGTAACCTGCTCTGCAAGACGAAGAATAGAAAGCGAGATGGCTACATCCAACCTGTTAAGCCAAATTCATCAGCGACATTGTACATAACCAGTTTATTCCAAACTGGTCCAAAGAGGGCCTCCCCTCCAATCGAAAATGTCAAGGCCCAAGTAGACATTACAACTGTAAAAATTGTGAATCCTATTGCTGATCTCACAACATCTGCAGAATTGGAGGCGTCACTGTCAAATGGTTGGCCCTTACAAGACATTGCAAAAAAAAAAAAAAAAAAAAAAAAAAAAACCCAGCAATGAGCAATAAGTTTGCATACAAGGTTGGAAAGAACCAGGGAAGGGGGAGGGGGGAGGATTGATCACCCATCACCCTATTCCATTTCGCCATTCTTCATACCCAACCTTCCCCTCAAAGGCTCAAACCTCCTTGTCAAACTATGCTATGAGGATGTAATTAACATTCTACTTAATTGGCTTCTAGCATGCACGAATGAATATTAAGCAGAAACACCAACATAAACAGAGAATATCACTAATGGAAGGAAGCTCATTATGCAGTAAACATGAGCAGCAAAGGAGAGAAAAGACATGTGTTAACATAAAGCAAAAAAAACTATATAAGTAAAATATGAGATAAGGAAATGGCTCCTCCCTCATTGGTTATCAGGAAGTGACTATCTTACGCAACGAGGATGGCAACACAAAAAGCGTTAATCCAGTAAAGTTAGAGAAATTAACCCTCTTTCCTGAAACCCCCACCCAAACACAGGGAGGGGAATAAAAACTCTGCCACCTAGATCTTTTTATAATATCAGGAAGCCCAATAAATTTGTTTTTATGGTGATGCATTCTCGGTCCAAATTACTCGATCTAACCCAAAATGACACATGATATGCAAGCACATCAGGATTTACTTTCCGTGTGAAGAACCAATCTTCCGGATACAGGATTTAACTCCCAAAAAGAATCTTGTGTCTCTCAATGACATATGGGGAGGGGGCGAGGTCGCAAAGAGAAGTAAATGTAAGACATGTACATTACTCTATTATCTGCAAGGTACATTTCTGGAAGAACGAGGCTCGCTGGCGTACATTACCAGCACATCCAGGTGAGGGTTAACTGTTAAGCCCATGGTCTCACTGTTACATGTTTTGAAGTGAATATCTGATCATGATGTTAGATAGCATAGTCAAGGGAAGTACCCAACAACCAGCCGAGCCATCTGAATAACAATAATATACATCACAAGACTAAGTCTGACACTGTTAATCTCTGACAAATTGCCACACGACAACACTAGAACCTTTTCAAATTAAAATAATCTTCAAAGGACTTGTGTGTCAATTAGTCAATTACTATGGCAACCTTGAAAAGGGATCAACAAAGGCTACAAAACAACTGGGAAATTCCATTTCGTCATTCTTCATTCCCTAGCTTTCCCCTCAAACCTCCTTGTCAGACTGTGTTATGAGGATGTAACCAACATTTGGTGAGGAGAAAATTATACTTCAATGGCTTCTAGCATGAATGAATGCAAAACAAAAAAAAAATGCATGAATTTCACTGACTTAAGAAAGCTCATTCCGCAGTAAACATCAGCAACAAAGGAGGGAAAAGAGATGGTTTAACATAAGACGAAAAAAACATATGATAAATATGAGATAAGGAAATGGCAAGCCTCATTGGATATCCAGGAAGTACCTATATTACGCAACAAGGATGAAAAACACAAATCGCGTTAATCTAGAAAAGTTAGAGAGACTAACCCTCTTTCCTGAAAACCCCCAGTCCCCCACCAATAAACAGGGACGGGAATTTTTATAATATCAGGAAGACCAATCACTTTGGTTTTTGGAGATAAATTCTTGACCAGATCTACACCCAAATGACACATGATATGCAAGGACATCCAGATTTACTTTCCGTGTGAAGAAACAATCTTCCAGTTACAGGATTTAACTCAAAAAAAAAATTACTCTCTCAATGACATACTCTGTATTGGGAAGGGGCAAGGTCGCAAGGAGAAGTTAAGAGTACGACATGTACTCTATTATCTGCAAGGTACTGTTCGGAAGAACGCGGCTCGCTGGCGTACATAACCAGCACACCCAGCCACCCAGGTGATAAATAAGCCCACGGTCTCACTATTACATGTTTCAAAGTGAATATTTGATCATGAAGTCACAGTGTTATCACATTAGATAGCATAATCAAGGGAAGTACTCAACAACCAGCCTAACCATCTGAATAGCAATTATATACATCACACTAAGGTCTGACAGTGTTATCCCCTGACAAATTGACATAAGACAACACTAGAACCTTTTCCAATTGAAATGACCTTCAAAGGACTTGTGTGTCAATTACTAGCACAAAAAAAAAAAAAAAAGAACTTCCTCAACAAACTCGTTTAAGCTTAACTTTAAGCTCCTTTCCACTTCACAACCAAACAAAACAGCTAAAGCCTGTGTTAAACAATTGTCCCTACTGTGAGTGTTCCGAAAGCAAAGACCTTCAATCCTACTTAAGGCCATAAAACCTTCAAATGGCCGCACCTTTCACATTCAAATTTCAAATGCTTAGCTATTCTGCCTGGGGCAACAGAGAATCACAAATTACAACAACGATTTCTCATCATATCCATCAATTCATCACTAGACCACACTGCGCAGAGGCCGTGTGATCAATCAAGGCCTGATAAGTCCCACCAAACACAAACAAACACAGGGACTCGATTTGATGATATCCACATCCTTTTATGAGGTAAAATGTCAGTATGTCACTAAGATATGTAGTGTAACATGCGACACGCACAGAAAGACCCCAAACTGCAGAACTTTAGTTGACAACAGTTGACACTACCAAGCTCTCTTCAAACGCTCCTTCCCCTCATTTGATCAACAACAACAACATCTTTAACCCCAGTGCCTTAAAGGCTCCCGCCATAAGGCGGGGTAAGGGGGGGTCGGATGCACGCAAGCCTTATCCCTATTGAAACATAGAGAGGCTGCGCACGGATGACCCTAAATCTTCCCCTCATTTGATCCCAAAGACAAAATCTTTTATGATGGCACACTCAACTAATACAATCAAACTGAAGCGAGCACCTCGAAACTCAGTCAATATTGGGTTATCGACTGCATACACCAAACATGAACCATCGGGCTTCCACTCTTTGCCATCCTCTCACAGCTACTTCCCATATCAAAATCGAAAAAAGAGTTTCTCCTCGATCAATAATTAAGACTGTGGGAGATATGAAATCGGAAAGGTGTCGTGAGTGACACTACAAATACTAAAATTGGACATAAACCCAGTTCCCAAATTCATCCAAATTGAAATGGGTACCCCCAATATCTCACTCACTATACAATAGCACAATTCACACAAATCAAACACATCGATTAATCACAAAACACAAATTAAACACAAACCCACCTCAAAAAGTCACCAAAATCGAAATGGGTAACTACAAACTCAGTCAAATATGATCAAAATTCACTATAATCATACAATTTCTACCAAATTATCAGAAATTAAATAAAAAAAAGGGGAGAGAGAGAGAGAGAGAGAGATTACAGCGGCGAAGGGAAGGAAAGGAGCGAGAGTGACGAAGAACAGGCCAAAAGTAGAAGCAATTGACGGCCCAAAGCCAAGGAAGAAGCATAAACCCAAACTTGTAAAAACGGCGAACATATGTTAGCGATTCTTCCTCCGACAGTCCCAGTGCTCCGTCGATTGTCGGCCACCGTAGCCTCCGATCACTGGTGGCGGCTGGGTTGCGTATTGGGAGGAGGCTTGGCTCCCCTGATGAAGTCCCTTGGCCCCCTGATCTCTCCATTCTTCTTCTTCACACCAAAAGGAAGAAAAGGCAAATGGTTAGTTACTATCGGAGTACTTGATCAGCTTATTTTAACCTCGGTTTTCTCTAACGTGTGCTCCGTCGAGAAATCACATTTCACGTGTATTGGGTGTGCACAAAAAGTACGGAACCACACGTATATGTTGAGCTACGATGAGGTAACAATTCTTCATATTAACCTTACCCAAGTTAAACCCCAACGTATCTTCACCAAATACTATTCCCTTCATCCGACTATAAAACGGTAAAATTGTGTATGGGCAGCTAACTGAGTGACAGACTAAAGTCGTATGCCAACAAATATAATTAATCAATACTACCCTAAAACGTAGTAATAGGCAAGTAAGGTTCGTATCCACAAAGAACGGTAATCGTCTAAGTATGTAATGGTAACCAAATTGGGAGGTTGTGAGTGTAAATGATCAAGTATTCAGAAACAATTAAAGTAATTTGTAAATCAATGGAGGAAAAGATCTCAGTCAATTAATGTCCACTATCGATTACCCAATTGGTCCTAGTTATCAACTGATCCTAATTCGTTGAGTACTTAGTTGTAGAAATATAATTTCCTATCGTTTCTTAATTATAGCTAAGAGGAGAGATCAGCCCTACCTAATAGCCCTAATCAATGGATAACAAATACGCGCGCCTAAATTCAATCCAGCGAAAGCATAAAGCAATTAAACGATATCAACTAAGATTAACAAGATCCAGACACACGCGGTTTCGATCTTCAATTAATATGTTTATTCACTCTAACCTAATACGGATGTTCAATATAGAAATACAGGCTAGTTGCTACTTGTGAATCAACAATCTAACAATTAGTCCTTAAATTGTTAATCTAGCAATATGATAGATTTAGGTCTAATTAGTTTGCAACCTAATTGAACAATATATCAATGAATAACAATTAAGCATGAGAGGATAAACAATACTCAAACGAATGAAAGAATTAGAATCAAACTCACAATTATCGGTAAACTATAGCTTCGATTAATCGATCCGAGAAATAAAGTCTAGCCTTGCATAGTCTTGAAAAATAACCTCCAAAAGTTCTGAATATTGAATGATTAAAACTACCGAAAGTTTAAAGTATTTATACTAAAAGATTACAAAACGGGATTAGGAAACCCGTCTAATATGCCGACGCACCGGCGGGACGACTCGTCTCCAGAGAGATGACTCGTCTGGATTCGGGACAAGTCGTCAAAAGACTTCTGTTTTGGTCGCCGGACTGGTTCTGGCGACGTTTTTCAAACGTTCTTAACTTCTTCGTTACTTGACCTATGAGGACGCGTGACCTGACCACTTCCTGCAAAGCTAAGATCATGAACTTTAATATGCTGTTGTCTCACTGCAAAATTCTAAACCGTTTGACAGTTATGAAGCTTCAAAGTTGATCTTCCGTAAATGGACTGAAATTCCTCAACCTACCTTCCAAATTTGTCCAAATCTTGTCATATTGCTTCTTGGATCATCTTTCATCGCCTCATTGTCGTTTCACACACTTGAATATCAATCTTGAGACAATAAATACATTTAAAAATCACTAATTCTTATATTAAAGCACAACTAATGAAATAAATCAAATTAGCCAATAAACCGATCCAAAAGCTACCATTTTCTAGCATTAAAACCCAACATTACCCACAACTAAGTGGGTCGTATCACTGAGAAAGGTGCACCTACAAATCAGTTAATTAAGTATGCATAATAAGCTAGTTCATTTGGCTAATTAACTTATTTGACTAGTTTAACATATTAATTGAAGGTCAAAACAGCGTGTGTCTAGACCTTATTAATCTTTGTTGATATCGTTTAATTGGCTTACGCTTTCGCTGGATTGAATTTAGGCGCGCGTCTTTGTTATCCACCGATTAGGGCTATTAGGTAGGGCTTATATCTCCTCTTAGCTACAATTAAGAAACTATAGGAAATTATATTTCTAGAACTAAGTGCTCGACGAATTAGGATTAGTTGATAACTAGGACCAATTAGGTGAACGATAGTGGGTATTAATTGTCCGAGATCTTTCCTTCCATTTATTTACAAATTACTCTCTTTACTTTAGATTACTTGATCACTTACACTCATAAACCCTCCCCCATTTGGTTACCATTACATACTTAGACTGTTACCGTTCCCTGTGGATACGAACCTAGCTTCCCTTTTACTACGTTTTAGGTTAGCATTGATATTTTATATTTGTAGGCATACGACTTTAACCTGTCAGTAGAGTTTATTCTACTGTTGCGGTTTTACGTTCTATTATTGTGGATCGTAGATCCACAAATTAAAACTTGAAGTTCACAATCAGAATGTCTTCCGCAAGAATTGGTCAAATTTTATATACTATACATGTCACTTGGGAAAGAGTTTTGGGTTGCTTGTTTCTTCGCGTTACAAAATCACATCCTTTCGTAATCCAGTTTATCAGACTGTAAAAATAGGCACAAAAACACAAGTCAGCCTAATCAATTATTAGATCATTAGAGTACTCAAGAGTCAACACTATCGATGAATATGGTACCTTAATAAGCATGTCCGTTGGCAGCCAAGCAGGTGATGTTGGGATACCAACCCAAGCAACCTGCATGCAACGTAAAACATCGTATTCATTCTTCAAAAAAAAATATCGAGCAAATGATGCAATAAAGTATCGGAAAATTCATGTAGTAGTGTGGTATCCTCGAAATTTGACTGATTACACATGGTACCCAACTTGGCTAGTTTGTGCAATGGTACCCCTAAGTTTATTACTTTGTGCACATCTAACCTGTAACACCCCGTAAATTTTAGGGCTCTCATTTAATTAGGGTGTTACACTTTGGCACTTATTTAAGGAAGTAACTACTATTTTTGGGGTGAGTTTCCTAATTGGGTTGGTTTTATGGAAAATTATCTAAACACCCTTACTAACACTCTCTCACTCTACTACTACAACATATAAAACAAAATAAACCCTCCCCTACTATCACACGCATAACGCAAGAGCAGAGAAAGAACGAGAAAAGAAAGAGAAGAGAAGGAGAAGAGAGAGGAGGCTGCGCCACCGTCGGACCACCCTCACCGTCGCCACCCTCATCACCGTCCCACCATCTTCTCTCCCCTCTTGATTTATCCCCTCTTGATTTTATATCAAGGGTAGTAAGAACCCTAAACCCCTTTTTCATAAATTAAATTAGGGCTTTTTATAAATTCATGTTTAATTGTGGATTCAAAGCATGAATATGGTTGTAGGATTTTAGTTTGATGTTCTATTCGTTGTTTGTTTGGGAATTTAAGCATGAAATTATGAAGTTATAATTTAGGGTTAATGTATATTTGATGATGATTTTATGATTGGATTCGCATGAAATTTGGAGGGATGACTTATAATGAATTGGGTAATGTATGGTATCAATTTGAGAGTGTTCTATAATGTTTTGAATGACTTGATTACCTTTTGCCCAGGTCTGATTTTTGGGTATTTTGAGTGTTATTATGTGTATTTTGACATTTAAATGATGGAAAAACGTTATTAGTATGGTTGTGGAGTTGTTGTGCGAGGTTGGTGTAACACCCCGGCTCATCGCCTGAGCCGAGAGTAGTCACCTATGGCAGCTTGCCAGGCTGTGGGCTGACCTCACAGACCAACACGGGTCCTTCCGGCGCACTTTGACCTCACTCGTGCGCACCCTGGGAAACTTCCCAGGAGGTCACCCATCCTGAAATTACTCCAAGTCAAGCACGCTTAACTTTGAAGTTCTTATCACATGGGCTTCCTAAAAGGAAATTCTCAGGGTGCGCACGAGTGAGGTCAAAGTGCGCCGGAAGGACCCGTGTTGATATGTGAGGTCAGCCCACAGCCTGGCAAGCTGCCATAGGTGACTAATCTCGGCTCAGGCGATGAGCCGGGGTGTTACAGTTGGCGCAAATTGGAATTGATTTGGTTGTCATATGATCATGTTTTGTTGGGATTGTCATGTTAGATGTTGTTGGGAGTAATGTGTGTGTGGGCTATGAGTTTGGCATAGTTGATTGATAGTGGTTGTCTTGTGACTTGTACTATTAATCCATCTATGTTTGTTACTTATTTAGGTGGTGATTTTGAGGAAATGTCCTTCACGGACTTTTGAGATATTACTAAGCTTCCTTTGAATGTTTGAAGGTAACAACGTTGACCTTCTAAAAGTTGAGCATGTTTATATCGTTCGTTCTCAAGAGCCTTATCTTTCGTTTCATCCGTGATTGCGTTCCTTACATATCTTGTTCATCATTCTTTCGGAATCTATGCTTATGCATATATCATTGTATGGCTATGCGTTTATCAATTGTTGATTCGAATATTATTGTTTCCGGCTACAACCATCTATAAATTGAAAAGCGCAAGCACAAAATAATGTACCTTAAAGTTCAAAGCGGAAGTTGAAATAATATGAGAAACCCATCTAGAGAACAGCCTTTGTGTCGTTTTTATTCGTTATGATATAACCCTTGATCAAGGTCATGTGTTTAAGGGTTGGAGATAAGCTACCGAACCCCCTAATAGACTTCCTCTTAGGGACTTGTACGTCCTAACGTCCCCCTAGCGAGGGGTGTGCACACTCGGGTCATTAGGATTACGTTACTTTGTTACTCTAGATGTGGTAGTCTTGGGGTAGGACCCTTGACTCGATAATAGAGATGTAACAGCCCGATCCACCGTCCGTCGCAACACAACCCAATAAGATGGGTAGTCACCATTTAGGCCCGTAAATCCTCACTTGGACTCTAAAAGGTGAAGGTCTTGTTGTTAGTATGAAGGTAGAAATCTATTATAAACTGATCACATGAGCCTTAGTTTCCCAATGTGGAACAAACCAACTCCATAAACCACTTTCCAAATTCCGTAGTGTTACAAACTCTCCCACTTAAAGAACGCAACGTCCCCGTTGCGCCTAAACCAAACCATACCAACATCAGCATAGGTCCAAGATCTCCCCCGCTAGACGGCTGGTCTCTGGGCCTCACCCCAGCACCCAGCACGCGGTCGCAGGGTTGCTCTGATACCATCTGTAATAGCCCGATCCACCGTCCGTCGCAACACAACCCAATAAGATGGGTAATCACCATTTAGGCCCGTAAATCCTCACTTGGGCTCTAAAAGGTGAATGTCTTGTTGTTAGTATGAAGGTAGAAATCTATTATAAACTGATCACATGAGTCTTAGTTTCCCAATGTGGGACAAACCAACTCCATAAACCACTTTCCAAATTTCGTAGTGTTACAAGGGACCTCACGGAGGCCTTCAAATAACATATTTGATAAGAATCGATAATCGAAGAAATAATCTTTTGTTTGCCTTTGCTCGGCTGTGCTTTCTGCACTGTGCACGAGTCGTGCACGACTAGTGCACGAGTCGTGTATCGTGGTTTTCGCTCGTTGTTGCTTTGCGTAGTTTATTCAGTTATATTTAGCTACGCGCTTTTTAAGACGCGTATCTTATTTCTTTTGTTGCTCTCTTTTCTTACTACCTGAGCTGACGTTCTTTCTGTTTGGGTTTGTCTCTACCCTATTTTGAGGCTTGTGTCATTGTTGTAATAACGCAGTTGACAGGTTTTGAAGGTGATTGATTGTCTGCTTGGATGTCGTTGCATGACATGGGATTTTAAAATCATTCGTCAAACATTTGGATTTTATGAACAATGTAATTTATTTCATTTGGTTTGTTTTTGGATTGTAATCTTAACTACAAGTCTTCTGCTGACACTTATTATTTCTTTTCAGAAGTTGTTTTAATAAGGCTTGCCGTTGCCTTGGTAGCTAGGCAGTGGCAGCATAACAATCATTTACTTTCTTACTTTCAGGTCGTCGAAAATTTAGGGTTGTTACATTACCCAAATAGTAACTTCCGTTGTATTTTTCCGTCAAGTGATAATGTGTTAGTTAGTTGTTAGGTATAATAGTTACAATTAGTGATGATTTTCCATTTAATAAAATAAAATTCAAAATTTTAGACTTTTTAAAACAAATCCGAAAAACATTTTCATGAACAAAATAATCCAAAAAAGTAGTTTTTTTTTTTTGCCATAAAAATATATTTTTGTTAAAAAATATTCATAATTTGTGCAATGGTACATTTCAAGTTACCACTTCGTGCACGGTACCTTTGAGATTACAATATTTAGCACATGGTACGCCAAGAAAAATCACTTTTTGTTTCCTTCTAAAAATTGATTGAATTTTTTAAATTAAAATATATTAATTATATAATTTAATTAACTAATTACCTAACAACTAACCGACACATCATCACTTAACGGAAAAATCTAACGGAAGTTACTATTTGGGTACCATGTGCACAAAGTACTAAATCCAGGGGTACCGTGTACACAAACTTGCCAAATTGGATAGCATGTGAGTATGTGCAATCAGCCAAAAGTTCGAGCGTAACATGAATTTTCCGAAAGTGTGTGCGCTTCTTATACATAATAATATTAATTCAGAAATATGGAATGTTCCGCGCAATTTTCGGTATGGATCATTTCGGAAACATTCTCTCGTATGTCCCAAGTTCTAACACAATACATAAAAATATAGAGCAGATACTAGTGTACGTTTTAAAGACTGATGAACTTACAAGTGCATATTCCCCTGTCTCAAAGATGCGTATATCCAGTACCTGCATGACAAAGTTGTCAAACAATGAGAGTTCCTGACTTCCTACACAATATTCATCTTAAGAATCTGAAGGATTGAAGTTTGTATGTATGTACCTCTCCGCGATCCTCATAAATGTAGTCTAGTCCCTTGTAGTAGGGTGGATGTCCAACTGATAGATACTGATCATGATGATGAACAATAGAAAGAAAACAAACAATTAACAATTTCCTCAATTTGTGTTTAGACTTTGGAGACATAACCCCAAACTCAGAGCGGGTCTATGTTACTTTGACACTTCATATACCTGTTGTGTCGTGTCCAACACTCCATATGACACGACAATAATTGGACACTCATTTTAGGCCAAACAATAGGCGTGTTGGACACGCCCCAGACTTTCAGCCAAGCTTGAGTGACACAAGGGGAGATGATTTTATTAGGCACGGTAAGTGTAAGATGTGAATTCTTCATTTGGTATGTAAGTGTTGAGTTCAGGTCAAATTTCTGAATGAACAACCAAATTCACTCCTCTAGTATGGGTCAATGCAGGGAAAGAGGCCTTTGTTGGTTTTAGGGACTGTAATAATTCCGCTACCCCGAATTTCAAATCCTAACGTGATGATTATTTCACCATAATCTCGCTACCCCAAAATCCAAACCGAACCAAAGAGGACACGAATACAGTATACACGATGTTTAACACTAATGAGATAATGGAGGATATGAATTAATAAGGAGAGCTAATTAGTTAAGGTACTCACATTGATACTATTTAAGTACTTGTCCTTCTCCACTCTTACAATCTGGCCTTTCTTCACTGTCATAAATTATGAACAATATGTTAGAAATATTTCTCAATGAATTTTCGGGGGCTTACAACATTACGGCGAGGTAAACACAATCATCAATATTCAGACTAGATTGTGCGGTTACTGATCAGAGGTCAAGTAAAACAAGTATAAAAGAAAATGTTGGAAATACCCACTTGAGTAGACAGGCTTAGGGGGCTTTTTAACAGGTTGAATCTCCTGTGGTTTCTGTTTAGTCTCCGCTTCAGAAGTATTTACAGCTTTAACGGATAACCGGCGTCGAAAATTGGTGATTCTGCTGGTTTGTGGGAGAGAAGAGAAGCATGAGAGTGTCTGAGGATTCGAGAGACTTGAGGAGAACGCCATGAATGAAATCTCCCTCTAGCTTGAACTTGAAGCCTAGAAAAGGCACTGGTTTTTGTTGATGATAAGAAAATGAGTTTACTTCCAATTTTTATTCAACTTGTTTGGCTATGCTCACTTTATGTTTGTTTGTGGACCTTATATATGTGTGTACTATGAAACGCGGACACTGTTCTAATTGGCATGTCAGATCAGTGTCCAGAACTGTTTGTTTTTTTTTAAGGGAGGGAGGGTGTTAAAAGTAGGAGAGAGTGTTAAAAAGTGGGATGGGTGGGGTTTAAAACTTACACTATTTAGAATTATTGTAACTGTGGTGTTTAAATTGGAAAGTTCAAAAAAGGAAAGTGGAGTGTTTAATTAGAGGAGGGGTTGATACGATATCAAGAAGGGAAAACTGTCAAATCTAGAGATAGGTCTCCTTGTGATTGGAAGTGGATTTTAGGAAAAACTAAATGATGTTACTTCCTAATTTTTGTAGTCTAGTTTAGTTAAGGGTCTTTATTTTCGACAAAAAATAAATTTCCTTATAATATAGGAATGGATATTGGAAGTCATGTTTCCATATCTTATTAGGAGTAATATTTCCTTATTGTTTGTTATGCTTTTAGGAAGTCTAGGCTATTATAAATAGCATCCTATTGTATTGTTTTTACACAGAGAGTTTGAGAATTAATATCGAAGAGTCGGAAGAGAGTTTCTTTCAATGGGTTCAGGCTTTGAACACAAATTGACCTAAGTAGTGTTATTCTTAGTTCAACATTATTTGTTAATCGTGTTATTAACGAGTAGTGGATCATTACTAGGATCGACGTCTAGGGATTGATCATAGTTTGGACGAGTTATAGGTCTAACTTGTTCATCCATATCTTATATTCTTTTCATTGTTCTTATTTTCGTTCCATAAAACAGAAAAACCCAAAAATAGTCTCACGGTAGTACATGACATCCATCTGTCCTATAGTCAAGTTTAATTCCACTGTGTACTCGTATCAGGGGTAGTACTAAGTTGGGGCCTAACGTTTCCATTTTTTTTTTTTTTTGAAATCAAGACTTTAAACTTTTTTTTTTTGTCCGTTAAGGGCCTCACACACCATTCTGTTGGTTTTTCATTTAATTTTCTTTGTTTTCTCTCCTGACTTTTCTCTCTCCTCCAGCTTTTCAAACTCTCACCCACCAGTCCACCACCACTACTGTTAAATTCATACACATCTCCAACCCCTCAATTTCACAAACCATAAACCCAGTAAATTTAATTCTTGATGACATATGAGTTCAAAAATAAGGGGAGATGTTAGATTGAGGCTCAGGTTGCATGTGTTTTGAAATGAAATTTTGATCACAAAATCTTGAATTTTTGCAGTAGAATTTTCCGTGGGTAGGTGGTGGTGGCTTAGGAAGCACGGATACGCCTGTCCGGTATCGTGTCCGTTTCCGACACGGTGTCTGACAGCGATATGGATCGGACACGGCACGACACGTATCCGACACGCTCAAAAACCGTGTCCGAATTTTTTGTGTGATTTTAGGAAACAGACACGGTTTTTTTTTAATTGGACACGAATCAGGCACCGACCAAACACCTGATGACACGACACAAAACTAAGTCGTTTTGTCAAGTTTTTTTTTTTTTTTTTAAATAAAAACTATTTTTTCTCTCTCCTATTCTAATACACTAGCAGATAGTTCAACTACATGTCTTACTTCTATATATCTCTTTCTGCATCCCATCATCCTGCTCTGACCGGCTCTTCCACCTTCGACCGCGCTGCCTTAACAGACCTCCTCCGACCGATGTCCACTAGCGGCCCCACCGCAGCCCCATCGCAACCCTATATGCACCCGGCCGCACTAGCCCCGCCTCTACCTACCCGTACACAGTACTCGTAATTGAAAAAATCTTCATTCAAAGTATTTGTTAGTTTTGGTTTTTTGCCGTGTCCTTGTCGGCTAATTTTCAAAGTGCCGTGTTACGTATCTGTATCGGTGTCCGTGTCCGAGTTCGTGTCGCTGCTACCTAGGTGGTGGCGAAAGTGGTGAAGGAGAAAGGAATATATAGAGGTTAAAAGGTTTTTTTTTTCCGACAAGACTAAACGAGATGGATGTGAGGTCCTTCAACAACATCCAAGCCTTATTCCTAAAATGATTTGGGGTCGGCTAACATGAATCGTCGTCTACTAACCGTCTTATGCGCGCCATAAAATTTCAAAAACGTTGTGAATCATTTAGAAATGTCTAAACACTTTCGACAAAAGTTTTAGAAAGTCCTCAAAATAAATAAAAAGTTTGAAAATTAGTGAAACATATGAACTTTGAACACCAAGTAAGGAAAAGTTTTGGAACAAGTTAGAAAATGTAACACCCCGGTTCATCGCCTGAGCCGAGAGTAGTCACCTATGGCAGCTTGCCAGGCTGTGGGCTGACCTCATAGACCAACACGGGTCCTTCCGGCGCATTTTGACCTCACTCATGCGCACCCTGGGAAACTTCCCAGGAGGTCACCCATCCTGAAATTGCTCTCAGTCAAGCACGCTTAACTGTGGAGTTCTTATCACATGGGATTCCTAAAAGGAAAGTCGACTTTGTTGGTATGAGTAGCACTATCATTCCTATTAAGCACTTCATATGAGCCCTTAATCTTTCAGGGATCTCCTCTGAAATCTGGGGTATTACATTCACCCCTTCTTAAGAAAGCAACGTCCTCGTTGCGACTGGCAGCCAACCATAGTCTAGCTCCAGGATATTTCCCCTGCTAGGCTGTTGACCTGGGCTCTCCTGACCACATGATCAACACGCGGTCGCAGGGTTACCCCGGCTCATCGCCTGAGCCGAGAGTAGTCACCTATGGCAGCTTGCCAGGCTGTGGGTTGACCTCATAGACCAACACGGGTCCTTCCGGTGCATTTTGACCTCACTCATGCGCACCCTGGGAAACTTCCCAGGAGGTCACCCATCCTGAAATTGCTCTCAGTCAAGCACGCTTAACTGTGGAGTTCTTATCACATGGGATTCCTAAAAGGAAAGTCGACTTTGTTGGTATGAGTAGCACTATCATTCCTTTTAAACACTTCATATGAGCCTTTAATCTTTCAGGGATCTCCTCTGAAATCTGGGGTATTACAGAAAAACCAAACAAAGAAACTAAAAAGAGTCAAATTAAGTCATCTGCATGGATAACGTCTCTCCACACCGCTCTATCCAACACCATACTCTGTTCAAACCCTAGGAAGCTCATATCATTTCTAATCATCCTCATCCAAGTCATCTTAGATCTTCCCCACCCTTCTACTCTTCTAACCGGCGCGTCACTAGGCCTCCTCCTCACATGGCCATACCACCTCAGTCGGTTCTCCATCATCTTGTCCGCGATGGGCACAACCCCTACTTTCTCCCTAATAATTTCATTTCTTAACCGATCATGTCTTTTGTATCCACACATCCACCGTAGCATGCGCATCTTCGTCACACTCATCTTATGAACGTGACACTGTTTCACGGCCCAACATCCGTGCCATATAACAGTGCCGACCTGATTGTCGTACGATAAAGCTTACCCTTAAACTTATTGGGCATTCCTCGATCACACAGGAGCCCTGTGACATTCTTCTACTTCACCCAACCTGATTTGATCTTATGGGCCGCATCTCAGTCTAATTGTCCATCCTTTTGAAAAATCGATCCCAAATATCCAAAGAAATCTGATCCCTGAACAATCTTTCCATCCAACCTGATCGTCCTCGTCTTCGTTCGCCTACTGCCACTGAACTTACACTCCAAATACTCGATTTTGTTTCGGCTCAACCGAAACCCTCTAGACTCCAAAGTGTGCCTCCATAGTTCGAACCTCCTCTCCAAATCTTCTTTCGTCTCTGAAATCAACACTATATCATCTGCAAACATCATGCACCATGGTTTATCATCCTGGATTGACCTCGTCAATTCGTCCATGACTATAGCAAAGAGAAATGGACTAAGTGCGGACCCTTGGTGCACTCCAATTGTAATAGGAAACTCTTCTCACTCCTCTACACTAGTCCGTACACCCGTGCTAGCTCTGTCATACATGTCCTTAATGATGTTAATATATTTTGGCGGAACTACTTTTTTAGTTAGAGCCCACCAACTCACTTCCCTTGGTACCTTATCATAGACTTTCTCCAAATCAATGAACACCTTATGTGGGTCTTTCTTCCTATCTTGATACGTCTTCATAGTCTGTCTTATGAGATGAATTGCCTCCATAGTTGACCTCCCAGGCACCAATGCAAATTGATTCTCCGAAATCTTCACACTTCTTCTTAATCTATGCTCAATCACCCATTCTCAAAGTTTCATTGTATGACTCATCAACTTGATCCCGCGATAGTTGGCACACTCCTGAACATCCCCTTTGTTCTTATACAAAGGGACCAAAGTGCTCTTCCTGCACTCCACCGACATCTTATTACCACTCCAAATCATGTTGAAAAGCATCGCCAACCATTCCACACCTTTGTCTCCTAGACACCTCTTCTAGCTCCTCCCGGAATTCATGACAAATCGATGCATCCAATCCAATTTGTGGTGCATAAGCATTTACAATAGTTATAATCTCACTCCCAATCACCAACCTCACTGTCATAATGCGATCGCTCTTCCTCGAAACCTCTACCACATCATCTATGTACTCCTTTTAAATAATGATACCAACTCCATTCCTACTCTTATCCTTTCCATAGTGCCAAATCTTATAACCCCATGGTGTAATCTCCTTAGCTTTCGCTCCAACCCATTCCGTCTCTTGTAAACACATAATGTGAATCCTTCTCCTCCTAATAACCTCCACAACCTCCGAACATATCCCCGTCAAAGAGTTGATGTTCCATGTTCCAAACCTAAGCCTACTACCCTTACCGTTATGAATAAGCTTCCTAGCTCACTCACTGTCCATGATTTGAGAACCTTTGCACATTTGACACCACCCGTGGGAGCCAGAGTGGCGCGTTACTTTGGGGTGACGACCTAGCAACCCTTGCATATTTTTCACTACACCCAGGTCTAGGAAGTGTAGCGCGACCTTGCATATTTGACACCACCCCCGAGCGTCGGAATGGCGCGTCGCTTCAGGGCGACGACCTAGAGACCCTTGCATATTTATCACCACACTCGGGTCCAGAAAGTGTAGCGCGTCGCTGTGAAGGGGACGCCTCCACGGTTATTAAATTTCGATTCATGTCCATAAGATGTGGCTTGTACATGTTTTACGATGGCCGCCACAAACCTACCGCTACTCTCCTCCTTTATACGGGCTTAGCCAGCAGTGGTGGGTGCACGGTCCGCGGATTTCTGGGAGCGGTGCACCTCTGTTCTCCTGTGGCGTTTTCCATTCCTAGACCAGGAACATGGAGGCCATCCGTGACTATTTGAGCGCCGTCCGCAGAGGATGGTGCGCGCGGTCTGCCGGCGATGAGACGCCGCCCGCGGCGAAGGCCCGTATTGGTCCGTTTCGCGAGTCTTGACCGGGTGTTTCATTGCTTTGTTTTATTGGTTTCCTTAATTGGTTTTACCATAATTGATTAGGTCTTTGTAAAGGAGTTAATATATAAAATCTCCTAAGTTCTAGCCTAATTTTGATAGGAGGGTTTTCAAAAAGGGCAGATCTTGAGAACTTAGATCATCTTTTGTATCGCATCATCATAGTGAGATTGATTCTAGACCATGGAGGACGTAGCTATCACATTGATAGTGAACCTCGTTAAATTCTTGTGTTCTATAGTGTTGTTTTTGCCGTCGATTATCTTAGCGTATACACGCTTCCGCACAACAACATCAAATATCGATATCGGGTCAGAGTTGAGAGCCAAAGCCTGAAGCTACACTATGTCCTTGGTTTTGAGGGGTTAATCTTTTTTTTTTTTTAAAAAGAAAAGGAGATTGACTTATCTTGGATTTGGTTCTATGTTTCTTTGTAAAGTGAGTAGAAGATAAGAGAGAAGGAGAAGAGGAGGGAGGGAGGGAGAGAGAGAGAGAGAGAGTTAGAGTTATAATATTTGATTATTTGATAAATTCAAATCCTACGACTAATATTTTTCTAATTTGATGTCACACGGCTAATTATCTTTTTTTTTTTTTTTGAAGTGGTAAGCCGAGCCGGCGAGCCGCCCTACTGGACCTCCTACTTCCAGGATTAGGCCAATGGGGTTTCAGGATCCTCCCTCACATGAGTTGCTAGTGGTAAGGCTTGAACTTGGGACCTTAGGGTCACCAAGGACATGCCTTTACCACTAGCCAAGCTTTACTTGGTGGCTAATTGTCTTTTGTAAAGGTATGAAATTAGCTATTAATAGGCCATATAAACACAAAAAGGGAAACACCTATGATTCTGATTTTTTTTATTTTAATTATAGTAAAGAAGCAAGTAATGTAGAAACAAATCTGAATATATCTTTTATATAAGGTAGACAATCAGAAAAAAAAGGGAAGGATATCAACTTGATATTAATTTGCTTTTATACTTCCTTCTTATGATTATTTTTGGATATACAAATACTCCTATAAAATGTGTATATATAGTCATTGCCACAATGTCAACAAATACCCACAGTTCTTGAAAATTTGATCTACAAACAATGCACATATAATATCATCATTACATTATTATCAATGGCGTTATCAAGGTTGACAATCGTGACCTTATTGCTTGTCTTATTGGCTGCAGTTCACCACTCTGCAGGTAATTATGTCCCTCCCCAAGAGAAAAAGGAAGTACAAAGGTATCATTATATACCTTTTCATATCGTATCTGAATTAGGGTAAACGGGACAACCTAAGCCCGAACATGAGATATTCTAAGATTTTCTGGAAGGGAAGATCAACATCATAATAACTGAAAGTTAAGTGAATATTATTATGTCATGTGGCATATATTAACCAACTAACGTTCATTTTATTTTGGATGGTCTTAATTTTTAGGTGAACCAATATGCACCACAATAGGGAAATGCATACCTAATCCAGACGATTCATGTGCCTCAGTATGCAAAGCCCGGGGTTTTGACGAGAAATTTTGTAGTTGTGTGCGGCCCTCCGAAGAATCTAAAACTTATGTATGCATTTATTGTCCATATTCGAGTAAAGTTTAGCTATCGGAGGATACTTCATACACAAAAGTTGTAATTGATTTACGAATAAAGGTTATACTATCTACATATTTACTTCCTACTTTATAATGAGTAGTTATGAAATCTTATCCGAGCTTTAGACATAAACATTATCGTGGATACGTTAACCAATGCATCTCGCCCACAAACTAGACAAGTATGTTTTAATTAGTATGTTATGTTCACAATAAATTAAAGCCAAATTTAAGGCCACCTAAAATGACGTATATAGAGAGTAATGAACGTAGTTCCTAGCACCGTAGCACGCCGGCCGAGTTGCTTAATTATAAATATGTTCTTCATTCACTAATTGATTGAGGTAGGCTGAGGGTAAGCGGTTACCCATGACTAGGATGAGCCTCATTAGTGTTGCAGTATGTGGGCCGTGTTAATGAATTCATCCATTTTGTACTTATTGAGTGGACTTGTATGAGCGTCACGAGCTGAAAGTAGACCATGTTGCCCATCGTACAAGCCGAATAGGCCCAATAAGTGATAGTACATGGCTTTCAGGCTTAATTGGCTTTGTCCTAGCGCCTACGTACTAAAGCGGGCATGCAAACTATAGTGCAAAAATATGCAATGTTAATTACGCATTAAAAATTTAAAACAGATCAACTTTCAAGTTTTGCAATTAGTCCCCAGCGGAGTCGCCACTTCGTACCAACGAGATGCCGATCCACTCTCCCAAAAAGAGGTGCGCCGATGACACGGAGTCGCCAGCGGGATTTTATATAGGTGCCCCACAAATCTAAGATGAGTTCGATGCAAGGTTACGAGTTAGGAAGGTGTAAGGCACCCAACCTGCCCATCGTGGTCAACGGTCTTTGCTAATTGATCCGAATTAAATAAATTTTTTTTTAATTAACAACGAAAGCACATATAAATAGCATGCGAGCGAGAATTAAAATCATGCAACGAGATATGATAGACGATAAATCACGTAGACATGTTAACTAACTGTAACCCGAAAGCATATTGCAAATTAAAGCATGGTTTACGGGATTAATTTGTTATGCAAACATAACTTTATGTACGTAGCATTAGATAAGTATCAAAACTTTAACAAGCATGCAATTTTTGTTATGTACGAAACAAGTAAAAACCATGTTGGCCATAATATGCTTGGATGAGAAATCATGTCAGCTATGCACGTAAGATAGAATTAAGTTACCACATTACGAAAGCAAATTTATACAAGGCAATGGAAACTTACCGGAAAATTGGCATGCTAATCACCCAAGTTTAAGAACTTACAATAAAACACATACGTTGAAAATTACTTTGAGAAAGATATTGGGGCCCTCATGAGGTTGACGTTCTTGTGTAGTCATTTCGCAAATCTCGACATTGTTTGCCTATGAGCCCAAGGTATAGTGTTGACCCTCGTATGTCACATAACCTAGTTGTCTTGTCTTGATTTGATTGGATTGGATAATCTATGATCGTTGGTCGTAGCCTCGTAGGTAGGGTGTATGGGTCTATGTGTTTATATATGAATTTGTGTTTACGGTTACGAATACTTGGTTGTCATTCTCATTAATAATAGGGTGATATTTATACCACAATCATCGTTACAAGATTGGACTAAACCTTAGCGGCCCTGAATATCTCATAGGATCTTATTTTCTAACTAGTGGAATATATTATTCCGACATATTTTATTTACTTGGTTGAGAATATACTATTACCAAACATACTAGTATACTCTAAGAGAACTCCTGTTAGTTTATGTGTTTGGGTATGATGATATAGGTATGGACGTATGGTGCTCTTTGCCCAATTTTCGTGTGGAAAATATAGGTCAGAGTTTTGTAGCTTCGATGCACAAATATGTATGATCATTATAATTCCAGACTCATGTTCATGTTCATGTTCATTGGTGTCTCGACTCTTTTCTTGCACGCAGGTGATCCCCAAACAATTGAAATTGAGGTGCTATTTATACTAGGAGGTGAATGGCATTGGACTGGTATTAGGTCTCTTTTGGGTGATGTCATTGTACCAATTAGAGAAGTTTGCGGGAGTTTTAGGACGAGGAGTATATAAATACTAGTGCAATATGGCATTAGGAAAGCTTTATGAAAGGTTCTCTATATCTTTGGGTATAATCCTTACGTAGAGCGGAGGATTCTATTTCAAGGCAAATGCTAATGTCATTGGGTGAATGGCATCAGTGAACTTCTCACATATACTACGTGTAACCTTAGCCCAAATTGCTAAAGAATTATCTGATATTATAAACCCAATTAGTACTAATCACTTATTCGTGCAGACTAAACTCTCAACCCACAAACAATTGGTAAAAAGGCTATTTTGGGCTGAATATGGCATGATAATTTGGGCCAAAACTGACAAATCAAACTCATTGGTAAACGATACTTTTCAACACGTGTTTACTGTCTGTTTGCTCATCAGACGCTAAAATGGGTGCCAAAGTAAGGCGTCTACACTCTTATCTTCGAGCAGTCTCGAGTTTCTTTCTTTTCATAGTAGACCCAAAGACTACGCTCGTGGAACTCACATTACTCTGATTTTGGAGCAGACTCTAGGTTCTCCCTTTACGGGGTAGCCTCGAGTACCTGACTCAAGGTTATCTTATTTTGGGGCAGGCTCGAGGTTCTCCCTAGCCCCGAGGATCAAGCTCCCAGGCTCTCTCGGCTCCCGATAGCCTCCAGGGACTCCTATCTCCGGACAGCAGCCGATCCGAGGAGCACCTGTAGGGTCTCCTAACTCCGGGCTACAACAGTCATGGACAGGCGAGATGTGGAGGGGAGACGTGGGAAAATAAGGGTAAATGGATGTGAACACTATTTGAATGAATAGTGATGAACAGTTAATGATGTGTAGAGGCCTTTAGAAGGGTAGTAGATGAAAACGTATGGGAGTTATAAAACACTTTCGCCGTATCTTTTTAAACTAATTTTTTTACGCCACAATAACTGAAAACGGTAGTGACACAAAACGAGCTCTTAGAAAATCTTCAAATAAAATGAGTTGATAAATTCTAAATTAACACCAAAGTTGACAAAGGTCTTCCTAACAATTGGAGTCGTTGAGCAATATGAATCTCCCCACACTCTTGCGCGCCAAAATACCCGCTCTCCCGCCTCCCAACTGTACCAAGTCTTCTTCTAGGTATTCTTAATCTTTTCTTTTTTTCAGCTAGGCATTTCGTCGAACACTTAGCATGCACTAACTCTGGAGCTGGATCTCATTACTTCTTACTTACCCTCATTAGCATTGATTGTAAATTTTAATGGGTATGTTTCATCTGTTGTAATCATAGAAATGTGAGTGCTGTGGACTACGCTATACGTGGCAAAAACTTGAACTTTACGATACCCACCAAATACGGTGGAAGTTTGCCAATCCTCAAGAATTGCACAATTCAGATACCTTCTGGTCAATTGTGGATGCTTCTTGGTCCTAATGGATGTGGCAAATCTACACTCTTGAAGGTTTATTCTCTCTCTCTCTCTCTCTCTTTTTTGTTTTTTATGGTTATCGAGCATGTTAAGCTTCGGTACGTTATGATTCTCGGCCTAGCTTAATTGTTAAGCTTGTTTTGGAAGTGAAACCCGTCTGCATCATTAATTTAGGTGTTATTGATTGGTAAAGATTTTAGTTTTGTTGAAACCAACTGATGAGAGTGTGCTCCGTTTGAAGTTTGAACCCTCCGTAAAGTAAATTATGTAACTGATTGCATGGGATTGTCGGCTTAAATGTTGTATTGGATGAGTGGTATACCAAGACAAGGAGCATTGAAGTAACATTGCAGACCTTTCTGTAATTGCTTCTTTGGCTTGTGTGTTGTGTGTGTTTTTGGTGGGTTTATTGCGTGTGGAAATCGGCTTAAGCTATAGAGCTAATGTTTAATTTGGTGGGTTTATTGTGTGTATGTTTTTGGTGGGTTTATTGTGTGTTGTGTGTATGTTTATAAGCTTATTGGATGGTGCAGATTTTAGCTGGTCTGTTGAAACCAACTGACGGGAATGTTTATGTTAAGAAGCCGAAAAGCTTTGTCTTTCAGAACCCGGATCATCAGGTCAGTTTTGGGTTCTTGGGATATGTTCAAATATTATTGAATTGATGGTCGTGTTAGTTGTGTACCGATCTTGTTGAATTAAGATACGAGTTCATATCATTGAGGCTGATGTGTTGAGTTAGGAAATTTGCAATTTCGATACTAAGCTATGTCAATCTTAAGTACATTTATGTGATTTGAGGAAACCCAAATGTGACATGGCACCAAACATGTTCAGACGAGTCTTCGAAATTGGTTAGGTCTGAGTCCTAAATCCTGCTATAACCGCCTATAAGCTTATGGTGTTTGTCACTATCAGTGAAAAATAACATTGCAGTTGTCAAACTAATCAAGCCCTGAAGATGATGCAAAAAAGTAGCTCCGAATCCTAATGAACTGAAAATGCTAACCATGCTAGAGAGCAAGAATATCTGTAGTTCATCTATGAGGGCATTCAAAATCTTGAAACTTGAGCAATACGGAGCATTAGGCTATTACCTGTCTTACTGTAAATGAACATACTTGGAAGAATTTTACTTCAAAAATCAAACTTCGCTGAGGCAAAGTGCACCATTTGACTTGCTCATGTAGAGTATAAATACTGTTTTGGTCTTTTTACACCCTGCAATAAGCTTACTGTGACAGGTAGTGATGCCTACTGTGGAAGCTGATGTTGCCTTTGGTCTTGGTAAATTAAATCTGACCTATGAAGAAGTCAAATCTAGAGTTGCAAAAGCTCTGGAAAGTGTGGGCATGTCTGATTACTCACAAGTACGTCTCGTGTGTTGTATGTACCAGTAAAGTATACGTGACCAAAGATTTGGACTTAACGAGTCAAATGTTTTATGAATAGAGACCAGTTCAAACTCTCAGTGGGGGTCAGAAACAGCGGGTAGCCATTGCTGGTGCATTGGCTGAAGCTTGCAGGGTACTATTACTCGACGAGCTCACTACATTTCTTGATGAGAATGATCAGGTACACTTTTAACAAAATAAACTTTCAATAAAAAATCAAAATCCGAATTTAGGAATGTTGAGACCTGCACTGTTCTTGCAAAGAGTAGTTAACTACATTGTATATGAACTAAATGTAAAACAAATCTCTCATTTAGCAAGGGAATTGGTTTCGGTATTGATGGCTTATAAATCTTAATGATGTTTTCTCTATGGGATCTGGTGAAAATACTATTGTGGGGTGATAGGGAGTTGCCGAGGAATTTGTCTCTGAATGACATGCCCGAGGATGATCACGATGTGGCTTATTGATAAGGCTTAGAGATTTAGAAAGGTCTATTTTTCTTTGATGCTGATATTATGGTATAACGTACATAACGGATGGCCTGGGGATTTTGAAGTCTTGTCTGCATACCATTTGTTCATAGAACTTAGGAAGAAGGCTGGGATGCATCTGAAAACAGAAAGGATGCAATGTGGAAGAGATCATGGGAGTTATATGTAAATATAGAAACAAACAAGGACCTAAAAAATTAGGGTTTGTGATGTTGCCAGAAAGGCTATTATTCACAGTTGAATTTCAAGCTTTGGTGCAGTCTGTTCTGTGGACAAATCACTGGATTCAGATATGCATGCCATATTTCTATGCGCTCTTGTTCAAGAGGTATGGAAGGGAAGTGAGGTGCATTGGTACTGGCGGGAATGGGATAATAGTCTGGTCATGAATGGCTACATACAGTGGGTCTTTGAGAGGGGGGTCAAAGGTGTCTTTCAGTATATGCTGTACTGTGGGCGTTGTTCGAATCTAAGACGAGATTGATATTTTAAGGGGAAGGGGGGTGGTGGTCGGTGAGAGAACCTGGCTTGATGGGGAATAGGGGATAGCTGCTAATAGAATTTTGTTCATTCCTTTCTAGATTCCAATCTGCTATAGCATGTCCAGATTCTGCTTCTAAATTTGATGATTTCTGTCGTCCCCGCTGATGTGGGTGGATGTAAACTGATTGTAGATGCTGGATAGCATAGAGGCAAAGCTTAGGTTGGACTTCACTGTTAAGAAAACCAGGCTATTCTCTATGAACATCAACATGTGTTACACAGTCTTGTTCTGGCTGATTGTTTTTCCTTGGATGTCTTCACTAATGTCAACTGACTACGGAATCTGCATAAAGGCTATGATAAAAAATCATACTAAACCTTATGCTTTTGTCGATGATGTCTACTTGAAATGGCAGATCGGAGTGATAAAAGCAGTGAAAAGTTCCCTGGCGAGCTCTGGAGAAGTGACGGCATTATGGGTAACCCATCGTCTTGATGAACTTGAATATGCTGATGGTGCTGTTTACATGGAGGACGGAAGAGTTGTCATGGATGGTGACCCTTCAAGCATTCTGGACTATATCAACAGACAGCAAACCTTGTACAGTAATCACATAAATTCTTGAACATCTACTTCAAAAGTGTAATAATCTCTCAAAGTCAATTGTTGCATTGTAAATTGTTGAGAACTGGTGTCTGTAATCCTTTAATGTTATGAATGAACAAGGAGAGCGTGACGGACTGTCAAAGTGGCCACCTCCTAAGAGATGGAGGCTATCATCCTTTCGTATCTGCGACTTTATTGGCCTCTCTATAACAATGGGAGAAGACTACTTTTGAATTCGGTGAGATTGAATTTTCGCTATTTTGATAATATTTGCAATTCATATTGAACTTTGTTGACATATGTACACCTTTCATTTGTTTTTATTTCCCATGAGCACTCACTACTAACAAGAGACGCAAAATTGTACTGTAGTACGACATTGACAATCTTTTATTTTTTTGGTATAAAGACGATACAGAAAAACTAGCTTACTATTTATTACCTCCTCCAACGGAGACAAAATCACAAATTGTTCATAAAAGAAAGAGGAGGTACCAGGGATATCTAAAATCCCCACTTCAACATGATTAAGGTCATCAATAGTCATGCAGGTAGTCTGTAGAAGAGTCGCTCTCGCTTCCCTCGCCATATGATCCACTACCTTGTTGGGCCTCCTGCTGACACCCTCCAAACTTGCATGTAGTTCCGTCACGAGCTCTCTGCATTTCAAATACACATTAGTAAGCCTATCCATAGGATTTTTCACATCCATAATCCCCTGGACCACTAATTCACAATCACAGAGAATAGCGAACTCATGGCAATTCTGCATCTTCATCCAAAACAACCCCAGAGAACAGCCATGCTTTCCGCTAAAGTAGCATCAGTCGCATAAGACATTGACAATCTTTAAGATATCATTTCAATTTGCAATATAAATCGAAAAATTAATGTGTACACCTCGGCCGCAGTCGACATTCTACTTCGCAAGTTCGGAACAACCATCGTGCACCGTACCCAATTTTCAAGCGATATTCCTACTATTTTTTATAATTTTGCGAAAACCTTACACAACCTTGAACCGTCAATTTTCATGGGATATCACACCCAACCTTACCATGCTTCACCAAATTATTTAACGTGTGACATACAATAATATGCGCCACTCCAATCTCAGCCAGTATTACAAAATCACTCTTTATTTGTGATTTAATTTCTAGCTAAAAGATGCAACTATATATATAATAAAACATGAGTTTTCTTTTCTAGGGTTGTAATTGGATATTTAGTTAAATTTTTTTCAAGAGCATTGATCAAAGTCTCCAAACTTGCCGGCCTCTACATCCAAACACAGTGACTTTGGCATCAAGTTTTCGGCCACGTCGGCCGGAGTCATCGTAGTTTCCTCCAACAACACCTTAATCTTCTCGAATAACAAAGGGTAGTGTGATTGATCATCATCATCATCATCATCAATATCCAAATAATTCATAGCAAGCAACTTAAAAGCCTCATAACAACAATATGAGAGCTCAATATGCATATCCATTTATTCTACCCCTTCTAATTAGGGCAGGATCAAGCTTCTCAATTTGATTAGTAGTGAATATAATTAGCATTTCTTCTCCACAAGCTGACCAAATCCCATCAATAAAATTCAACAACCCTGAAAGAGTAACCTCACTCTTTTTGTTATTGTTACTATCTCTTGTACTTTCCTTGACTAACTTCTTCTTAATAGTAGACTCCTTTTCGTCGTCGTCCCTTTTTTTCTTGGACGACGACGATGAACTTTGACCCGTAAGGTCGAGTGAATAATCGACTTGCTCGAGGTCTCGATAAGTAGCCTACTTAGCTGAGTATTGTCCTTAACAGAGGTTAGCTCAAGATCATAGATATCGTACTCTAACAAATTAAATTAGCCATGGCCACGATCATTGTTGATTTACCCGTCCCTGGAGGGCCGTATAGGAGATACCCTCGCTTCCAAGGTTTGCCAATTTTCGCATAGTAATCTTTCGACATGGTAAATCGAACAAGGTCATCAATGATAGCTTGTTTCTTGGATTTTTGCATAGCTAGTGTATCGAATGTGGCAGGGTGCTTGAACTCAACATGAGTCCATCTACTGTTGGATAACTTGCCACCTTCTTCGTTGATGTTGGTCAGCAATTTCCTTTGCCTTTTCCTGATTTCGATTGCTTTTGCTTCGTCTAAAACATGTTGTACGTAAGCTTCTCTGATAAGCTCCCGGTGTCGACCATGGAAGGTTAGCCGATAATACCTGAACAATTATCGATCATATAACATGCAATAATAATATAGGAAATCTTCAATTTGATCAATACAGAGTATATAATAAAATTCACCAATTCGTATGATTGTTGTTATTATTTAAACGTGCATATATATATATTCTCAGATCATACCCGTACATATGATTAATTATGACATGTTTTAGTCTTTTAAGTCTTTTTTTTTTCCGTGAAGATGATTACCATTATTTACCAATATGTGTTGGTATCGTAAATTGTCTAAACACGAATTTTAATTTAGTACACCACTATATACTATACACATCCAAATTAATTTTCCTAAGCTAGTATCGTAACTCAAATTTCCACTATGTTAACGCAACTTTGATAAAAACACCGCAATTAAAGTATTGCATCTTAATTTTACTATTAAGTAACTAAAACGGTAAATCATATGTATAGAGATAGAGTTGTGTAAATCGAAGGGAGTACATACCTTCTATCATCGGATCCGGGATAAACCGATAAAGTTTGACTTCGAGTTATTTTCTTACGAGAATCCCACCAAACTTTAACGTACACCTTGATACTCATCAGTAACTTCTTCATTATCACCTATCCCAAACGCTAATGCATTTCCACCCTTGACAAAACCTGCCTTCAACCACCTTGCTTTACCGGAGGTTGTCTCACTAAGGTAAGTTTCGATTTTATTAAACATTTTGCTCCGGTTGAATCGGTCACCGGTGAACTCTTCAAACGTTACGTGTACGTAAGGAGAAATTAACCTCCTTATTCTCTCTATGTACCGCATGAAAAACGACTGAATAATGCCCTGCCATTGAAGAGGAAGATATATACGGTAAAATGCCCTAACGAACATTACGGTCGCCATCATCGATCCAAATTGCATGAACATTTTACTTGTGTATACTAGTATGTTGTTCATATTATTCTTCATTATTTCTTTCGGACCATTTGTTATTTTTCGAGATTTTTAGATCGACATGGAGCGCTATTACTAGAACACAAAGCCGTTAATGAAAGAGGAGTATGAAAATCACTATCCGATCAACGAGACACAAATTAAAGTAAACGAAAAAATTAAAGAGTTTGGAGTCGTTAATTGAAGAAATTTCTCAAGTATATGAGGAGTCAATAATGAGTACCATATACTATAAAGTATCATGATTCATGCACTTATATAGTCATATAGACGACTTTAATTTGGTTAGAGTCAACGGCTTTGTCGTGATGTTTTGGAATCTAGCTAATGTATTGTGGCCAATAATAGACAAATTTAAGAAAGGCTGCTGAATGCTGATTGGACAACGAAACGGGATGGAAATTTACGTACCTGCTAAATGCTAACGTATCGACAAACTTGTTTTATTTGTTCTATAGTACTCATTAATTTAATTCGATATATCGAGTAGAGCTGTAGAGTAATGAGTACGAGTGTATGACACATTGTCAAATGAGTCACGTCCTTTGTCAAATGAGTCATTACTATGAGTCACGTCCTTTGTCCGTTACTGTCAATCTAATGCTCCTTCCATAAAATTAAGAGTAAGTCTTGTGTAAGACGGTGTTACACTAATTTATTGTGAGACAATCTTTCTTTATATAAATAGTGACCTCTTTTACAATTTTAGTAATCATTATATTTTTTTAAATGACTCTTCTAATTTAATGTAAGATTGGAATGCCTCATATAAAACGAGTAAATGAGTTATTCTATAAATTATGCCTAATTTTTATATTTTGTGACTCTTTTAAATCACAATTTATGTGATTAAATCGTAAACTAACAAAATCACTAAAAGAAATATAATAGTCACAATGAATGTTAAATGGTTCACGTTTTAAACAACTAAGTTCGTCTCACAATAAATTATCGTGAAACCGTCTCATATGAGACTTTGCCTAAAATTATATATGACTTTTTGACTTTTTCACATTTCGAATGTCCCCCTATGTCCATCAATATCTCATAAGTTGTATTAGTAAAAACTATGAAACTATAATTGCATGAAAGGATTTTTCGATCCGAATCCAACGATATATGTTTCATTAATTTTTCGATATGTATTTATCTCTGAACTCGCAAGTTAAAAATTCATCTCGTAATCCGAAAACATCATATATTTATTTATGGAGGGAGTAGAACATACGGTATCATTATTAGTATCTCTAACTAGTTCTTGTTTCTTGTTTTAATTTAGGGGCTGTCACCAGTCAATTAGACACGGAAAGGGGAAGTTTAAACCCTTTTTCGGTCACTATTCATAAGTTTTTGTTTTTTCTTTTTTTCTTTTTGGTCTAGGGGTTCATCCCGCCGCCCATCCTAGGGTATCCATTGATTCACCGTCGGAAAATTCTGGTCAGTTAGCGATTTCCGGCAAGTTTGGCTTGTTGATGACCGGTGGTCGAGAGTGGTAAGATAGGTGGTTGGGTTTGGTCACTGGTCGTCGAAAAGTTTGAGCTGAATTGCGAAAACTAACCCTCAAATATGACATAAAAGACCTATTTGTCCCTGCCATTTAGACTGTTCCACACTTCCACTAATGAAATGTTCGTTGTGAAAAACCTGCTGCAACTACAATTGTATTGTGGGATGGAAAGGGGAATAAGAGGTGAGATAAGAGAAGGGATAAGCGGAGGGATAAGGAGATGGGTAAGTGTGGGATTAAAATAAGATTTGTTAATTAGTTGTAAAATGACAATATTATCCTCTATAAATTAATGTTTTATTTCTCATTTTAGAAATGATAAATGTATCATTTCAATAAGTTCTTAACCCTCCTCCTAATACATGTTCCACTAAGTATTAAAAAGGTGCGATAAAAAATCTCATCATCCTTATCTCATCACCTATTCCCCATTACCAAACATAGGATTTGGGTAATGGGGATAAATAATTTTATCAAATCCTCTTATATCTCAAAACAAACGACCCCTAAGAATCCTAGCGAACGATCTGTTTTCCCGCCAAAATATGTAAAAACACTCCAATTTTCCCGCCAATCCCATCTTAATCCGCCCACATTTCGTCTTAATACCAACACCCTATCAAAGAAATTGTTAAAAGAAATGGAAGAAACCCACCAAAGAGCAGGAAAAATGGCTGAATACTTGAGCAATTTCGGTGTAGAAGAAGATTGATTGAGCTCACTCCCGAACACCCTCCTCGTCGAGATTCTCTCTCTCCTCCCCCTCGAATCAGCGGCCGCAACATCAATTTTATCCCACCGTTGGCGCCACCTCTGGACCCACATCACCCGCCTCCACCTGGACTTGTCTTCGGAATCTCAATAAAATTGGATTGCAACTTTACCTGCTTGTTCATTAAGCTACCTTACGAGGGTTGAATTGTTTAACGTCAAATGGAGCAAGGTAGAAGTTGAAAGAGTACATTTTAGGCAATGCTAATGCTTTGGAGAAGCTTCTTGTTCAAGTTTCTTACGATGATGATAAACATTCCGACAAGAATCAATTGTGGAGAGAATACGACTTGTGTTGGTCCTTGTTCAGCCTTAGCATCGAGTGATCAGTTTCAAGACGATTTGCTTGATTGGTCGCGTTATTTATCCTCTCTAACCACCAAATGTGAACTTGTGCACATTTAATTTATCAAATTGTTGTAGCAGCGATTTTAAAATACTATTTAGTTAGTTGGGTATGGTAATGAATTCTCGTCTGACTCAGTTCAATTTAAGAATGTGTTTCAAGTCCGTTTTATAGAATTCGTGTGGTGGCAAGTAGCAACCTCAAACCTCAATTACCAATTGTCGGAGGTGAAGCCGGGGAAAGCCGGAACTTGTCAATAACAAGGTGAAGAGAACGCACATGCGTCCACGGTCCATCAAATCTACGCTACGCTTCAAGAAGAGTATCGGAAAGATGGCCACAAGGGTCTGAAATTGTGATGTGCTATGTCATTTTACATCAAAAGTTCATGCCTGTGGCAAACTAAATTTTCTACAAAACCCTCTCTTACCAGTTATCACGGCAGGGCAAATATGAAAATCAAAAGCATCTCGACACTTCCGTTCGAGCCTTTTTTTTCTCTTCTTCCCAAGGGCTGTGAACCTTGTATCGGCAACCTGGTGAAATCTTGATCTGACTCTTGTGACAACTCTTTTACCATCTAGCTATCTGTGTAAGATTAATGTAACAGAAACGATACAAGAACATAAGTCCGCATGAATGTCACAAGCAACTACAAGAAGCATATCATACAATATGCATAATTACTAGGTTCAAAGAGCGTAAAAGTAGACAACAGAAGAGATGAATTAAAACCAATGTATAAGCAGGAAACAATTCAAAGCATGATAACGACGATAACTGAAACAAGGGACATGGACAGAAAATATAGCAGTAAGCAGCCATACAAACTGCAAAGTGCTCACAAGATGCAGATCATCTATGTAGCTTGTATTGGTCAGATCGAATAACAAGATATTAGCTAACTCTTGTGCGTTCTCTCTGGTTCCCACCCATACCAACTCTTTTACTCAATATCATTACCCTTGTGCTGTGCCTCTAAAGAAGCTCCACTCTACATAGGGTAAGCTCATGTTCTATTTGCCGGAATTTTCTGCAAACATAGGACCTGAACTGAACTCATCCTTTCCTTGCAATGATGGAAGGGCTGAACGCATGTACCCAACTAACCCTGACCCACAACTAGACAACCATCTACTTTTCGTGAAAAAATAAGTGAAGTTAGTTTTCAAGAGGCATTTGGTTTTGACAAAGACGAAAGAACAAAGAATTCGTTTAGGAAATATGACATACTACTATAAGAACAAAAAACATGAGCAGCCTTTTGTTTCACAAACAGAAAAGAGTCAACTACTATACATAAATAAACCATTTATTATCTCTTTCCGATACCGCCCACTGACTGAAAATAAACCATGCAACAAACAGGAAAGGGTTGAAACTGAACACAAGAGGAAGAAGAATATTGTTCTACAAACTTGAATGGCAAGTCAAGGGCAGACACAAACATAGTTCTCATTAACAAATCAATCTATGAGACTATGACAAATACAAATGCCCTCGGGTAAGAAAAAAATACCAAAGCAAGAGATAAATGGGGGGGAGGGCTACAAAAAAAAAGCCGAGGGCTTGTAACGCAATTTTGAACCACAAACCAACATACAAATGAATAACATAGAACAGTTAATCATCAACAAGTTTTAAGAGATATACCTCGTGTCATATAAAAGTTTTAAGGATAAAATGCTTATTGCATTGCCTATGTTTTAAAGTGGATACCATAATTATTCTAAAAAAATTACATTGCCAAAAGAAAATCCAGACTTATGGTCAGTTATCCAACCCTCATTTTAGGCCACTTAAGGTTTCACATCTCTCAAGCCTTGGTTGGCTACTGACCTGGCTTCGTTCACTCAACAGTAATTGAATCCTGATCCTCCAGTGACTGCCACTCCCTTTTGAGCTAGCTGCATCGGTTATGCCGACAACAACATATTCTCTAGCAAAAGAAAGCACTGGCCTAGACTAGACCTCTTCTACCACATCAAGAGTAAATCCCAATCCCACATTTGACAAAGTTAAGCTATCAGTCTTTTTTCAAGAAGAAAGTTAGTTTGCTTAAATGATTGATGATTCCACCTTGGCATGTTACTTCCCCCGAAAAATCCCGAGCACAAAGAACCTTGAACCATCCCCCATCCCCTCCCCCACCCTCCCAGGCGCAATGCCTGATTATTCCATCTTGGCATGTTACTTCCAAAAAGGTAAAAAAATTCAATTTGATATTTAACAACAGTCAATGTGCTAAGTGGACGCCCAACACAGTTAGACTAAATATCATGGTGCACAAATCAAACTATGTATAGACAAGATCGAAAAACACAGTAGAATCATCCTGAAAACTATCTGGTTTGCTGGTAATTAGCCCAAGTTAACATAAAGCAAGCAGACATCATTCCCCTGGATACACAACTCATGTCCATGTAACAATACCATTTGAAACTCCAAATAGAATGTCATTCAAATTGCAAGCATAATAAATTCACCTCTTGCACAGCAACAACACTCAATCAGACACAATTAATTAAACATGGAGATATATCACACTAGACTGGGTCTTCATAGATCTCAAAAACGCAGGAAAAAAAAACCCCACATTTATCCTATTCGCTGACCTCAAAAATTAAAGGAAAAAAGAAAAATCCTATTCCCAAACGGCAACATATTGCTTAAGGAACTAACAAATCCTATCCACAAATGAAGAGCAGCTAATATCCTTGACACCCACGCCCAACCGACCAATCGAAAGAGCTAGAGAACATTTACAAGAAAATACCCTCATCAAATTCCAAAACCACACTCAACAATCAAAACAAACATTCATCAAGTATCCACTTTGTCCACCTATAAACCAACATATAAACAAGAGAACATAATTTAAGATAGAAGAATATTAAAATTTCAACAACAGCATAACTAACCATAGAAAATACTGATCAAGCAATGGCCACATATCAAAGTTAAACAACCATAAAGACTATCTAAATAGAAGCATTAGAATTATTCATTTTCTTATGTTTCAAAAAAGAAAATATTATTTTGTAGAATGTAGTTTGTGGTTATCAAATTGGTTATACTCAGTTGAGACATATCCTTACATACTGTGAGAAGAATGGTATCTCCTATATTACAAAGACAATTAAATGTAAATCTTAAGACCAACGCGTCAGGCACTTCAATAGTGCAAGGTGTAAACTGTCTCATCATCTCAAAGTGGAGAAAAGAGTTCGAGTTCATAAATCTTCCAAATTGAAGTTACAAGTGGCCAAAACTAAGAATGAAGGAAAACAGAGTTTAGGAATGGATTCAGAAGCATGAACAGAAGGCATGTCGCGAAAAAATAAAAATTCAAACAACAACCACAACAACAACAACATCTTTAACCCCAGTGCCTTAAAGGCTCCCGCCATAAGGCGAGGTAAGGAGGGGTCGGATGCACGCAAGCCTTACCCCTATTGAAACATAGAGAGGCTGCGCACGGATGATCCAAAATGAAAATTCAAACAAAACAAAACAAAAACTTTAGGAGAGGATATCATTAGGACACAAATACAAACTGAGAGCAGGAAATCTAAGTCTCAAGCTATTATGATTGAGTTTTATCTACATAAAGGATAAACGTCAAGTGTCGATCCAACTAGGTACCAACCTCGAACAACGAAATTAGAAACATACATTTGTGTAAAAGCAAGCGATCAGAAATACAATGAATCCTATACCAACCCAACCTTTCTTTCTTCCACGATAAGAGACAATCAATAGACTTCTGAGAGTGAAACCAACTCTAAGCAATAAGAGACAAGGATACATTATACAGAGAAAGAAGACAATGACCAATGGTTTCTTCAGCCTAAGCCCTCACAACACAGGAACAACAGCTAGCCAAACTAAAGAATCTCTCTTAAAGCATGTGTCCTGACCTCTGTTGGAATTTTTTTTGTTTAGACAGGCCCTAAATTTTGTTATTGACACCTCTGACTCAATAGTTGTTCAAGATTCTTCAGTGACAGCATTACGAACATACCATATAATTATTAATGTGTGGCTCGGCCTGCATTTCTGACTCCAAGAAAAACATTTTGACAGAACTCACCCAAATTATATCCATTCATGGCCAAATAGACTTCACCCAAGTACCGCACTGCCCTGTTACAGCTGTCTTTTTTCTTAAACCCTCCAAGGGTCTAAAAAGGCTTATTAGGAAAGTCTGTCCTTTTACTTAAACCCACTTAAGGGTATCAAAAGGCTTATTAGGAGAATGCCTGGATGGCTGAGAAGAAATATCATTGATTGGTTAATGGCCACAAAAAGAGAACGACACTACCACTCCCTGAGAGGTCAATGGAAGAAGCTAAAGAAATTCTCTACTGGTGGAAATTGAAAAAGATAGTAACCCAACAAATCCATGAGGCACTTAAACACCCTCCTAGAATGTCTCAGAAGAAAGTTTTATCTTGCCATCTCATACTCAGTGACTCAATGTTTTGGTTGAATAGAAAGCTAAAGGGACTATAGATTTTCTGCTCTTTTAAACGACAAAACATTCAAAACAGGCCCAAACTATAACAATCTGGGACAAAAGTAAAAGTTTTCACTCATTCCACAAGGAAGCATAACTGCCTAAAAACCTATAAAAATCACCATATATTGCTTCCATGATTGAACGAATGTTCATAAGATTCCATCAACCTAAACTCTTCGAAACGAAATCCCACCCTGATTGTTTAACAATCATAGTCGCAAGTTGCACACCATAGGTCAAACGTCACTGTTTAGCTATGAGCCCTCATAGTCACAAACTAAACTTCACTATTAACTACAATAAGTACAATAAGTAAAGAAGAATCCAAAAGACAAAACACTTCCACTGTCTACCTGTGATAGTCACAATTTAAACTCTATAGGGCCATATTCATTTTAAGCTCAAGAGCCAAACAAAATCATGAGACGGTACGCAGTTGCAAAGACCACGAAATGCAGGTAGCAATATGTCAATATAAAACCCAAACAAATACCAACAAAAGCAGCCACGAGAAATGTTCCTATAACTTTCCTGACTTCTCAAAACAACATATTCCTTTGGCATATGTACGCGGGAGCAGAAGACCAAACCAATAAGTAATAAAGAAAATTTCTAAACCTAGAACTATCTAGCTTGGTACCAATATGAACTGTGTATGTCAATTGTCAATATAACTATCAACAAAAAAAAAAAAAAAAATTGTGATTTTAGCGATTTCAATCTTTACTCTAAAGACATAATTCTAAAATGTTCACACAACTAACGAAAACACATCCAAGGCAAATGTCCGCACTCCACAGAAGTCAATAAAACCCAAATCCGACCAAAAATGTCTACCTCATTTCGCAACAAGCACCAATACACCATTATAGCTACCAAAACTTTCAATTTCCCTATTTTTGACATTAGTCCCATAATATTTGGACACAATATCAAGAAGTACATGATTGCCCAAAGGTGTCGGCAAACACCAACATTGTCCACTAATTACATTCATAATGTATTAGCAAACACAAAACTAAAGCTCCCTGGTAGATGTAAAATGATCAATTATTTGGGGGAACAGAGGACCTCAAATTCTAGAACTATGCCACCTAAGCAGGGCTCTCTCTTGCCTCCTTACCCTTTCTCTCACCTTCATGAGCACCATCATCACTCCCAAACCCTCCCAAAACCACCATTAGCATCAGCAATTGCCTCAGCCTGCAATGCAATAGTCTCCAGCACCTTCGAAACCAAATGCCCAAACAACAGCCCATTAAATCGCTGACAACTTCCCCTATATTCTCCCTAAACTCCATCATCCCCTCCTTATCCTTACTCTTGAAAAAGAGGAGCATGTTCCCTACATGCAGGCCCAGCTTCCCCCACTGGATTCGAAGGCTGTCAAACCGAAGTCTAAGTCTTATAGCTAATAAACAGGTTATCCAAGATACAACATATTCTGAATGAATACAAACTATAGCAATCCATGACAAGAGGAACAGTCTTAACCTATTCTGAAGCCAGCCAGAACTGCCAAGCAACAGTCACTAACTTCCATGATTGTCTACCTAGACAGTTCCTTTAATAATGTAAACTGTTTGTACACATTGAGTTTAAGCAAACAATACAAGATCAGCTGCCTACACTCCACTGATCACACTCATTAACCATACACCAAGCTTCAGAAACCACGACCAACAGAATAGCCCTCATTATAATCATAATAAGATGCTGAAATCAGCAAGGCTATCAGCCTAAATAAACATATCGTGAAATTCAAGGACTCGAAATAAGCCTTGAGCTTTTTCATTCCTCAAGGAAGATATATCCCTGGCATATGCATATACAGTAGGGTCAAATACTAAACATGTAAATGATCAAGAAAAGTATTAAACCTTGTACTATGACATTCGACTAGGGCTAATATGTTGGTATGGCTAACAACACTACTCAATTACTGGCAATACTGGTCTTAAGACATAAATCCAACATTGTTAACATAACATTGGAAAAATTATCCATTCCTATTCAATCACGATAGGCGGCAAGTTAAAATAGAAAATCTCTCCCCAAAGTCCCAAACCGTGCCTATCATGGCACACGGCTGCCAAAGCATTTTATAAAGCACAGGCTCAAACAGGTGAAATCAAAGGGCATTACTTGAATACAACTGCGGGTAGATGAACCACACCACCTACTTGATAGACATCAACAAGCCAAAACGTGCCTATTGATAACTCAATGCACTACCCAAAACAAAAAGGAAATGTCCCGTAATGCATTTTAATCTTCAAACAAAACGTCCCCTCCACATTTCTTCGTAGTTCATAGTAAAAGCCAGTCAGATACTAAACGAACAAGTAACTTAAAAAACGTTTATAAACCTTCCTATTTCTGCCATGATTACGACTGCATAACCAATGTAACTGTCAACAGGTTTCACTTCCCAACAACCTAAAACCTCCTAAGAAACCTCCTTTACATACATTGCACGAATCCATAACTAAATAAGCGAATTAAACGCCCAGTGATCAAACTCCTTACTTTCCTTACACCCACATACTTACCACACATTCCAATTCCCTACCATTTCTACGGTTTTTGCCAAATTCGCGCAATAATAATTCAATAATCCAAACAACCACCACAAAATTATCAATAACGCCAACCAACATCAACAACATTGTGCACTAAACAGCATAATATCCTATCTAAAACAAAAAAGGTGGAATCTTTAATATACTAACAATGCGAACAAGGGGGGAAGATTATTACCTCAATTTTACCACAATGCCAGCTAAGCCGGGCTGTCTCCAGCCTCCTTACCCTCGGCCTCGGCTTCGGTCTCACTGGCCGCCTCGCTAGTCCCAAACCCTTCCAAAATCGCCATCAGCGTCGAAGACGGGCCGAAAACAGACTGGAGGATCATCCCATTGGCCTCATACCGCGACGGCGTAGTCTCGAGTACCTTCAAGTCCAAATGCCCAAACAGCTGGCCGCCGATAACCGCGCCGGTGAAATCATTAAACTCCATGCTACCTTCCTTAACCTTGGACTTAACCCCAGTCAAAGCTTGACCTACAAGCTCCTCCTTCTTGACGAAGAGTAGCGAGTTCATCCCCTTCATACATGGGGCTAGCTTCTCCCACTGGGTTCCACTCAGGGCCTTTGCGACAAGCTTGTTCTTGACGACAACGATCTTCGCGGCGGCGGGGTCGGCGGCGAGGGGGGATTTCAGGGGTTTGAATTGGTTGCAGGTGAAGCCGTGGCAGGGGAAGGGGGATACGAGGTAGGAGTTTTCGAGGTGGTATTTTAGGTTTTTGATTGTTCGGAGGTTTTGGTGGAGTTTAGGTTTTGGGGCGGGTTTGTATGGGACCCACCGTGCGAAGGTGCGGACTTGGGTGGAGATTTGGGGGTGGATGAGGGTTTTGTGGTGGAGTTTGGCGGCGGCGGTGGAGATTGCTGCTCTCATCGTTGCCGGAGAGTGGTGGTGGAGAGAGAGAGAGAGAGAGAGAGAGAGAGAGAGAAATGAGAAGAGATGGTGAAAATGTGAAAATTCGAAAATGACGTGGCCTAAAGATAAACGTAAGAGTCAGTAACACGTTTCAGTTTACTTGATCTGATTTTATTTTTTTATTTTTTTATTTTTTTTTCAATGGTAAGCCGGACCACCCGGTGACCATTGGGCCGATCTCGATGTATGATTGTTGATTTGTTGGTATTTGTGAATGTTGGCCTTTTTTATTTCAATCTGTTCCAATTGGTTGTTTACGGTTATTCCTAATTTGTAGTGGGTTTTGAATTCGATTTTGAATATCTAGATGGGTGAGGATTTCACGTCTTCATTTTGAGGGTTTTGGCCCCTATAATTGGTGTCCCGTTTTATTTGCTTGCGTGTTTTCTATATTTGTATTTTATTATCGAGTGGTTAATTTTTATTTCGTTGCGCGTGGGAGATTGGTCGTAATTCCCAACAAGGGACTCGTACATGTTGAGCTTGGGAGTTCATTGGGCTGAATTTGTGTCGTTGTACTATGATAGTCAATTTGCTTTGAACATCGCTCAAAATCCAGTGTTCATGAGCGTATGAAGCACATTAAGATTGACTGTCACTTTGTTCGCTATGCTTTGTGGGATGGTGTATCTGTTTCGTCTCATGTTTCAATCGTGTTTCCGATAATCTAACCATGTTCATCAATCCTAAATACCCTTTGCAGTTAATAACTGTCTGGTTCTCAGGTTTAGGCTCAAGGTGCCACCCCTTGTTCCTTTCAAACCAATGAAGCTTAGCCTGCATGGCTACACTCCAGTCTTGATCAGTTAGTGCAATGATGATAATTAGTTTTACCAAAAAAATATGATATTTAGTATGAAACTAACGATACCGGTGCAGGTACTCCACCACTTATTGCTTCAACACCATGTCCCAGATCTGAAGTTGTATCCAGTTCCTAATGAAGTATAGAATTCAGACCCTTTAACAACAAAATCTTGGAAGTACGTGTCCTCTCATCCACTGGACCAGATCATTAGTGATATAATCAGGGTGTTTAGACAAGACAAAGATTGAAGAATTTTGTGGCACACAATGCTTACTTGTACATAATCGAGTCGGCCAAATATGTTAACGGAACATATAAGTGATGCACTTACTAAGGCCTTGTGCAAGTATCAATTTGATTACTTGGCAAGTTGGGCGTTTCTAATGTTACCTCTCCATCTCGAGAGGGATAATACGGAGTGGTAAGGTACACAAATATTTCTATCCAAACCTAGAGTGTTGTACGGTTGTACCGTATGTCCTTATTGTGGCAATTTATATAACCGAATTCAATGAAAGAAATAATTAAATATTGTATCCATAACTTGTATTCTAATATCCCGTATCATCGAATTAATTTTTAACCTTTCATATGACACAACTACGGATAAAACTCGAATTCAATATTACACATTTAGACTCTAACCCTCCACACATAAACGAGAAATTGTTAGTCAAGATCGGACCACCGAAGATTGCAAAAGAGGTGCGAAAGGTGTTGGAAAGCCTAACTGTAGGCAAAGCACAATCTTCATTCACACACCCCGCGAATACCAACATGATTTCTGACCAAACCCACCATTATTGACATCACTTTCCCCATTATATATAATTTTAAAAATTTGCCCATATATTTTACGTACTACATAAATTATCCTTCAAAAAATCCCATTAAATTTCCTCAGCTATAACAGTTGAAAAATCCCATTTCCCACCCAAAATTTCTTCAAATCTTTCAAACCCACTTTCATAAATCACCTTTACTTCAACCAGAGTTTAACTAACATCATTTGATCAATTAACTAATTAAGGTTTTAATTACCTTTCTAAATTGGGTAATTAATATAAAATCATTGACCTTTTTTAAGTTTGATTACAAAAGATTCAAACTTTATTGATTTATGGTGCTGGGTTTGGATTTTCTCTAGCTCTTCAGCATTTGTCCCAGATGGGTTTGGGGTAATATTTCTCACTTCTGCTGATTTCTTCTTATTTAAGAACTTCTATATCATGTGTGCGAAACTTAGAAGATTGCCATGATGTTATGCTTTCCCCCCTTTATGCAATTTGTGAAGTAGCATATTCTGTTGAAATCGCGACGGATTTTCATTTTGGGTCATTCGGAAACAGCCTATTTGTGTTGAACTGGGGGTACTGATGTCTTTGTTTGCAATGTTATACTACCTGTTAGGCTGTATTTGGAAAGTATGAATGAATCACCCTTAGTCTGAAAAATGATTTTGCGGTCGACTAACATAAATCGTCATTTGAAACCGTCATACATAAGCAGTAGAATCACTCTCTTTTTCCAGACTGTTTTATCCAATTTGGTCAGCTTCAACATTCAACATCCGCTTGGAGAGACACCCTGTTGTGAAATATTTTAATGTATCAATATTTGGTTAGAAAAGTTAATTTTGTGTATATTATGGATTTGCCAGTTTGACATAAAATGTTGAATGTTGGAGTGACAATGACCCACGTGTGAGCTGTGTGAAATATCCCACATTGGAGGAATTAGAAGACTAGAGACTAGTTTATCAGGTGGTGTGTTACTTTTCCTATGACCAATTGGTTTTAGGATGGAACCCCACCGGGCTTGTGAGTTGGTCTTCTACGGAGGGGCCGATATGGGCCCACAGTGATTATAACATTGAATCTGTGTAGTGTATTCCCTTAAGCATATAGTTTAATGATTGGTCAGGGATTAATAATTGAGTTTCTATGATAGTATAACATTCATTTACAGTAACACATTTCATTAATGTCAGAAGTGGTAAAAGTGAGGTCATGTTTGTTTGTTCTTTGACTCAATTGATTTTAATTCAGCACTGGGCATTCTGGAAATGAAGCTGATATTGAAAATGGCAACTTGGAAAGAGAGAAAGATAGAGTGCTCCGGAGTGTCAAATCGGTGAAAATACCTAATCAGGCCTTGCTGTCTGGCATGGCTTACTGCATTTCGTCTTGCAGCATGATACTCATTAATAAATGTGTCTTGTCCAGCTATGACTTCAATGCTGGTATATCGTTGATGGTGTACCAGGTAATTCTTTTGCCAAGTATACCTGTGAATTGTGAATGTTTGAATCGCATTGATCATTTCAATTATGAAGGGAAGCAGAGAATTTTGACTTATGGGGTTGATTCTGTTTTTTGGTTGCAGAACTTCGTTTCTGTACTTATTGTCTCTTCCTTGTCGGTTTTGGGTGTGGTATCTACGGAGCCACTAACATGGAGGCTAATCAAAGTCTGGTTACCTGTAAATTTTATATTCGTGGGGATGCTCATTACAAGCATGTTCAGGTGAGTGCTTCCTTGCTTTTAGTTTCTTTTACGTGCTTATAAGTTGTCCCCCTTCAGTGATGTTGGATGCTGTAGCTTTATGAATTTTGATGATTAGCCTGCCTGATATGATGTTTGACATGAAATGTTTCTGTGTTGTCCATAGCATGATTGTTTTGACTCCAGTTTTAGAGTTCATTTCATATTGGATATTTTTGCATTTGTCAGTCTACTACTTTCTCTGAGGTGCTCGCCCATGATCCCTTCATGCATAGCACTTTGAAAAGATTTTGCTGGTAGTGGCTTTGCATGTTACAGTGTCGGGCCTGTTTGCTGCTGTTTATTCAAATATTGATGTAGCATGGGTCTCAAGTGTTATTTAAAGTTTTCCTCTTGGTATGTTTCTGAGACTGGTAACTTTCACTGATGCCATCTCCAATAGTATTTCATATGCTTGAGAAGATATTTGGAACACCCTCTATCCTCATGAATGATTGAATGGTCACTCTGATGTTATGTACATGTTGACCTCTCAAAGCCATCTGTGATCTGCTATGGTAGTTTAATCAAGAGAGAAGTTGCTTGTGCCGCATATTAATACTTTGTACTAGAAGTCCCAACTCATTTTCAGAAACCTGCAATGATTTGGGTACTCCTTCTGGCATGCAGTCTTGCATAGTATAAGGCTTGGAAAATCATTGTTTGCTTACACAATTTGGTGCGATTAGGTCTTATCATTTACCGATCTGCACTTCTGCAGAGTCAAACATTTAGGACTGATCATCTTTTGGACATGATTGAACTGCTGGCATCCAACTTAGTCAAAGTGAGAATAATAAAAAGAATCTTGTGTTCCTTTCATTTTGGGATGGAAACCATGTGTAATTTTTTTTTTTTTTTTTTTTTTTTTTTTTTTTTTTTTTTTTTTTGACGTCAATGTGCAGAATTGTTTTCAAGCAACTAAAAAGTAGTGAAAAGCTAAAGCTGTGACTAGTCATGCTCCAAACGTAGAATTTAATCACCCAAAGATTCTGGATGTTGTGTATATTTTAAATATGCCATAGATTGGAGTTTCTTGGACTTTTAGGATCCAATTTTTTTCACAGACAGTGTATTCTACGGCTCCTCTATATACCCTTGTGGTAGGACCATTCCCCGGACCCTCGCTTTGCAGGGACACCAATGTGCACCGGACTGCCCCCTTTTTTTAGAAAGTGTAATTCTAATCCCGGCTAAAGGAAAAACTACTGGAGATGATGTGGCTTAGTGGTACTTGTATTCCACCTTTTTTTTTGTGGGTCATTGAAGATGTTATTTGCTAGTCCATGCCTGAATCTTTATGCTACTTGCCGCCTTGCCAACAGTGAAGATTTATATCAGAGATTATTCATGATGGCCAGTTCAATATATAGTCTTTGTTCCTTTAGAAACTGGTAGCTTAAGGCATAGGACCAAAATTTAAATCACTGTATTTGAGAATTGAGCCCTCACTCACCCCCCCCCCCCAAAAAAAAAACTTCTAGAAGTTTTAGAGTTGTGTCCCTCCAATTTTCAGAAAATGCTCATTTTTCTCAACAAAATCTCAATAAGAGTGGCTCAAAACGTGAAGCTCCTTGAAGCATTATCCCACACAAAATTTGGTATTTGTGGTTTATTACACCATTGTTGCTGTCATAAGCTGTTGCTCATAGAGGTTATCCTGTCCGAATGGGAAACTCTTAGTTAGTTATCTCAGGAGTCAGGACTCTGTGTGCATGTTGTGAGATTGCTCGTCTTAGACTGTTCAATGGTACCTTTTGTGACATAAGATTTCTGGTCATGAGATATTATCGTTTGCAGTCCAGAACATGTGTTATCCTTAACTGGTTAATTCTCCCTGTGCGCGTGTATTTGAGGCTACAGGGTATTATTTATTCTATGAATTTTCTTTCACTTTTCTTTGACGTTAATGATTTATAGAACCTTTCTTCTTTCTTTGCAGTTTGAAATACATCAATGTTGCGATGGTGACGGTCCTGAAAAATGTCACCAATGTAATAACTGCAGTTGGTGAGATGTATCTCTTTCAGAAACATCACGACAATAGAGTATGGGCTGCATTATTCTTGATGGTAAGTATGTGAGAATATTGTTTATGTAGAATCAAAAAAAAAAAAAAAAAAAAAAAAAAAGGTTGTAAGAATACTAAAATTTTTGGTTTTGTAACATTGATAGGCTATTTGTGTTTTTCTTTCTGTAAATTTCCTTGCTTGTATATTGCCATTTTGAGGTCTAGTTCTTGTCGAATTATAGCTTCTGTATTGGCTACTTGAGGTAGATGCTATTAAGATGGGAAACTTGGTCATGAATGAATAGTTAAAAGGGGGACAACCCAGGTCGCTAACTGGTCAGGTACTTGTTAGCATCAACAATCATATATATATTAACTTTTAAGAATTATTTATTATTGTACATACCATTACCGTGTGATGATTTATGAATGATACTTCCTATCAAAAAAAAAAAAAAAAAAAAAAAGAAAAGAAAAAGAAAACAATGTTGGTTTAACACTTCTGTTATAATTATTACCAAGAGAAGACCAAGTCGACATTTCTTAAGAAGATTAGGAACTAGGGTAGTGTTTTAACTCGTCTCAGTATTACCCCTAGTTCTGCTAGAATTAGTGTCTGCTCTTTCTTAATATCCTTATGCTGCTTTGAGGGCTAGACATATCTTTGTTGCCCAGCCTTTTTAATTATTTCCTAAACCTTTTTTGTACCCTTGAGAGCCTCCTCTTATTGGTTACTTGGTTGGCTATATAGGATGGTAATGAGCGGTTTCACTAATTGAAAATGTACTCCAAGTGGTAGTGATGGTGATTGAGATCAATAACTTTATCCATTAAACTGATATTTTATGCTTTAGATTTTCCTGTATGTTGACCATCTGTGTATTCTAGAGGTACGACTTATGGTTGGGCTTTTGCAGATCATTTCGGCTATTTCTGGAGGAATCACCGATCTGTCATTCCATGCTGTTGGCTATACGTGGCAAGTTATCAATTGTTTCTTAACTGCATCTTACTCTGTGAGTGTTCAGTTTGCCTGTCTGGTTGTGATATGGCCTCTCTGTGTTCAAGCATATATCGCAGTGTTAACAACTTAGCGTATATGTCATACCATACATCTTATAATACTTATGTGTTTCATTATTAGTGTGTCTTAGTATTTTCTTGAAAGCTACTTCTCGCCCTTCTTTCTTCATCTCATGATATTTCTCTTTCCATTGTTTCTTTGCTCTGTAATTTTCTCCCATCCTGTGTTCTCATGTTTTTTTTTTTTTATGGCAAATTGGATAAGTGTGTCACTTTTAGTAATTTTTTATTGCCTTTGATGATGGTCGATTGTTCGGGCCCTTGGTTTGTCAGATTAGAGATGTTTTGGCTGAGATTGAGCCACCTTCGAACAAATGATGCATTGAGGGAAAAGAGTCAGCCGGTTTTGTGATGAGAGTAAATGCAATCCTTGTCGTACTCCTGCTTTGTCAGTGGTTGTGAGCATCTAAATATCTAGTTGTCAAGTCAAGCATTAACTTTGGTCGTTTACCATCCCTCGTGGCGAAAAGGTCTTATGAAAATAGTTGACAAAATAAATTACTCTTTTTGCTTGACCTTCCTATTCAAGGATATAATCTTCATTCCATCGTGGTCAACTTGGGCCTTGGGGACCTCTTTTGGAGTTCATTTCTGGGTAACTTGGTCTAAAATGGCGTCCAACTCTGCTCAGTCCTGACTGAAGTTAAAAATATTTTCTTTTTGTGTCTTCGTGTAAGTAAATCTCACTACGTTATGCCAGAGGCGATAGTGGATGTGAGTTCCAGAAAATTTTCCTATGTACCCATTGAAAAGTGCTCTTCTAAAGGAACTGTACCCGTTAAAATCTCTTCGACTGATTACCTTCCCGTGAATGCAGCACTGTTGACACTTATCCATTATTTGAACCTTCTTGAAACTTCTTGGAGTTGTTTGAGTTTGCTAAATGTCTAATTTGATTGTCTATTACAGTTGACACTACGTAAGGTCATGGATACGGCGAAGAAAGTCACTCGATCAGGAAACCTGAACGAGTTCTCAATGGTTTTGTTAAATAATACTCTCTCATTGCCTCTTGGCATCGTGCTTATAATTCTATTCAAAGAGGTGGACTATTTATCTGAAACGTGAGTATTTTATATTGTTACCCTATTTTTTTTCCTTTGCTTTCTGTGTCTTTGTCTTTTCTTTTTCATCTCACTTCATCTGTTGTGTTTTAATCGTAACTAGTTGTTTAATGATGAACATATCTCCATTATGTTCAATGTCTTGTTGCTTTTCCAACTCTATGGTGGTCTTTGGTGGCTGTTAATCAGCTAATTTGGAAGCTAGTGGAATTAAATTTTCGGCCCGAAAGGCTTTCTCATGCATGGGGAACTCTACATTTTTCTTATCCTTTTTATTTTCGTCACTTCCATAAATTGCTTGTTGAAGGGATTTGCTGTGAGGCAGCTTTATCTTTTTCTAAGGGTTATATGGCTGATGTTGGATCCTTAAAAGTTTTATTCTTGCTTTGTGAAAGGAGGATGTTTGAGGGCCTGAGAAGTTAATTGATTCAGAGTTTTGACTCAAACCACCCAATTAGGGTAATAACTTAGATAACTCACTCTAATGGTACTGTCAAGAATCCGGAGTAATGCTACTGCACAGCCTCTGCTAAGAGAGTCACTGACAAGTATTTAAAAGTTGGACGAAAAATTATCTCCTTCACATGTACGACTAAGTACTCTGCTGTTTCTTGTTCGTTGTGAATTACTTCATTTCTTTTCTGCTCTACGTTTACCCTCCTGAACTGAATGACTGCTATTCCACAAGTTATATACATCATTAGTTTTATGATCTGTGAAGAAGCATCAGAATAAGTCTTATACACTGTGTTGCCTTACTCGTACATAATCTCCCTTGGGTCATTGGAAAATGATTGGAGGAATAATAGTGTGCGAGAAGCACGCTAATTGTTGAGTGAAAAGACACCAGCTCCAACCAGTGCAGAGAAAGAAATAAGAAACCGCAGGAAATATTAGGCGACAAATAAGTGGGATTAGGAATAAAGTCTGATGGTATTGTGCAACCATAGAATATCCTTTCTAAATGGGAAGATGAAAATACAGCTGCTTGATGAAATATTGTTGAGCTGTTAAATATGAAGATTTGCCAGTCTGTGCAGACTTCAGAGGATGTGATCTGGTGTGGTTTCTGCCATTCGTACTGGCTTTAGGCTGTCTGGCTTGATTCATTATTTTCTCTTGATCAGACTTCATTCATTTACACTATTTGTTTCTTTGCATTCAAGATGTCCTGTGCTTGATTATTTTGGGATAAAATTACAAGCCATGTAATGTGCATTAAGAATTCTGTGCCTCAAAATATAAAAAATACCTTGGCATTCTTTTATTTTTGTTCAAGTGCTTGACTCCGCATACGTTCCATGACACTGGCAGCCCACTTCTGAAGTTGCCGAGCTTTTGGTTGGTGATTACTCTAAGTGGATTTCTTGGTCTGGCTATAAGTTTCACATCGATGTGGTTTCTTCATCAAACAGGGGCCACTACTTACAGGTATGCTGAAATTGACCTCTTTGGCTATGGCTTTAGGAGTTAAGGGAGTCATTGTTGCATAAGGTGCTGATTAACACTGCTAGATCTCTCCTTAGCAGGGCAGGGTACTTAAAGCTTAAACTTCGTTTAAACATTGCTATTGAGACTCTAGGGTTTTATATATGATGCAATCATTTGTCATGGGTGTACCGGTGGCTGTGAATATGTATATTATTGTGATATTCTGCAGCCTTTCTTTAGATATAATGAGGGCTACTTTTTGGGACATATGGTGCCTTTGGTGATTTGCTGACACCATCTACAATTTGAAGCCTTGTAGGTTCTCTCAATAAAATCCCTCTCTCTGTTGCCGGAATAGTTCTATTCCATGTTCCGACTAGCTTGCAGAACTCAACGAGCATTCTTTTTGGTTAGTCTTTCACCCCTTACAGTGTACTCTTGAATATTGTGAAATTGTTTAGTGTTCCCTTCAATAATGATTTATTCACATCTGCATTATCTAGGTCTCTTGGCTGGGGTGTTTTTCGCCCGAGCAAAATTGAAGGAAAAGTCTCAGTCCGGGTAGCTGGAGTCTTGAGACAGTATGGTGGCCATTGCTATAACTATGCGCTGTGATGGAGAAGTTCCCCATCCTAATTCCCACTTAGTAAATGACTATTGTCATGGGTGATCACATGGACGACATTATGGGAGAAAGACAGGACGGAATTTTGGTGTACAGGTGAATGAGTTTGTATGATGAAGATGGTTACCTTCTAGACTTCTAGTGTAGTTCACGAAGCTATGTTCGTCAAGCTCCTATGTTTTTCACATTTTTTCGGAGAAGCCCTTTTTTTTGTTTGTTTAGGATTTTAGATAGACGAAGGAAAGAAATACTACAAGCCATACATGATACATTTGAGTGTATTGCACCATATACTGGAATGAAAATGAATTGATTTCGTGTTCGTGAAATCTGTTGTTTAAATAGAGGAATCAAGAATTCAACTTTTTCTTTCCCTCAGAATTCAGCTACTTCTACATTTGCGCAAACATTTCATCTCATTTCTTCTACAGTTGGTCGTCAGTTGTGACTTGGAGAATTACAGTCCTTAGACTCCTTACAGAGTTACATTGCAAATCAGACATCGTCCAACTCTCACAATCTACATCCTGGAATCTCATATAAGATTCGACAAATGATTTCATCTCAAAAATTTAGCAGTATGATCTGCTTGACATCAATAAATGATGAACCCTGTACAGCAGCTATGTTATCTTTTGGCACGTTTGCGAGCCTTCATGAGTTCAATTAAGGATGGCAGAGGTTGAGGTACAGGTACATTCATGGACCTGTAGAGCTTCCTCAAATTGTCACTCAACCCCTTCACTGAACCTTTAGAAGTACATGAATATGAAGTTTGAGAAATATGTGAAGAAAACGAAGAACAAGAAACAGTTTCGCAAACTGCTGTATCCCTTACACATATATCAGTTTGCATTTCAGCAGCCACTTCTGTCTTGCTTTCAGTTGGCGTCTCAACCTCCACATTATGAGATTGTGACGACTTCTGATCTGCCTCACTGATCTTAACTTCAGATGGCTCCTCGGCTTCACTTTCCAAATCGTCACTAGATCTATGGTGTTTTACAGGTTTAGATGTGGGTTTTATTACTTCAGCTGAAATGCAAGAATGATAGCCTAATCTTGCTCGTCCAAATAGAGTAATTGATGGTTTCTTGCTCAAAGGAGACAAACACGAGACTCTCTTCTTAGGCAACTTCTCCGGAGAAAGTATCCCCGTTTCTCTGACAGCAGCAGCAGTAATCGCCTCTACTATAGTACAGCCACTGTTATTTACTGGTGATGCAATTGCTTTTGGAGACCCACCCACAGTAATGCCCAGTAGCTTCCAGACATGACTGTCAGAACCTTGAGAGCCAAAACAGTGTTTCTTAACATACTGCAGCTCCATAGCTCGGCATTCAGGAGTTGTTGATACAACCCATTTAGGAGCAAGAAGTTCCAAAGCCCATTCTAGTTCTTGTCTGGAAGAATGCATGGAGTAGCAAACATGCCATATGCCAAAGTGGTCTTTCACTGGTATGTTTGATTTCTCTAAAATCTTCCTCTCCATCATTGTAAGCTCAGTCTCCTCATGCGCATACCACTGTGCTGAAGGTCGTACTATGAGAGGCTCGGGCTGCTTATTCTCATGAGCCTCTGAGATCTTTCTTTGGGCCTTCTCGTACAGCTTAGGGAATCCTTCAAACAGATGAAAACGAGAGCTAGGGTCCTCGGAGATGATTTGTGGAGCTATAAGCTGTAACGTTTGGTAGAAATCTGGGTGCATCGCCTTGTCAACAAATATCTTAGACCCAAATGTTTTGGAAACATGAACAAGTATCTCTTCCTGACCAAGAAGGTTACATGTGAGGTATACTGTTGCGACATCAGGATTTTTCCATATGCAGTTGGTAACCTGTTCCATTGCACCATATTGACACACGAATTATTGAAGAGACTGGAGCTTGTCGGATAAATGGAAAGTCCATGCGTTCACAAATAGCAAAAGACAGCATACATCTATGATCTATCTAACCTAAAATTTTCATAATGCTAGTTTGCAAGCTGAAACCCTTGCCAAAAAGTAGACATACATGCGAAAAGTACCAGAGATCTTCAAAAGCCTAGATTTCGCTTGGTTTTTCTAGTGTTCGCCTCTTAGCGTAGTATGTAACTTTATGCTTTTGGTTTTATGTACCCCAACCCCTTGTTGCATCCTTTGTCCCAAAAAAAAAAAAAAAAAAAAAAAAACCGACCTTATTAAGGGTGAATACATGAAATAGATGGGCAACATTCTGCTGATACCTGTTGAATTGCCGATTGTTTGCTAGGAATTTTCATGAGGCTTTTGCCAAATGTGCAGTCCAGAAAAACAAAATCAAGGGAACAATCAGGCTCCTTAGTTTTCCTGGCTAAAAACTTCTCCGGTAAGTACATCAGACACTCAGGGGTTAGTCTACAGTCCCCTGTGTGTAGAATGTTGCCAAAATCGCCTTCAAACAAAAACATCACTGCTCCTGAAGGTCACCAAGTCAATAACAATAAAACCCATAATCTATAAGTAAAACTTCAAAATTATATTTACATAACTCAAAAAGTTATCAAACATACACTCAGAAAAGCAGGACGATACAGACAATCAGCCACCATTCGCGTTAACCTAACTGAAACAAATCCACCATTACAATATTCTTCACAACCACAGAATAGCTTTCACAGTTTCACATACAGCTACTTAGACCTTACTCACTAACTTAGGTTCACGTTACAAACTCTAATGCCTATGCCTATGCCTAGTTTACAGTAACCAACTTCAATCATACGCAATCTTGGCATCCTAAACTTCATCCCAAATCCCTTGTACCACAGAACAAAATCAAACCACCCAACAAGTTACAATTAACAACCACCCCCAATGGATTGGTATAACGAATCGAGTATCGTTATCTAGTGAGATCAGTGACCAATCCACCATCACAATTTTCAACATTCTCAACTAAGCATAGCTATTTGTAATCTCCTATGTTAACATTAAACAAAACAAACCAAAAAAAAAAAAAAAAAAAAAGTGAATTAAGAGTACAAAATTACCAGGGCAGTGATTCGCATCAAAGGCGGTAACTTTAAAAGACCCATCTGGGTCTTCAATTGTAAGGCTTTCTCCAACCTCAATTCCCACAAATAATGACTCATCCAACTGTAAAATTATTATAATCAAAGTAAAAATTCAATCATAAGTACTCCCTCCGTCCAGCTCAAACGCCCCGAACGTTTTTTTGTAGGGGAATAAGAAAAATTGATATAATAAGTTGGGCATAGTAATATTAGGAATAAAAATAGTAGAGATAATGTGAGAGAATACGTAATAATTTAATAAAAGTAGGAGAGATAAATATGTCCCAAAATAGATAGAGTGTTTGAGGTGGGACGTACCAAAATGGAATATGGGGCGTTTGAACTGGGACGGAGGGAGTAGTTCATAACCAACACTGTAAAAAAAAAAAAAAAACTGAAAACACTTAAATTTAGGAAAGATTAAAACTTTTTAATAGTTTCAATTACAAACAAATGAACAAAATAAGAGGTATAACACGCCCCCCCTGTGTCTGCCATGTCATAAACGCGACACAGAAGGACACGCCGTGGCATTATCATTACCCTTATAAAATAACATAAAAATTAAAATTAAGCCATACCCAGATGAAATTACCTCTGATATTCAACTACCAACAAAATTAAAATATGGAGAATTAAAAAAAATAAAAGGGGCAAATAGTTAAATACCTGAGGATAATAACAAAGAATGAAGGATTTAGTGAGGTGTGTAGAATAAATTGGGTAAGAAAAATGAGAGGTAATTCCGGAACAATGATCTTTATGAGCATGGGTTAAAAAATGGTAGCGTTTTAATTTCGAATCTGGGGTAAATGTATCTACTGAAAAGGGTAATTTTCTGGGCATTTCTATTGGCATTTTTTTTTTTTTGTTAATTTATTTGTTGATTGGAGTTTAATTGGAATTTATGGGTTGGAAATTAATGGGGTTGTGATGTGATTTTGATCGATTGATTGGAAAAATAGTGATTGGGGGGGGGGGGATTGGGATTGAAGAAATAGGGAAAAACCCTAGAAATGGTGGTGGATAAAAGGGGGGAGAAGAAGAAGAAGCTTGCTTTGGAAGGGACTGGGAGAGAAGAGGTCAAAATGGGAGGGAAAGGTTTGAAAGTTGAAACAAAAAACATTGAGTTTTGGCGGTTTACCTGAATAAATTACTGTTTTTCAGCTCAATTTTTGCAATTTTTTATAGTATTTCTCCCTTTTTCTTATTCTTGAAAAAATTTAGATGTTCTGAACTCAAAAAAAAAAAAAAAAAAAAAAAAATCAGATGTTCTACAATGTAGGGCCCTAGTTAAGATTCGCGAGAATTCGACTAAACTATAAAGTTAGGGTTTAAAGTTGTATTGCAAAATAAAACGGTATCGATAAATACCTGAATACGGACCAAATTTAATTATTAAGGATCTCAAAGCATTTCCATCCATTTCTCCATTACATGAATACGGAGCACATGTTTTATATATTGACCTGTAAATGGGTGATTGGGAATTTGGGATTGTAGCTATTGTAAAGATGGATGGAGTATTACGAGTCATTACTAATTTTGTTGGATTTAGATTATTTTAGGATCTGGCCTCTATTACGCGACACTATTGGTTGGGTTGAGTCATGTTGATCGATTTAACTACATATCTTCGAAAATAATTCATTCCAAAATCATGTGTATTTTGCTTTTTGCATTTAAGGTTATTTTATTTGATTTAAGTACAGTGAATTGAATTGGCTTGCGTATCACTTGACTGGGCCTCTCCAATCCTTTGACATAACAATAAATCTGATCTAAAATTGTACCGGTACAAAGTAGACCCGAAAATCCGATGACATGAAGTTAAGTGAAGTAAATTATCTCGTAAACTTGGATCGAAATGACCCGTTTTAACTGTGTAGGTTCGTAACTCGTGGAAAAGAAAATTGATTGGAAGATGTATCGACTATCGAAGGTCCTTCAAGGTTAAGCTACTCCTGGAAACCCTTGTTCCCCAACAAAACCCACAAAACTCACTTCCAATTTGCTTCCAAGTACTATAAAACAGATAAAAAAATTAAAAAAAATCCTGATTTTAATTAATTTTGACAAAGTTGAGAAGAAAGCAATGGCAATGGCGGCCAAGCACAAAGCAATCGCTGCTCCTCTCTTCCGTGCCCTCTCTCAAACACCTTCTCTTTCAGGTCTCTTTCTTTCATTCATTTATTTCTTCCTGTGTATCTTCATGTTTAAGCAATTAGAGATTGCTGGTATCTATTTTTTTAGAAATTTGGATCTCAAATTGTTGGGTTTTCTGGGATTTTCTGCAGATTTGGGGTTTTGGATCATTGCTGATTTTTATTGTTTTTAGTTTGGTGATCTGGGTTTGATTTGAGTTGTTGCATTTTAAAGTGAAATGCTTGTAATTTTTTGTGTAAAAACATTAATTGGAAGCTTGCTTGAAAAGCCTCATCTTTGAAAGTCGTTAAGCGACAATAGTTTGACTAGCTAATACATTGCCTCAGGGGGAGATTGGGGGGTTGTAGAAGCGGATAGTTTGATATGAGAATCCTGTACTTTGCACCTTCTTCCTCAGTTTCCGGTGGGAAAGGATTGAATGTTGAGTTAGTCTGTTGCCGTCGTGGTTCGTGTTCTGGTGTGTGTGTGAAGGAAGTAGGTTTAGCACTATATAATGAATGGAGGTTTGAAAAGCTTACTCATAAGGTTGGCCCTTTCCTTTTTGCTTTATGTTTGCATTGTTGCGTCTAAGGCGCATTGTCAATGCGAGTTTCATGGCTGTACACAGGGCATTGGGGGGGGGGCATTGGGGGTAAGGATCTAGACGTGACCAGTTTTGTTGCCCCTATAAGTTGGCTCCGTTGGCTTTTATGCATTTGGAAAATGTAAAGAATGTATTTTTCTGTTTAAGAGAGGAATAATAGGATGTCTTGCACTCGGATTCTTTTTTTGTTAGTGTCTTCAACGAGGACCTTGCTGCCCGGAAACCATTCTGTATGTATGCATGGCTAACTTCCTTGATTCAGCAAAAACTGCCTTGGGATCTGTTTGCAGTATCTATAGGAACTGGAGTTAGTTCGTGGTGTACATTATTCAGCTTTTTGTTCCACCCTCTGAATTCCTGAGCCACATTTAGCCTCTTGAGGCCTTGAGCTGCCATGGGGTTGGGAAGAGAGCGAGACATGATCCTGCTGGTATACATGTGACTTGTTAAGTTGTTGCCACATTTTTCATTCTTTCTGCATTGCATAAACATTTTCGAGGTGCTGCATGTTTGCGTCTTTGCATGTGATTTACATATATTTGGAATCAACTCTTATAAAGACTCAATGTTGTTCTTAAATTATATGAAATTTTGTTCATGATGGGATCTTGCAGGCTTCATTAGTAGTTGGAAAAGCAGCTTAGCAGGTTCAAAGTCGGTCAGCAGTAACCTAGAATCCTGTTCAAGGTGTTCAATACATACAATTAGCACTAAAGAGGCTGATAACTATGGGTTAACAGGATCCATGGCTTTTGTGAAGAATGTCATTGACGCAGAAGTGGGGAACAACCCTGACTTTCTTCAGCGCCAGCAGAACACTGAAAAGTCAGATATAGTGCACATTAAGCTGATCAAGAACAATACATTTGTCACTATCACTGATTCTAAGGGCAATAAAAAGGTAGGGGCCTCATCAGGTTGCTTGGAAGAAATGAAAGGTGGGCCTAAGGTTTCGCGGTATGCTGCTGAAGCAACGGCAGAACATATAGGAAGAGTTGCAAGGAATCTCGGGTTGAAATCAGTCGTGATGAGGGTAAATGGCTTCACTCACTTCAAGAAGAAGAAGCAAGCAATTCTCAGTTGGAGAGAAGGCTTCACTTTTGGTAGGGGAGACAAGAACCCTATCGCATATATAGAAGACACTACTCGCCGGCCACATAATGGCTGCCGGCTTCCTAAGAAGCGCCGTGTCTAAGTTGTTCTTTTTTGTCCTTCAGAGCAGGAACTTCTTTTTAAGGTCCTGTATCGTTATAGCCTTATACGCTCATGTTCCTATGATTTTGTTCCGTAAAACTTCATTTCAAGACCTTTCACATGTCGTGATGTAATAATTTGAGAGCGCCTTTTGTTGCGATGTAAGAACTGTATTTCGCAAGTAACCTGAATAGTATTGTACTTGCCACTTTTGGTACAACGCAACAATTGCCGGAGAGGCTTACGTTTTACCCACATTTCTTGTGCATCTGTTTGTTCTTATGGCAACAGAGTTACTCCTTCCATTTCATTCATTTGTTTACGTTGGGCGGATTTTGTCAGGGAAAACCAAACCCAACGTAAACAAATGAATGAAATGGAGGGAGTATGTTCTTGGGTCGGATAATCACAAATCGCATCAAGCAAAGAACCAGGCGCGGCATTATATCATGGTTATGCTTCATCGATGAAATTGAGGCGAGTTTTCAACATAAAATTTAGGAGCTTGTCTCAATACCTCGAAACATTCCTATCATCGTTGACGATCTTACCCAGAACTTGCATCTGAATTTGAATGCCAGACTTTATATGCATCCTGAGAGCTAGAAAACTGAAGATAAGTACATTCTGAAAAAGATGGGTACTAATGTAACAACGAATTGAAAGTTACCATTTCATTCATCCAATTAAGATGAACAAAAAACTATGAAATTTCTCCTGCGCATTGCTGTACTTATCACAGATCTCATCCAAACCCCTGCTAGTCTGTCCTAATGCTGGTTCGCGAGCTTTTACATTTTCTCAACTATAATAAACACGGCTTAACAAGGGTGAGAAAATACACAGCTTCCCACTGACAGGAGCATGATTTTTCTATTTACAGTGTGCGAAAATTTACAACATACATCCTCATTGGCCTCAGTCAACGCATAGGCCAGCGGCCCTCGATTACAAGTCTCGCTACCCAGGTGTCACAGAGGGCCTCATTGAAGTATATCTTCAACTCAACAGCAAGCTTTTTCGAGAGCCTGTTTATAACGAGATTCATTTCATATTCCTGTGCCAAGGTCAGTGCAGAAAATGCAGACAGCACCTCTTCCATAATCTCCAAGTTGCTCCATCATATATGTACATCCAACATGAGTAGGAATTTGAGAGGGGAAAATTATGTACTTTACAACCTTAACACTCAGATGAGTCGCATTCTGGGAGATCCACCAGGCGTTTGAGATTTAAATAGTGTTGTCTCAATCCATGGATCAATAGTGTAACCTGCACGTCTCCTTGTGGGAGATAAGGAGTTCTCATTTGAATTGTAGCTGCTCTGTCCTGGCCAAGCATAAGATGGGTGTGGTGGTGAAAGAAAACAACTCTTGGAAGTGGCCCCTAATTGTCGTAATGGACTTGAACAGGGTGACACGGGCAGCGACGTGATTGATCGTGGATTATCCCTGAACCCAAATTGAATCAAAAGAAAAAGGTCACAATCGGAATACCTATTACTTTTTCCCTTATCAATTACAAAGCGTTGGAAGGCATTTACCTAGTCTCCCATATAGTCGGCCCAGGTTTTCTCACGTTCTCTGTGTCATAGGAACTGATACTCTTCCTACGTGGATGAATTTCCAAGGGTTGCTGCCAAAGAATACACCATATAGAACACGTTACTTTACAATGCAAATAAAATGGAAGGAATGCTTCGTAACAAATGACTGACACGACCAAAGGAATCAGATTTTCAGGCATCAACATAATAACGAAGAGATAAGCGATTGAAGAAAATTCCACTTATCTTTTAGACTAGTTATAAAAGATAACCACACCGATATGTGTAAGTCTTAAGATAAAAATGAAAGAAAAAAAGGAGAATTATAATCCAGATAACACAGGTCGACAAACAAATGAAGTTTGTGCTTCTCAGTAAGCAGAAAAAGTTAGGTCGTAACTTTGTTGAAAACCAACATCACACGGTCTAAGAGTAAAGAAGATGAGTAAAGACAGATGAGAATTAAGGAGTATAACTGTATTACCAAAGACCTTCACAATGACAAGTTACAGTGCCAGTTGACAACAAAATAACTGAACAGACCAGGCCCATATACAGCCTTGAAGCAATAATGGTAAAGAGACGCTTGCACGCATCTTTACAGTAGTAAGAAGAGATGATAAATTTCCAGCCTCCTTCAAAGAATATGATATCTAATCTGAGGTGACGCACTCCAAGGACAAAAAGCTTACGGCCAAAGCCTTTTGGGAGCCTACTTTGTGGACTGAGTGACAGCAGCGTCTGACTTCTGTGGTTTGGAAAGGCTAGGCAAGAAAAGATAGAAAGAAGAAAACCGTAGAGTAACCCCCAAATGTAACCAAGGGGGTGAGAAACTCCTTGAAAAATGAAAGAATTTCTTTCTAACCAAAGGGCCCAAAGAATTGCCATTATAGTACACTTGATAGAATCCTATGATCCTTTTAATTACCCAGTCACAGATCATTTTATTGCATTACTTATTCTTCCTGCAGCATTCTAAAATAATTTCACAAGGTAGGAAAAACAAAGACAGACGGAAAGAATCAGGAGTTCAGTGAGCTTTTATTTATGTAATTACGGTCTTTGTCGGCTGGTGTTCCGGTTGAGCAGTCTTTTTTCTTTGTCTAATTCCGTCTTACCAGACAATGAAAAGCGAATCCATATCAAAAAATTCACCAAGGCTAACTCGCAATTTCGAGTCACAATAGTCAATTCCTATGAAGCATATACTACAATGCTCAGCTTATATTGAATATGAGGATAGCTCAAAATGATAGGCGACTACCAAACGAGGAGAGAGATTCAAAATGAAAGAAATTGGACACGCCCACCTCTGAAATTAGTCAACTCATTGCACAAATATTGTTTAGAATGTCCTAGCTGACTTGAGCAGCAGCCCGACACACTGGTGCCAGTGAAGATGCTGGAAGCATGCAGCCTCACTTCCTCCTAGAAAGACTGCAGTTGAAAACTCCAATCGACAATACGCCATATACAAGAGATTGATTTCTTGGATAATCTATTATGAAGACACTTTTCCCAGAGGTGGGACACAAGAAAAAGGTGGGGAAAATGCCACGAGGGTCGCATGTACACAGCCCATCTTATATTGAGAACATAGAGCCTGATTCTAAAATGCACTCCAACACCAATAAAGAAGGGTTACTTTTTTGGCCCCATTATTCAATCTAGTTGACTTGAGTATCCCTTACCATGGAAATCCAACATCAGAAGGATAGTTCAAATTTGCTTTGAGATTGAGAATTCTCTAGGTCTGGCAGACTGCTTTTTAACGGCACAACTAGAGAGGCCTCACCAATACGTATAGAACTTGGATATATCATAGAAGGGTAGTCACCGACTTTCTGTTGCATGGAATTCCAATGTAGTGAGGGAATAATCCCAATTTAATGCCAAAATCACAACCTTAAACAGACAAAAACTGAAGTGGAAGGCTATACGTGGTACCTTCACATAAACAGTGATATCTTACTAAACCAACTAGGAGCATGACACACCCACAAATATCAGAGCCGAAATTCCTTTCTCCAGCCCTTACCACTCCTTCCATCGCCCTGCACGACCCACCCCAACCAACAAGTTAAGTGAACAAATCTCCTAAACCAACTAATGAGCATGGTGCACACTCGAAACTGAAGACAGACTTTGTATTGGAACCACCTATGTTAGCGCGCCCAGCCAAGCACCAATAAACATCACATATTTCAGGAAAAGGCACAATGGCAAATTAATCATATGACCTGTAAGCTCAGTGAGCAGCAGTCCGTAACAGTGTAGTCCTAGACAGAAAGTGTACTGCAGCTGAGCAATATATAGGCAGGTATCAGGAAATAGGAGGGGATTCAGAAATCAAATTCTTCTTAAGGAGTTGTAATGAGGGTACAGGCCACTCAAAGTGCCTCCACTATCGCTTTATTTCCTGTACTTGTTCTTCAAGCCTTCAAGGCATCATAACACATACTCTCCCCTCTTCCTCTAAATTGTCTCTATTAAGTTCGCCAAAACCTTCTGTTCGCATTGCCATCATTACAAACTTCCTATTTTTCCAGCCCTCAACTCTCCTTCCACTCCCCCTCCTGCACCCACCCCCAATGACAAGCTAAGTGTGAGTGGCAACACATTTGCCTGAACTATGCACAAGGATCAAAAGGAGTTTGAGTGTCTTTGACCAGTCAGTTTCTCCATTACCAACACCCACAAGTCTCATTAAAAACCTCAAGGGGTCCACTATTCAGGACTGATCTGCCACCATGGGTCAGATGCAGAGAGTCTAGACATATAATTGAAGCAAGACAAATAGGATGTCTTACTGGTTTGCTGCGGCTTCCATCAAATGAGAATGGTGACGTCTCATTTGGTGCGCTAATATTGGCGATCTTTCCAACAGATTGGTCTTTAACAAATGGATGCTCTAACAGATCTGCTGCTGAAGCGCGCTTTAAAGGATCACGCTGAAGGCAAAGGTTTAAGAAACTTTTTGCATCAGCAGATAGAAAATCTGGAATTACTGGAATGTCTTTGCTGTTTCCAATTTTGAAGATTGCTGCTACCTGAAAAGTTTAACATAATAAGTAAAATTTGGTTTTGCATACACATCATTGTTAATTTCGATTGTGAATGCTACAACTTCCCCGTCAACTTACCCCTTCATATTGACTCCAAGGTGGTTTCGCTAATGCCATTTCGAGAATTGTACACCCCAAACTCCAAATATCAACCTCAAGGCTATACCCATTCTTATTCATCACTACCTGTGAGTGTAAAAGGAAACAAAAACTACATATCAAAGCAGTAAAGCACAGTAAATGGCGGGATGATCAGAAAGTATCTATCATATTTCCATCAAAATGGACAAATAAAAGTAATGATGAGCGTGGTCCTGAGTAAAAAGTAGAACAATAGATGCAGGTAGAGAGAGAAATGCACCTCAGGTGCCATCCAATACGGACTCCCTTTAAAAGAAAGCACTGTAGCACAAGTTGTTATCTGCATTAGACCAATTAAAAGGATGTCAGAAGCACTAAAGGAAGATAAAAAGAAGCAGTCGGACAAACCCTTAGGAAGCTATGTCCTATAGCATGACAAGGCAAAAATCTACGAAGACTCCTCATTTGAAGTCATGTACTCATGTTAATCAACCATTGAAAACGGTGAGATCGAAATACTAGTAATTTTGCTTCCAGAAAGTAATGAAACAGCGGCAACAGGTAACATTGCATAGTTTACAAACAAGCCAACAAAGATTGATCACCAGTAATATTATCACATTAGTGATAATATTGAGGGTTTACAAACATGAAAGGGCACATACATGTTTTGCCATGCCAAAATCTGCTAGTTTGATTTCACCAGTAGGATCAACCAATATGTTTGCTCCTTTTATATCCCTGTCAATCATTTTTAGCGAAAATGTCATAACGTAATCCAATTTTTCTCTGTAAGAAACTTCAATATTGTAGTGTGTAAATATAGCAACGAATGGTTCGCAGTAAGAACTATCCAACGGACAAGTACCTGTGCACCGTTTTTCTACTATGCAAGTAAGCAAGTCCAGCAAGTATTTGTCTTGTATAGTTCTGGATAACAGGCTCCTTAAAAGGGCCATACTCTTGAAGTAACTTATGAATAGACCCACCAGAGACAAATTCCAGATAAACTGATAGTGTGTCTCCACCCTAAAGAAAACACAATGTTAAAGCTGACTGCTTCTAATACATCATAAAAGTCCAGATTTCAGAATAATGTATGAAGCAGGTTTGCAAACATTCCAACATCAGGAAGACATATAACATAAAGTGCAATTAAGTTGTGTCATACCAGCTCACTGCCGTAGTATCTAACAATATTTGGATGAGACAGCTGACTAAGCAAGTTAATCTCCTGTTAATGAAAAAGTAAGCCTACGTCAGTAAACAAACAAAACTTGACTAGTTCACTAGTGCATATGCGAATTTATTGAATACGAATAATTAGTTGACGGTATAGGGGCAATAATGAAAGGAAATAATCCATTACTAAAAGCTATCAAAATAGGCGGAAAAAAGTGGAAGGAAAGACCTGATTTAGTTGCTTAAGAGATTCTCTTGAATTCTGATCATCAGAAACAATCCTCACTTCCTTTATTGCACACATATGTCCACCCTCACTGCAAATTGAAAAAAAAGGGAAATAGAAGTAAGCAAAGGAAAAGAGACAAAAAGAGCTCACAGCCCACTGCTATGTCAACCCCTGATCAGCTTGTGCACTATGGCAATAAACTATCCAACTGGAGCCAAAAAGCAAAAACCAGAAACTACTACGAAATCATAACATCAGCAACTACTACAGAAATGATGACAACAACAACTGATCAGCTTCTGCATTAAGGCAATAAGCTATCCAATTGGAGCCAAGAAACAAGAAGAAAAACCAGAAACTACCCCGAAAACATAACAGCAGCAACTACTACAGAAATGATGACAAAAACAACTTAAGGCGAGTTAGGGAGGTCTGTTATATACGGCTGTTTCCAAACTACCCAAAAGAATGATACTCCCTCCGATTCTTTAGATTTGCCCCATTTCATTTGGGCACAAAGTTTAATAGTAGTGGGGTAGCTTTGGTTTTTTTACACTAAAGGGCATTTGTCCCATATGCACATGGGTATGTCCAACCTTCAATGAAGGGTAAAATGGACTTATGCCTATACAAATTGCACACTTAAATAGAAATGGGGCAAATCTATTGCACCATCCAAAAAAGGAAATTGGGGCAAATCTAAAGAATCGGAGGGAGTATAAGGGGCGCAAACATTTTCGTGAGCCATTTTGCTTCGTTCCATCATATTCTAGAGCCAACGATAACTTTGAAACAAAAATCAATTAACAAAAATGGGACCAAAACTTAAAATAGCAGAACTTAGAATGTAAAACCAACAGCCACAAGTCCCAATTCTGAATTTCTTGAGTAGCTAATCCAACGGAAATGAAAGACACATTTAACAGGAATTCTTGAAATCAAACCATCTATGCGGCTACGCCTAATCAAGTGCTTGATTTTGAGCCAAAACTCTTCATTCTAGAGTAGAGAACTTGGGAGTAAATTAAACAACAGAGCGAGATCAAGGAATAGCAGTTGCCATTTACAAAATGAAGCACAGAGAGGCACAAACACCCATATCCCAAGGAAAAGAACATGACAATGCGCCGATTTTAACCAAAATTTTACATAATTGCAGGTCCCATAATTTCTGATTCCTATCGTACCCCAACCTAGAAAGCAAAGGAAAGCAACCATGGCATTACCGGGAAAATCAAATCAGTGCATCTCACATGGGCTCACATAGTTTGGTTTTAGCTGAATGGAAATACACTAAAGATATTATACCTAAAGCAAAAACAAAAACCAAGACAGCAAAATTTAGGACTATCCTCCCTGCGATGTAGCATGATGAACATCAATATTGCCATAAATTTGAGGTGGTCCAATTCTTAAATACAATTAATTTCAACAATAAGCGGATAAAGGGAAAACAGTGAAAGATTGTACATACAAACGATAGTTTCATTTTTTTAAAGGCTACAAATGACAGTTTGGCACACAGGTTAGCCTGATTTAAACATTCCACTGCAATATACAATTCAATTGCATATAATTACAACGGCTAACATGTCAGCTGCCAACATTACAAGAAGCCTAGTGATCAAAGAATCTGACTGCAAAGCAGCACTCTGATACACCTAGAGGTCCTGTTATATACTATTCCATATCAAAGACACTTACATCACACGAGAGGACTCCAATACCCTTGCTGTCCTTAAAAGTACTAAACTTATTGGAGTGATAAGTTGCTAAGCCCAAAAATTTAGTCATAATTATTTAGTTTCTCTTGATTTTATACCGACTCCTCATTTAATTAATGGAATGTACACAAGTTTTATCTCCTAAAGTGTTTTGCTACCGTACTTCTATTTCTATGCAGGGAGAAGGATATTAGCACCACAAATAACAACTAGACGGACTAGTAGAAGTTTGAGCCAACAATATTATTTTCCGCCTAAGCCACACGCAGATTGTTAAGAAAACGTAACAGAAACAAAGCAAAACTGATTGCACAGTTTGATGAGGGAGGTGTCGCATGGAGACTGTATTTGGGGACCAACTTAAAAAGAAAGCAGGTTGAACTTGAAAATTCATGATCCAATTTTCGCCTCTTGCAGACTTGGAATTTAGAGGACAAAAAATTGAATCTTTCTCAAAAGAAGTAATATGATTACTCGTACTAATTAAGCAGAAGAATTAGATGTGAGCTGTATTCGATCAGCAAAGTTGTAAAGTTGCACTGATTCGTGATTGGAACTACATCGAAGGTCCCGGCAGTTTGTGGATTTCTTTCCTCCTACAATTGAAAAAATTCATTTCCTTCTCCAAGTTTCCTTATTTGCTTTATTGTTTATCAGTTCATGTCATAGTTCCTTTAACGTTCAGTTCAATTTTATTGTCTACTTAATACGTATAATATAAAGGCTAAAAATATAGGACTGGGGGATCTACGCACTGAAGTAGCGAGACCGTGAGAACATAATGTTTAGTGTTTACATAACGACCGCACATACTCTCTAAATTAGATCAATAATTGTTTCCATGATAAAACCGGTTCATTATATGGTGGATTGACCATCGGTATAATTTATTAGTTGAATGCAAGGTTGTATATGCAACCTGTAATTGTTAATGGTATCAACCTGAAGTAGAGCCAAATAATAGGACTTGTAATTAGATCTTGTCTTATTTTCTGAAATAAATTCTTTGAGTTGCACAAGTCGAGCCTGCGCACTTATGGTTACATTGACCTTTGTTTGTTTATTAATGCAATCTGATAGCTGACTCTAAAGAGTGTGTTCTAGATTACTATTTGGTCAGATGATAATTCAAGAACGTTTGATTTATCAACTATATGAACATTGTACGATGCATGAAGTTATCTGCATTCATGGCCAATATTTAGATGCATATGAAACAATCTTCTTTCAGGATCAATAAATATTTTGACATTACAATATATTCCCTGATCTCGTTTTCATTTTTGTTAACTAAAATCATTTGAGCTTGATTTACTAATGTTAACTATTGTTAACTGAGTTGATATAAATGGCGGTAGCATGATTATAAGGTATTGGAAATGGTCATTTCTCTCAGGCGGATCGAACCTACTTGCACTAACTACTAGAATAGTATTTGGGGATTAATTTGGGTGACTACGACATTCACGCCAAATGTTGATGCCTTGGCGCCGTTGACTCACAAAACTAAAAACTAGTCACAACGGCAGCTCTATAGTGCCATCACACATAGAGAACAACTAGCAACAAACATAATTAGCCCATGAAACTTCAAATGCAACTGTTTTTTAATACATTTAAACAAACAACAAAAAAAGATATGCTAGCATTACATATGACAATAACATAGCGGGTATAGCTAGTATTAATTCATTTGGAAAAGGCAAATTACAATTAATGAATCTCAAAACAACTGTCCAGAGTTGTAGTCTTACATAAAAGAATTTATTTACCTGTTAAAACCAAGATATACATGCCCAAAGGTCCCTCTTCCAAGAAGCCTCCCTTTCTTCCATTTGGATAAAGAATTCTGTATATTTTCCATGAATACACCAGCTCTACCATTTGACAAGGATGGAGGACTACTAGGAGAACTAGGAGGTAAGGGCAGCGGATGGCCTTGGCTCCTCCCTTCTTCCTGTCTTCCGGTCAGTGATTCAGAATTCGTACCATTCATCCGGGCATGAAGCGGTGATGTACCAGCTGTAGCTCCTCGTGATGCAGGACCAGGACTCCTAGCCCTCGCGCTACGTTATGGATCATCCCCAACACATCAATAAACAAGATACCCACTTTAACAAGTGATGTAAAATATAATGTAATCTGGAATACGGTCACACATTACACATTACAGAATATGCTTACTAGAGCACCATCTAATGAAAAAACCAAACACAATTATAAAAGAAGATGGCAATAGCTAACAAGCTGCAAGCTGGCCTAAGAGCATAAATATTAAAAACAAACAAAAAGCAAGACAGAAAGCAACAAGCCATCAACATTGATAATTAGAGTGTCGCTGAGGGAGATCGTTCTTTCAACGGAGTACATACTAAAAATGGGAAGAATTTGCCCCCAAAATTCGGAGTCCCATTGCGAGGGATAAAGGAGACACGGTAAAACCAACGTCCTCTCCCTCACTAAGATATCTTCAAACAGTGAGAGATGCTTTCCCAACAGTCAGGATGAACGGAACTTGTCCAACACAAGATTATAACTGATGTGCGGTTGTCTTAAATACCACCGTACTTCCATTTTCAGCAATAAGAAACCGGAAACTCAATACTACAAAGTACAAACTATCCACCACTAGGAAAATATTTGCTTTTGATCACAACTGAACATTATTAGTCTCAATAAATCATCATCCATTCCCAATCAGTATAAAGCAATGTTGTAGAAGGAAGTCTCTACAGTTGTAGTCTAGTAGAGTCACATTGTCTACACCAAAACCTCTGAACCCCGCTACACGACGTTATGATAGTAAAATCACTCTTATACTTGTTGTACACAAATATAAGGACCATTTTCTCCCATCTATCCAACTACAATCTGAAAAGCATCCATATAAAGCAGCCTCTACACTCGCTCATTTTGACTTTCGAGACCGGTATCACAATCCAGCACAACACAACCCCAACACAAAGTTATCAATCCATCAAATGAACAGCTCACACATCAAAGATCACACTGTAAAGAGCACATATAATCTAAAAAAGTAAACTTCACACTTTATCACCCACCAAATCTCAATCAAAATACAACACTAAACTCTACACAAATCAACAACAAGAACTATCCTAAATTCCTAATTCAATCAAATTCAATCAAAAACATTCAAGAGTAAAAAACAAGATTGAACCTGTAGAGAAAGAGTGAGACCAACCAACCTGGCAAAAGGAGGAGGATCCAAATGAGCAAGTGGGTCATCCGAACCCGAAGAGCTAACACTAGAAATCGAACCCGAACCCGAACCCGACCCAGATGCCAAAACACCCAACCCATGCCCATGATCACCCCCACCACCCGACCCAGAACAACTATTGATGGGTTTAGGCAACGGATGCCCCACCATCACCACTGCCTTCCGCTCGCAATCCGAATCCAACAAACCACCGCCAGAACCACCGTGGCCACCACCGGAGCTCCCAAACTCCCTAACATTCCTCCTCAAATTAGGGGAGACAGTTCCGAAACTACCCTCCTCATAACTCCTAGGAGACCTCTGCTTCCTGGAAGTATTAGTATTAGTTTCGCTGAAAAAACTGTGATTAGAATTAGAATTAGAATTAGAATTAGAAGAAGAAGAAAACAGATTTTTGGTTGTTGTTGTTGTTGTTGTTGTTGTATCAACATGGGTTTGGGTTTCTTCTTTAATCTTGTGAGACTTTCTGCTAAACCATGGGATTGGCATGTTTTTTAGCATAAGATAACAAATGAAATTGATTATATGATATGATATGATATGATATATAAGATATGAAATTGATTGAGCAAAGTTTTGTGAGGAGTGAAATTGATTTTTTTGATTTTGGGGGAAGAAAGGAAGGTTGGGAAAGGGAAGGGGGAGAGGGTGGGTGTGGGTGGATTTTTATGTGTGAAGGGAAGGGAGGAGGAAATGAGAGGAGAGAGGGAAAAAAGAGGGGACAAACAAGGGGAAAAAGGAGAGAGAGAGAGAAAGTGGGGTGGTTGTATTTGTTTATTTGTTTTCTCATCTTTTGGATTTATTTGTTTATTTTTTTAATTGGTAGTTAATTAATTTTAATTGGTTTTATGGTTGTGTTTTTAATTTAGTTTATTGTTACTCATTATCATCATCAATCATCATCCATTATGTGTATTAATACACTACTAGTCTACTGCTAGTATGGGGTTAGCTTCAGATTGAAACTATTTGGGTTCTTTATCTTCTTATTTAAAATTATTATCCTTCAAATTTTACGACGAAATGTAAAAGTTTACTTTGTTTTTTTATACATTAAAGTTAATGTAAAGTATCTTGTCTTTGATTATAATTATTTTTCTACTTTGTTGGTAGCTAATTTTGAAGAAAGTATGTTTTTGGCTAACAGATGTAGAGTTTTTACATTTTAGGAGTTAATAGTTGATAACGTTTTGTTGACAAACTAGTTGTTCGATATTAAAAAATAAACACAATCGTAACAATGAAGTGAAGGGTAAACGTGAGATTAAAAGGATGAAAGGTTACTTGTAAAAGGAAATAATAATGAAGAACGAAATTTCGTAAAAAGAACTCCCCATAAGCTAGCTACTCAAAAACTAGATTATTAAACACACACGTTACCATTTTGATCTAGTAAAAAAAAAAACTACAATTACCCTACAACATACTGCCAACTAGACAAGCTTTGAGAGTATTCATTTTTACCATTTAAGAACTTGATATTCATGTGGGAATGTTGTCAATGCAATGTTTATCAATGACGTCTATGATGATTATGTTGAGTGTTTACAAACAAGAGTGTTTAAAGTTGATTATGTGATATGTGATATGTATATTATATATCATCATTAGATTGATATGAGAGTTTTCATTTTGTAATCTAATTAAAAATATTAGAGGACAATCAATGGAGAAATGTTACTCTACAAGTCAACTAGTCAATCATGTTTGCTTTCAATCATAAAACGACTTGTTTATACCAATTCTAATGGCTTGGATAATTGGCTTTAACTAATGTTTGTAGTATTTCTAGACATATTGTAATATCCCGAATTTTCGTGATATTTTATAATTGGGTATTGAGTTGTTTTCGGAAAATAAAATAATTTTAGAGTTGATCCTAAGTGTGGATTATCTAAATTGTGCATCTTTCCTTTTCGATCCATAACGTTTTCTCTCCTAATCCAATTCCTTTCAAAAGGCCAATAAAAAATAAAAATAAAAAAACGAAAATCAATCAAAATAAAACCCTCAGCTTTCATTTTCGTTTCCTTCCACACACGTATTTGCTCACGGTTATGGTGTCTGCTTTTGTTTAGGACTTCCCTAATGGCCTAAACTTTATAGTGAAAATCGGTTTCTTACGGTTATCTACCCCGGCCTCTTTCACAAAGTCCAATTTCTCAATGGCATATCCTTAATTCTTTGCTCAGAGCCATTCCTAGATGAATGATTAGACGTTAGAAAATTCTTTGCTCAGAGTCATGCAATCATGAACAGTAAGAGTCGGGACTCCGAAGCATTACTGTTACTGACTTTTGCTCAGTACAGGGCAAAGAAATATTGAAAATTTTAGACATACACTCAGTACAGGTACTTTATACTCCGTATGCATTATTATTAGAGCTGGACACGGGCCGGGCGGGTTAGTGCTAGGGCCGGGCTCACCCGGGCTAGTACCTAGAAAATCGAGCACTGGCACTAGCACTAGGTACCCCGGGCTAGTGCCAGGGCTCGATTTTCTGGGCACTGACACTAGCCCACCAGTGCTTTGACCGGGCTAGTGCCAGTGCGGACCAGTGCTCGGGCACTGCCTTAGCCAAAAAAAAAAAAAAACTTGCTCTTAATTATCATAATTTTATTATTATAGTCCTCTTTATTCTTCACTTACTTTACTTACCTTCGTTTTGTTATTTGATCGGTTAATTCTAGTGTTCGAGGTTGTTGATATTATGATTATTAGACAAATGTAGGCGTTGAGTGCCCAATCCTTGATCTGATCCACAAGAAAATACTCTTCTAACATTGCTGTATTTGCATAATTTGCAAACTACCATAAACTTTCTTGGATTATGTTCGATGGGTACTTTCTCGAAGTACGACCAAATAATACTTGGTTCGTTTGCACTACTACGGGAACTTAAACCACATTAAGTTCAACTTTAATTCAACTCAACTATAAACTATGACGCTTAAGTAGGCATAAGATCAAACATGTCTTCTTTATTATGATAGAAGTTAACATTTGATCAACCATTGCTTGATTCACCTTCAGCGGCACCACTATTGCTTGATTCAACTTCACCGACACCATTGCTTGATTCACCTTCACCGACACCATTGCTGGATTCACCTTCACCGGCACTACTAAATTCAGGGTAATGTATGCCATGTGTGCGTATTAAGTGTCGAGTTTGAGTGCCGGTTCCGCCACCCGTTTTCCATCGAAATTCACAAGTAATGTTGTTAGCTTTGCATATTCGACAAACAAGTTTGAAATATCTTGGTTGATCTTTGACGGGCAATTTGTCAACCAAATATAACTTGCCATTTTTGGATTACTTTTTTTAAGAGAATATGTTATGGATTGAGATACCCTGGAGTTGAAAAATAACTCTACACGGTAGAGTTTACTTAAAATGAAAAATTAACTCTATCATGTGCATTTATCTCTTATTTTCATAAATACATTTTCAATTATGTATTCCGTTTATAGTAAGCTCTATCAACTCTATCCAGGGGATCCGAATCCATATGCTATATGTTTTTTTTAGGGTAATATGCTATATGGTTTTTGTTGTAAGAACATAAGTTAAGTATATTGTAGCTATAGTTACTATTTATAAATATTATGCTTAGAAGAAATGTAGAATAGAGAGAGTGATTGTGTGAAAATTGGAGTTGGATATAGTGGGTATTTATAGAAGACAAATTCTTGTGTGAGGCCGTCTCACGGTGAGACAGGCCCATTAATCCGTGATCCAGAGTAATTTAATTACCTAAGAAAAAAAAATTAAACCAAAATAATAACTTCCCCCTTATTACTGTAAGAAAGAAAAAAAAAACACACAGTATCTATTTCTCTCCATAATTCTAGATCTCAGCATTGTTTGTATTTGACAATTCTAGCTTTAACCTTCTATTCACGACGGAATCAACTTTTTGATGCTATGGTAAGGTATTAACTCTTTCTTTTTTTTGACTTCTTTTATAATTAGCAAGTCCTAGTATTAGCATAATCGCAGTGTATTCTCGTGTTCTCGAATGGTTTATGCTCTTAATTAATTTGAATAATGTTATTGTATTAATGTTTTATTGTGTACGCCGCTTGCCTAAACTATGTTACGTTTGGTTCTGATTGAAAATTACGCTTGAGTTGATAATTGGGGGTTTTGATATGATTAACGAAGTTTTCATATTGTCTTTAAAATATCCTTTCAAATTGAACTTGGTGTGTTAGGTTGACAACTTGGAGTTTTGAGACTAGAACTCCCAAATTTTAAATTGCTGTTTTGTCATTGTGAATGTTGTTTTGTATTGAACTTCTATTTTTAGGTTGACAACTTGGCACCTGAGATTGAAAACTTATGGTTTTAACTTTATATTATATGTTATTGTGCGATATCAAAATTTCATGTTCCGCAAATAAGCCAATTAGCTCAATCGGTAGAGCATGTGTAATACACAAGGTGTGGGTTCAAGTCCCACATTGGCTTGAGATAAGTCTTAGATCTTACGTTCTTTTAACAAGCTTTTAGGTTGAAATATTACACCTTTACATCGACAACTCCAAGTTTTTTGTTCATGTGAATTGAAAACTCAAACAATTGTACATAAGACTCTATGTTTTGTATAAGCTGAGCTCAAACAATTCTATCCAGGACTTAAGGTTATAAGTTAATAACTCACACATTTATAGTCATTTGGTATATGAGTAACACCCAACATCGACCGACAAAACAAGAAAATGAAAGGGGAAGATGTCGGAGTATTTATATCGACGAATATTCTAATTAAAACTCCATTTCCTTCCTTAATTCATATAAAGCCCAAATCAAATTCAAGTCCAATACAAGCCCATTAGGGTTTAAGTTTGAAAAGAGCTACTAGTATATAATCTCAACCAACCCCCACTATTCACGCCTTCCGCCCTTCCCACGTCCAAAAAAAAAATAAAAAAAAATCACAAAATCACTCTCTGCAACTGCAAACAATGGCGAAAATCGAAGAAATGTTGTGTTTGATAACTCCAAGTTCACAGAGGATCAGATCAAAGCTCTGACGTATGTTGTGGACACAACAATGCGCGGGGTGGAGGTTCTTATCCCCTCAAAATCAGCCGTCACTTCAGCCGGTACCCTTGCTTCCTCCGACCGGGCATGGCGGGCTTCTTGCGGCGCGCTAGTCGGAGCTATCATGCTAAAAGACAGCACCTCTGAGGACAGCACTGCCTTCACTCGAGATATTCTACCTAAGATAGTTGCTGCTGCTGCTTCTGGAGCCACGGCTTACTCTGCCTTGGGCGGGGGTATTGGGGGTGGACAACTGGAGATCTCATTGGGAGGAAATGAAAGAAAATTTGCCCTGAATTTCTCTTTGCCGGTATAATTTACTCTTCTCGATTTTTTTTTTTTTTGTTTTGTTTTGTTTCCAACTCTTCAACATCTCGTTGTTGTGGTTGTTGTAAGTCTTATTCATATGATGTGACTATGATTCAACATCTCGTTGTTGTGGGTTGTGGGTTGGGAATAAAAATTAATCATCCCAGAACAAAACTAATCACCGAAACAAAAACCAACCATTCCTAGATAAAAATCATTCATCCCAAAATAGAAAATATTCATTCTAGAACAATAACAATTTATTTCAGAAATAATCACTCATTTCTGGACAAAAAACATTCATTCCAAAACAAAAATCATTTATCTCAGGACAAAAAATCATTCATTTTAGGACAAAAAATTATTTATGTGCTATAATAATCTAATTATGTTTTATAATGCCCTATTTTTGTTTTGAAATGATCCATTTATGTTATGTAATGATCGGTTTTACCCTAAAAAAAAAAATGATCGGTTTTATTGTATAGTAATTTAGGGTCTATTCGGTATTGTTTTCTGTTTTCAGTTTTCTGTTTTTTTTGAAAAACGAAGTCCCGTTTTTTAAAACAAGAAAAAGTGGTTTTCAGTTTCAGTTGTCAGTTTTCATTTTTTATATGACTATTATAGAAACAAACAATTTAAATTTAATTTTTTAATTTATTTAACGAAAAGTTTTACATAAAAAAAATCAAAAACTGAAAACGCCAGTGATAACGAACAAGCCCTTAGTTTTTCATCTTGTTTTTTGTTTCTTGCCTTTCCTCCTCTCTTGTCCACCAACCACATTACACTCCGGCGACACCTCCAATAGGGCCGCCCATTTGCAGCGACCCTTGTCCTACAAACCACCACCATTGTTGCGTCCCCTCCGCCCAAAATGACCCATTTTTTCACCTAGAGTGGTGGTCGGGTTTGGGTATGGGGAGGAGAGAGAAAATGTGAGAGGGTTGAGAAAAAAAATCCCCACAAATGTTGTAGAGACAAAGGGGTGCGTGCCCGGCCGACGCCTGGGCTCCTACTTATATTGTTTATATACGTTTCATAAAATGTAGGTTTATTTTTATTATAATATTATTTGAAACGATGTTTTACCTGATTTTTTCCTTTCAACTTTGGTCACTCGTCATATTATACTAGATGTAAGCCCGTGCGTTGCACGGGTCTCTTAATGACGATATACAATTATGATGATCGATGAATATTTGACCATTATCATATAGGAACTATTACTTGTATTTTATTTAACCTATGTAGGTCATTATTTTCATTTTACGATTCTCATTTTACCAAAAAAAAAAAAATTACACTCTCAGCTTTAATGTCACTACAATTATACTTTTATTCAAAAATATTACCTTAAATATTGTTGTATTACTTAACCTATTTAAATAAAACTAGCTTTTTACCCGTGCAAAAGTGCACGGGTGGCCCGATTACATTACACTAGCTTTTTTTTTGCTACGGTGGATGTGTGGACATACAAGACGTGATCGGTTAAGAAATGAAGTTATTAGGGAGAAAGTAGGGGTTGCACCCATCGGGGATAAGATGATGGAGAATCGACTGAGATGGTATGGTCACGTGAGGAGGAGGCCTAGTGAGCCGGTTAGAAGAGTAGAAGGGTGGGGGAGTGATAACATTAGTAGGGGTCGGGGAAGATTCAAGATGACTTGGATGAGGTTGATTAGAAGTGATATGAGCTTCCTAGGGCTTGAAGAGAGTATGGTGTTGGATAGGGCGATGTGGAGAGACTCTATACATGCGGACGACTTAATCTGACTCCTTTGATTTCTTTGTTTGGTTTCCCTAACTCTTTTCCCAAAACTTTTTACCTTTTGTTCAAAGTTCATATGTTTTTCATTTTTTTTAAACCTTTTTAATTTATTTTGACGACTTTATAAAACTTCCTTTGAAAGTGTTTAAATACTAAGAAAATGTTTACAACGTTTTGAAATTTCATGGCGTACACAAGACGGTTGTACTCGTCTTTTATAATATATATACTAGTTTGCATGCTCGTGCGTTGCACGGTTACATTAAATATATTATATACTCCGTATATACGCACCATCCATTATCGAAATTATCATGCTATAGAAACAAAATTTAATTTAAGGTCATAACTACTGTATGTTGTGGATTGTATATTTCATTTTCAATATGAATGTTATAGTTGTATCACTCTGTCAATATATAGACTATATTTATATTTCGAATATTATATAATTTAGGACTATGCATAATTTTTTTTAAAACTCTAGGAGAATTTCATTTGCGTTGTGGGATTTTTTTCTTCGTTTCCAGACGCATTCAATAAAAAAAATAGTTGAATTGCTAAGAAGATCACATCAAGGTGGCTGAGCTAATAATTTTGGCTCACATTAATAGTCTTAGTGCAAAGAGATCTACTCATACAGATTAATTTTTTCCATTAACGCAAAACTCACCTAATTGAATTTAGTTATTTTCTAATTAAGTTAAATCATTTGACATCTGATAACCAAGACATAATCATTTTTCATGCAAATAACCCCAACCTAAGGTTTCCTAATTAATTACATTTATTTTTTAGTTAATTTAGATCAATTGACATATAAAATGTTCATATCAGATCAAATAACTTCTTATTTAATTAAATATCTTTATCAGATCATACAGAACGTAAATAACCAAGACATAATCAATTTTCATGCAAATAACCTCACCAAGGATGGAATGTCCATCTACACTCTTTAGTCTTTACCATAAAAGACTTTTTAAATGAATTTTTTAAGTGAATATTAAAGAGACATGCCACGTTGCATGACAGATGACCTAACTGAAACCGATGAACGTGGTCGTTGCCTCTAACACGACTTTTAATATATAGTATAAGATATGTACCCCCCATTTAAAAAAAAAATTAAAACAATGTCCCCTCTCTTTCCCTCCCCCCTTTACCCCAACAACTAACCACCACGCACTCATTGGCGGCCCGCCACACGAACGACCCTCCATTTGATGTTAGCCGGCGAACAACTCGCCACACGAACGAAAAAATGGTGAGATCGATGGTGGTTAGCTAGGCAGGTTGCCGGAATGCCGGCAAATGTATGTAGTCGCGGTGATATATTTGATGGTAGAGATGGTGGTTTGTGCAGAGAAACGGTGGGAAATGGCGGTTGGTGTCGGAGATGGTGGCTTCTTGGGCGTATAGTTTGGTGGGGGTTTGGGGAGGGAGGAGAGAATGAGAGTTTCCGATTTATATTTTTTATTTAATTGTAGTATGTTGGTGTTGGGCTTGACTAATTCGTTACAATGGAGTGTTTGGGTCTGTCTGATTTGTTACAATGTGTTGGGCTTTTAAAACAAATCTATGGAATTTGACGACAAAAAAAAAAAAAAAAAAAACGGGAGTTACACAAAGGTTGGTACCACAGGGGTACCATAGAACGATGGATTATAAAAGGTATTCAAATCACGAGATTATTCTATATAATAATCGCAGTTTTTGGAGTTTTGAGTTTTATTTTAAAGTTTAGTCTTGTATATTGATATTCTCAACGCTCGTTGAACATGCCATATGGCGAATTATTTTAAATAAATTTTCTTCCATTAACAAAAAAAAGTACACTGTAGATACATTAGAACACGAGTGCATATACATCGGGATAATAGCAGCATCAGAATCCAGTATTTTACCAAGAACTATTCTTATAAGATGAAATGAAGGAAAAAACTATACTCCCTCGTGTTCTATATGATGTTCCATAATAAAATAGCACGGAATTTTCTGTAGGAAGTAAAATGTGGTGAAAAATGAAAGTTGGTGGGTCACAAATCATTAGAACCTCAAAAAATATTACAAATAAGGAAAGTAAAATATCATTTAAAACTGGCTCACAACGGAAACATCAATATCATTCAGAACTGGAGGTAGTAGTATATCATAATAATGTTGAAAAAGAAAGTACCATGATTCCTACAGCCATGACCCTTCCGAAACAACTAATCACTAACCAATACAAGCTAGTGTACAATGTAACGATACAAACTAGTGTACAAAACACACTGCCACTTGAAATACACAAATCATGGAAGGCAAGCATTCGCGTGATGGAAGTGTTGAAGCAGCAGCTAATTAGCATACATGCAACGCTCGTCGTTGCATTTGCATCTATCATCAACAATAACTACCTTGGCGGTAGGAGAAATAGCCTTTCGTTCAAGTGCGTCACAAATACGGCTCCGTTGCCCTTCAAAAAATTCATTTTTAAAATATATCCACTCTCCATGACGCCAGTAATAGGAGTACTTTAAGTAACTTTTAATCATCAAACAATCCAAAACCACGGCACTTCTTAGCAAGAAGTTAGCAAACCCTATCCATCCTTCCATGAAATCGTATAGCTGAATCTCCTTCAGTTTGGTATGAAAGGATGGGGCTATATATTCATCTTTTTTGTCGCGAATGAACCAAACAACATGCCAAGTCAATAGAGAGGACATAACGAGTAATGAATTCGAAATTGCACATAAAAGAGAGCCATACCGACACAAAGCTGTGAAGATCAACAATTCAACATCAACATAAAGGATCTCAAACTATCATGCCATCTAGATATGCAAGGGTGAAAACCCAATATCACTAGAAGATGAGAAGGTCTACACTCTACACCCTACATGCAAAAGGTCATTCTTGAGCGAGGGAGGCTCGTGACCCAGTGAGACTAGCACTAAGCATATTATTTTCGTTTCAAAGTAATAGAAAGACTTCCTTTCCCCTAGATCTCCACATTGATAAATATTTTCATCTGTCGGATAAACACATGTCCTTTAAAATATAGAAGGCCTCAGCTTCAAACGAACATAGTTAGCGAACTAAATAAAACAGAACAATGAACACATTAACAGACAACGGAGTAAAGAAACCACCAGTCCACCAGCACGACACATCACCTTTGTCATAAACACAAAGAAACATTCGCCCCGTGAAAGGGAACAAGAACGTCAAGGCAATCGCATACAAAGGTTCCAACAAACTAAAGAGGTGCAAACTAAACAAAAGAATAGCAGGACAGATAAGGTATTAATTAAACCTTCAACTTGAATGACATAGGTATTTGTACAACAACAAAAACAAGTAAGACTTATCGCCAAAATGATTTGGGGTCGGCTACCATGAATTGTCATTTGCAACCGTCATGTGCATGCCATATTGCCATAAAAGTTAAAGATCGTTGCAAAGAAGATTAAAATGTAGTGATACATGTTTAGCAAAGGTTTAAAAAAAAAACATAAGAAAAAGGAACACACATAAGATAGAAACTAGTTCTAAAAGCAAGTGAAAATTCTATGAACATCTTCTCCAATGCTAAGAAGAGAAGATTTAAGTAAATGAGAAAATAGCAAAATCATCACAAATTTTAGTGTTCTCACACATTTCAAAATTAACTATTACTTTTCAAAGCCAACTTATTTCAAAAGTAACATGTTAATGTATCAAAAGTAACCTATTAATTGGTCTCATACGATGAGACGGTCTCACCTTTGAAAAACTGAAAAATCATTGGAAAACCATTTGCTAAAGCAAACAAAAAATTACAAAAGGTCAAATTATATCCTCCATGGCTCCATATGAGTATTCATGTCTCTACACACCGCTCTATCCAACATCACTCTCTCCAAGCCCCAAGATACTTATAACTAATCACCCTCATCTAACTCCTACAAGAATGTTGATGGGGGAGGAGATTGGAATTCATTACACTCATGGTGTACAATGCAATGTCTGTGTTGGAAAATAAGATAGTGTGCCTATGCCAAGCTCCACTTGAGAAGATCAATGGTTGGCCTTGAAGAGGATGTGGGATCGGAGTTCATTTGAAGCCACGGTAGGTATGATAGTAGATCTACGTGTGTTATGTTTTATGGGAACCTATCGAGATCTCGAAACAATCAAATATCAACAATCATAGATTTATGAACTTCGAAAACCAAAAAAAAACTCACCAGTATAGAAAGTGTCACCAGATGTGGAAAGAACTGAAGTAAGCGACACAGATTCGTAATGATGTCAGATTCCGGATCTTCATGCCTTATAAATAGGTTTAAACTCACGACGGAACTAAATGATGAGGATTTGACAAAAGGTACTTCATGCATCTGTAACACAAAATATGCATCAGAAATACCGAGCATATTACCGAGTATGTGACAGCTATAATAAAAGATAACTGAGTTTCATTCATGTACCTCAAAAGCATCTACTCGAAGAGATAACTGTTTAAGGTTAGGCATATGCTCGACAAGATCACGAAACATATGTTATGCTTCATGTGAACTTCTCACTGCAAAGAACACATACATACAGACTTTCTAGCTTTGAAGCATCTGAGAAAGAGCATTTTATGGTTTGCATTGCACAAAGTTCGAAGGTCTTCAAGTTCAGCGCAAGAATTCGAATTTCCTTTAATCCATCACAATTATCAATCATGAGGAAGCTCAAACATTCCAAGGCCTCACTAATGCATAATTTCGCGGGAAATTTGCAGCCTGATAATCGTAACCACTTGATGGATGTTGAAGTAGAAAGAATGCGCTGCCAATCAGCCCCTTTTAGAGTGACATGACTTAAATTAAGAGTTACAATGTTCTTCAATCTAAATTCACTCTGAAACTCTAAGATAAGGAAATTGGCCAAGCCAGGAACCCTTGACAACATATTGGTCACCAGGATCAAATTCGAGGGCGTGTCTGAAATAATCGTTACAAATGAACTCGAGCCTAAGACTTTGCAGACCTCTATTTGCAGCAGCAAAGCTGATCCACCGGTCAATGTCACATTTGTATTTATTATACCTAAGGCAGAACGAGAGATGGAAGGACAAGATGTCCTGATCCTTCCGCTGTCGTAGTACCTCATCAACACTTCTTACATATGCTGCATTATAATTTACGCAGCATTTTTTATGAATAAACCCATTATAACCAGACATTACTCCCCAGTCCATGTTACACATTTCTCCAGTACCTTGATATTGTAGCCATTCTCACAACATCTCGAAGAGATAAGCGTGCCATAATATTGAATAATTCATCTCTCGGCAGCTCACTGATATGGTCCTCCTTGGTAAGGGAAATTGGTACCTCACGAAACCATTTTTCACACTTTAACTGAGAACTTTGAATGACCTACTCGGAACGATCACTTTTAAGATTATGAGTATCCAAAATATAACAAATAGGAAAGGATATCAAAATGCCAAGGTTTGGCAATTAATCAGAAAAATTACCTTGCAGTCGTAGTGATGATCGTCTTCCGGTATTTTAAATCTCAAGTGGCCATATCCATACCAAGCAGCTATGCTTATTACTACCACGCTAAACATTTGACTGGAATAATGGCCCAAAATCTGGACAGTGGACAGAAGAGTATTCATTGCTAGATTCGTAAAAAAAAAAAAAAAAAAAAAAAAAAAATCAAATTATGTTTGTTACTCATGAATATTGAAATTTTATGGCATACACAAGACGGTTATAGATGACAATTCATGTTAGCCGACCCCAAATCATTTGGGAAGAAGGATTGGTTGTTGTTGTTGTAGTACTCAACATGAATAGATAGAAAAGTAACATCAGATGACAAATGCAAAACTGGAAAAAGCTCTGATAATGGTCATTCGATTGATTAGAATAATATTTAATTCGATTGATTAGAATAATATTTTATGATTGATAATAGCACAGCTGACATTTATCAAGGTCATGATTACGGAACTTGCTCTATTTCGGAGGAATTTGTCAACAAAACAACTCGGCACTGCTTGATCTTTGTAAGTCAAATAATATCCGCATTCCATGTCAACTAAATAACCACTTTACAACTTGTGTGGTTAAATAAACATAATTGGCAAAAAGGCATTAACCCGGATTCCTGAACCGGCTCATACATATCCACCCCTAGAGACATCGTATGAGAATTAGTCGCGGGATATTCAAACATAGTGACTCACTTTGGCAAAAAGATACTCAAGTTGTCGAAAATTCACATCTACAAACCTGAACTGTTCGGCCAAGTTAATTCCCCAGTCCACTAATAATGTATACAAAAATGGCCAGCAAGACTTTGCTACAGCTTTGTCCTAGACTCCTAGTAAAGTCATCATAAGCATTTATACAGTACCCCAATACTCATTTGAGAAATTTTCTTGGTTACTCGCCCACCTATATTGACCTAGTTATGCAGTTATGGACTTCTCGTATAAAAAAACCAGCCTGGCGTAAACATGCATGATACAAAAGCTTAAATGCTATTACGCATCCTCTACTGAAAAGTAAATGGTTGACTGCAATGAACGAAATGAGCTGCACTATTGTCTCCATTGTATAAAATGGAACAATTTAACGAAATAGTGCTCGAAAAAAAAATGTTAAACAAAATGGGTGGAAAAAGAACTTGTTCAACCATATGGGGTGCACGTCACCCATATGTAAAACCGCCACATCCATTGGCGGTGTTTAAAAAAAAAAAAAAAAAAATTGTGAATAGTAAAACCGCCACGGGGACTAAGGGCCAGTGGCGGTTTTAATGTTCAGAAAAATTGAGATTTTTGTTTTACTGTTCACAAGTCCTGAAACCGCCATGCTCATTGGCGGTTTTACAAATGGGTGACGTGCACCCCATTATGTTGAACAGGTTTTTTCTCGACCCATTTTGTTTAACATTTGTTTTTTGAGCATTATTTCAAAAAATCGTTCTATAAAATGCTGATACCAGTAAAAAATATTTATCGCACTCCAACCACATCCTCTCAAACCTGAAAAAAGTGTTGATGTATATGTATTTCTGGACTACCCATCAGGTTGACATACTATTTGTGCATCTGCCTTTGCTCCACCATTGTATATCAAATGAAAAAATTAAGTTTGACATCTTAACAAAGGAAGATCGGCATTAGACATATATAAAGGTACCAAAACCATAACAAAGTAAATCTTATCAAAGTGTTTTACTGCAAAACAATCTAGTCATCAGAAATTTAGTTTGGTGTTCTAAAAGTTCAAAATTTTAGCAGGACTACATACCAAATGATGGATCCAAGCCTTGAACAAACATGAACAGATCACTAATTCACTACCAAAAGAACTGTTCCACCCAACTGTCTTTACAAAAATGGAAGAGAAGAGAATATTAGCTCTGTAACAACTAAAGAGTAAAAATTGGAGTCATCATGGTTGTTTAAAGACATCATAAATCAAGCCATAATCTTAAGTGAATGGATGAGTGTACGTAGAATAGAATTTGCTTCAATTGGTGGTGGGGGGGGGGGGGTTACGGCAGGTTATACTTGCCTGTAAACAGAGTTTACTACCTAATCGCTTCATTAGTCGTAGGTGATAGTATTACCTTGAGCACGATCTTTTTCGATTACTCTATCCTATATATACGGTTCCTATTATATGAAAAAATGGCCATATCATCAGCGAGCCTTGAGACAGTATTCACCTAAGTATTCGTCTAAATTCATGTTTACTAAAAGCTCATCAAGTCTTTTGAATGATGAGATACTGAGGTAAATGAGTATAAACCTTCTTAAATCAGAAAAAAAGTAAAAAGTCTAAACTAAAAGAATACTACATATGATTAAGCAATTTTGTATTTTTCTTTCATAATTTGAAGGACAGTACAGTTGAACTTGTATCAACCTAAGCGAGGAACTTCGTGATACTTTAGCACCATTAAATTTTCAAGTCAGGCATGAGGAGGTACTAAAAAGGCAACCATTAACCAAGACACTTTAGGGCCACAAACCTCAAGATACTTGTAAGAGGTACTATCGAGAGGGACAACACCATTCTTTCCTGCAGCTTCCACGACCATATTGCACAGGGTCATTCTATCTTCCATCTGGGACACATAGATGCAAATGTAAAATTGACATATGTCTTATTGTCAAGCAAACAATTAGGTGAGGCAAAAGGAAATGAGCTTAGCATCTTGCTTGCAGAAGTACAGCTACAATTCAAATAAAGGAAATGATTTAAAGCAAAAAAAAAAAAAAAAAAAAGAAAAAAAAAAAAGACGTAAACTCAACTGTCAAACTTTATATAGTGGAACCAACAAATTCCATTGCTTTGTATGTCGCACCAGACACAGAGATCTCACCAATTATCTGGAGGTTTTTTTCAGACAGGGGGAGCACAATCAATAAAAGACTAATGGATGCAGCAGCTTATTGAGCGAAACAATTACGATCGTGCGAACTTACTTGCAAAACCAAATCCTTTGCAAGCAAATAATAAGGCATTTCTCCATCCATTACAAATCTTAAAGTTGGAGGGATTAAACAGTCGTGAATTTACAAAGCACTTTATGATAAGTTACCCTTATAATATTTCATGTCAAGAAAGGTATATGATTGCTTACATAGGAATTCCATAATAAATCTGAAATGAAAAGAACCTGATCCGACACAGCAAATCAGTAATTCGATCAGATGAGAGTGGTTTTCTTGGCAGATGCAATGAAATTTTTTTAGAGCTAACTTTACCCTAAAACAACAAATTTAAGAAGAAAAGAATAGAATGTAACGAATATCAAAATCCACTAAAGAGCAACCCAACAAAGGAAGAGTTATAGTACTCCGTAGCTACTCCATTAATTTAGAACTCTATGGAAAATAACCAAATTTCAGAACAGTAATGAACACACAATACAAACACCTGATAAAAAATTGAGAGGCTGACGGTAAGCGATTCCAGTCCAAAATTGATGCTATCAAACGACAGTAACCTAGAATCGTAAATGCAAGGAAGAGTTAGTGAAAACGCAAATCTAAGACACAACTAAATCAACAAAAATAAAACCCGTTAACAAAGAAACAAACATGAAATATTAACTATATATAAATGTCACGGAGTTGTGTTACGCAGCACCACCATGCCACTCAACTTTCTCTCTCCAAACGGGTTGGTTTTAAAGAACAGACTGGGAAGAAAAAGAGGTGGAGAGGAACGTACGGGAAGATGAACTGTTATCAAATTGAAAGAAAACAAAAAAAGGAGAGAGGATAAACTGGGAAAGGGGAAGCGGTAAGTCACGCCGTTTGAGCTCCTTTTTTTATCTTCTCTTTGACAGGTCACAGGTTCATCAATGACGTGGATCACATTGGAGTATGGAGACGACACATAAGCCATGGCCTGCCTTTTTTTTTCCTTAACATTGCCTCTATCAACTGCCACATGGGCGTGGATGCTAGACAAATAAAGTACAACAAGTATAGATAGATATAGATAGGGACCTTTCGTGGTTTACATGGCGTGTAGGAGTAAATTGCACACACAACCTATGAGGAGGTAACATGTGGCGCTGCCCAAGATTCCTTTTCCAAACCACTTTTGGAATTTCCAGTGGACGAGATATGTGACATATTTTTTTTTTATTTTTTTTTCTATGTTTCCCATTTTTTATTAAAAAAAAAAACTTAACCCATAGTTAATTGACTAATATGACCTAACTACTAATTAGGGTTATTTCACAAGGAAAAAAAAGAACAAATTTGTTCCTTCATAGTATTCTCCGACTTGCGGATTTTCAATGCACATCTACATTACTACCATATACATAATCACGATTTTTCACCTCACGATATCCGTATAATCTTGTAAGATTTGGTTTATCTCAAGAAGTGCAAATTGATCAAGTACGTAAATTCTCGTAACTCAATATTTGTGCATATATACATGATACATATATGTGTATTTCATTACTTTGATGTAGTTGTGCATATAGTTGTAGGTATTTGAGTTTATAAGTGTAATTACATTAAAAAAATTTAGTTAATCATTATTCAATCATGAAAGAAACACAGAAGGTTAGATCCTCTAGTTAATTTGCTCGACCATTCACACTATAATGCAATAAATTGCATTATCTATTGCCACATGTGAATATGTGATGTGCCATTAGAATGATTCTATGACTAATCACCATAGAATGCAGGACGTGGACTTTCCAAAGCTAAGGTGTCTTTTCAATTTTTTGCACTATTTACTATGTCTAATAATCCGAGTTTGCAATACTCGATCCTCTTTAAAAAATAAGCATTTATAGAGTATACGAAAATAATACTATAAGCCAAATCAGAAAAAATCTCTTACCTGAATTCCAAACCACCGCGATACTACTCCGTGCGTTCTCTCGTTCTGAGTAAATAAAGTCGCGTAAGTTATTTATTTAAGGTTATATTGGCAAAAAAAATCATGTTGTCATTTATTTGATAATTAACTGTCCTAGGGTCCAACGACGTCTGAATTCTAAAAGTGGCGATTATCTAGTCAAATTGTTAATTTACTATTTATCGTCCTTTAGTGGAAATCATTCACTCTAAGATTATTTTCACCACTGGGGTAATTCTGCCGGGTTACTTTATAATCATGGAGCTACTATTTACCACCAACACATTTTATTCTTGGGTTAGTTGTTAATACGGTGGCGTTCACAAATTGGGGTAATTCCACCGAGTTACTTGCACCGTAATAACTATTCGTCACAAGGTTAATCAATTATCGAAAACGTGTACGAAAATATTAACGGCGTTGTCTAATGATAATAATTTTATAACAGTTTAAGAGTTATACCTTGGCTACGTTAAGTGACAATGACTATTTCGACTGATCTGCCCATTTTGTACGTGTCGATTTGATGGTTTTTATAAGGCTTTTACAGTCAAAATCATGTAATATATGTCTAATTTGTGTTAGAGTATCATGGACAACATTTCTATGTGATTTTGGTTGTTTTGGCTATCTTTTGGAAGCGGGTCATTCATTTGGAAGCGATTTGGAGCTGATTTGCAGAATGGTCAACTTTAGAGCTTCATATCTCTCAAACCGTTTGGAATTTTGTTGTGAAACCACTTGGAGATGATTCTTCATGTTATTAGCTTTCCAGGAAGTGGTTACACGCCTTCATCGGATAAGTAACGAAGAATCTACAGCCTTTTGAAAAACCGAGGCAGAAACTTACCGCGGCCGGTATATGGCGGACCGCGACACACAGTCTGGCGATTAGCGTCAGTAACTTTTGGCGGTCCGCGGCTGGCTCATGGCGGACCGCGAAGATGGATTTTCCTATTTTCCGTATATTTCTATTTTACGTTTTCTTTCCTAGACTATATAAATAAGAGCCCCCGACCCTAGGTATTAATATTCAGACTTTTTAGAAGAAAAGAAGGTTTCTATGGATTGTATGAGGAGCTAACTCTTTTATTTCTTGATCTATTAATCGAAGCATCGCATCGACAATATCGTGAGTTTGATCTATTCCTATTTATCGTTATCAATTATTGTCTCATCTTTGGTTTTCAATTCATTCAATTATCTTTTGTGATTGCTAGGTGTACAACTAGTCTAATTGCTTAGGATTGATTGATTGCTAGTTTAGATTAGTCAAAGGAATCCATTGTTTGATTGATCTTTACATTGTAGCAACCCGAATTCATTGATTTGTATGTAATCATCGTTAGTGGATTAGGGCAAAGATTTGACTTACATGTTAAATACGAAACGTGCGTTAGTATTACATGTCTCTATCGATATTTCTCTAAATCTTATTGCTATTATCGAATTGAATCTAATCGTGTGCTTAGGTTATTTGATAATTAGGGTTATTAGGTAGTGCCGATCACGCCTTTTAGCTATAATTAAGGAGAGATTTGGGAATTCTGTTTCCACGTTAGAGTAATTGAAATTGATGAAGGAAAAGTGATAACTAGGACCGATTAGTTTGTGCGTTGTGGGAATTAATTGATCAAGATCCGTTTTATTCCTGAATTACATTCATAATTCGTACTTGTTACTTCTAGATAATTTGACAATCAACAAATCAAAATCCCCATTACTTGTCACTTTGGCACTTCAATTCACCATATTTGACAACCCATTTCCCTGTGGATACGATCCCTACTTCCCTACTACTGTTGTTAGGATTTAGGATTTACTTTTGGTAGATAATCGCGACTTTAGTCTCACCATCGACAGAGCCTCGCTAAGAAGATGTCACTTTTCGCACGTACGTAACAACTACTTATTTCGTAAATTATTTTTACGAAATCTTATAATACTCGGAACTTACTTTATATGTGGTGTGCTTATGGTCTGAAGCACTTCAGTTTAATTCACTCAGTACAACACTTGTGTGTTGATTTGCGTCGAACAACTAGGTAGAGATGGAGCTATTTATATGCGAAAAAAAACCAGTTTTTTCCCGAGGGTACACCAATTTACCAAAGGTAACTTGGTTTCCCCCTGCGAAAAGGACAATTATCAACCTTCTAGGCATTAAATGCCCTAACAATTCCCACGACAACTTTTCTTCTTTTTTTTTTATTGTTTTTTTATTATTGTTATTATTAAGGTGGGTTATTACAAAGAGATCGTTTAAGTAAGTCAAATGAGCATCGTTTCTACTACCTCGATAACTTAGAGACTTTTTAGTTGAGAAATTTGACTATGGGATTTTGATTAAATAATGACTATGACAATCTAATTTTCCTGAGTAAGAAGTCAAAAAATGCACATACTTGAGAGATAGATAATGTATAAATTTGTGAAAACGTATTATATACATCTAGTTGGTTGGAACACATATTCGACACTAATTCTAATAAAGTAATATGTATGTTACGTACAATTTACAATCTACATAATAAAAAAGAAAGACTTAACTAAAAAAAGAAAAGAACATGTCACTCCAGATTGGAGACCTGTTTTGTCGTACAAAAATTCACATGTCTTTATCACCATGGCTAAGTTGTAGAGTATGAATGATATTGTATTAGTAACATATTTCTATTTACTAACACACACACACAAGGTAAATAAAGGTAATAAAGCCTCATCAAAAGCCGTCGATATGCCCTTGTTGGCAATAAGGATATAAATGTAATTATCTAAAAACAATAACAAAAAAAAAAAGAAAAAAAAAAAAAAGAAGAAGAGTAATCAGTGTCGTTTGCTAGCTAAGGAGGAAGGTGTTGTGAGATATCAAATCTTATACTTCCCCATCTAGTGCAATTTATTTATACAAATAAATACCACATGTCATTATTCTATTGGTTGTGTATGCATAATAGAGATACACTATGTGTAAGCAATGATTTCTCCTATAGATTTCCTTTCTCCATCCTCCTACCCAGATTTTCCCAGCTTCTTCTCCCTCTCTCCCCTTGCCCAAAATCCGTCTTTGACTAGTTGTTGACCTTATTTTGTTCACTTTCCTCTTCGATAGTCCCCACTCCCCAATTTTCTCATCTTTTCTCTATCCTCCTTCCCAAATTTCCCCAATTTTTTCTCCCTCCACTTTACAAGATTTCCCCTTCTTCTATTAAACCCGCCTAAACCAAAATGTGAAACTTGATCATGTCGAATTTACCGATTATTGTAATACCCCAGATTTCAGAGGACACTTATAAGAGATTAAGGGCTCATATGATATGTTTAAAAAGAATTGATAGTGCTACTCATACCAACAAAGTCGATTTTCCTTTTAGCAATCTCATCTGATAAGAACTCCACAGTTAAGCGTGCTTGACTGGGAGCAATTTCAGGATGGGTGACCTCCTGGGAAGTTTCCCAGGGTGCGCATGAGTGAGGTCAAAATACGGCGAAAGAACCCGTGTTGGTCTGTGAGGTCAGTCCACAGCATGGCAAGCTGCCATGGGTGACTACTTCCGGCTCAGTCGATGAGCCGGGGTGTTACAATTATAGAGGTTGATCTTTGGAGAGTTCTGTTGAAGTATAAAACCATTGCGGGTGTCCTAACCATCAGTCTAGACTTTTGGTTGAGTTGGTTTCTAACATGGTATTTGAGACTCAGCGATCCTGAGGTCTCAAGTTCAAATCCTCGTAGCCTCCTCCTCAACTAAGTGCACATCAAGCACATAAGTCGTCGTCTGTGGTTTAGTAAAGTCCATGTTTCATGTCCAAAGGGTATTCACGTGAGGGGGCGTGTTAAAATATAAAGTCATTGTTTGGGCCATAACTATCAGTCTAAACTTTTGGTTCAGTTGGTTCCTAACAAGTTCTTCAAATTAAAACATCGGACGGCGAGGAATTCGAGGATAGCATTTGATTGAAACGAAAATCAAGCACGTGATTTAAACCAAAATCAAGCACATGATTGAACGATCACAAGACCAAGCAAGGGGGGGGGGTTTGAGTTGTTGTTGCTTACGAAGAGGAGCTTGTAGGGGGGGTTCTCCTATTTGGGACATTCTGTTGCAAGATGTATAGATTTTGTAATTTGATGCTAACTTGTTACTTTATTGAAGATTTTGGGTACGAGGAGAAAGAAGAAAATGGGGAAATTGGGGATTATTGAGATTTTAGGCAAGGGGAGAGAGGGAGAAGAAGCTAGGAAAATCTGGGTAGGAGGATGGAGATAGGAAATTGGGGATTATTGAAGAAAAATGTGAAAACAATAAGGTCAACAAACAGTCAAAGACAGAACATTGTTAAAGTTAACGGAAATATGCCAGTAGGTAGGGTTTCGCAAATATTTTTTATTTTAAGGTGATCTTTCGCAATTTTTATTATAAAAAGTAGGGTTTCGCAAAGTCGGAGTTTTTAAAGGTTCGCCAAAAACCCTTAAAAGTATTTTGAGTTTATTCTCTCCTTTATTCATTTACCACTACTAAAGAAATAAAGAGAATAAAATGAATGCAAATACTTCATTTACTTCCTTGACATTGATTTATTATTCTCTTATCTTAAATTTCTATTATCTTTTTTTATCCTATTTTGTCTAATATGTGCTTACAATGTGTCATTGGTATCATTCTATCATGTGTCCCTACATCTCGCAATTTTGTATACTTTATCAATAGAGTTATCTATATAAATGACGTCTAATGTTTTCAAATAGGGATTGGGGTCTCTTTTTTTTTTTTTTTTGGTCGATAAGGGTATGCTTATAACTGTAACACCCCGGCTCATCGCCTGAGCCGAGAGTAGTCACCTATGGCAGCTTGCCAGGCTGTGGGCTGACCTCACAGACCAACACGGGTCCTCTCGGCGCATTTTGACCTCACTCATGCGCACCCTGGGAAACTTCCCAGTAGGTCACCCATCCTGAAATTACTCCCAGTCAAGCACGCTTAACTTTGGAGTTCTTATCACATGGGCTTCCTAAAAGGAAAGTCGACTTTGTTGGTATGAGTAGCACTATCAATCCCTTTAAGCAACTCATATGAGCCCTTAATCTCTTAGGGATCTCCCCTGAAATCCGGGGTATTACATTCACCCCCTCTTAAGAAAGCAACGTCCTCGTTGCGTCTGGTAGCCAACCATAGTCTAACTCCAGGATCTTTCCCCCGCTAGGCTGCTGACCTGGGCTCTCCTGACCACAAGATCAACACGCGGTCGTAGGGTTGCTCTGATACCATTTGTAACACCCCGGCTCATCGCCTGAGCCAAGAGTAGTCACCTATGGCAGCTTGCCAGGCTGTGGGCTGACCTCACAGACCAACACGGGTCCTTCCGGCGCACTTTGACCTCACTCGTGCGCACCCTGGGAAACTTCTTAGGAGGTCACCCATCCTGAAATTACTCCCAGTCAAGCACGCTTAACTTTGGAGTTCTTATCACATGGGCTTCCTAAAAGGAAAGTCGACTTTGTTGGTATGAGTAGCACTATCAATCCTCTTAAGCACCTCATATGAGCCCTTAATTTCTCAGGAACCTCCTCTGAAATCGGGGGTATTACATTTTTGTAACACTACGAAATTTGGAAAGTAGATTATGGAGTTGGTTTGTCCCACATTGGGAAAATAATTCTCATATGATCAGTTTATAATAGATTCCTACCATCATACTACCAACAAGGCCTTCACCTTTTAGAGCCCAAGCGAGGATTTATGGGCTTATTGGTGACTTCCCATCTTATTGGGTTGTGTTGCGACGTATGATGGATCGGGCTGTTACAGATGGTATCAGAGCAACCCTGCGACCGCGTGCTGGGTGCTGGGGCGAGGCCCAGACCAGTCGTCTAGCGGGGGAGATCTTGGACCTGTGTTAATGTTGGTATGGTTTGGTCGAGGCGCAACGGGGACGTTGCGGTCTTTAAGTGGGGGAGTTTGTAACACTACGAAATTTGGAAAGTGGATTATGGAGTTGGTTTGTCCCACATTGGGAAAATAAGGCTCATATGATCAGTTTATAATAGATTCCTACCATCATACTACCAACAAGGCCTTCACCTTTTAGAGCCCAAGCGAGGATTTATGGGCTTATTGGTGACTTCCCATCTTATTGGGTTGTGTTGCGACGTATGATGGATCGGGCTGTTACAATAACGGTCGTTAGTTTGGTAATGATGTGTCACTCACTCACCCTCCCTCTCATTTGGCAATGTTCTCTCATTCTCTCCAGTCCGGATCATCTGTCCTAGCCCCTTTGTCCCACTCCCTATCACACCCCCTATTTTGCTGCTACGTAGCATCTATGGGAAAAACAAACTTTATCTCAATCAATCATTCACGCAGACACCCAGCACCCCATTTTTCTCTCATCAAATTTAATTCATACCATCAAAACTCAATCTTAGTTCTTATCAGCTAGATTTTAGCAACTCAAAATCTTTTGCCTTAAATGAATCCATATATACATGCATGATTCAATTGAATTTGATTTAAATTGAAAAACAAAAACGAATAACCCAAAAACTGATCTACAATTTGAAGAACAAAGTCCGGCCACTATACTCCACCACATCGGTCATTTTTTCCTACTCAAGCCCGTCCAAGTATGGTGTCACACACACCATAGGGTTTAATTCGTTGTCTAAAGTTAAGCTCGGGGGGAGGGGTTTAATTTGTGGTTCAACCTAACGTTATTCATGAATCAATGCTACATAACACAATATTATCCAACTCAAACTTGATTCCGATTCTTATAAAATAATGGAACTTTTGGAAAATATGAAACTATATTAGTCAAGAAGTCAAAAAAAAAAAAAAAAAATTGTACAGACAAATTCATGAACCAATACCACATAACACAATAATGTCCAACCCTATTCATGAACCAATTACTAACTCTTTGTACAGACATATTTTCTTTTACTACTGTGTATTCTGAACATATTGATTAGTTTAGTTGAATAATTGAAATAAAACTCTTTCAACACTTATACCAAATAGTCAAATTGACAAAATTAGTAAACAGATAACTTTATAACCATTTCTTAAACTAATGAATAATTCATCTTAAGACTTATACTTTCTTCAATTCTCAATGATTTGCACATTCACTTTGGATATGTTTTTTTTTTTTTTTTTTTTGTCAGATATTAAGATGTGTTGAAAAATAAAAATGTGTCACAAATACTATGATCATAGTTAACATATTTGAATAGAATCATATACTTTGTATAGATTGATAATCATTTTTATTAGATTGTTTCAACAAATAATATTTTATACTCTTAATCGTTTTTAAAACTTTCCTATTTCTTATAAACTAAAATTATTCAACTCTTCAACAGATTAGTATAATGTATATATTGTTTATTAATCTCCTTATCAATATTTTAATACTTTATATAGTATTTTTCCATATCCAAATAACAAATAATATTTATTTATTCTCATGCATCCAATAGGATTGTGCCAAGTGTCCATCAATGAAGGGTTGTACTCGGCTTTTATATTAGATATATTAGATATTAGATAAGATATATATAAGATTTGGATTGTACTCCCTCCATTTCATTCTATTTTTATGTTAGACCGGGTTTTGTGAGGGGAACCCAGCTAAACGTAAACATTTGAATGAAATGAAAGGAGTATAGAGTACTTCTTATTTAATCTTGCTTTGTTTAATATATTCTTAAAATTTGCAAGCTAGGCATTTTGAACTGAAACTGGCAATCCAACAAGAAAAAAAGAAAAGAAATTTACTGGTATGTGTGTAGACTATTTGCAGGCTATGACCATGATGAATTCCAAGCTTCGAGTTAAATTATTTAGGTAATGTAGCCATGCGGGTGGTTATATTATTATATTGATGTTTTGAGAGTTTAAACGATTCATGAGGGGGTAATGAAGTGGCTCATTACATGGCTTAGTTGAACCTTATAGATTTAACGGTAAAAGTGTGACTAGCTAGGGAGAGTCCTAAAGTTCTCCGCCAAGTTGCAGCTTTCTCATATGTCTAGTTTCACACCAATCCGGTTTCATTATAATTAAAAAATGATTCTTCAATAGGCGAATCTAGACTCGCAAAATTGTGAAAGTCTTATATGAGTAAATTCACATTTAGTTTCTAAATCCTATTCCCTCGTTCTTGTAAATTTTACTAATTCCTTTTTGTCTCCCAAAAGCAAAGATCCACATAAAAACGAATAGACTCGTAAAATCAAAAGGGTTTGTCTATAGAGTGCCCATGGGCACTCTATAACATTTAATGGTTTTACCACTTTTCGGCAACAAGTTTAGTATTCCTGTGATAAAACAAATAAAACACAATTAATTATGATCTTTCCCCCTATTTTCACACTTTTATCAATCTCAATCTCTCCTCCCCAAAAATAAAAATAACCACCATCATTATTCGCTTGCGGCAACAATTTATCTGACAATGCTTATACCATGCTTTTGGGAGCACAAGGAGCATGGTGGTCCTTCTCACAATAGAGGAGCAGGGACCACACTTAAAATAATTTAAAAATTATTCAAGTCTGGTCCCTACTCAAATATTGTGAGTAGGACTACCATGCTCCCGGGAGCATGGTATAATTTACCTTTATCTGACGGCAAATGTGCACGCAATCCCCTTTCGGCGGCTTCGCCGCCGCAACCTATAGACACCCTATAACACAACTACTAAACCCTTTTGAGATGTGATTAAAAGAGGGGAACAAATTTAGGGTTGCCGAAAAAGGGTTTATGGTTGGCTTTCCCGTGTCGTTTTGGATTGAATAGTGGTTACTATAAAACTTGCGTCGTCTTGGTTGATGGTCGTGAATAATATTAGGCAAATTAAAGAGGAACACGTTGGTGTGAACTAAAGAGCATGAGATGAGACTGGCGAGGTGAAGGAGAAAAAAATTATTTTGTTGTGCTATTGGGCGATTTGCCAATCGCTGTTAATGGGCAACTCATTCAGGAAAAATGATACTCCGTATTAAGTTTTCAATGCAAAACATAGAAGTTAACATAATATATATTGTATTAATAGCCGTGCTTTTAAAGCATTATTAGAACATCCATGTAGACGCTGATGTCAAATGAAAGTTCCCGTAAATACCTCTCACATGGTAATGCAAGACATACGTACACATACGCTTGACACACGCACGATAATTATGGTACTAAAATATTAGGTTCCTAAAAATTATTGGTGCAGAATAATTATCATTCTAAAAATATTAACATATTCCGTTTATAGAAGAAAATCTGATAATATTTTAGATTATATTTAATACCTAAAATAATGCTGCAGAATAATTACCATTCCAAAATATGGGCGGAATTATTTAAAAATGTAAAGGAATCAATAAAATCTTAAAATATTTTGGCAAATATAAATCTGCTGCCATTTACCGTGTACAATTAAACCCGTATGATCTGAGTATTTTTTTCAAATTACTCTAGAATTGCAAAATAAAACGGTAAAATCAATCTTTACCAAAAAAAATAGACGTTGCATGATTACGGTATACAGAGTATTTAGGAATTCCATTTATTACAGTAAGAAAATAATTTAGATTAGCCATAGTATAGAAAAGAATAATTAAGTTGAGGCAAAGAAAAGATCTATACGTGGAGAAAAATTAGGCTAAAGTAATGAAAATCTAAAACTTGCCTAAATTGTCAAATATGCAACTTCTCACATCTGCCATAAGGATGGCAACGCCTTTATTCTCAACGTCATAAACATTTCAATTTCCATAAATTCTTAAAAAATTTACATTCGAAATGTGCATGCATTATTTTGATTGTTTGTCATCATTTCCAATCGTTGTTGATTTGATATGAATAGGCCAAATGACCAAATTAGTATATAAAAGTGCACCCAAATAGCAGATTGGTATATAAAAAATTGGAATTGGATCCCCTAGAATTGAAAATAAACTCTACCATGTAGAGTTTACTTAATAAGGTAAGAATTGATTGTTTTGCATTTTTTTTGTTCATTCCAAGATTTTCTTCCTTTTGTCTTATTACTAATTTTAGTAAACTCTACCAACTCTACCAAGAAATAATTCTAGGGGATATATTGGTATAAAAAGATGCAAATATAGTCAAATAAGCCTAATTTTTTGTCTGTGTTGGAAAAGCGACAAAAATAATTGCTTTTCTTTTTTCAAAAATATGATTTTTTTTTTTTTACTATTTTACAAAAATAATCTTGTGCCATGAAAAATATTTTCAAAATTATTAAAGAATTATTTTGCTTATTTTTTAAAATGAAAATTATTTTTTTGGGTAGATTTTCCAACTTTGTGGAAAAAAAGGGCCTATTTGACTCATGTTGTTTATTTATATACCAATATGTCTTTTGAAGATTTTTTTATACCATTCTGGTATATGGTTGCATTTTTATATACCAATTTGGTCAATTGGCCGATATGAATATTCACAGTTTAATTCTCACTTTTCTTTTAGTGTTTTACAGGTGCTATCTTTTTGTGGATCACTTTGAAGCATGAAGAAAGTGTTTGTAAGGTTCTTTATAAATTTCCGGAGTATTTTGCACATTTTTAAACAAGATTAGATTACGATTCTACAAATGTCACAGCTACATAGTACAGACAGCCATACAGGTACATTGATTTCTCCGTTTTCCTGCCTATCAATTTACATAGCTTATTCATATCCCCACATCATTTGCAGAATATTAATCTCTCCCCGACCTCAACTTCTCAACTCCTCTATCCCAATTGCACCACACGATTACAAAAATTTATTTGACATCCGCTTCATCCTCAACACAAGTACATGGTGAGTCTGTCATGTTTTGATTAATCTGAATTTTTTTTTTTTTCCAGTTATGGTGAGTCTTTCATTTTTTGATTAATCTGACCCTAAATTGATTGCATGTTGTGGTTTCTCTCTTCTTTTTTATTTGATCAGAATGAGTCTATTTCATTCTTCCCAATTTGTTGATTCAATCTTTGGTTTATGTAATTTTTTCATAATCACTCCAGTTTTATTATTCTTTGTATAACTCTTAGCTCTTTCGTTCCTAACCAAATTTTTTTTTTTTTTGAATGGAAAATTCTTATGCAGATAATGAGGACGCTAGAATTGGACATTAGGCGAGGAGACAATTTTTGTGTTCCGAAATTTTCATAGAAATTATCCTTCTGCACGACATTGTCTGATTTCTCAACCGTGGTATCCACTAGGCGTTGAATTGATTGTGTTAAATTATCTGTATTACATGCTCTGCTATCGTTGATTTCTAGATTTGCTCTTATTCCATTGATGATGATGTCTTCCGTGGTATTTTATTAGGTATATACTTTATTTATGTTAAAGGTATTTACAAAATTTAGCTTAAAGTTCTATCAATCTTGATTAACAATTTCATTATTTGTTGGAACTTTTTGTTTTAGGTTAGTGAGCACGGGATTAAAATTCTCATTTGAATCATAAATTTTTCGGCTAATTCAGGAAAGGGAACGATCAGCTTCAAAAAACTATGTCTCGATTCGAGTAATTTAACTCGATTATGATTTACGAATGAGTTTCTAATTCATTACGATTGTGATCACAACTATTAGCTTTTGGATGTGTTTTGTTGATTAAAGGATGTGAAAATCAAAATTGTAGGGTTGATTAAGATAATGTTGTCCGAAGCAGAAGCAATCGGGGGATGACTATACTACGCATATTCAACTTCTTTGTTTAAATTACGATTCTATGGGGTGTGGAGGCATATTCAACTTTCTTTTTTATATTACTATTCTATGGGGTGTGTAGGGCTTGTGTGATTTTCATATTCCTATGGGGGATGACGTACAATGACGAAATTATGCTGGATAATTCAACAAGATTATGCACGACATTGAGCAAGAAAGTCGATGGCATGACTACAAGCATGGAGAGAAGTAAATGATCCAAAACCAGAAAGTGAAGAAGAATGCAGAGTAGGAAACTATAAACTAACCCAGTGTGAAAAAGTATTCAAGAAAATGAAAATCAATAACAAAAGAAAACCAAGTGACAAAAATATTCAAGGCACATAAGTGAAAATCTCATATGTTGTTTAAGACTACCTCTGTTCAATTTTTTCTTTTGGTATGATTCAAATTCATATTTTAAGGCCATCATCGATACTGTCATCATGGATGTACTCTAGATTTTTTATGCATATAGATCAGAGAATCAGTTTTTTCTACTTTCTTGAGTTTCTTCGTTAGCATATTGAAACATATACGCCTTTCCTTTCTTTCACCCATCTTTTTGACATAATATTATTAAAGCGGTTTAGGTGCAATATATGATTGATGAGGAAAATTATAAGATACTTCCGAGGTAAATCTGCTCTTTATACCCGCCTCATTCAGTCATTCATGTTTTGGCCTTGATTAAAAAATTAAAAAAAAAAATTAAGTGTCCAAGAGTAGTGGGGGGTAATTATGTTTTATTGTGAGAGGGGTACAAGAACTTGATGTACCCCGGGGGCACCATATAAGTGATATAAAGAATTGGTGTTTTGCTAAGATAAAGATTTAAAGATCGAGATGAGCATGAAATAAGTCTTATCTCGGTCTGATCTATTTATATGAACAAGTTATTTGATCTGATTAACCCTGAACTAATCAGAATACTATTTTTACTAAGTCCTATAAAACAGACCCTAAGTTGTTTATTAGCTTGATAATATTTTGCTTTAATTAGGGAAATACATAAACCTAATGCAATATCATTTTATAATCTGTGCAATTACACGAGCAAACAACTACGAGTGAAAAACGGGTTGGGTTAACAAAAGATCATGCAGAATTAGGTCATAACAAAGGCAATGCAATATCAATATATATTTTACACATTGTTTTTGCTTTGCTACATACAAATACCCCACGGGGTGTTTTGAAGATGATAAAGGGAGTAGTTTAAAACAAAGTTATGGTGAATATTATATAACAATCAGTTGTAGTTGATATTGCACGGGTGAACTATATAGGGTAGACCTATCAAATGAGTGGGTTTTGAAAGATACGAATTGGTTCAGATCAAGTAAAAACAACAAAATTACATCTTACGTCATTATATTCGCTGTAACAAAATTTCCTTCGTACTTATAATATTCAAAGCTTAACTAAAATCTTAATATTATAATTAGTTTTTGAATATTATATTAGATACTTCTAATAATGTGGTTTTGGGTTAAACTTTTAATTTTTTCTGCAAAGTAAATTATGATCTTTATATTTGGTTGCATTATTCAAAAGTGGATTCATGACATACAAAGTACAAACACACTTCAGGTAGATTAGGCCGAGTTAATAATTGTTGGTTAAATTCTAAATCTTATGATGAAGTATGTTACTACACAAGCATAATTATAAGGATGAACAAATTGATTCAATATTCAATGTATACTTATTATCGTTGTAAATATATGATATTACTTCTTTCATTTCTAACTGAGTATTCGTCGGAGAAAAAAAAAACCATATATTCATATCGAACATATTCACTTTATGAAGTTTATCATGAGTGTGTGAAACTACTGTAGTCTTATTCGTATAAAATTATTAAAGTCCTACCACCTACAGGTTAAGTGACCTAAATTTAATTTGAATTACTAAGAAACTTCTACAAAACGAAGGCAATATATAGAGATACATTTAAAAAGGAGTGACAATTGACACAAAAAAAAAATTAAAATGGGCCAGACTATAAATAATGCAAGTCTAAGACAAATGAAACAATAAAGTTTGAGGTTTCATTTGAATTTAAGGGTCATTTTGATCAACGGGTCAGATCGATTTTGAGATTAATACGTGGTTCAACACGGGTGACAAATAATAATAAAAAACGGATCCATGACCAAAAGAAGCGGGCGAGGTCAAATATGATCAACTTAATTGACATTAGTATTTTAATTTGTTGTTTTTTTTTGGAGAAGGAAAGAAATAATTTATTGTTTACTACATCTATAATTAGCAAATACTATGGAGTAATATTCAAACATAAATAGGTCATTATCTGATATGTCAGGTTCTTCGCTGGTGAATACGGTTCGTTTATCCAATGCGTATCGAGTCTATTTTAGTGTGTCAAAAACTCAAGTTATTCAAAAATCTAACTAATACCATTGTTGTAAATTAGACGTATTAACAACTAGATATCTGTACAAACATCCCTAAACTAAAACCAGTTCTATGAACAATGAGATAAAATGGCCTGTGCAAGTTTGCACGGGTCAAAGAACTATGTTTATAGTTAGCAATTCCGATTTAGTTTTTTTTTTTTTTTTTTTTTTTTTTGTTGTTGTTGTATCAAGGAGGAGATAGTAGTGCATGGTGGGGATATGAGAATTCAAATTTGGGACAACCCCAAGCAAATTGTGCTTCTATCAACTAGCCCAATATTGATCTTCGCAATTCCGATTTAGTAACACACAAACATCAATGGAGAGATATGTCTTTGTCAGATTTATCGCTGGTCAACGCGGTACATTTATCCAATACGTCTCGAGTGTAATTTAGTGTCTCAAAAACTCACATTATTCGAAAATCTAAGTAAAACCATTGTCGTATATTTGACGTAACATCTAATACTTATACTATTCTATACCTGCACAAACATCATTTAACGAACACTATCTCTAAGAACATTGCGGTAAAAAGCCCCGTGCAATTTTGCACGGGTCAAAGAACTAGTTAATAATTATTATGGAGTGCACATGGGCACTTTTCAGAAAACCCCAAATCAAATTAGCCTTAGCCTCATCTAAGTACATCTATACACTTTCTATGATACTTAATTTCCTACACTTTGGAAAAATTTAGACATTTAATACATTCTTACAATATCGAGAATAGCCGCAAACCCACCAATGCAACGGGACATTCAATTTTGCCCAAACCTAAACCCACACCTCATCAAATCAAATGAATAGTATTCCAACAGATTACCTCACGAGAACGACGAAGAATTAGTATTGAAACCCCGCTAAAAATCACAGTCAGACACAAATCAGCAGAAAAAAATGGAGAAAAGAAGAAAAAGAGAGGAAGCAACCAACTCAGAAAAACGAGGAAAAAGAGCGGGACTTCCACATATTTTGACCCTCTCCCTTTCTTTCTCTCTCTAGACATTCATTTTCTCTCTCTCTAGACAGTTAGTTATTCGGACAAATCACACTCTAACCAACTCTCACTTTCTCTCTCCTCTCTCCGGAATTTCTGTTCCTCCACCTCTTCTCCTCCCTTTTTTCTCTCTCTCCTCTGCAAAAACTTTCCTCTTACGCTACTTTTTTTCTCGACGACGATCATTTCTATGGCGGAAATTTACGGCATTGCACTCTAATTCTTCCACTCATTCATCTGACAGTAAATTCTTCTTCACTCTTTCTCTTTCGTTTTGCTTGTTTACTCTGTTTTCTTCTTAACTTTCTCTCTCTTAATTAAAACAGAGTTGTTATTATGTGCGTAATTATGCTGTTGTTCGATCATCGATTCGTCGTTATTTTCGTTTACGACGGAAATAATAACCTAGATTTTCATCTCTGTTGATTTTTAGGTAATTTGATTGAGTTTATTTGGGGAAATTAGGTCACGCATGAGTTTCTGTTCGTTTTCGCTGATTTTTCACTGATAATTGAATAAATTGATGATTATTTGGGGAAATATTTGGTAATTAATTGTTTGGAAAAGTTCGCTATTAATGTCGTATATATCACATTTATCTCAACTCAACTTTCCGATTTTGAACATGAATTTATGACAATTTGTGGATATTTCGCGAAAAAAATGGTTATTTGAGTTATTTCGTGATGATTTTTTCCATATCTGCGGAATTTCGTAGAATTTTTTGTTCGAATTTTGATGCGGAGTTGTTGATGTTACTGAAATTAGGTCAAAATTAAACACTGAGGAAAAGTGCGAAGAAGAGAGCGAAATTCCGAAGTGCGAAGGAAGAGGAGAAGTAGGAGGAGAGAGAGAGAGAAAAATGGCGGCGTCTGAATCGGTGGCGCCGGGGCTAACACGGAGGCCGTCGAGGAACACGGCGATAACGAACTTTTCGACAGAGGTGTTCGATCACGAACAAGTCGTCCCGTCCTCGCTCGTGTCCATCGTTCCCATCCTCCGTGTCGCGGGCGAAATCGAGAACGAACGCCCTCGCGTCGCTTACCTCTGTATGTTTTCATTGTCTAATTGTGAATTGTGATCATTAAGCTTTGATTTCCTTCCTCTAATTTGGGATTCGGTATTAACTGAGTAATAATTAACTTTCCTAATTTTGATTATGTGGGGATTAATTATTACAGTAGTATGATTAATTAAATTTTAATTGATTATTATGACGATGTAGGTCGATTTTATGCATTTGAGAAGGCGCATAGGTTAGACCCAAACTCAACAGGGCGTGGAGTGAGGCAGTTTAAGACTGGTCTCTTGCAACGGTTGGAAAGGGTAAACCTACTTTCTCTCTCCTCTTTTTAGCAGTTGCGCGCCTTTTTTTTTTTTTTTTGTTATGTTTGAATGTTTGATGTTGTCAGAAGTCAATGTCTCAAATTCTAAATGAGTCAATGGTGCTTAGCTCTGTCAAGAAAATAGCTGATCTTTGTCAATGGTACTAAGGGAGGGGTATTTTAGGAAAGCATGATAGTTAAAGAGGGTAACATGGTCATTAAGTAATGTTATTTTTTTGGATGTTGCACTACATTCACTTGGGGTTGTAAAAACGAGCCAATCTATGAGTGTGTTCGAAATTGACTTGTAAGATTCAGTTTCCTCGTAAATACGAAGTGTGGCACCTGTAAACTCAGTTTTGCTAGTGAAGTGAAACGAAATATTGTTGCTTATGTGCAATGTTGCATACAAAACGGCACATTGTTGTGTACGGAGTAGTGCTTTGTGAGACTACCTTATCTATAACTGAAAAAATTTAGTTATATTTTATTTGGAGAATTCGTAAAAATAATACATATGAAACATATAATGTTGCATTATTATCATGTATCACATGTGTCATCTTCTCGCAAAGACTCCACAAACATATAATTTTATGCATCATGCGATCATATTTCATTTTTTTGTTGACTGTCCTGCATCATACTACTATTCATTCATTCATACATGTATGGTTGACTTGAAAAAGTTAGTCAATCTTTTTATAGTTAAATCCCTAATTCATCCACTCCAGAAAAAGAAGAAGAAAAGTTTGGTTTAATCCCTTGAATGAGACAAACACCCTCCTCCCCCAAAGCTTACCCCCCATGAAAATGGTGCTGAAGTACACTAAAATTTCCAAAATTGAGACCTACAAAATCCACCTTGCTTATCAATTAATTAAACCCTTCAATCAGATTTAGCTTTAGTTTTGTTATAAACATGGAACTTCGAATAACCATTTCGTCTTTTTTGGGCCTGGAAATTCCCGTTGTCCTCCCATTAAGCTGGCATGCAAGCATTTTAAGAGGGAAAAAGAAGACCTTGTCCTGGTTGGGGGACCTAAATTCACCTCCCGTATCTTGTAATTCACTGAATTGGGTGAGTACTGAAAAACCCTCGTGTAACAGGACAATCAATCGAGTCTTGACAGACGGATAAAAAAGACTGATGCGCGGGAAATCGAGAGTTACTATCAGCATTACTATTCCCAATACATTAGGGCTCTTGACCAAGGTGAGCAGGCGGATAGAGCCCAACTTGGGAAAGCTTATCAGACTGCTGGAGTCCTCTTTGAAGTCCTTTGTGCCGTCAACAAGACTGAGAAAGTCGAGGAAGTTGCTCCTGAGGTCCGTTTCTGGAGCCTTTTGGTTAATCTTTTCATTCTTTTGTTGATATTGTCTGTTTGATTAATTTGCCAAATCCAAAGATTGACTAAAATGCAACCATTTTGTGTGTTTTCAGATTATTGCAGCTGCACGAGATGTTGAAGAGAAGCAAAACATATATGCCCCTTACAATATCCTTCCCTTGGATGCTGCTGGAGCTTCACAAGCCGTCATGCAGCTGGAAGAGGTACCCTTTTTTTGCCAATTACCTAAATTGTACAATATCAAGAGATTGTTATGGGTTTGGAGGACACATAAAGTTCAGGAATTGGGCATATTGGGGAGATTTGGAGCATAAGCCTCACGTCAAATTCCTATGATCATCTTCATGCTTGACATTTGTACTAGAGAAGTAGGACATTTGTGAAATATTGGGGAGATGCCCTCTTTTCATTTTGGATGATTATGGGTTTAAGAGGACACAAAGTTTATGAATTTGGTTTGCTAACTAATGTGTTCAGACTTTAGAGCATTGATGCTTCGCGTTGATTACTGTTGATGTATCTTCATGGTTGACATTTGTATTAGAGAAGTAGTACATTTGTGAAGGTTTGCAGAGATGCCCTCTCTTCATTTCGGATGTTTAGTTTCTGTTTTTATAAATGTACCAGGTTAAGGCTGCCATCTCTGCATTATGGAACAGTCGGGGTTTAACTTGGCCACCCGCATTTGAGCAGCATCGACAAAGAACTAATGACTTAGACCTTTTCGATTGGCTGAGAGCTATGTTCGGATTTCAGGTGCCTCTTCCTAATGTCTACAGCTTACAGAGGGTGTTTTGGCCCTTGTTGATTACATCGTAAAATTGAATTTGAAAGCTGACAATGACAGTTGGTCTATGTGTATCATGCAGAGAGATAATGTCCGAAATCAGCGAGAGAACTTGATAATACTGCTAGCTAATGTTCACAACAGGCTGAATCCAAAGCCTGAGCCTATGAACAAGGTTGATTCCTATGTTTCAGTGTCCTTTCATGATTTCAAGTGTGACACTTTGATCTTTTTCTATGCGCATATTTCTGGTGCCGTTGCAATTGAGAGTGCATTGCATATGGTATTATTAAAATTCAATGACACTTCTTGGGGTACCCCTTTTGTTATGCAGCTTGATGATCGAGCTATTGATGCTGTAATGAACAAGCTCTTCAAAAACTACAAAACTTGGTGCAAATTCTTAGGACGAAAGCACAGCTTAAGGTAGTAAAACATATGTCAATCCCAAATTTACCAGGCTTAAATAGCATGGGAAAATTTTGGATCCTTACCTTGTCCTTGTTGTACCTGTTATCAATTGTAGGTTACCGCAAACTCAGCAAGAAGTTCAGCAGAGGAAAATACTGTACATGGGGCTGTATCTTCTGATCTGGGGTGAAGCAGCCAATGTTCGCTTTATGCCAGAATGCCTATGCTACATTTTTCATAATGTAAGCATTTTACATTCATCTATTTAACGCTGCATCTACTTTAAATCCTATGCTGCGACAATTCAATCTAAAAGTATATTAATCAAAAATTTGTTTTGAAAATTTGTTTAGATGGCATATGAGCTTCATGGATTGCTGGCTGGAAATGTCAGCATTGTAACTGGAGAGAATATTAAGCCGTCATATGGGGGGGATGATGAATCTTTCCTTCGGAAGGTCATCACACCTCTCTACCGTGTCATCGAGAAGGTAACATTTTTCTTTAATGCTGGAATTCTTACTTTGCTGCAGCTATGATTTCTGTGATAATATGTTTGTGATGCTATTCCAGGAAGCCCAAAAAAGTAAAAATGGAAAGGCTTCTTACTCAGCTTGGTGCAACTACGATGACCTGAATGAGTATTTCTGGTCTGTAGAGTTATATTATGTATTGAACTCCTTATACTATTTCCTTTTCCCCTATAACATAAGGTTCATTTATCTTTGTCCAGGTCATCAGATTGTTTCTCATTAGGATGGCCGATGCGCGATGATGGAGAATTTTTTAAATCAACACGTGAAAATGTGAAGGTAATGTTGATTCTATAAATTGTTACTCCGTACAATTAAATGAGGTCAAATCTAAATTTCTTCACTCATGTAACATTCTAGGGAAGAAAGACGTCCCAGGAATCTTCTAAAAGCACAGGAAAGTCGAATTTTATTGAAACACGAACATTTTGGCACATCTTCCGAAGTTTTGATCGGTTGTGGACTTTCTATATACTGGCCCTTCAGGTAATGCTGTTTAATAAAATCATTAATCTTTTATGTATTTGCTGTTTCTTCTTAACTTGAAATTTGGGATATGTACCAAGATAAAGAGCTGTGGTCGCAGGCGATGGTGATCGTTGCATGGACAGAAACTCCTCTGTTGGCTATTTTCAAAAAGGATGTATTATATCCGGCCTCAAGTATCTTTATCACTGCAGCTGTTCTTCGTTTGCTCCAAAGTATGTCCCTGGCTATGGTTAAAAGTTGAAGATAGTAAAGTCTGCTCTCTCTTGATTTTGTTCTTGCTCTGTAGTCTAAGGAACTGAACCTGGTATAGTCAAATATTCATTTCTCAACTCTTAGTGAGGTTTATAGCAGAATAGCGCTAAAACGTTTTTGTAGCTCAACATCTTTCTTTTTGCAACATTTTGGAGGTGCAGTAATCTTGACCATTAAATAATGAGTGTTTCTCAAAAAAGAATCGTTAAGACAATGTGGTGACTCTGTAGCATAAAATTTGCTAATGATGTAATTTGAAGGATCTTACAGCTGAACAAAGCTCGAAACCAATGTGAACGAGATACATTAGAGAAACATAAGTAGCTCTAAGGCAATATTATGCATTTTTTGTATGGCCGTGGTGCAACTAAGCTCCAATAGTTTAGAACCTTTTCTCGAAAAATCAATTTGAGGGTCTCAAAAGGTAAGTTAGAGAAGCATCTATGTCATACACCCAAAGACTATTTTGGCTATGATCATTTTACAGAGGCACTCTCATTGCCATATCGAGCTAAAGGTTTCTGCAGTGCTTAGGAATGTCAATTTCTTAATGTATATCTTCTCCTTATCTCCGGAACTTGGTCTTGCATTTACTTGGTAGCCATGTGACTAAATGTTGTAGTACTATTCTGCACATGATTTTCTTAATTATGATAAAGATCGTGCAAATTCTGTTGATCTCTGGTCGTTGTTCTGTATTTTACTTAGAGTCTCATTTTCAGTGGCTTTCATTTTTCTTGTAGGTGTTCTGGACATTGTTATCAACTTTCCATCCCAGCGTAGGTGGGTGTTCACGGATGTTTTGAGGAGTGTCCTGAAGATAATAATTAGTCTCGCATGGGCTGTAGCTCTTCCACTCTTTTATGTACATTCATTTAATGTGGCGCCTCAACAAATTAGAGATGTACTATCATTTCTAGGCCAATTAAAGGGCGTTCCTGCTCTGTACATCATGGCAGTGGCATTGTACTCTCTCCCGAACATACTTGCTGCAGCATTCTTTCTTTTCCCAATGCTCCGGCGCTTTATTGAGAACTCTGATTGGCTCATTATAAGATTCCTTATGTGGTGGTCACAGGTATTTCTCTATCTCTTAGATATGATCCTATTTATTCTTCTTTTGAAACTCTAGAAATCATTGACATATAAGAAAGTTCCAAGCTATCAAGGAGTGTGTCAGATTTATATGAGAAACTCAAATGATATGCACGCCTTTGCTTCAGAAAAAGAGACATAATAGTTTACTAAAGTTGATGAGTTTTTTTAGCATATACTTCTATCTCAACAGCTGCCTAGCACGTAGCAAATAGATAATGCCGACATTTTAAGTTTCTAGTTCCTGGTGGACAAATCTATTGATAACTTAAAGCTGGTGTGGCATGCTGCTTTAGCAGCATAAAAGGTTTGCATTCTGTAGGCTGTGTTTGGTATGTGTTTTTTTTTTTTTGCCATAAGCCTGAAGTCCTGCCAAGGCTCTTGTGGTGTTCACTTATTTGTTTGAGAAAATCTTTTTGGTTAATCTTTTCAAAAGAGTGGGTGCAACAATCATACGATTCCGTTGTTTCATTCCCATTGTTTTGCTTTCTAGAGTAGGATCTCGGAATAAAAGCATGCAATTTTCTTTATGCCTTCTGCGTGTTAGTATAGATTCCGTTTGCGCTTCCTCTTGAATATGTTTACCCAATTCCCATCTCTTACTCATTATGATTAAGGAGATGGGGAAGAAGAAAAAGAGAAGGATGACTAGTCTGAGCAGTTCAGCATTGTGTGGTCCATTGCCATATCCTGATGAATTGCATAACTTGAGTTCTTCATTGGCTCTGTTTGTTTAATACTCTACACCATCCAGTGCACTGAATTCTTTCTTTTCATGCAGCCCAGGATTTATGTGGGCCGAGGCATGCATGAAAGCCAGTTTTCTCTTATTAAGTGAGTTAGAGATACAGCAGAGCTTTTTTATTTTATTTTATTTTCACTGTATCCTGCAATGCTAAATGATTTCTGCCCCAGGTATACCTTGTTTTGGGTACTATTGCTAGCGTCCAAGCTTGCATTCAGCTTTTTTATCATGGTTAGTGTTTACTTCTGAAACATCTGTATTTGGAAGTTGTAGGTGCTCTATTCACTTATCAACTGGTCATCTTTTCCCAGATAAGACCCTTGGTGAAGCCAACAAAGGACATAATGACCATCAATAAAGTTAAATACGAGTGGCACGAATTTTTCCCACAGGGTATCCGGTCATCCATTAAGTTGCATACTTGTTAAAACATTTCATCGTCCTGTATTAACGTCTGGCTTGTTAATGCAGCTCAAAACAATTATGGTGCAGTGGCCTCACTTTGGGCTCCTGTTATCTTGGTGTGTCATAGATTACTTGGCAGTACTGCTTAGAATTTTAAATATTCATTATTTAATCAGTCCGCAGAACTTTGTTGAACTCTAATCCACTTCGAAACATGCAGGTTTATTTCATGGATACTCAAATTTGGTACTCTATATACTCCACAGTTTATGGTGGATTCATAGGAGCATTTAATCGCCTAGGAGAGGTAATGTTTGAGAACTCATAGAATTAATCTTTTTTAATATTTTTTTTTTTTTTTTTTCTGAAACTTGAGAGTAGAGAGCTCAGTTCAGAACTTCAGAATTCCCTTTCTCTGTCTGTGTTTTTTCTTGAACAATGTCTGAAGAGGAAACCAATACTAGCACACTGGGTGCCCTGTATTGGGATTTTTTTTTTCTTTGTTTTTAAAAGCCCACTAAAACCTAAGTTTCATCTATATCTGCTTGTTTTATGATTATGATGAATGATCTCTGCATGAACTCTTTTACCAAACACATGATCATTATTGCTAGTTCACTCTCAACAGATAAGAACCCTTATGATGTTAAGATCAAGATTCCAGTCCCTGCCTGGTGCCTTCAATGACTGCTTGGTGCCTTCTGATAAGTCGCGCAAAAGAGGCTTTTCTTTGTCAAAGCGATTTGCAGAGGTTCTTGATACTTCCATTTTAATAGTGTGAGTTATTGAAGTCTGTTTCAAGAGAAGGTTAATCACATTGAATATGTGTTACTTCTATGCCTATAGGCCAGCACTAGCAAGAGAAGTGAAGCTGCTAGATTTGCTCAGCTGTGGAATGAAATTATATGCTGTTTCCGAGAAGAGGACCTTGTTAATGACAGGTAATGACTCTATATTCTATCCTCGCCCTCTTACTTAGCTCTTCCCCCGCCCCCCTTCCCCTAGTTTTCATATTACTGAATTGGGTTTCACATTATTCAGGGAGATGGATCTACTACTTGTGCCTTATTCTTCAGATCCTAGCTTGAAAATAATTCAATGGCCACCATTTTTGCTTGCGAGCAAGGTGAGGTAGTCTGAGATAGTGAATTTCTGAGATCAGTGAAATATTTCCACTATTTGGAGTAAGCCTTCATGCACTGATCAATTTCCGGGGTTCACAGATTCCCATTGCATTGGATATGGCTGTTCAATTTCGTCCAAAGGACTCTGATCTTTGGAAGAGAATTTCTTCTGATGAATACATGAAATGCGCTGTCATCGAATGTTATGAATCCTTTAAGCAAGTGCTGAACATTCTGGTTGCCGGAGAAACTGAGAAAAGGTTATTTTTGATGTCTAGCCCCTTAACCGATAAACTAGAAATAAACCTTCATATGTCCATTCCTTTGCATGTAGAGTTGAGAAGTCATAAGATTGTATGGCCAAATGATGTTAATTAAAAATGTCATGAGTCTATCAGGGATTGAAGAAAATATGGCGTTGGAGATGATGTCATGGAGACTTGGAGAGATAGACTCCTTATGGAGGATAGATCTTGACTTTACTTAGTATTTTGCGTTTTTTACCCCTTTGTTTGAATTTTTAAACTTCTTTTTCCTTGATTTTGACCTTTATGTCCTCTTTTTCCCTCCTAATATATTTCACTACTTTTTTCTATTGATTTATCTGTTAAACCCCTTTTTTCAGACTTTTTAAAACTCATTTGCTTTGGTATTACGTTCTCACTACTTTTCACTTTTATTACTCACATATGGCAAATATGACAATTTGTGTTAGTTGACCCCAAATCATTTGTCCATGAGTCCATCCCTTTTCTCACTAACCAAAAAAATTTTCACCAATCATTTTTCTGTTGTACATCTGCATACTCTTTCTTTTTCTAAGTCAACTAGATAAATTATTTGTTTGGAGTTATTATTGTTCAACTCAAGTCCTTTCTGTCTTTCTTTTTTCCCTTCTTTATTTTCACTTCTTATCTTCTCGTTTTTGAACTGTTTGTTGTTTTTCCCCTTTCATTTTTCTAAATATGTCTTACTACTTTTTTTTTGTCGATCTTTTGTAACATCCTTTTTCCTTCTCAGAATTCATTCGTATCAATATCGTGTTCTCACTACTTTCACCTTTCCATTGCTCACATATAGCGAATTCATATGACGATTCATGTTAGCCGACCCCCAATCATTTTGGGCTTGAGGCTATAATTATCTATGTTTTTGTTTTTTCTGATGCTAAACAAGAGTTCCCAAAATCCCAAAGAAACACCCTCATGTCTTTTTTTTTTTTTTTTTTTTTTTTCCGGTTACAACGCCCTCATGTCTTATTGACATTGTTCTATAAGCATTAACTCCATTGTTGATCGATAAGATTTGTAAGATGTGTTTGAATCATATGCTTATTGAATTCTTACAGGATCATCTCCAACATTGTGAAAGAAGTAGAGACAAATATTTCCAAGAGCACACTTCTTACAAACTTCAGAATGAGCGCTTTACCTGCTCTTTACAAAAAGTTCGTGGAGCTAATGGGATACCTGGTGAGTAAAATGCAGCTTTACATTAATGTCTATATTAGTTTTTTTAGTTCTTTATCGCCAAGCTGACATAATTATGCATTTTTAAGAGAGATAGCAGCTCTTCCAAACGAGACTCTGTTGTGTTGCTATTGCAAGACATGCTGGAAGTTGTTACACGTGACATGATGGTGAATGAAATCCGGTACGTGGACCTTTTCAGTTCTGTAATTAAGTTATTTATACTTGAAAGCTCTTATGGTCTATTTAAGTGTTTTTTTTTTTTTTTTTTTTTTTTTTTTTTTTTTTTTTTTAATTGCAAAGCTAATCTAGTGCTATTCATACCTTTAGTGAAATGGTGGAACTTGGGAATAGTGGCAAGGTCGGAAATCAACTTTTTGCTTCCATTGTCTTTCCGCCAAAAGTTACACCACAGTGGGAAGAGCAGGTATGATAGACTTGTTGAAACCCTTCTGAATGTATTAAATCATTGATTCTTGTCAAATGAATAAGACCATCTGATTATCCCTTTTCCAGATACAACGTCTCTATCTACTTTTGACAGTCAAGGAATCCGCCATGGATGTCCCAACTAATCTTGAAGCACGAAGAAGGATGGCATTTTTCACAAATTCACTGTTCATGGATATGCCACGTGCTCCTAAAGTTCGCAAGATGCTTTCATTTAGGTCAGTTCTAGTTTCTCAGGCTCTCCCTTGAAAAATTCCAACTGTTCACTATCATGAAATCATGGTTTCTGTAATTCAGTTTAGAGAAATATTCTACTTGTGGTCAAGCAGCTGTAATTTCCCAAATCACGTCGTTCCGGTCTGTTATGCTATAGTTCATTGGGCTTTTGAGAGTCTTTGAGAGAAACTATAATGTATTTCTGTTAGGAAGATAATTATTGACGGTGAAAGGGCTACGATATTTACCTCCGGTTTCCATTATCATGCATGCTAGTTGCTTTAACGCCAATGACTAAAAAGACGAGTTAAAAAGACGAGTTACTAAAAAGACGAGTTTCTTTCCCTCTGAGAAATAAAAAGAGAGATTTCTACACAGAATTTGTGTACAATGTGATTGTTAAAGAAGAATGCATCTTGTTAGAAACAAAGAGAAGTTAAGACGGTCGAATCAAATCTCTTGACTCTCTCCTTTAATTGATGCTGGGATACTGTGATTTTCGAATGTAGGGTGTAACCGTTGGGCTGTCATACTTGTAGGGGAGGCTGTGCAACTTAGAATAAAACTACGATGTGCAGATAATCAAAGCCAATATGCATTGAGTTCAGGTCCTTTATGCCCAGTTGTGGTTCAGACTTATGAACCAAATTGCAAGTCCCAGACACAGGTCAATTAGTGGCACACTATATGTTTGACCTCTAGTAATTATATGAAATTCTATCATGACATTCATGATTGACCTGAAGAGGATATATATAAAATGGTTAATAGAACTTAGATAGTGCCATACTTCAGCCTATTAGTTTTTCTGTAAAAATTCTGTACTTTTCATCCTATACAACATTTGTCATATTGGAGTGGTACTCTGTGCCTTTGTGGGTAAGCCTGGCCCTGTGCTTTTGGAATTCAAAGGTAAGGCATGATAGTGCAGTAAGATTAATGATGTGTGATTGTTCCAGGTACCTTTACATTGCTAACATAAATTGTCTGCTTAAGTTGGTTGGCTCTTACGCTGTTTTAACCTTGTACTCCTCAGTGTCCTTACGCCTTACTACAGTGAGGAGACATTATACTCCAGAAACGATCTTGAGATGGAAAATGAAGATGGTATTTCGGTTATATACTACTTGCAGAAGATCTTTCCAGGTTCTAATCTTTTACACTTTGCTTTAGTGTTTATTCATAGACTTAGAATCTACTTGTGACAGTATCTTGAGGCTGATGCTTTTTCCTTTCAGATGAGTGGAATAACTTCATGGAAAGAATTGACTGCAAGAAAGAGGCTGATGTTTGGGAAAGTGAGGACAACATTTTACAGCTTCGCCATTGGGTTTCACTAAGAGGACAGACTCTCTGCAGAACAGGTGAGTGCTGCTATTTTTACCTATCAAGATTCATATCGAAGTGCACTGGTGTCTTAGTAAAGTTTACTTGTGCAGTTCGAGGAATGATGTACTACCGAAGGGCTTTGAAACTCCAGGCTTTTCTCGATATGGCTAATGAAGAAGGTAATAAATTGAGAACTTATAGTATACTTCACTTTTTATCACACCTTTTCTAGTTTGATATTTTAAGTGAATGCTGGTGGGTGCAACATCATATGTTTACTATTATATACGAGAACTCTCATGTCAAACAGAGAGAGAGGGGTTGAGTGGGTGCCTGAGGAGTTGATTGTTTTGTGCATGTTGCCATTTCTTTCATATACTTGATAACATGCAGTTTTCACCTTGGTGCCTTCATCCAGAATGTTTAACAGATCTTCTTTATCAACCTGTTTCTTCTGAGAGGGCTGGCCAGAGAGGCTTGTTTTTGCTTGCATAAGAGCTTTCATATACCTAACTGACGTTTTTTAAATGTTTAGTTATGTTGTATATGCTTCCATAAGAGCTTAGAGATGTTAAAAGAATAGGGTCTCATTGGAATGGTATGATGTACTTAAAAGACTTCTGAATAGTTCATTGGTAATCTGCGTACAAAATTTGTTAAGGGTTTGAGACATTTCGTTTCTGCTTCAGAGATCCTGAAGGGGTATAAGGCAGTTGATGCTCCAATAGAAGAGGAGAAGAGAAGCCAGAGATCTCTTTATGCACAATTGGAAGCTGTGGCTGATATGAAATTCACATATGTTGCAACATGTCAGAACTACGGTAATCAGAAGCGAAGTGGAGATCGTCGTGCATCAGACATTTTAAATTTGATGATTAAGTAAGTACTAGATGCAGATGTAACTGTTGTACTGTACCTTCATCTGATTCTGCCTTGATGTGTTAGATATGTTTCTTCCGCAGTAATCCATCTTTGCGCGTGGCTTATGTTGATGAAGTTGAAGAACGAGAAGCTACTGGCAAGGTCCAAAAGGTGTTCTACTCCGTGCTGGTCAAAGCCGCAGACAATCTTGATCAGGTAAGAACACTTGTTAGGATCTGCCTGCTGAGTTGTAGGGATCAGTGTTCTGAGTTGTAAGATAAGCGGAATCGATACTGATCTTATTTTTCCATAAAGGAAATCTACCGTATCAAGTTGCCTGGCCCTGCAAAGATAGGGGAAGGGAAGCCTGAAAACCAGAACCATGCTATAGTTTTCACTAGAGGAGAAGCCCTTCAAGCTATAGACATGAACCAGGTTAGTCCTCATATCTTATCTTATCTGTAGAATAATGAAGATCTGGACATTTGATGAAATTCCTTTTTCTCACAGGATAATTACTTAGAAGAAGCTCTGAAAATGCGCAATCTTTTGGAAGAATTTAATGAAGATCATGGAGTTCGCCCCCCTACTATTCTAGGTGTTCGTGAGCATATTTTTACAGGAAGGTAAACTGCTATGTCCAGAAACTGCAAGTTGCTGCTAGTTTAGTCATCTTTTGATAACTTGACAGATAATGAGATTTCTTTAACCTCTCATTGCAGTGTTTCTTCACTGGCTTGGTTTATGTCAAATCAGGAAACCAGCTTTGTTACCATTGGGCAAAGAGTTCTTGCGACGCCATTGAAGTACGTTACCAGAATCCAGATTTCATAAACAAATTACAATGGATGTAGGAATTCAGGATAGAAATATATTCTATAATATTTCAGAATCATAATGAGATTAAGTAATCCATCACTCTGGGTTAACCTTTTTGGAGAAGGGAAGGCGTACTTTGATAACGTATTGCACTATTAAATCAAATTTCAGTTGTTCAGCTGGACTTTTACCCTTCCTTATTTTGGTGCTGTCTCTGTGACTCTATCCTCTCAATTTTCTCACTTTATTATTGATATCAGGGTCCGCTTCCACTATGGCCACCCAGATGTGTTTGATAGAATATTCCACATCACTCGTGGTGGGATGAGCAAGGCATCACGTGGAATTAACCTAAGCGAGGACATCTTTGCTGGTATGGTCATCGCCTCACCCATTACACATTTATATGTCTTAAATGAATGATGTCAGTATGTTCCAATGCACTGAATTAGCTAATTAGTTGTAATTTGAGATTGCAAGCACATTCTATATTGTTAGCACCCAATCTCGCTCATATTACCGAATGCTGCAGGATTCAACTCTACATTAAGGCGTGGAAATGTTACTCACCATGAGTACATCCAAGTAGGAAAGGGGCGAGATGTTGGCCTCAACCAAATCTCACTGTTTGAAGCCAAAGTAGCTTGTGGGAATGGAGAGCAGACCATCAGCCGAGATGTGTACAGATTAGGCCACCGCTTCGATTTTTTTCGCATGCTTTCATGTTACTTCACAACAATTGGATTTTACATCAGTGCCATGGTAACTACTATTTACACAGGATAAGGTTTAAAAGTTCTTTTCCTTTGATCGAATAGATTGACTGTCATTCATGCCAAAGACTCCAGCTCACTGAAAATATTTTACATGATATAACCGGACTGTGGATGAAGAAGGAACTGATATGTAGAGGGTAAATGTCAGAACGTGGGAGCAGTACAAGTAATTTTAGCATCTTCTCTTGGATGAATCATAAAAGTAGGAATTACGTAATGTGTTGCATCTTTAACCACTTACCTCTTAGCACGTATATGATGAATTATTGTAATGTGTTTCTTCTTTAACCATTTACCGCTTATCATGTATATGATGAAATATTCTTCTGTGAAATTCATTGTAGAGAACAATTCTAGATCTGACTCCCTGATTATTCATGAGCAGAGAATACTCTCTTTTTTTTTTTGGCTGTAACATGTTTGGTTTTGATTATGCAGATGGTTGTCCTTACTGCATATGCTTTCTTGTATGGAAGACTTTATCTAAGTTTAAGTGGTTTGGAACAATCAATAGTAAGATTTGCTAGGGCAAAGGGAGAAACTGCCTTGAAGGCAGCAATGGCTTCGGAGTCTGTTGTCCAAATGGGACTTCTCATGGCCTTGCCTATGATCATGGAAATTGGACTTGAGAGGGGATTTAGAACTGCATTGGGTGAAATGATCATCATGCAATTGCAACTAGCAGCTGTTTTCTTTACGTTTTCTCTTGGGACGAAAGTACACTATTATGGACGTACTATCTTGCATGGAGGAGCCAAGTACAGAGCTACAGGTCGTGGATTTGTTGTTCGACATGAGAAGTTTGCGGAAAATTACCGAATGTATTCAAGAAGCCATTTCACAAAAGGCCTAGAACTTATGACTTTGTTGGTAGTATATCACTTGTATGGTACAGCAGCAGCTGGTTCAGCTTCCTATATACTACTTACTGGCTCCATGTGGTTCCTGGTCATTTCATGGTTATTTGCTCCTTTCATATTCAATCCTTCTGGTTTTGAGTGGCAAAAGATCGTAGATGACTGGGATGACTGGACGAAATGGATTAGCAGTCGTGGTGGTATTGGTGTGCCAGCAACCAAGAGCTGGGAGTCTTGGTGGGATGAGGAGCAAGAACATTTGCTACACACGGGTTTTTTTGGTCGATTCTGGGAGTTGGTTCTTTCTTTGAGATTTTTTCTATACCAATACGGCGTGGTTTATCACTTGCATGTGGCCAATGGAGATACGAGTATCATGGTATGACAGATATCACAAACTTCTTAGCTTTTGATCCTACTTTTACAGTACCTTTTTTCTTCTCCAACAGCTATAATCTGAGTCTGTGTTTTACTTGTCCCTTTAAATGTCTAGCTCTTTTTTTTCTAGGAAGTCCAGATATCATTCTGTAGATACTGTAACCACTTAAAATAAGAGGCCTCTTTCGTAGCATGCTATTTATAACTGATGAGACCTGCAATTTAGGCCTATCTGCTGTAAATTTATAGTGAATATGGCAATTTTATTCATCTGTTGCACTGTTATTGCATTCTTTCCATTGAGCGTTCGTCTGAGCTTAAACTCGTATAGGCACAGAGCTTAAAGGCCTGAGTGGTTGTCTCTGACCACTATTTTCTTTTTGTTATTGTTCAGGTTTATGGCTTGTCATGGCTCGTTATTGTTGCGGTGGTAATCATTCTGAAGGTAAAAGCTCGATACATTCAATTTTGTATGCGAAAGATTATGTCAGACGATCTGTCACGGAATACTAATCCCCTGAATTTGTATTGTGGCTGCAGATTGTGTCCATGGGTAGAAAGAAGTTCAGTGCAGATTACCAGCTAATGTTCAGACTATTGAAGCTTTTCCTCTTCATTGGTTTGGTGGTCACTCTGGTTATTTTCTTCTTATTTCTGAATTTGACTGTGGGAGACCTATTTGTGTGTTTATTGGCCTTCATGCCTACAGGATGGGCTCTATTATCGGTACGTTCTCTCTCTCTCTCTCTCAAAGTCCTGGAAAGCTGAACTCACCATCTTATAGTCATGCTTCCACAATTTGTAGAATGATTGACTGTGGCCGTTCTTATCGACAGTTAAATTGTCATATATCTGAACTTGTTGAAGTTTAGATGTGTAGTAGTCTTCTTACTCTATCTGGATTGTTGCGGTGTGGTGCTGATCTGATGCATTATTGAGAGTCATTTTCTGAATTCTGTCGTTTTTATGATGGTCAAAGCTAAGAACCACTTTGTAATATCAAATCTGAAACACAATGTTGCAATTTTGCTTAAACCAATGTTAATTTACTGATCCCCTATGTCCAACATGTTTCTTTTACTAAATTATAATTTCATGTTTGCCAAGTGATGATAAATTGACTCCCCTTGCCCGCTCAATTCCGTTATTGCATTTATAGGCTGTATTACATGTCTCTTATAAATTTTCTTTGAACAGATAGCAATAGCTTGCAAGCCATTTGTAAAGGCTGTAAAAATGTGGAGCTCAGTAAAAGCTTTGGCCAGAGGCTACGAATACATCATGGGGATTATAATTTTCACTCCAGTGGCTGTGTTGGCTTGGTTCCCCTTCATTTCTGAGTTCCAAACAAGATTACTATTTAACCAAGCTTTCAGCAGAGGGCTTCAGATTCAGCGTATATTGGCCGGAGGGAAGAAACAGAAGTAAATACTCAATGAGGGATCGGAGCAGTACTACTTTGTTCCATATTCCAACCAGGAGGCTGATTTCTCTGCAGTTCACCTTGAACCTGAAGCATATAATTCTTCTGCAATTGACGATGCTAAGGTCATGGAGCTCTGATCAGCATCAGGATTGAAGATGCTATCCACTGCTCCAAGCTCCTTATTCTCATCGTGTCAGCTGGTTAAAAGTGCTGAGAGCTTCTCACATCTTAATATCTCCTTGCTCTGCTACTTTTATCTTCTTTTCCTGGATGTTGTCCACATTAGAGGGCTTAAATTCTCCTTTTATCTGTTTTCCTTCTGTGGACGAGTCAGTGACCATTGTATCTTCTCAGGCTTTTTATCGCCTCGATCCAGTTCAATCAAATTACGAATCAAATTGATTCGTCCTTTTTTTATGTATGACATTGAGTTGATATACTGATGATAAATGTTTGCACATCTAGAACACCATCTGTTCCCTTGTCAGTGTACCTACCCAGTAGTTCAGATCGCCTCGTCGCCTGTTGTCACTCAGTCAACAGGAAACGGACTGTAATTAATCATCTGAAGCAAGCATTATCAGTGTGTATCAAGTTGAAGACCTACATAGTACATTCTGTAGGTTTTGTTGGGACATATGAAGTCTGACTTTTTTTTTTCTTTCTTGCGAAACATTGGTATCTTAATAAATTAGTATCTACTAATCAAGTATTAGCATCTTAATTTCCGTCCAAACTTGTTATTATTGGAAGATATTGGAATATCCGGAATAATCTTCCGTGTAATTGTGTAAATGCTTTGGGCAAAATGTTTGGTGTCAGCGTCTTGTGTTTTGTATACTGATACTGACATTAGAAAAGACATTCCTTCTTAGTCCACATATATAGAATCTAGAGATATTCTACCAAAAGGCAAACCTACTAGACAAATAAAAACTTAGCTAAGATAATAATCTTTTTCTTTTTCGACAAAAAAAGTGTTATCCTACAAGTAAAAAGCTTAGCTAAGATAATAAAGTAACAAACGTAAGATTTACCCTACAAGTCAACAAATCGGAGTACGTAACTTTTAAAGAATAAATCAAAACGACTGAAAACACTACTAATAGTATTAGAACTAGCCTTGTAAAAAACCACATAGTGTTATCTTGGCTAGTGATACAAGTATGAAATTGTAATTTACAAGTTACAAGTTCAAATCTCCAACATAAGAGATGAATGTCAAGTTCAAATCTCCAACATAAGAGATGAATGTCAATTCCAATATGCATCTTTTCAAAATTACATTCTTTTAAATTTACCACATAAACAATCAACAATGACCAAATGAAGCCCGCCAAAAAAAAAAAAAAAATACCAAATGAAGAAAATTACGTTGTTAAGTTACCTTTCCAAATGAAGCTTCAAAAAGAAGTTATTAGAAGCAAAATTACGTTATTGGAATATATATGGGAGACGTGTAGGAGAGCAGAAAAACAAGCGTGGCAACCTGGCACTCGTCGATCAGTTGTTAAGTTACTATTGAAAAAAGAGGGCCCCGCTACAACTCACAGGTGCCAACCAACTCCAAAATCATCCACAATTTCACAAAAACAAAAAAACTCCAATTTCCCAACAAAACCAAAACTTCTCCTTCTTCTCTAATAACTCCTGCCTTTTTCTTGTCAGTTTCACTTTGAAGCTTCTTCTTCCCCTAATTATTTCCCCATGTTCATAATTTGGGGGAAAAAAGGGCATAAAATAACATAAAAAAAGGGGATATCGTTTTGTTGTGGGTGGTGTTATATGTCCCGAAGATTTAAAGGCAATGCAGACGATATTGATGAGAGAAAAGAAGAAGAAGAAGAAGAAGAAGATGATGATATTAACAAGAAAAACAAAGGAAAAAGAAAGGGATTGTTTGGTGGGTGCAGTTACAAAAGAGCCAAGAAGATGGTTTTTTCACCCTTCAACAAAGTCTACACAAGATTTAATCATACGCGGTCTTATTATTCTTCCTCTTCACCTTCTTCTCATAGAACAACAACTCCACCTGTTGTTGTTAATAGTAATAGTAATAGTAATAGTAATAGTAGTAGCAGTAAAAGTAAAAATGGTAAATTTTATTGTTGTTTGTGTGTATCAAAGCCTCAAACTTTGGAAACATCTCTTGATGATGATGATTGTGATGACCCTTACGAGTCCTCTCTTCAGGCTTTGATTGAGAAGAATGAATTTTATTCTAAGGAATGCAATACCCATTTTTGGTGATTGATTCATTTTTTTAGTTTTTTTTTTTTGTGATTTGTTGATAGTTTTCGACCCCAAAATCATTTCGCGAATAAGGCTTGGTTGTTATCGTAGTTGATGTTTTTGTTGTTTGGTTCATACTCTTTGAAATAACGAGAATTGCGATGGTAAAAGAGATTTATTTTGGTACAAAGTAGCGGTTAATGTTGCGGGCATGGGAAATGGGGATATGAGGATTTGAACCCGGGACAACCCCCAGGCAGGGCGAGTTCCTAAAGACATGAATTTTGATATGGGTTTTTTGTTATAGTTTGTATGGGTGGTGAAAGTTTGAAACTTTGTGGTCATTGGGGAAGAAATTCCACTGGTTTGAGTTAGAATTGGTAATCTGATGGTTCGATTTTGTTCTTTGACAAAATTGGGGTTTATGGTTTTTGAGTAGTCAAGTCATTGGTGTCTGCATATTTTGGGCAGTCAGAGACTAATTTGGGTATATAATAGATTAGTGCTGCATTGTGGCACAAGCTACTCTTGTTACAGTGTTGGGAATTCTGAGGACATTGAAGGTGTCTAAGACTGGAAGAGATGAGTCTTGTGATGTTTTCGCTGTCCCCGAATTGAGGTTTTTTGAGGTTGTAGTTGATTGTCCTCCAATTATATGCTGTAGTATTCTTAAAAGTTCATTATCCACATTGTTTGTGAGTTATATATTGCATATGCTATGGTTTTTGTGTATAAAACTTTTGAATTGTAAAATTTTAGTGCTAATTTTTTGGGTTTGTATGGAAGTAGTCTGTTTGATATTCTGATTTTGTGCTTTATTGCTTTTTATCCATTGAAGTTGTTGCAGAATCTTATACTCTTTGAAAGTGGCAATCTGGTGATTGGTGAACAGATTCTGTGTGTTGAGTTGATATCTATGTAGGCACAACAACCACGCACTGGTGATGTCGTCTTTGATCGATTATTCAATAGTCTTCTCGTTCTGTTTCTTTCATCTGTCGTGCTGAAATATAAGCTCAGAAAGGATTACAACACGGACATAAGTCTCGTCTTTGTTGTGTTATCCTAAAGAGGTAGCGAGACTGACCGCAATTGCACCCATCCCAGTCTTTCACAACACTTCAGGTTTACGCAGTTCATATTTTCTACTTTTTAGATAAAGCATCAATTTAAGTCACTCTGACTGTTACATGAGATCAGAGCCCCCAGTTGGTAGTTGCATCTCTTGTTTGAGGCAAGCCAGATGAGTCCCCTGTCGTTGTGGATGGTCAGGAAATGCTGCAAGTAGCTTGACATTGTGTCTGTACTGTCTGTTTCTTCTCTTTTAACGACCCTGTGGGTTTTAGCTCCAGCCTTCTGTGGGATATCGATTTCTTTAAGAACTATTTTTGCCGATATATGAGTGCTCCTTCAAGTTAACCTAAAGAATATATTGTATACTTCGATTGCCTGGCTTTCTACTAGTCTACTAGCCATGGATCAAAATGTCATAACAATGGTACCACGAGGATGGTACCTCGCGTCACCTTAAAGGCTTAAACTGAAATCGGGAAAACATATTACAATGGCCTAATTCTATTCACAGCCCAAACAAACTAATTTGAGCCCAAATTAGTCATTTGCAAGTATCAATAAATGTGTGTGCTAATATAAACACTTTTAAAAGGGCATTAAAGTGCTTGTCGTTTGTTGCATTTGTGTTTAATTTTTAATCTTCTGGTTGTGGTAATAAGATAATCACTAGTTTGAGGTGATTAATGTTTATACTGTAATAGTGGTGGAATGGCATGCGTTAAGCAAAATGAGTAAACGTAAGACAAGGTGGGTATCGTGAAGTGGAAGCATTCCTTGTGAGACAAAGTTTCAAGTTAGAAGCTGACAAATGTACTTTTTTTTCATTTCAACAACACTGTCTGATCGAGTGTTGGTCCATCCTTTTGCTTCCATATGACTGTTTGCAGGTAATTATAGAATTGGTCATCGATCAGGAGAGCTTGAATTGGTTCAGCCATCACCTGGGGGGTTGGGCAATATCTTGAAAGAGAGACTTGAAGGATGGAAGATCAAGCAGGACAAAAATGCAGGCTCCAATGAACATTACTCAGGCTCACCACTGATATATACAATGACCCCTTAATGTAAGTTTGTTTCTCAGATCACTTCCGATCTTGTTTTTATACCATCATGGTTGTGTTGATCTTTAATAAATCTTGTATGTTTCCCTATAATTTGATGCTTCTTGTGTGCTAAATACTCTGTTTTGTGCTCTTGGAATTTTCTTTCACTATCGCAGTCACAAATCCAGTTCCTCATGCTTTTGCACTATGGCTAGTATAGGTCATATGTGAAATATGGTTTGGTGTATCATGGATACTGGATCAGTTCCCAAAATGGCATCCTATAAATCGGCTCGCTGTAAGGCAAGTAGTCATGTGATTAGGTGTGGGTATGAAGATAAAACGGAATGGGGAAAGGAGATTGGATGGATATACGGGTCAGTGACAGAAGATATCGTGACTGGTTTCAAAAAGCATGCTCGTGGATGGCGGTCCATATACTGTATGCCGAAAAGGGCAGCCTTCAAAGGTTCAGCACCCATAAATCTATCAGACCGTCTAGACCAAGTGCTTAGATGGGCTCTGGGTTCAGTGGAGATTCTATGTAGTCTTCCATACCCCTGTTGTTGTGTGTCTGCTCACCGGCAAGTTCATTATCCCGCAGGTACCTTTTTTTTTTTTTTTTTTTTTTTTTTGGTATGTTTATTACTCATAAAAGTATCTCATAATGTATAATATGTGAGCGTGTGCATGCAGATTACGGATGTTGCTAGCATCTGGTTTATAGCACTCTTCGTGCGACGGGTATCCTGGAGATGAGGTGGAGCGGTGTGGGGATAGACGAGTGGTGGAGGAACGAGCAGTTTTGGGTGATTGGGGAAGTGTCGTCTCATTTGTTTGCGGTGATTCAAGGTATAAAGACACAAGCTTCACAGTGACGTCAAAGGCGTGGGACGAAGAGGGTGAGTTTACGGAACTGTACGTGATAAAATGGACGACGTTGTTGATCCCGCCCACAACGCTGCTCATCTTAAACATGGTAGGGTGGGGTAGTGGCGGGTATATCTGGTGCGATGTCGAGTGGGTTTAAGGCTTTGGGGGCCTCTGTTTGGGAAGCTGTTTTTCGCAATGTGGGTGATATTGCATTTGTACCCGTTCCTAAAGGGGTTGTTGGGCCGACACAACCGCATGCCGACGGTGGTGGTTGTGTGGTCTTTACTGCTTGCAACCATGTTGTCGCTGATTTGGATTAGAATGGATCCCTTCACCACCAAGCTGCTTGGCCCTGATTTTGAGCAATGCGGGATCAATTGCTAATCAATGCCCCCCTAATACACCATTACTACTCATTAATTAGACAAATTGATATTAGGACTGTCATTAATCATTAATTATCTACTCCAGCCTTGATTTTGTTGGAGTTAAGTGTTAGATCAGGGACTAACGATTGAGTTACATTCTTAAAAGATAGATGTAAAATAATTATAAATTTTCAAATTCTTATTTTCAAAGGTTATGTAAGATGAATAATAGTAGAGTAGTAATTTAATGTTTATGGAAATTGAACGCAATTTACATTGGAACCGATTTCGAAGGAGATGAAACTGGAATTTTCATCGAAATACCCCCTGAGGGCATCCAAAATCCTCTTTAATTCAGGAAAATTGTGGACCAAAAGTGTGGATCGTAACTTTAAATTTTGTCAGTTTGGCCAAATTAGATAGTAGTCTTTAGGAGCTACTTCAAACTTTTAGTCATTTTCTTAAACTTTTTTAAAATAATGCCCTAAGTTAAAATAATTCAAGTTTTGGGTGTGGAACGGAAGTATTACGTAGAATGGGTTCATGTAAAATCGGATACCCCCGAACCAGATTTGTACCAAAACCCCTATAGCGCGTGACGGTTATGACCATAGCCACTCAATTTTCAGACGGTTTTGATGGGTTCTTATTGCGTCAAAAATTGTAAGATTGACCAAACCGCCCCAATTCACAGCGGTTTTGGTCCATAACCGCCCCAATTCTCAACGGTTATGGGTAAAACCGTCACGCGCCGTGACGGTTTTGGTTTGTTTCAGGAAAAAAAAAAAAAAAAACCATTAAAGCTAGCTTGGGGAATGTCAACCCTACTTTGATATTTGGATCACCAAGTCAATCTGATTTCATTCTATTATTTACGTTGGTCCGAATTTTATGAGGGAAACATAGGTCAACGTAAACAATTGAATGAACTCAATGGAGTATTTTATCATCCATTCGATATTTAAAACTTTTAGTACTCCGTATGTAGTATGTAGAGCACATTTTGGCGTAGGAACTCCTTATCCTTGAATCTTCTCATATTCACCTAGCTGTTGGTGTTTTGACTATTTGATATTCCAATCTGTCAAGTCTTTGTTTCCTTGTTTCCTGATATGAGCAAGTCCACATACTCCACCAACACTAATAAGTGCTTGATTCACATTTACTCGTAATTTTATGACATGCTATTTGGCAACAAATCTAATGCTCCACTATTTTATTTAAAGTAATTTTCGTCAAAAGTATTGTCTCAAGCCTCAAGGTGTGAGAATAAGAAGACTATAAGTTTAGTCTATAAATAGTCTCTAACATAACAAATCAAAACTGGAAAAAAGAAAATGGAAAATCTCTTTAAATTTGAAGAAGTCTTTGTAGTTTTGTCTTTGAATATCATCTAGCTCGATAATCAAGAATCCAAACTCCAAAAGTCAACATTTAGTTGCACTGCTTTAGGTATTCCTAGTTAAAATGACGCATTGGTGTTATTAGAAGTATTTTTATGAGTATATCATGTATTTACTTCATTTATATTCAATCTTCCAATGCGAATTGCACAAAATTTGGTTGGTTGATGTGACTTCCATGTTATGACCAATAGGAAATCATGTGAGAGAGCATTATATAGCATCCCCCATTGACATTAGACGTATTTGTGTTATTGTCGTTCTGGTATATCTCAAAATTTGAAACATACAAATCCATTGGTGGTGATGACCTTTTCGATATACACTTTCGTTCATTTTAAATGTTCAACACTTTCGATCTATTATTGTTCCAGACCATTAATCAATAATCACCGATGACATAAAATTCATAATTTGTAAAACTATAAAGTCCTGTATCACACAGTCACACCGTTTCACAACAATTTATCGTGAAACCAACATGATTAAGTAACTAATTTAACCTAAAATATTAAAAATATGAAAATATAAATTTTATATCAAATATATGTATACCTGATCTCACAATAACGATGTCAAATTTGTGAAAGCTCTTTGATATGCGCGACTGCGCGCTATAATAAAATAACGGAAAATGCACGTGGTACCCCTATACTTTGGGGTTTCGCACACGGTACCCCGCTACTCAACTGTCTGCACGCGGTACTCCCGTACTTTGGATAGCTGCACGTCTTACCTATATTCCTACTACCATTACATTTTCAATCAATTTCATGATGTGGCATCAATTAGCATTTAGGTTAATTACATTTAACAGATATGATAATAATATTAAAAAAATTTAAATAAAAATAAAATTCACATAAATTTTTGAAAAATTAAAAAAAAAAACCCTAAAATTTTTATATTTTTTACATATGGTACCCTTGAACTTTGAATAGACTGCACATGGTACCCCTAAACTTTGAATGGACTGCACATAGTACCCTCGAACTTTGAAGGAATTGCCCATGGTACCCCTGTACTATTGGACTTCGCACACTGTACCTAAATTACAACAGCTAGAAAACTATCCATTGGAACTTTCCTTTCCCTTTATTAACCACATCATCCTTCTCTTTTCAGCTTTTTTTTTCAAATTTTTTTGTGAAGAATTTATTTTTTAATATTATTATTGATATTATTGATTTTTAGGTACAATATTATATAATAATATTATAATATTTGTTTAAATGTAATCAACCTAAATGCTAATTGGTGGCAAATCATGAAGTTGACTGAAAATATAACTGGAGTAGGCATAATGGGTATGATGTGCAGTTATTCAAAGTACGAGAGTACCGCGTGCAGAAAGTTAAGTAGAAGGGGTACCGCGTGCGAAACCCCAAAGTACAGAGGTACCACGTGTATTTTCCGATAAAATAATAATGTACCAATATGTCACGTAATACGCTCACCAGAAGAAGAGGGGTTTGGGGAGGGAGAAGGGGAGCAGGGAGTATGGGCTGCACATCATGGACATTTGCGTTGCACGTGATTACCATGGGTTACTACTTTAGCCCACTTTTTTTTTCTTTTTTTTTTTTTCTTTTTTTTTTTTCTTTGAGAATTATCTTATCCTTTTTCTTTTCCTTTTCGGTTCTCTGGAGAATCTAGTTGACGATCGTCTATCAATTTCTTTGATTGAGCAAGGGTTACACGGTTACACCTCATCACTCACAAAGTCACAAGTGATTTAAACACTATGATAGGGAATTGGCATTTTACCGGCGTAAAATTGAACGGACGGCCCGATTACAATACAAATATATAATACTTCATTTTTATTAGGGTTAATAAATCAACTCTAAACTAATATAACAAGATTTTCTTATAAATTAAAGTGTCCTAACATTAAGTTATTATAAGGATTATTATATTATTATGTTATTATTGAATAACAGTTATTAAATGGAAAGAGCATGCCTACCGCGCAAATACGTTATGTTAATTAGTAAATCAATTGTATTCATCCCCACTGTATTTGTCGTTAGATTACTTTAAAGAGATGAATCAACAGGCAAAACATGACTACGAACTTTGTTATTTTTTTGTTTTTTTAAGGAACGAACTTTGTTATATAAAGTAAAGATAATTCCCAAAATAAAACAAAGTTAAAAAAAATTAGTGAAAATTACAGAAATCGCCAAATTACAGGTGCCATTAGTTGTTGATTAACCTTTTACATATGTGTTACATACCCACCTTTAATTTTGTGACACATGACCCGTATTTAACTTTGTTACTCATGTTTATCATGTGAAAATCGTGAAAGATAATAGCGAGTCGGGTGGGGATCCCTTAAAATTATTTTTTGATAGAGTTGACGAGTTGGTAGCTTCTGCTAAATCTCTTAATAAGATAAGATAAGGACGATTTTTAAATGTTAGAAAAAATGTAAAATATTTTATTGCTACCTTATTGAGTAAACTCTACGCCTCATTTTTAACTCTAAAAGATCCAAACATGTAGTGAGTCTAGTGGCCCAATCCCATTTCCACTTTCTGACCATTTTCTAAGCAAGAGATTGAGATTTCTTCTGCACTTTTCTCTTGGCTACTTTCAATTTCGATGGGCCAGAAAATAAAATAATACGTACATTGAATCGGAATGTAGGATTAAAACGAATTGATGAACTAAACATAACTAAAAGCTACTTCATAATATGCTCTGTGCCCAACCTTTATATTTTTATTCAGACCTGTGCTGATCTTTTTTTTTGGCGAGGGGTACTGTTGTGTATTTTATTTACCGCAAGCGTACGGGTTATCGTAGCAAACGAGTCGATATCAGGGAGGTGAGGTTGAAGTACTAGCCGATTCATATTAAGAGATATCTACGCAGATCCAAACTTTGATTGAGGTTTTCTATAGCTAAAGATATGAAGCCTCTAGGGCGTAACGAAATCCCCACTAGCACGCATGAATCAATCTAAGTTCCCGTTCACAAGTCAATTAACTAGTTCTTAGGTGAGATTATGTCATCATTTTCAACCAATTATGATAACAGTCTTCCTAACGCATGTTAAATTCTATTTCCATGGTGTTAACATATATTAAGAGCATTAAGTCTATCATGAACAATTCCCGATTATCATTCCTGCCTATTTCCATGGAGGAAATCAAATCCTAAATAGAGGGCTCTGATTAAATCGTAGCTTCCGCTGTAAATTCAATCTAGAAAATCAACCTAAAACTAATCAAGTTCAACCCTAATCTTCACTTCCGCTTCACCGCTTATGATCAAGGGTCTAACAGTAATCAGTAATTCGGTGACTATAATTTCAACTCTAAGTAGCCCTAATTCATTCGAACATGACTTGCAATAGGGAACAAATCATAATTAGCACATGCTAGGGTTCAATCCAACCCTAGATAAAGAGACTACTCACTACGCATGATTGAAACAATAAAATCAACAATCAAGCAAGCGAGCATAATTGAAAGTAAATTGAGAAAGAGAAAATACTGAATCCCGTCGTAAATTGATGAAAAATAGTCTTCAAGAATAACGTACGTTGTAGTCTTATCTAAGGCTTGAGAATAGTAAGTAAATTCAAGTCTAAACATAAATTACAGAAAATAAAGGGTCTTATATAGTTTCCCAAAAATTAAAACGAGAATAGGAAATAAACTAATAAAGATATACATCAATTCGGCCCGGCCGCTGTAGCCACGAGTCGTGACACTTTCGTCCTTCAATCACCCACGAGTTGTGGCTGTCAAAATCTCAAAATGTCAATTAGTCAATGTCCCAGCAGCCACGAGTAGTGGCACTTTATGCCTTGCTCAACCACGAGTAGTAGTGGCTCCCTGGTTACCGCCTTCTTGCATCTTGTCTTCAATTCCGCGTCTTTGCCGCTACCAAATATTACCAAAATGACCAAGGGGGCGAGATATACAGTCCCATCGCCAATATAGTATCAAAAACAAGCTATACAACCCATATTCGTGAGAATGACAAATCCGAACACATTAGTTGAATAATGGGCAAGTATATGAAGAAACTGCTACCAAACTCGCAAGAATACAATCCAATAAACGCCACAAAATAGCATAAAACGTAACGTATCAGGTTCACTTTTTATTTGCACTTAATAAAACTATAGAACATACGTAACGGTTGGCAAGGCGCATAAAACAATGCAAGTAATGCAACAATGTAATCAATCATTAAATTTTATGAGGCAAAGACTTGTCTCTCTCAATTGGGGGAGTTTTACTAATTTGAATTTGAACTAAACTAGCCAATGCAAATTTACGAATATGTGACTACCAAAACTTATTTTGATTGAATTTTACGTTAGTTCATACGGAGTATAACTACTCAATGCGCGTTTAACATTTGTGTTTAGTTCAACGTTCTTGTATATATTTCTTCTTTTACTAAAGGATGTCATTACCACAAACCTTTTAATATATGAACTTATAACACATTAACACCCTAAGAAGTAAAATAGTTGATGAATAGAATAATGCATATTCCGAAGGAGGCATAAATAGTACAGTAGTAAATAAGAAGCAACAATGTTAAAACACGTGACAAAGGGCTCTCTAGCTATCCAAAAGTTATTTTTTGCATATGGGAAGTCGAACAAAAAAATAATCTAACTGGATTCAAACTACACCAAAAAGTGAGTAAATAGATTAACTTGACCAACGCTCCTTCATTGCCGGGATTTTCTTGTGCTCTTTAGAGTACACTGAGACACTAATCCCGAATTACTAAAGAAGATAATACGAACTTAAATCAACCAATTTCCCTTGATAGCCAAAATTCTCCTTTTTCTACTCCCAAGTTCCTACTAATAACTTTTTTTTTTTTTTTTTTTTTTTTGCATATTGGAAGTCTAATACAATAAACAGTGTAACTTGAAATTAAACAAAACCAAATAGTGAAGTAAATGAATTAACTCGACCAACGTTCCTTGATTGCCGCTTCCTTTTCCCCTTTCATTTAGACACTTATCTCGATCTAAATAAGATAATACGAATACAAATCAGTCAACTTTTCTCGATACCCAAAATTCGCTCTTTTCCTTACTCCCTAGTTACTAGTAATCATTTTTCTATTCTGAGGTAATGTCCCTACTAATCGTTATAAAACGTGGATATTGCCTCCCACTTTGGCAACCCAGTTTACCACTTGTGGAAAAATATTAATAACAAAATCACACTTACTAAGACTGTATCATACTTTAATTAGTAAACTTTGCCATTATTAGTCCGCTACAATGATTTGATGCTTTAACTTTGATTATCATAAATAAATCAACCCAATTCCCTATACTATAAGTATAGTTTTATTTTAATACTACTGTACAAAATTAATGCATAAAAATCAGAATTACATACAAACGAAGAACGCAGTGACGAGACAGTAATGTTCGTCAATCATGAACCGCCCTTCCTTTCTATATTTAGTAACCTTGAAAATTTTTCACACTTAAACCAGTGTTTTAGCACACAGAAATAGAAAAAAGATCTGGGATTTTTTTATTATAGTTTATTTTGGGGGTTATCAGAAGAATTATTGGGTAAGTTTTGAGGTGGTCCCTTGTGCACATTATACGGGGGGGGGGGGGGGATCATACAGCTGACAGAGGTATGGAGACTTGTTTTATTGGTCGGAAACTTGGATTTTAGCATTTTTAGCAAGTGGGTTTAAATTGGGGTTTTCATTTTATTTCTTGTATACTTTGCTCTGAAATTTTCCCATCTTTTTTATAAGTGTTAATTTTTGCTGGGTTGTGTGCAATTTTCAGCTTCGAGTTCAAGTCTTTTGTTGGGTATCTTCAGCTTGAAGTGTTGAGCTACAAAGGTTAGATTTTGATCCTTGTCTGTAACTTTTATGAGTAATTCAGTTCATTTTCATGCTTAATTGTCAAATTTGGTGGTGAACTTGATTTGTTAGTGGTTATTTTTTGGGGTTGTGTAGTTGTGAGATTGATGTAATTGTAGTTTGAAGCTGAATTATATGAGAATTGAGTGCTTAATTTTTGTTTTGTTGGATCATACTATATCTTGAATGTGATCATGATAAAGGAGGGAAGTGGTTGAAATGAGTAGACCCTTTTCACTGAACTAATCAAAACTGTTGGAAGTGATCTCGGTCGCTGAAAAGCGAGCATCATGACCTAGCTGTATGTGTTCAATCTGTTCATCCTTCACATCTTTCCAATTTGGTAATTGTTAGGTTAATGTATGTGCTATATCATGGATAGGACTATCAGGTGAAAGTTTATGCCAAATTCCGCGACAGCTGCTAAGTGTCATCATCAAGTACAACTTTGTTCTAGTTTCAGTCACATTATTTGTAGTTCTGGCATTTGTTGTCATGCTGTGTAGTTATAGAGTGTGGTTGCTTTTGCCTGTATACCTAAGCAATCTAATCACTGATGCCACAAACACGAGTTCATTTAGTTATATGTGAGTTTGAGAGTGTGGGAACAATTCTTTTGTCACTCGATTGATCATGGTTTTGCTCTCGGTTCTGTGACACAGGTTATTGGTCATTTTGATTACTTTTCTTTGTTTTCTGCTTGCTTATGCATAATCAGTTTTGAAATTTATCATTTTTCGCACTCCTTGAGTTTCTGATTGCGAATATATTCTTTGCTGTGATTAGTATTTCAGTCATTAATCCCCTTCTGTGGTTTCTTATTACTTACATATAATCAATCTTGAAAGTTATCATCTCTCACTGTCACATTTGTAGTTCTGCCATTTGTTGTCATGTTATGCAGTTCTAGAGTAAGGGTTCTTATACCTGTGTGCCTAATTAGTCTAATCACTGATGCCACAAACACAAGTTCATATAGTTAGATGTGAGTATGAGAGCATGGGAACAATTCTTTGTCACTCGAATGGATTTTTAATTATGATTTGCTCTCTGTTCTGTGAAACTGTTACAGGATATTGGTCATATTGATAACTTTTTTTGTGGTTTTCTTCTTACTTATGCATATTAAGTTTTGAAAGTTATCATTTTTCGCACTTCCTGAGTTTCTTATTGCCAATAATATTCTTTGCTGTGATAAATATTTCAGTCATTTTTGATCACCTGTGGTTTCTTATTGCTTATTTGCCCATAATCAATCTTGGAAGTTATCATTGCTCGCTGTCTGTGGTAATCTAACCTAGTTTATCTTTTTGGGTTGTCAACAAGATGTCTTCACCAACTCGTAGTCAGAATTCCAGTAATTCAGGCCGTTCTAAAAGCAGTGCAAGGATTATTGCTCAGACCATTCAAGATGCAAAACTTCACGCAGATTTTGATGCTTCCAGCAGTGTATTTGACTACTCGAGTTCAGTTAGAGGTAGCACAAGTGGTAGGAATGAACCACCAAAGTCTGATAAGGTTACGTCAACTTACCTTCTCCAAATACAAAGAGGAAAGTTCATTCAGCCCTTTGGATGCTTGTTAGCCCTTGATGACAAGACTTTTAAAGTAATTGCTTATAGTGAGAACGCCCCTGATATGCTCACCATGGTTAGTCATGCTGTCCCGAGTGTAGGGGATCTTCCAGTTATTGGGATTGGAACTGATATAAGGACTATATTCACAGCTCCAAGTGCCTCAGCGCTGCAAAAAGCACTGGGTTTCGCTGATGTTTCTCTTTTGAACCCCATATTAGTCCACTGCAAAACATCTGGGAAACCTTTCTATGCAATTGTTCATAGGGTAACTGGCAGTTTAGTAATTGATTTCGAACCAGTGAAGCCATATGAAGTCCCTATGACAGCAGCAGGAGCACTGCAATCGTACAAGCTTGCAGCCAAAGCAATAACTCGTTTGCAGTCTTTGCCTAGTGGAAATATGGATAGACTAGTTGATACAATGGTACAAGAGGTTTTTGAGCTGACAGGATACGATAGGGTAATGGCTTATAAGTTTCATGAGGACGATCATGGGGAGGTTGTCTCTGAGGTTACGAAGCCTGGACTTGACCCTTATCTGGGCTTGCATTATCCTGCAACAGATATTCCTCAGGCTGCACGATTCCTGTTTATGAAAAATAAAGTCCGCATGATATGTGATTGTCGTGCAAAGTTTGTGAGAGTGATCCAAGATGAGAAGCTTTCTACTGATTTGACTTTATGTGGTTCAACACTTAGGGCACCTCATGGTTGTCATGCTCAATACATGGAGAATATGAACTCCATTGGATCATTGGTTATGGCTGTTGTGGTTAATGATGAAGATGAAGAGGATGCCGGGTCTGCTCCTGCACAAACCCACAAGAGGAAAAGACTTTGGGGTTTAGTTGTCTGCCATCATACATCCCCTCGGTTTGTTCCATTTCCTCTGCGATATGCTTGTGAGTTTCTGGCTCAAGTCTTTGCCATCCATGTAAATAAAGAACTCGAGTTGGAAAACCAGTTTCTTGAGAAGAAGATCCTCCGCACTCAGACTCTCTTATGTGATATGCTGATGCGTGATGCTCCTTTGGGTATAGTGACACAAAGTCCAAACATAATGGACCTTGTTAAATGTGACGGGGCTGCTCTTTTGTACAACAATCAGGTATGGAAGCTGGGTGTCACACCAACAGACTATCAGTTGGGAGATATAGCTGTATGGCTTTCACGACACCATACGGATTCAACAGGTTTAAGCACAGACAGTCTGTATGATGCTGGGTACCCAGGTGCACTCGGACTTGGTGATTCTTTTTGTGGAATGGTAGCCGTGAGGATAACTTTAAATGACATGCTCTTTTGGTTCCGCTCTCACACTGCTGCGGAGATTAATTGGGGTGGTGCTAAGCATGAGCCGGGTGAGAAAGATGATGGGTCAAAGATGCACCCAAGGTCATCATTCAAAGCCTTTCTTGAAGTTGTTAAGAGGAGGAGTGTGCCTTGGAAGGATTTTGAGATGGATGCTATTCACTCACTGCAGCTTATTCTGAGGAATGCTTTCAAAGATGTGGAAGCGGCTGACTTGAACACCTCTGTAATCCATTCAAAGATCAGCGATCTCCAAATACATGGCTTACGGGAACTTGAAGCTGTGACTAGTGAGATGGTCCGCTTGATTGAAACAGCTACTGTCCCCATTTTTGCAGTAGATTCTGATGGTCTTGTGAATGGTTGGAACACCAAAATCGCTGAACTGACTTGCATTCCAGTTGGGGAAGCTGTTGGAAAACATATTGCATCACTTGTTGAAGACTCTTCAATCGATAATGTCAAAAATATGCTGCAGTTGGCCCTCCAGGGTATGTCTCATTCAATATGTTTTTAAACTATTTTTTCTTTTACTGATTTTAAAACTCCTTAGTTAAGGTCGCATGCAAAAAACCAGCTTAATCTTTCTACCTTTTTTTTTTTTTTTTTTTTTTTTTTTTTTTTGAGGAAATATCTTTCTATCAATAGAAATAGATAACTTTTTTATTTTCTTTCCCCCCCCCCCCTATTTTCAACAGGTGAAGAGGAGAAAAATGTTCAGTTTGAGATTAAGAGGCATCAGTCTATGCCGGACTCTGCTCCTATCAGCTTAGTAGTAAATGCTTGTGCCAGCAAAGATGTAAACGGAAATGTGGTTGGTGTGTGTTTGATTGCGCAAGATATAACTGGTCAGAAAACAGTCATGGACAAGTTCACAAGAATCGAGGGTGATTACAAAGCAATCATCCAGAGTCCAAACCCTCTAATTCCCCCAATTTTCGGAACAGATGAATTTGGATGGTGTTCAGAATGGAATCCTGCTATGGCAAAATTATCAGGATGGAAACGACAGGAGGTTATAGACAAGATGTTACTCGGGGAGGTTTTTGGGACACAGAAATCTTGCTGTCGTCTCAAAAACCAAGAGGCATTTGTGAATCTTGGTATTCTACTGAATGGTGCCATGAGTGGCCAGAATACTGAGAAACTCTCCATTGGTTTTTTCACTCGTTCTGGAAAGTATATCGATTGTCTGCTTTGTGTGAACAAGAAATTGGATGGAGAAGGTGCAGTCACAGGCGTCTTTTGCTTCTTGCAGCTTGCGAGTCATGACTTGCAACATGCCCTGCACATACAAAGACTAGCAGAACAAGCTGCAATGAAGAGTGCAAAAGCATTATCTTACATGAAAAGACAAATAAAAAATCCTCTGTCTGGAATTATGTTCTCTGGGAAGATACTGGATGGTACTCAGATGGGCGAAGAGCAGAGACTTGTTTTGCAAACTAGTGCACGATGTCAGAGCCAGCTTAACAAGATCCTAGATGATTCAGATTTGGATAGTATCATCGACGGGTATTTCAATTCTTTTACCTTCTATTTAGTCTGGATGTGGTAAGGGTAAAAGACATGAACATATCAGTAAAACATAAATCTTCCAACGAGAGAAAGAACACTGGCATAAGAGATCGAAGACTCTATAGGAACACTGTAGACCATTACTAACAATGATCAACTGTACAATCTTCTGGCATTAAGATTCTCGTCTGCTGATACTCCTTCGAATTTTTCTGTGGTGACAGGTACTGTGAGCTGGATATGGTTGAATTTGCAGTGCACGATATACTGACTGCTTCGATAAGTCAGGTCATGGTAAAGAGCAATGAAAAGGGCATTCAAATAGCTAATGACTCTACAGAACATAGTTTGAAGGAAACCTTATATGGAGATAGCTTAAGACTTCAGCAAATCCTAGCAGACTTTCTTTGGATTTCAGTGAATTTTACACCTGCTGGAGGTCAGGTCGGGATTACAGTTCGCCTAGCAAAGGATAAGATAGGACAATCTATTCAGCTTGCAAATCTGGAATTCAGGTACTGCCTTGCAAACAATTTGATTCAAAATCCATACTGTCCTAACTTTTCTGCCTGAAACATAGCCATTTAGGAAATTAACAGTTGATGCCTAGGGTTTCTACAAGTCTTCTGCATTCGACTATTCATCTTTGAAAGTATGCACCTGAACAAATTATCACTTCAGAAACCTGATCTACTAACTGCATATATCCAAGTCACTGTGACTAGCAATTATGATTTCCGGGTGATCAAAGTATCAAACTGTCAGATTGTTGATATTTTAATTTTCTGAGTGACATATAACTCATTGTGTGGTGAACTCGGTCTTGTATCAGGATATTGCACACAGGTGGAGGCATATCGGAAGAATTGCTTAGCCAGATGTTTGAGAGCCAAGGAGACACATCTGAAGAGGGCATAAGCCTGCTCGTTAGCAGGAAACTAGTAAAATTAATGAATGGAGATATCCAGTATCTGAGGTCAGCTGGAAGCTCAACTTTTATCATTTCCGTTGAACTTGCTATAGCTGGGAAGTCTGAGTAACAGGTTTTCTAGAGGGCAAACTAGGTCGTAAAGAATCGATAGTTTTAACTAGTCTGAAGCTTTGGTTTCTCTACCGCAAAATAACGTTTTACTTTCTTCCTTCCTAGCTTTCAGGATTAGGCTTTTCCTGCCTAATCTTTGATTACCGTCTTCGTTCTGCACTTTGTTCGTAGTTTTCTGTCTATAGGAACTTGTAAATACCGTGCAACAGTTTTGAGTTGTTACAAAGTTTTGTACTAGCTCCATGTCTCTTCTCCCATGATAGACGACTTGTTAAAAAAGTTACCTCATACCCTTACCAAGTTCACTGCCAAACTGTGAAATGGGGGAGTACTATTCTAGCATACGCACTCGAACTCAAAGAATTTCAATAATATAAGATAGATTCGGATTATTTCTGCATATTATCCATTCCATGGTCTGCTGTTCTGAGTTCTTTGCCTGTATTATTCGCGAATTTGTAATTATAATCGAATTGCAACGTTGTATGTTCTACTGTTCTTCAGACATGAACCGTTAAAACATGAGATAAAATAACCAGTAAACACTAAACAGGTAGAAATTGTTGTATTAAGATCCACAGCAAGTTCTGACATGCTGTAACCCAATTATTACTTTATTGGATAAAAAAGATGGAAGTATGTTCTAATATACTGTACTTCGTACAAAAAAGTACTTATTAATAACATAAAAAGTATATATTAGCGCTCTATGTATATAATAGTAGTGAGCTAGTGTAATTAGCTAGTTAGATGGTGATGGAGCAGCACAATGTTGGTTAACAATGTTCTCCAAAAAGGGATTGTTGGTGTTGCATGAATCTTCAATCTTTTCAAGAGCGGAGCAGCATCCTGAACTGATGGAAATCTTATGAGTCGTGAAGAAGGAGTGCAGGTCGTTCAAGCAAGACGCCATGCCGCGGTCGTGGACTGCCAAGTAGCACTTCATGTGGTCGTCACTCACGGGTGGCATGCCCATGTATGGGAGTGGGAATACGAACTGGTCATCGCTTGTCTTCTCGACGTTGTTGTCGCTGGGGGTGGAGGGGGAAGATGGAGGTTGGCTAGGGAATGGGAATGGGAAGGGGAATGGGAATGGGTTTGTGTTGTTGATTGGGGATGGGAATTGGAATGGGGGGAGGAAAAAGTGAGGGGGGACTATTGGGTGGAAGAACCATGGCAATGGGACTCCGTGGAATGGAAAGAATGGGAATAGGATTTTCTCGTCGTTGGTAGAGCCGGAAGAGGATGATGGGGGTGGGGCTGGTAGGTTAGGGAATGGGAATGGGAATGATCCGTTGAATGATGGGATTGGGAAGGGGAAAGGGTTTGAGCCATTGAAGGATGGGATTGGGAAGAATGGAGGGAAGTGTGGTGGGGGCAGGAAAAAGTGAGGGGGCAATATCGGGTGGAACCATGGGAATGGGAAGAATGGGGTTTTTTCGTCATTGGTAGAGGCCGCGGAGGTGGATGATGGGGGTGGAGCTGGTAGGTTAGGGAATGGGTTTGATCCGTTGAATGATGGGATTGGGAAGGGGAAAGGGTTTGAGCCATTGAAGGATGGGATTGGGAAGAATGGAGGGAAGTGTGGTGGGGGCAGGAAAAAGTGAGGGGGCAATATTGGGTGGAACCATGGGAATGGGAAGAATGGGGTTTTTTCGTCATTGGTAGAGGCCGCGGAGGGGGATGATGGGGGTGGGGCTGGTAGGTTAGGGAATGGGAATGGGAATGATCCGTTGAATGATGGGATTGGGAAGGGGAAAGGGTTTGAGACATTGAAGGATGGGATTGGGAAGAATGGAGGGAAGTGTGGTGGGGGCAGGAAAAAGTGAGGGGGCAATATCGGGTGGAACCATGGGAATGGGAAGAATGGGGTTTTTTCGTCATTGGTAGAGGCCGCGGAGGTGGATGATGGGGGTGGAGCTGGTAGGTTAGGGAATGGGTTTGATCCGTTGAATGATGGGATTGGGAAGGGGAAAGGGTTTGAGCCATTGAAGGATGGGATTGGGAGGAAGAATGGAGGGAACTGCGGTGGTGGCAGGAAGAAGTGAGGGGGCAATATCGGGTGGAACCACGGGAATGGGAAGAATGGGGTCTTTTCGTCATTGGTAGAAGCCGCGGATGGGGATGATGGGGGTGGAGCTGGTAGGTTAGGGAATGGGAAAGGGAATGGGTTTGATCCGTTGAATGATGGGATTGGGAAAGGGAAAGTGTTTGAGCCATTGAAGGATGGGATTGGGAATGGGGAAGGGAAAGCAGGGAAGTGTGGTGGGGGTAGGAAAAAGTGTGGTGGGGGTAGGAAAAAGTGAGGTGGGAGTATTGGGTGGAACCACGGGAATGGGATTGCCTTGTTGTTTATCTCAGCATTGTTCTGGCTGCCATCGGATGGGACGGTGTTGATGACCTCGGCCTTGACGTGGTTGTCAAGGGATGGGGACAGGCGACCGGCAAAAGCAATGGAAAACAGCAGAGGAAGGAGGAGAAAGGTAATGCTCTTCATGATGCTGTTTAAACGTGAAGAGCAAGTATACCAATGTCAATCTGAGTGCTCTGGTGGTGATTTGAGTTGTGATTTTTTGAATGACGTTCAAGGGTGTATTTATAGGTATGCATTGGAGCTTTTCAGAGCTCATCAAACTCTCTCTACGTGATCGTAAAAACTGTCTTTTAGAACATCTGAAAATCTACAGTTTAATCATAATTTCCTCCCTTGATTCTGTCTGATTCCTAAATGCCAGCGTTGTAATAATGCATCAGACTGTTATTAGTAGTTTAGTAGTGATGCACTTCTGTCTGCATTGTACTTTGCTTCTATACACTTAGTTGTCCTGTCATCAGGATTTTAGTTCCATCGATTTCGCGGAAAGCTGTCTGTAGTACAATATGTCTGTACACAGACTGTACGGAGAGCTCTAGTCCTGATGCAGTTCTGTGTCCCGGTATCTGAGGATGTTACAGTTAGATTTTCTTTCCTACTAAAACTCTTGGTAAGAACTTACTATAGAAGCAGACAGCAAGCATATAGTAGTTTAATATCTTTGGAGTTCTGAGACTGGTGTAATAGATTACGAGTATAAAGAATCATTAGAATTTGCCAACCTGTTAACAAATTTACGCACACTTTTTTTTTTTAACCAGGGTACGAATTCGAATCCAATTGTTTGGAATCCAAAATTAAATTGTATAATAATATAATTTCCGTCCGTAGTTACATCTGACATTTTTAGTTGTCCGGAAGGTTAGCTTGTTGCTTCTTTAGTTCTTACCAAATTCACTGGCACCGCGGTTAATTAAAGAGTTACTTCCTGCATTCAAGTCCAACCTTCCCTTAAATTTAAAGTGCCTTCACTAACGCGGACTATTACAGAATGCACATCTGCGCAACTGCTCTGTTGAAAGGATGTTACATTCTTGACATGTTAACTTGAAACCCCAAATCAATAAGAAATGGTTAAACACTTCGAGGTTACGATTGCTGTTCTGGCATAGGATAAATAAGCAAGAGAACGAGTCGGTGAAAGCAAAATCAAAACTAGATTAATCTAGCAGTAGGAAGAAATTTCGATTGCTTGTTGATGTTAGTTCCTACCCAGCTACAAGAGCTAAACAGATTTTCAGAGGGGAGGGAGAGGGGGGAGAGGGAGGGGAAGGGGGGCACTAAGAAAGACAACGTTCACATCATCCCGAAATTGCATTCTTCAAGCTAGCCAACTGATGTACATTGCAAATGACAGTCCTTCAGGAACACCAGCATAACAAGCAGATCTTGGATGAAATTGAGTTTTGCCTGCAAATGAACGCCACATAACATGAAATCAGAACCACCTCAACCGTGTATGATATTCAGTTCTGAAGTACTAAAACCATAAGAGTATACAATTACAAAAAACTTGGTAAAAAGGGACCTCGGTCAAAAAGACCTCCATTTTTCTAGGTTTTTTACGTTTTGTTTGAATATGTGAGGAATTCAAACGAAATGTAAAGTACCTAAAAAAATAAGTAGTAAGATCAAAAGCAAGCTCATGATATGCTGTGACTAGACCCGTCAAATGGGTTGGGTTGGGTCAAATACAGGTTCAGACAATTACGGGTGGGTTCAGGTCAGAATACAGGTCAAACATTTGTCTTTTGTTCACCAACAAACCAAACAATACTACATTGTCTAACGGAATGTTTATCTTGAAAACTTGAGATATGCACTTAATCAGAAAAGACTTGCTCCTGAAATCATGTTTTCTAGACTAAGCAAAAATTTGATTAAAGAAAAGGAGCAAACAATATTTTACCCCTTCCGAAAAAAAAATAGAGAAAGGAAGTGTACCATGGAATGTCTTAGAAGTTATGCTCTGAACTCAACACATCACTTCTTCTTCCTGCCACCCGCCTTCTGTTTTTTGTTAGCTGTTTCTTTTGTAGAAGCATCCTGTCAAGGGAAGAAACAAAATTATTAATGGCACACCTCTGCCACAATTAACCAAGGACATAAACAGCAAAAAGAGCTCAAAAATGGGATGAGATTGCTGTAAGAATTATCATAGAAATAGTTGTGATACTGCCTATGGCATAACACCATCTGACCTGTAACTGTTAGACTGTTAGCTACAATCTATCTCGTGAGAGAATGGCATCTGTTCAACTGTATATCCACAAGATGTATACACAAAGTACCATTCCTAACTATAACTGAATTTTTTTTGCCAATTTCTCAAGGCACATATTTCAGAATTGGCTTCTTATATGTCATAAATCTTGCTTCCTGCAGCTAGTGGGTGTTTCCGCATCTCCTATAGTAAACTATAACTTCTTCGGCGTCTGGAACAGCCCTTTCAAACCAAACATAAAACTCCACCGAGGTCACACTTAGCCTCATGAAATTCATTGCAAGCTGCATCAAATGTAGCCAATAATAGCCTGACCATAACCTGCCTCTCCCTGTTAGAAACTGTTCGACATTCAACCAAAATATGATGACTAGTCTTCAATATATATCTGGATCACCAACATAGAAACATGTTGGTGAAATCTGCCCAGTCAAGAAATCAATAGTTCAACATCCCCAATTCCTCGACTCCCTTGTTATGTCTTTCAGTGGTCCATTTCTTCTGAGTTGTTTACCATTACGATACTTAACCCCTCCGGAATCAAGAACAAGCCTCAGCTGAGCTACACATTACAGTAGAATCCAGCACCACATTAGAAAAGACCAACCCTTAATGTCTCGAGCTGTTTGGATTACCCCATCAGATTTTCACATCATTCAAACAAGGAAAGTAAGAAATTACTAATTGTCAATCCAAGGTGGATAATCTTCTTACATCACATCGATAAAAAAGTCCAGCGCAATTTATTCCCCCATCCTGTCCAACTATGTTCCCGCAAAATTAAACCCTGGTCACCTTTCTAACATAAATGGAAGGAACGTACTGGACCAGTAAGATGTCTCTGGTATAATGTCGTACTTGAACACGCTAGGGGAGGTGACGCTCATATATAAGTTTTTTATTTAGATATAGCGGAAGGGAAGTGAAGTGGAGAACACTCAATTCGATATCACTATTTTAGATGGATAGATGCGAACGGGAGGAGAGAGAGATTCCAATTTTCCTCGCACCATCACATATCGATTCCGTCCCAAGTTGTAGAGATTAAAATGAAAATTCCACTAGCCTCATTCCCCTTTCACTCTCATCCAAGTGTTACGTTTCTTGATGAAAACTCATTCTCTCTCCCCTTCTTTCACCTCCTATTTAGGGCCAATCAAAACAGAAATTTTCTCTCCCTCTTCCTCCCCTCTCTTTAATTCCTACCTTTCTATCCAAACAAAATTGTTAAATCCAAACAACCACTGGAAACTGAACGCAACAATCTGCTGCAGATTGATGGGAGCCCAGAAAGTTACCCAGGAGACTAGGCACAACGCTTTACTAGTGTGAATGATGAAAGTAGAATCTAGTGGTAATCCACACATTCATAATTTGTTTCAATTCTATTGAAACTACTGAGCAAGATCACCCATAGTAATTGCAGTAGAAAAGTCCAGGATCCACTCAGAAAGAATAAAGAAAGACTTCTAAATGTTCACCAGAAAATTTGGCTTTCATGCGCCAAAATGGAGAACTTGGAATGATGGAGCAGTGTGCTTGGAACTGAAAGCTCCAGATAGCAGGCTAAAGGCAGGACTCATTTCGGTCCTTGAATGTCTGAAAGCTTTTGGATTATGGATTCTAGTCCTGTTCCCTTGTTTGAAAGACCCAAGAATGCATTTGCTTCCCTGCCAGCCGTCACACACCGTCAATGCTCATGGTTACACAGGTTTTGAGCAAACAATAGTCGAAATGTTCTATTCCATCAATTTGCGCTGTTGATTCACACTTAATACCTTCTAAGTCCGCAGAAGAATGGCAAGAAAAGGGAAATAAATGAGAAACCCAAGCAAGAAAAATGCTTGGACAAGTAATATGTACTTGGAAGTTGGAGCATCATATTGTGGCATAGGCCAAAGGCCTTTATTGAGGATGAATCCAAAAATAACAACATCTCTATATACACTTCACCGCATCGCTCAAAAGATAATCAATTGGGACAAGACTTTGTTGCTATTGTTGTTAGTCAATAAGATCATTTATATAAGCAGTAAAGGTTACTATATCGAATGACATGCCTATGTTCCTGTAATCTTCATACAAACCTAGAGTGTAGGAGTTGGAAAGTCGAACACGTGGATGTGCCCAGGTCATACTTGAACCCGAGTTCGATTAAACACAGCCTCAAGCTATGCAACTTCCACTGATCCATGGCTTAGTTTAAAAAAGCGCGCCTGAGGCGCGCCTAGGCGCAAGGCGCACTGAGGCGCAGCTGCAATCGCCTCAGAAGCTTGAGGCGCACTGGTGTGCATGAGGCGCACCTGAGGCGCACTGAGGCGCACCGAGGCGCACTGAGGCGCAGGCCTTGAGGCGCACGCGAGGCGCACAAGTGTGCAATTTTCAATTTCTTTCTCTTGAAACCTTATTTATACGCTTCCCTTTGCCCCTTAATCCCTTGTTTATACTTATTCACCCATTGTCCCTCTTTAAATACCAAAAAAAAGGTTTTTTTTTTTCAAAATATGGTTTCGTAAAATATAATTTTATTTGCTAAATGAGTGCGCCTCGTGTGCGTGAGGCGTGCGCCTTCGCCTTGCGCCTTGCGCCTCATCGCAACGGCCCCCCAGCGCCTCGGTGCGCCTCGCGCCTCCTTAAACTAAGATCCATGGGAAGCATATTACATGGAAAGTCTACTATGAAAGGAACTTAGAACAACAGCAGTGGAGACTAGAGAACTAAGAATTACTTGGGAACACACCTTTCTTTTAATGGGAGCAGAATCAGTTGCAACTGGCTTGAAGAATGATTCTAACCTGCAACCAAAGAAAAACCAAGTGCGATACAAAAGATCATGAGAGAGCAATTAACGCACATTTAGAAATTTGAGTTCAAAGATATTACATACCGTCCCTGTGACGACTTTGTCTTTGCTGCCTTAATTTTTTCTATCGACTGACAAGGACAGAAAAGATATGTTCAGAGAACATTGGTTAGCTAGTTACGTTACACAACAGCAAAACTGAACCATTTGCACGGGTACAACCCTACATACCTTAGTCACTCTATCAATATTGAAGCCATTTTCCTTCACAAGAAAGTTCACCAAACCCTAAATTCAAATGAGAATAAAAATTTCTCCTTGTTAGACAAAAGTTAAAATCTAATTTATTAACTTATATTTAAAAAAAAAAAAAAAATTAGAGAAGAAAACCCTCACATCTTCATCAGGAGGAGTCCACTTCAGCTCAGGTTCCTCATTTTCAGAAAAGACTAGAGGCTCCTTAAATAGGCGTCTGGCCTCTTGATAAGGCCAGTCATCAGCTATTTGGTATCTAAACAAAGATGCAAAGTCAGCACTGAGTAAACGGGCAAGAACGCACAATATACCACAATGCATGCAGAATTCCTGCAATGCTTGTATGCATCATCAAAAAGGCTATTTGTGTCCTAATTTATTGGAAAAACTGTTTCTCTAGTCAATGTCTGTCAGAAACCGCATCTACCAGAGGTTAGGCTATATACATCTGACACCCACACCCTCATGACCACCAACTAGAATGGAGCCTTTTCACAGTTCCGAGCCATCAGGGTTATGTTGTTATATAATGAAACAAGTACAGTTCCAAGTTCCAACCACACCCCCCTCCTCGGCCCAAAAAAAAAAAAAAAAAAAAAAAAACAGAAAATAGTATTTCTAGCAATTACCAGGTTATATAGAATGGTTCTGGGTGATTCAATGATATTAGTGGCCATACGCCATAAACTTAATGAAACTCGGCACACAGAGCACCACCATACATGGATATGTAAAACTGAGAAAATCAGTTGAAGTACAACGAGTGCTTTTACTAAAAGAGATAGTAAGACTAGAAAGGAGAACTTTTGCAGGCCAAAAGGCTGAAGAAATATCTTTTTTTTCTTTTGATTAAAGTAACAGAGGATGTCTACTGGAGGACACTAGGGGGGCGACTCCTAAGTACCAAAATCATGATAAATTAAGTATATACAAAAGTCATACTTACACTAATAGGCCTGAGAACAGATTAACTCACAAAAGCTTCCGCAAAAAAAACATAAAAACAACTCTTTCAAAAAAAAAAAAAAAACATAAAAACAACCGGGAAAGTTCCAGCAAGCCCCAAAGAAACATGAAAATTTTATTTGTGACTTTGTCAAAACAAAACTACCAACAATACATGAGAAATTGGATGGTCTGAGCGCGGAAGAAATTGTCACTACCTTTCTTTGTTCAAGTTCTCGATTATAGTTTCTATGGAACCATGTTGTCGTATGAGCTTCAATGCAGTCAGTCCGCCAATACCTGTGGACAAATTCAGCATGTTAAAAGGTGATATCATACTTGGACAGGTTATTTTGATGATGACACTGTTTCAGTAAATATGCACAACTTTTGTCATTTGGGTTCTCTCAAAATGATACGGTGAAACCTGAAAATAGCACTCTCAAATTTGATTTGATAGGTAATCCGCAGAGGCATAAAGTTTTGTTCTTTCTGTGCAAATGTTTCAATAAGGTACAAGGAACAAAATTTAAATTCAGTTGAGCATAGGTGAAAGTTCGGACCAGCTTTCAAGATAAGTCCCAAGACATAAGTTCTCAGACACTATGAGGACATCAACACCAAACATTCCCATCACAGGTATCAATGGATCATCTTGTTATGAAGAGAACAGATCACGCCTATCATAAATCTCAAATTTTTTAATCTTTCTGACCTAAAAATCCAAGACCAGTTTACCGAAAACAGGTTCCAAGATGAAGAGTCCACAAAAAAAAATGAAAATAGCAATAACCTAAAAGGTTTTACAGGCTACAAGCACAGTTTCTAGAGAAATATGCAAAAATGTTCATCCTCTCCTTAAAATCAAGAAATATAGTTGCTGAAGAAACATGAAAATACATGACATTTCTTTAGAAGGATCAAGCATTAATATAGAACTTTATAATTCTAAAGTCAAAGACGCTTGAAAAAGGAAAACAGCGGACAGGGATTCCCAATCCCTTTAACCTTACCAGATGTTATGACCCTCGACTACGAGAGCAATGTGTAAATTATTGAAATCAAAATACCCATTCGTCACAGGGAACAACTAATCAAATAAAGACTCTGATTAAAATTCATAGAAAGTTGGGAGGTGTTTACACAAGTTCACCAGCGTAACAAGAAAATGAATCATCATAATAAACGATTTAGCACTTCCTGGTACCTTTAATGTTGTCACAGTAGTCACACCCAGAAAGAATGCACAAGTCGATGAATTGATCCATTGTGAGGTTGAGCCCCTCCAAGACCTAAAACAGAACAAGCACAATAAGTAATCCGCCTACAGTTTAGAGAGGAGTTTAATGCTCTACTGCTCTCACACCTTCGACATATCAAACTCCATGACTGGAATTTTCTTTGAGCTAGGATCCATCAGATGACGAAGAAATTTAGAGGCCCCAAAGGTCAAAGAATCCATATCTTCAGAAGCCACGGCATAAACCTGAAAGGGAAAATATTCTTATGAGATTAACTTCCTGCCCATCATGGGTAATCATATACAGTAGATACCTCAGGATAAATACCATGCTTGTGTTGTCCTAGATCCTACACCTATTCTATGTTTTTACAACTTTCTCAGTTCGCGCCTCTCAACAAAAACACAAAAACACAAAAAAAAAAAAAAAAAAAAAAAAATGGCTGTAGTGCATACTTTTCCGTGTTTGCAAAGTGCAGCACACTGTGCTTCTGCTTCAGAAGGAGCCTGTAACACCAGAAAGTGAGATCATATCAAGCAAAAGTACATAATAATACAGATTCACAAAGTTATTGTCTAGCACTACCTTTTAGAAGGTTTCTTTTGTGGAACACTCCCTATTATAAATGTTTTCGTCCAACCTTACCTTTTACCAACCCTTTTTTTTTTTTTTTGAAACGCTCCAAACTTAATTATCCGGCAAAAAAAGCCATCTTCCCAACCATTGACCACCAGAGCACGCAATTCCTGTCATTTTCCCCTCAAATTTTTTCCGGTTTTTACCTCATCCTCTTGAGTTCCCTCCTTTCGGCATTTTCTACCACAATCCCTTCATTTTTGTTGTGAATTAAAGTTCATTTAGATAAGGTAAATGTATCAAAATGGAGGGAAAAGAGGACAAAACACAAGGTAATGCGAAGGAAAAAATGGGAAAACTTGCGAAATAGGGGGCAGGTAAAAACCTGAAGAAAAGTTTAGGAAAATAAAAAAATGCATGCTCTGGTGATCAATGGCCACAAAAGTGTGGTAGTGTGTCAATTACGAAAGGTAGTGCTTGACTGAAAAAAAAGCATTTGCGAAAGATTAATTCAAAATCACCTCAACCACAGGCACTCCCATCAATCCTAGTAATTTCTTGCAGTCATCATTGTGCTGTCTTGTCACCTGTAAAACTCAAATGTAAGACCACAAAAGAACTCAAGTCTCTTGAAGATGTCAAGAACAATATTACAATCAATCTTTTGCTAAGCTCTTGCAATATAAACCATGAGTTCAGCATTCCAGTAACAAAATCACGTACTGAAATAGCCAATGGTTACCATTGACGCCCTCATCCCTGCCCTAAAACAAAATGCAGTAATTTCTTGGAATAGGAATATCGAGTTTGTTTTGGGTTTATTCATATAAAAGGAACAATTACCATGCCCTAGAATGCCATACCATTTGTGCTAAGAAGCCGATTACAACGAAATCAAACTCAGTAACTGTAAAGATAGCATACCTTTACTGTTCTTTTGCTGAATTTCTCAATTCCTTCTTTATCTCCTTTCTGCATTAATCATTAAAGCAGAATCTGGATAAGTAAAGCAAAATGCATATAGAAACAGTGAAATTGTATATATACTACAACACAAAATAGAAGTTACATTTCTTTAACAAAATTGGTTGGCAAATTCCTACCTCTATGGCTGCGTTCAAATCTTCAGTCGCATCAGCTCTTTTAGAGTAACTGCACACATGATCATAGTATCAATTAGATCACTATTTTGAATGTGTTTAAATGACAAGTAGAGAAGCGCATCAATACCGTTTAGCAAGTTCTTGTTTCTTCAAATCAGGAGGCTGGCCATCAAATACGTAGCTGAATAATACAGACGTCAGTCAAAAATTGGGAGAGAAAACAAAAAATAGTAAATGAGTAAGTCAATCGGCATATCAGAAAGTTGTTTACAAAATACAAAGGGGAGGGGGGATTCATCAACGGACAGGTTTGGAAATCACTACTAGCAAATGGAACTGAGGAAGCTGAAAAGGGGATAAATGGAAACAGGATTATACGAAAAAATCACACTTTTCTTTTAACAGAAGGAAATTATAATACAACCAATTCAAGAATGTAAAAATGGGCAAGGCGCAAAAAGACTCACACAGGTTTTATCCCTGCTTCAAGAAGCCTAATGGTACGAGAGAACATTCCCTGCAAATGACTAGAGAAAAAGAACATAGTAAAAAACACAGCATCAAAGTACAATTCAACAGACTTAAAGCTAAAGACTAAAGGCTAAATCAAATGTTTCAGCATAAATCAAGTCCTATTGCTGTACACAAGTACAAACCACGGCTACAACAAACTGGACTTACATTAAGTCAATCCTAGCAAAGCTGCAGTGCGGATCACCTGTCCCATTTTCCTATCCCACTCCGTGTACCCCACCAATCATCTCTATCATTTCACAAATATTTCCAAAAAAATATAATCTATAAAAATAAAATGATAGAGTGCTAAAATATGATTGGTGGGGTACATGAAGTGGGATAGGAAAATGGGACACGTGATCCGCACTGGCAAAGCTGGGCCTTTTCAATCCTGTATATACCCTCATGTAGTTTAAGTCACTCCCCTGCTCATTGCTTTCATATAGGAGTCTCGACAGTGATCCAATTCATTTTCAATCAAAAGGTCGACCATAGAGAACGGCCTAACATAATGCTAGGTTACATTTAACCCCACTCACCACGACCCTTAGTGACTCGATATAATGCAGCTACATTACATGTCAAATGCCCATACCCGTGTCACCGTATCAAGTCCCCAACATGACACCTAGCGATACTATACCTTGCGTCCATTTAAGCATAATCATAGACGAAAAAATACCAAAAATACTGATTAAGATAACAAACTAATGAATAACAGATGGATCGATTCGCGAAATGTGTAATACCTAGTGACTTCACCAGCTTCATTTGTAAGCATCTCAGTTCCAGTTCTCCCCACTACAATCTACAATCAATAAACAACTAATTTTTACCACCCAGAAATTTAAAAAAAAAAAAAAAAAAGGGGGGGGGGAATTAAAAGTATGAGAAAACGAACAAGGAATTGATAAATGCTCATGCTAGCATCAATGGCGATTTTGCGGCCGAAATAGCTCTCAAATTTCTGCTCTTTCATACAATTTGACGCATTGTCCGCCAAAAGCTTCGTTAAACCCTAATTTTAATTGGGGGAAAAATGAGGAACAATTAAAGCCAATATACAAGAAGATGAAATAAAATTGAAATTGGGGAAAGAAATTAGGGTTTAAAATCGAACCTTAATACCCATAATATCAACGCAGCAGCAGCTGAGATTTGTTAGTTCGTCTTCTTCTTGACGCTGTCTGTGCTTGTGTGTTTTCTCTCTCCTGGTGACTGCGATTGTGCTTTGCGCCTCTTTCTATTCTCTTTTTTTCCCGCCTTCTTCACACGTGTGGGATACCGGAGTTTTAATAAGAAGTGTGTTTACGGAGCCAGTTTAGGAGTCTGTTTGGTCAAACTCCAACTCTTTCGAACTGCTTCTCATAAATAGTTTTTGAGAAACGGCATCTGGATGAGGAGTTTCAAATTGGAGTTTCTACCTCAGATGAACAAATTTACACTACAAGTGTTTCTCAAAAAGCAGAAATTGTTTTTCAGTTTTCGGTGTTTTTCCTGGTTTTCAGTTTCTAGGACTTAAAACACTCTGGTTCATCTTCTCTTCAATAACATCTTTCTGTAACCGATGTCATCGAGATTGTTTTGAGTTGATTTTGAATGAAATTATCTAAGTTTGGGTGAATCGGAATCGGTCTGTATAAGCTGTGATGACAAATCTCTTCTTCATGAGTTGTAACATTACTACTATATCATTGTGGTTCTAAATTGTGTGATGGTAGATCTATTAATGAGTCTCGTGGCGGCTTATCCGGTTCTCCCATCTCCTCTGAATTATCATCTTATGGGTTTGGCCTTAACGCAGGTAGCTATAGACTTTTGGGTAGGACGTTCTGGTTTATGCTTACCATTTACGAGAAAAATTGTTTATTTGTTGTGTAACATAATTAGGTGAGTAATACTTGGACTCAGTGGCGGATCCATGCAAAAGAGCATGGGGTCCGCGGACACCGGAAAGATTTACGGAAACTCGAATTTTTATACCAAAATTTAAGAAAAGTTCCCCTAAAATGATAGAGGGATACCGAAAAAATATATTAGGACACCGGAAAATATATTTTCCGGATCCGTCACTGCTTGGACCTATAGAAGATTTAAGATGTGCAAAACTCAACATTTAATTGGTTCATTCCTAAATTACTTTTCAGTTTAAGAGTACGATTTGTTTTGTCCAACTTTGAGTTACTAACTTAAGACCATATAAAACGAAGATAAAATTATTACTCATGAGTTTTAACATTGCTACATTCTTAAGGCTCGAACTTAATTTATAATGTGACCTTCCATTAATTGGTCCATGTATAGTTTGGTTAAACATAGTTAGTTGCAAATTAAAGCCTATATTATACGGTTATATATACCTAATGTAGGGCACAAATAATTAATTACATGCCTTTGTGCTTTGAGGAAACTTCTTCCAATGAGGGTTGAAGCTTCACGCTCAACTTTACAAAATTTGCATTTATAATACCATATCTTTCTTTTAGGTTTGGTAGATACAAAACTAAAAGTTGTACCCATGCCAGACTAATCATCTAATCTACTCACCTAAAAACATAAAAACCATATCACAAAAAATTAATTCACATAGCTGTAAAGTCAGCCACTTTTTTGTATGCCCATCCATATAACCAGACTTCCAAAAAATAACACCTACATTACACTCCATGGTTAAGCTTCGTATCATTCATCCAATCCTTACCAAAAATAGAAAGAAATGAGAAGAGAGAAAGGAGCCTATTATTACTGGGTAATGATAGTGCCATGCACAAGCAAGAAATTGTTGAAAAGAACTGATTCTTATAAGAAGGGTATTGGAGAAATGTTGAGCACAAAGCTTGCAACAATTGTTGAAGAGCCTGACGAGATTAGTAACTTGTATGATACTGATAGTCAAGGTGATGAGCTACTCCGATACAACAATGTGTCAAAGACAACCAAAATTAACGACGTTAAGAACAAGTTATTATCGGTTAAGGGGACGAAAGGGAAGGAAATGATACGTTCATCATCAAGGTTGTTCAACAAGAGTAGGCTCCTTGTTTCTCATAATCTCTGCATCAAGGGTTCTTATGTCAATTTTCTTGCTTGTTTTGTTGCTAAAGGTAGCTTAAGTGGACTCCCTCGCTATTAATTAGTAACAATCACTCCCTCCGTTAGTCCGTTATTTAAATTTTGATTAACAATTGGGTTGAAGATGTGAATAATGTGATAGAATTCAAATTGCGTGTCAATATTCAAGAGATCGGACAGTACTTAATTAACCTGTAACGTTTAGTTTTGTACATGTATATTTTTTAACTTGATTTTCGATTTGCGTAACTATTTTCTAGGTTGATGTACTATGTAATGTGATACGGTGATTATAAAGTCGCTATTGTGTCGTTGGTTCGCATTATTAGCCAATAAATCAATAATCCACGAGCGAGATGTATGAAAATACTGGTATTTTTCAAAGAAAAAGAAATGTATCGGTCAACTAATTAATTCGAAAAAAATTATGATCTTACGAAGGTTTTGCTTAACTCATTTTATAGTTATAATTTTGTGTTGGAGCTCACAATCACTGTCACTTTATGAGATGAAGTTTTCAATATATGACAATTGCTTGGTGACATACTAACATACGAAAAGTTCAAAACATTTCATATTCTTAAATTTTCATTAGGTGCGTGATAGACTGATCATAGTTATGCGATTCAATGGTTTTGTGACAAGAATTGTTCATGCAAAAGGTATCATTCTAACAATTATGAATATAATAATTTTTAGGTCGCATATATAAATGAGGTAACCTGATTCTGAGTTTAGGGTGTGTTTGGTAGTACATTAGAGTAGTATTTAGCGTTTTGCTAGGTCAATTAGGTAATATATATGTTTGACAACTTTTTTTAGAGTAGCATTTGGACTAAAAACTTAAAAAGTAGCATTTCAGGAACATCTGTGCAATGCTAATTTTATTAGCATTTCTTAGTTTTTTTCTTCTTCTTCTTCTACATTCTTCTTAATTTTGTTATTTCAACAGCTAATTTTGTCAAACATGCTATTACAATAGGCGAACAATTAGTATATCAACAAACTACTAGTAACATCTACTAAAATTACTACCTGCTATTTAAATAGTTAACAGCTACCTGAACATGAACATATAATGATGTGTTTGGTTCATCATCTTTGGGGGGATTGGAAAAGGATTCGATTACCACTTCGTTACATTGTGTTTGTTTTCATATTTTTTGTTTCCCACTCCCTTTCCAATCTCTCAAAATGAAACTCAACTAAAACATAAGGTAACAAATTTAAACCCCCCATACTAATGGATTGGTACATCATTTAATGGAACCAAACAACTTTAATAAGGAATGATTCTTGTATCTATTCCACTCTATTTCTATATCCAATCTGTTTTCATTCCATTTTTATAATCACACACCCTAAGAGTATAAGACCACCAAACAGAACCTAAAATCAGCTCGATCAGAAATGTGAGTTCAAGCTTGGGCTGATATCAAAGCTTGTTAAGCCTAAAAAAATCATGCTCGGCCTAGTGCACAATGAGCACTACTGCACATGCGAGAGAAATATCAGATCAACCATTACCAAGCCCAAGAGAGCAAATCAAATGAGGGCTAGCCAATAAACACGTCCAATTGATTCTCTAACTTGTAATCCACTAATAGTGTGGATTTATGATTATTACTCCATTATACTCCGATTGATAACATAAAGTGAAATACAAAATGGGACATAAGATTATATCGAATAGAAGTAGGATAGGTGATCAATCATTTATAAACACTTTAAATCGTCAAATGATATCTTCAATTTTACTTCTTCAAGAACAATTAATTTTAGTATAGTGCTATAATTTTACATATAGCAATTCCAATACGAATCATTGTTGTATAAACATTGGTCTTCTGACAACGTCCTACGTCAATAATGGTCATCCTTTTTGGTGATAAATCAAATTTCTTAATGGAATTGGGAAGTCAAAGTAAAAAATGTGGTCTATCGATTCCATGGACAATTTTTATTTTATTTTATCACTAGTATTTTGTTTTTTTATGGGAGTAAAATGTTATTGCACGACCATAATCATCTTTCCTATCCACAATTTGAAACTTTAATCTACAATGAAGGTAGTACTTAGTTTTAGTGTCACTTGATCGAACACTCTCTAAATTTCATATTTTTCATACCAGATCAAAATGAAAATGGAGGATGTCACTCTTTAAAATTAAGTTCACATGAATTCGTGTATAGGAATTTCAATTGTGACATACTCAATCAGACACCAATAAATACCTCTCTTTTATCGATCAATAATTATTCTAATGTTCCTACTCACTACTTAAATGCAGTATTTTCAAGAACTTTTACTATAATTAAAATCTAGTACGAAAGTCATCTATACTACTACTTTAATAGGATACTTTGCACGCCTACGTGGCATGCTATGAAGTTAGCTAGAGCAAAAAAATACCATGTCATCTCCTATGTGTCGCCCTCCTATTTTACTGCACTCTCACTCCTCCATGTAAGCAATACTGATTTAAGACATCATTGGGCTCCACAATTTAATTGTTCAGAATGGAGGGACAAAACAATTTAATTCCACACGAATACAGACAACGCATAATAAAATTTGTGAGCATAAAACTCTTTCGCCTTCCAACCGCCTCAACAATTTAATTTCATCTCCCCACCGCTTCTCCTCTTCTCAATCTTCCAACCGCCCAAACTTTTCGTCTTCCAACTTCAGCCGTTACAAGCTCTACATGATCCAGCCTTCAATAGGAGCGTTTAAGGTCGCCGTTATGAAGTTGGAAAACCAGTTTGTATTGCGTTGTACTACTATTTATAATGGTTTTTCTCTTCCGAGACGGAGGTGGTTTGTGTTGTTTTGGTATGTGAGTGTGCAATCATAGAAGGTCGTTGCTTGATTTGATTTTGTGCGTATTTCTGTTTCAATTCGTTAATTGTCATTGATTGTTTGTGTTTGGCTTATAATCTCTATTATGATTATGATCAATCGCTTTCCCCTAAAATCCCATATCATTTATTCTTATTATTTCAAGATCAGTAAATAGTTCGATGTTTTGCAGACAAAAGGATGGCTCTGATGCGTCACAGACGTGAGGTAGGGGACGAAGGAAGATGGATTGAGGTAAATTTTCCGTTCAATATCAAGTAATTTTGTTTACAAAAACTACAGTGTTGTGTTTCAGATGGTATCATACAGAATGTAGTCTTCTTGCTTCAAATGATAAAATTGGTTCATTAAAAGATATGGATATGTGTAGTTATTGTGCTTTGTGCATGATTTTGTCGTTTGATCATCTGAATTCATGGTCAATAAAAGGGTTTGGTTATGATCTTCGTATCATATACGTAAATCACACAAAAATGATGTCGAATGCTGTTAAGATAAGTGCGTGCAAAGGTAAACGCAATCATGTAAGTCAAAAGATAATTAGCAAAAGGGCACATTATTTGGCTGAGGATTTAAGTAGTAAGTTACTACAGGGGTAAAACGTGTCATCCTAGCACTAAAACAGGAACCCTGATCAATGTAAAACCACTATTGCAGAGAGCTAATGAATCCAGATTGTTCAGGCCCTAAAAAAAAAGTAGGACTTTTCTATTGCGATCGTATTCCACATCTACTGTATTCATGTGCTAATGGCTTTAAATCTATTGTCCTTTGCTATTGAAGACATAAACTGACTTTAATTTTTTGGTTGGATTTATTTCTTCTCTTGGTCAAGTTGTTTGTTTCTGTCCCGATCCGTTTAATTGCTGCGGAATTTCAATGCAACCAGCTAGCTAGCTACTACCGTGGCTTTCTATGATACGCGATAGCCATAGTATATATACTTTACTATGACATATGCATATGCCTCCTTATTAGCTTCACTTGAATAATCTTCATACTGACTCTATATTATTAGCCTTTGTATGCCAATCACAAGTGCAAAATAATAAAAACAACATAAACTTCCAAAAAACAGAGAAAACTTGAGCGTGACAGTCGGGAAACGTCTTTCAGACATAGAAAATGTTACCCAATGATGCTCTAATTGGTACCATTGGAAAGCTTGCTTTCCGAACTTAAATCTGAGCATACATTTAGACCAATTTCGTTACCTGTAGATGGAGATATTAGCCCTCAAAGTTCAGACCTGAAAACTGAATTTCGTAAATCCTTCCACCCTGACAGCCTGATTCAAAATAAAACTTTAATTTATTGAGATATTTTTTAATCTTAAATCAAAATCCATGACTTAGATTGATCTCTTAGGTTTCCGAAAAGGTATGGCACATAAAATTTGAGCTTCGTTTGGGCCTTCCAAGAGCTTCTCAAAACCGATTGCGCAAACCTGAAATTTTTCTGAACCTGCAGATTTGCTCTATTTCAGATTTGGCTTTTGTTTTGGCCTTGATCATGGCTTTTGGAATATTATGTATGTTATAAATATAAATAAGAAATATCTAAAAAGAAATATCTATAAAAAAATACAAAACAGATTCGGGTTGTCATTAATCATTTCAGTACGTATATTCTTCATCCTTTTTCTTGGATTGGAATTTAGACGGAAGAAGTCTTATAACAACACAGTCAACCCCATTTGTTAGAACAGCTTCCGTTGAGTCTCTGCACCTATCCTTTTTTATTTTTGCTTTTGAAAAAAGGAGACAAAAGGAATTGGCTCAGGATTGCCCTTTTAACTTTTTGATCATTGCATGTGAAGTTTGCATTCATCTCCAATCTTACATTTATATCACAAGTGCAAAATAATAAAAACAACATAAACTTCCACAAAACAGAGAACACTTAAGTGTGACAGTGCGGAAACGCCTTTCAGACATAGAAAACGTTACCCAATGATGCTCTAATTGGTACCATTGGAAAGCTTGATTTCCGAACTTCAATCTGAACATAAATTTAGCCCAATTCCGTTATCTGTAGATGGAGATATTAGCCCTCAAAGTTCAGACCTGAAAACTGATTTTCGTCATTCCTTGCACCCTGACAGCCTGATTCAAAATAAAACTGCAATTTATTGAGAGATTTTTTAATCTTCAAAATCCATGACTTAGATTGATCTCTTAGGTTTCCGAAAATGTATGACACATAAAAATTGAGCTTCGTTTGAGCCTTCCAAGAGCTTCTCAAAACCGATTGCGCAAAACTGAAATTTTCTGAACCTGCAGATTTGCTCTATTTTGGGGTGGCTTTTGTTTTGAGGGCTTATTAAGCTGCCTTTTGATGATTATGATGGTGATCTAACTGACTAAGTCAAGTCATGTTGATTACTCTTGGGGTTGGTTTGAGCATGTGTCGATTACATCCGATTGGTCTTTGTTGCGGTTTTAGTAGTTGCTGATTTTGTGTTGAAGTGTTAAGTGATTTAGGATCAATTTTTAAAAGAAGTTGAGTATGTTTCATAATCGCCCGCTGTCTATAAGTGTTTAAATTTTTCTTTTTTGGGGTAATAATGCAGGTTTAAAATGAATTCGGGCAAGCGGTGGTCTTTCTCTAAACTTGCACAACCAAAGGTATTATGCAATAAACTATATCTTGCTTATTTGTGGCAACCTATATTTGCTTCTTACCGGTAATTTAATTGGTGGCTGGTTGTGGTTAGGGTGATCCGTGAGTGTTACGGTGATATGTAGTTCGGTTCATATGATTGATTGATCAACCATGGAGAATATCAAACTCAAAAACTGGGAATATGATCTGATTACTGATAATTGGTCATTATTTTACTAGGAAATTGTTATTACTGATCACTGAGAAAGAAAAAAGTGTTAGATCACCACAGCAGTTTCATTGTAGTTGACACGCCTAATTTATTAGTGACTGAAATATACAATAACTGATTTTGATATGTTGCAATGATTACTAAAATTGTCTAGGAAAAGGATCACTGTGGACTAGAAGAATTGAGGCCAGCTATTGAGCTTGGTGAAGTCTGAGGCATCTAATGACCTCGATTAATGTACTCTCCATGAAACTATGCTGAGATGTTAGATTTATAATGACTATTTAGCTTACTAATTGGCATAGTATTCATTAAAAGTATTTGATGCCTGATAGTAGTAGTTTGGCCGAGACATCTCCTTGGATCCTGATGAAGTAGATATAGGTCTGTTTTGTTTATGTACTTTGGTGCATCCATAATTTGGTGGTAGTAAGGCAGCTTGGGGATCTTATTGGATTTTAGAAATAGTCAGGGTAGAAAACAGTAAAGTGGAGGTGCGTATGAGTCTAAGTCCATTAAAGCTACTGACCCTCGATTATCACTTAGAATGAACTGTATTCGTTGTCAAAGTCCATTAAAGCTACTGACCCTCGATTATCACAAAAGGTTTTAAAAGCTCTAGAAGTCCTAATCTAAACACCCAGGATTTGCAATTTTGAATTGGATTGCTTAAGATTACTGGTAAGTTTATCACACTTATTGTTGATGCTTTTTTCCCCTCTTATGTTTATGGATTGTTTGTATTGTGTGTTACACTGTAATATCCCATGTTGTGGATTGATTTGAGCAGTTAGTTAGCAACTCTTGCAATTTGTTAACTTTTTGATCTAGAGGCAGTCTTTAGTTTGTTTGTTTTTTTTCTAAAATCGTAATCTTTAGTTTTTAAGTCTTTACGATATGATATGATTATGATTATTTTGGTTCAAGAATAAGAATTCTGTTTGTAACTTGCATATTATGCCCTGTAAACTACCCGCTGGTATCGTCTACATAATAGTCGTAAACAACCTGAGTATGCTCCACTGTTATCACACTAATCCGAATGACAGTCATTTCATCGGTGGCTACATCGAGGTAATGGGTCGTGTATTGGGAGTGTCAAAGAAGAGGGTCATTGAGTGGGTAAATGTTGGAGACACAGTGAAACATTGTGTGATCAGCCTGCTAAACATGTATGTTTCAACTTACATAACATATTTTGAAGATCCTCTTTCCTTACTATACTAAAGTTACTAAATCCCCAACCTAAAATTCCATTTGATTTGCTGTCATTGCCGTCAATTTCTGGATTATATATGCTGATATTCTGTTTGACGATGCTGTAGGAAACCTGAGGGAGCTCACTGTAGCAAAAGGTCAGCTACCAGCTGGATTACGAGATTTCATGTAGGGCTAATAGTACTTTTGCATCATGCAATTGCCGCATTCAGCTAAATGAAGTCTTTGATGAACCCAATTCAAAGATCAGATTAGAAGTACCACTCACGCAGTTGAAAATTTTATTAACCACATGGAACACCCGAAGATATATTCCCCATTGAATTAGCTGTAAATTAAACAGATTAGTTTCTTTGTCACGGATACTGGAAGCTTTTTTTTTTTTCCCTTTCCTCCCATCATTAATTTTTTTTTATACAATCCTAATTACCCCTTGCACAAACCATGACAATGGCTTGCGCTGGTGGTTGAGGTAGTCTTGGTTGGTATCATGTTACGATTCAGGTCGATTGTGGCAGTTCTCTATCAGTAGAGTTTCAATGCAAGTACAGATTGAAAAATATAATCAAGTGTGATTAGATTCATAAGCTAGGTTGACACAATATTATCTTATTTATCTCAACTAAAAAAAAAATCACAAAATGGCTGATAAGGGTCATATTGACTATTGTACATCAAAAAGACACACTCCATAGAAACACATCCGCATGTCTTTAGCTCTGAAATACAAATTTAGAGCAAAATATTTGTATTAGCTATAGAAAGGCCACTTGATACAGTCCCGTGATTTCACGGGTACAAAAACTAATTAGTTACTAATAAGCGACCTTAATACGGATATGAGCTAGCAACGGGTGTGTGACATGTGTACGACACCCAATAGGTAGCTTCAAGAATCAAGACGACCATACATATAAAAACGCCTCATCTACGAACAAAATGCAAATGGCCAAAGGTTGATAAGAACCATGATAGGTGAAGACAAAGAAGCAAAGGAAAAAAAGCGAAGATGTATAGTGTGCATTCCAAATGAAAGCACGTCAACCCAGCTCACCCAGACACCAGTTCCCCCATTCCGCCGAGACCAGTTGGATAAGTCGGCCCATCTTCTGTCCATCCTAAGTCCAAGTAAACATCATACCTCATCTTGTCCAATTCTTATACTTCCTCCATTTCATTTAATTGTTTACATTGAGTTGGGTTTAGTGAGAGAAACTCAAGTCCAACGTAAATAATTGAATGAAATGGAGAGTGTACATACTCTAATCCAACATCCTCGAACGTTTTGAATGAAATGGAGAGTGTACATACTCTAATCCAACATACTCTAAAGATCAAAAGACGCGTATAATTCTCCATTCGTTAGTGTACGTGATCATTTGGTTGCCAAAAATTATGAGAATTTAAAATCCATGTAATTTTCAACTCCTACCTAATGGAGGAATTGACTTAACTAAGTTAGCCCCTCCTTGGTAATTGAAAACTCTTGTGGGATTTCCTCTATGTGACCAAACAATCTCGAGAAATTCGTGTAAATTCCTACAACATGGGAGGTGGAGTTTCATAGGAATTTCAAATCCCCACATGCAATTAAACGACCACTAAGATATTTTAAACATATGCTTATGCGCAAATTATACCATGCTCCTGGGAGCACACGGAGCATGGTGGTCCTTCTCACAATAGAGGAGTAATGACTCATAAGTTTGATCCGAATTTCTTTGAATTAAACTATTTGAGATGGGGTTAGACACATTTACGTAAGTAAAAGAGCTAACGTAAAGGTAAGAAAATCTACTTTTTGGTCTGATTAACTCAAATATTAGCTCATTTGGCTCTTTTAACCTTCTTTGCTCTCTTATACGAGCAAGAATTATTGTCATTAGGCAGTTCGCGAGATAGCGCTCCAACTTATTAGAACTTTCTTTGAAATAACACTTTTCCCTCTTGAATCATCCCTTAATAAATAATTTATGCAATGATTGCACATAGAGGCATTTCCTATGAAAAGAAAAAGAAAAAAATAAATCAGACAAAATGAAACATGACATAATAAAAACCATCACTCTAGATCAAGAGCAAAAGGGAGAGGAAAAGAAACAAAACTACACTCTCTAGGAAATGGGCCAAGAAAGTGATCTAGGTCCCTTATGTTCCGGCCTTATCTGGATGGGCTAAAATATCTGGGCCCACTTGAGCTCAAAAAGGTCATGGAGTGAGTGGGATAATGTCTCAAATCTGGAGAGTAGACAAAATGGGAAAATCATTTACAGTTCGGGGGTACGTATGACTTTTGTATGGTCTCAAAGATTTCATTTTGATGAGCAAACAGTATAATTTCAATGATTATCCTAAATACAATATTGTTTTATACTAATGAAGTAATGAGCATTCGGATATTAGCCCATGAGCATGGTATAATTTGTATGATATTGTCCGCTTTGGACTGGGAGACAAGCCCTCACGGTTTTTGGAAAGTGGGTCAATCTTATCCAAAAGGCCTCATACTATTTATTGTGGAGGTGAAATTTATATACAAGGATTCTAGTCCCTATTTCTTCAATGTGGGACTTGGGTTGACACCCCAACAAGTTTGCCCTCTAATCTTAGCTAAAATTTTAAGCTTACACATAAATTTTTACGATTTTTCCCAAACACAAGGAGATCAGAGTTTGCTACCATGGCAAGCCTTCTCCCCCGATCTCGCTGTCAAGTTAGTGGGTTTCAGGATAAAACTTGTTGAGTTGCGACTTAAACAATTGCTGTAAATTTGTTTGTGGCATGTTATGGAATCTATCTATTATCTAATCTAATCTAATATATATATATATATATATATATATATATATATATATATATATATATATATATATATATATATATATGTAATCCTAAACCCGCTCAATTCCCACGCTGACACATGACATATAATAATATTATTATATTATAAATAATGTTTTTCCAAAATAGGATATGGTAAGTACATGGTAATATTATTCTAATAAAATAACATTATTGCTTGATTTATGGAAAATATTTATGTAATATAGTAATTACTTAGCTTGATTTATGGCAATTTGATCAAATATCCCACGAGTGTGACAAAATGGGACTTTGGCTTTTAAAATGTGATTTTTCCTCTAATTAAATTACAAATATCACACGAGTATTCGAAATGAGATTTTAGGTTTTTAAAGGTGAGTTTCCATCTAACTACATTACAAATATCACACAGGTGTTTGAAATGAGATTTTAGGTTTTAAATAAAAAATTCGTTTACATAATTTTAAAATTTAATCATAAGTATCCCGGGCGTCCCGGGCGTTGCACGGGCCATCAAACTAGTATATATATGTAATCCTGAACCCGCTCAATTCCCACGCTGACACGTGGCTTATAATAATATTATTATATTGTAAATAATGTTTATCCAAAATAGGATATGGTAAGTATATGGTAATATTATTCTAATAAAATAACATTATTACTTGATTTATGGGAAATAGTTATGTAATATAGTAATTACTTGATTTATGTCAATTTAATCAAATATCTCACGGGTGTTTCAAAATGGGACTTTGGCTTTTGAAAGGTGACTTTTCCTCTAATTACATTACAGATATCCCACGGTTGTTCGAAATGAGATTTTAGGTTTTTAAAAGTGAGTTTCCATCTAATTACATTACAAGTATACCACGGGTGTTGGAAACATGACTTTAGGTTTTAAAAAGTGAGTTTCCATCTAATTACATTACAAGTATACCACAGGTGTTGGAAACATGACTTTAGGTTTTAAATGTGACTTTCCATCTAATTACATTACAAATATCCAAAGGGTGTTTGAAACGAGATTTTAGGTTTTAGATAAAAAATTCGTTTACAAAATTTTAACATTTAAACATAAGTAGCCCGGGCGTTGCACGGGCCATCAAACTAGTATATATGTAATACTGAACCCGCTCAATTCCCACGTTGACATGTGGCATATAATAATATTATTATATTGTAAATAAAGTTTTTTCCAAAGTAGAATATGGTAAGTAGATAATATATGGTAATATTATTGTAATAAAATAACATTATTACTTGGTTTATGGAAAATAGTTATGTAATATAGTAATTATTTGATTCATGGCAATTTGACCAAATATCCCACGGGTGTTTCAAAATGGAACTTTGGCTTTTGAAATGTGATTTTTCCTGTAATTACATTACAAATTTCCCACGGGTGTTCGAAATGGGATTTTAGGTTTTGAAAGGTGATTTTCCATCTAATTACATTACGAATATCCTACGGGTGTTCGAGATGAGATTTTAGATTTTAAAAGGTAACCTTTCATCTAATTACATTACAAATATCTCATGGGTGTTTGAAACGGGATTTTAGGTTTTGAAAGGTGATTTTCCATCTATCTAATTACATTACAAATATCTCACGGGTGTTTGAAATGAGATTTTAGGTTTTAGATTAGAATTTCATTTACATATTTTTAACATTTAAACATAAGTAGCCCGGGCGTTCGAAACGGGAATTTAGGTTTTGAAAGGTGACTTCCCATCTATTTAATTACATTACAAATATCTCACAGGTGTTTGAAATGAGATTTTAGATTTTACATAAAAATTTCATTTACATAATTTGAACATTTAAACATAAGTAGTCCGACCGTTGCACGGGCCATCAAACTAGTTCATATAAAATGTATCACTTGAGTAGTTGAGTGTCGTATTTTTTTTAGAATGGCAGCATATCATAAAGAAAGTAATAAAGAGATCGAACTTATACAAAATTAGTTAGACTAGCGTGTCGGAAAGCATTACCAAATCAAAAACCTAAAGCCCCAATTCCTTTATTTTTTTTTTATTTTTTTTATTTTTTACTGAAGCCTTAACTTAGTAAACTAATACGAGTAGACTTGTACTACCCTCTTGCATTTTTGCTAGACAAAGACCAGCAAACACAAGTACACAATTTAACTGTGAACAAACATGTACAATACCATAAGAGAGTGTTTGGGAACAAGTATTTAATTCTCAAATCCAAATTTGACACAAATCACATGTTTGGGAACTCAAGAATTTGAGAATTTGGATTTGTGTCAAATCCTTTGGAATTTGTATCAAATCCAATTAGACCTCATTTTGAAATCCCACCCTCCCCAAACATTGAATTTATATTTGAATTCTACATTTTCAAATGATGGATTTGAAATGATTACAAATTTCCAAATTTATGTTTCAAAACGCTACCTAACTGACAAGTTGCACTAAATTTTTTTTTTTGCAGTGGATAAATTGCCCTTCGTCCAATATTATTGCGTAATGCGTATAGTACCAGCAAAAATACGAACACCAAAACAATAGTGGGCAATATCAATATTCATGTATTGCTAGATTATTGAAAATACGTAATTAATTAAGAGATGTGAGTTATGTTAACGAACTTCGTTCTATGTTAATTATCATCATATTTGCATAATATGCCTAAAAATAATTTCGGGGTTTGTCCAAAGAAAAAAAAAAAAAAAAAACAAAAAGAGTAAATTATTGTCCTCTATTATGTGCGTATAAATGTGATCATATCAGTCACATGCAATGCAATGAAGCAAAGCGAATACTAGGAACAACCACATACATCATGCTACTTCGTTCGTCTAATTGGCGGTTAGATATACGTATGTAGTATTTATTCCATTTTACAATTATTGAAACTTTTTTGGTTTATCTAAATTGCAAACTCGTAAAATATCAAAACTACGATAAAAATTGAATCGACAAAACAATATATACGTGAATATGATTGTTTTAGAAATTAAACAAAAGTAAAAACACTTCCATTTTGTTTATATAAATTGTAAAAAAAATTTATCAAACACTATAACTTAAGCTTCTCCTACAATTGACAGGATAATTATGAGAAAGAACAGGAAGTCCCCAAGTAGAAGTAAGGATGACATTACTACCACCATCCAAGTCTATCAACCTCTTTACAATTTCCTTATAAATCCTAGCAATTTTTCTAGGAAATACAAGCAATGAGAATGATTTCCAGCTAAATCGTTTCGATTTCGGGACCTTCAATCCTTTGATCGTCTTCCCATTCGTCTTCTTCACCCAAAAACACCTCCTCCTTGGCGATGGCACCTTTACTGCATTATTGCTCTTGTACTCATCTTCTCTTAGAAGCTTCTCGTATCGATATCGTGGAACTAAATATCGAAACCCCATTTGCATAATCATGTTGTATAATTGTTGTTGATGAAGAAGATGAACTTAAAGAGCTGTTTTTTTCTTTTTTTTTTAGTGAAGTATGAATATGAATGATGAATAGGAGGATGAGTTGAAGGTATGTATATATAGAGGGTCATATTGGTGTATGGGGACAAATGGGTCGTCAGAAAATGATTTTTATTAATTGAATTTGAAGTACTATATGTTAAAATAAATTGGAATTTTAGCATATAGTTTGTAGATACAGTGCATTTTTAAGTTGATCTAAAGGTGGCTGATTTTGCCATAAGCTATTAAACTAGAGGTACAATCTACATGAGGACAAAATGTAAGCATATTTTATGGTTAACAATTGAACATCAGATTATTGGAAAAAGGAGGAAACTATTGGTAGCTTAGCTCTCCTAATTATAGGGACTAATTTTCTTTTTTAATCATGTATGTATCACAAGTTGAACTTGTGAAAACGCAAACGGGTCCGCAGCGGCGAAGCCAGCTAGTGGCGAGGGGTGGCGGCCGCCACCCCGGCGGAGAAATTGTTTTTGAAGTGTTTTAGGCGGAATCCCTTTATATATATTTTAGAGCACCAATCATGTATAAGATGTTGTTAGTACAGTGGTTGGGGTGTTATCCTTTTAATCTAAAGGTTGTGGGTTCAAATCTTCTTAATAGCAAGTCTCATGTTTTTTTTTTAAATTATTCCTTTATTTTTTAAAAATAAGCAAAACTTTAGCTAGTTGTCGATGAGAGGATTCGAACTCTTGACTTTAGGACAGAGTAGTTGTTCATACTAACCAGCAGGCTACAAACATTTCATGTTGTCTAATGCATGTCTTTAATATATATTCTCATTTAGATTATTCTTTTCTCCTTTGCCACGATCTTTATACTCCGTATATTTTTTCTTTCTTGTTCCATAATTTGTTGAGCATGTACGCTTCATTCAAGATCGTGGGGTGCACCAGCCACTACAAATTCGCCGAAAACACCTAACTATTGCCTAAAAAATTCCCAAAAAATTAGTAAAAAAAAAAAAGGAAAAAAAAATTTGTACTAAAATGGTTACCCCAAGTTTCTGGGGTTAGATTCGCCCCTGCTTCGTTATGTTTCTTATTAAATAGGATCGTATAGTATCAGTTATTATTAGAAACAATGAACCAAATTGTCCGTTAGAGATACCGCATATATAGATATTCCGCCACCCCAAGTTTTCAATCCTGGCTTCGCCCCTGCGGGTCTGGCCACACCCAAAAGATGAGAGAAAAAACTTACTTTATAAACCAAGAAGGTTCCATCCTAAAACCAATTGTCAGGAAGTGCAAATGGACACTTCAATAGAACTGTTTTTTACTTTTAATAATGTATACATGAGTCCTTAATTACTCGATCTTTATTTCAATTTGTCTCATATTCATAAAGTGAAAACGTTATACTAAAATTGCTATGTATACAAAGATGGGTTGTATCGCCAATTATAACTTGCTAAGCTTATGAACTAGTCTCTTATACATATTCTTTCAATGTGAATGACCACATCTTATTCTGAGAAGTTAATAGGTAACTCACACTTAGTTTCCTTGTACGTGGAAGCATTTCTTCATTTTTATAAATTTATATCCATGTAAAGGTGTATAAAAAATTTAAAACTTGTGATGCATACATCTTATTGTCTATAGTACGATATAAGTTGTGTAATAGAAAAAAAAGAGCATTATTTTATGACAATATAATATATCATGATCTTACTAGAGATCGAGTAGATAGAACGAGTAATTACTAAACTACATGTATATGATTATTAATTATACATATAGAGATCAGAAGTCAGTTGTATCATTTTCATAAAATCTACATAGCGCGGCATAGAAGTCTTTAAGAATTTCATCTTCTTATATATGGCTAAGTAGTAACTACTACACTTTGATTTGAGAATTGTGTCTCTACTCCTTCGTAGTGCTAGTTTCTGATAACAACAATCTCTATGATTATTTGCAATGATATGGGTTTTAATCACACAAGAGGTAACAACTTACTAGCTAGAATAATTAGAATCCTCAATGAGACAATAAGAAATAAAAAGCTAGGTCCCATGGTTCCATATTTCTATATATAGTGACAAGTCATTAATTAAGAAGAGGTAAGAGTTAAGAAGAGGGCTTAAGATTCCATTCCTTGAAATTTTGGGACACATGGCCTATGGCCTAAGATATATAATGTCTCATACAAGTGACATTAATTACAAGGCCAGACATTCGTTATGAGAATTGAGAGGGATAGGTATGTGAGGGAGTCCACCAAATTGTGCCATTGTTGGTTTGTTTAAGGGCATATATCAGTGCTAGCCATGTGTTGAAAGAGACTCCTCTCATTCTTCTCTCTTTCATGAATTTGTTTATAGCCCAAGTTGTGATCAGGGAATGATTAGTAAGAGAGGAATAATATTTGTTGGCAATATTCAATCATTATTGATGCTTGCAAAATCAATGTATATCAAGGTGAGAGGTTAAGATTTTGTCATCTTTCTCAATAGCAAAGAAACAAATTTTTGCTACTTGTTAGTTGTTGCTAGATATTATTGTCATATTCAATAATACCGATATAGTGTTGGAAGATAATTACAGTATATCGATATAGTGTTGGAAGATAATCATCAAGTCATTAGGATCATTTTAGGATGTTGAAATTTTGTCATAGACTATAAGTTACTTTTATTAGTCAACAATGTAACGAAACAAGTCTCAAGGTCTATCTAGCGATATAGAAGGATGTTTTGATTGTGATAACAAATTTCCTTAATTAATGATCGATCTCAATGAATAACATTTTTTTAAAAAAAAGTGACCTTTTTGGTGAATATGTTTGTTTGAGCATTCAACGCATTTGGAGATACTGTTTGTGCATCCAACACAATTTGAGAGGTCGTGAAACCTTATAAAGCAGATTTTCTTACACACTCATAATTCGAGGAGTGGTATGTAGTACCGCTACTCATAACACATTTGCTTACAGTGAAAATCGTACTCTTACACGATGCAAAAAGTTTGAGCATTACATAGTTATACCATTAGTTATAATCTTTTCTTTTTTAATTAAGTGTAGAATTGTTACTTGATAGAATCATAATTAAGTTGGTCAAACGTACAAATCACGTGGTCTACTTTGTTTGGTAACATTGCTAAGATCACCACTTTACTTAAATCCCCTAATTGAAAGTGATCATCATCATGCTAACCACTAGATCACAAAAGGTTCGATGAGCCGCGCAGAAACTTTAAATCAAATGCACCCAAATCATCAAATACATACACAATCAAATCCAAGTATAAAAATAAGAGAATAGAATCTAAAAATAAGAGAATAGAATCTAGCTAAAGTGCAAAAAGCTTAATAGTAGATCGAGAAAAATTATGGGATTGAAGACAAAAAACAACTAGTATAAATAACATTTTTATTACATCTTTCTTAGCATTGTAATTCCGTAAAATTGAATTGATTTTGTATATAGTAGGTAGTGTAGAGACGCTAGGGCAACGTGAAAAGATGCTTGTAGATTGAACTAAAAGCTTGTACAAGGATGATAATTGGGTCAGATTTCTAGATGTGGGTTTGAAAAATCTACTATTAATAGTACAACGGAGTAACATTCTTTTTGTTGATAGATTTGTGATTTCCACTGCCAGTGATCGACATATACTTGCGCATTTGCGTAATTGAGAAGTTATGAATGAAGAGCAAAGTTGTATATATAAATGTTGATGAATAATGGAGGTCATCAAAGTTATGTACCAAAACCTATTATTGCATTTTGTAATTTGTTAAAATGGTAATTTTTATATAAAAGTAGAAATTCTTGAAAATAAATAAAACATCTTATAATTTTTCTAATTAGGACTTAGGAGAGTGAGTCAGCCTTTAAAAATTACATACATGAAGATACACGAGAGAATGAGTATGTGGAGTAGAGAGAGAGAGAGAGAGAGAGAGAGAGAGAGAGAGAGAGAGAGAGAGAGGTCTCATTTATGGGTGTTGACTGTCGAAATATGGGCAAGGAGACAAGACTTATTTATCAAAACATTGCGTTTTAATAGAGACACTATTCATTAGCGACTTACTGTTCATTTTACCCTTGTAGAAACTTTAAATAGTAAGGGGGTAAGAATAGGGCTATCACATACATAGGCCAATTCAAAGCACTGTTGCTCTCTAGTATCGTACTACCATTGTAAATTTGTAAGGCCCAAAAATCTGAAGCTTGTTATTCATTTTCATCGCATACGACAAAAAAGGAATAAGGGGCAAGAGATATTGGGAAGGAAATATCAAGGCAAATAGCGAGATTACAAGACTAAGAGTTAAAGCCGAGGAGATAGAAAACGCATAGCTGAAGCATAACGTCATGCTAAGTCCTTGGTAATGCTAAAGTGTGGGTAAGGTGAAGCCATACACTCAGGGCCAAAACGAGGGCAATACAAAATATATGGCTAAGGCTGACATCCGGCTAAGGTTGGATCACATGGCTAAGACCGGTGAAAGGGTTGTGGTTAAGCAGGCTAAGGTCGAATTCCAGCCAGGACTATTGTAAAGCCAGGATGGAAGGCCGAAATCCAGCCAGGGCTATTGTAAAGCCATGGTGGAAATGTGATTAATGTCATGATCCAGATCGTGTTTAAGCGGGCTAAGGCCTGGAAAAACACGACCACCTAGTAAAGGTCCATACTACGATCAGGGATCCGGTCCACTGCATGTTAAAGAGGCGCTGAAAGATCCTACGGGACATAAAAGCACTGCAATGACAGTGGAATAAAAACCAAAAAGATTCCGGCTACGGTCAGAGATCCGATCCACTGCATGTTAAAGAGGTGCTACAAGATCCTACGGGACAGAAAAGCACCATAATGACAGTGGAAGGCAGATCGCGGTTAAGCAGGCTAAGGCCCAGAAAACCACGCCATTTATTGGTAAGAGTCCTGGCTAAGGTCAGAGATCCGGTCCATTGCATGTTAAAGAGGCGCTGCTAGGTCCTACGAGATAGCAACCACAATGACGTTGGAATAAAAGATCTAAAGAAAAGAGTATGTATGAAATTTCATGTCCCCAAAAGTAGAAAGAGAGCACACCACTCTGAGAGTTTATACGCCAAGCAGGTTAAGGCCAATGTAAGTTCAAAGTATGGGTAAGGCTAAGGCCAAATGCCGTGATCAAGCAGGCTAAGGCCTACGTAAGGCTAAAATCTGGGTTAGATTTAGAGAAAACACCCGAGTACGAGCTGGCTAAAACCAAGGCAAACCCAAAGACAAGACCAAGCAGGTTAGGCTAATTAGGCCAAAATGAGATAAAGAGCCAAAAGGCCCAACTTGGGTCCAAAAGGCCTAAAACCCGCACGTGGCATACACGGGTCATGAAACCAATGCATGGAGTAGTATAAATACCCCATTTGGAGCACAAGTAAATGTAATACATTTTTGGGACACCCATTCTCTCTCTACTTTCCCTCTCTACAACAAATTTACTACATCTAATTTAGGCATCGGAGGGGTCTTCCTCGGACACACCCCGAGGCTAGCCACGTTTCTCTTGCAGGGGTCAGATCAGGGGCCTCACTCCCGAGGCAGACCTAGGGCGTCTTCCCATCTTGTACAAATCTTGATTGTCCATTATTCACCGGAACAAGTACCTTACTACCATTGTAAATTTGTAAGGTAACTAACACTAACAATGACGCTATTGATGTGGCACCAGGTTAGTTACATTAGTTAGATGGCTCAGTGTGCTCGTAACGCTATATCTTTGATAAAGACCCAAACTCGTAGATTTCATATCAGATTTCCAAATCCTCCAGGAACTTACAGTCTTATAGACGAATTCCTCAGAACTCCTACAATTTTTTGTGATTGGAATAGAGCCAGAAAAAATCTGCCGCTGGTTGTTACGTGATCGTCTACACTCTATAGACAAACCAAATGCTCAAAAAGATTGAAGACTCTGCTTTCTGCTGCACCTATTAGTCGATCAGCATTTAGAAACGTTGAATGATCACTAATCGAATTTTACTCTTAAGAGAAAACTCGGGGGTGATAACATACACTTGGTTCTAGCCATTTGAAGTAGCGCGAACTTTGCACAGAATTTCTTGTCATTTCAAATTTAATCTAAGGATGACTGATGCGATCCTTGGTTCGTTGTGGTTGTATAATTAGCAAGCCTACTGGTGATCAGTTTGGCGCAAAGGCTTACGGGTATGTACTCCGTATAGTTTATGTACTCTGTTTAATTTTATGAGCATACTGCTATATATTTGCCTTTGATCATCGGTCGCAAACTCGTAGCAGTAACGAAATCCGTTAATAATCGTAATGGTTGTTATCCTGGACCTTGTTGGTTTTGTCTCGTCTTAGACGCGTTTTCACGAACTATTGGTCAAAATTTTCAATTTATTTCAAAATGAACCGTAATTTAAAATCTACACATTTGAAAATCCAGGATTTTTGGACGGGTTTTTTTACCATTTTTTTTTAGTTTTGCCCTTAGATTTTTTTATTAGTAATTTACTGGTCTTGGAGGAGTCAGTCTGTGTGGAGTTAGGGCATAGCCGGTTCTACATGGGGTTCTAAAGGTTTAAATGAACCCCCTTGATATCAAAATAATTACAACTTATGTACAGATATTGCAAAGAAATCAAGTCGACGCAGCAGTTATCCCTCGTGTTTTTACTATTTTTCAAACATATAATATTGTTGAAAGCGAATAATTTTTATGTTATTTGCTTAGAGATATCGTGTGGATTTCTTTTTAAAAAGTTCGGGGATTATTTAAATCCTAACTCAGAAGAAGATCCCACAAGGTAGCAAATCATCCACACAAATCACTACCAACTTTGGTGAAGTAAGGATCGAACCCTCGACTTCTTCGTTGGGGCCTTGGGGGGAGGGGTAGCACGGTAAATTATATCATGCTCACGGGAGCACAAGGAGCATGGTGGTCATGCTCACCATAGAAGAGTAGAGACTACACTTGAATAGATTATAAATTAAGTCCCAACTTCTTTATTGTGAGGAGGACCACCATGCTTCTTGTGCTTCCGGGGAGACTTGTATAAGCATTGAGATAGCATTATCTCTAAGCTATGAGGATTACAACAAGACTATGCCACATATTATAGCCATCACCATAAGCTGCAATTCCGCAAAGCTTATGAAGCCTTGACGTTCACTTCTTCAACACTGGTACTCACAATTCAGGATTTTGTCGAGGTGTATATTCGGGCTAGCCATAAGCAAAAGGAGGGCTTGATTGATGCATTGATTAGAGACAATATTGTTGTTTTATATAGGTTCAGGGCATCTTATCCTACATCTTGGACAAATATCCTAACTAAACTAACCCTAAGCAAATCTGTATAACCAAGTTACCTCATTCACAATGGGTGAAATTAATTTAATTGGTGATGGAGCATTCTTCTGTGGTAAGGGAGGTGGAGGGTTGATTGGTAGTTCATTTGATGTGGAGCTTACCGTGTTTGAACTTTTTGTTAAGCAGGCCAAAAATATGAATATTAGTCAACCGTGGTTTCAATTGGATTCTAAAGATATTGTTGATATTGTCAACGGGACATGCTATACTCGATTCGAGCATGAGACTAGGTTTTGCAAACTCTTCGAGAAATTAGCTAGTTTTGTAAATTAATGTCGTTGAGTTTAATTATCGAGAAGGAAACCGCCTATCTGATCTTCTAGCTAACATTGATAAAGATTATGACAATGTATGGTTGGAGAAAGGATTCAAAGGTTGGGTGAGAAACTTGGACAATACGGGTATTTCTAGTATTGGGGATCCTTTGGAGATTGAGGACCAGACCTGTGTCGAATTGAAATCCAAAATTGAGGCCTTAGAGTCGAGACTTGATGACGAATAGGTAGAAATTATAATAGATGTTATCACACTCAATGATCAAAGAAAAGTTTTCCCTCGGCTCAACCGCCCATTTGGAAATAGTCGAAGAATCTACCATTCTTTTGCAGTAGGGGGTTTAAGAATTCGTGAAAGGGAAGAGTTTTGGGAATACTCCCTCCGATTCAAAGTGATTTTTCTCTTTCATTTTACAGTTTTAAGTTGTCATGTGAGGGACTACTTGTAGAATAAATGGAAGATCCATTTGTCGTAGAATCAAATGGAGTTGGTAGACTGCATTGCAGAATAAAATATGTACTAATTTTTGCAATAAGTGAATGATTCATTTGATATAAAAGTAGCTCTCAACATGGCACCTCAAAACTGCAAATAGAATGAGGAAAAATTCTTTGAATCGGAGGAAGTATATCGATAACTGTCATGCATATGACAAGAAAGACGACTTGATTGGGCTTTTTAGAATCTATAAACCTGTGCCGACCAATTTTCTGATACAACAAATAGTTTGATCGGGAGCTCGAGATTGTATTAAGGCGTTTCTTACATGAGAGTGACCAATCAATGTCTTAATATTTCCAATTATCTCACACTAATGATGGGAGTCCAACCTTGTCCCGATGACTTCGAGATTATCCAACTTCTTACGAACAATGGTGGTGCATTTTACGTAAAGAGCAATCGTAATGCTCAATTCCTCTTCTGCTAACCTTGCTTGTTACTTGTTTATTTCTTGGTATTTTAACAATAACTTGTTCTTTTTTTTTTTTGTCTAGTCGTTTGAAGCCATTGTCTATATGGTCTAATGGAGAATCTCTCATTAAACTTATCATTTGACTTTGCGAGCCTAAACTGGTATAATGTTATCCAACTCTTGTTTGCTTTTTGTTTTGTTCATATTGATTTGCGTGAGTCAATACTAATTGACACCTAATTTGTTGGAGGTTTAACTTTGAAATTTCCTTATTATATGAAGTCAACTCGTGTACTTGTTCAGCATAGTGATAAGCTCAATGAGTTTGCTTGGTCTTGTGCAAAATCAGGGAAAATCATTTGGCTTGCTACAGTTCTCTTGGTCGCTCCAAACGAGACTATGGCTCCATTTGTTGATGGTGCATTCCTTTATTTGACTTGTTTTAATGTAGTAATCGTACCTTTTGTTTTTGTGGATGAAGTTGACATGATATAATTGTTGGTTTTGTATCAGGGATGACGATCAAAGACTGTGTTGCAAATGAGATTTCTTTGCTGACGAATGCCACCATGCTTGTCGAGGCATTGGAAATTATTGAGTTGTTTGAGAAAACTGGAGATTCTTTGAGCTCATATATAGAATCACTAGCTTATGAACTCGTGCCATGCATGCACGAGATTCTTAAATGTTTATGTGAAGTAGTTCTAATAGTGCTATGTATATACTCTCTCATTCTAGGAATATGTGACATTTTTTTTAGGTGAGTTTTATTTTTTATTTAACAAAAAAACTAATTGGATTCATAGGGATAAAATAAAGTTATTAGATTGGTAAAGGTTCACATTTAAAAATTATATGAAAGAAATTATAAGTGATAAAGTATGAAAACCACAAAATAGGTAGTCTTACATTAGGCTTGTAATAATAATATTGTTTGTAAGTGAGAGTAATGACAAAGTAATACTCAAATAACAGTGTGAGGGTAAAAGACAATCACATAACTGAAATCTTTCAAATAAAAAAAAACCATAAACCATCTCTCACAAAATAAGAAAAGAATCAACAGTTTTTTCCATGAAAATCACGACACCATCTTGGGCATCTTCCATTAACACCACAATTCACAAATCCACCAACAAACTCACGACAACTTAAACCCACCAAAGTTGATATCATGATAGCTGATCGAAAATTGACGTATCATAAATCTCTGATTGATCATCGAACGACATAAGCCACAATTATTACAGAAGGCAAGAATATTCTTTTTATGTCTGCCAAACACTTAAGTATTATGCTTTCACATTATAATTACGCTTTTACATTCAAAAATGTTATTTTCGGTAGAATTTCTAATTCCGCTATGAATTCAGTAAAGTAACGAAATTTGCAATTTATTATTTTTGGGAACAACATGCAGCTTATTTACATTTGTATTTGTATTTGATTAACTGTTGGAGGACGCAAAAGTAAAGGGAGAGATCAAATGTTGAGCAAATGGTTGTAGTGTTGCTACTATTGACCTCTCTAATTTCATCCCTATGTTATCATATTCACAATACAAAGCGTGAATAGTGTAAAAGTTAACATATGTTAATTTTTTTTTAAGTGAGTTAACATATGTTAATTAGTTAATACTATATTATATTATATTATAAGTAGCCTACATGTAGGTTAATAGAGGAAATGGTACATTGAGTGTTCACACAATCACGAATAATAAGGAAAGTATATTTATACAATCACGTATAATAAGGCAATTATAATTATCATTTCCCATTTTGATTTATTACGGCTCACAGCCAGATTCGAGGGTGAATTGCTGACATGTCGATAGTTTATTAAAGTCGTGTCACATCAACTTAATGGCACGACTTTATTAAAAGATATAGAATAAAATGGATAGATAGATAGTTAGACAGATGAGCCGTATGAATATCCTGTATTTTTTAAAAAAAAATTAAATTCACACCCGCATATATTTTATGTTCATACTCACATTTGGATTATGAAAGGTCCAATATATTGGAAGCTAATGTATACTGCCATTAATGTCATATTTACTTTCATAATTCGTCAAAATTTTCAAAAACAAAAGATTTGGTCATCTACATTCATTTGGACTGGTTCTTTTCTTTTTATAGTATGAGTTGTAAAAATATGCATGAAGTAATAGTTAGCACATTGGTAATGTGATGAATAAGTAAGTAAGAGGTCAATGGTTCGAATCCTGGCTCACACATTTTTGGTTGATTTACCAATGAGTATATTGACGTGTTAAATGATTGCTGACATGTTGCTGATATATCAATTGTTTATCAAGCTCGTGCCACATCAGCTTTATGGCACAACTTTATTAAAATCTAGGGTTAATTCACGTGGTACCCTCATGTTTTGCCGATTTGCACATGGTACCCAATCTTTTGCAAATTTGTACAAAATACCCTCGAGATTTGACTATTTGCACACAATACCCTAAACTTAACCCTCCCATTAACACCGTCAACTTTTTTTTTTTTTTTTAAAAAAAAAAAAAAGGTTATTTCACGTGGTACCCTCGTGTTTTGCCGATTTGCACGTGGTACCCAGTGTTTTACAAATTTATACCAAATACCGTCAAGATTTGACTGATTTTACATGGTACAATACCTTTAAAATTCCGTTAACGCCATTAATTGGGAAAAAAAACCCTTTGATGTTCTCTTTCATCACCATCTCTATCTTCCCCCCACCACTTTCATCATCACCATATTCATTATTCTCCACCACCGTCATCAACATATTCATCCTTTTCCACTGCCACCATCATTTCCACCCATAATAAATACCATAACCACCATTTTTTCGTTCTCCATTGAAACCAACTTTTAAACGGCGTTAAAGGAATTTTGAAGGTAACGGTACCATGTAAAAAGAGTAAAATTTTGAGGATATTTGATACAAATTTGTAACACAGGGTACCACGTGCAAATCAGCAAAACACGAGGGTACCACGTGAATTAACCCTTCTTTCTTTGCCTTAGGTTCCTATGCTGAAGGTGATGTGGGTCGAATTAGCAAAGAAGATTCGGGCCACAATGCAGGTAAGCCCATAAGGCGAAACAATACGAGTCAGGCCCAGTAAGGCTAAGGGCGGCCCAATCTTGTTAGTCATTTTTAACCCAAACAGAAGGTGGTGAAAGATGTGATTGCCATCTTATGGAAAGCCGACGACATTCTATTAAATTGGATACATGGAATGCAGCCAGCTTGTATAATCATGTTAGTGCAATATGCATGTTTCAGACATCTTATATTTACTGACTATGCATATAAGTATTCCGCTGTAGAATTTTTGGTTGATATACTGTTAGGAGAACTCCTGCTGGTTCTCCATATTCTGTCTGAGAGTTTACCTTGTCGATCGAGTCTTTGTTGTGATTGTTTTGGTCCAATAACATGTATGTGGAAATTCTAATAACTTGTTTTTTAAGGTTTTATCAACTGTCATGTGCATAAACCCTTTTCTTGCGTAGAACCTTCAGTATTATCAATTTTTCAGCAGGATGTACAGAACATGATCTATACATTGTATTGAAATTGAAATGCTGAGAAAATTTTGTGCTAACTTTAGCAGTTTAACGGAACTTCAAATTACTCGAAAAGTATTAGGACCGGAACTGATATCACCCCTTGAGTTTGCTCTAAGAACATGATCTCAATGCTGACTAATAGGTGCAGCAGAAAAACCTGTTTTGGTAGTTAGACCAGGCTCACAACTGATAAGTCATAGATGATTGTTACATTGCCGAAGTTATACAACATGATTGTTACATTGTGCGAAACACGAGATGCTCCCTGTTCATAAAATAATGGTGAGATATTTTAGAAAAGTACATGAAGAATAAAGTCTTTTTTGTATTAACCATTTAAGATGGAAAAATTTGTGGAGAACCACATCTAGCTATTTGATCAAGGAAACTTATCTAATTATTCTGAATTTCACCATCCATTTTCGTTATCACAGTTGTTCAACATGATCATGTTATCAAGAATTCAACTTTTGTGTTGCGAAAATACCGAAATTTCTAATGGTGTTATAGAAAATTAGTTGTGAAATATGTGTTAATTTCCTCTGTTTTATCAAGATTTATTTATTTATTTCATGATATGTAGCTATCAATTAATTTAGAGTACTCAATTTCGAAATTCGCGTTTGAGAAACCCTTATAGAGGAGTAGTCCGTGTGTTGTTTCAAATTGTTAACGTTTTGGTTGAATATGCAGGGGGTATTCAAAGCAAATGTTAACAATCCAAGAGATTGGAGGGAGCTTGGACAAGTGAACTAGGACTGTGTGTAGATGAAGGGTCTTGCTCCATTTAAATGTTGTTGAAACATGCTCTGAGATCAGGGAAAGGGGTAAAGACTAATTATAGATACAACATCTTTAACCCCAGTGCTTCCTCTTCATAAGGCGGGGTAAGGGGAGGTCAGATGCACACAAGTCTTACCCCTATTGAAACATAGAGAGACTGTGCACGGATGACCCAAAATGAAAATTGCTTCAAGAATCGCACTGACTAACTGCTACTTCACAAAATAAGAAGCACAGTCAGTTTTATAAGCCATTTTGCTTTATTCCATTATATCACAAAAACCAAAGACTAATTATAGATCCTCTTGTAAAATTCGACACCTACAAGTCAAGTTCATTTGGGGTTGGCTAACATGAATATTTGTAAACCCGCTGAATAGTTTTGCAACAAAGTAAATCAAGTGAGAAATCCAGAATCAAATGAGCAGGGATGGATGAGGGAAAAGGCAAAAGGGTCAAAATATAATTAGAAATTAGAAAAGCAAAATAAAGGAAGAAATTACTTTGATGACCGATGGAATTATATGATCTAGATTCTAGGCGTAGTTGCGTGATGTTCATTTTTGACTTCTCTAACACATTTCCTTATCTTTTGTTGTTGATAATGGTTCCGAAACATGCTTTTATTTTCTGAATTCACGTACAATGTTTAATCAGAAATGGGAGTGTAACATTTACAACATTTACATGCTCATATTTATTCCTTTTGTTGTTGTTGTTGTGTGTGTGCACGTGTGCGGACATGGTGGTCATGAGATTTACTGCCTATATTGTGGGCATTAAGTGGTGCATTCTCTGTTTCACTAGGGAAAAGACATGTCAAATCTGCCGACCATGTTGGATTTCTATGAGGAAAACTTTTTGAAAGCTTACGCAACAAGCTTTGATGAGGTGAAGGGAATTTTCTCGAAACTTGGACAAATTAGTCTCTCAGTGGATCTGCATAGGTTATTAAGAGCAGTGGGTCGGAAAAGAGCGTCTCTGCCTGAGTGCACACTTCATTCACGATGATTGGAAATTGCGGAAGTGGGTTATTAAGTACTGTCAAGTGTTTGGTGGCGAGGACATGCTCCACCCAACTACGGCCACTCTACAGTCTCTAAAGGAATGGGATATCGAAGATAAAGTATTCGCCTTGACAATTGGCGAGGCTGAGACTATTGACACTGCAGAAGCTGTGAAAACGCAAACGAGTCTGGCCACACCCAAAGGAGGAGAGAGAAAACCCACTTTATAAACCAAGAAGGCAATAGGAGGAGTAACTCCTTGATTTATAAACTAGAGAATTTCTCTCCTTATTTCCAATGTGGGACACTCACATGTGGAGTATAAATGGGCACTTCAACAGAAATAGTTCAAAAGCGTAGGGAACTTCAGTTGAAGGGGCGATTATTTTGTGTCCTGTGCTGCTAATAGGGAAAACGGAAGGTGACGATATTACGGAAGGTGACGATATTACGAGATAATATCGAGAGATATTATGGAGTAATATGGTCAGCAATATATTACCATATACGAAGTTATGGTAATATCGTATATATTGTGAATATCGTAAATATTGTTAATATGTGCGAAGTACATTTATGGTAGGTTATATTTAGGAAAGTTGTATTACTTGTAGGTTAAGACGGTGAATTGTAGCTACTATATATACGTTGTACAATTGATGAAATCAATGAGAAACACGAAACATGAATCGTGTCTGATAAATTCCGCTGTGTTATGTTTCTCCCCATAAACTAGTTTCATGATACCGACCGATCGACCCGAATTTCCTAACATGGTATCAGAGCCTCGTTCCAGAGGACTCTTGAACCGAAATCAGAAACACGAACCCTAAGCCGAAGCATGAACCCGAAACCGAAACACGAATCCTAAACCGACCGAAATCAGAAAGTCACAAGGAGAGACGAAGAAATCGACGAACGAATCTCATCGAAACAATGAGACCGAAAGTCATGGCAACTTTAATGTTGTACGTGGTTTGGTTTTATTGATTAATAATAAAACCAATTTTACTCCGAAGAACGACGAACGAACATGGGTTATTTGATCAGATGATCAATTGAACCTCCGACCTCCCAACGAGCATGACCGACTTGACCACGACCAACCGGAATTGACGACCGACCACAATCGAATCACAGGCGGCCGAGCACGACTGACCGACGACGAAACCGAGCACGACCACGACCCTGAAGATGACAGAGGTTGAAAGAAGATGATCGACGACCGACTATGATCGAAACGGAGATGTTCCCGATCATCCGAACAGAAGACGATCTGACTTGTCCCGGCGATGAAGAAGATCACCTGGCTACGCAGGGGGGGCTCTCCCTCTTGCTCGAACCAATCAAGACCCGATTACGAACCCGAACCCGAGCATGATGAAGCCGGGTTGAACCTGAAGACGATGCGACCCGATTACGAACCCGAGCCGACCCAGTAATGGGCTTTGTTGAAAGAAGAATCAAACAGAGTTTGACGAACGAACCCGACCCAATTGATGGGTTGATGGACGACGGCGAACGATAATCCGAACGAACGATAGACCCGATGATGACGAACCTAGTTCCTGATTGGAGCACGACGAACCCGAGCGAGCCTGCTCTGGGCTTTGATGAGTTACTGAGCTCTGTTTTGGCGGAGTTAATGACTTAATGAGCACAAGGTGCTTTTGACGTGTCATGTGGTAGTGGGTATTGTCCCACGTGCATGAAGAAACGAACGGTGGGATTTGTCCCACTTCGACGCAACTACCTGATTCCAACGAACTCGATCCGACATGTGAATCGAACCCGACCCGACTAGAACTCCAAGACCGACACGAGACCGATCCGAGACCGGAAACGACAGAACGACAATGAAGACGACAATATATGACGGCCGATGCGATGATACGAACGACGAGGAAACGACTATCAAGAAAAATTACCATTTTTTTTCTCTCTACCCTTCTCCTTTCCGAACGAGTTTTGGCAAACCCATGGAAATTTTCGCAAATTACCATAAGTATTTTCGCAAATTACCATGAGTTTGAGGGGGGTAATAGGGAAAACGGAAGGTGACGATATTACGAGATAATATCGAGAGATATTATGGAGTAATATGGTCAGCAATATATTATCATATACGAAGTTATGGTAATATCGTATATATTGTGAATATCGTAGATATTGTTAATATGTACGAAGTACATTTATGGTATGTTATATTTAGGAAAGTTGTATTACTTGTAGGTTAAGACGGTGAATTGTAGCTACTATATATACGTTGTACAATTGATGAAATCAATGAGAAACACGAAACATGAATCGTGTCTGATAAATTCCGCTGTGTTATGTTTCTCCCCATGAACTAGTTTCACGATACCGACCGATCGACCCGAATTTCCTAACTAATAGGGAAAACGGAAGGTGACGATATTACGAGATAATATCGAGAGATATTATGGAGTAATATGGTCAGCAATATATTACCATATACGAAGTTATGGTAATATCGTATATATTGTGAATATCGTAGATATTGTTAATATGTACGAAGTACATTTATGGTAGGTTATATTTAGGAAAGTTGTATTACTTGTAGGTTAAGACGGTGAATTGTAGCTACTATATATACGTTTTACAATTGATGAAATCAATGAGAAACACGAAACATGAATCGTGTCTAATAAATTCCGCTGTGTTATGTTTCTCCCCATGAACTAGTTTAGTGGTGAAATTTCTCGAATGGTTCAGGTCGGGTTTGAGATGATTAGCGATATCATTGAGAAAGTGGTCTGAATAAATGCTTTTGTGGTACCTTACAAGTTACAATGTCTAAACTATGATATACCTTCACAGGAAGAATGGGGTAAAATTCGGAGTGTATGCAAGGTTGTAGGTCGTATTTATAAGATCACATAGAGATTGTTTACCGCCAATCTGTTCATCAAATTAAAGCTTGGTGAAGAGAAGTCTCCTGTTCATGTTTTACAGACAATTCGCGAGCTATATGATGGCTGTTATGCAATGCCATGTTCAGGAGTATATATCGAGTAGTTCAAGCTCGGAAACTGAGGAAGAAGAAGCTGAAGAAGGCAAAGAGCTGGGAACTCGGACCTCGGGTTTTGAAAAGATTTTTTTTTTCTAGGTAAAGTTGCCTTTGCTCAAATTAGAACTCGTTCATAACTGTAGATTTTTGTGTATATCGATTGCGTTATATTTCTAGCACAAATGTTACATCCACTAATCCACGTCCTTTCGAATCATTACTGTTCTTGCTTCATTCAGGTGACATTATCGTTGTTGTCGTCTTGTCTACTAAAATGTATGTGGTTGCAGACTTGCAGTCCTGGAGGGGCGGGGCGTACAAGGGGCGAGCTGACTGTTTGGTCAAACTCCTACTTATTCAGAACTATTTCTCGGGAACCGTTGCTGAGAAGCAATTTCATGAGGTCGAGCTCGAAATTGGTGCTTCTACTTCTAAAGAACAAATTTACCCTAAAAGTGCTTTTCAGAAACTCGAAACAGTTTCTCAGTTCTGAATATTTGACCAATTTTTAATTTGGGGAACCAAAAACAATACAGAAATAATTCAAATGTTCGGCCAAACACACCTTCATTGCTTTTGTAAATTGTAATATATAAAAGTTGTGGCCACAATGTACGATACCTTGATGAAATACACGGTCATGTGGAGACCATAGAACCCAAATTTTGCCTCGCAATCTGCGTAACCTCCTACAAATGAGACCTTCTTTTCTGTCCATACTTGGAAGTTGTAAGCAATTCTAACACATTTTTGAATCGATTCAAAATAAAACTATTTGATATTCAAGGAATTCCGTAACCAATGTATGTCCTAAAAATAAAGAACTCGTAGTTGCAACAACTCTATAGAAGATTATGATGTATTATAATCAACTTTATCAACTAACAAGAGTGGATCCTAAATTGTATGTCACCTTGTCTTCTTGAAGCTAGATAAGGTATGGACACGCATTAATAAGTTGTCATATACAAGTTTAGGCGTGTAATATTTATACAATCTGACATAAGATCTTTTAGTTTTCTACTTTAATTTGTTATATTATTCGATCTACTCGGTTTAATGCGGTTCAATTGGTGTATGTATAACGTATATATATGGTCAAAAGACCATCAACAGAACTCTTGCATTGTTACCAATTTTTAGGTTCCAAATTAGTTATATTGGACTGTTTCCTTATCAATTGATGCAAGTGCACGTATAGGATGAGAAGTAAAAAGAGGTATCGATGAAAATAATATAAAATAGATTGTGCGTCTTATGTTTCTCATAATAATGGGAGTTTTAATTGTCATGACAACAGCAGCAGGTAGCTGCATACGTTTTACATGTATTCATCCAACGTACAACAGATCGAAGTAGATAATACAAATCAATCTCAATCACGTAACTTTCTTAGTACTTTTAAAATTGACCTTCTCCGGAATTATTAGGCTCCAAACATTTTCAATCTTCACAACAAAAGAGAGAAAAATTCAATCAACGTTAGAACTTAGTAGCGGCGGAGCCCGGACTAAAAGTTGGATTAGGCGGAAACTTATTTATCGGAGTTGAGGTGAGGCAAATACTACGATTTACGAATATTTAACTAGTTTTATAGTAACAATACGCAAAAAAAAATCCAATCATCGTAAACCTGGGGCAGGCCGTAGCCGGGGTAAACCCCCCTTTGGCTCCGCCCCTGGAACTTAGAGTGCCTTATTAAACCTCACGGCACCTGGGTTCTTTTTTCTCTTTGGTAGCAAGCTAGAGTCACTTGTGATTGATGAATTTTCATATTTTTCATATATCTTAAAAAATAGTATTTTTTAATTTAAATATGTGGTAATATAAACTAATCCACGTAAATATTAATGACCTTTAAACGAAAGATGAATTTTCATATTTTTCATATATCTTAAAAAATAGTAATTTTTAATTTAACTGTGGTAATATAAGCTAATCCGCGTAAAATTTTAATGACCTTAAAACGAAAGGTTATGTCTATCCGTCGTGCCCAACCATCCCGGAGGCCCGGCACGGGCACGGGCTTGGCGCCAGGCTCGTGCCGTGCCGAAAATTTAAATATCGTCCCGAGCACGGCACGCGGCACATCGTGCTCGAGCCGGGCCGGCCTCGTGCCTAATGTCGGGCTTCGGTTCGGGCCTTTAGAAATATAGCGTAATTTCTTTTCTTTTTTTTAATGTATTAAAAAAAATGGTATTTCGGGCTTGGGCGGGCCGGCTCCCTCGTGCCTTGAGCGGGAGGGGCCGTGCCAAGGCACAACAATTTCAACCAATACAAAGCCGCAGCCCGGGTCACGCCCGCCGTGCTTCGTGCCTGGGCCGACGGCCGGGCCACCCGCGGCCCGAATTGCCAGCTCTATCGTGACGTCATGTCTATATTATCGGAGCTGAGACAGTGAGTGGATCACATCTTATTTATGAGTCAAATTACTAGCTGTAAATGTTTCTAAGGGAGAATAATTATTTCTATGATATGAATGGAGTAAATGTTACTACTCTATCTGCAAGCAAAGACATGTGTGATTCACGTAAAGAGGGTTTCAAACAAGTAGTAGTACGACTTTGCGAGGTGATTTTCCGAGGAGGAAAAACCATGCATGTGCTCGGATAAAAGTACCCTTATGACCTTTGGCCTCGTGTGAAATGTAATTAGTAGGAATAATCTCCATGGAAAATAATTCAACCCTGGGTACGACTGTACTACTACTGTAATACTTGATAATAATCTAGTATCACAATAATCTTAATCATTCAACTAGCGCCTCTTCTTTTGTCGTGGCCAGAGTAATGCAATTCTTTCGAGTTTAAAGTCGATACAGAGTATATGATAAGTAGACTCATCTCAACATATGTTCATCAATTACCACTCACATCAACCAACTTATTGTTACTGGGTAAGGACTAAGGATTCTCTAGAGTTGATTTTTGGTAAAGTTGGTAGAGTTTACCAAAACAAGTAATAAGACACAATAAAAAAGAATTTTGAAAGTCACAAATAAATTGTTAAAAAATCTATTCTTACTTTTTTAGGCAAACTCTACCAAGTAGAGTTGATTTTCAACTCTAGAGGATCCCAACACATTGTTACTAGTAGTAATAGTAAAGTTGTAAAACAGAGCAATCATGGTCAAAAAGATACAAACGAATTAAAAAAGGACTTAAGAACACAACATGTTGAACAAATTAGTCAATAATATTAAATGAATGGAGTAATAATCTCACTACAACATCTAAGGGCAGGGGTAAAATTAAAAGAAGAAAAAAAAAAAAAAGGGTTCTACGATGAACATAATGCTAAATAAAAGTTAGTTAGTACAGTCCAAATTAAATAATTCTACCAGAAACATGAAGAGTTAGAATTATTATTATTATTGTTCGATCTATGAAAAACCTCATAGTTGTATTTCTTACTATTTTTGTTACTACTATTGATGTTGTAGTAGTAATTTACGAGCCTAGACAACCTCCTCTTCTTGCTATAAATAGCATAGCGTAAGCCGGACCAAACCACCTTACGTAGCCTACGAGCGGAGCGAAGCCGGACCGAAAAGAGACGCTTAACCCGAACCAAAGACCCCTTTAGCTTCTCCCCGAAGCTTTGCTTCCTACTGAACTGGTAGCTCCTAAGGAAGAGCTGTCGTTTTTCCATGTAGCTGGTTTGGAGTTCTCCGTTGGTTTGGAACCAGGTTCCGGAATCCGTTCGGAAGATCGGAGCCAAATGGGTCGGGTTGTGGGCCATAGCTAGGGTTGCCATGGGAAGAGGCAATCAAGCAAAGTGTTTAGGTTTGGAGATGAGGAAATGAAAAATAAATTGGAGGAACATGGATTGGAAATTGGAGAAGAGGGTATATATATAGTGAATTAAAAACTTAGGAAATGACATTAAATATGGGGCATTTTTGTAATGGAATTTAATTGGTAAAGTTTGTTATACTCCACTTGAATAAAACTACAAGGAGGTTGGGAATTGGAGAAGTCTTTTTGGGAAGGTGGGGGGTGTGGTCTTGCACTCTTGCTTGGTTCTCCTTCATTTAGGGGGAAATGAAATTACTCCCTCCAATTCTGCATGATGCTCTTATTTCTTTTTTAGTCACTTTTAAATGATTTTCTACTTTTCTTATTTGTAATGTTTTTGTGGTTTTAATGGTTTGTGATCCACCCACTTTCATTTTTCAACACATCTTAATTCCTACGACAAATTCCGTCATATTTCATTGTAGAACATCATATAGAACAGGAGGGAGTAACTATGTTTAGAACTAGTCACTTTCTTAAAAAGTTTTGCTCGTTTCATTTTGTTGTTTTGACTGACCATATCATTGAGAGTTATTTCTATATCGAATAAATACCTCCAAATTACACGGATTTTAGGGCAAAGGGACCCTTCATTTGGCCTATAATAAGTATCTTCTTATATAACCAGTCAAAATAGCAAAACAAATTAAAGAGGACAAATCTCTAAACATTAAGGTGATGGAGAGTCTGCTCCAAGGGGTCGGGGATATAAGGATTAAAACCAATTACAACCCTTAATTAGGCAGATTGGTGATGTGTTAACCGGTAGACCAATCTTGATCCTTAATAGTCAATGACTTTGACATAAACACCTGGCCTTTCAATGATCTAATGAGATTGACCTGGTTTTTTTGGTAAATTACTCGTTAATTGACCAATAGGATAAATAGTATTCCCAATAATTTCAGTTATAAATTATCAATCATTATATAGTAATGATACTGTTATTTTAACTAATTATATCTGCATATTTAGCTAGGGATGAAAAGAAAATGCACTCACGATTTAAAGGTTTAGAACTTTTGGTATGTAATTGCGTGAATCTTAAAGATTGAAATTCAAGGAGAGAAAAGCTCCCTCTTTTTTTCTTTTTCTTGCTTTTTGGATAATGAAAGTCATATTCAAGGAATTACATTGAGCAAGGATGGATGTAGTCACGTGCATTACGTGGTTTTTGGCCTGGTAACCATGCATCGCTGAAATGCATGCCTAAATGCTTTTTGTGTGCTTGTCTTGATTCTTCTTCAATTTTCATTCCGTCTTTTACTATCTGGTGGAGTAGATGATTGTTCGTACCTAATCGTACTTACTAATATTCGTAGATAACCGAAATTCTACTTGACATATATTACTAGTTTTTCTAACGTGTGAATCCGATAGTATAAAGGAGAAATTGATCAAAACTCCATTACATTAAAAAAGATAAAGTAATCTATCTAATATGGAAATTGGATAAGTATAATTTTATGTATGTGATTAGTAAAACATGTCTGAAGTTAAGTAGCGGATGGCGGCGAAACAAGAGATCAGAGAGGATAGGTGACAGATGAGCATTTCTTACCTACTCTTTTAGCTTCATACACACAATTAATCAAAGGTCAACTATGATACTCTGATCAAGTCACTAATTAATCCTAAAACACGTCCTTATTAGCACGTCATTTTTGTTGGACCTACTCTTAAAACAACGAAACTAAAAATTATGCAAATGAATTATTTAGTTCGATCTATAGTACTCGCAAAATCGTTCTCTAGTTATTGTTTAAGATCTAGTAGGTCAAATTGGACCCTCTTTAGTTATTAAATTGGAGGGTCTATTTATTTCCCTAATGTCTGATGACATGTGTTTTGAGCAACAACAAAATAAAGGTTTTGGTTGCATGATTTAATTTCTTATGTATGTGGTTGCAATAAACAAAACTCAAATGACATCTACATGTAATAAAAAGACAGCTTCTTTAATACGGAGTGTATATAGAAGACACTACAACCATCTCTAATGTTATATAAACATTGTGAGCTATAAGAGCAATAATGATGCTGTAAAAGTGATTCATCATATATATAACTTTATATTAGTTCAATTAGATGATACATTTTATTAATATCTTATCGTCTATAGTCACTAGCTCGATCGTTAGGGATGATATTACCAACATCCCGCACTTCTATACTTGTATATGCTACACCTAATTAGAGCAATGTTTATACCATGATCCGAGCACAAGAAGGATGATGCATGGTTCTCCTCATAATAGATCAGAGGAGTGAGAACCATACTTAAAATGATTTTTCATTTTTAATTCATAGGCCTCACTCCTCTATTGCGAGGAGGATCGCCATACTCCTTGTATTTCCGGGAGTATGGTAAAATTGTGTGATAGAGAATTAGAGATAATGTATATGTAACAAAATCTACACGGAAATATATTTTGCGAAATCAAGTCTTATTTCTTAAATAAACTAAAAAGACTACATAAATTTTACCATGAAATGGAATTTTACCTAAATGTTATCTTGATACATACGTGAATTATAAGTTCGATCAGATAAATAAATATGCAAGTTTTTAAAATAAAGTTGCGGGTTTTAAAATGCGACCCATCATGTACACGAAGGAGAAAGTAAAGCGAGAAGGAGAAGTATGTTGCGAGGCACATTTTAGGGTGATGTCTGATGAGTGACCGATGAGCATAGCAACTCAATTGCGTGGACGGAAGCATCATTCAATAATTCATACGGAGTTCATACCTACCTTTCCCTAAAATAAAGTATGGTGTGTTGCATAATTTAATTTTCCAACCGAACAAAACAAAATGCATGAAGAAAAGGGCCACCACATAATAAAAGTTGTGAACCCAAATCCTACTGTTTAATGCCTAAATTTTACTTCGTCTCTATTCGCTCCATCCCAGATCAAACGCCCCATATAAAAATGATTTTCATATTGTAAAGGGTGTACAAACTACTCAGTTAATGAAAGTTCCAAAAAATTGCATGACAAGATAGAGAATACTCTAATCAAATTCCCTATATAATTTTTTTGAAACTTTGATAAACCGATTAGTTGGGACGGAGGTTGTATCATGTATGCATCATTAATTTATTTTAAAGAAAAGCATGGAAAAGTAGAGAGGATATGAGGGAGACCATATCTTTAGTGGATCTCTCGCATGGATAAGCAACGTATTGACTTGGATCATTAATTTTGCATGAGAACAAAATTAAAGTTGTTTAGTAATTAGTACGTAGAGTGGCAAATGTTCTTTAATTGAAATTATCGGTTACGAGTTCAATATCTAACTCTTACCGAAAAATAATCTCAATATTTGAAAACATATATATTATATTATATACTAAAAATCCATAATAATTTACAAGAAATTGGTGGGGAGTCGAGATACGATCTGAGCCCCCACACCCTTTGCTATGGAAAAATCAATCCTAATAAAAATAAAAGCTGCAGCCTGCGCCCCGATATCCTGCGTCCTGGAGAACTGCTGGATCCGCTTTAGCAGAGCAACAACTGAAGGCTCCAACTCCCCCAAAGAGGAGAAAGAGAAGGGGAGGAAGCCATAACCCAAAGCAGCGCACCTAGCCTCATACTTAGCACGTTTACGATTGGCCGCTTCCCGTACCGCCTTACCTGGTTCAAAATCCATCAATCCCATCTGAGTCATGGGCAACGACCCAGTCAAATCGACGCAAACGTCGCGCCCTCAATCCCAAGAATAAAGCAGCATGTCTGCTGGGCGAAGAGGTCGGCCATCAGCATCAATCATACCAATGTCAACCTCCTTTCCAGTTGAAATCCCATTTTACTGATTTTACTTCTCTAGGAAAGATTGTCAACATGAGATACTCCTCAAAAGGAAAAAAAAAAAAAATGGAAGAGGGGCAAAAGGGAAAAAAAAATGAGCCACTAGAAAGACAATTAGGATCTGTTGCTAGCTACTTCCTCAATTTCATTTGGCGATCCAAGTTTGCTTTAGATTTTTTAATCCTATTACGCATTCAATTAAAACGTAAACAATCTTTAAAATGGAGGAAGTATACATCATGTCGACTTAGACTAGACATCAGGAGAGAGCCAGCAATACTATAATTAAGGTCACCAATTGGCCATTTTCTTTCCTTTTCAAACCAACACAATTTAGTTCCAATGAGTTATGAGATTCATTGTAGTAGGACCAGAATTTAGGATACTTAACCATGAATCCATGATATCATATCCACTTCTATAATCACAGGTAAGCATTCTGTCATCCTCTTTAAATAAATAAACAGAGTATAAGCTTAATTTGGGTCTTTTCCCTTTTTGTATGAATAAAATTCTGTATTTTTCAAAGTCTGATCAACATACATGACCGTTATTCCCACCGGAACTCAACAAATTGAAGAATGTCAATTAAGGGGGAGCACATTGGAAGACCATATTCCTGATGATCCCTTTTTTTGGCGGTCGTTTGGTTGTATGCAGGAATTTTCATTGACCAAATTGCGTACTTATGTTGGTGAACAATAGTACTCCCTCGGTCTTTCTATATCGTTTAAATTTTTATACTTGTCATGAAAACGTAAGACAAATCATGTTAAAATATAAAACCAATTATTGCACCTCAACCATCGGTGTAGATCAAATAATATCATATTCGAATCAAGCACAAAGAAAATAAAAATCATATTCCAATCAAAATAAACAAGCAGGAGTACTATGCATTTCTAGGTTAATGAAAATCGGCGTATTAAAAAAGACAGTTATTAAACACTCTAAGAACAATTTTCATAGACCGATGAAATGAAGATCCAAAGGTTAAAGATGTCCATATAATTACGAGTGTCGGCTCTTAACTACTCCGTATGACATAGGAGTATTAGATAGACATAATCCACCTGCTAAAGTTTGAAGCGACTGCTCAAATCCTCGTATACGACTATCAATAACAATATAATGTCACCTTTTTGTCAATGCTTAACCAAGAAGACTAGAAAGCAATCAAAACATGATCTTGCACACGGTTCTCAACTTTGACCTAAGGATACGCTATACGCCTATGCATGGAAAGGATGAGATACACTGTATCGGACAAAAGATTACCGTGAAATCTATGAACAATGAATAGTATTAACTATCAAGGGAATTCTAAAGTGTTAGACAAGTACGCAAAACACCCTAATAAATTATTTTTAAATAACTTAATTTTTTTAGTAAAAGTAAATAATATCAAATTATATTAGATGTAGTACGGACTCTAGAAGAGTACACCATATTGTTCCGAGGAAAAAAAACAAACCATTATCCTAGGATTCACATAAAATCCTTGGAAAAATCTGCTCCCGTTTTTGTGGAAAAGACAAGACTTGCCGGAAAATTCAAACCTGAAAAAATAGACATGTACATACAATCGTACTATTCATTAATCGCCGTAATAAAAACAAATAAATGGCCCTTCCATAAGCCACCTACTTTAAACATACTTCATACAACTAGTCTAACTAGACAAGGGTATTGCTAGCCTGACCACCTGACAATGACTAGCGTGAATGAGCGATAACTTCACACCGGCTTGTAGCTGAAGCTATAAATGAAACCATCTGGCTGTGAATAGGTTACTTAAACACAAAGTACAATTAGATATTTCTCTCCACAGATATCAGTTTTGGATAGTAGAGGAAGACCTTACGACTTACGAGTACATTTGATCAAGCAATACATTCCTTCATCTTGAATCAATTCCAACTGGGAGAGAATAAACCTCTCGTCATGATCCATTGAAGTGCTTTTTCCTAATATACTAAATCCCGTGGCAGACGTTATCCCGGGTGAATATTACTCGTCTCCTTATAAATCACTTCAACGAGAACCCATGTTACTTACACTTTACACTTACACTCACACAGGCCAATTCTCATAATTGCCAAGACATAAGCGCAGCAAAATGTGACAAAAATCCGTGACTGAGATACAACTGATGAACAAGACTGTTAAGACAATGCAAGAAAGTCGCTAGCAGAGGGTGGGCGCAAAAGAGCAGAATCCAAAGATCGGATATATACAGGGCTGCAGAGGTTGAACACAACAAAATCATGGTTCCAGATGAAGTACTTGCAGTGGACTTGTATCGTTGTAACAGAACTGGATTTAGGAATATTCACACTATTTTCAATTTTTCATCAATGAAGGTTGCTATTTCAAACAAACGTGTTTACAACATAAAGCAATACCTGACGACTACCTACTCAGGTAGCTTTGGACTTGTCACCTTTTCGACGTGTCATTGGCAGCAGGAACCTTTGACGGATAACTGGAAAGGTCGAGATCAACAAGAGTCATATCATATGGGACTGTCACAGAATTTGTAGTATCCACAAGAAGAGAAGACTTCATATTTTCTGAAGTTAATTCTACTCCTTCCAAAGGATTCGTCGGTGTGCTTGTGGCAGAGGATGACTGGCTAGAGAGTTGAATATCATCAAGCTTGTTCCCATACAAGTGCTTATTTCTTCTGACTGCATCCATCTCCTGTCCGGTGGGTACAAATGTTCGTGACCTGTATTTCCTTGGTCCTTCTTCACCCTCGCCATGGTTGTATAGCACATACTCGTGATAGGTTGGTGCAAACTGCGAGTGTATCGGAGAAACAATCAGTCATCCTTTGTACATCAAACGGACATGGTACAGGGAGAAATCAAGTAATCGGCCCCAAAAGGGCAAAAGTAATCAGCGTATCTAGTGGCAATAACATTAACAATATCTTTGGAGATGATTCATCATTTTAATCAGTTGAACTTCTACATTCGAGCATTAAATCTGCCTTCTATGAGCAATATAACAGCTTATGTAGTGGCGTGAAAATCGAGAAACAGAAAAGGAAAGAGGAATTCACCTGGTGAACAGTATCATGGTAGAAGTCGTTCAATTTCAATGCATGTGCAAGGCTTCCTGTTAATCCAGGAGATACCCCTATGTTTGCACCGGCATACTCCTTGTAGGGGAAGGCATAGAAGTGGCCCACAGCAGCCATCAGCATCTCAATACATACTATAAAATTCTGAAAATCTGCAGCGTCTTGCGCATTTTTTATAAATCCGGATTTGGCAACAAGGAAGACCAGCACACCCTAGAACAAACAAAAGTTACAATTAGCCAATAGTTGAAATATCAGTGTCGAAGTCTCATGTACCTCTATGACAATACCACAACGCAAATACATTTAAAAACCTAATTCTAAATCAATTACTGGGTCTTTGGATGACCGTATTTTATTTGCACAAATATTAAGGAGTCTACAGAAACCGAAGTACAAAATATGGTTCATTTCACATCCATAGACATTCAAATCGAGGTGTAGACAGAACACAGTATACAAGATCTTCAATGCATGGTTAACGGAAGTGAAAGAATGGTCCACCTTACATCCATAGTCATTCAAACATAGAGGTGTAGACAGAACACACTACAAAATCTTCAATGTCTTGGTTTTTGCTCCATGGAGAGATTAAAAATATAAGTAACAACATTCTTCCCCAAATTATATCACAGGTGACGGTAAACAGCTTCAACAGTGCCCCAACACGTCTAAGTCAAGAGAGCGAACAGTTTAACAAGAATCAAATGTATGTCGCCTAACCATTGTAGTACAAGGCTTGTTGGCATGTCAAGTTGCTAATTTATCTTCTGAATATGCAACCCATAAACTACTTACCTTGATCACAGGTTAGTAGCTTGACTATTTAGTCTTTGATGACTAATTTGCACAATACTCTGTAACTTTCTAGAGCTAAAATATTTGAGTAATTTTTGAAGAATGTTTAAAACACTCCCTAAAATTCTCTTTGATCTACCACTTCCATTTTGTATGGTTACTTTTAAGATGGGGGGGTCACAAACACCAATTACCACAAATAACATACAAATAGGAAAGAATAACATTCAGAACTGGCCTAATAAGGAACATCATTCTGAAATAGCCTAATTAGGGCAGGGGAAGATCATACTGAACTGCAGGGAGCAATAAATTTTGCATAAAATCAGCCATCACTTATTCCTCCACAACCAGAGGAAACCAACATGACAGCCATTCTGTACCTCAGACCATGAAAAGAAGCACCAGTTGTCGTGCAAAACTTGGCCAGAGCTAGATTTTCAATCTCTGAGGCCAGAGCAGTTGTGCTTCCAGAGGTGTCCAGTTAATTTGGGTAAATAAAATACGCGGTCTTATATTATGTACTAACCCAGCTACTACTTACTCTAGTGCCTCTCCAGAATATAGTAATAGAAGCACAGCATGTACCTTGACAGACTTGGGTTAAAATACTATCCAGGACCTAAAATCATGAACCTTGTGATCGAGGACACCAAACACTAGGAGGGTTGCCACATCATTACATCCACTAGGAGACTTTGCTCACAGAAGAACAGGTAAGCAAACAGATAAATAGACCACATCCATGCCAGTGGGTTTCCTTCTCCAAGTATTAGTACAAAATCCTCTACAGGCTAAGGCTGGGGGCGGTTTACAGATAATCCAATTAATCTATTATAATCTCACAAGCAATTGAAATTTCAACTGTGCAAGTCTCTGTCTTTCAATAGGATTAAATATACTTACATACTCCTTGACTTCACCTTCAGGTTCTGTAACAATTTTATGATCCTTTAAGACAGATAAACAGACCAACTACATTACGATTTATCATTGGAGCTGCCAGTTATCCCTTCCCCAATAAAATTTCAATCCATGCATGCAGCTTTTTTCAAAGGTAGAGGTTATCTTTTTACAGCTACAAAAATCATTCAAGACAAATAAAACTAAATAAAGATAGCAAGTACATTACATTGGGAGGTTGGGGATTGTTTACCTGCCAGTATGTTAAGAAAACAACTGATTTTATTAAGACGAATTTAGGAACAGGATTGAAGGGGTGAAGAAGATCTCGGCACGCCACATAGAACAAGACCAGTGCATAGAGGGCAACAGTGTATGAGATGGTATAAATTATGGTGATATAAAGGTATGACTGCTTTGCACTGAAGTCGCCATCTTCATACTTTCCCTTTGCATAAAGTATAAACGTCACTGCCACCAAAATGGGTTTCAAAATGACAAACTGCAGACACCCTTGTTTACACCTTCGAATGAAACGCCTGTTAACAGATAAAGAAACATAACAGCTTCATTAGCATACCAATCAATACATACGATGAACACAAGTCACTGTGATCTGTGAGAAGCAACAACAATCAAGAGATTCAAAGGACAATAACGTAAAAGCGAAATTTCTGCATTGTCTTAGATCCCCCAACATCAAAATAAATGAACTATCCATGTTCTTAGTCGTGATTTCATGCTCATCCCTTATATGCTCCTTACTGCTGAGCAACTGAACCGAAGTGTTGAGAAATTATGAGTTCAGCAAAAGAGGGCTTCTTATTAGATATTTACTTACCCATCCAGTGGCATTGGCGGAAAGCAACAAGTCATCAGGCACACCGAAGGCTTCAAAACTCGCCCACTCAAACTTAGCACAACAGCCCCAGGGCCGCCAACCCATGCTAGGCACAGGGACAAAAAATTATAGATTACCCAAGCTTCATATCTGCAACCACAACATATATAAATTCGGTGTGAAATTCCATCCATTGAAAGATGCTCAAACTCAATTCCATGATCGAACTTTAGTCTAATAAGGACAATGTAATAGCCAGATGTGAATGACCATCACAAACAAAGAGCACTATGAGGCCTCACATATTTGTAGATACATATAAGTAGGCATAACCAGTTACAAAACCCAAGAACATATATAAAATATAAAATGAAACGAGAAAGAAAAGAGTAACCATTTAAAACAAAAGCCGCTGAACACTATTTGGTAAGAAAACAGAGCAGCCATACACCAAATAGAGAAGAATATAAGGTCAGCCAATTAAGAGAGATCAGCTAGCAGCAGATTCTAAGAGAGAAGGATGCTATATGAGATAACAAAGCAAGTGATGCTTAATCTTATATCACACAAATCAAGATACAAGGAAAATTACCAACTAACAGAACACAAAAAAACAAAGATTATAACCAAAGTTCAAAATTTACATCATAAATTAATGATCTACACGGTATACAAGGTAATACTCCCTTAGTCCCTCCTATTCTTCTTTTTTTTTCCCCTTTTGGTTTGGACCAAAGACCGAGGAAATGAGGTTAGTGCACTATAATAATACATAATCTCCCCTGATACATCAACTTAGCCTTTTACTTAATCTCCCTCACAAACACTAACCTAATATCACACACCCATGGCCAGAGCCCCCCTTCTTCACCACCACCACCAACTACAAGAGATGCTCAATTTCAGACCATTAGCTTGCCACCACCACCATCACCGATCTTCCACCGTTAATTTCAGATCTTGGCCGGAGGTGGAGGAGAGAGAAATAGGTGTGCTATTCCAGGATGAACAATGACAATAAGAACATGATGAAGAGACATCGTCGAAGTCGAAGAGGGATCACCACAGGTCCAAGTAAAAACGACGTTGGGTGGGTATGGAAGAAGATGAAGATTGACGAAGGAAGTAGATCGCTAGTCATCCGGCTCGACAATGATAGCCAGTCAACAGGATCGCTTGAACAAGGTGGTTGTACACGGGAGGCGAGATCTTTGGGAGGAAAAGTTATGGTGGGAGAAATAATGGGTGGTGGTAGAAGAGACGGGGTGGTAGAGTGGTGGGTGAGAGTGATTAGTTGGGTTGAGTTAGGCTTAATTATGGTCAGGAAAGGAAAGAAATGAAAGTGGGAAAAAATAGAGAACTTACCCAATAAAGAAAGGGGGGGGGAAATTAGAGAATAGGAGGGAGTACATAAATTCACATATAGTAACAATACAATCTTGCAAAATAGAATAGTGTCCACAACTTGTCTGAGTCATATCTTTAAACCTCAAAAACTTTGTATGATACATCAAAGTATTACACAGACGAGATTTGGTTCAGGAGTAGCAGTGGTACTGTAAACAATTATTTCGACATTCTACAATCAACTCAGGAAGAATTACAACAAGACCAAATGAGTGTCTAAAGACAACATTTCCCAGAGCATTAACACCCCTCTTCGAACCTAGGAGATCTCCCGTATTGTTATAGCATGGTATACATTTGTGCACATTATTGTCTTATTTGAAGCAATTTTCATTTTGGGTCATCCGTGCACAGCCTCTCTATGTTTCAATAGGGGTAAGGCTTGCGTGCATCCGACCCCCCCTTACCCCGCCTTATAGCGGGAGCCTTTAAGGCACTGGGGTTAAAGATGTTGTTGTTGTTGTAATCAAACAAACAGCACTAGAGAAGTCCAAAGTTGTAAATAATGATCACAGCAAGAAAAGAAGAAGACATAGGCTTGCGTGCATCCGACCCCGCCTTATGGCGGGAGCCTTTAAGGCACAGGGGTTAAAGATGTTGTAATCAAACAAACAGTACTCGAGAAGTCAAAAGTTGTAAATAATGATCACAACAAGAAAAGAAGAACACATAAAGCAGCAACAGCAACAGCAACAACAACAACAGCAGCAGCAACAGCAACAGCAACAACAGCAACAACAACAACAACAAATATTGTGTAGCTTGAACAGCAAACCAGAAGGATATTATCCTTTGCACTTACATTTCCCTCAGAGAGTCGAAATAGATGGAACTGTCAGGTTTAACCAGTGACAAAAATGACATCAGCGCATAAACCTGAGAATATCAAGATCCATAACAACTTTAGACCAGCATACATTATATACAAGGAAACATCTGCTTGAAGAAAGAGATGAAGAGGGTATAACACAAGAAACTAATAAATTATCCAAGTATGCATGTCTCATGTACACAAACAAACGCCGCACACACACCAGGGAGGAGATACGATCTAGGCACTAGACAAAGGGGATGGTCCAAAATGTTCCAGAATAAAAAATAACGATGCTTTTAAAACATAGAGAAGATCAACAGTCTTTTAAGACAAGTTAAATGAAAAATAGGATATGAAACATGGGTAGACGTAAACAGAAACAAGTAATGAAGACATTTTGAATTTAGGACTCAACTTCAAGAATACATGTATTGATGGATCAATTTAAAATACTCCGTAGTATCAACAATAAACATATCACAGGGACATTAAGGACACTCGCCTATGAAATTTTTAACCTGTTGCATTAACATTGCAGTAATAATGTATAAGTTACACTGCTTCTTGACATAAGATTCTGTCTTTTCATGATATATATCTCCAGGAAACTTGGCTCTCACAGCAAGCCAAAATTTTTGATACCTACAACTGCTACTAATTTTTAGGCACTCATATTGATTTATTAGCCATAACGTAACCAGTAGAGATGGACACCACTCTATGAAGGATTACACGAGCAGACCAGCTCTTGTCAACATTAACAAAACATAATCAAAACTATCTCATCTACACTGGATTTCTATGGTTGGCACCTTATCCTCTATTGTACGTGACTTGTGTTCAATTTACTCTTATGAAACCTGATACAATATCAGATAGGTAAGTTTGATTCCGCTGCGTACTCATATCAAGACCATTCGCTAGTTGAACGTGCATTTGGAAGGAGAGAAGCTGTCAGACTTTTGAACGGAAAACATCTTGATTTGAATCTCAATTATCTTTGGAAGGTACTCAAAAAGAGAAAACAGAAAGCGAAGGCAATAATTCTTTAGCATCCCTCATCCTTTCTATCTCAAAACCCAACACAGTCCATAAGCTAGTCATAAAAGTATCAAAAAGCCAGCACAAGAGCCTCTGATAAGGTTTCACATTGATAGCAGAAAAACCAAGACTACCAGAAGTGTTGATCGTTCACAGTTCAAATTACCAAGACTTCAAATTCCGCTGTTGTTGAATAGTTGAAGTCAAGTATTACATTCCCACCCACATATGACTTTCCTTCTTTTTGCTCAAGATAGTCTAACAGTTAATTAGCTCTCTTTTGTATATGGGTGACAACCCCTTGGTGTTTGTATATGGGAGTCACCCCCTTGGTGTCCTTTTGATCATAATCATATCCCAACTTACTTATCTCCAAAAATAAATAAAATTAAAAAAAAAAATCCATCAACTTCAAAAGCACCTAAAGTAGACATCAAAAGTACTATGCCTACGTAGTCCTAAATCTAAGGGAGTTCCAAAAGGTATAACTTTCAATCTCATGCAAGAATTATGTTTCTTTCATAAGGACAACAACAAAGCCTTAGTCCAAAACGTATTTCGGAGTGCAACATGAACATTGAAAACAGTTCAGATAGCATATGAATACCATGTTCCTAGAATTTTCTTTAATCACAGAAAGTTGAAAACACCAATACAGAGATCAAAGAGAAATTTACATTTAGAAAACTGTCTCGTTGACTAGTCCTACTCCTACCAAACAAGTCTGGGAAAAGGCAGTGCGCATCTGAACCTCCTGAGTTCAGCTCCTGATCAATAATTCATTACTTAATGACACTAGACCTATAACGATCTCCTAATGAAAGGTAGGTCACAAAAGTGAATGTCAAATAAATGAGAGGCCCGTCTTCATGACTACACAGAGAAGGGAAACAACTTTACCACAACCGTATTAATCTCACAAACCTACAATTGCAAGGCAGCTATATACCTGGCTACCTGCTTCATATTCTAAAGCTCTATCCTCACAAAAGTTCTGTCATTGAACTTCATCCTCAAAACCCCATAACTAAAAGACGCCCATCCTCTAGACAACTTCTGCTTTCACTCACCCCTAACAGTAGCTCAACAGTACTACCTTATAGAATTAGAAGACCCAAACCTAATAAATCATAGATTCATGCTATATTATGATTATTTTATTTCAGCACTGCGATTGACATGCAAACTTGTGTGTCTACTTTGCAAAAATGCATTACCTAGATAGACAAGGTCCTTCCATATCTTCATTTGATTTTCTCTACCTTTTCCATGTAAACCAGAGTCCTGCATTACGCTAAGGCATCTAAATTTCCACAAACTAGCCCCCTCCCTCCTCCAAAAACGAAATCTGAGAGAATCAGCAACACCAGATTTTGGGCTACAATTTTGGGGTATTACATAACCCATCAGAATAAACGAGCAGCAAGATTACGCTCATCAAGAATCTACACCCTATACGGAAAAACACCTTACACACAATATCCTTGCCGTAAATGATAACCAATCCTCAAGACTCAAGAGATGGTAACAATCACCTCGTAGATCTCAGTATAAGCAAAGGACTTGAAATGCCAAATATCAAAGCCAGTTCTGCATGGAACCTGCCAAACTTCATAGACCAAAGCCTCCTGCCCTAAAGGATGCGTTATAGATATTCAGGGTGAAAATACGCAAGGGGGCAAAGAAGATAAATTTTCTTGATAAATTGATAAGTTTCCCCTCAAGAAGAATGTCCTCTAAGCCCTACTATACCTACTAAATTATCGAAAGAAGAAAAAGAGTACTACTTCTACTCTACTGTGAAATAGAGGATACTAAGGGATGGCCACCCTGAGTATCAAAAGTATTTACTACTTAATAAGCTTACCCCAAATGATCAGCTTAAGTAATTCTATAAGCATGAGCCTTTTAAGAGGTATTGGCAACATAAAAATTATAATAATGAGACTGAAAGCACTTTCAAGATTGCTAAAAGTAATTAACTTTATAAACAATTTCTTTTTGAAGCTTACCCTAAAAGAAGGGATTTAGAGGATACTAAAGAATAGTCACCCTAATTAGTAACTAGGATTTCGGGAGCGACTTGATAAGCTGTACCCGAGAAAAAAGGGCTTAAGTAGTTCTATAAGCTTGAGCATACTAACACGCGTTGGCCACACACAAATTATTGGGGCAACCTCGATAAGTAAACCCTTTAAGCCAAAAAATAATTTCTTTTAAAGCTTAGATAAGTCACTTTTGAGGATGGCACTATAACTATTGCTTTGTCACTGCAATGAGATGAACTCAAGCAAAACAAAACAAAAAAAAAAAAAAAAAAACCCACGAATAAACATTACTCTTTGAAAGCTTTGCTTGAGTGATACTGAAAACCGTATTTTTTCAAATAGCCAATTACGAAGATGAAGCTATAACAAACCCACATGTCGCTAAGGTAGCATACCAACAAAAAAAAACCGACAAGATCAACAATCATTCAATCACAAACATATAACCAACAGATAAAGATGGTCAAAATGAAGGCAGTTATCACTCACCGGAACCATAAAAATGATCCGCACAATATATCTCTGATACGTGGGCTCGGTGTAATTCATAAGATGGCGGTATATGTGGAAAATCGCCAGAGCAATTGCTCCAACCGTGCAAGGCAACGCAATGAGGACATAGTAAATCGGCACCATTCTACTCCTTCCCCTTCCCAGTAACTACTCATCAACTACAAAACTTCACCCTCACACAATTAAAATCAGTCTAATTTAAACTAACCAAATTAACCCGAAAAAAAAAAAAAAAACTGAAAAAGTCAAAAACAAATTATACCTACAAATGCTTCGCAATAAAATTCTACTCAATTCGCCGCGAATTCGCGAAATTTGTTCTGCTCGAGCTACAATCTGAAACCCTAACCCTAATTTTACACCCCTGCAACAAATTAATTAAACATAACAATTCAATGATCATCAAGAAATTCAAACATTAAAGTACTAATCCAAGTTAAAAGTGCTGCTAATTACAGTTCAAATACAATTACATTTAACCAAAAATTAATGATATACAACGACATATAATAAAAATTGATAATAAAAGCGCGGAATTTACAGGAACAAAAAAAAAACGGTGCAAAAGCAGAAAATAGAAATTATTAAGCAAAGCATGAAAATTCGATAGAAATTCAAGAATTAAAAAAAAATGAAATTATAGTATGATTAAAGTAGAGTTAAGCTAGCAAAAATGATCAATTTTTCAAATTTAGGAGCAAATAAGAGCTTTTTTTTTTTTAAAAAAAAAAAAAAGGGAAAAAGGTGCTTACCAGAAAAGTAGATCTGGAAGAAGAGTAAGAGAAGCAGAATAATAATGGCGGCTTCGAGAAAGCTTTGGTGATGGAGAAGAGAGAGGAGAGAGGGAAAGGAGAAAGTTTCTTTGGGTTGAGAGAGGAGAGAGAGAGAGGGATGGAGGGGGGGGGAACGGGGGAAGTTAGCTTACGGGTGACGTTAACGACATGAAAGGCGAGGAAGATAATTTGATTTGAGAAATTAGGACAATGATATATTGATATGAGTCATAGACATGGACCATAGTTTATGTTTATTTATAATGGGATAATGCTAATTATGTTGGACCGTATATATTGCTATGAACTGTATCTTCACTGTTGCCTCTATCATGATTATCAAGCAAAGAGTATTGTTGTTAAGTACGTACATTATTCTTTCCTTGCACTTTTGGAGTATTTGTTTACGTTGGAATTAGAAGAAAAAAAGTTCAAGTCGAGGATTAATTAGATCACTTGTTCAAAGCGGTAAAATTAATCTTGATAGAGAATCGAAATTAGATAAACAGTTTTGTTAAGTTTAGTCCAACGATATGACTGAAATATAATTGTGTCAAAAACACTAACCAGAAAGTACAATTGTTTTTTTTTTTTTTTTTTGTTATTGAAACAAATGGTTGCACTAAAACTCACACGACTTCGGCAATGAAAGTCCGAAGCCGCGACATCAAGTACCCGAAAGTACAACTGTCGGTATTTTGTAATTGTAGTGATTCTCTTAATGGTGATGATTTTTACACTCCCGGTTGATATTTTTAACACTTCTCCATGTGAGAGGAGTATTGGAAATTATGGCTCACATGGAAGAGTTTAATCTTGAAAGTGCAAAAATCACTACCCTTCTCTTAAGAGTAATAAGAGTACTAGCGGAGGATCAGACTAGTGAAATAAATGTTAATGGCCTATGGAGATTCAAGCAATGGTCGAAGGGTGTATGCAATTGTTAGAAGAGAATTCGAAACTTTATGTGTTCAGTGTTAATGGAACAAGTGATATGATGATTGTGCTGTTATTTTAAAGATTGTTTATAATACTTTTTGTCTTTAACTATTACTACACTTTTTAAGGATGTCATACGAATGTAACATATTTATAATTAAGTCAAACTTATATTCGGTCATATTCATACCTAATCATTCTATATAATACTAATACATTTTTATGGATTAAACTTTTCTCTTGCCAATCCTATCTCATACCCGAGTATCACGATCCCCCCAAAATTCCCCGGAAAGGTGTAGTATAGAAACCTTTTCGAGTGAGCCTCTGGGATCTCCTGTAAACCCCCATGATGTGGAACCTTGTGATCTCTTTATTTGTCTTTAATCTTCCTGAAATAAGTAAGGCCCCGTTCTTTCTAATTCAAAAAAAAAACTAAGCTATGGGGGTGTTTCAACCTGTTTTGCTTTTAGCTTTGTTCTTGCGTCATAAATTCTTATAATATACATTTTTTAATATCGTTTCGGACACTCATCTTTCTTCCAAATGCCACTTCGTCTCGTCACACACGTCTTCAAGATGATCTACTCACAGGGTTCCCGATGAAGAAGAGGCCCTAGGTTTGGTTTGGAGCTTTCTTCCTCTCTCAGTCGCCCCTGGTGTAAAGGAATCATGGTTTGGTTCCGCTAGTCCGAGGGCCCTATGCCCAAAATGGAAGAACCATGGGGTGAAGGCACACTGTCATACACGAGGGGAAGACTTGGACCAAATGGATCGCTTCCCTAATAGTAAACTAAGACCTTCTTCTTGAGTCTTTATGTTCTCCCTTTCGTTAAAGGAAATCGCGGATTTCCTGACCGATTGCTATCCTAGCCTTTCAACATCCGCTCCATCCTCAACTTGGACAGGAGATGCAGCGTGTGACGATCCAAGGCTTTCCACTTAGTTTCTTTTCATGTAACTCAGGGCACGTTCGGTGTCACTGATGTTTTCAGTTTTTGTTTTTTTTTTTTTACGTAATTTTTTTAGCTAAATAAGTTACAAGGTTAATTTTGAATTGTTTGGTTATATAATAGACATAGAAAATGAAAACTGAAAACTGAAAACCACTTTTTCTGGCTTTCAAAAAAACAGAAACAGAAAACGATACCAAACAGGCCCTTAGTTATTTCTTGTAATGTCTTTCATTCTATGGTTGTAGGATGTTTTTAGGAATCTTGTAACTTAGTTTATTTTCATGAAACTAAATGTATCCCTCTGCTGCACACTTAATGTGTTCTGGCAAGAGATGTGTAAAAGTAAATTTCCCTCTTTGGGAGAAGGTAGTCAATGAAATCAATCTTCTCATACTTCCAACTTTACCCTTGTTGATGCTTGATATTAATTTTGTTGTTGTGATCTTTGACCTTCGTTAATATCGAACGTGTGGGTTGTGCTCGGTTCCGAGAGTCTCTCAACTCATAGTCCCGAGTAAGGCTTGCACGAGTGGGCGATCCCTCACGAGTGCTTGTCCGCAATCGATCATTGTTTGCTTCCTTGTCAGGAGAACCGACGAGGGGGCGCATCACAGTCCCTCCAAATTTAGGACCGCGACACAGCGCGCTTAGCCTCGGAAAGATACCTCTACGTGAGTGTGCTATAACTTCACCTAATGACGCAGTCGGGTGGGACCTAGATGACTGGTGGATCAATGGTGAGTTGTTCAACCAGCCACTGAGCCACCTATTCATAGTTTTGTGTCAGTTCCCGGAAGGGACCAAGCTCAAAATCAGAGGCGAGTTGAAAGACAAAAGTTTGGATGTTGTGGGGTGCAGACACACATGCGCGGATTACAGGTGACGGTTACAAGAATGGCGGGGATACAACACCGTCGTCGATGCTTTGAATAGCGTAGCCAGTCATAGGTGTTAAAGTCCTACCATATTCAAATCTCACTTGTTACACAACCTTTTTAAGAATCATCTAGCACTCTCGTTAAAAAAAAAAAAAAAAGAATCATCTAGCACAAATGAATAAAGGGTTTCCCTTCTTCGCATCAATATATATTTGCCTAGATTCGCTGAAAGAGGCTACTACAAGAACCATAAAAGAACATAACAAATATGAAGATTATGTAGAATTAAAGAGAGTTTATAAAAGACTACAAGGCGAAGCTACGTGAATAACACCAAACCAAATTATTCAATCAAACAAAGTGATGAGACACAATTGCAATAGTGATACAAGAGAAACACAACATAATTTTCCTTAGTGTGGGGAAAAAGGGATAGAGTGTAACTCGTGAAAAGAATACTTTATAAGTCACTTTATTACTTTAATCCAATATTAGAGCATGCTGAAAGTCTGAGATAATCTATCAACAGAGATAAGCTTTAACTAACGGGGAGTCACTATCAAACTATTAGTCCAACGGTGAAAGATCATCGCCACCCCTTTAGGAGTATTTGGTTTCGTTTTTTCTTTCTTTTTCGCCAACAAAAAAACTAATCTTAATCTTAACCCTTCTTTCGATTGAATCAACTGATAAATCCAATTACGAATCAACTGCTCCTCTCTCCCACTACTTTAAAATCGACCCAATAAAATCTTAACATTTACCCAAACTATTACGAACGATTTTTTTAAATAATGCTCTAAATTAAAATAATTCAAGTTTTGGGTGCGGAACAAAAATATTTACGTAGAATGGGTCCACGTAGGATCGGATACCCCCGAACCAAATTTGTACCAAAACCGCTATGGCGCGTGACGGTTATGACCATAACCGCTCAATTTTGCAGCGGTTTTGGTCCATAACCGCCCCAATTTGCAGCGGTTTTGGTCCATAACCGCCCCAATTCTCAGCGGTTATGGTAAAACCGTCACGCGCCGTGACGGTTTTGGTTTGTTTCGCCAAAAAAAAAAAACCGAAGCTAGTTTGGAGAATGCCAATCCTACGTGGACCCATACTACATAAATACTTTCATTCCACACCCAAAACTCGAATTATTTTAATTTAGAGCATTATTTAAAAAAAACGTTCAACTATTACTCATTCAATTTCTAGCAAATGTTAAAAAAACCAATATAGTTTGATATTTTTGCAAATGTGAGCAAGCAATGCCAAAAATGTCATAATATCAAAAATATCACAATTTTTTTCTTCACTTGTGTAAAAAAAACATCACGAGTGTACACAATACGCAGCACAAATGTGAGAGTATAGCACCACCATACAATCTCTTCCCTTACACTCTACCTCTATAAAACCCAACCCTCGACTTATCACTCAAAAACCCCTTCTCTCTTTCTCTCCCCTTATCCTCTTCTCCTCCCTCCATTTTTCCTCCAAAGGGGAGTTGCAGAAGAAAAAAAAAAAAAAGCAGCTACTATGGCTTCTTCTTCACTTGTTGGGGTAGCTTCTTCTATACTAAACTACCAAACCCCTTGTTTACAAATACCCAGAAAACACCCAGTTGTTTGTTCCTCCTCAATTTCCCTCCCATTTCCTGAGAAATCCGGTTTATTAAATTCACAAAAGACTAAAACTTTGAGGTGGGTTTCCTCTGCAATTGCTACTCCTAACTCTGTGTTGAGTGAGGAGGCTTTTAGAGGGCTTAAGGACTCGTTTAACGTTCGCGGCCGCGGCGGCGACAGCGAAGACGAGGAGGATGAGGATGAGTTTGGTGATGATTTTGAGGAGAGTGAAGGAGAAGCTGGAGGTAAAGGGGTGAGTGCGGATGAGCTTGAGGTTGCTAAGTTGGGTCTTCCTGATAAACTTGTTGATGCTCTTAATAAGCGTGGAATTGCTCAACTTTTCCCCATTCAGGTACATTTAATTTATTTATATTTTCTCTTTATCTTTAATTTTAAGAGTTTTGAGTTTGTTTTTGAGATTAATTTTGGGTTTATTTGTGGATAATGTTGATGTTTGTAGCTTTGTGGTGAATTGGGGTTTCATTTTATGTTTTTTTGAGGTCATGTTTTGGTTAGTTATGTTTATAATGCGTATGGTTTAAGCTTTTTGAAGGGTGGGTTGTGCTTTGGTTCTTTTGTTGTGGTATTGGAGTTGGAGTATTATATGTTAATAGAAGTGGTCTTGCTAATATAGTGTTACTCCCTCGCTTTCATCGAATTCGTTACGTTTAGCTTGAATATGTGAGAGGAATTCAAATCAAATGTGAAGAATTGAAAGAAGTAGGAGTAGTTTCTTTGTGTAGAAGTTCGTACGACCGGTTTGATAAAGGGAAATTTAATGCATTGGTTGGTTAAAAAAATTGAGGTTCATGCACGATAATGGAGTACTACAACAATTGTACTAAAAATGATGGGGGTTGCTTAGTTTTGGTTTGAGAAGTATTGAATATCCATGGTGTAAGTGTTTGTTAAAGAAGGTTAAGAGGAGATTGCAGAACACAAGTGGCAATTATAAGAATTCCGTATCAGGATTGAGTTGAAATATTATGCGCTTATTTGAAACGTTTAGTGTTGAACCAGCATGATATGTCCTATATTACGGGTTGATAGCATCATTGTTGTCTAGTTATCCATAGGTGGTAACGCGCGAGAAGCCGAGAATAGGTGACATTTTTGCAGCTGATAAGAAGACTTTCATAGCACAATTGAAAACAATATCATTGAGTACTAGGGTCCATTCAACAGGATGTTCAAGAACCACAACCAAGTGGCTGATGTAGAATTTTGTAAAGGATGTGCATTAGCCACAAGCTAAACTCTTGTGACAAAACACAAACTTTTACAAATGTGCTATGAAAGTCTTCTTATAAGCTCAACTTCTGTTTTGATAAATGAAACATGTCAAGAGTCTAATTTAAATCTTTATGCGTATAACAATTGTGTACTCAAACCCTCCCTCAAATTCATACATGCTGTGCTACCAATTACTTAATTCATTTCCTTGATCGAAGTCGATTCAAAATTGTTACTTATTACTAGTTATCAGCTGGGTAGTTTTCCATTCTTTGTTAATGTGCTTTCTGAAGGTCTTTGTTTTCTTTTGCCTGTGCTATCATTCTTTTGTTGGCAAACTTTCTTGTTGAAAAGAAATAGGAGTTTGAACGAGGGATGTACACATTCTCGAGGGATGTTTTACTGCTCGTTATGCATTGTATTTTGTGCTTATTATTTATGCTCTGCTACAGCGAGCTGTATTTGTTCCAGCACTAGAAGGCAGAGATATTATTGCTCGAGCTAAAACTGGGACTGGAAAGACCTTAGCTTTTGGGATTCCAATTCTCAAACGTGTTACAGAAGACCATGATGGAAAGAGTTCTCTGAGGTAATGATCATAACGAGCAGTTTGAATGCTGGTTTATAAATTTGGTATTAAGACATGTCTTTTTGTTCCTTTGTTCTCAAGGCGTTCTGGACGGCTTCCCAAGGTTTTGGTCCTTGCTCCGACTAGAGAGTTGGCTAGACAAGTTGAGAAGGAAATGAAGGAGTCTGCTCCATATCTGAACACTGTTTGTGTTTATGGTGGTGTTTCTTATTCACTGCAACAAAATGCACTTTCTCGTGGAGTTGATGTGGTGGTGGGAACTCCTGGTAGAATTATTGACTTGGTCAATGGTAACAGCCTCAAGCTTACGGAAGTTGAATATTTGGTTCTTGATGAAGCTGACCAAATGCTTGCCGTCGGATTTGAGGAAGACGTGGAAACAATATTGGAAACGGTTCCAAAAAAGAGGCAAAGCATGCTTTTCTCAGCAACTATGCCTGGTTGGGTAAAGAAGTTGTCAAGAAAGTATTTGGACAATCCCCTGACAATTGATTTGGTAAAGTCTTCTCTTATATCTTTTCATGGTCGCTGTTTCCTCTTTATATGGTCTGTATAGTGCAATCATAGATTGCTCTGCCTATCCTATTGGTTTTATGTGATTTTCTTTATCTATTTATATTTTCATTCATCCCCAATTCCCCATGGCTGAAGTCATTACGAGTTTTCTTGCTCTAAGGTAAATTCTTTCTATAAGAGAGTTTTTCCTCTTCTTCGGCTTTACATGACATTAGTATACAGTCCGATTATCAGTTACTGAATTTCCGTGGGTTTGTGAATGGTCAACGGTGTTTGTGTAGGTCATACCTTCATAGTAAATCAGGAGGTTTGTGAAGTCTATGGCAGTGCTGCGAGGCTTCAAATTTATCCCACTATCCACCAAAAGGAAAAAAAAGCTAACTTTTACTAGTGCAAATTGATTAGAATCTCTAAAGATTAGACAATCATTAAGTAAGCAAAACCCTGCAAAGAAAAAGCGAGCATACAGATTTCATACAAGCTGTAGCTGGACATTAACTAGTCATTACCTGCTATATATGATGGTCTCGTTCAAGTATGCTAAGTTTTTAGTACTGGTACATCAGGAAATGAAAGCAATCAGGTGATAAATGAACGAATATGTGATGGTTTGCTTTTATTGTTTTGTTTATTTGGACTAGTGATGTTTACTTAATTGAATTTTTAATTTTAAACTCACTAAAGTCTTGAGTATTACCTCCCTATGAATTTTCTTTGCCTTTTTGTAGGGATGCCTTATCTTATGTTAATTCGTTTTAACTTATCTGTATCTCGGGTGAATTTCTCTTCAGGTTGGTGAGCAGGAAGAGAAGTTAGCTGAAGGGATCAAACTGTATGCAATATCGGCTAATACTGCTTCGAAGCGTTCAATTCTTAGTGACGTTATCACGGTATAATTGAACTACGAAACTTGCTATTCTATCTAAACTACGCTCGAGTCTCCCCCCCCCCCCCCCCTTTTCTTTTCTAGGGTGAGTCAGAGTTTTCCTTTTTGATGCTATTTTATGTAGGCATTGGAATGTATGGATGTTGTAGAGAGTAGTGATGCATATTTGGTTGTTGTTGTGGACATGATTCATGAATCTGAGACTCTTAAAATTCATTGTTATTATTCTTTTGGTTGAATATTCATGGTGAAGCCATACTATTATGTGTCTTGCAGGTGTATGCAAAGGGTGGGAAAACTATTCTGTTCACACAGACAAAACGAGATGCAGATGAAGTTTCTCTGGCATTATCAAATAGCATTGCTTCAGAGGCACTGCATGGAGATATATCTCAACACCAGCGTGAAAGGACATTAAATGGTTTCCGGCAAGGAAAATTTTCTGTGCTAGTCGCCACGGATGTTGCTTCTCGTGGTCTTGATATACCAAATGTTGACCTGGTTAGTCACTGAAAGTTCATTTAGTGTCTCTGATTCTTGTGATTGTGTAACGTCTGGCGTTCGAAGTTAGTAATAATGTGCTCCGTTTGTTTTGTCTCACCTTTTGTCATAAAAAACTATTTACGGGCATGCATTTTGGGTTGTTGTGGTTTCCTACCACATGCACCTTGGTTTATGCCCTTATACCCCTGGCTATTTTCAATGTAAGCCTATCAGGATGATTGAGTTTGTTTAACTCTGGATGATTTGATGCTATAAGTTTTTTCTTCATATTCTGTTAACACGAATGTTAAATAGCTTTTCCACTTCTTTTCCAGGTTGTTCACTATGAGATGCCGAATGATCCAGAGACCTTTGTTCACCGTTCTGGTCGTACAGGGCGAGCAGGAAAGGAAGGAACTGCCATTTTACTGTTCACCAGCAACCAGAGGAGAACAGTACGGTCCCTTGAAAGAGACGTAGGCTGCCATTTTGAGTATGCAAACGCCCCATCAGTTGAGGAGGTCTTGGAGTCTTCCGCGGATCAAGTTGTTGCTACTTTGCGTGGGGTTCATCAAGAGTCAATTAAATTCTTTACTCCAACTGCTGAAAAACTACTTGAAGAGCAGGGTCCTGGAGCTCTTGCAGCTGCTATTGCCCACTTAAGTGGATTCTCCCAGCCTCCCTCATCGAAATCTCTTCTTAGTCATGAGCAGGTAATCAATAGCCTTACACCCTGGTGCTATAACTTCTGTTGCTCAAAAGTTAGTACATTTGAGCTTTATTTCTTTTCATGGAATAAAAAAGTGTTTTCAGAATCATTGTATGTTCTGAGTAGCGGGCTAGGTTCATGATTCTGCCCCAAATTAGTTTGGGACTTCTCGTTGTTGTAGTGAGGTAGGTTTGTTGTGTAGGTCTCAGTGTAATTTCTTATGACTTGCTTACTTAATATTATTCTTAGTGACTCTAGCAAACTGGTTCCCTCGATGTCTATGTTATTAGAGGTCTTCTTGTACCACAAACCTTGGTGCATTCACATCCCTTTGTCTCATAATCAAGATCTGCCTTACTTTGGAATTTAAAAGGCAATTTAAATATTCAGTGTTGAAATTGTTGTTGCAGGGATGGGTAACATTGCAATTGACTCGGGATTCTGGCTATTCAAGAGGATACTTGTCTGCCAGATCTGTCATGGGATTCCTCTCTGATGTTTATCCTACTGCTGCTGACGAAGTTGGAAAGATACAATTGATTGCGGATGAGAGGGTGAGTAGTGTTCTGTTATTCAGAGTTTTTAACTTTTTTTTTTTTTTTTTTAATCAATAGTTGATCATTGTATTCCATGTCAACAATTCAGGTTCAAGGTGCTGTTTTTGATCTTCCTGAGGAAATTGCTAAAGAGCTTCTGAATAAAGAAGTACCACCAGGGAACGCTCTCTCTAAGATCTCCAAGGTATAATTGATCTGTCTGATTTCTCTTTGCCTCATATAGAAGCTTTTGCAAGTTAAATATAAGTCTATTATGGCTACTTCCTTTTGTCCCAATAAACTGGTTTTCCTCACACTTTATGTGCTGCTGTTACTTGCAGTTGCCTGCTTTGCAAGATGACGCGCCTCCAAGTGATAACTATGGAAGATTTTCCAACCGAGGTCGTGGTTCCCGCGGGGGTATGAGTGATAGAAGAGGATCAGGAGGATCACGAAGTTCGCGTGGCTGGGGTAGGAGTCAGGATTCTGATTTTGATGGTGGTGACGACTTATTTAGACGTGGTGGTCGCACCTCCAGGCCTAGCAACAGCAGGTGGTCCTCAAATTCTAGAAGTAGTGGTAGTAGTGGTGATGACTGGTTAATTAGCGGTGGACGAACAAGTAGGTCACCGTCATCATCATCGTCATCTCAGTTTGGAGGCAGAAGGGATAGGTAATCCTTGGTTTTGGCTTTTGTGTATATATTTCTTATGTATGGATTATATGGTTTGCCTTATTCCTCTTGTTTTTTTTTTGTTTGTTTTTTTAAAAAACCCTGCATCTAAACTGCTCTTTGATAGCATGTACACAATTCGAAAGCCTTTCGAGGAAGTGTGAAACCAAAAAGAAATCTATGCATCAAAGCACATTCTGTTTCATTTTATTAATTTTGGATTAGCTCTATTATGTAGTATTCCCTTCAGTATATGTTCTCTGTCATCAAATTTGTTGCTTCAGCAATAACCAATAAGTGGGACGTTTATTCATTTCCAGTTTGAAGTGCTATGTTATGGAAATTCACTTAAATTTCGCTTTTTGGGGAATGTAAGTAGGAAAATGACATAAGTGTCTCACTTGGATAAAGTCGGCTGACTATCTCTCTGATGAACAAATGACGGGTTTTCATCCACGTAAACACATGTTTAAGCTACTGGTAACATTTTATTTGAGTATCAACATATGAGCATTTGTGAATTGTGGTATGAAGATATGTTGAATTGGCAACTGTGCATTGAAAGATAGGATCAGGACTTTCAGCTATGGATCCCTGCTAGTAGTTTTTTTGGAGTTTAATTTATTTTTTCACTTTCTTTTTTCTGCGGTTTGCAGGAACTTTAGCGGTGCATGCTTCAACTGCGGAAAATCTGGACACAGGGCAACAGAATGCCCTAACAAGCAATCTTACTAGAACTCTGCACCCTGATGTACATGGGGCTTTCTGAAATTTTGTCAGCCTAGCGTAAACATGTTTCTTGAACCGCTGCTGCTGACTTGCTGTGCTGGAAAGGGGTCCCATGTTCTTTCAAGAGCCATCCAAGAGACTGGCATGATGCTGCTGTTATGAGGCAGCATGGATCACTCGGAGCTCCACCGACTTGTCTGCACTGCAACAAAACATCTAAATTACAGTTCACACTCTTACCAAAACTTTAGCATTTAAATCATAGTCTTCGTATTTTGTCCCCTTTTTGTGTTTATACACCATAGCTTCTGATGTTATGTCAAACTGCAACATCCAGATAGAACAATCAAGCAGGAAATTCTTGGTGTATATATGTAGTAAAATTTTGAAAAAGCATGCAGTGGCCTCTGATGGCTGCTCATGCTGTGCTGTCTCCATAGGAGACGGGTCACTCCTTTCGGTCTGCCCATCTGTTAGAGAAGTTTAGAAATGTCGGTTGTATGGTAACTGGAGCTCATTTGATAGACTATGGTATTGAAGAAATTTACAGCTCTTGTATTTGTGTATTTGTATCGGTAAATGTCAATGTTCTGTAGATTTTCTACAAACTTGTTAAGTTATCTATTGTACTAGTTTTAATCTTGTGTGTTGCACGGTTTAAATATTATATCATTCTTAATGTTTTTTATATTTATAACCAACTATGCTATCATTTCAATAAAAATAATTCATAGTAATTGTTGTGATATTAGTTACATGTATTTTAACATCTTGATCCATTCAAAAAAAAAAATATAAAATACAAACAACATTTCTTATCTATACTCTTCAAAAACACCTTTTTTTTAATAGATATAGTATATAAAGCCAATTGTAATCATTAAGCATTGTTTATTGAAAAATGTATAAATGGATCTCAAATTGAAATTCATTTCAAATCAAATAAAATAATATATGTTTCAAAAGTTTTTGATTAACATAACCAATTGTATGATCAATCATACCGTGTTTCTATAACATAGTGTGAATGGTTAATAATTAACTGTGTAATTTGTCCTCTCATTTTTTGCTCTTTCAACATACACTAAACTCTTTGTTTTTGCTCTCTCATAATACACTAAACTCTTTGAATAATTCTTAAATGATGAACTCTTCTTTTTTCTCTTTCACCATACACTAAACTCTTTGAATAGTTGTTATATGATTAACTCTTCTTTTTTTGCTCTTTCACCGTACACTAAACTCTTTGAGTATTTCTCAAATGATGGACTCTCTCTATGCTTTTCGAAAATCCCTCTTTTGTATGCGTTACACGGTTCAAATATTATATCATTCATAATTATTTTTTATGTTTATAACCAACTATGCTATCATTTCAATTAAAATAATCTATCGCAATTGTTGTGATGTTGCTTACATGTATTTCAAAATCTTGATCAATTAAAAAACAAATCACAAAGTTGTCTAGATTATTCATGTTTAAATTATACAACAACATTTCTTATTTATACTCTTCAAAAAAACCTTTTTTTTAATAAATATAGTATATAAAGTTGTTTTTAAAAAAAAAAATTAAGCATTGCATGTCGAAAAATGTATAAATGGATCTCAAATTGAAATACATTTCGAATCAAATAAAATGATATCTATTTCAAAAGTTTCTGATACACATAACCAATTGTATGATCAATTGTATCGTGTTTCTATAATATAGTGTGAATTGTTAATAATTAACTGTAATGTATCCTCTCCTTTTTTGCTCTTTCACCATATACTAAACTTTTTTTTTTTTCCTGTCTCACTATACACTAAGCTCTTCTTTTTTGCTCTCTCACTATACACTAAAATCTTTAAGTAGTTCTCAAATGATGAACTCTTCTTTTTTGCTCTTTCGTCATACACTAAACTCTTTGAGTATTTTTCAAATGATGGACTCTCTCTATGCTCTTCTTTCATTCTTTGGATTCTCTCACCATTTCTCTTATTTTGGACTCTCTTTAAGCTTTTTTTTTTTTTTTTAAAAAAAACAATTTTCTACTAAATGTATACGGAGTAATTGAATTGTTTTGCACATCGTAAAAATGTGTAAATGAATCTCAAATTGAGATACATTTCGAAACAAATATAATGATATATGTTTTCGATGACTACTGATTAATGCATTTCTATCAAACATATGTATAATGGAACTTATTTTAGATTATAATTTCAAAATAGGTTTAATGAGGTATATGTATTAATTTTCTGATATACAAAATGAAAGTTAAACTAATTATGTCGTGTCACATTTAAATAACATTCAAATTGCTATGAAAGTATGGACTTTGGCTAATAAATGTTGCGCGAATCTTTCATTCTTTGGACTCTCTTTAAGTTTTTTTTTTTTTAAAAAAAAAAAAAAAAAAAAAACAAATCTCTACTAAATGTATACGGAGTAACAAAATTGTTTTGCATATCGTAAAAATGTGTAAATGGATCTCAAATTGAGATACATTTCGAAACAAATCTAATGATATGTGTTTTGAAATTTTTTGATACACGTAACCAATGTTATAAGTGATTATGTCGCAAATCTATTAGATACATTTATTAAAGAGTCTCACGAAAATAAGGATTCCCTATATGGATTATTAATAATTGTCCAATTGAGTTGTTAATAATAAAATGTGGGTATTTCTCATTTTTTAAACTCTCTCAGTATTTATCTTTTGTTGGACTCTCTCTTGGCTCTTCAAAATTCTCTCTTTTATATATATATATATACTAGTTTTAAGCCCGTGCGTTGCACGATTCAAATATTATATCATTCTTAATGATTTTTTTGTTTATAACAAATTATGCTATCATTTCAATAAAAATAATTCATAACAATTGTTGTGATGTTGCTTACATGTATTTTAAAATCTTGATCAATTAAAAAAAAATACAAAGTTGTCTAGATTGTTCATGTTTAAATTATACAAACAACATTTCTTATCTATACTCTTCAAAAACACCCTTTTTAATAGATATAGTACATAAAGTCGATTGTAATCATTAAGCATTGCTTATCGGAAAATGTATAAATGGATCTCAAATTGAAATTCATTTCAAATCAAATAAAATGATATATGTTTCAAAAGTTTCTGATACACTAACCAATTGTATGATCAATCATACCGTGTTTCCATAATATAGTGTAAATGGTTAATAATTAACTGTGTAATCTATCCTCTCATTTTTTGCTCTTTCACCATACACTAAATTCTTTGAGTAATTCTTAAATGATGAACTCTTCATTTTGCTCTTTCATCATACACTAAACTCTTTGAGTAGTTCTTAAATGATTGACTCTTCTTTTTCGCTTTTCGCCATAAACTAAACTCTTTGAGTATTTCTCAAATGATGGACTCTCTCTATGCTCTTCAAAAATCTCTCTTTTATATAAAAAAAGAACAGATGTTTAAATTCCATTTCAAATCTTTCATGACTGCGTTACACGGTACACATATTATATTTTGTATGATAATTCTTATTATACAAAAGTTCCAAGTTGAACATGTTTCTTCGATAGTCAGATGTAGTGTTTATATTTTGTTTGTTGAGTTTAGTTTAGGAATAGCCACTATCATTTTTGCAATTTTCGCTACATGACTACTGATTAATGCATTTCTATCAAACATATGTATAATGAAACTCATTTTAGATTAAATTTCAAAACAGGTTTAATGAGTTATATGTATTAATTTTTTGATATATAAAATGAAAGTTAGGACTAATTATGTCGCGTCACATTTAAATAACTTTCAAATTGCAATTTTATGAAAGTATGGAGTCTGGATAATAAATGTTGTGAGAATCTTTCATTCTTTGGACACTCTCACCATTTCTCTTATTTTGGACTCTCTTTAAGCTTTTTTATTTTTTTAAAAAACAAATCTCTACTAAATGTATACGGAGTAATTGAATTGTTTTGCATATCGTAAAAATGTGTAAATGGATCTCAAATTGAGATACATTTCGAAACAAATATAATGATATATGCTTTCGATGACTACTGATTAATGCATTTCTATCAAACATATGTATAATGGAACTCCTTTTAGATTAAAATTTCAAAATAGGTTTAATGAGAAAGTTAGGACTGCTTATGCCGTGTCACATTTAAATAACTTTCAAATTGCAATTTTATGAAAGTATGGATTTTGGCGAATAAATGTTGTGCGAATTTTTCATTCTTTGGACTCTTTCACCATTTCTCTTATTTTGGACTCTTTTTTTTTTTTTGTAAAAAAAAAAAAAAAAAAACAAATCTCTACTAAATGTATACGGAGTAACTGAATTGTTTTGCATATCGTAAAAATGTGTAAAAGGATCTCAAATTGAGATACATTTCGAAACAAATCTAATGATATATGTTTTGAAATTTTCTAATACACGTAACTAATGTTATAAGTGATTATGTCGCAAATCTATTAGATACATTTATTAAAGAGTCTCATGAAAATAAGGATTCGCTATGTGGATTATTAATAATTGTCCATTTGAGTTGTTAACAATAAAATGGGGGTATTTCTCATTTTTTAAACTCTCTCAGTATTTATCTTTTGTTGGACTCTCTCTTAACTCTTCAAAAATCTCTCTTTTATATATATATATATATATTAGACTAGGTGAAAAGCCCGTGCGTTGCACGGAACACTTCACGATAATCGACTATTCTTATATTTTAATTTATTAATCTGAAAATAAATAAATAAATCATGATAGAATTAACACGGGACACTTTTTATATTTCTTTTTTTATTAATCGCTTAATCTAAAAAAAACAAATGATAATTGATTAAATGTTGGTTAGTGAAGATGTCTTCTAATCTCATTAAATCACTTATATTTTTGTTTGTTATTTTTTAAGTCATTTTTCACAAAAGGTCTTAAACTTGTCGACATATCTCTACCAAAATCATACTTAACTTTTAAAAACTATGTGTAAATGGATCTTATATTGAAATACATTTCGACACGAACTCAATGATACATATATCGTAATATCCTGATATACGTACCCCAAGTTATAATAGTATATACTATGTTTCATGTTGAAAACTTTATTACGTAAGAGTTTTACAAATATTGGACTCTCTTCGGGTGCATTTCTTAATGTTTAATGAGGATTACATTAATATTTTATGTGAGAGTTTGACATATCTTGGACTCTCTCTGTGCATTTCTTGACCTCCCGACGCCCTCAATGCGCTCTAAATTGTTAGTTTATATATAGTTGAATGCCCGTGCGTTGCACGGACTCTAGATATAAACTCTAATTTATGTTTATTTTAAAAATAAATAAAAAGTTACTGTTTAATCTCAGTTGACCAAAAAAAAAAAATTGAATTAATAGACAGAAAGTCTTGTGTGATTAGCGTAAGAATTTATCATGCGGTTTTAATTCTCATTGTTAAATGTAATGTAAATATGTGAAGTTTGCTTAATACAGTTGATAAAGGAATGAGATATGTGTGTTTTAAATTTCACTGCCAATTTCCATGCAAGTTCATTGGAATGAGTGATATAACATTATTAGTGATAACTATACACTCCATAATAGGGTTTAACTTTATTAAGATTGTGAAAATGATCTACTATTAAGTAGATTTAGGATTAGCCTATTTTCAATAGGATTAGTACTATAGACAATGGGCTCTTATTAAACTTGTTTAGCTACTTTAATTTTGAGGATTAAGATTAGCTTAGTGATTAGGAAATCCTTCTGTTTGGTGGTTATCCCGGTTTCGAATCCTCATATCCCCTCCTCGACAACATTAGATGTTCTTATGTACCAAAAAAAATTAGGATATCTTGTTTAAGCTTATAATATTGTCCATTATTTAGCCGCAATTGATAAAAAGAGTTTGACAAATTGCAGTTGGTCTGATCATAAAAATCATGTGACCTTTTTATAGAATAAAAATAGTTGAGTCTCATATCGCCGAAATAACTTTTTTTTTTTTTTTTAACTTTTATTTGTTATATTGAACGTGTATCTTATTATTGTAGGATTTTAGCTCATGGTTTATACTAATTAACTTCTCAAAAATAAACATCAAAATAGACGTTGTAATTTATATAGACTTTTTTTATCATGTGCCATGTGGGCAGCTGTTAGAAAATCCAATGAACTATTGTTGCCGACAATCAAATAGGATATAGGTTTGTTTCAACTGAAAATCTTTACCTCAAAATACAACAACTTATGAATACAATTAGCATATATACACACACACAAAAAAAATACACACAAAAAAAAGTGTCACCTTAGAATAGAGAAGACGTGCATAATATACATGTATAAAAAATAACAATTAGTATAAGACAAAAAAAAGATAAAATTGTACCACGTCAAAACAAAGAAGGCTTGCATGTATATTATGATGTAATTGAGGTAGAATTAGGATTAATAATTATATTAGGATTAATTATTATTATAAGTTACAATAATACGTATGTTTGATATATATTAGGATTGGAAATTAGATCTCCTAAGATATTGCAATTTAAAAGAACGTGGACTCTCTGTATAAGCTCCAACTAATGGATGTTTTAAAACTACATGTACGATTTCCAAAACAATAAACATGTATCAGTGATCAATGTGGATAATGCAGCAATATAATTAGAACTTACATATTGTGACACAATACTATACTTGTTTATTATATTGTAAACTCATCATTAGAGCTCTGGCATGCATGCATACCGTGTATGTGGACGATTCAAAGTGTGATGTAACACCCCGGCTCAACGCCTGAGCCGAGAGTAGTCACCTATGACAGCTTGTCAGGCTGCGGGCTGACCTCACACACCAACACGGGTTCTTCCGGCGCATTTTGACCTCACTAATGCGCACCCTGAGAAACTTCCCAGGAGGTCACCCATCCTGAAATTGCTCCCAGTCAAGCACGCTTAACTGTGGAGTTCTTATCACATGAGATTCCTAAAAGGAAAGTCGACTTTGCTGGTATGAGTAGCACTATCAATCCTCTTAAGCACCTCATATGAGCCCTTAATCTCTCAGGGATCTTCTCTGAAATCTGGGGTATTACATTCACCCGCTCTTAAGAAAGCAACGTCCTCGTTGCGACTGGCAGCCAACCATAGTCTAGCTCCAGGATCTTTCCTCCGCTAGGCTGCTGACCTGGGCTCTCCTGACCACAAGATCAACACGCAGTTGCAGGGTTGCTCTGATACTATTTGTAACACCCCGGCTCAACGCCTGAGCCGAGAGTAGTTACCTATGACAGCTTGTCAGGCTGCGGGCTGACCTCACACACCAACACGGGTCCTTTCGGCGCATTTTGACCTCACTCATGCGCACCTTGAGAAACTTCCCAGGAGGTCACCCATCCTGAAATTGCTCCCAGTCAAGTACGCTTAACTGTGGAGTTCTTATCACATGGGATTCCTAAAAGGAAATTCGACTTTGCTGGTATGAGTAGCACTATCAATCCTGTTAAGCACCTCATATGAGCCCTTAATCTCTCAGGGATCTCCTCTGAAATCCGGGGTATTACATGTGATATTTTAGATGTCACTTAATGAAATTACTTACACATTCATATTTAAAACGGAAAACATTAGACACTATTATTAGTACAGTTATAAATTGTTAATGCATTGACTTGTAAAAGTATTGAATTGTAGATTTTAACTTAGATGTAAATAGTTTAGGAAAAATTTACTCTTAGTTGGCTTCTACATTGAACATAGAGCTCATAAATCTAAATTTTTTACTTTTATTGTCCTAATTAATTAATTAGCTTTCACAATCAACACGTCGTAAGATTTTTGAATTTAGTTTTCCTAAACTTCTACAATTTTGCAACGCAAGAAAATCAAATCAAAACTTAAGTTAATGCTATAATTGTTCATCTCCTAAACTTATACAAATTTCCAATTCAATTTGAATATCTCCTAAACTTCTACAATCCTATAATAGTTGGACTCTCTCTATGAGCTCGAAAACCTCAACGCAAGAAAATCAAATCAAAACTTAAGTTAATGCTATAATTGTTCATCTCCTAAACTTATACAAATTTCCAATTCAATTTTATTATCTCCTAAACTTCTATAATCCTATAATAGTTGGACTCTCTCTATGAGCTCCAAAACCTCAACTTTCGACGTAGACCCCTGAAAAATCCCTCATTTATTATTATGTATTGATTAGATAATAATATGTATGTAATGTAATGCTACAGTTGTTCATCTCCTAGTTGAATGCCCGTGCGTTGCACGGACTTTAGGTTTAAACTCTACTTTAATATTTTAATTTACCCTTATTTACTATTTGATCTCGTTGACAAAAAAATTTATTGGTATATATATACTTGTTAAAGTCAAATACAATTTGTAACAATGAATATTATAAAAAAAATTATATCAGATTACTTATGTGGTTTGTTCAACTCTTAACTTATTGAAGAACAATTTGCATTACATATTTGATTGTAATCGAACAAATAATAATTTATTGGAATCGTGAGACTTATGAATTGACTTATTTGTAACACTCATCTTTTTATAAATCTCAAACTTTTTAATGATGATATGATCTTCTAACAAAATTGATATTGTAGTATAAATTTTGTTTATTGTTGAAAAAGTTTTGTAAGACATTTTCTTGAGCGATTATCTTTATACTTCTATTCTATTTACATATTAAGTATAAGATTTTCATTTAACTGATCACATGCAAACTTTCTCAAGTAGTCAAAGGAAATTGTATTTTTGTGCCCGATTAGCATTGTCAGTCATACACTAATGTGATCTAATATCATAAGATATCACCTTAATTAGCTTAAGTGATGACTATAGCAAGTTCGTAATTAAGCTAGGATTTCGTAATAAATGAAAGACATATAGTTTTGGAGATATCACTAAATCTGAAAAATATGATAAGTCGTATAATGGTTGTAACCTTATAATGTTTGATTTAGATTATTTGTTAATTCATGAGACTGTTTCTAAAGTTTACATATCAGATTTTGAAAAAAAAAAAGTATATACTTTCCCAAAGAAATCCTAAGTACGTACAAAAGAATTAGTAGGGGTCTTAAATTTTATGATTATGATCTCTCTTAGTAGCATATGTTTTATTTGTTGTAGGACTTGTTTGTATCTAGATATAATAAAGTTTAGGATATTAGCCATTAGATCTACTAATAGAAGTAGTAGTATACATGAATAAACTACTCCTAGGGTAGGATTGTTTTATATTTTTTTTCTTTTGATTATAGAAACACTAATTGAAATAGTTACTGCTGACCATAAATCGAGAAAAAGGGTTCGATCCCAATAGACCTAGCTTAGTTCTTGTGGGCTGCTAATTAATTAGCTAGTGCATATGATAGCTCTAGTTAACTTTTTTTTTTTTACTAAAATTTGTAGCAACACCAAAGCTATAAATTAGCTATAATAGACCAATGCTTTACAAACTATATATTTTTGGTTCTCGAATATTATCATATATTGAAATATACAGGCAAATTTGGCTTGTGCATGTAGCAGTTGTGGGATCAAAGCTTATATCAACGACAAAACTAATGTTTATTAAATCTAATATATATTAGGTAATTTGGGAAATGGTAATTAGTATTTCGCAACCAAAATAATGATGATAAAAAAGGAAACTTTTTTACTACGCTAAGCAACAAATAAAATCATTAAGCACATTTTAGACACGTACGTAGAAAGTTTGGGAGCAAACACATTATATAATAGAGAATTAGGCAAGAATACTATCCTACTACAAAAACATAATATACCATAGAACAATAAGTTAGAATATTTATCCTACTACAAAAAAACCACAACAACTACTACAGGAGTACTATTGATACTACTTCAACTAAAAATCTTATTATTACTATAACGGGTGACCGACTAACTATAATTCAAGTTCATACATAAAAAATTTGATTAAAATGCTATGCCCTTTTACTATTGAAGCTAGTGACGATATTGATATTGATGCTAGTGACTATGATGAATGCGCTAACTACGAATATGATGCCGAAAATTGACCATTAGCTAAATACTACTACTATTACTATTATTCTCCAATTATCTATTATCTAATGCAAATAATTTTTTATTTTGGACAACTACTACTAATTATACTTCTACTCCTACTCCTACTCCTACTATACTACTACTACTACTACTACTACTACTGATATACTACTACCACTACCACTACTACTACGACGACTACTACTACTGATATACTACTACTACTACTACTACTAATACTAATATACTACTACCACTACCACTACTACTACGACTACTACTACAATAATAGTAAAGCACAAAGAAACAACATAAAAAAAATACAAAACAAAACAATAATATTTATTTAAACAAAACAACGCACTCTTCTAAGCTTATACAAATTCTCAATTTTAACTTTACCTAAATTTCTACAATCCTATAATTGTTGGACTCTCTCTATCTAATACTATATATTAAAACCTGAAACCAAGTATTTCCTAGGTTGACACTTGGCATACATTAATTGGATAGAGCATAAAAATAGTATTAAACTACAATTATTGATTAACATATAGTAATAAATTATCATATTAGCTAATTTATGGAAATAATAAATATGGTAATTTAGTTTATAACATAAGATATAAGAGATAATATTATGGCGGTTGACTAATTTATGGTAATAAATTTGAATATGATGTGATATAACGGGTGACGGAATAGTAGAATGACATAATGTAACATGTGACGAGATAATGGGATTGAAACTGTAAAATGGGTGACATAAAAATGGAAATATGATAATACGATGAGTGAGTAAAAATATATAATAATAAAATATGATGGGGGATAAAAGTTGATTATAGTACTGTAAAATTAGAACAACGATAAAACATGCTGTCATTTTTACAAAACGAGTATAAACATTATAAATAGACAAGCCCGAGCGTGGCACGGGCATGCAAACTAGTGAGTTCCAAAACCTCAACTTTCGACGTAGGCCCCTGAAAAATCTCTCCTTTATTATTATGTATTGATTGATTGATATTGATGATGATTGATTAGATTGATTTCGTTACTCGTATGTTGTACGAAGTATGTTTTATAACTTGTACTTTTTAAGTTAGCAAACTCTTGGGCTCAAGCACTATGGCGTATATTTCGCTAGAGAGAGCCGATCACTCAACTACTGATTTGGCCCAAAAGCACCACCTTACCTCGTATGGGCGTATCCATCTAGGAACCCATTGAAACTCCCCTTTCGAACACAAAGCTCAACTAAAGCTTCAATGATATTGCCATATCGGGCACACCATCAAATCCCCTTTGCTCCCCATGATCATTAGTTCATTACCATGAGTAGGGATCAAAGAGCAAAAATGACATGCTCCCCATGACTCCTTGTTTACGGTGAGAAAACGACTTCAAACTCCTCTCGAACATTTGACTGAAATGAATTCATCTTAACACGATACAACATGCATCTGATATACACTTTCATGAGTCACGACTGCCAAGTCATATAACATGATCCGCACACGAGTGACCGATAGAACGAAATCAAGTGTGACAGTTACCCGAGTCGTGTTGTCTTACAAGTTACGACTTACGACCATAAACATCTTGCCAATTAGGAGTCCAACTATTCAACTAATGATACGAAAACTCTATCCACTATTTCTCTAATTGAACAAAATAATGGAAGTCGCCGGAAAACCTACGCCGGTTGCAGTACAAACCCTAGCTCAGACCAAAACCCTCCCACCTCAATACATTCAACCGCCGGAAAACCGCCCTTCCACAAAAACTACCACCACCGCCACCGCCGCCGAGAAAACAATCCCGCTCATCGACCTTTCTCTCTCCTCTTCCGCTGACATCGCCGCCGCATGCCGCGACTGGGGAGCTTTCCACGTCGTCAACCACGGCGTTCCGATTGAGCTTTTAGATGAAATGAGAGCCGTCGGATCGTCCTTCTTCAACGATCTTGACGTGTCCGAGAAGCTAAAGTATAGCTGCGATGTCAGCGCCGCCGCTACAGAAGGGTACGGAAGCAGGATGTTGGTGAGTGAGAAAGACGACACCGTTTTGGATTGGAGAGATTACTTTGATCATCATACTTTCCCGCGTTCTCGCCGTAATCCTCTTCGTTGGCCTCATTATCCAACTAACTACAGGTAGTTATTGCTCCACCTGGTTTTTTTTTCCGATTCGATATTATTAGCCGACCCCAAATCATTCTGGGAATACGTGTTTGACGGTTGTTTTGTAGTATGTAATTCTAATTATTGTTTCGTGAGACGGTCTCATACGAGAATTTATTTTATTCCTTGATGGTATTTTTCGAGTAGTGGAAATGAAAGTAATTGAAATATATTGTGTACGGAGTATGTTGTTTGGTTTGAGTAAAATTTTCAACTTTGGCAGTCCAAAGTTTCTGTGGAGGAAAGAGTAACTTGACTCAAAAGTTAATTTGCGAAGTCGTTGTAGAATCTGTGTTAGAGATAATGGTAAATAAGTTCAATTGACAATTGTATGTGTGTATGAGCTGATAAACGCTTTGTCGTGGAATCAGGTTTGGATGTATTGGTTGTGTTCTGTGTACTTGTTTCGTCGTGATAAATCTTATGTTGGAAGCTTTTGTGATAATGTAAATGATGTGAGGCAGTAGAAGGGTGAAGGTAAGTTTGTTAGCCATGGGGGATGTCTAGGGATGGAATTGTGTGAAGGGTGTCATACTCGTGCATGTTGAGGGTAAAATTTTACTTTGCGCCTTCTACATTTCCATTTTTAGTGTAGATTAACATTTTCTAGATTCTAGAATTACTTAAAAATGGTACAAACCGACTTACATATCAGTATGCTTGCTGATCTTCCACGCTTCCCCCTCCCCCTCCTGATTGGGAAAAAGGTATTACAGAAATGCATTTTTTTTAGTAAGGTAAGAAGGAAGAAAAAAGGTTACGAGCCCCTCCTCTCAAGGGAAACCCCAACCAAGTCCTGATACAGAAATGCAGATACTTAAGTTCATCTTTGATTTAGAAGAAAGCATGTGGTTTTGGCACAAGATGAGTAGTATTGACTTGAAATAAATTTGTGAACCAGAAAAGTGGTGGAAGAATACAGTGAGCAGATGAAAATCGTTGCTCAGAAGCTTCTAGTTTTGATATCTGAGAGTCTAGGTCTACAGTCTTCGTGCATTGAAAATGCAGTTGGAGACTTCTACCAGAATATCACTGTCAGCTATTATCCACCTTGCCCCCAACCAGAGCTTACCCTGGGTTTGCAGTCGCATTCTGATTTCGGTGCTGTTACCCTACTTATCCAGGATGATGTTGGTGGGCTTGAAGTCTTGAAAGATAGGGAGTGGGTGATTGTGCAGCCACTATCTCACGCTATTGTTGTAATCTTGGCTGATCAAACAGAGGTATTACTTCTAAATTGCTCTATATACTCTGCTTACTTCCTTCTATCCTGTACTCTCGTTATTAAGATTTTTAATGTGCTTCTGCTGTTTGTATTCATCCTCATCATCGGTTTTACCTGCTAAACGTGTGTTGTTTGATGTTTTTGGTGAGTTTATATACATTGTGACTTTACTCTGATAGTAGACAGCCTATCTATTATGTAAGGTCTCAGGGTTAGATTACATCCTTGTGTTTACTTGGGTGATTTACATTATGTGGTCCTGTAGTGGTAATTGGATTTTATAAATAAACTTCATGTGCACTTATTTTATTAGTTCTATAGGTGTAGTTTTCAATAAATCAAGCCTTCGACAACACTTCAAAGTTACACTATGTTCATAATGTAGGCAGGTGTTGCCATCTAAGGACAAATCTCGCATAGTTTACTATGTGAATCCTTTTCTTTTAGAGAGATGTTATTTTGGTGGGCTGCATCTTTCTGGTATGTTTCTGAGTTCTGATGGCAGTGACCAACGAGCATTGTGGAAAGATTTGAGTAGTGTTTACTGTTTAGAAACAGTTATTGGGGATGGGAGGGCGAGAGAAGGGAGCGAAGGGGAGAAGATGGGAGGTGACAATTGATGAAGAAGGGAACCCCCTTTTTTGAATTCTGAAGAAAGGAATGGAAAATAAAAACAAGAAAAGTGCCTAAATTAAACGTCAGCCAAGTTTCATGCTCCCTTCGTCCCACTTCATACATGTCGATTTACTTCTTTGGAGTTTGCTAATCTTTACATCCTGTTTCAGACTCTCTCTCCTACCTTTTATTAATTAGTCCTCATATTCTTTCACCTCCTATTACCTAATTTTCTTCCACTACCACCACTTTAGTTTTTATTATTAATTTTTCTTATTCCTATACAAAAGCCCAGTGGGGTGTTTGACATTGGGCAGAGGAAGTATAAAGTAGTCATATAAATTTTACAGAGCTAAAATGGATTGTGGATTGACTTTGCTCAAATTAGACAAACAAATAAATCAAAGCAACTCAATCACTCTTTAAAGGGGAGAGAGGGAGACTAAATGGAGGGAGTACATAATATTTGAAACAACAGTAATATTACAACTTATGTGAACTCTTTATAGTCGATCCCCCCGGGTTACGAGACAGCCGTGCTCCAAAAAGTACTTCTATTCTTCGACCGTAGGATACAGGACGGATGAAGTTCAGAACAATCTCATTTTGCTCTCTGATTTCCCTTTAACATGGTTCATATTGTACTCTGCCTAGCTCCTCTCAAATTTTGGCAGATCAAACAGACGTATCAGTTCCTTCTGATTTGCTCTGTGTACTCTGCCTTGCTCCTCCTCTAATTTTTTTATTTTTATTTTGATTATATATGTGCTTCTGCTGTCTGTATTCGTCTTCATTATGGACCTGCTAAATGGGGTTGTTTTATGTTTTGCTGAGGTTATATACATTTAGTGACAGATCTTGCAACAAATTTCTATTTAAAGCCTTTACATTGAGGGAGTATGGTGTTTTGGTGGGATGCCTATTTCTGATTCGTTTCCGAGTCTTAGTGGCAGTGGCATATTATGAAGAGGTCTGAATCATATTGAAGTTTTAGCTTCTTTTGGTCTAAACATTTAACTTTGCCAAAACCTTCACGAGACCACCACTATGTTTTTTACATTAAGTTCTGATCTGTGGTTTTTCTTTTAGGCTGCCTTATGGCGTCATTTTTTGTACTTGCCCAAGTTTTGTTACAGTAATGATTTGAGCTGGAATGAATAAGTTAGAATATCAACAATAGTTTTCCCTTTCAGCGTAGGATCCACATGGAATTTCGGACACTCGAATGTTTTGTCTGAAAACTCCCTGATATATGACTGGTCTTTGTAGGTCATTACAAACGGAGAGTATAAGAGTGCAATCCATCGGGCTGTAACGAATGCAAGTAGGGCACGGCTCTCAGTGGCCACGTTCCACGACCCTCCCAAAACTAAGAAAATATCTCCAGCTCCCGAGCTTGCGAGAAAGTCTGCACCTAAGTACCGGGAGGTCCTGTATGGGGATTTTGTTAAATCATGGTATACCAAGGGCCCCGAAGGGAAGCGCAACGTGGATGCACTTCTACTGTAACTTATACTGTCTAAAATGTAAGAGACTTGAAGTTTCTCATGAAATTTAGGAAGAGATCTAATTCTATTGCGATGTACATTGTTCTGAAAAGGCTGCAAGCAAATAAGAATTACAGGGTATACTTTCAAAATGTGATCATGGTTCTTACTTCTGAACTTCAATACGTTTGTTTGTCTGTCAAGTTACCTTTTTTTCGATTTGGAAAAAAGGACGCTTCTAATCCTATAGTAAACATGGGGCTGAAACATACATAACAGACAATATGTCGAACACATCTTGGAACTTACTCCCAGAGCCCTTCATAGTCGACCCCCCTGGTTACGAGACAACCATGCTCTAAGAAGTACTTCTGTTCTTCGTCATTAGGATACTGGGCGGATGATGAGACTAGACGTCTCAGGGATGGCCTCTTCTGTACTATATACTCTATAGCCTTAACATTCACATTAGAACAAGCACTTAAGTAGCTCAGTCTTGTACACGAGTTCACAACCTCCTTTACCCCGTCTTCTGTGACGTTTTCACAATATTTCAGATCTAAATGAAGCAGGCTAGGGCAGTTGCTCCCAATCATCGTCAGAACTTCATCATTCATTCCTGAATATTCTGCAAAGACCCTCTCTAATCTTGAGGTCATCGCTTCTTTTGTAGAGAACTTCAGACGATGACATCCATTCAACTCCAAGATCTTAACTCCACTGTTGCAATCAAGGATGTCAACAACAGAATCAGTGAAGTCAAGTGAGGGCTATTATGCAAGAGAAAGGAAATCCCATGTTCTGTCACACCCCTGCTGTAACCTACAACAATTTTCCCCAGATAGGGACAGTTTGATGATAATGCAATGAGGGACTTATCTGAAATGCACTGATTTCCGAAGAGATCCACCCTGCAGAGCCTGACGAGCTTGGACGACAAAAACTCGATCCCTTCATCAGTCACAGCAATGATTTTGCCATCAACTTTGTGGAGAAAATAAGAGTTACTGATGTCTAGCTCCTCAAGCTGGGGGAAACAGTTTGCTATCCTTGCAAGATCTGCATCTGTCAAGGATGATCCTGAGCAGCAAAGTACCTTCAGATTCTTCATGCAGGAACCCAGTTCTTCAAAGCAAACAGCAGAAAGGTTTTTGTTGCAGGACAGATCCAATTCTTCCAATCTCAACCCAGATTGCACAATCTCATGAACAGCCCTGGTAAGGTCTCCTGTAAACTTCCTAAGCTGTATCTTCTTAAGATGTGGAAATCTCTGGATCATCCTAGTGAGATCCTGGTTCAATGGACTGACAACAGATAAGCTGTCTTTGAGAGAATTGGTGATTGATAAAAACTCTTTGCAGACTAATGAGAACGAGTCTCGCTCACTTGCATGATTGAGCTTGTTGAAGATCATCTGCCAACAGCCTGTAGGCAATTCTTTGGGGATCTCTGCTTCCATTTTCGACACAATAAATGTTCTAGATCTCAGCAGCATTAATATAAAAGAAGAAAACTGTGTGGGGTTGATACAATTAGAAATTTTTAAAGGTAGTCTTTTTGACATGGTCCTGTTGAAACAGTCCTGTCTCTTTGGCTGCAAAGGACTTGCGTAAGGCTGAAGTTTCGAACAATTGCATTATGGTTCCTGATTTCCATTTAACATGGTTCTACTACTAATTTTTTGTTTTATTTTTGTTTAATTTCAGAATAGTTGGAATGGAAAAAGTGTGAAATAAAGCCATTATCTCGCACAAGTATTGTAATCAGGGCTGATCAAACAGAGGTACTACTTTCTTTTCAATCAAACATGTGGCTAAAGTGTATCAACTCCTCATAATACAAAATAGACTGTAATAATCCTACAACTTATATGTACTCGTCATAGTCGACACCCCTGGTTACGAGACAACCGTGCTGCAATAAGTGCTTCTGTTCTTCGTCTTTAGGATACAAGGCAGATGATGAGACTAGACGTCTCAAGGACGGCCTGTTCTTTACTATATATTCTATAACATCAACACTCACATTAGAACAAGCACTTAAGCTTAAGTACCCCAGTCTTGTACACGAGTTCACTACCTTTGTTACCCCTTTTTCTGTGATATTTTCACAATCTTTCAGGTCTAAGTGAAGCAGCCCAGGGCAGTGGCTCCCAATCATTGCCAGCCCTTCATCGTTAATTCCTGAATATTCTGCAACGACCTTCTCTAATCTTGAGATCATCGCTTCTCTTGTTGAGAACTTCAGACGACAGCATCCATTCAACTCCAAGATCTTAACTGTGCTGTTGCAATTAAGGATATCAGCAACATCCAGTTCATGAATGCGTTGAAAACAATTCGACAGGTCAAGCTTCTCCAGGTTGGGGCAAATGCGAAGGAGCCTTCTGAGACTAGTACTGCTCAGGTAATCATTTGACAATAAACTTAAGCTACGTAGTGCAAAGTTCTTCACAGGACTGTCACTGTGACATTCTTCATTTCCTATGCCTGATTCTCCCATTTCAAGACGAGTTAGAAGGGGACATCTTTCTGAGAGCATAATGAAAGCTGAATCTGATAGATTCGGACAAGTATGCAGCTTAATTGACGACAAGTTCAGGAGAAATGGGGACAAGTTACTTATATGCTTGTTTGTAAGGAACTCCGCCCCCAGAAGAACTAAAGTCTTAATAGACCGATATGTGTGAAGAAGCGAAGAGATCCCCGTTAATGTGTAACCTTTGCAGAATATCAGTGAGAGTTCTGTCAGAGGAATATGTGCTTTAGCAACAGAAAACAAAAACTCGTCAGAGATTTTTACTCTTGAAAATTTCAACGACCCTAACTTTCTGAGAGACATTTCGGAACCTTTGACTCCAAACCATCCAATTTTGAAATGTGCCAACAGAATCAGTGAAGTCAAGTGAGGGCTATTATGCAAGAGAAAGGAAATCCCGTGTTCTGTCACGCCGCTGCTGTAACCTACAACAATTTTCTCCAGATAAGTACAGTTTGATGATAATGCAATGAGGGACTTATCTGAAATGCACTGATTTCCTGAGAGATCAATTCTGCACAGTCTGACAAGCTTGGACGACAAAAACTCGATCCCTTCATCAGTCACGGCAATGGTTTTGCCATCAACCTCGTGGGGAAAATAAGAGTCACTGATGTCTAGCTCCTTTAGCTGGGGGAAACAGTTTGCTATCCTTACAAGATCAGCATCTGTTAAGGATGATCGCGAGCAGCAAAGTACCTTCAGATTCTTCATACAGGAACCCAGTTCTTCAAAGCAAACAGCAGGCAGGTTTTCGTTGCAGGACAGATGCAATTCTTCCAAACTTAACCCGGATTGCGCAATCTCAAGAACAGCCCTGGTAAGGTCTCCTGGAAAGTTCACAAGCTGTATCTTCTTAAGATGTGGGAATCTTTGGAGCATCCTAGTGAGATCCTGGATCAATGGACTGACAACAGATAAGCTGTCTTTGAGAGAATTGGTGATTGACAGAAACTCCTTGCAGACTAACGAGAACGAGTCCCGCTCACTTGCATGATTGAGCTTGTTGAAGATCAGCTGCCAACAGCATGTAGGCAATACTGTGGGGATCTCTGCTTCCATTTTGACTCGATTAATGTTCAAGATCTCAGCAGTATGAATATAGAAGAAAACTGTGTGGGGTTGATAGTTTGATACAAGTAGAAATTTTCAAAGGTGGTCTTTCTTGACATTGTTCTTTTGAAACAGTCATGTCTCATTGACCGGAAAGAACTTGCTTAAGGCTGAAGTTTAGAACAATTGCATTATGCCCCTTGATTTCCCTTGAAACCCTCTTGTTTTTTTTTTTAGTAGACACTAGAGAAACTTATGTTATGAAAAAAACAAAGTACTACGTAAAATTAAACTCCTACTCATATTGCAAATTGTAGAAAAGGGAGTGGAATGAGGGCGACTCCTAAAATATACGTACATTGTTTAAGAGTTATCTCTCTATCTATCCATTAAATTGACTTCAATACTTTCAAAGAGATTGTTCACACTGTCGGCGTAAGATACTCTTAATCAACACTCAATAGAGTCCACATTACTAATAACAATTAACTCGTCCCATTTCTTTCCCAGCTAGTTTCACTTTTCAAGATTTCAAGGTAATCATCAATTTTTTTTTTTTTTTTTTTTTTTTTTTTTTTTTTAACTTAAAGTAAAGTCTTACCAAATTAAGGAAATTCCTTCACCCACAAGTTTCCAATTACAACGTCCTTAATTTCAAAACTTCAATGGCTCTCCAACCCTGTTCTCCCTCCTCAACAAATGCCCAAACTACCCATGTTCCCGCCAAAACCATCCACCATGAAAAACTTCACCCACTTCCATCTCTCTCTTCTAGCTGACAAATGCACTTCAATGAACCAACTCAAACAGGTCCACGCCCAAATGATCGTCTCGGGTCGGATCCACGACACCTACGCCGCGAGCCGGGTCCTGTCTTTTTGTGCGCTTTCGAGCTCCGGCAATATCCGATACGCCGTAAAGCTGTTCAATTACACCCAAGAACCCAATAACTTCATGTACAATACACTGATTAGGGCCCACGCCAGCTCTAAAAACCCGTGTAATGCTGTGTTGTTGTTTTTGGATATGAGGAGGAAAAATGTGGGGCCCGGGAAACATACATTTCCGTTTCTTTTGAAATCTTGTACTAATTTGAAGTGGGTTTTTGGGTGTAAACAGGTTCATTCGTGTGTGATTAAAGTCGGGTTGGATTCGGATTTGCATGTTGTTAATGGGTTAGTGAGGAATTATAGTGTTTGTCGGAGTTTGGGCGATGCCCGCCAAGTGTTTGATGAAATACCTGAGAGAAATTTGAGTGTTTGGACGAGTTTGATTTGTGGGTATGCGCAGAATGATTGCGCAAGTGAGGCTTTGGTGTTGTTTGATCGAATGGTGGGTGATGGAGTTGAGCCGAATGGGGCTACTCTTGCGTCGGTTTTGTCGGCTTGTGCTGAGGAAGGGTGTTTGGTGTTGGGGGGAAGGATTGAGAAGTTTATGAGGGAGAGAGGTTTTGAATTGGGGGTGATTCTTGGTACTGCGTTGGTTCACATGTACGCGAAGAATGGAGTTGTGGGTAAGGCTAGAGAAGTGTTTGAAGGTTTGAAAGAGAAGAATGTTGCGACATGGAATGCTATGATTCATGGGTTGGCTGTTCATGGACATGGAGAGGAAGCACTTGGTCTTTTTAGGAAGCTTGAGGTTGAAGGATTTGTGCCAAATTATATCACTTTTGTGGCTGTCTTATCTGCTTGCTGCCATGCCGGCTTTCTTAAAGAAGGTCGCATTTTTTTTGGTTTGATGAGGATACATTACAACATTGAGCCCAGGCTGGAGCACTATGGCTGTATGGTTGATCTTCTTGGCAGACATGGAAAACTACTCGAGGTAGAGCAATTGATACGTGACATGCAATGGGGTGCAGATGTGATGATTTGGGGATCTCTACTGCATGCTTGTGGAAAATGTGGTGATGTTGAGGTTGCTGAAAGAGTTGGGAAAGAAATTTTGGCTTTGGATCCTAACAATCACGGGGTTCGTGTAGTTTTATCCAATTTGTATGCAGAGACTGGGAGGTGGGATGATGTTTTCAGGTTAAGAAAGGTAATGAAGGAAGAAAACTTGAAGAAAACTCCGGGTTGGAGCTCTGTTGATGGTGATGGACCTGATGGTTGATGTCTATAGCATTATCGTTGTACAAATGTGAGAACATCATCTGGTCTGCCTGGTATGTGATGACAGACGACTACACCAGAACTGGATAAAGATTGTTCATTGAGATTATAAGACTGGATCATCCTTCAGCTTGATCTTTGTCCGTAAATAAGTGATTCGAGATGTACTCTTTGTCAATGCTACAGAAACGTACAGTAAGTCAATATGCAAAGAGCATATAAAAACTGCTGCTCAGAAGCATCTTGGTTTGGTTTCTGAAAGTCTAGGTCTACAGTCTTCATGGTTTGAAATTGCAGTCGGAAAATCTTACCAGAATATCATTGTCAGCTGACATCCAACCTGCCCCCAGAAATTACACTGGTCTGCAGTCGGTTTTTTGATACAAATGCTGTAACACTACAGATCCGGGAGAATGCTAGTGAGATTGAGCTTCGGAAAAATGGACAGTGTAAAGCCATTATCTCGCACAATTATTGTAATCAGGGCTGATCAAACAGAGGTACTACTTTCTTCTGTCAGCTAGTTCTTCCTTTTGTGCTCAACATTTGCCATTGTAATTATTTATGTGCTTTCTGCTGTCTGATTTCAATTGTAATGCCGGTGCCTTGATTTTGTCGAGTAGGGTGATATATGCTGCGACATTAATTGTGAATAGAACACTGAGATTACAGGCAGTATCTGTTCGGTATATAGATCATGATGCTCTACATATCCGTAGAGACAAATTTCCAGATATTATTCTACGAGTTCAATGCTTGTTAGCTACATAGATGTTGTTTATCTTGCAATGTCGGGACAAAATTTCTGAATAAAGCACTCAGATTGGAGACAGTCTCCCTCTTAGGTAGATAGATCAGGAAACTCTACATATCCGAGAAAGTCGAGGATTTTAGAGACAAATTTTCCAGATGTTTATCGGTTGCAAAAGTTATGGCTCCTTTTCAACTCGAATCTACTCCAAGTCTGCAACGTTTGTAAGCTACAAAGATGAAATTGTTGTTTATCTTGCAATGTCAGGACAATTTTCACAATAAATTGAAAATTAGCAAAAAAAGTTGTATCTCAACTCTCAAAAACTTTCATCAAAAGAGCTCTAATATGATTATCTTGAGCATAGCATAGAAGTTCTAATTTACAAGACAACTGTTGGCTAAATCAATGCTAATTGGAAACAAGATTTGCCATATAGCCAACATATGATGGAGAAAATCAGTATTTAACAAACTAAACATTTTATGCATCGAAAGCTAAACTTCACCATGACGTTTCTCAAACATTGCTAGGAGGCCAATGAAGGAATTTACGGCCATGAAGCGATGGAGGAAGAAAGCTCTGAGGTGCAGTGGGATTATCAGGGGTGTAAATGTAACCATTTCCATACCCAAGCTCTTTCATTAGCTTAGTGGGCGCGTTCCTGATATGTAAAGGCACACCTTCATTTCCCCCAGTTGACTCCTTCACAGCCTTTTCAGCTTCTTTCAATGCCTGGTAAGAAGCGACTGATTTCGGAGCCAGAGCTAAATAAGCTACACATTGAGCAAGATTCAGCCTACATTCTGGCATGCCAATGATATGGCAAGCCTGATGGCAAGCCACAGCCTGCAACAGCGCATTAGGGTCTGCCAACCCAACATCCTCGCTCGCAAACACAACTAGCCTCCTAGCAATAAAGAGAGGCTGCTCCCCTCCTTCTAACATCCTAGCTAGCCAGTACATAGCTGCATCAGCATCGCTCCCTCTCATCGATTTGATCAGAGCACTAATCAGATTGTAATGCTCCTCCCCTGCCCTGTCATACGCAATGTGCTTACACTGAAGTGCTTCCTTTGCATCCCCCACACTCACAACCACATTACCAACACTATGATCACCCAAATGGCCTTCAATTCCCTCGGCCTTGACACATTCCGGTCTACCCTGAACTCGGCCTACAGCCGTGGTAGCACTCACCTCAAGTGCATTTAAGGCAACCCTAGCATCCCCATCACATTGTTCAGCCAAAAACCGGACAACCTCATCCTCAACCACAACCTTCACCCCATCAAAACTCCTAGACAACCCATTTTCGACATCATCAACCGCCCGTCTAAGAACACTAGCAACATCACCACCCTGCAAGGCCTTAAGACTCAACACCCTACACCTAGACAACAAGGGAGTAACCAAATGGAAAGACGGATTCTCGGTCGTGGCACCGATAAAGACAATGCTACCATCCTCAATAACAGGCAAGAAAGAATCTTGCTGAGACTTATTAAACCTGTGAACTTCATCAACAAAAAGTACAGTTCTTTTCCCGTTTTTAACCCTCAATTTCTTTGCTTCCTCAACAACTTCCCTCACATCCTTAACCCCAGAAGTTACCGCAGACAAAGACACAAACTTGTACGAGGTTGAGGTGGATTTCGCAAGCGCCTTGGCAATGGACGTCTTCCCCGTCCCCGGCGGGCCCCATAGAACCATAGACGGCAACCTATTACACTTAATCGCTGAACTTAGTAGCGAATTCGGCCCCAAAATTTGATCTTGACCAATGACATGATCAATCTTTTGGGGCCGCATTCGCTCCGCTAAGGGTTCCGAGGCGAGTGAAGCTCTCGCTCTCGCCTCGGAACCCATGGCGGCGGCGGGAGGGGGAGGAGATGGGGAGAGCTTGAGGCGTTTTTGAGGGAGGGAAGATGATGGTGAGGTGGGTTTGTTCACTTTGTTGGGTTGGTGAAAACCGAAGAATTTGTCGAGTTTGGGTTGCTGCGACGGCGGCGGTGGAGAAGGGTTGTGAGTGGAGGGTTTGTGGAGGTTGGAGTGGTGGGAGAGAAGCCATTCGGTGGCTTTGAGGGTGGATTTGCCGCCGGTGGCGGTTAGGGCTTCGGCGGCGAGGTCGGTGGAGAAGCCCATGCTCAGGAGTTGTGACATTTCATCTTCCATTTTTCTCTCTCCTCTCTGACAAAGATGTGGGTTTTGCGCGCCTAAGTTGTTGTTGAAGACTTGGAAGAGTGAGCCAGAAGTTTCTTGGCGCCACTCAGTCGTGTCTAGTGCTCTAATGAGTCATGTCTACAACTTTTCCATTTAGCTAGAAAACAAGTAGCCATGGTGTCATTCATGGGCTAACGTGGGAGTATTACTGTGTCGCTCCCAACCCCAAGGCCGAGCATCGTATATGATTAGTATACTCGAAACTTTTTAAGTTATGAACCACCCTTTTGTATTCAAATAATTAATGGTTTTAGACAAATGAAAAACACATTTGTCATAAAATTAAGTGGGTTTGAGATATTGTCGTGTTAATCAAACTATGTGCTAATCTTTGTACTCAGTAGACATATTATTCGGTGTCTTCCAAGAGCGAGCGAGCGGCATGAGCTTGGCCAGGCACGCCCGATTCCAAAAGCTAGATAGTAAGATACTAAGATGGCAGTATCATTTTGTGTCAAGTAAGATTTAGTAAATGCTGAAACTTTCTACATTCAAACCTCAACGGGTGTTTCGGTAAGGTGTTTTTTATCAGCAACTGGTTTGTCAAGTCCTACTACAAATTCTGCACAGGAATCCCGCAGATTTTGAAATATGAAGTTCCGTAAGTCACTATTAGAACTGGAAACGTTGATTTCGTGTATTAAACGTTCAAGAGCTTCCTTTTTGAAGCATTGTGCATTGGCCGCCAAAAATTTCGACCATGCCTCTTTGGAGAATGACAGCTGATGACTTGGAGGGTGAGAAGCAATGGTTGACACTGCTGCTATGAGGTCATCGGCCTCCATTTTCAGCCGGAACCTTTCCTTGACAAGTCCTGGTGGAGGAACGCGACTGGCTTGCATCAAGTGTCTCCATGTTGTTTCTACCACTTCAACCTAGAAAATTGACAGCATTTAACAAATTATCAATCCAATTCTTAATAGGAAACAAAAACCAGAAGCGAAGTTCAACAATTATAAATTGTATGTCGGAGAAGGCAAATGAGAGGAAAGGAAACTTCCATAGATTAACTCCCCAGAAAAGATCACCCCCTTATATGCGGCACATCATGAGATAACCCCTCCCCCCCCCCCCCCCCTCCCTGCCCTTGTCTGGATATGTCCTTTGAGGCTTCTTAAAAATTCCGATATTTTTCCTGTTTAACATTAAGATGTATTGGCTAATTAAGTTTGACAAATACCTTTCCAGCCTTTGAAGCTTGCAAAACCATCCAAAGATGGCGTTTTGTATTAAAAGAATGCCCATGCAGCAGCAACTGGTCATAAGCATAATTGAACTCATCCCATCTATTCTCCTTACTGCATGCTTCTAGCATCAGACTAAAGGTATGGAAATCTGGTGTATTTTGGACTTTGGCTTTGCTGCCTTGTCGTCCACCTTGCGTCATCTTCTGAAACAGCTGGTTTGCTTCTGTAAACATCCCGTGTCCAAGGTACGCCTTCAGCATAATGTTACAACTCACTAGATTGGGGGAGCAGTGCTGCTGCATATGGTCGAAGATGAATATTCCATCCTCAACATTTCCAGAGTCTAAACACGCTTGCATCAAACCAGTGTAAGTCACCACGAGCGGCTTACTAGCAACCTTACATATCTTGTCAACCTGTGATGTATCAGATATCTCACAATCATTTTGATATGTAGGTGAAATTAGCACGGAAGATGGAAAGATCATGCAAATTTAAAGATTAGAAAGATATATAAGTCACCGATGTTAACAGCATGATGAAAGGGGAGGTGCACTGGGATTCATGATTTGAGTTGTTTTAAGAACTATGTGGAGACACTAAATTAGAAGGTCTTTGAAGCAAGAAGCTACAACACTGGCAAACATCTCAATCAACCATGACGCCGCAAAGGGGTACCACATAGAAAACAACCACCCACTATATATTTCTTCTCGCTCTATAATACGCAGAAATCGGGTAATTTGACCCTGATACTTGAATCTCACGCCTAACCTTTATCGTATATGTATCCAGCAAAGACCCAAAACCGGTTATCTATTTATTGCATATAAATCGTAAGAGGGAAATTCAGAGAAATGTGGAAGCCTACTGGAATAGCTAAGTTTCTATCTGATGGATTACTAAAGTGAAAAAAAGAATGAAGTGGCTCAGGAATGCTTACTCATGACCCTTTGCAAGCTCAAGTCTTTAAGCGAGGGAGACTTGGATCAGGACTAGATGGAACATATATTGACATGTTTGTTCTTTCGGAACATCACAAAATTATCTTACTGTATATTCTATTCACATATGATAAACTTATTAATTATTATTCCTATAGGTGGTATGGCCATTTGAGAAGGAGGCCTAGTAACGCGCCAGTTAGAAGAGTAAAAGGGTGGGGAAGTGATAATATTATTAGGGGTCGGGGAAGACCCAAGATGACTTGGATGAGAGTTATTAGAAGTGATATGAGCGTCCTAGGGCTTGAAGAGAAAATGGTGTTGGATCAAACGGTGTGGAGGGACTCTATCCATGCAGATGACTTAATTTGACTCTTTTTTCTTTGTTTGGTTTTTCCTAACTTTTTTGCTTTCTAAAACTCTTTTTGAAAGTATTTCAATATCTCTAAATGGTCCACAATGTTTTTGAAATTTTATGGCATACACAAGCCGGTTACTAGATGACTATTCCTGTTAGTCGACCCCAATCATTTTGGGACGTAAAACCAGATATGATAAACTCATTAATCATTATTTCTAGAGTAAGATATTTAAACAAGATAGAGACGTAAAACCAGTCAAGAACATCAACTGAAAAGAAAAAAACAGTAAACTTGTATAAATACTTTGATTCAAAATTTTACATACTTGCAGCAGCGCTTCTTCACACCTTCCTGCACTACAGAGACAGCGAGCCAGGTCATAATATAGACTCGCTGAACCAACTAGCCCCCGACTTTCCATTTCTTGAACAGCTGCTACAGCTTCCTCTGGTTTACCTTCCTTCCAAAGAGTATTAACAAGGACTAGAAAGAATGCAATCAGCAACTTATTAGTAGACACCTAGAACTACATTTACCCTGAATAGAAAAGAGGATGATTTTCCAAGAATACCTCTGTATGTTAAAGCATTTGGAGTAGAAGATGCCTGCATTTGGCTAAAAAACTCATGGACCAGGTCATACTTTCCGCATGCCAACATAACCTGGTCAGATAGTAGATTAATAAGGTTTGTTCATCTTTTAAACATTTAAAACTACACAACACTGTATGGTCTAAACAAAACAAATCGGGAAGGAAGGGCGCCAGTATAGATAGTGACAGCTGTATCTGGTGGGGAAACAAAATGGTATTAAGTGGACTACGGCCTCCACAACAATCAGAACTCACTAATTACGCCCAAAATAGTAGTGATCATCATGTAAGAAAGTGTGAACAGCACAGAGACCAATGAGATAGGTTGAAAAGACGAGGACTAACCATCACAAACACCGTAAATTTACACAAGAACAAGTTATGAGTGATCTGAGATGGACTATGTTCCATATCAGATTTCAGTAACAGCTCATTACTCTGCCAAGGTGCAAAGAAGCTGTAGTATTCAATGACTGTTCCTGAACAAGTCTGTGGAAGTAATAACGGATTTCCGAAGAACAACTGTTGGTCAATATATCAACCTTCAATAATTAGAAAGCGTCTCTCTTTCATACTTACCATTAGTGACACATATTCTTTGACATTCCCCAGCTCAGCTTAGAACTCTTCAGGCGACAAAGATCACATATTATATTAAATTAGCCCATTGTAGCAAGAATTCACAAAAAAAAACACCAACTATATAACGAGTAACTCAGATTCCAAGGTACCTCAGTAAAGCCGGAGCAGCCCCACCCCCATCCCAGGGTCATTAGGTTGGGTTTTCAACTCCCATCAAACCCATCCTTATGGTTGAGGAGTTATTAAACAATAACCAATACTAGGCTGGCAGGGAGGAAGGGTCCTCTAGGGCGAGCTTATTACCTAGTAATATATGACAAAGTAATCTTACTATAAAAAGTACAGTTTCAATGCCCAAGAAAAAAGCAGTGCAGACATAACAGGAGTGTTCAATATTAACAAACTCAGATCCACACAATTGGTCAGAGGGCATAGAAAGAAGGCCTTTACCTCCATAAGAAGTCCATATGTCGTGCTTGACGGCTCTTGGCTAATTTCAGCCAATTTCTGCATAACCCAGAAGGCTCCTTCCCATTCTTTCCTCTGAACGCAAGCATTTAAGACCTGACCAGCAATTTAACAAAGCAATGTAAAGCTTTTTAACTCCAACTTCTCTCGGTTCTACATTTAATCCCCCCCACCACACCCAACTCTTCAATTTTCTATTTTTTTTTTTTTTTTCTTCTTCTTTTTTTAGAGAACACCTTTCAGTATCTCTGTCCTAGATTCATATACATACACTAAGATTCCAAATTTGATGAGGCTCTTCCAGTGAGACAATGATTAAGACAGCTTACGGCATTGTAAATGACAATGTCCGGTTCAAGTCGTGGATCCCAATCTTCAAAACCTTCAATCTTGAAATTTCTTGGCATTGACCTCATGCTATCAATTACATCAAAGAGTTCCTTTACATGGCCAGCTTGTCCAAGAATAACAGCAATTGAGCGATATGTGACGATGTCAGGATACGAGTTCCTGTACCGCTGAAATTAAAAGGATAGCAGCCATGTTACATGTGATCCTACTTGCAAGATGAAAGAATTAAATTTACAACAGAGCACAAACACCAAAGAGATATATATCAAATTATTACCTGCATCATAGAGAACAGATTTAAAGCTTCCACAGGCCGTCTTGCCTTCCCAAGCACTCCAAGTGCAGCTGTGTAGACATATCTAATTTAAAAGCATGTAACAGAAATTAGTTGTAAAACAAGCTGTCAGAAATGTGATAAGACGGCAAGTCTGACTTTGGCAGAATAGTTTAAAGGTTCACTGCAACATGGTGCTGCCTTGTACAGGATCAAATTGACAAATTCTCAACATGATACGCCATTCTTGTAAAAAGGCAGAGAAGAAGAATTAAAAAAGACAAGAACAAAGCAGACAAAGTGAAGATCGGTCCAGTAGTCCAGACATTAAACCATAACAAGCAGCCTAATCCTGACTACAAAAAGGGGTATTTAAGAATAGAGCACAGGAACTAAATCTTAAGGAAGCGAATTCAAAACACGCAAGACTACTGAATATGCAGTAAGAAAAGGTGGACATTGCAGTAGCCAGAATGAGACATTGCTCTATGTATCCACCGTCTACCATAAGAAGGACGACTAATGGTCTTAACGGTGGCTATCCTTGGCTGCTACTACTAGGCCCAACATGGGTGACGTGTGCCGAAGGGGCTCAAATGCACTCCAAGGCTGTCCATGGTAAAGTTTTGCTAACGTCTAGCTTCTTGCAAAAGTTGTTCAATGCTGGCCAAAATCTGAGTTTTAATCCACAGTATTTTTGGCCAAATTGGCTCAGAACAAAAGCCGAGATAGATTTCTGTTTGTTAGGGACCCGGAGAAGTGACTCCAATTTTTCCAGAAGTTCTAAGGTTTATATCATGGGTTTTAGCAAAATACTAGGGCCCAAAACCTGTGTTAGGTTTCCAAAATTAGCAGAACAGCACACTAGCGGTGACGTCTGCCAAAAGGGCTTAAGGAACTTCCTTAGAAAAAAAACGCACATATCCAACAAGTTACTCCAAGGCTGTCTATGGTAAAAAGTTTACAGTACATTTGGCTACTTTAGAAAAATGTGGTCAAATTTTTCTAAAACCGAAGTAAATATATAATCCACAGTTTATGACCCAATAAGGCATCGGAACAAAAACGGCTCAAGTTTTTCTGAAGCATCTAGGGATCATATTATGGGTTTTAAATAAAGCCAAAACCTATGGTAGATCCAGAAATTCCGCAAAAACCGCACGCTAGGCTCAAGGGGTGGTATGAGCCGAATTTACTTACAAAAACTTTCTTAATAGAGGAACAAGCCCTCATATCCAACAAGGGTACTTCAAGGCTGTCCTAATCACGCTTATCCAAGATAAGCTAATATATGTTTATGACATGTCTTTCTTTGCCAAAGCTCACCAAAGTACTTCTCTTACTACTTTATCATACACTTCTCCAAATTGGTAAAACCCATATGCAAAATCCTCAGAATTCTCTTAAACCGTCTCTGAAGTAGTATAACCACTGATCCCTTACTTAAATAGTTAAATTTCAGTCCAATTTTCAAAAGAGAGCAGGACACTTATCCTTCATCGTCTAGACAACATTCAAACTTCAAACAATTCATAATAATGGGAAGATAATAAGGTTGTTAGAGAGAAGGGAATATCAGTAGCAATTTATCTCCTCAGGCCATCAAAGCCCGCTCTAATTCATACTACTCAATTAGTGGTTATTTGGTGAGAAAGCAGACCTGATTTTATGAGATTTAAAGCGCTCATGCATTTGAAGCCAATCAACAACTTGGAGTACCCTTCTCCAGTTTCCCAGTTTACCCAAGATCTGAATGATCCTCATAATGGAATGATCAGAGAATCTGATCCTGGCACTCCGCATCGTCTTGGAAAACATCCATTCTGGCATTTCCATGTCAGCATCATTTAGACTGGCAGAGAGATATACTCAGTGGCAATACTAATAAGACTAATTAAATTGCAAAATCATACATGTATGGCAGAGCCCAGGGACAATTACCGACCATATTGCAAGCTTCTGTATTCTTTCCTCCATTTCCAATTGTGTTACTCTTGGACTGTCCCGAGCATCGTTAAGTAATTCTGATGGTTGGAAAACCAATCTTTCCAACTCTGACTCATTATCACTAGTTATTTCATCCATTCGCATGCTATTCTTCCATACACGCTTACTGCTAACAGTAGTGGTATCCACACACGTATTCTTGCTTGAATCATCTTTGGATCCCATGTAGTCCAGCCCTCTTCCGGAACTTACACCAACTCGTTCTCGAAAACTGCCACCAAGCCCTTCCTTCTCGCCAACCACATGAGACCCTTCATACAAAACAGCTTTTTTGTCAAAGTTTGAACCTTTAGACCATTTCCACTTTTTGGTTTCCTCATGTCTCAAAATATTTGGAACATTTTTACTAGATGCAGTGGTATCCACACGCGTATTCTTGCTTAAATCATCTTTGGATCCCATGTAGTCCAGCCCTCTTCGGGCACTTACACCAATTCGTTCTCGAGAACCGCCACCAAGCCCTTCCTTCTCGGCAACCAGATGAGACCCTTCATACAAAACAACTTTTTTGTCAAAGTTTGAACCTTTAGACCATTTCCACTTTCTGGTTGCCTCATGTCTCAAATTTTTTGGAACATTTGTACTAGATGCAGTGGTATCCACACACGTATTCTTGCTTGAATCATCTTTGGATCCCACGTAGTCAAGCCCTCTTCGGAAACTTACACCACTTCGTTCTCGAGTAACGCCACCAAGCCCTTCCTTCTCGGCAACCACATGAGACCCTTCATACAAAACAATTTTTTTGTCAAAGTTTGAACCTTTAGACCATTTCCACTTTCTAGTTTCCTCATGTCTCAGATTTTTTGGAACATTTTTGCTAGAGGCAGCATCTTTGAGCTTTTTTCTGTGGCCATCACCCTCCTTTTGACCTTTCTTCTTCTCCCTATCAGCCTTAATGGATTCCGTTGCCTTCAAATATTTATCAAAAGATGAGTTGAATTCAGTCTTCTCCTTCCGAAGAACTTTGCCATCAGTCTGGGTTGTTGAGAGTGAGTTTGCTACATAACTAGGTCTTCTTGACACTGTAATCCATGTCTGCGGTTTCCTTCTCCTCACATTCAAAACAACTCCAGAATCCGGTGTCTGCGATTTAAATCACAAGCTAATTAACAAAACTAAAGCTACTAGACATAGGATATGATGGAATATGATTTGAACTGTACCTCCATTCATACTAACATTAGAACCAGATATGAACTGAATAAATCGTAATTTTAAGTTGAATCATACAAAACCTAGACTGTATGTGCCTCCTATATTTGCAACATGGAAGCCACTCGATACAGTTCTAAACAAAGTTTCCACTATGGGTCAACACAAGGTTAAGATTGCCACTCGTTTGCAATTCTCAACGGATTTTCCATTATGGGTCAACACAACTACACAAGGGTAAGGTTGCCACTCGTTTGCAATTCTCAACGGATTTTCCATTATGGGTCAACACAACTACACAAGGGTAAGGTTGCCTACATCCAACCCCCTCCTTATGTCACCATAGACGGGAACCTTCGAGGCACCTTGTAATGTTGTTGACATATATAATGTCACATACATTAATAAAATAAAAATGCCAAGTTGCACAATCATCAAACAGAAGCACAACATATATGGAAGATACACTAGGTTCCAAGTCCGAAATCTCATCATGGAGCCACAATTACCAGAAATGAAAACGAAAACGGAAACAGAAACGGAAACAAAAACCCCTACGGGGACATGAAAGAGCAACAATTCGACAACAAAATCACTCTCATTTCATGAATTAAAACAAAAATATTATCCAGAATATAATTAGACGCATGATAACATCAAAAATGTCATAAAGTAATGCACAGCTTGAACAGAAAGTCTCCCAAACAAAGTGGCGCAATACCTGAAGAATAAAACACTTGGGCAAAGAAACACAGCCCATTGAAAATTGACACCCAGCTTCGAAAGCTTCACCTGAAAGAAACCCACCAGAAATTGAGCCAATATAATCAAAACCCTTTTCATAGAATTTCAAAAGGAAGTAACATTTTGGGGGCCAATTTAATCAAATTGAGTTTCTATCATGGAAATTTATGGCGGGTAAATTGGGAGGTCTTACCAACTGAAATAGGTGGAGTGAACTTTCAACTTATAACAACTTGAGTTCATCCCAGATAATGTTTGCAGATGGAGAACCGGTCCCTTTTTTCTTTTTGGAGACCGAAGAAGATAACAACTCGGAAGATAAACAATTATGATTAGGACAAGTAATTTTAGAAAGTGTTTGAATATAAGGATTTAGTTCAAGGTACTCAGACGATTCTACTTCAACAAAATCTAAAACCAAATTTACTCAACGGTTTCGTTGAAGTAAAATCGTGGAGGATTTTGGCAGTTTTAGGTGGTCGATGTCCATTGCTTTCAAGCCATTGGTATTGTTTGACACCCTTAAAACCGCTAGGGTTTTTGGCGGTTTTGTTAAGGGGATGACGTACACCTCATAATGTTAAACAAGTTTTTTTTCCAACCTATCTTATTTAACATTTTATTTTGGAGCATTATTCCAAAAATTTGTTCTAATTATCACCAAAAATCTTACATTTTCTAGTGAGTTTTGGAGGGATCTTCTGGTATAATCTTGGCGGAGGTTTCTTGACTTAGAAAATCAAGACTAAGAGGAGGATGTCCATAAAAAATCAGCCGAATACTTTTTTTTTTTTCATGAATAAGGCTCTGTTTGATAGTACTGTATCTTTTTGATCTGATCTGATATGATTTGAATGTAACTGAATTAATCTGATCTGATTTGAATGAATATAAACTTATCTGAAGTTGTTTAAAAGTTAGTTGAATTTCGACGAAATTTATATAAAAAAATGGAATAAATTCATTGATTGTTATTTTAAGAATTATGAACTGATATGATCTGATTTGAATGGCTCTAAAATGATCTGATTTGATTTGAATACATCTGGTCTAATTTGATTACACTGTTTTTTAAGTCCTATCAAATAGAGCCTAATAGCTTGTTTAGTAGGAAGGAAGTGGATGAATAGGAAAGGAATAGAAATAAATTCTATTACTTTTCAACGTTTGATTCGTAAAAAAAATATGGGAAGTGAAAGGAAATGAAATGGAAGGAAATCATCCTTCATTAAACTGTCATTTCATTTTCCTCCGAAAACGGGCGGAATTGGGAGGAAAAACAATTTACACACTAATTACACCCAAATTCCTTCCAATTTCTTCAAATTTACAATATGAAAACCAAAAAAAGTAAAAATTAGTTCCTTTTCTTTCTCTTCTTTTTCTTTCTCTTCTTTCCAATTCTTTCCGTCCAATTCCTCTATACCAAACAAGTTGTAAGTGAGCAAAAACATATTAATTAAGCACGTAAAATCATCAGGTAAAATTAATTAAGATGATTAAGTGGCTAATTAGATGAGTTAGGTCCTGTTTGATATGACTTAATAAAAGTAGTATTCAGATCAGATTAGAGTTATTCAAATTAGATAAAAAATGTTCAAATAATTATCAATGTATTTGGTCCATGATTTATACTAACTCGTTGAAATTCAAATTCGATCCGAACAGATCAAAATTAGATAAATATAAGAAAATACAGTCCTATTAAACGAGTTCTCTTAGTTAATTTCAATTTCTAAACGGAACTTTGACCCCAAAACCCATCTTTCTCACTCACTCACTTCACCAACGACAAAATGCGCAGCACCACCATCCTCCGCCGCAGCACCACCATCCTCCGCCACAACACCACCGTCACTCGCTCATTCTTCACCTCACTAACCACCCATAAAAAACCCACCTCCTCACCTCCCAAAAAACCCCCTATCTTATACCAACAACCATCCCATTCCACCGACGCCGTCCACCTCCAACTCCTCTCATGGGGCCGCGGATCGTCGGGCCAACTCGGCGGCGGCACAGAAGGGACCCGCCTCTACCCGACCCCGATGTCCTCCCTCCTCGTCCCGCCCTCCTTCCGCCTCGCCGCCACACCGGGCCGTCTGCCCGATACTCCGAACAGTACGGCGCCACCGCTTGAGGTCGGAATTTCGTCCGGACTGTTCCATTCTGCGGTGGCTTTTGATGGGCTGGTGTGGGTTTGGGGTAAGGGTGACGGTGGCAGACTTGGGCTGGGCCATGAACATACCGAGTTCGGGCCCAAGCCCAACCCGTTTTTGGAGGGTGTTCGGATGTTGGCCCTTGGTGGGCTCCACTCTGTTGCTCTTACTTCTGGAGGACAAATTTACACTTGGTCAGTATTACTTGTCTTCCCCCCCCCCCCCCCCTTTTTTTTTCTTTTGGGAATTTTTTGATGATTGTTTTTGTGATTTTTTTTTTTAAGAGTAATTATTTCCCTGATTTTTAATATTTTTGGGTGTTATAGATTATTTGTATAATTGTATTAATGTAGTATGCTGTTTGTTATTTGTATGTTTTTTTTGGAATGAGTTGCATTTGTTGTTTCATTGTTTGATCATTTTGGGAATTGGGATTCAATGCATGTTATTTTCTTCGTTGTAATTCTGATGGGTAGTTAGTGGAGTTGGAATTCAAATTGGCCGGTTCGGCTCTTGGTTCGATTTTTATGTGGATCAATGTTGTGTTTGATGTGCTGAGGGATTGATGGTAATGTGGAATGTATGGTAGTAATCTGTCAGCAGGGTTTCGGTGAGGTGGGTTAGGTTATCGATGGTTAATCTTTATTGAAATTACTGTCGTCTTTGATTAGTATAGGTAGATTAAGTCTGAACGGTTTTCCTGGAATGAGTTTTTGATCGATTTTATTTGTAGTATTGAATTTGAACAGTTTTCCTTTGAGAATTATGCTGTGAAAGTTAAGAGGTGGAGTTAAATTTCTAATGTTGGTCACTAATTATAGGCATAAGAAGATGATTAGTATTCGGGAAGGAGGGGTGGAGGGTGTTGGTTATTGTCAGCAACTAATAGTACCAAATAATCTTCGAAAGAAGGGTAAATATGATCCGGAGAAATGGAGAGAATGCGAGATAGTATTTTGTGACAAGCTGGTCTTCCTCTGAATGTGTATACTCTGTATGAAGCTTGATGGCATTCCCTTTTTGAAAAATGAAGTTTGCAGGGGCTATGGTGGTTTTGGCGCTCTTGGTCATTCTGTTTATACCAGAGAATTGGTCCCCCGGTTGGTTGAAGGAGCTTGGAGTGAGAAAATGAAGCATATTGCAACTAGTGGAACACATACAGCTGCTATCACTGAATCAGGTGTGTTGAGTGCTTTTGTCTAAGCTCGATGTTAATCTGTCCAAGACTTGTGCTTGCTCTGTGGTCAGACTTATTTAAGTAATAATAGAGATCTTAAAATGAGTTAAAAGGGAAAGGAGACCCGTGGGGAAGGGGGCAGGAGGAAGAGGAAGACTGCTTATAATTTCAGGTGATCACATGTGTGATGTGTTCATAGCTTTTAAGTATTTCTATGTATGTCATAACATCATCTCAGCTTTCATGAAGTGATGTTCCACTAGTGAATTTAAAAAAAAGTTCGCTGACAAGCTGTAATACAGCCTCCTGTTGAAGTGTGAGGTAGTAATATAAGTTATCTGAAACTCTGTTTTAGGATTAGGTCCAAGAAAGCGAGACTTGAGTGTGCTAATTGCCTTCACCCACCCAACTTTAGATGCAGATGGTGCTTTACAGGAAATATACTCTCCTTAGATCTCATGTTCATGTAATTTGTAGGTGAGCTTTACACTTGGGGTCGAGAAGAAGGGGATGGTAGGTTGGGACTTGGACCTGGACGTGGCCCTGACCAAGCGGGTGGGCTTAGTACCCCAGACAAAGTAAAAGCAATGCCTGTTCCTGTGGCTGCTGTTGCTTGTGGGGGCTTTTTTACGATGGCTCTGACCGAGCAAGGACAACTTTGGAGCTGGGGAGGTAATTTACTATCTTCTTGAAAACTCTGAAGCTGTTACCATCTTTTTGCTGTTTCTTTTGACCATCGTGCCTCCCAACATTAGTTGGAAAGAGTTGAGCAAAATTTCATTGAGTTGTTTTCTTATCGTGTGAGTACCATCATCTTAATTGGTGGGTATTCTGTCATGATTGCACCTGAACTACTATTCATGAGCAGCTTCTAATGGCCCCTTGTTTTGCTCCTGTACTTGTATGCAACTTAACTTTGGATGATACTGTTAGGTTTCATGAATATATTTCATGGAAGTGTGTTGTTGACCTTATGAAAATTTGCTATCAAATATCTTAGTGATGCTATGTTGTTATATTCATGGGTGAAATCATGAATGTTAATTTTCACTGTTATTGTTATCAGAGATTCTATTTCTTGTGTTTGTCTCTTGCGATGATTTTGAGTTTAGGAATGTTTTGTATAACTGGTGCGTATAAAGAGATTTTTGACGACCTAACTCTAAAATCGTGGTCAATGCCAAATCTAAAATTTTGCACTTCGGAAGCACAAAAAGGAAGGGGACTAATACCAAGAAACTAGATGGTACACATTAAGGCATCTTGCATAGGCAATTCATTATCTTCCTAGAAAGCACAAGCTTTGTGGAGACCTTGTCTATTACCATGGTTCCGCTAAACACTCGAGGGTCATCTTGTTCGTACCGTAGAACGAATCTAGCGACTTACCAAGATAGGTCCAAAATGATTGTGTTGTACGCATGAACTATGTTGTTTTGCATGCTTATCGATTTGATTGGAGATTTTGGGATATTTGTCAGGACTATGAACATTATCAGATAATGGTTATGTCAAATTCACTTATGTATTAAGGGTTTTGCTACGCTGATTTCTTAAGCCAAATTTTAATCAATTATCATTGTGTTGATTCTATGCAAGTCCCTGCAAATATAGATTCTCTTAATTGACCAAAAGAAATTAAATATATAGAAAAAGATCATATCTCCCAGTCTCTCTATCGCAACTACTCTCTCTCCCTACTCAACTACCTCTCTTCCCCCACCACTTTAGTAAGTGTGCGGCGTGCCAGCACAAACCACTGTGGACCATGTCGCCTCCACCTTTATAGGATTTATGCCGCGCCAACAAGAACATCTGAACCACCCCACCCCCACGTATGCTGCCACCTACCCCCCACGTCCGCCACTGTATTTTTTTTTTTGATCAGTGGGCCCACATTTACTCTTTAGCAACCGTCAGGCGCATGGACTCTCCTCCATGTCGCCGCCGCCGACCTTTTTTTTTTTGGGAGGAGAGGAAAATGACAGAGAGCCAAGGAAAGAGGAAACGACATTGCAGGTGGACAGCTAGGCTGCGAAGATAGGCGTTGGGCCATCAGGGAGGTGAGGCCACTATTGGTGGAGGTGTAGGGGCTGGTTGAAGTTCGGATGTTGGGAGAGAAAATGGTGGGTTAATTTTTCCATTTTTAATTGCCTTTGATATTTATTTATTTGTTGGACTTACATAGAATCAACATAAAACGGATGTTTAAATTTAGCTCTAAGGGCTAGTTATATCAAAACTATCTATTAAAGCGTCATGCTTTGAACTTGAAAAGGTGGAATCATGGCATTTGATTATAATATAATAAATAAATTTATTTAGGTTAGGAGAATATTATGTTATTATAGTATTATTCTAGGAATATTCTAGGCTAGTGTTGATTAACTATGACTGCCCGCCCAACATTCATATGGGAGAGGGCTGTCATAAATCCTAACGTAGAATGATCCTAGGAGAATTTTATATTGATGTGTGATAATCTAACTAGGAGTAAGTTATGAATGTACTTCCTCCGTTTACATGAATTGTTAACGTGTCTATTTTGATACAATTTGAGGTCCTAGTTTGACCATCAAGTAAGTCACCGTATAAAATTCAATAACTTATAAATTTAGGAAGGTTAGATTTAGGTTAACAATATAATTTAAAAATAAAAATAAAATAGTTATATATTTTGAGTTGTTAATGGTTAAAGTATAACCTTGACAATTGTGAAAGTTAGATCGTTGACAATCCATGCGAATGGGATTGAATTTTTTTTAATCTCCTCATGTCTCAAAACATTCCAGAACTTGCAAAGCACTTTGATGCTATGTAACCATTTGGATGTGCTTTGTGAGCTATGTAGAGGTCTCAAACACTATGAGCCATGAGGAGCTCAAAGCATCCCCAGACAAAAAGGGATGGAATACATTCATACGTTGCTCCTCAACAAGCATATAATGGCCAACAAATTTTAAGCCTAATAGCCCACTCCAGAGAGGCAAATGCTCGATGGCTTGTTGTGGATCAATGCTCAATATACTCAGTTTCATCCACTTCAAGTTTGAACAACAAAGCTACAAGATCTTTTATGTAAAGTGCTTTCAGAACCTTTGAAAGATGTGTTTGACGCTTTCCCTTCTGTCTTTCTTGGGAGCATTCCCCGTGCTTGGTTGTGAGACACATCTTAAATTCTAATCAGTTTGGTTTGCAAAATAATGTAGTAAAACATTCAGAATGATCCCTTCGAACCAATCTTGCTAGAATCTCTTAATGCCGCCTACTCCCTGGCCCTAGTGTGGACAATGTTTTGAAAATCCCATTCTTATAAGAAGATATTAACTTCATATGTCAAATGTATTAATCTGTACTATCTAGTTTATAGTAGACGCCATTCAATCGTGATTTTCACTATACACAGATATAAACCATATATTGAAAATGGACATTCGGGCAGAGTGATTTTTTTTTAAACTTCCTACTTTCTATTTTGGGGTGTTCATCTTTAAACTTCTTACTTAGAATCTTTCCTTATTTGTACATGTAAAGACCAAAACATTGCCCGACCCGCCCATCTCTTTGGAACGTGCTAGGAGATTCACTGGATCGAGTCCTGTTTCCACATTTGAAAAGCAACGGACTCCCTTCCTCTTGACAGCATGGTCTAAGGTGGCAGGCCCCACTTTATTAATCTGTTTATTGAAAATGCAAGTGGGGCATACCCCTATGTTGTAATTTTACACCAAATGGACCCTAAAACTCATTCTTTATTCTATCTTTCTTAAAAACCTTGTTCCGACCCTACGCGTTTTATAGGCGAACGGAGGGAGTATTAATGAGCAAAAGAAAGGTACAAGAGTGGAGGACAAGAAATTCAAATCTTAGAGTAAACTGTAGATTCCCTCAATTATGTTGCAGAATTGTGAAGATAATCCTTAAAAGAGGGTGAGTAACTCCTTGAAAAATGTGGGAATTCCTCGCCAACCAAAGGCAGCAAAGGAATGGGTAGAATTGAGTAACTTCTTCATATAATCTACTTAATGTGATCCTCTTTATGATATGTGAAGTGCATCTTAAGGTTTTGTTGCGGTTCACTATGGTGTTAAGGAGCTTGAAGTGTTTCCTTGATTCACCTAGTCACTGCACACTGTGCTCCTTAAGGAGATTGAAGTGTTTCCATCACACAAAGCCGACCATGTCGCTGCTCATGATGGGACGGATACAGATGTTTAGCTACTGTTAGGCCATGTGTCATGAAGATGTTTGGTGATATTTAGACTTCAGATCTATTTTGTAAATCAAGTGCTGTAAGTTAAACATGTGTAGTATTGTTCTTGATGTCTAGCCAAAATGACCTTAAGCTTGACCCAATGTCATAGTCATAGAAAATTTTTCAAGCTCCAATCAAAGTTGTATCTACTTTCAGTTTGCATTCCATTATACTAAGGGGTCACTTGGAATGTGAGTAATTGTTATTAGGGTAATGGCCAAACAAACGGACAAACAAGGTGATGTATAGAGGACGGTGAGGAAAAGAGTAATGCATTGCCGCCAAAGGGGGTTAATAGGGATAGTTTCCCCTCTGCCCCTTTGCACCTCCCTTCACCGCCACCATTTTCCCCCTTGTTTTAGTCTTTATGATTGTAGTAATAAATACTCTCATTCCAAGCAAGCTAAGACCTAGCTACAATGGTGGTCTAGTTTAGAGAGCCTCTTACTCTTAAGATGTCACTTGTCTAATCTTTGCCACCTAGATATCTACGACACTTGGAGTTAATTTGTAGTGTAATCTCATTATCGATGTCATGCATCGCCGTGTTTATAATCATCACATCTCATAATCTCTTTGTCTATCAACTATTGTACCATTTTCAATTTTGGATGCCAGAAATAGTGGTCTGTTTGACATTTTGTCTCTCAAAATTCAATCAAACAAAGCTTTTAGACAATGTAAAATGGCATAAAACTTCTGTGCATGTGCCCAGAGCCACTTATATATGGAGAAAGTAATTGCAAGCCACACTGGTCTAGTTAGTAGTAAGATAAAGGGTTATACGAAACCAGAAAAGCTGAAAATTGTCATCATGTTTCATCATTTTTTGGAAAAAGGTTTCTTGGTAATAGTTTGTTACATTTGCTTCAATAGGAGGACCTCTTGTTTCTTTGTGTATGATCTTTCATTTATATATTTTTGTTATCTAAAAGGAAAAAATAAAAGCTCCTGAGGCAAGTGGGAGTCTGACAAGCTGAAGTTAAGAAAATTATACAATCTGCTGATTTGGTACACACTGTAATACATTACTTTTACCTTGTGGAATCTTCATGTGCATATGCTGTATGATTTGGCCCATGAGTAATGTCATGGGTGTAGTCGCTTTTTTTATTTGATTTGTAGTGAACCATCTTACAATTTTAAACAAGTGCGAGTGATATAGCTAACCTATATACTTATGATGGAAATTTTTAACTCAACATAATACATGGTGAACAATCGCCTTGGTAAATTAATTGAGGATAAATTATGTTCAATTTCGTATGAAAGGCATATAGTATTGGGTTGGGATATTATCCTACTTCGAACATGTCGATCAATGGCCTTCGGGTAGATACTTGAGAGTTGTATCTAGTTTTATGCTTTTCCTAACATAAAATGTGGCATAACTAAGTTGCGCTGCATTAGTAATTATGGATTGATATGTCCGATCGCCCGTCATAGTGTTAGCAACTGGGACTGATAGAGTAAGGCTTGCCCTTCTTATCGTCTGCAGTTACTTGTGGGTGTTGTGGCTTATGCAATCAAGAAGAACTTCAAAAAATGGCAGGGTAGAAACTTTAGAAACTTTTTTTTTTTTTTTTTTTTTTTTTTTTGAGTTAGACAGGGGAGAAACTTAAAGTGCTGATTGAGCTGAATCGGTTTGAGAAGATTGACTATGTTGTGCTGAATAAGAAATGAAGAATAATTTTCTTTAATATAACAACTGGATGAGGTGCGAAGCCATGGAGAAGATTTCTGATATATGAGTGTTATTTGACAAAAGTTATGAGTTGCTGACTTCTATCCGCTGTTATCTAATTATGCTGCCTGGTTTAACTTGACTTTATCGGTCTATCTGAGAGGTGGTCTCATGATGGTGTATTAACAAATTGCGTTTTTCATATTTTGCTCTGGCAGCTAATTCGAACTACGAGCTTGGAACAGGTGACAAGGTGGGTGGTTGGAAGCCTAGACAAGTTCCTAGCCTCGAAAATGTGCATGTAGTTCAAGTAGCTTGTGGAGGTTATCATTCTCTTGCACTGACTGGTAGGTTCCAGTATATTTGAATTTGAGAAGCTAGATGCGATTGTTTCTTACAAAAAGTCACTTCTTTGCTTACCACTTGATAGAGTCTGATCTAGTTTCTCCGTATAGAGGATGGTAAGGTGCTTTCATGGGGACATGGAGGACGCGGTCAGTTGGGTCATTCTTCTATTCAAAGTCAGAAGGTGCCTACAATGATTGAGGCTTTAGCTGACAAACGTGTCATCTCAATTGCTTGCGGAGGTTCATTTTCAGCAGCTGTAACAGGTATCTTTTGTGGCTAATTATATCCTTGTCATACAGTTGAATTTTATCATGTATAGTTTCCCTGGAGTCAAACGCACTTGATTGCCATTGAAAAAAGAAAATAAAAGAGCACCTCACAGTCACTCTGCAAAGGACAGTAATAAAGAGGCATGTCAAGTTAAAATTGAATCGTTTCTGTCTGGCTTCCATTCCAAGTTCCAATTGTAGTGTGCATCTACATACAAAGGCTACACTCTTGTATTATGCACTCAAGTCAAAATTATATTTTTGAACAGAGTCCGGTGATCTATACATGTGGGGAAACGCCAAAGATTCGCAACTAGGAGTCCCTGGGTTGCCAGAAATACAATCGTCTCCCGTTCATGTGAACTTTTTGATGGAAGATGATGGCTTAGGGCCCCATCGTGTTCTTTCTGTTGCTGTTGGTGCATCTCATGCGATGTGCTTAGTTTCAAGGTCAAGCTCGCAGGAGTAATTGGACAAGCTCAGATTTGTTCTGTTTTACCATGAGAAGCATAAGAAATAGGCACATCAGCTGTTAACTTGAAGTCTGAGGCTTTAGCAAAACGAAGGGGTTAAACGTGAATGGTGTGATTTCTGCAGTAATAGTGTAGAACAAAGACAGTGTAGTGAAAGGTAGTTTCATCAGATAGGCGTATCTTCTGTAAAAGTTGAATGTGGTCGCCCTTATCAGCTTCTCGATTTGCTGTGCATCAAGGACTTATTAGAAAGCAAGGCACCATACGGTGCATGTTTCTATGGCCATTTTGTTTTTGTAGTGTTCTGGAAAATGTTAGACTTGTACCAACTACCAAGCAATCCTGTGACATAATTAATCAGTTTAATAATGATAGGTTTTGATTCAATCCATAATGTTAGTTATCTGGCTAGTTGTTCTAGTTAAGCATACTCCATTTTGTTTTGGAGGCATACTGCATTGTTATTGTTATTCTGTTAAATGTACCTTCTCGATTCCCGACGCTGCAGGTTTTATTCTGTTCTTGTGACTCTATGGCCGGTGAAGAGTTTAAAAATTTCCAGCTCCCGGCTTTTATAACGTGATGTTTTTGTCAAGTACCCTTGTCAGATTTTTGTAAACCTGCACAGAAAGCTGTGCATTCTTTTAAGTCAGAAGGCTCTGACTGAGTATGTCGTTGGATGATTCTCTGAATTCTGAGCATTTGATTGCTCTTTGACTGATTGTTGTGGATTCGTCCTTGCTCAAGTACAATTATTGTTCTCCTGCACGCAGATTTTGGTTCTGGTGTGCAGACTCGCAGTCAGAGTCACAGGAATGCTTGTTGTTTTGACTGATTATATCCTGTTGACTCTTGCTCGTGTTTCCCTATCATGAAGCGAGCGCATGCGTGGTTAGAGGGTCGTTATGGAGCTTAATTAACAGTTGAGATATACGTAATTTGGTAAGACTGTTGATCGTAGCAGTCGATTGGACCTGAGAGTTGGGTGTACGAAAGCGCCTTTTGCGTGCATGCCTAGCCTTAATGTTGGGTTCAAATTATGGTTTGATCGACGAAAAACGGTAAGAAAACATGGTTACACTTGCACATGTTACAAATGCCGACGTGTGGGTGTCTTGCCTTGTATTCTCCCCCATCCCTGAAGTGAACCAGCGGAAATCAAGCCTGAGTTTAGTAGTACTTGTAGTATACGCAAAGGTAATAATGATCCGTGTGAACTGTATAAACGGTGCTAACATTTGTCTTGGTAATTGGTATGGGTACACTAATAAAGTTTGCCATCATTTTACATCACTTTGAAGAGGTTATTGCATGACACAAAAATCCAAGAAAGGAAACTTATGAGCGTATGGCGTACCCAATATACACATTTACAATGTTGTGCGTAGCATATCCTCACTATGTAACTTGTAAAGTAACGAGGTCTACCAACCGATGATAATGAATGTTACGTCAATCAATATTCAAACTTTCTGATACTATTTATTATACATCATATACCAAATTTACGGAATTGACAATATAACTTGATCTCGTGATCTCGTCATAAATTACTCTTCTCAAAATGTCCACTATTACGTTAGTTAAGATAGGATTGTAGAGTAGACCCTTAGCATCCAATTCGCATGACCCAAAAAAGCTAAGAAAGGTCATCGGAAAAGAGAGGCCTATAGGCTCTAGCACACACACTAACAATTGTTGGTCCACACTAAGGATTTGAGTAGAAGTAGGTGGTTCATTCGCGTGACAAAAAACTTCATAATTACACTACTCATTTTACATGAAAATATACTAGTCTTCCACGCTCTTTTGCCCCATTTCATAAATAATCCCGTTTTTATATCCACCTTTTTTTTTACCTTTTTCACCTTATCTCTTCTTGTTATTTGGGGATGGGACTGTTCTCACTTTCCGTGCTCTCTTTTGTCACTCAAACGTAACACTCAATATCCAAATTGGTGGAATATCACACGAATGGAGTGGAATTTCAAAGTGTCACGCGTGGTTGTACGAAAGCGTTCGAGCTCGTTTATCTATGACTTAACTATGTTGAACTGAACCAAACTAAACAAACATCAACGATGTAAATGGTATTTCAAATCGAGTTTGATGGCAGATATTTTCCTCCTACATACTATTCTATGAGCAAATCTTATAGTGTCGTGGGTAGCATTTCTCGACCTCCTACATGAATCAAAGATATAAGCGGAGATGCTTTGATCTGACCACTCATATGATGAAGTGACATAGAGACAAACTATCTTTCATTATTAGTACAGTAAAGACCTCAGTTATCTCCAGCACATTTGAAAATGTTGTATGTACGGTAGTGTGCTATACTTGGCCGTTGCAGAGGTAGAAACAAAACTCAAAGACACAAAACCATGAGAGTGGACCATGAAATAATAGTTTATGATCAAGCACAAATTCCGAATTTTATGTTACCACAATTGGGTATCTAATATCTCAATTCTTCGCTAATAATTTAATTTAGTGACTGAGACCCGAACAATGAGTTTATAAATAGAGCCGCTTGTTTGCGTTTATGACTGCTGATTGATTGTAGGGTCTCATTCATAATCCTTCGCAACTTACATTACGTACAAAATTTCATTATCATTATTAACCCAACTATATTATGAATAGATACACGCAAACCGTTGATCGAGTAACTCATCTTCATTACTAGAGGTTATTAAAATAGTATCACAGCTAGCGTAACAGAGAAGCACAGTAATCATATACAAATTCCGCAAAAGAACGAGATATATATATTAAAGTTAGATAAACAATAATGTTTTGGGAGTAAATAAGAGGGAAAGATCCAAAGGTATAGCACTATGAGAACACCTTTTTAACACCATACAATAACGCCAAATTTGCCTATACATTTCTCACATGCTTCTTCTTCATTCCTATCTTCTCTCCTCTTTTAATTTTGTACACCTTCTTAGATTCTTCCCTTTCCAATTTTATAATCTTCCTACCATACCCCCCAGTAATAACTAGCTAGGACTAGTAGTATAATTATAAACTATCGTCTCCGTCCATTTTTAAACTTCTCGTGTCTTTCACACGCGCAATATTGAGTAGGTTACGCATACAAATTAAAAGTTTGAAAAAGTTGCACAACGTGATAATTTATTCAATTCATTCCGTTATGCAATTTTTTCAAACTTTTAGTTAATCGTTTTTTTATGTATACCTTTCTCAATACTACGTGTCTAAAAGACGTATGAAATTTAAACATGAATGGAAGGAGGGTGTAATAATAAATAATTACGACTATAGAATATAAAAATTAGCACACTAATTAATTACGTGCGCGGGATGTATATATGATTAGACATGATTTCTTTTATCGTTACGAAAGACGGCACACTGCGTCGCCGGCCGGGAAAGCAGGCCGCCGGCGCTAGTGGGACACATATTAAGCCCTAATGGTGGGACCATGCAATTGTAAGCTAAACAAACCTCAGCATTATCCGGCAACGTAGCAGCTCCCAAGTTCCTGGGAAACTTATCCAAGAAGTTGTGTTGTAAGTACAACGTCTTGATTCTCCCTTCTCTGATACCATCCACGTAGGATTTCGGCACTGGCCCACCAAAGCGGTTGTTGTTGAGGAAAATGTTCTCAGCTCCGGCGGCCGCTTCGGGGAGGCTTCCTGGTAACGCATTGTGGCTGAGGTCCACGGTGGAGCCTTGAGGGTAAAGTGATGGTTGTTCGGAATCGGTGTTGGACACGGATACGCTAGAGAAGTTGTTGTGGCTGAGGAGGAGGGTTGGGAGGGATGAGCGGAGGAGACAGACAGGGATGGGCCCACTGAATTGGTTGTAGCTGAGGTCTAAGTAGGATATGTCTGGTAATGTTTCTAGAATTGTGCCGTTAATTGGTCCCCACATGAGGTTTTGTGATAGTGACACGTAGCGTAGCGTTGACGGTAGGGACGTCGGGATGGGGCCTACTAACTGGTTTGACTTGACGTCGAGGTGGAATAAGGACTGAGTCGGCTCGGGTAACTCGCCGGTGAGCTGGTTGTTGGCTAGGACTACTACCTTGAGCTGAGTCAACTCGGTGAGTATGGTTGGCGGGATGACCCCGGTGAGGTGGTTGAAGCTGAGGTCTAGCGTGTGGAGCTGAGTCAACTCGGCGAGTGATGGCGGGATGGGCCCGGTGAGGCGGTTGTGGGACAAGAATAACACTCTCAGCCCTTTCAGCAGCCCGAGCCGGGCCGGGATCGGGCCTGTCACCATGCCCGGGTTGAGTATCAGCTGAGTCAGCTCGGTGAGCTGGGATATCGACTGGGGTAGCGACCCGGCCAGCCCGAGGGAGCCCGACAGGCCCGTGCCGAGCTCGAGGACGGTGACCCGGAGCGTATCCGAAGGAGAAAGAGCACACGTCACTCCGGTGAATACGGAACACGGGTCGGGCCCGGTGAAGTCCCAGGTGGAGAAGAATGTTGAGCCCGGAAGATCAGTCATACTGTCTTTTATAGAAACCAAGGCATCAATATCACTTGCGCTCAACTTTGGGGACCCTTGTGCTTCTTTGAGAACTATGAGCATACAAAATGCGAGTATTATAGCAACATTTTGTGGGAAATGACACTGAATGGAAACCATAATGTAAAGTGAAATACAAGTTTCTTGTGTATTGGTGTATGACTGTATGTTTAGAGAATGGATAGAGTCAGTGGCAGATCCAGGATTTCGAGTGGAACTTCGAATGAACTGCTCGAGTGGTCAGTGGCGGATCCAGGATTTCGAGTAAAAGTTCGAAAACCCGAAAAACCACGCTCTAGTAGAGTGACTGAGAGAGCGTAGGTTGAGTGGGGAATTAAGTATGGGGGTGACCAATTGGGGGAGAGTAATGAAGAAGAGGAGGAGAGAGAAAAAAAGGGATGGGGAGTAAGGAAGAAACGGTCGGGTGGATCTAAGACAGTGACATATAGGCGTTGAAGAGGAAAGATCCAAAGATGTCTTTTAATGTTTTCTGACTGAACATTGTTTCAAGTGTTTCACAGTGAAATAATTACCAAGTACTCTTCTATTTTTGCTGCAGAATACTTTGCATTAGATTTGATGATGACTGATGACTCCGTTGGATTTCCGTCGTTTTTGAGTGTGTTTGGGGGAGAGGAGTGAAATGCAGGTATCTTGCAGCAAAAGTTGAGTGCAATGTGGATGTATGCTGATTGTGAAAAGAATATATATCAGCTTGGGGAGTGGGATCTTGTGTGCTGGGTATGGTGCGTATGGCATCTCTTATGTCATTTCATGTCATGTTACCCACAAGTTTCAGCTAGTGACATACATCGGTGGTGAAACGGAAATTTCAACCCGTCAATATATTACTGACTTTTAGATTATATATATATATATATATAGACGAGATCAGGTGCGAACTCCTGCTCGCGTGAGAACTGCGCACTCCCATAGAGTGTCACATAGAGTGACACGCACGTATTATACGCAAAAATAAAATAAAAATAAAAATAAAAAGAAGAAGAGAAAGGGAGTCTTCCCTCTTCCCGTCATAATCTTCACTCACTTTCTCTCTCCTCTTCCTCTTATCTCCTGCTTTTTCTCTCTTTTCCAAAATCCCCAAAAACTTTACAAAAATTCATCAAATTTCTTAAAATCTGGGCTTCAAATTTACATAGAATCACTGCAAATTTAGATCAATGATGAAGAACGCCTAAAATCCGGTTCTTGAAAGGATAAGATGATGGTGAAATCAGGCGAAATCGCTATCTCGATCTGTTCGATTCGATCAAATTTAATAACGGCTATTGTGTAAAGATTGAGACGAGATTATGCATCACGAAATCATCAAAGTGGATCGCATCGAACATTTTGATTCATTTGATTGCATGCTAATGAAGTCAAAATTCTAGGTCAGATTTCTTTACATTTCGAATCTTACATTTTTCGATTTCATGTAATCTTTGCGGAATTTTAATTTTTTTCATCTATATATGTGACGTATTTTGATCTATAATTTGTTATTGTTTGTTCATTAATTTGTTCGTGTTTGTTCGTGTGATTCAACGTTTTTGGATTTAGAATTTCGTGGAAAATACAATGACACCTACTAAACAAGATAATGACACTATGTTTCGAATATGAGTTGAACGATCTAATTTTAGAATTAAATTTGTAGTTTTGAGATTTTTAGATTTCGTGGAAAATACAATGACACCTACTGAACGATAAAATGACACTAGGTTTGAGATTAATTTTTGGAGTGAAAACAGCATGTGTCACTGTATGGACAAAGGTGTGTCACTGTATGTACAAACGTGTGTCATTCTATGGCTAGCTGTGTAATTCTATGAACAATCTTGTTGCGGTGGCGGACGACGAAATTTTGGCGGCGACGGTCACTAGTTGCGGTGGCGGTGGTTGTGGTTGTCCATAAAATGACACAGGGTTGTGCATAGAATGACACATGTTTGTCAATAGAATGACACTGGTTTGTCAGTACAATGACACTATGGGCACTTCGTTGTTATTGGTGGTTTGCCCATAGAATGACACAGGTTTCTCAATATAATGACACAGGTTTCTCAATGGAATGACACGCGGTGTTATTGTTCAGTGTCATTGTATGAATTGTGGTTTTGATAGCTCATTTGGTAAAGCATTTGTGTACATACACGAATGTCGTAGGTTCAATTCCTACATGAGTTCTAAATTTTCATGTCATTCTATAGACTTTCTGTGTCATTGTATGTATGTGTTATTCTATGGATGTTTTGTGTCATTGTATGTGAGTGTCACTCTATGTGACACTGTGTGTTACTCTATGGCGGTGCGCAGTTCTCACGCGAGCAGGGGTACTCTTATGATCCTCACTCTCTCTCTCTCTCTCTCTCTATATATATATATATATATATATATATATATATATATACACACTAGTTTGATGGCCCGTGTAATACCTGGGCTACTTATGTTTAAATGTTAAAATTATGTAAACGAAATTTTTTTCAGACACCTAAAATCTCATTTCAAACACCCGTGGGATATTTGTAATGTAATTAGATGGAAAGTCACTTTTACAAACCTAAAATCATGTTTCGAACACCATTGGAATTTTTTTAATGTAATTAGATGGAAAGTTATATTTCAAAATCTAAATCCCGTTTCGAACACCCGTGGTATATTTGTCATGTAATTAGATGGAAAGTTACCTTTCAAAATCTAAAATCTCACTTCGAACACCCGTAGGATATTCGTAATGTAATTACACGAAAAATCACATTTCAAAACCTAAGATCTCATTTCGAACACTCGAGGGATATTTGTAATGTATGTAATTAGATAGAAAGTCGCATTTCAAAATCCAAAGTTTAATTTTGAAACACCCGTGGATATTTGATCAAATTGTCATAAATCAAATAATTACTATATTACATAACTATTTCCCATAAATCAAGTGATTAATAATATTATTTTATTACAATAATATTACCATATAGTATCTACTTACCATATCCTATTTTGGATAAAATTTATTTACAATATAATAACATTATTATATGTCACGTGTCAGCGTGGGAATTGAGCGGGTTCAGGATTACATATATACTAGTTTAATTACCCGTGCAATTTTGCACGGGCTGTGAAGTAACCATATTAAGGATGCTATCTTGTTATACGATGATAGTAATAAAAAAAAATTAGCCAGATTAATCATTGTGTCTTAATAATATTTACTTGTATAAGGATAGGACACACGACATTGGATCTATCAAAAAGTCCGATCACCATCTTGGTAACACAACATGATAATCCAACACGTCTTGATCATGTTTGAACTAAAAATAACTAAATAAGACCCACAAAGTTAAACTTCACAAAAATTGATCATGTTTGAACTTGCCCGCTTTTTAGGGTTCAAAACTCGTTTTTATTCTTATTTTTACTTGTGACCCGTACTGGCCCATGAGTTTTACCTCAAACTCGTTCTGACCCGTTGATCAAATTTGACACCTAATTAACACTAATCACCCTAAATTCAAACCAAACTCTTATTGAGATTGAGATCATAGCGGTGCGGGCTTCCTGTAATAAGCCTTTTGTCAGATTAATATCATATGAACATTTTGAAATTTATCAAATTAATAAATTTGTATAAAAACAAAAAAATGGGAACACACGATGTGTGACATGCAAAAGATTAACTAATATAGTACCGCCTTTCGACTTAAACCTATTTCGACTCGCATATTACTCTGTCAAATCTGACCCGAGTTATTGACCAAATTGACCTATCACCGAGACAAAATTAAAACGGGTCCTACCAAAAAGGTAGAATAAGGCTTCCACAACCTTGTTAAAGTCTCGTTTAATTTAATACCAAAAAGAAATATTTACAGCTTTAATATTATCTAACTACACACCGCAACCTTGTTAAGGCCCCGTTTGATAGGACTGCATCTTTTTGATCTAATATGACTTGATTGCTCTTGCAGTGATCGGATATGATTTGATTGACTCTGAACTGACCTGAATTTGTTGAAAATTTGATTGGATTTCAACGAATTAGTAACAATAATGGACCAAATTCATTGGTCGTTATTTGAGCAAATAAATTTGGATCTGTCTGATTTAATGACCCTGAACTCATCTGAATAGTACCTTTGTTCGTTTTTTCCCGTTTAAAACTCATTTAATAAGCATATTACGTCTTTTAAAAAAAATGCGTGAAAAACGGATTAAAAGGTGATCCGGTTAAATAGGAACAACCTTCACCCTCTCGTTTCAAGCGCGAATTCAACGTTTATCACGAATTATTGGTCAAAAAAACTTTGAATTTCTAATAGTCAACTTCTTTTCTAGTAAATTTCGCAATACCGCATTTCTATTTCTTCTACGTTCGCTATTGTTTCCTACTATCAGTTAGCAAAATACATCGAGAAAGAGTTCCAAAGCTATTTCTAGTTCAATTGACTTTCTTTTACACTATTTATGAAAGATTTGTTCCGATTGTTTTGCCCGAATGTTCCATAACGAAGCCGAATTTTACAAATTACACGCATTTTTCCGTTTTTTAAAGTCAACGAATATTTCGACGGATTTTTTACCGTTAATTTTGAAAACTTTGTTGTTTAATACTCGCTACCATTTTTAACTAACTATGTTGAATACTACTTTTATTAAATCCTATAAAGAATAAAGTAGAATAATTGTTAATTACCCGCACGTATTCTGCATGGGGTAATATTAAGTAGAGGAAATATGCATTCTGCGTATCCATAGGTTGTATACATGGTCTGTCAGACTTGCTCAAATCTAAAGCTCTATTCTTATTTCCTCGTTAATTAGAGGGATCATGCTTTTGCTCACACTTTGCCCTTGCCATCAGTACAATGTAAAGAGTAAAGACCACTGCCTGATAGTAATTATTTTACCTAATGCTTTTTACAGATAGATTTGTTCATGAAATATTGAAATCACTGTACATATTCCTTCAAAGAAAAGGGACAGAGGGAGTACGTCATTTTAAGAAATCAAAATTATTAATTTAGTCAAACATTTTCATTTTATAGTCTACAACAATCCTATGTTGCCCCAAATGAACATTACATACGAACCTGCAGTGTCACTATGATTGACATAGGTAGGTTAGTAAGGAAACTTGTAAATGAGAGGGGCTTTAATATCCATGAGTCCAAAAGCTTGCGGTTAATTACGTACCGACTACATACGTTCACTGTGATCCTGTATATTGAACTCGTAAACACAATTAGAATGGATGATTGATGATGGATTATCTAAAAACAATATGAATAAAAAGAGCAATGAGCAATTAATAAAAAAGAGTAATATATGGTTTTTATCGCGACATGAGACTTAAGTATAAGTCAACCATTGTGATTTATTTGCGGATGCGATTGACGATACAATGAGCATGCATGTCGTTTGAGTATTAGATGGCTGCTAGTAGATCATGATCATCCTTGTATACTTCAATGTCATTCCGGCTTAAGACAACCGATCGAGAAGATCAAGGTTAGTTGGACTCCTTTAATGCAAACATAACGCATGAGTAATCAAAGGTAAATACAAAAGTTCAGTAATCAAAGGTAAATACATATCACATTTTAGTAGGTTTTGTGCTCGTATCCTTATGCGCTTAAAAACTGAAAAAAATTTAAGCCTGATCAACCTATATTGTTAGTCAGAAAATCAACATGATTATATCCTACCCAGCAACAAAAGAGCCCGATTTAAAATATAGCTGCAACATGATAGATATGGTGTGTGGGAAGACAGAGAAAACAAACCTGTTGTCGAAATCGATCAATGCGTAATACTCCGTTCCAATGTATTCTGCAAAATAAAGAAATGATTATCCAGAAATGATCTATCTAATTAACCGAAAAAGAAGAAACAAACCTAAATAGAAATTATTACTCCGTATTGTACAAAATATTGGAACAAAATGGAGGAGTGTGAGATGCTACGTCCATTTTAATAACTCACGACAGCTTCTCTATTTTTAAATTTTTTTTCTTTTTTTGTGAAGTTTTTGTTATTAATGGAAGGCTATTTTTATAGAATCAAATATTTTGAAATGCTCTAGAAATCAAGGTAACGTTTTCCTAAATGACGGATTTATTCATGGAATGAATTTGATGTTCCCATATTTTTGCTAAATGCTTAACTAAACGTATGTTATCAAAGATTTTTTTATATTAAAACGATAAATTCTTTGCTAATATTTTTATGTTTCAATATATTGTCTAAGAATTCCCCTATTGATTTTACGTGGAATTTGAAATTTTTTAATAAATTTTGTTTCTAAAAAGTTCCGGTTTTTCAAAGATATGGATTCATTGAGATATTCATGGAATATTTCTTGAGATATATGTGTTGATTTTTAAAGACGTCTTCCTAATTTACGTGTGATTTCACACCTTGATTAATATATCACAAATTAAATTAATTAAAATATTATTTAATTAAGGTAATTACCATTATTTCGAATGATTATATTACCGTAAATAGGGGTTGATGACATCAGCTATGACGTGTCGCTGATGTCACCGCTGATGTGGACGGCCTGAGAGACTGTGAAATGTACCGGTAATTATATAATATATATATATATATATATATATATATATATATATATATATATATATATATATATATATATATATAGTGAGAAGTGATAATTTGGTGAGAAGTGAGAAGTAATCTCAGCCATTGATTTCGCATAACTGCAGTAACTAAACTGCATAACTCCAGTCGTAACTCCACTAACTAAAACTCTTAACTCCAGTCAGTTAACTCTACTAACTAAATTGCCTAACTCCAGTAAACTAACTCCATAAAGTAAATTGTCTAATTCGAGTATCATTATTAACTCCACCAAATTTAACGAAAATTCATTAACTCTAACGTAACTCCATAATCTAAAACACGTAACTCCAAGTTAACTCCATCATCTAAAACACGTAACTCCAACTTAAGTCCATCATCTAAAACATGTAACTCCAACTTAACTCCACTACTTTAACACGTAACTCTGATAACTCCGATAACTCCTCTAACTAAAATACGTAACTCTAACTTAACTACACTAACTAAAACACGTAACCCTAATTTAACTTAACTAATTAAACACGTAACTCCAATAACTTCTCTAACTAAAACACATAACTCCGATAACTCCATTAACCAAAATATGTAACTCTTAATTAAACACGAAACCCAATAAAACAAAATAAACAAAAAAAAAATCAAAATTTCCAGTTTCTCTCTCCTCCCACGCACACCACCCAGCCTCCTCCCCTGCCACTACCCCAGCCACCCACGCAACCACCACAACCGCACCGTCCACCACCTTCTCCCGCTCCACCTCCACCACCACGTACTCCATGATTCGGCGAGCAGAAGCCCCCTCCCCCGCTGCATCTCCACCACCTCTTCATCCACCATTTCCCCTCTCTCACGCCCGTTTCTCTCTCCTCAAATTCTTCTCTTTCCGTCGCCTTACCACCGCCTTCACCTCCTACTGAAGAAGGACCACCTTATCCCGACCTCCAACCACGATGCCATCATCTCCAGTCAGATTTGATTAAAACGAGGACGAAAAACGTGAAGGAGAAGGCGTATTTTGCGGTCGAAAACTACTCGACAGAGGAAGCTAGCGGCCGACGACGACTCGCGGTAGTTAGTCGAGTCGTCTGGTGGTTCCCTCGCCGTCGAAAGTTGTCGATGGTGCACGTCGGCGACGGTGGTGGGCGGCACAGAGCAGGGGCGCGGGGAGAGAGAAAGGAGGGAAGGGGGGAGAGAGAAAATGTGAAGGATTGGGGAGTTCGGGTGTATTTTTAATTTTATTTTTCTTTTATTGTAATCTTTAATATAAGTCATTAGATCAAGTGAAATAGATGGCTAAGATCACTTCTCACGAAATTAACACTTCTCATTTGATAGATTATATATATATATATATATATATATATATATATATATATATTGATTGATATATTAATTATAAATAATAAATTACAAGAAGTTGGGTTGGGAGCCGTGAAACAATCTGGACCCCCACACCCTTGGCTTAGATTATTAGTCGTGTTTTAAAAATGATGAATTTAGGAGATAAAACAAATACTACAGGAGATGGGTTGACTAGACGATGTTCCGATTTCTTTTGTTCTTCATTTGGTAAGCTTTTGATACCTTGATAACGAGGGCAGTAACACTCATCGAGCGAAGGGCAATCGGACAATGTATATTATGCGCAACTTATTATAAACTGGGCATACTCTCCAAAATGTTTCACTTGTTAGTGATGAAATGCACAAATTATACCATGCTTTCGAGATCACACGGAGCATGGTGATCTTTCTTACAATAGAGGAGTAGGGACCACACTTAAATAGATTTTAAATTATTTTAAGTGTGATCTCTACCCCTCCATTGTGAGAAGGACCGTCATGCTCCTTGTGCTCCCGGTAGCATGGTATAAGCATTGGATAAAATGAGCTCGACATCATTTACAACCAATTGGGCTCATAACCAGGTGTGTCCTCATATCAAATTTGTGCAAGACTACCTAACAAGTTTTAGATTCTATTTGGAATTCAATTTGTGGGTTCCTACCACGATTATTGGTTTATTGGTGATTCTATCGAAGTACCCCGTTTTAACCCAAAAAAAATATAAATAAATCAAATTACCCTTTTATTAAACCAAAAGAACTTGATAATACCAATTCTCCCGCCGACTCGGGTCTATCTAAATTCAAAATCGATCTTGCGGAAGAGGCGAATAGAAAGAGAGATACCAGCCCGTAAATGCTAGTTTTGATGCGAAATTGAGGTGTAATGACACTTTTGGAAATCGAAGGGCACCCAACTTAGGATCCCACCCGTTGTTGACCAACTTTAAAGGTGGGTTCTTTTGAGAGGATCCATTTGAATCTGCTTTGGCTGAAACAATCATCATCAATTTATGATACTCACGTACCAAGTGGCTGAATAAAGTTATTCACACAACATGCAACATAAACGTCCTTGAACCGAAAAAGTACAGTCGAGCCTCATAAAAGCTCCACAAGCCACTCACGGGCGATACCGGCATCAGCCTCCAAGACTTTGAAGAGTTGCTTCGTGGCATTGTGTTCAAAAGAGAATGTGCAGATAACTGCATATAGAGCTTGGCTCATTTGAGTCTCTGCTCTAGATTTGTAACCTCGCGGAAGGGGAAGATTAACCAAAGGACGTGAAAATGCAAGTGGCAATAACAGAAATGAAAATTGAAAGCTAAGACTAACTTTCGTTGTAATCTTGCACTATCAAATTTATACTTCACCAATGGCACTTTATATGCAAGTTTTTCTCCACAAACTTGGAGCTAACATCATGCAAAAGGATCAGGAAAGATTCCGGAAAATGTCAGATTATGGAGTCCATCTACTCTCTCACTTAGAAGCTTTCACAGCCTTTTCAGCTGCATCATCCAGGTCTTCGGCTGTTATGATGGTCATACCACTCTCCTGCAAATAAAAAATCATTGGCAACGACTTCTCAGAGGAATTTCAAATCCAGTACGATAAATATGTGAAGTAGCAACTTTCTTTACCTTCAATATTCTCTTCCCCTGGTCAACATTTGTCCCCTCTAGCCGAACAACCAATGGAACCTTCATCGAGACCTAGGCACATACAAAATACGTTCAGTTTTCAGTATTAAGATAAATACCAAAAACTTAGGAAAAAAAAAAAAGGGGTTCTTATGCAGACTAAAAATGGCACTACTTCAACTCTTCAAGTGAAAGGAGAAGGGTCTAAATTAGCATAATTAAAAGATCTTCATAAGTTATTTAAAAATCCCGGATAATATGTTGCTTTGGGAAGCAAAGACATATAAAAACCATGGGAGGGATTATGGTAGAGCTCAGAATGTCAGTCACCAACCAAAAATATAAGAGTTCCGATAAAAGAAAGACTATTGGGTATGTTACCGCAGAGTCCCACTGAAATGCCAGAGTCCTCTTAGGTACATCCGCAGAGTAAAGAAACGAGCAAGTGGAGCCACTAAAAATACCATGTCAAATTTCTAACAGGGAAGTAGTTGCCTTTAATCAACTCGTAATGTGTATCTTGCTTTACTCCCTTTACAATCACATATTCCTGCCTAAACCAAAATCTCTCCTCTGACACGGCAGATGTCCAGGGTGATAACTGATAACCAGTGTAACTTGGACTAAAGCGTCAGAATAAGACCTAGGTTTACTAAATCCAAGGAAACTTCAGTTGCAAGCGACTTCTATGACCTAGATTTTCTATGGAAAAAAAAAAAAACAAAAAAAAGGGACTTCTATGATTGTAATATAAGAGTAAAATGAAAAAAGAACAGAATATAAAAGTATAACACAGTTACCTGCTTAGCAGCATTGACAATCCCACTGGCTATAACATCGCATTTCATAATTCCTCCAAAAATGTTCACCATGATAGCCTTTACCCTCTCATCAGAAGTCAAAATTTTAAATGCCTCAACAACCTGTTACACATAATTCATGATAAGTAATAGCAAGGAACAACTAGCAGGACCATTCAAGTACCCGCTACATGAATTCTTGGAACCACAAAAAGATCAAGGCAGAATTCCTAGCCACAAACAGGCCCTAAAGACACAATTTTGAGATATACTCCTATCGAGTAAGCAGGGGAAGAGTATAAATTTTCGGCTTTGCGCTCAGGAATACCCCTTAACACACATACACTCTCCGTCCCAGCTCAAACACCCCATCCCCACAATACCCCTGTTTTGAGAAGGGTGTATGCACTAATCGGTTTATCAATGTTTCAAAAAAACTATATATCGAATTAGATTAGAGTTTTCTCTAACTTTCCGTTCAATTTTTTTGGAACTTTGATAAGCCGAGTAGTGTGTAACTCTTCCCAACATGGGATCGCTTTTTACGTGGGGCGTTTGAGCTGGGACAGAGGGAGTAAGCCTTATTGATATAATATATAAGAAAGCATTACCGATAAATAAAATTACCTGATTTTCAGATGCGCTGCCACCAACATCTAAAAAGTTGGCAGGGGTACCGCCATGCAACTTAATAATATCCATTGTAGCCATAGCCAATCCTGCCCCGTTGACCATGCAACCAATCTCCCCATCCAAACCAATGTAGTTCAGATCAGCTTTAGCAGCAGTGACCTGAAGAAGAGAAACAAGAAAAAAGTAGAGTCAATGGCTCCACCTTTCCATGGTCAAGCAACTTCTACCTCACACACACACACAAAAAAAAGAGAGACTGAAATTCAATTATTTAGTGAGACCGGACAATGGATACAAGAAGTGTCCAAAAATGCCAAAAACATGAGCGAGCCCATGCCTGAGATTCACAACTGTACTACAATATCACAACTGTGCCTTATAATGAGGAAGGCTTAATTTTACTATGAATACAGTGCTAGATTGCGAATGTCTCATGAATGATGAGCCTACTTGGTACATACGTAACTAGCATGAAAAAAACATATAATGTAAAACATTCGACACTAAGCATAGATTTTCCTACAATTTTTGTGGAGTATTGAGCATGGCAAAGTCTACCAAGATATCAAGAGCCCATAAGGTCGAGATGAAAGGTATCACCAACTAATTCAGGATACTTGACAGTTCTGTTGGCATGCAGGCAATACCAAGAATTTTATAGGATTCCCAGCCAATAACTCTTAGAAGCACAAATTTGATAAGAATTGACATATAAATCTCACAAAAAGCTGAAGTCGGAGATAATTAAAATAAAATAATCTGAAGGCGGGCATATGCTAATATCTTGAATAATTCTCAAATTTACAAGGGCCTGATCAAGCCAAGGAGACACAAAAGCAGCTGACACATATATCGGTGTTTCTAAAATGCCCTTGTAACATTAAGTAGCACATTTCCTAAAACCAATGATCAAGTCCTTAGGAAATATGTCAACCTACTCTCAGTCTTCCACAAAAACGAAAAAGTTCATGTATTAAGTACGTGTAGAGCAGGAATGATAAGCAAGATTCAAGATCCTTAAAACAAACCTCTCGTGGATCCTCTTGTGATGTGTCACGCAGAGCAAATATCTCCTTCTGTCGGAATGCAGCATTGTCATCAAAGTTAAGCTTTGCATCAGCTGCCACCAATTGGTTGTCCGAAGTTTCAGCAAGAGGATTAATCTGTCCAGAGAAGGAAAAAAATGAAAGGTCAGAAATCAGTTCAGCACCTATAAAGCTAGTGAGCAGTATAAGAATACAACAGAGGTTTCAAGTTCCACCTCTAACAATGTGCAATCAGTTTCACAGAAAAGATTATATAGCTTCTTCACTTGCTCCATCGCAGCCTGTTTCTCAGCTGCCTTAAGAGCAAGACCATCAACAACCTTGGCAGCATCTTTGTCGGTGATTCCAGTGAATACGTCAATAGGCACCTAAGAAAGGCAAAGGATGCAAAAAAACATAAGTCTTGCTTAATCATTCGCAACATAAAGGGGGCGAAAGAATAAGGGAGACAACACACCTTAATGATCATGTCTGGATACTTCTCAGCAAGGTCTTCAATACTGGTTCCTCCTTTGCTACAAGCGATTATAAGCTATAAACAAAACAAAACAACATATTTTATTTAGCATCCCTGAACATTATTATCGTATATCCACAACTTCCATTCATCATATAAGAAAGTCCAAAAATTAAAGTACGTCAAGCATTACTATATTCATTTTTCAAAACTGATGAGCTAATCACCAAATCTCGAGGACGTGATTAAATCTATTGAATCAAACAATCTATCAGGGTTAGATTAGGATAAAAATAAGTTCTTAACAATTACTGATGGAAAAGATAGAGTGATTTTGATGTTATCTTGCAATTTTATTTATCAAAAACTAATATAGATTCACCAAAATACCAATATATAAATTGGTACCCAATAAAAATCCTCACTGACGACTTCATTAAAAAAAGAATCCGAATGGAGGTAACATATCCTTTATATCCAAACAAACCAATCAATTAGGTCTGTTTGGTACCATTTAAGCAATGGACAAAAGTAAATGGATTGAGACCCCCTACATGGTAGTAAAGTTTCCTTCAAACGGAAAATTCGACGACGACGACAACAACAACAAAGCACAGGAAATTTAGCGTCAAATATGCGAACTAAAAGCCAATCGTATCGTTAGATGCAGCCAACACAACCCACACATGTCCTCACCGGAGTCAAATCAAGAACCTTTCTTGAGGCGGGCGCTGGGGGTAGGATTTGCCTGGTCTAATGAAGCCGTAGACTCACTATTCTTACGCTTCATAATCTGATGGAATAAAGCAGGACTACCAAATTGTTGCACTTCTTATATTGTGGAATATCAGTAGCCCAATACAATTACAGCATAAAAGTATAAAACAATCACTACAGTTAATCTTTCAACAAGTTTCAAAGCTTTGCTACCAACTTATCTAAACATGTATAATTGCTAGGAGAAGCATAAATGGAAAAATAAACCAAAACATTCACATATCAAAATACAAGGTATCTATAAAGCGAAAGGACCAAGGATTGGAAACATACTGGACCAGCAGTCTTCCGATCAAGTGTGATAGCAAAGTACATCTCATTTACCAGTGACATCTTTTCACACAAGTAAACCTGTTTCCATAAACAGAGAAAAGCAAACATAGCAACACAAGAAAAATTAGGGACTTGCATAGTTGCATCATCAAACTCGACAAGTATCAAAGCGAGACTTATCAAAACTTCTTCAGTTATGAAAGAAATCAGAAGAAGACGCACAAGATTAAGGCGACACTAGACATAAAATTTATCACACAAACCGACGACAACTAAAATGGCATTAATCTAATTCATGCATAGTCACTAAAAAATCTCACAAGCCCCAGTCTATAAGAACAGTAGGTTAGCACGCCAAGGATAAGACAGAGAAATAGAGGTAGAGAAGGGTGGAAGATTAATTGAAGAACACAATGAAGAGTGGCAAAGTCGTCATACCATACTTATGATACAACAAGTACTAACATCAATAACATAGATCATATAAACTGTCCTCTAACGCAGAGAAATAAAAAATTTGTTTACGCAGAGCAGTGAGGGGGAGTATAACAAATAATCCCTTTTATTTAGCTTCACAGATTGCATAAACCTTAAGGCTAGTCATAGGAGGGCAGAAATTTTAATAGATGATGAAGACAAAGTCTTACTCTGTTAACAGGTTTGCCCTGGGCACCAGTTTGCTTCGTGACCAATATCTGCCCAAGCATTTGTTCTGGAGATGCAACACATAGAATAGATAAGCATATGAGGTGAATAGGGAGCAACAAAATCAAACAATGGAATTCAATGCATGAGGGTTTTCCTACAGCTCCTCATAGTTTGTCAAAATGTAGCATACTTGCATATGTTCAGCTCAACAGTTAATAAATAAATAATAATATAACATCAGTCATGAGGTCTTGCAACACACTAAAGATAAAAACAATCTACCAAATAGCAAAATGCAGTTCATAACTACTATGAGGGTACACCACTTTGCGGTATTTGGTCTCTGTGCCACAAAGGGTAGGGAAGTGGTGCTAGTTGTGTCACCACCAGGGGAGTAGATAGACACAATGTACATGAACCAGACATTAGTCCTCATAAAGAGGCTCATATCAGCCGACCCCAAAGCCTTTTCAGGTTAAGGATGTTATTGACTTGTGTTACACTTGCAAACACAAAGTTCTACAACATCTTATAATTGAATCACATTGTCAATAGAAAAAAAGTAAAACATAAGGCTCAAGTTAAGACATACCATACCGATAAAATGTCTAGCCATGCTAAACTCACAAAAAGAACATAGACTATCTGATGGAACAAGTTTCTACTTAATTTTCAGGAGTAAAGTGTCCTTAAGACATAAACTACATGTTCTCCATGACAAACAAACATAAGTTTACAGCAAAGAGAGGGTGGGGGGGCTGACTTACATGTATACACCACATGTCATACAACCTAGAGTTCTACTTTAGAGAAAAACATTATGAATAGATAGATTAGGGCTTCACAAAAGGGGCACAAGCAATGGCAAAAATTACATATATCGAGAGTTGTTACTAATTTTCAAAAACTTACTGCATTTTCCACTCCTGCATGGTTAAATTTGTGGGGGGGGAGGGTGAGAATTTCTATAACCCACAGAAGCACAATATAGGGTGATAGGGACTGAGCAAGTAAATACGCAAAATGCATGTGGAGGAGAAACATCGAACAAGTCCTAGTTGCACTAAAGCATTTTAATTCCTATGATGTTTGTAATGTAGAAAAGTAAATACGTAATACAAATATGAAAGCATTCCTAAGATGACATGAAATAATTAAACTAAATTGCATTCAATATCCAATACAAAAGAACCACAACTACGATAGAGCAAAAAGGAAAAAAATGTGTACCGGTAATTTCTGCAACCTGGTCTGACTTCACAATGTGAACACCACCTTTGAACCCATTTTTAAAGGTTCCCAAACCCCGACCACCAGCTAGAACTTGACTTTTAACAACCACCTTCACACAATAAACTTAAGTCAATGCTTGCACTAACAGTAACAAAGTTCACATAACAGCCAGATTTAGGGGAAAAGCCGCCATATACAACTTTTGTTCAGCTATTGCAACATACTTTGTATCAGAACTAGTAAATACACATATGGGTCATCATGTTTTAATAGCAACCATAATGCACTTCACAGCTCACATGTTTTAAGAAGGTATAGGTAAACGGACTCAAATAAAGCTATATAATAAAGCGATAACAGATTAACAGTACAAGGTCTCAAGATACAAATATTAAAATTTTACCTCATCTTGACCAGGAAAAGTTTCTTTGATGGCCTTCTGAACTTCATTGAGAGAAGTTATGGCAACTCCTTTTGGAACATTAATGCCGTATTTGCCCATGAGCTCAGCGCCCTAATTTCCACAAACAGAACATTTACAAAAAACGAGAGCACAAAATCAGTAACAAACCTTTCAAATTTTCCAATAAACACCTTATACAAACAGAAAATACAAATACGAATAAACTACGAGCAGAAATGGTATAATACAACTACACTAACAAAATGAAAATGCAAATTCTCCTTCATTTTTGCAATAGTGATAGTGCTACGAAAACCTCATTGTAGTTTTTTTTCCGCCCATCTCAAGAACGATGAAATACAACGTTTCCACTCCCTCACACACTATACGCATAGTTCTACACATCAACAGATTCGACACTATTACTCTTTAGTTCAACACATATACGGTTTGATACAATCGTTACCCCATTGCATCTACTCAAACATCAAATAAAACGACATTTACAAGTGAACGACCGAATAAAAGGTCTAACAACCTCCAAATAGTATACCGTTACCCAAAGCTTTCTAATCACGTTTTCCGAGTATCGAAACCGCGATTCTAGTGAAAACGTCTTCTACAAGCAATACTACAATCGACAGAATTTCTGAACTATTTCGTATAAACCAAAATCAATCAAACTTTCCATTTTTCCAAACATTCATCTCAATTTCCTAGCATTCTCAAGCCTAAGCATAAACATTTCTCCAAAATTATACGAAAATAATAAATAAATAAAAAACCCTAAGATTTCGCCCAAATGTTAACATCAACATAAATCTAAAACAACAGATCAAATTAATTATCCGATAACATTAACATTAAACAAAAATTATAATAATTACGAAATATAATTAAAAAAAAAATTAAACCTGATATTCGTGGATGTTGAGGCGGCGGAGTTGTTGCTGCTGCCATTTTCCGGCGTAGGAGAGAGATTTAGCGGCCAAATTTTTCAGAGATCCTCTCATCGTGGTTTCTCTGCGGCGGATCGAATGGCGGCGATTTTTCGATTAATGTGAAATATAGAGGAGAGAGAATGTGAGTCTAATTTTTCAGCAGTCAGACATAGGAAGTGGGAGATGAAAAAAAAAAGGGAAAATGTAAGCTTCACGTTTTGCTAATTAGTCCCTCACATTTTGGACCATTTTAACTTTGGGCCTTTTGGGAGATTGGATTAGGCCCATTAATTGGGTTGAGTTGAGACGTTCCATTAAATTGGGCTGAGTTTGAGTTATGTCCTTTTAGAAGTATGATTGCTAAACGTAACTTTTTTTTACTAACGTAGACTGGTAAAATACCCATTATGTCCCCAATTTTCCTAAAATAACACAAATACCAGCAATACCCTTTAGAAGAAGGGTTGACGACTCTAATATTAACACGTCAAATTTGAAGTCAAACTATCACCTCATCCATAACTTCATTATTGGCTTCAAACATGTTGCAATAACAATAGTTCTATGGTGAGATCGTCTCATCGTATGAGACCACTTTATACGTTACTTTTGAAATACTAACATGTTGCTTTTGGAAATATACTATTACTATTCAAAGCTAACCTACTTCATAAGTAGTATAATGAGTGTTCAAAAGTAATGTATATAAGTGAACAAGTGGTCTCATATGATGAGGCTGTCTCACACAAGAATTTGCAATAAATACTCCGTACATTGTTACATTTGAATAAACAATGAATGCGAATACATAAATATATGGACGTTAAGATGTTTCAGTATCGTGTGTCAACGCAAACAAACTGGTGGGTTAAGCTTTTAATATCTATCGATCGAGGAAGGTTCGGCGTTCGATCGAGTGCTGATCTTGAGAAGTTTTATCGTTAAGTGTGAAAATATGAGAGGATCAAGCTAAGGTTGGCCTACTGTTTAGGAACTCAATCTATAAGGGCGGGGGTTGTCCTGAATTCGAATCCTTATTCCCATCTCGCAGCATTAGTTAGTCGGAATTCCCAGAAACTTGCAAATCCTAAGAATTGAGAAAGTATGAGAATTGGGGAAATTTGTTTGGATGAACAAGGGAATTCAATTCCCATGGGAATTTCTACTTACCTAGCCTCCCCCCAAGGTAATTAAATTCCTACACTTTGGAGGAATTGAAAATGCATGGGAATTTCCAATTCCTACACTTTATGGTAACCAAACAACTCGTGATAATACAATTCGTAGGAAAATAAAATTCCTATAGATTTTGAGGGTATCCAAACGACACCTTAGTAGATTAGTACATACTGTGCAAACTTTGACCATGATATAATCACATTCGATTTAAAATAATGGTGAAACTATCATCATATATACTCCCTTTATTTCATTTATTTGTTTACGTCGGAGTGAGTTTTGAGAGGGAAAGCCAAGTCCAACATAAATAAACGAATGAAATGGAGGGAGTATATAACAGTAGACCTTCGAAACTTCGTACTATCACTATGCATGAGACGTGAGAGCTAAAGTTGGGGGGCAAAATGTTACCTCATGTATGCATAGTGTCAAGTTGGAAAGAGACTCGGTTCCGAAATAAGAAGTCTCGCATATATTTTTGGGTACAAAGAGTACAATTATTCGTTCAATTCATTCATTCATACACCTACAAACGACATTTACATAAGTTAAGGAGGGACAAAGCAAAGCAACCTTTTTACTCTCCGTATATTCAATCATACATTATCGTATTCGTAACATCTAAACCTTAGATTCTCACATGTGACAACCAAGTTGCCTGCCCATACAATAATTTCATGAGAAAGTCACCACTACTCACTACTTCCTTCACTAGTTCATTCACTATATTAACTAGCTTTATGGTATAGACCTAATACAACTTTCTTCCGACATGAAATTGTCCCCAATCACTAACTCTCGTAAGAAACTTATTCATTACAATTCGATCACAGGTAAAGTGCCAAACTTGCATATACGTACTTATCAATACCGTTTCAACTTGCGATTGATAATCGATCATATATTGTTTAATGTGTTCAAAAATCACAGAAAAATTAAAGATGCTAATTAAGGAGTACGTCCATGCATTTTGACGATGATGCAAATTAAATTGATAGTTGGTGATAACATATATATAACTTTACGCCGTTACGGCATATGGAGTATGGACCAAATTAAATATGTGAAACTTGTCACTAATCACAATTCACACTTGCAAGAGATCTTAATTATTCTGGAAAACCCTATTACAACCAAAAAGAACACTCACAAAATACGTACTGCGAATACCATTTTGGCCTGATCGATAATCACGGGTCACACCCACATTAAGATGCTTAAACATTATAAAAAGGATGGATGATATCCAACTTAGATATGCATGGCAATAATAATACAAATTAGAGGGTACAAGAACAAATCGTGATTAGTGAGGACATTGGAATCCTTCGGGAGGAGTTTTGCCACAATCAAGCAAAACTTGTAGAGCAAGCGGAAGAACAAGGTCAATGTTGAGAAGCTTAGCCCTAATTGTTGTACAAAGACATACAGCAGCGTCGACGCCCAAAAGCCCGCCTAGAACAGGACAACATGCACCCTTAGCACCACTTCCTATGCCAATGTGGATCAGTCCTCCTAGTACGTCAACACATGAGCTCAGCTTCAACGCGTCGATCGGGCACGTTGGTTGTGCTGGTGGTGTGGGTACTGGTGACGACGGTGGTGGACACGGCGTCTCTGGTGGGGTTGGTGTGTATGGTGGGCTTACTGATGGAGGTGTTGGGCTTGGGGTGTACGGTGGGCTTACTGATGGAGGTGTTGGTGTGTATGGTGGGCTTACTGATGGAGGTGTTGGGCTTGGGGTGTACGGTGGGCTTACTGATGGAGGTGTTGGTGTGTAGGGTGGGCTTACTGTTGGGGGTGTGTATGGTGGGGTGACCACTGGGGGTGTGTATGGTGGGGTGACCACTGGGGGTGTATATGGTGGGCTCACTTCGGGAGGTGTAGGTGTGTAGGGTGGGCTCACAGTAGGGGGCTTTGGGGTGTATGGTGGGCTAACATGGGGTGGTTTTGGAGTGTGTGGTGGGCTAACATAGGGTGGTTTTGGAGTGTAGGGTGGGCTAACATGGGGAGGTTTTGGGGTGTATGGTGGGCTAACATGGGGAGGTTTTGGGGTGTATGGTGGGCTAACATGGGGAGGTTTTGGGGTGTATGGTGGGCTAACATGTGGTGGTTTAGGAGTGTATGGTGGGCTGACGTGAGGTGGTTTGGGGGTGTAGGGTGGACTGACATGTGGTGGTTTGGGGGTGTATGGTGGGCTAACATGTGGTGGTTTTGGTGTGTAGGGTGGAGCTACGTGAGGTGGCTTGGGAGTGTAGGGTGGGCTGACATGGGGCGGTTTCGGAGTGTATGGTGGACTGACATGGGGAGGAGTGTATGGTGGGCCAACATGGGGTGGCTTGGGGGTGTATGGTGGGCTGACATGGGGTGGTTTGGGGGTGTATGGTGGGCCAACATGAGGAGGTTTAGGAGTGTATGGTGGGCCAACATGTGGTGGCTTGGGGGTGTAGGGTGGGCCAACATGTGGTGGTTTTGGAGTGTATGGTGGGCCGGTATGAGGTGGTTTAGGAGTGTACGGTGGGCCGGTGTGTGGTGGTTTAGGAGTGTGAGGTGGTTTAGGAGTGTAGGGTGGGCCAACATGAGGTGGTTTAGGAGGGCCAACATGGGGAGGTTTAGGAGTGTAGGGTGGGCCAACATGTGGCGGTTTTCCGGAGGGAGGCTTAGGTGGTTTGTGAGGATGGTGAGGTGGCTTAGAGTGTGGGGGGTGCTCAGGAGGGCAATCTGACTTGGGGGGTTTAGGAGGAGGTAGATAAGGGCAATATGGGCATGCCAAAGAAGTAAGCAATGTACCAATATTAAGAAGGAGAACCAAAAGAATAGCTAGGAGTGTATGCGCCCCCATATTAAGTTTAGGGAGACCAATCTCTCACTGAGATAGCGAAGAAAATATATGCCCTTGAATGAATTGGGATGGATGACCAGTAAGGAGCTAGCATAGGCCTTCTTATATAAGGGACTGAGGCAACTCCAAAAATAATGTAGATCATCATTAGAAGAAATATCTATCAAAAAAAATAAAATGATATGTTCTAAGTAATTATGATCTAGCTGTTAACAACTTATTGGGACTATGCAAAAAAATACAGTTTCCATCTAGTACGTTCTATATTGTAAATTTCATTTGATTTCAATTTGATAATACCGTTACATACATTAAGTCAATAGATATGTTATATATCTCACATTCATCCATATATCGTTTATATTTCACGTAATGTATTCTCTAAGTACACGTCTTAAAATAGTACGTGCTAAATTTCTAGATATTGTATTATTTCAACTAAAATTGTAGCTCGCTCAAAAGACAAACCTATCTAACACATGTGACTCATGTCCTAATTTGTGTAAGAAATGTTTATTCTGAAGTACTTAATTCCGTTCCATTTAATTTCGTACATTTTCTTTTACTTGCTTCGACCATTAATTAGAAACAATTACGTATTGATTTTAGGATAATGTTGTATGTCTACAATTTAGACACAATTCATTCATCTAATCCATTACTATGTGGTAGTAATATCAAGTTCGTTGATACTAAAATTGAGCTGGTTGTTGTAAAATTAATTTGTTTTGAAACTTGTTAGCGGTAAAACTAAATTATGATAATAGAGCTAATTATTTTGGTACTAGTAAATTTATGTTCCGCTAAAGTCAACATTAGACAACTAAAGTTAATGTCTAAATATTAGACCTGACCTCTAACAATTATTTAGGAGGTAGTTGTAAATAAAAGAGATCGATCAAATTACAAATCAAGGAAATGTTTATAGTAAAGTCTAGGGCTGGTTTGAAAATTATAAAAAGTAGTTTTCAAATTTACTCAGTTGTCGTTTTTTTTTTTTTTCATGAGTAGTGTAAAATCTACAAGTCGTTCAACTTATTAAGTTGGCTTTAGTAATATGGAGTATATACTAGTATGAAAAAAAAGGGTTAAAGATGCAAACAAATAGTGATATCGAAAAGAGCATTTGGCAAGTATCTAAAGGAACATATATAATGACTAATGAGCACCATGGTATGCATAGTAAACGTCAATGTAGAGGGCTATTTTCTTCAAATGTGATGATAAAATCCACAAGTAAAATAATTAAAATTCTATTGTAAAATAGCAACAAAATATCATCGTCTAATTTAAATACAGTCACTATACAAATGTTAGGTGTGGTAGTAATAACATTTGTCATGTCAAATTGACTTAGGATGGGCGAGACACACAACAAGTGGAATAAACCCTTGGAGGTATGTAGGAACAATGGCGGAATTCCTGTCTCGAATAAGTTTCAATTAGTCAAATAAAAGTGTAAAGATTACTCACACACTATTACCAAATTTGGGAGAGTGAATAAAGTCTTGATTATTAAGGAGATTATCGATAGAAATAATTAAAAAGCAATCAATGATTGAGATTTGGTTTTAGCATTTAGTGCCAAATTGAGTGGCATCAAGACAAATGATACGCTACACACTATACAGTCCGTGAACGAGCCATAGCATCTCAAAGCCACGTGAACGACCTCCATTGCACTGCTCAATTCCCTATTTAATCCTATTTCAATGTGCCAGGACAAGAAAAATTCCCTCGTCTAACTTCATTACAAATCATCGTATTTCTGTTTTCTACTGGTGTTGTGGGAGTTTGAGTGGTAAATATCTCGTAGATATATAGCTCTCCGGTCTTTGATACCTACATATGAAAGGTTCATCTCGACTAAAAATCTAAATTGATAGATGAAATTTATTATTAGATGGTCTTACACTACCTTTAACGAATAAGAAGTAATAAGAATGTAGCTAGGCCGGGTGGAGATTACACTACCTTTTTGAGTCATTAAGTGCATTGTGTAGCTAGGCTCACAATGACGACCACGTCGCGATTTTGATGCTGCCTTAATTAATAGTGAAGATTATCTTGATATATATTCCAAGTGTGAATTCTTCTAATATTAGATATATACGGGGTATTTTATTTGTTTTTTTCCAACCCTTGGAAGTCCGGGTTCAAATCCTGTATTTCTCGAGTTGAATTACTCCTACTAAGGTTGTGAAACTTAGCTGGTTAATCAATAGACAATTTCTTATTTTTTTTCTTCTTTTTGGCTCATCATGCAGCAGTATAACGATTTGATGTATATGAGTTTAAACCATTACGACTCTCTAGTTTTGAACACTACTCGAGTCACAACCAATTTTACCAATTGGTCTAGCCTAATTTTCCCTAAAATCAATGTGAGTTTTTCTCATGGATTTTGGCACTATTCTTGTACCTATTCCAGTAGGTGTCATTACATAAAAGAAGTACAAATTTCCAAGTTATAACACACTTTGACACTTACTAAGCTATAAGTAAGACATCTCATCAAAATGTACAATTTTGGTACTATGATGGACTTTAGCTCTTGTTGTACATGAAGCAATGCAGAGAATCCGGCATCTTTGTTACTCATTAACGAATTTCATGCTCCATTTGTAAATTTTATAGTTCATTAATTTTATCATCTCATCATGATCATCGATTAAATTGCATTACTAATAAGTTCACGTATTATTGGGAAAATATATGAGTATATAACATGGTTGTGTTTTAATTCATGAGTATGTAGGTTTTGTGTTCGTTTTTAAGCATAGATCGAACTCAATACTAGTAGGTTTACACACATTTAATAACATTAGCAGTATAGGTAAAAGAACTTATCACATCGAGTATCATTCAGAATTCAAGTGTTAGCTATAAGAAGTAATAGACAACGTAACATTTGATTGTTGGCGGTATATATGTTATCTCAATCTCTTTATAAGTAATTAAGTGTTAAAGTGTTAAACTTCATTACTCATTATGCGTAAAGTTGGAAAGTTGAATTTGATATATATATATATATATATATATATATATATATATATATATATATAGAAAGATATGCTCTAAAAAATTGATAACAACTTGAAAATGCACGATCAAATTAAACATATTTAATTGTCCCGTCGGCCATCAATTAAGAAATCCATGACATGATTGTTGTATAGAGAAAGAACACTCTCCTATGTCACATCATCAATATTTTTCAATGTACTCATACCTCTATTCTTTTTAGGATCCTTCGGATCGTAGTTTTTAGTCCAAAATTTTCATATTGAAAAACTTCCGGTGTCCTGGGACGACCATCTCCTCTTTCATGCATCCGCCACTACCTGATATTAATTAGTAGAGTATTTAGTAGAGGCCATTGGGCCATTGGAGGTGATATATATAAGGTTATGTGGTGCTAGCTCCTAGGACGATGATTGATCAATTGGTTGTCGAGGCTATATATAGGCCAATTGCATCGTCACAAAACCCATGAAATGGTAGCCAGCAAAAACTTCTAATATAGCTACGAATCGGATGCGAAATGTTGATAATGATGAATTATATACTACGCAACAATTTCGCACCATGTAATTAAAACATAGTATAAGACATGTCTATGAAGGATGTCAGCAAGTCAGAAATGACTAATATGCCCCTAACTGAATTCAGTTACTAATCTTGACGAGCTGGCATCTAGTTACTAGTTTATAAGCTGGAATCTGTTGTAATTGAGACTTACTTCAGTTAATAATCTTGATGGATTTTGAACCAGTTAAGGCGGTACGGGAAGCGGCCAATCGTAAGCGTGCTAAGTATGAGGCTAGGTGCGTTGCTTTGGGTTATGACTTCCTCCCCTTCTCTTTCTCCTCTTTGGGGGAGTTGGAGTCTTGAGTTGTTGCTCTGCTAAAACGGATCCAGCAGTTCTCTAGGACGCAGGATATCGGGGCGCATGCTGCAGCTTTTATTTTTACTAGGATTGGTTTTTCCATAGCAAAGCCAAAGGATGTGGGGGCTCAGATAGTATATCGGCTCCCCACCAATTTCTTGTAAATTATTATGGATTTTTAGATAAAATAATATATAATACATTATAATTCAATAATAATAATCATGATTACTCTTTTAATCTTCATCTACAAGTTTCCTGATACATGATTTTCTCATGGTATCAGAGCCAAAGTTGATCCAATTTCCGCACATTTCTTTTTTTTTTTTTTTTTTAGAAATTACACTTGTAATTTCGCCTAAATCCAATTCAGCTCAAATACATACAGAAATCCCCAATTTTGGGCGGCATACTAATTTTTCCGACATCGAAAACTTCTTTTGCTGACAAATTGCAGAAATTTGTCATTGATTGTTGCTATTTCTTGTGAAATTACAAGATACACAACTAATTCAGGTTGATTCTCGTTGGTTTTGATAAAGAATCGGACTTATAAGCTTCTTCAAGAAGTTTCCTGGTTCATATTGCAGTTCTTTGATGTCATTTGAGAGTTTGGTGTTTTTATCAAGCTCGATTGCAGATTCCGATTGTTTCCTGATAATCCGGTGATTGCGTGTTAGTTACGCTGGTTATTAGCAAAGTCCGGTGGTTTATTTCCAGTTTCCGGCAAATCTATTTGCTCGAGATTGTTGCGGTGACATTTCGCTGAATTTTCTAGTCAATTTCACAAATTCTATTGGTTATTCATCCATCTCAGCAAAATGGGGGACAGCACTGTTAATTCTTCTGGTGAAGCTTCTTCATCACACTACTCCGATCCATACTTCATTACATCAGGTGATCAACCTTAAACTCCTATTGTTGGTCGTAAATTTGATGGTACTGATTTTAGACAGTGGACTAGAACTATGACAATGTCTTTGATGGCTAAAAATAAGTTGTGTTTCTTGAATGGAACTTTGCCTGAACCTTCTGTCACACATGTTGATTACCACAAGTGGATCTTTGTTGATCATATGGTTATGTGTTGGATCTTGTTTTCCATGGATGCCAAATTTATCTGAGGGGTTTCAATACTCTAATACTTCTAGAGAACTCTGGGATGAGATTGTAGAAAGTTATGGTCAAACTGACAGTCTGCAGTATTATGAGTTACAATGCCAATTATCTGATCTAAAACAAGGAAATCAGTCAGTAGCTGAGTATTATGGGAAACTGAAAAAGGTATGGGAGGACATGTCTGCAATTGAAGGGATCCCTACCTGTAGTTGTGGAGGTCTTGAGCAATGTTCCTGTAACATACTTAAGCAACTGGTTGATGCACAAAACAGGCAAAAAGTGGTGAAGTTTTTGATGGGACTTGATCCTTATTACAAGACTGTCAGGGATAACTTGTTGGGTACTTCACCTTTACCACCTTTCACCACTGTCTATAGTCAAGTACTAAGAGCTGAAAGGAGCTGAACTTTGATCAACATGAATACTAATGAGGATGTTAGTGCTATGGCTGTTGACACCCTCCCACAGCATCACACCAGCTATCCAAAACCCCAGTCTCAGCAATCCCAGTACCAGCCAGATCAACCCAAAACGTTCAACAAATTTGGATTCACTGACTACAAGACATACAGAGAGTTTAAGAGGAAAGCTACCTGAAAGCATTGCAACAGGAAGGGACATTTATCTGATGAATGCTTCAAAAAGCCTGGTGCAGAGATTCCTGACTGGTTTAGACAGATGAAACAGAGTAACTCCTATACCAGGCCTGCTGCAAACTTAGTTTCAGAGGTCCATTCTGAGGTCCCTGACTATCAGGATCCTTTGACAATGCCTTCCTTCTCCAATTCTGCTCAACAACCTACTGCTGTCCATGTCGATCCACAGCTGTTCAGCTCCATGGTGAAGCAGTTACGGAGTTACCAGCAGTCACAGTGTTCAGCTCAGGCTACTACATCAGCATCCGGCAACAACATTACTTCTCCGGCTAACTTTGCAGGTATGAGTCATAAACTCTGCTCTGCAGCTCCATACCTGCAATCTATAACGTGGATCATTGATACTGGAGCTACAGAACATATGTGTCCTCATTATGATCATTTCTCATTGATCCAGAAATTACCAAAACCTATTGTTGTTGGATTACCTGATGGTCAGAGAAAATTGGTGCATTATATTGGAACTATACAATTCACTGAAGATATTTTGCTGACAAATGTCCTATATATTCCTGATTTTAGACACAGTTTATTATTCATCAGTCAGCTTGCCACATCAAATGGTATTTCTTGTGTCTTTGATGACAGTCAGTGTCTATTTCAGGACCATTCAACTAAGAGGACTGTCACTATTGGCATTTGGCAAGAGGAGATCAGGCCTGTATATGATACAAGGAGCTTCTAAATCTACTCTCTTAGACATGATTCGAGGAACAAGTTCTGTAAGTAATGCTTTACTTAGACTATGTTTATTGGTGAGTTAAATCATCTCACATCACTCCATTAAAATATCAATTTCTTATATATATCAACCTCATGATCTAATGTGGTTCATTGGTGCTCTAGATCAACCTCAAACTTATCTCTTCTTTTATCAATTACATTACCACACCCCCTCTCTCAAGAATTATTTTTTATTTTGATGAATTAGCTCATGAGCTAGCATCATACAATGCTACTAGATCATGCTTCACCATATCAATTCTATTTTTCTATAATTCTTCACATGCTTGAGTTCTTTGTCTTATTCATGAGGTAGATCATGAAAATCACCAGTAAAGATAGTCTTACTACTACAAATAATGTCAGCAAAATAGGTTTATCCTTGATGCACACTAGGCTAGGGCATACTTCTCTGTCCAAGCTTGGTCATGTACCTCATACTACTACTACTGGAATAAAAAATCTATTTTGTGAGACATGTGTCCTTGCCAAACAACATAGAATTCCATTTCCAAGAAGCTTATCTATGGCAATTAGCATATTTGATCTTGTCCATATTGATCTTTGGGGACCATATCATACTCCTGCTATCTCTGGTGCACTATATTTTCTTACAATCCTGGATGTTCATAGTCGAGCTGTGTGGACACACCTCTTAAAAGATAAGACACAAGTGTTATCTACTGTGGATGCTTTCTTAGCATATGCTCATAATCAATTTGGAGTCAAAATCAAGGCCATAAGATCTGACAATGGCACTGAAATTGTTCATCAAGAGTGTCAAGCTTTATTTGCTGCAAAAGGAATTATTCATCAAAAGTCTATGCCTAGGACTCCACAACAAAATGGTAGAGTAGAAAGGAAACACAGGCATCTCATAGAAACTGCCCGAGCTCTTAAATTGCATACTGGATTTCCAACAAGGTTTTGGGGAGAATGTGTATTGGCAGCCACACATCTCATTAATCTGATGCCAACTAATATCTTAAACTGGAAGTCTCCTTATGAAATCTTGTTTGGAAAAGCTCCTGACTACAGTCATCTCAGAGTTATAGGGTGTCTGTGTTATGCTCTTAATACCTCTGCACACAAGGATAAATTTGCTGCTAAATCCGCAAAGTGTGTTCTCTTGGGGTATCCTAATGCACAAAAGGGGTATAAATTGCTCAATATGGAGACAAAAAAGATGATAATGAGCAGAGAAGTGATCTTTCAGGAGGAAATTTTTCCTTTTAGAGAGCAAGCTACTAATCCCCCCATCATATCCTTCCCAACCTTGCCTTCTGGTTCACAAATACCCACTCCTGCTCCTGAAAATTCCCAAACTGATACATCTACACCATCATCTCCATCCATCCCTCAAAACAATGACTTGCCTGAAACTTCAGTGTCAAACATGCCATTAAATCACAGTCCCAGTCCTTCTGTAACTAATTCAGAAAGTGTGTCATCTTCAACTGACTCCCATCCTCCTGATGAAAATCCACCAATCAGAAAATCTACTAGAGCCACCAAAATTCCGGACAAACTTCAGGATTTTGTCTTCCAAAACATACCCACAAGACAGCCTGATCCTGAGGATGTCAGTTCTGCTTCTGAGGCATTCCATTCATCCACCTACAGTGAAGATTATTTAGCCTCAATGGCTACCATGATGATAGAAAGTGAACCCACACACTATACTCGGGCAGCCAAGGATGATCGATGGGTTGATGCTATGAATAAGGAATTAGCAGCATTGGAAAAGAATAACACTTGGATTTTGACAACAGTTCCAGATGGTGTCAAACCCATAGGATGTAAATGGGTTTACAAGGTTAAGTACAGGGCAGATGGCACAGTGGAGAGATTTAAAGCAAGATTGGTAGCAAAGGGCTACAATCAAGTTTATGGAAAGTACTACAAGCATACTTTCTCTCCTGTTGCTAAATTTGCAACTGTAAGAGTAGTATTGGCCTTAGCTGCAATTCATCAATGGCCATTACATCAATTGGATGTAAACAATGCTTTCTTACATGGCCAATTGGATGAAGAAGTTTATATGGTCCCACCTCAAGGTTATTCTGTGCAGCAGAAGGGACATGTTTGCAAGCTGCAAAGAAGCTTATATGGCTTAAAACAAGCCAGCAGGCAATGGAACAAGGAGTTATCATCTTTCTTGATTCACCAGCTGGGGTTCAGACAGTCTAAAAATGATTACTCATTATTTTCCAAAGAGAAGGATGGATTGTTTACTGTTATCTTGGTGTATGTTGATGACCTGCTGATCACAGGGTCTGATCAGCAAAATATTCAGGAGTTAAAGGATGCTTTGGATCAGAAGTTTACTATAAAAGATTTGGGATTGCTCAGATATTTTTTGGGATTAGAGGTGTCCAGGAATTCTACTGGCATTTTACTCAATCTGAAGAAGTACATATCAGATCTTATACAAGATGCTGAGCTGGACAACTGCAAACCATGTGCTTTTCCATTTCCTGCAAACACAAAACTATCCCATGATCATGGAGAATTATGTGCAGATCCAGAGAAATACAGAAGATTGATTGGAAAGTTGCTGTATTTGAACCTGACTAGGCCTGACTTGTCCTACAGTGTACAGCAATTAAGCCAGTTTCTCAGTTCTCCAAGAGTTCCTCATTATCAGACAACACTTCATGTTATCAAATACCTGAAAGGTACTCCTGGTATGGCTTTGTTTTATCCATCCTCCTCAGCATTAGAAGTTCAAGCTTACACAGATGCTGACTGGGGCAACTGTACCTACAGTGGAAAATCCCTGACAGGGTACTGTGTTTTCTTGGGAGGTTCTCTAGTATCTTGGAAGACAAAGAAACAAAATACTGTTTCTAAGAGCTCAGCAGAGAGTGAATACAGGGCTATGTCTATGGCTTCCAGTGAAGTGGAGTGGCTATATGGGTTATTACATGATCTGCAGGCTTCCCCCCCTCTACCTATTTCTCTCTACTGTGAAAATAAGGCTGCTCAGCAGATTGCGGAGAACCCAGTCTTCCATGAAAGAACAAAACACCTGAGGTTGGACTGCCATTACATCAGAGACAAGATACAAGAAGGTTTTGTGGAAACAAGGCATGTTTCCACAGGCCTCCAGCTTGCTGATCTCCTTACAAAAGGCTTGGGAGAATATCAACACCAGCATTTAACTTTCAAGATGGGTCTTGTGCTTAATACACCAGCTCCATCTTGAGAGGGGAGTATGAAGGATGTCAGCAAGTCAGAAATGACTAATATGCCCCTAACTGAATTCAGTTACTAATCTTGATGAGCTGGCATCTAGTTACTAGTTTATAAGCTGGAATCTGTTGTAATTGAGACTTACTTCTAATAATTCAATAATAATAATCATGATTACTCTTTTAATCTTCATCTACAAGTTTCCTGATACATGATCTTCTCATCGTCTTATTTATTTTTTGGTTAATGACATCGTCTTTGTGTAAAAAGGTTTGGCATGAGGCCTAGTGGAAAAAACGGGTCGAACCTGCGCTCATTTTTCAAATGATATGAACAATGATATACTCACTCTATTTCATTCAATTGTTTACGTTGGACTTGGTTCCCCTCACAAAATCCGCCGCAACGTAAACAATTGAATGAAATGGAGGGAGCATACTGTATCCTGATGAATCAATATCAAGAAAACACTACTGCAGTGATTGCACCCATGAATGTTTGGCGCCACATCCAATCAAAGGACAATTAATTCAGTTTGTCTCCTACGCCCTAAACGACCGATCGATCATGTTTCGATAATGAATCACATACTGCACACGGGAAGTTATCCATTCATCCACTGGACCTCTTATATAAGCAATTTAAACCTAGCTAGCCAAATTGGCTTAAAGGTTAAAAGTCATATGTCCAGAGTCACTTCACTTGTGTCCCGTGATACTCCATTTGTTGATAAACATTCCTGAAATTATGGGCTGATCGATACTACGTTATTACTCCTCCATTCATCTAACTCGTGTCTCATAATATTCGTGTAGCCTTTTCTTGACTCGAAATATACTAATTATAAACGATTAACCTAATACTGATTTATTACAAAACAAAAATATTAGGAGTTTATATGTAGACAAATATAAAAATGTCTTTGATTAGTTTATATATGTATAGGTGAAAAATAAAGTGGAAAGTCATTTACTACCATCTTTGGAAGATTGGACATTAACTAATCTGTCGATGAGAATTGGAGATGTAGATACAACTATACAAGTGTGTCGTACACTACTTTGTTGCTTTTCTTCATACCTCAAGTGGACTACTAGTCATGCAGTAGTGATCGTTTCATGTGATAATAACAATACACATATCGTACCATGATTCCATGAATGCTGTTTCCATGCATGTATGTCAATTGTAACCTTAATTGGCTTGCGGACACACCTATTTTAATGACAAAGTTTAGGGTTAAGAAGTTGGCTATGGTGGTTAGGATTTCTTGAGGGAGGTCTGACCATGGTGGAGTTAATTATGTTGGGGCCATTTTTGGAGAAGTAGTGTAGTGGAGAAGCTTCTATCAGAAATAGTTTGGTATCAATCAAGTGATATTAATTATTAACCTTGAATTAAAAGGATGAAACATTTGATTTGATTGAGTTTCTAGGAATTTGGGGCCCGTTCGGTATCACTGCCGTTTTCAGTTTTTGGTTTTTTTGCATAAAATATTTAGCTTAATAAGTTACAAAATAAAGTTTTAATTCTTTGTTTCCATAATAGTCATATAGAAAATGAAAACTGACAACTGAAAACTGAAAACCACTTTTTCTGGTTTTCAAAAACGGGACTTTGGTTTTCAAAAAAAACAGAAAACCGAAAACAGAAAACGATACCGAACAGGCCCGGATTATCCATTTTCATGTGGTGGGAATTTAGGTGGAGGAATTAGAGAAGAGAGAGAGACCTGTGAAAGAGAAGCAACTAAGCAAGGCTGTGCAACTGACGGCGTTAACAAAAGTAAGGATGGAAATCCTCAAAACAAAAACAAAAGAGGTAACGCTGTCATTTCAAACCAACGGACCCAAAAGTTCAAGTCTTCATTGAAGTGTTTAACAGAAAAGTTTGAGAGTACTCCACCAAAGAAAGTTTTACCTGAGACTCAATGAGAGTGAACATGTTGGGAGTACTAACGAGGAACGAGTAACAGACCTGGTAAACGGGTTATTTGGGTCGGGTACGGGTCAAGTTTACTCGAGTTTGGTCACCTTTTAAGATCTGGTTCGGGTGTATCAACTACGAGTCAGATGGTCAAATTCAAATCGAGTCATTTCAAATGTTTGAATCTAATCAAAATGATTTCAAATCTTTTAAAATTTTGTCTCATATTATCTTAAATTGAAATATTCTTGGTAATTTGAGTGTTTGAAGATGTGATATAACTAATTCAATTCCCTTTTGTTCAACTTATTCATTTAAATGATTGATTATTCGCGGGTCAGGCTCATTTTAGTTCGGGTCGGGTCATATCGAGTCAAACAATATTTGGGTCGGTTTCGGGTTTGGGTCGGGTCATTTTCGGGCTTCGGGTTGAATTCAGAATATAAATTCGGGTCAAATTCGGATGTTCGGGTCAAGTAATTCGGGTCGGATGTTTGGATCTGGATCAGTTTTGACATGTCTAGCTAACGACTACAATTTATATTGGTATTTAGTAAGAATGGTAACTTAAGTTGATTGGTTACCAAGCTAAATTATGGAATTCAAAATTTTTATGAATTAAAAAATTATGGGAGTTGTTTGGTTGTCTAATATATGAGTTACTGAAACAGAGTCCCAGTCACTCCCAAACCAACAATCAAACCGCAATTCACCGCAAACAATTGGCCCTAGGAATAAGAAGAACATAGGACTGCGGAGTCTTGTACAGTGCACTATTATATGTCGAAGTCTCTAAATTTCACTTTATTTTCACCTATAACCTTCATGGTTTCCAATACAAATCTACATATGATTTTTACTATCTTGCAAAATTCAACCAACAGTACAGTCTATATGGACTATATCCGATACATTTGGTGGCAAGTATGTATATACCGATCATGTATGTATGGTGTATCTTCGTCTCCTCGTCCGATGATCAATTAAAAACGAAATGGCATTCGTGATAACCTGCGTAATTCAACATTTTATAAGTGACAAATCAATAGAAAGAATGAAATGACGAGATCTCATTATGTTTATTAATAAGGAGAATTGGGGAATCTCTTTGAGTAGAAAAGCGTATACTATACTCAAAAGAAGATCGGAAAACTTACTAGGATCCACAGTAATAAGCATAGCAGTGCCCCCAAAATCACAAGTACCTCCCAAGATCTTTGTCCTTTGCCAATAACTATTGAAAGCATACGAAGCATGGGCCACCAACGTATTGGGCACAAAACATGACCCATTGGGCTTCACCTGCCCACAATCCGCCCCATCTGCACAAGCATAGTCCATTGCCATTTGGAGCACCGGGTCCGGTATTGTGGGCTTAGCAACGCACCACACCGAGTCACTTGGGCCTGGATTTTGTCTCGGGGCTCTGGCAGGCCGTAACACGGGTGGCATTGGCAATATCGGTTGAGGAGACCCGTTGTTCGGAGGAGTAATTGGGTCAATATGAGATGGGTTAGGTGCATATTCGGGCGGGTTTGAGATTTGAGTGTCTCCATTTGGGCTTGGAGTTGGGCTAGTTAGTGATGGGCCAGGAATATTTGGAGCTTGAGCAATTAGAGGTGGTGGTGCTATTAACGATCCATAATCATGATTAAGAGGCGGCGGCGACGCTAATGACGAAATAACGTCGGGTTCATAAGCGTCAAGTGTTGGGAGATCTAATGAGTCGGCTTCCGTAATGTAGTTTGAAAGTTTGATTTCCCTCCTTAGCTTGAAAATCTCAAAAGAATTCCGAGCATCTATATTTAAAAAAATAAAGTTCGATCATACGAACGAATTTCCATGAAAATGCATAATACTCTGATGAAACGTAGAATTAAGATGACTATCTGAGTCGTTAAACACCATATTAAGATGTAAAATCATAGCTTAGTTAAAAGTCTAAGGCCCATCCTAAGGAAATATCTTAGTACTACTACCATTTTATTTGCTACTTGCGTAAACGTAGAATATTAAAGCGGTAACAAAAATGAACTCATTACGTACCGCAAAAGTTGAAGGAAGAGACAGCTGAGATGATGAAGAGATTAAGCTTGATCAAAGGCATCATCATAATATTTGATCAAACAAAACTATGTAGTTAAGTACTCCGTATATAACTCTTAGGTTATGAAAATTAAGGCAGTCCAATGCCATGTTACTTCTTTATAGCGACAACTTTAAAGTGGTGCAGGAGTACAAGTGTACCGAAAGAGTAATTGGAATATGTGCTTTGCTTGAGATTAGGAACCATATATATAGTAGTAATTTCGAGATTATTCATGCACATTGCTTGCTTTTTAATCAAATGATAGGAAGTATTGTTACAATGTTACCCTTATTCCAAGTTCCTAGCACAATTCTAACTTGAAGATCAATTCTTAATATTTAATTTTTACTTCTTTGGTTTTATATCAAAGTATAGAGAATGTTAAAATACATGGAGTAAACCTTTTGGAATCATCTTGGTCGAATGAGTGTTTTGATAGTTGAAATACATAATTTAATTTATGAGTTTTACAACAAACTTATGTCGAAAACTATAGTAAAAATTAATCAAATACAAACACAACTTAATTTAAAAGATCACAGGTAAAAAGAATTCATAAATAATCAATAATTAGTTGGTGAAAGCACAGTAAATTAAACTTTGTTCTCAAAATTCAAAATTAATTTAAGTTACTCATTCGATTTCATAGCTTTTTTCAATGAAGTTTGAAAATCATTCTTTTGAATTGTTAAAGAAATCTAAAAACCAAAACGACATAAAATAAGCTCTAAATATTCAGAAGAACTTATTAAGTTAACTTAAGATTATTTTTTTTAATTTACTTAAACGATTCACTAATGCTATGGGAAAGAGAATGGGGGTTGCTATTTAGCGCCCCAATTCCTTATTTAACGCCCCAACTTTGGCCAAAGAATACCTGCTTTACCCCCACTTAGAAGCTCCCCTTTTTTTTGCTGTACCTATAATACCCCCTACCCTTTGTCATCCTCTTCACTTCACTCCGTTTACTCCTACTTCACTCGTACTTCACTTTTCACTCCTACTTCACTGTTCACTCCTACTTCACTGCTACTCAACAATCTGATTTTCATCATCATCTTTAATATTTTTCCAGTGTAAACATGATTTTCTACTTCACAGTTACCCACGATTCAACAATCTGATTTTCTTCAACATGAGGAATTGAGATTTGAAAAAGAAGATCAGAAAGTTATGAAGCATTTCGAGGAATAATTTGTGTAGCATATCTTAGAAGATATGTGGTAGCATTTCGTGTAACATCATGAGCGGAATCGATGTAAGTATTTCAACACAGTTACCCACGACAATCTGATTTTCTTCAACATGAGGAATTGAGATTTGAAAAAGAAGATCAGAAATTTATGAAGCATTTCGAGGAATAATTTGTGTAGCATATCTTAGAAGATCTGTGGTAGCATTTCGTGTAACATCATGAGCGGAATCGATGTAAGTATTAAGGAAATTTGTTGTTTTTTTTTTTTTTAATTTTGGTTGTAAGGAGGAAATTTGTTGTTGAATACATGAGTCTTGAAATTTTATTTTATTTTTATTTTTTAATTTTCTTGGACGACCCGTGTTGTTAAGACGTAGTTTTCATGACTCTAAGTATGCATGTTGTATGTGTCAGTATGGCTTGCAATTCACGGTACTGAATGTGTCATATGAAATTGTGAGTATGTGTGAAAGTATTGTTGAGTTGAGTAGTATTGGTTTTCCTTGAACTGAATGTGCCAGGTGATATTGTGAGTATGCCTGAATATTTATTACTTGAACTGTAGCTTATTCGTGAAGATTATGGTGGAGATGGGATTGATTACACATCACTATTTGTTATGGATCAAAGTTTTCAATCTGTTGATGATGCATTGAATTGGGCAAATGAGATATATAGCTAGCAGTAAAGGTTTCTTTCTAGTTAGGGATTCGAAGAAAAGAACGAGCGATGTTCGACCTTGGAGGTACTACATAGTTTGTAATAAGGGTAAACGAAGATCAAATTATACCCCGGACCCCGACATAGAGAAAAGAAGGCCACGATCAAAAAATGGAAAGTTAGGATGTGATTTTGCTTTAAGATTACAAGAACGTGGTGATAGTGGTTGGCGTATCTAGGGCGTACGAAAAAGAGGGGAGCACAATCATCCGTTTGAGCACTATAAAGAAGGACATAGGCAGAGAGTGGCATTTTCGGCAAGTGATCGTGAAGCAATTAGGCATTTAGATTCGGCTAATGTTCACGTTCGTTCAATGAAGAAATATATTAATGATTTGAAGGATCATAGTTACCATAATTCGAAACAATTTCACAATGAGAAGCAAAAGATTCGGCGTGAGAGAATGGGATTAATGCAAACTATTCAGTACACATTTCAACAAGCTCGGGAGCACGGGTATACTTGTTTTAGCGACAACGATGGGGAGCATTTGACTCATATTTTCTTTTCTCATCCAATTGGCCTCCGAATGTTATGTGCGTATTATGAAGTGATTCTAATTGATGCGACTTACAAGACAAACTCGTACAAGTTACCTTTGGTAGAGATTGTCGGATGTACCCCGGTTGGGTGTAATTTCACCATTGGGTATGCTCTTAAAGACGAGACTATGGCATCTTACACTTGGCTGTTAATACAGCTTAAATACTTGTTGGGTGATTTAGTTCCAAAGGCAATTGTTACCGATAAATATGTGGCATTGTTGAAGCCTCTTGATGAACTATTTTCATTTTCTCGGAATTTGTTGTACCGTTGGCACATTAACACAAATGTGAATGCTCGTGCGCTCAAGTGTTTTGATAACAACGAAGTGATTGTGAAAAGAGTTTTAAAAAAATTCTTGGTATAGAGTAACGGATGCTACATCAGTACCAGAGTTTGAAGCTGCCGTATCAGCACTACGCCACACCTGGAGTAAAGTCCCTTATTTGTTACTGTACGTCACATTATTCCTTTATGTCTGCGTTGTCTCCTCTTTTGCGTATTTGTCGTAGGACCCACTAAGATACGCTTTTCTCAGGCCCTCACCCTCTCAGGTCCCACTCAGATATTTGCGTACTTCAACTGTCATAGGTCCCACTCAGATATTGCTTCTCTCTCTTCAATTACTACTTGTCTTCCTCAGTCTTACATGCAATAGTGACATGCATTACTATCAATGTAATTAGTGGTGTTGAGCAATGCGAAGTTATATTCAACTACGTCAAATGGTCAAATTAACATCTCACAAATCTTCGGCTTTCGTCGACCAAAAGAGTGTGTCCGAACTAACTGTGAGTACGACCGATATTATAAACGTATATATGTATGTCAATTCTGAGTATGATTCTTGAGTCTGAAATATAATTATCTCAGTACACCCACGTTTTATATCAAACTTGCTATTGGATTAACCCAATTATGTGACACGAATAAGGCCTGACGTGCGTGGTTAATGGTATGATTTGGTTGAAAGATAAGGTGGATAGTAAATGATGATGGGATGGTGGTAGTTAATATCATAATTTGTATAGTGAAAATGAACAAATACACAATCTATGCATATAGTAAACAAATGATATATATTCATTAACTGTGTGTGATATATAGCATTGAACACGTTTATTATTTTGAACGCCAAATGATATATACATATGCATAGAGTGAACTATTTTGCATAAAATGATTTAGAACAACGTGATTTGTTTTCTTGTATGTAGAACTGTCACTTTTAAGTTTTGTTTATCGAACATAATCGTAAATTAATTGAACCATATCTACTCGCTCCGAGTATTACATCGCATTTGAATGTCCAATATGTACCAAATCATAAACATAACACACACTTTAAGGTTACTTGTTAATGCGTTAGTAATCGATTGAACCCATTAAATGGGTGAGAAGTGACGGTTGCGTGATTGATCGCGGCACAAAAGCAGAAGGAAGAAAGCAGTAATTGAGGAGAGATAATGCGTATCTGAGTGGGACCAATGCAACTGTAAGTCAACGATAATCAACTTAGTTCAAAACCCCTATATGGTGACAAATGAGGTCATTAAATTACATAAATGTTGTAACTCAGTATGAAATATGTATATGTGAATGTCTTACAAGAAAATGTCTATCTTTAATTTTATTATTGACTTATAAATGCATTAAATGCAAGTGATGCTTACGACGCAAGTACAATAACTTGCGACCTTTGTGCACTTCAGTTGTACATGCACTGGTTCTCGCTGCCTCGTTAAGTCATTAGGTGTGCATGAATGTTTGGTGTACCATGTTAATCCTTTATCGGTAAGGTATGCATGAATTATGTTTAATGTATGTCATGGTAATGTTTGTTTTAGAACTAATGTTATGATATGTATACTTGTAAATCGTAATCGGATGGAGTATGTTTTATTTTCTCGCAATATCTTTTCGACGTTAATGTAAAGTAATGTAGGTTCAGTTGGATGACTATAAATCTGTGTATCATTTTGAATATCATATCTACGGATAAGTATGTGATCAATAGTGTTATAACGGTGGCGCTCAATCGTGAAACCGTAACTCTAGGATTATGATATTATTTCCGTTGCGTGAATAATGAATGTCAGTGTGAACTACTAACAAGTGACTAACAATTTGTAAATCTGAGTGTGCCATCTGAGTGTGCCATTTTTTATAATTTACTTAAACGATTCACTAATACTACGGGAAAGAGAATACCCCGACTCGACATGGGCCACCTTTCTCTAGTTGTATAGTACATGGACACCACCAAGGAACCAAAAAACAAGACCACCAGCCCACCTCGTACGGTAAATCTTCATTCATTCAAACGGCAATTAAATACAACCGTTTTGGCGTGTTTTAACGGTAACTTTCCTTATACCTCTTCTGTCTCTCTGTTTCTTACTGTTTCTGCCAACTTCAACGTCACGCAACTCAACGGCTACAAAACCAGAGCAACAACACAACATCACACAAATAAATTCCACCCACATAAAAATTCACCCCCACAAATAAAGTTCATCAAATCATCAGTCAAAAAAGTGAAAAAGCAGTAAAAAAAAAAGTGAAGCAAAAATTATGGAAGAAGAATATACAAAATCAATGTTTAAAGGAAGAGATGTGATAGTAATCCGGTATGTAGATCCATCAATGTCAGACGAGCTTCTTTGCAAGTTTCCCGATAACTCGGCTTTCGATTTCGACTACTCTCAGAGCGCAATTTGGTCTCCACTAGTCCCTAGATTTCATTCACTCTCTTGCTTGAACACCAAGTCTCCTGACTTCAAGAGGAAGATCTCCTTTGATGATGATAGTGGTAGTGTTGTTGGTTGTAACGTGTTCGGGAAGATTCATGTGTCGAATATTAAGAAGAAGATTTCGGCTTTTGGGTTGAAGTTGAATGCTAATCTACATCATAAGAAGAAGAAATTGTTGAAATTTGATGATACTATTAAGTCTAAAGTTTCTGATTTTACCTCGCTTTCACCCCCCTCTTCCAAAAAGGTAACTTTTTTTCTTTTTTAATAAATCTGTTTATTGGGTTAAATTTGTTTGGAATTACTGAGTAAAAATTGTTTGATTGTTGATTATATAAAGATTTATTTTGATGAAAATTGAAATGGGATTTTGTTTGTGCAATGATTGAGTTGTGATACTAAGATACTCGATTTTTGGACATGGGTATATGAATTCGATAGTTCAATTCAAGCCGAAACATTCAAATTTTACTGATTTGGACTCGAACCCTTGTGAGTTTGATGGGTTGATGTAACACTAGCAAGGTTAAATTACTTTTATTTTGATTGTTGCTAATGTGAATAATTTGTTCTAATCATATACTAATTATGATGCAGGGATGGAAGAAGGCATTGAAGATGACATCGAAACAATTTAAGAAGAAGAGGGATCATCAACATGTTCATCACAATCCTAGTTCTCGAATCACTCTTGCTGATTATTTACAGTGTCAGAATATGTAGTTGCTTCTTCTGTTTTTGATTATTGGTTGAGTTCCAATTTAACCTTAGTTACCACCAACTGTAGTGCAGGAACCAGGAATGTTAACTTCCTGCTTAGTTTGTATCTTATTTGTTAATCCAATTGTAACCTTCTTTTGGTTAATGAAGAAGTCCAGTTGATTTTACTGATCCTGTTTTTGGTAAATTTGTTTGATGTTCCTGCAAATTTCCACTTTCAAATAAGTTATAGTGTGCTGAAAATTTCTTTATTAGATTGCTGCAACACACAATATGCCAAGAAGAGCATTACACAGCACAAGAGTTGGTAGTGTGATTGAGAATGATGTAATTGGAACAAGTAGAGTATGATAAACTGTATCTCATGACAACTAAAGGGCCCTGAAGCCTCCTCTGAACTAGTTGCTAAGATCTTCCGCGTCCTACTGCATAAGCTAACTGTAGATGCCTCCTCTGAACTCACTTAAAACAGCTTGGAAACCACATTTCAGGTTAAGAAAATGACAGTGGAGCGCTTTAACCATCGCTTTCAGTACATACATTAGTCCCTTTGTATGCATACTCAACTGCTGACAGAAGTTCCTAAGCTTCTAGCATTTGCAATAGTGTGGAGGAGCCGTTCCTGGCTGTCAGTCTGTGAACTTTAGTCTCTTGCAGCCTGCTCTTCATGATTGTAGCCAAAATAATCTTTCTGTAGTTTTTGAGCCATCATGTTCATCTTCCACGAACCATCCAGCTTGGCAGTGTAAGAGGCAAATTCAAGTGCTAAGCCTTTTACTGTTGGACTGTGAATACACCAAAGTAAAAAATAAATCTCTGAAACATTCAACATAATCTTCTGCCATCGATTTTGTGAGAGATGATCTTCCTGCAGACATCCATTACTGAAACATCATATGCTGGCATGCAAGTACAATGGAGATTTTAAGCACCTTCTGTCAAGAAGTTGTGGAGAGACTTAGACAGGGATCATGACTGCAACAGGACAACTACAAGCATGTGCATTAACAGGAAGAAACTCATGTGAGTAGTTCAAGGTCGAAAGTTTGGAGATCAGTATGTTTGATGCATAAGTGCTACTTCTACGTACTAATAAAGAAAAGGAGAGAACACAAGCCCGGGGAAAAGGGGTTTTCACTTGGTCACAAAGAATAGAATTTTATTGTACGCAATTTTAGAAAATAAAGTGGAGAACAAGCATAAATTTGTATCATACACAATGTACAAACCTCTAAACTTCAGCTTTTATTGACACTTATACTGTAGTCTGAGCCTTGCAGTCAGAAAATTTAGCTTTGATCTCATTCTGTAAATTTCTTGCCAAGTCTTCACTGCCATTCTGATGAAGCCCATTGAACAACTCAGACAGGACAGCAGAATTAGGTGACATACATCTTCCCAACATTTCCCTCAAAACTTGAATTGCTCCATCAAAATCCTGATTCTGACAGAAGGTTGAAATCAAATTTTCAAACACTTGATTGTTAGGGTGACACTTACTCCTAATCATACTTTGGTATATCTGAAATGCAAGTTCAGAGTTCTTTCTCATGCACTGTCCTAAAATTAGAGCAGAGAAAGTGGACGAATTTGGAGCCAATTTCTGTTTGTCGAGATCTTTGACGATATTAGCCGCTTTCTTAGTCTTACCCTGCTTGCAGAATGCCAAGATTAAAGCATTGTAAGTCACAGTATCAATCTTCACCCCATGTCTCAACATTTCTTCATAAAGCTCATAACCTACCTCACTATTTCCTAACTGAGTATATCCATTAATCAAAGCATTATACGTTATAGTACTCGGAGACACCTCCTTGGATTTCATCTCCCTGAAAAACTTGTTTGCTTCCTGCATTCTCCCCTGCTTGCAGAAACCATGAATAAGCGTGTTAAAAGTCACATCAGTCGCCTTCAATCCATCCTTTTCCATAAGAACTTTCAGCTTCACAGCTGAAGCGAGAAGACCCTTGTTGCAATACCCTGCAATAATCGTATTATACGTTGCAACTGTAGGCAATATACCCATATTTCCCATATCCTGAAAAATCTCAAGACCATCCTCAATTGTCGTCCGTTTACAATGAGCAGAAATAACCATATTCAAGGTATACACATTCGGAGTAATCCCACATTTCCGAATCTCCCTATAGAAACTCAACACAATATCTGCCCTATCCAAACTATGCAAGGCACTCATATAAGCATTGCAAGACTCAATTGTGGGAACAAACCCATAATCCTTCATCTGACAAAACGTAGCAGTAGCATTCCTAAACTTCTTCAAATGTGCATACGTCTTAAAAAGCGAGTCAAATACACACGAAGACGAATCACACAACCTATACGAGTACAATATCGACTCAAACAACCTCGAGGGCAATTCAATCGAACCTGACTTCAAAATACCCTTCAATATCAATTCAGCAGACTTAAATTTCCGGTGTTTCGTCAAAATATGCACAACCATAGAATGAGTTTCAAGGGTGTGTAAAGCAGGCTGCTTGAGCTGAACCCACTTATAAAATTCATGTGAAATAACATAATCTTTCTTAATCTTCAACAAAACATGCTTAAATCTAAAAGGGGTCAGTCCACTTGATAAACCCTCAAGTTTATCCCAATCAGAATGTATAAGATGACTATATGCCACATTAACATAATCAAGATCTTGCCCTTTTGGTTCAGAAATTGTTCCATGAGGAATTGGTAGTAATTTCCATGATTTTCTTGCAAAATTGCCCTTAATCAGGGAATTATTGCTCATACCAGAAGTTCTCATCATATACTAATTATTACAAAAAAAATTAATTCAGTTTTATTAATCAAAAGGGTATTATAATGAATTGGAATTTGGAGATAAACTATTTGCCAACCATGGAGTTGAAACACACCTGATGTTTTGGGGAAGAAACCTGATGTTTGGTGATGAGTACAAGGTGTTCGACGAAATGCCACAATGAAGGTTGAGAGTAAGATGAAACTGATGAGTGATTACCACATTTTCTTACAATGCGAGGTTGTAACCTTAATTAGGAACCAGTAAGGAAATCATTTTCTTACTCCTTTTGGGAGTCGTTATCTTTGGTATCCGGATTTGAAGCTTGGATTCGTAGTTCGGTTTACAAATGTACTCGCGGGAATGGCGCATTGTAGATTGTATGGTCTTTGCTACTTCATCATCTTCTACATCAAGACTGTCATAGTGATTTTCTCCATCCCAAAAAATGTGAGAACATCCAAAAGTTATCGTGGATCTCGATCCATTAACAAGGAGCTATGCCTCACCTGCTGTTTATTTAACTATCTTGTTTGTATTTTTTTATGGTAGTATCTTGGATCTAACTTATTGTAAGTGCTGCTTGACTTTTTATCAATGAGATATTATCGTTTCCGTCAAAAGAACCTTAATTTGGAACCACCCCCACGATTGGCTCTTGGATAGGCCTTCGCCTAGCAAACATTACCAACGATTCGTTTTTTTCCAACTGTACCAATTTCTCGAAGAATCAGTTTGAACGTTTGATCTACATCCTCTGGTTCATCTTGGAAAGGTCGAAATAACATTATTTTTAACTCATTACCTTTTAATATTCTAACGGTTGTGTTTAAAAGTAGGTCATCATACAAAAAATGGCAAACCACAATAGCGGTCGATCATCAACAAGCACACCAGCCACAAACCAACGGCCTCTCCATTACCATTACCCATGGGAACGGAAACACATCAACGTACCGATCGACAAACGCCATGTTAGATTGGTAGCGTCCCTCAGCACATGCCTTCAAGTTAAACTTTGATTGTTCGTTGATCCCTGAACATGCGGTGGCCGGTTTCATCATTCGTGATAGTACTGAACCGATTCATATCTCCTCTACGAATCTTGGAATATGTCCAATTCTGATTGTTGAAGCGACGACATTGCGGAATGGTCTACTTGTCGCCCAATTGTCTTAATATTGAAGATCTGCACATAGAAGGTGACAATTTAATTGTCATCAACTGTATCCGGGGTACATTCCCCTGTCACGTGGATCACCGACACTCTCATGTGAGATGCGACTCAACTTTTTCAAAGTTTTCGACGCATCACCATTTCGAATATTTTTCGAGAAGCTAACCAAACGGCTGATTGGGTGGCTAGATAAGGTCATAACATCCTACACACTGATACCCTGCCACCTCCTTACCCCTCTCTTGTATTTTATTGTCTGACAGGTTAGGTCATTTTTATCGGCATTCCGACGCGAGTAGGTTTTCCCCAAAAAAATTTGAAGGTGAGTAAGAGTAAATCAAGGAGGCAAATGAATTTTTTTGGAGGGAAAATCAATTTTTTTTGGGCGAAACCTAAGTTGACGTAGAAATGTTGACAAAAATGACTGGAGATGACATTAAGCCGCGAGTTTACAATCAAAACGTTGTATAAGGATCAGTTTTCAAACAATTTTTTATAAGGTGCGCTTTTGCAATTTTTTTGTTTAAAAGGTGGTGGTTTTAAAAAATCAGTTTTTAAACTATATTCTGAATGTTTTGGCGGGAGCCTTTTAAAGCGCGCGTACGTCCGACCCCACCTTACCTTGCCCTATGGCGGGAGCCTTGAACACTTTAAGGCACTGCGGTAATAATGTTGTTATTGTTGTACTTCTATTTCTATTTCTATATTTTTAAAATATTTGGTAACCTGTGAAGTCGTGAACCCCAAACTAACCTAAAACCGTCCCTACCAATCTAGCAGATCAAAAAGTGTATCAACCCAAAATGACAAGAAATAAGATCCTCATTATTGAGTCAAAACATAATCCAATTTGGTGTCTTGAATTCAATAACAATTTGATTTTTTTCCCTTTTCAACTTGATTCCTAATTCTACACATTCTAGTACCGAGTACAACCTCCATAAATTCACACACCTGTTTGTTGTCCACATTACGCAACACGGTTTGACGAAGGTGGAATTCATTCACAATAGTCGTCGCATTAAAGAAACAGACAAAACAAAAAAAAATCATATAAATTGGTACCACCAAAGAAATTCATTTCTTCGATAATATTCTTCCTCTTCACTTTTCACCTTTCTTGGTAAGACTCTCTCTCTCTCCTCAAAGTATAGATCATCGTATTTTTCTACTTTTTTTCCCTCTTTTTTTTGGCGGCTTAATTTTCGATTTTTCGGGATCCGATTTATTTTACCGCCGATTTATTCACTCGTAATAATTTCCTGATTCTTTAATCCGATTCGATTAGATTTGATTTTCTGTGAATGTTCATATTAATCTGTTAAAATTAGGGATTAAATTAGGGTTATGATGTTATTATAATTGATGATCTGATCTTATTATTATCGTTTTAATTTGCAGGTTTTGTATTAGATTAGGGTTTGGTTGATCAATTAATTGATATAATTAGGGAAATTATATTACATAGTATATAGTAAAAAATAAAACAGTAATTTTGAGGGGGTGTAGATAAGGTAAAACGATGTTGGAGCAACTGTTGATTTTTACCAGAGGGGGGTTAATTTTGTGGACATGTAAGGAGATTGGGAATGCTCTTAAAGGATCCCCAATTGATACTTTGATTAGGTCTTGTTTGTTGGAGGAGCGATCCGGGTTATCGTCGTATAATTACGACGTTCCCGGGGCGAATTATTCGCTTAAATGGACCTTCCACAATGAGCTTGGTCTTGTGTTTGTGGCTGTGTATCAGAAGATTCTTCATCTTCTGTATGTGGATGATTTGCTTGCTATGGTGAAGAGGGAGTTTTCGGTGGTTTATGATCCGTGTAGGATGGATTATAGTGATTTCGATGATGTTTATAGGCAGCTTAGGTTGGAGGCTGAGGCTAGAGCTGAGGAGGTTAAGAAATCGTCAAAGTTAGGGGCGAGGAATGTTGGGAAGAAGCAGGAGCAGGTGCAGAAGGGGAAGTTTGATCAGGGTGGGAAGAGGAATGGTGGTGGTGGAGAGATGAAGAGTGATGGTGGGGATGGGGATTTCGGGAATGGGAATAAGTTGGAAATGGGGTATGTAAATGGGGGAAGCTTCGTTGAGGGAGTTAAACCAAAGGGTGGTGTAAACGGGAAAGAGAATTTAGGCTCTAACAATGGAGCTTTCGATGTAAATAAGCTCAAAGTTTTACGGTCTAAAGGTTCAAAGAAGAATGATACTATTGTTGCTAATAAGGGTTCTAAGGCTGAGCCCAATAAAAAGGCTACCAAGAAGAATAGGGTTTGGGGTGATAAACCCCAGGAGGTGAAACTCGATTACACAGATCCTGTGTCTGAAAATGGAGATAACCATGTGAATGTTGTGCCCGTTGACGAGGGTGAGAGTATGATGGACAAAGAAGAGGTCTTCAGTGAAGATGAAGATGAGGAAGAGGAACACGCAGTGAGTGAGGTCAAGGCGAAGACCAAGTCCAAGGGCTGGCTTCCTTCTGTTTTCCAGGGGTAAATTCTTAATTTTGTGTTTTCATTTCGGAATAGCTTGTTTGCATTTAAGTTGTTTGCAGTTTGGATTGTGTTTCCTAAAATTGTATATTTCACAGCCATTCGGCTAATCTTTCAGCCACCTAAATTATTGACAAATACGGAGTAATGGTTAACAGTGAGATTTTCTCGGCATATCTGAGTTTCCGATAATAACATTTAATGGCTTTGTCTATTTTCAAAATGTTAAAAATTTAAGTTAAATTTCTATTTGTTTTTATGGTACTGATTACTTTCCATGCACAAATTTGGAGTTCTCATATTGAATCAGAAGTTTAATGTAGCTATTTTTCTTTTCCAGTATTGTAGGCAAGGCCAATCTTGAGAGGGCTGATCTTGAGCCAGCTCTGAAAGCCCTGAAAGACAGGCTAATGACCAAGAACGTGGTATGTTTTTTAACTCACGACTCTGTATTTTTTTTCAATCATGTCTTACTGTTGTATAATGAGCATGTTTCGTTCAATTATGAGTTAATCTGGTGAAGTAGTTCACTGGTATATGGGAGAGGCTCAGCAGTAAAGTCCTGCATATTTCCTTTGTCCAATTAAAAGTCTCAAAGATTTTGGTATTTTGTACTGCAATTGTTAGTGTGGCGAATGTAGAACTTAACCTCAGGTCTGCTGTAGCTGTAGTAATTTCAATTCTGAAAGAGCTAGAAGAATGAGGCATGATTTAACCTAGTTCCCCGTATGGGAGTAGCCTATGCATGTTCATTATAATCTGAAACAAACCTCAAAAATGAAAGAAAACTGATTAAGCTTTAGATATAGAAATCGCAATTTTTTTTTTTTTTTTTTTTTTTTTGGCCTAATTAGATGTAGCCCTTCTGCCCTGAAGCATATCAATCGCAAGAACTAGATCGTGTTAATTTCTTGGGTATTTGGGCGACGAGCCGTGAGCTTTTGGTTTCAACTATGAAGGCTTTGTTTATAACGTGTTTCAATTTATTAGAACCACTTCTGTTGATGTCGGAGACATGCATCAGCGTACATTTTGCAGAGTAGCTTTTTTCTTTGGATCTCTTAATGTTCTTTTATGTTGTTGCAGAGCACGTTTGATATTTAATCTTAGTTTTCCTTCTGAAAGTCAAACCATCTGTTTTTACTTTGATCACTGTTGTCATCCATTTGTCATTGTGGCCCTGTGTGCATTTTATAACCATGAGTCTTGTTTATAAATCAATTAATGTCGATCACCCCACTCAATGAATTAAATCAGACTACCGTGATGAGATAGATGCTATTAAGCATTGTGATTTACAGATATAGTATTGATTGGTATTCCAGTATTCGTTGTTTGCAATCGCAAGGAACCCACAATAGAAAGCTTTGAGTGAAAATTGAAATCCCTTCAAGTATCCTTGAAAAAAATGAAAAAGCAAGATTGAACCCTACATATCTCACGTGGCTCTGTGCTGTGGTGTCAGGCTGAGGAGATTGCTGAGAAGCTCTGTGAATCAGTCGCAACAAGCCTTGAAGGCAAAAAGCTAGGCTCATTTACGAGGATATCATCAACTGTGCAGGTATTTACTCAATAGGGTTGCTTTGCCTCCCTTTCTATTTCAAGACATATAATCTTAAGCTATTTGCCCACTATTATATAATCTAAACTTTATTTTTTGCAATTCAGGCTGCCATGGAGGATGCCCTTGTTCGCATTCTTACTCCTAAACGCTCTATTGACATACTAAGGGACGTCCATGCTGCCAAGGAGCAAGGAAAGCCATATGTAGTCGTGTTTGTTGGTGTCAATGGAGTTGGAAAATCGACCAATCTAGCAAAAGTGAGCTAAGCTTTGGTCTTGAGTCTACTGTTCTTTTGTGGAAGTTTGGAAGTTAAGTTATAACATCTGCTTTATTTTTTCTGAATAGGTTGCATACTGGCTGTTGCAACACAAAGTTAGTGTCATGATGGCTGCCTGTGATACTTTCCGTTCTGGAGCTGTTGAGCAGCTGCGCACTCATGCATCAAGGCTGAAGGTAAGACATTTTGCTAAGTATCTCTTCATTGTCAAAGTTTTGCTAATTCGAGAAACCAAAATTTGTACAATAGTAGCTCATCATCAAAGCTGTACTGATACTAGAAAATCTAATTTTTGGATAATGGCATTTACAGATTCCAATTTTTGAGAAAGGTTATGAGAAAGATCCAGCAATTGTGGCAAAGGAAGCAATCCAAGAGGCCACTCGGAATGGTTCCGATGTTGTTCTAGTGGACACAGCTGGCCGGATGCAGGTTTTCTCTCTGTTCTGGTTCCGTAGTTTCTGCTTGGTCATGTGCTTATAAATCAAGATACAGGCTCCCTGATGCTTGAGCTTGTTTTTGCTTTATTGTCTGGCTTATCTTTCACGACTGTGTTACAGGACAATGAGCCACTGATGCGTGCACTTTCAAAGCTCGTTTACCTCAACAATCCAGACCTCATCCTTTTTGTGGGTGAAGCTCTTGTTGGTAATGATGCCGTGGATCAGCTTTCAAAGTTCAATCAGGTTTGTTCCCTGGGTTTTGGTTGACGCCTTTTTAGATTTTAACAAAACTATAGAGGTTTACACATTGGGTTATAGTTGGCGGTTTTTTGAAATAGAAGGAAAATGGTTTTCACCATGTAATTTGGTCCTGGTTTTTTATTAGATCTATTTTGTTTCTTCAGAAACTTGCCGATCTCTCTCCCTCACCTAACCCAAGATTGATTGATGGAATCCTTCTTACCAAGTTTGACACCATTGATGACAAGGTATGCTTTTACTATAACAGTCCCAAATGTATTCCTGTTCTGTTAGCTTTTTCTCTACTCTCTCTTTATGTGTGCGGAGTAGTCAGAGCTTGAATGGAACTTGGCATGTGACCGTAGTGCTTTGGGGATCTTTGCAGGTGGGAGCGGCACTATCCATGGTATATATATCAGGGGCGCCTGTCATGTTTGTCGGCTGTGGACAGTCATACACAGATCTGAAGAAACTCAATGTGAAATCTGTTGTGAAGACACTCCTGAAGTAGAGTTCTTAATGACCAAACATGGTTTGACGATTAAGATGCTGTAGAACACTGGCTTACAATGTATTAAGCTCCCACAATACCGTCACCAGCATACTTGTCTGGGGAAGTGGGGACACTGTTTTAGTATGACATTCAGCTGCGTTTTCCTGTTGAAAGAACTTGAGGATCTTTTTTTCGTTCGTTGCTCTTTAAACATGTTGAGATCAGTACTGTGTAATGTTTCATCACATTTATGTGCGTTTCTCTTGTGCCTAAATTTGTGCTGTCGAACCCTTCCTCCCCCCCCCCTCTTTTTTCCTCGGCATTACTTGGTTGTAGTCTCCTTTATATATACGAAGCATGGAGAATGCATACCGGAGATCAAGAATCGACAGGATTTCTTTGTCAGTTGTCACCAGGAAAAAAAAAAGTTTTTTATTTTTTATTTTTGGATGGATCCTCAAAGCAATATTGAGATTCTTTAGAGTTGAAAAATAACTATCAAGTTTACTCAAAACCGAAACTGGGTACATTAGTACTATCGGAAAGTTGGAACTTCCGCAGGGGCGATCAATTTGTCAAGTGAACTCAAACTTAACACGATTTTTTTTTTTTTTTTTTTTTTTTTTTTTTTTTTTGGTAGTTTGACAATGATATGCCACATTTTACAAGAAATATTGCATAAGCGTGCTTTCTAGAATCATCTTTAATGTCATGTAAGTGGATGTATGGTAGCTCTGGCCTCTATACACTGCAAGATTTCATGAGGAGCCGTTACGCTTAGTATCTGGCTACTAGTTTATTTATTTACAGCAAGTGCCTATTCAGCTCTTTTCTTCAGTTTGCACCAGAGTCCATTTTTCGTATGAATCGTCGCCCCTGTCACAAGTTCTACAGCGTCTGGAGAGCCTCTCAACGCAACATCAAATTTCTGTAGCAACATGGCCAGAGCAATTGTGGATTCCATAAGAGCAAACTGATCTCCGACACACTTTCTTGGACCACCACCAAAGGGTAAGAAGGCGAAATCTGATATGATCTGATGTTTGCAAAACCGGGAACGTCAGTTATATGCAGTAGAGAATGTAGCAAGAACTAGTACTCAGTAATGTCTATGAGACTACTACAGGATAATATGTTCACCTCATTAGGATACAGGGCTCCCGGACTCCGAGATGGGTCATATCCTGCCCACCCTTCTATCTCCTCGCTTGTTCTTTCGACTAAGAACCTCTCAGGTTCAAATTCATGGGGCTTATCCCAGAAATACGGTGACCTATGAAGATTATATACCTGTACAAAGTCCAGGGAAGTTTTAGTAAGTCAGACACTTTTTAACAGACAAGCGAACTGAAAGTAACAGAGCAAGTAAAAAACTTCTGTGCACACAAACAGGCCATAGTAAATATCTGATTATTATCTATTTCTTCAACTTCACACGTAATTTCCACAATTTCCACATGAGTTCTACTTTAACTAGCCAAAGTTGAAATGATACTTATGTGGTATAGGTTGAAAGAATTGTCACAGCTTGGAGCTGATTCAACACTAAACCTAACTCTCGATTAAACATCAAGTAAAAGGGCAACTGACTGTGCCGAGGGGTGGGCAGAAGTCATAAAAAGAACAGTGAGTACCAGAACCTTAAGTCTGTTACGCACTTGTAGAGCTGGGCAAGGAATAGTAAATGTAGTATTCCGCATTGGCTAGGACACAGCAGCAAGTAATTGGTAGAAGAAACCTGAACTGCAGTATCATCCAACCTCAAAATTGAGAGGCACAACTGTGTAAACCTTGTACCTTGAAGAGGTTATAAGAATGAACTTTCGAGGCGAAGCGAATTGGTGGTCCACTTGATGGATTTACTTAAGGGAATAAGGTGGATGGGAGGCCCATGATGTTTAGCGGCTGTGGGATCCCGTCTAGAACCAACAATCAAGGATCACAACTTCAAGTTTTCACTAGAAAGAAAATGGAGTGTAGGAAATTAGAGAGCTTGAATGATAGAGGAGGCCTTCAGAAAGGTTTTCTTGTTATTTCATTCTAGTCTCAGTTTCGTGGCTCTATGGATGACATCTTGTGCTTTGCTGTTGTAGTTTGTTTCTTTTTAAATAAATATGGATGAAGCATCTCAGGTTGAGCAAATACATGCCACTTACAGAAACAAAGATATCAGTGCCAGTAGGTATTTCATAGCCTTCCTTTGAACCGTTGAAGCCACCTGCACAACAAGAAATAAATAGAACTTAATACAGAGAAGATCAAGAATCATAAAAGACGCTCATCAAAATGCACTGCTGATTCACCTAAGCGTTCTCATATCATACCTAAAGAAAATGAAACATATCTAACCAATTTCAAAGTAGACTGGTCATACAATTCACAAGTACTAATGTGATGGATGACAAGACATTTTCTATAACTTCGCACATAAATGCAATTGTACTCTTCATATTTGAGCATGAGCATAAGCACATGAGTTGAATGACATTTTCGATGTAAAGAATACCTGGCAACTTATCAGGTTTAAGGGTTCTTCTGATAAGCAAAGGGGGTTGAGGATACAAACGAAGAGATTCTACGACAATAAGTCTTATGTACCTGCCATCAAGGAACAACGTAAAAATAAATGATAGAATAAACGTAAGAGAAACAGACAAGAAAGGGGAAGAACATGATGAAACAGAAACAGGTTATTTTCTCCTTACAAATAAGGGGGGATAAGTCTCCCACTACCATTAGATAATTCTATGCTAAATGTTTTGGAAATATAAGACGACTGCGAGTCTGCCAACAGCTAACCCAGCACCATCTTTCAAAAAAAGTTTAAATGAACCTGAGACAGTCATCTAAGTTGGCTTTATAATTTTTTGGGTGCAACTTTAGTAAAAATCGTAGTGCATCTATTGCAGTAGTGTCCAAAATGTTTAGTTCATGTTGGTGTGGAGCGAAGAAGAATCCATCGAAGTTAAAGGCTTACTCCAATTTTTTAAGGGAATCATAAGTTACTCTTCCCTTCCCCAACACTGCATCAATTTCTTTTTGAGCCTTCTTCATTTTGGATGGATTCTGGAAGAATGTAGGACACATATTTAGAAATCATCTAAAGCTGAAAGCCTGAAATGGACAACAGACAAAAGCAAAGCCCAAAAAATAATTGCTGGTCGTATATAAATATACCTGTGCAAGGAGGAAAACAGCCCACGTAAGAACAGCAGCTGTGGTTTCATGGCCAGCAATTAACATCGTCATCAGATCATCTCTTAGCTGTCAAGCAGAATTGGTGATTAATTGATATATTTATGACAAAAGATTAAGAAGATGAGGCTTTTTTAGGTAATGGCAAGACGTATTTATGTGACGTTTTCTTTAATTAAGCTCCATGACGCAGAATGATGATTTCTGTCAGATGATCCCAGGACTGAGACATGATTTTGTTTAAGCTGGATCACATTCAGTATCAGCGTAACACTATGTAAGATGAATAAGAAAGTGGTACAGGTGATCCACACTGGAGAGGGACATCTTCCTCACAATCTTTGTTATGCGTTTGTTCACTTGTAAGAATCCAAATAATATATCTAGAGAAAGGAAAATTGCGCTGCATAGTATTACCTGACGATCATCAACATCAACGCCTCGCATGTCAACAAAGAAACGCAACAAACTGGCGTCCTGTCAACATTCGTCAATATTAAAAATAATATATTTTTTTTCAACCTTATACATGAATCTAACATATTTGCAGTTACAACACAAAGATTGTGGCAGTGCCTCTTAAAATGCTCCTGGCCTGTCTAGGTGGGTAAGGGGATCGTAGTAAGCAGTAACTACAGAGATCCTATTTGTGGATAACACTATTTGCAGTTTCAAGGAACATGTAATTAACATGAACGATTAATGAAATTAGAATATGCTTAATCTACCGACACACCTTAAGATTTGAATAATCCCTTTGCTGCAATTTCTCAACATCTGTCTCCTGCCAATTCAAACAATCCCAAGTTTCACAGTTGGTACTCTTAAATAGCAACTATAAGGGATACCTAAAAAACAAATGACAAGTAACAGACCATTGCAGCTGTTGGAAAAGCCAATAATATAAATAATATAACCAGAGACCCAGAGTATCACAATAGGAGGTCAGGGAATACAACAGAAATTTTCTCTTAGATATATGACTGAAAAAGAGGTCTCTACAAAGATATTACAATGAACATTTGTTGACACTTTCATAGCATATAAGCAATTTGAGTTTTGTTTCGGTTTCCATATCCAGTGAAGCCAAATATTCACTATTCTTTGGTTTAGGAACATAATGCTGTAAAGCAAATGGCTCACAAGCCAGGGCCATCTCCCACACTACTACACTAGGCCATGCAAGGTGTAAATTCAAAGTACATTAGTTAACCTACAGTAAACTAAGTTTGGAGGAGTTGTATACAGACCACATTACAGGGCAACAACAACTTTAGTTGCCAAATTTTATAGTTATAAATGGATGTGATGAAATACAAATGGAAAAGTATAGGGCAAGAATCTAAGAAATAATTGCAATCAGAAGAGGAACCGTTGGTTCTTCATTCTCTTACATAAAAATATACTTAGCCACTTAGGGCAGAAAGAAAGCAGTCTGAAATAATCAAAATGTGTAATTCAATACATCTAACTTGTAGTTTCTTACCTGCCTAGTCTCTTTTGCATTTTTTATGAGTCCATCAAGACAATCATTGATAACCTTTAAGTCATTCTGAAACTTTCGCTGCCTTGGGACTATCCAGCTGGTGAAAGGTAACTTCCAATAGGGAATGTAGAAAGTTGATCGATGTTCTGCTTCGAAAAGTGTACCATAAACTGCCTGCAATCAATATATTGAATTTTTAGCATAGGTCAAGAAACCAAACAATTTAATTAGAATAACTATCCATCTTATGTTCATAAGAAACAGAGGAGACATAACAAAGTCCCTCATTGGGACCCTGACGAGACTGACCACTGAATATCATCGCAAGAGAATCGACTACTATGATATTTAGATAAAAGTCTTGCCACAAGTAGTGAAATAGTAAACGGTCACGTGTAGACCTGTCAGAACCTGACCCGACCCGGCCCGCATTTGAACCCGATTAGACCCGTTTTTTGACCCGCGACCCGTATATGACCCGAACCCGATCAACCCGAAAATTTGCGGGTCAAAACGGGTCGGGTCAGGGTCAACCTGGCGGGTCAAAGTCAAAGTTAAAAAAAAAAAAACTAACCTAACATTTTAGTCTCACGAAGTCACGAGTCACTTCCTCTCTCTCTCTCTCTCTCTCTCTCTCTCTCTCTTTTTCTCTCTTCCATTGGAGTTCCCAATGAAATCTCAATCACAATTCAGAAAAACAAATCCATCTCTCAATCTTATGTTCGTCACAATCAATTAATCCAACTTAATCTTGCCTTTAGGTCGTCAAGCTCACCATAGTCCATCATCTTCTCCGGCGCCTTTGGATCGTCAAGCTCAACATCTTCCATCATCTGTTCCGGATAAGACGTATTCATCATCATCTTCGCCTTTGCCTCAATTTTTTCCTCTTTTAATTTGATTTTTTTTAACTGGTTACCTTATTAGGAAGTATCTAGCTAGTACTCCGTATAATTTTGATGGATTATTAGTGAATGTAAGTGTTAGTTAAGACTCTAATTTTTTCTATCTAGTATATCTGTTTATGTTGATTGGATTTGAGTTTTTCATTTCATGTTTTTGTCTCCTTAATTGTAATTGAACTTTTGATTTGTTTTGGGCAAAGTGAATATTATGCTGATTCTTGAGTTGTGTTGATTCTTGAGTTGTCGATTTTATGCTGCTGTAAGAATATTTACGCAAAAATCAAATCGATGGAGTTGTTGCAGGTTTGTACTCAAAGAAGTGATGGTGACATCTAGGTTTTGAGTAATGTTTGGTCACTTTGGTGTTATTACAAGTGGGGTTCTAGCCAATTTGATTGGAAAAAATTGGGTATGAATGCATATATCCCCATTGTAGAGCTCTTTCATTTGAAATGTTCAAGAGTCTAAGTTATATAATGTGGATTAATAGCACAAAGGACATATCTTTGTATTTTTTTTTTTTTTTTTTTGTTATATATACAACTATACAAGGCTATTAGCTCAACAGGTAGAGCTGCGTGCAAAACTGCACTAGTGTGTGGGTTCGAATCCCACATAGCCTACATATAGGAGTATTATATTAATGAATTTATATGAAAAAAATTAAATTTCTGGTATTGTTCTAATAGGCTATGATAGTGTGTTGCGTTATTTGGTGGGCGTTGCAGTAGCCTTGTTGCATTTGAGAGGCAAATGCAACGGTTCCTAGAAGCTAGTGCAACATTTTACTATAGACGTTGCCTTAGACCCTTAATGGCGTTGCATTGTCCAATGCAGCGCGAGAGAAAGCAACTGTTGTCACGTGTTGTATTAGACCTAATGCATGCAACGCAAATACGCCCTAATGCAACAAATTTTGGGGTGTTGCATTAGGTCACTTATGTAGTTGTATTTGTGACTTCTTATCGAAGTATTGAACTCATGATCGTGTGCAATGTGGAATCGTGATTTTCAATAATCATATCTCAAATTTAATTTCCTACTTTAATTTTCTAGCATGACTTAAATATGTGCAATATAAAAAAAGTGAGCTAAGCTTGAAGCAAAAATGGCGTTAAAAAGTTGTATGTAAAAGGCGCTAAAAATCATACGTAAGGCGCTAAAAATCATACGTAAAAGCGCTAAAGTTCAAGGAAAAACCCTGCGTAAAACAATGTTTTCGACCCGTATTCTGACCCTAACCCGAATCAACCCTAACCCGACCCGACCCGTATTTTGACCTGACCCGTATTTGACCCGACCCGACCCGTTTGACAGGTCTAGTCACGTGTATGTGTGAGTTAAGTCTTCATCTCAAGAAATTAGATGAAATGACAAGAATGCCAACGATTTTTGACATGTCTATAAAATTGCTCCAATAAACGGCAACAGGGAAACACGCAAACAGTTACTGACATGCAAGAATAGCAGCAAGAGCTAGCTCATTACAGCTACTAGTGAACAGAACAGGTCCAAATGCAAACCTTTATAACAGGAGATTCTTTCGTAATTGAGCCAAAGTCATAGTTGAAGACACCGAGTCCAATAATGTCAAGTGCCAGACTTGAAAACTCTGCTTCTAGATCCAACTCAATGTTTTCGTTCTCTTGTACGTTTTCAAGCAGTTTCTCGAATTTAAAAGTTGTTCTCTCAGCACAGTCGGTGAAAACCTTTACCATGGCTTCCAAGTATAAGGCATGAAAACCAGGAGCAATAACTGCAATACATAATTTAAGCGTTAAAATGGAGTGGGAGATCTTTCTTTGTCTCATCCTTGATGTTAGCAGATGGTATAGCATCCAGGACAAAGACATGTTGATGCCTGCAAGATACATGAATGTAAGGTAGGATATTAAGTGCTTGCCTCTTCTCCTTTGCTTCCAGGTATCAAGGTCAGCAGGAATAAGTCCTTTACCCATTATTGGTTCTAGGATTTCGGCAAGAACTCCCTAGTTAAGAGATCAGATAAAGCACAAGAATTGGAACAATAACTTGAATGCTTCTACAATAATCAAGCTAAAATGCAATCCTGGTCATATCCAATATTATCTGCTTATATCAAGAAACTTTGCAAGTCATTGTCTCGCTGCTATCGAATAGGTTGGCCACACACACACACAAAAAAGGGGGGGGGGGGGGGGATATCTTCCTAATTCAGTGCATTAGACAAGTGTGTACCAAGACTACATATTTAAAGAGTCTATTACCCTCCAATATGTGCTTTGTATAACCACAGTTAAAGCTCCACAAACTTGTTATGGGTATCCTTCCTTCCCCTTACCAATCAAACCATGGACAGTTTGCATACACCACGAGCAACAAGAGGATATATCTTGTCTTACCTTATCATAAGAAAATGCGTTCTCTCTAAGAATATATCTTGCCACAATAGGATCTGACACAACAACAAATGCTTTTGGTCCAAAAGCAAGTTTATAGACTGATCCATGCTGCAAGATCAAAGACACAAACAGAATGACCAGTAAGGGTTCTCACTAGCTTTATAACTTCACAGCATATAACATAAAAAAATCCTAAAATTTTAACAAAGAGGCGAACAGGATGTCAAGCCATACATACATCAAATTTATATCAAATTTCTCAGCAAAAGTAAACGTAAGCATAAGCATTAAAACCAAATGTTTGGTGATATCAATGCTTGAGTCAATTAGAAATCAGCATCATGAAAATTTTATTGGCAACTGAATAATAACATAGTCATTCTGAAACAAAGGAGGGCACCTCCAAGAACCAATCATACAATGACAGGAAAAGAGGGCGACCAAACAAATCCGAGACTGCTCCCTCAGCTGTTGGCATCGAACCTAGGCTCCCTCCATTTAAAAAGTTTGTCAAAAGGTTGCTTGCATTGTCCAAAACATTCCTCGACTTTGTTTTCTCGCTAGTTGATTGACATCTACATTTCAAGCAAAGTCGATCATTACAAAGTAGCTCCAATAATTAAAAGCCACTATATCAAGCCAGCTCAATCCTTGAACTTATATTCCGCAAACTAAACCTTATGCTATCATATCAATTAAATGTCATTTTTTAACAAAAGTATTCCCACCTTGGGTGATCTTACGATAATCACACATTTCACACCACACCAACAACCCCCTACATCCACCAAAGCCCCTCGAGAGAGAAATCTCGGCCCAATAATCGTCAATGTGGAAACTTTCTTATCGTGCACCCAACTACACAACAATCAAGGCACCAAAATGGAGTAGAACGTGCTTATTATAGGCGCCTTATAGGACGGATAACGCAAAACAATCAATCATAGCATAACTGTGAGTTTAGGCACCCAAAAGAACACCTTCACTTCATTCTTGGTGTCCCAACTCTCACATAATCGAGTTAAAAAGCGAACTTCGATTTTAAGGGGCTTAATATTGCAATTCCTAATGGTATCGAAGAATTTTCTACATGAAAAATCCCAATTCCTTGGGTTGGTAACAAAAAAAATATTAACAATTAAAATTAGAAACATTTGCTTTAAAATCCTTAGGATTCATCAAATATTATTTGAATTAATTAACCAAAGATAATAAAAAATCAAAAGCAACATTTAAATTTCCATTAACAAACAACAAATTAGCAAAGAACAATCACATAAACAGGTAATTATTCAATTGATTAAGATTTAACTAACACACATACACAAAATAAGCAAACAATTAATCAAATTGAAAAGTAAATTTCACAAAACCTATCAAAAAAAAAAAAAGTGTGCTTAATACGATTAATTCAATGAAATAAATAGATTAAGCAAATAATATCAGAGTAAAATCAAAAGAAGATGGAAATTTCAGAGAAATATTACATGATACGACGACGTACGGGTGTGGAAGTAAGCGGGAGAGTAAGAGGAGAGAAAAAATGGCGGGGTTTGGAGGAGAAATCGCCATTGGAGAGGTGAAACTGTAAGAGTGAGCGTGTTACTGAAGTCGCCATTTTTTTAAACCCGCCAAAGATAAAACCCGAAAAGCTCGTACATGGGCTACATCAACATTTCATTTCAATAGATAGACGCCTTTGGACTGACACATACACCCTCCGTCCCCCCTTTTAAACACCTCATACATAAAACGCACCCTTATTGAACAGAGTCTACACACTAATCGGTTAATTAAAGTTTCAAAAAAATCGCGTGAAACTTTTGATCAGATTCTTATCTAATTCACCAAGTATTTTTTTTTGGAACTTTGATTAACCAATTTGCGTGTACACCCTCATCAAAACAGGAATATTTTGGGTATGTGGTGTTTAAAGGGGGACGGAGGGAGTATGGAGTACTGGATTTATGTTCGCCTATCGATTAGGAAATTAATCTTTTTTGGGAGTATTTCGGGGCAGAGTCAATACAGCTGATAGAAAATGGCGTTTTCCTTTATGCACAAAATCGGGTCGACTTTTTCTGTTTACCTTCTAAAAACGGCTTAGCACGCCTACTATAGCATTGCTACAGTGCCCCCCCCCCCCCAAAAAAAAAAAAACGACGGCCTCTCCTTCACTAAATGCACGGAAGTCCAACAAAATTCGGTCCAGACAGAGAGGTTCGGTTACAAACCGGACCGGACCGAATCTCGGTCCAAGTTTTTAAAGAAATTCGGTTCAGTCTACTCGGTCTCGATCCAAGGGACCGGACAGCGTAGGACCGATTGAGAATCGGTCCGCTCCTCTGTCCAAATATTTTTGCCTCAGTCCAGTCCTATACTGATGCTCAGCCTTAACTACGACAACGCAAACGACCTTGCTACTCGTGGAGTACTCACACTGAATAAGTAAATGCCGGAACTGGGAGTGGGCTAAGTTGGTGCTTTTTGTGATTTGTTTTTGTATGTAACGTGCAACTCTGGTGGACGATCATGCATAAAACAAATGATGGATAAATGCACACCAGGTTTCAAGCTTTTATATAGGATTGTAGAATAAATACGGTTCAATTAATATATACTCTCTCTGACTCAAAGACATCAACCTATATTTCTTTTTGCGACGATTCACAAATATATTTCTCTTTCTAAATTTACCCCATTTGACAAATTTTCTAGACTAATATACCCTCTATATTTTTCATTTTTGGGGCTTAATTATTCCCTAATCACTAACTCCCCCCAACCCAGATTCTCTCTCCTCACCACCTCCCTCATGACCTCATCCCACGAGCCCCGATGATGGTCAAACCCACCAGGTGACCATCATCACCTCACTATTTCAGATCATAGTCCCCTAGTTCGATGGGGAGTCCGGCGACCCACATGATGGCCGGTTGTGGGGGAGAGAGGGATCGTGGAGAGAAGACGCCCGACATTGCGGGCTTATCGCGCGGCAAGGATTGTGAGATCGGATGAATTAGGGATGAGAAAATCAAAGCAATGGTTATATTACGCCGGCGGGGGTGGGTGGTGGGTCGTCGGTGGTCATGGAGCAATCGAAGCAATCGAAAAGCGAAGACAAGGAGATGGATTGGAGGGAGGAGAAAAGAGGGGTCGTCATGGCATAACGGCCATTCCACGAGGGTAGGGACGGCCGATGCAATAGAACGCCGGTTGGGTTAGTGGTGGTCGGTCGCCGGTGGTATAGGTGGTGGAGATGAGTTGAGGTGGTGATGGGAGGAATAGGATTAGAGGTTAAGTGTATTAATTAGTCTAATTAATTATTTACTTACCAAATTATTTAACCTTTGTTTATTGTGTCCAACCCAAATGGAAAATTGGGTCGGAGGTAGTATATATATAGGAATTATATCAAATAAAAAGTGCTCTTAAAGTTAGAAATAAGAAGTAATCTGGTGCGTCCATCTTGATACTCTACTAAGGCCTTGTTTAATAGGACTTAATAAAAATATTATTCAGATCAGTTCAGAGTCATTCAAATTAGATCAGGTCAAATAAGATCAGTTCAGAAATGTTCAAATAATTATCAATGTATTTGGTCCATAATTGATACTAATTCGTTGAAATTCAATCAAAATTTTAACAAATTCAGATCAGCTCAGAACGATGCAATTCTTGAGTCCTATCATAAGGCCTTATTACAGTTAGGTGTTATACTTACTGGAGTAACAAAAAAACTTCTTCCTTATTCCCTTCCCCAGCTCCTCTACCCGGTTTCCGCCACACAGAAATCATCCCCGCCCTTCCTCCGTCATCGTCGGCCACACGCAAGCTGCCGCCCCCTCACGATCGTCGGCGTCATATGTCATTTCCGTAAATATAGGAGATATTGGTGGAAGAGGATGCGTCATCGACGTTGCGGAAGGTGGTGACCATGGTTGGGGGAGGCCAACGGTCCAGTAGGTAGTGGCGGAGCTTGGTGATTGGTGGTGGTTGAAGGTGGAGGTGGCGGAGCAGGGGTGGTCGGGGGAGGTGGCACAAGGTTGGGTTTTTTTTGTTTTTTTAGTCTCATTCATTGATTTTGGTTGGATGTGTGACTCATATTGTTTTTTATTTCCGACGATAAATTAATTTCTTATTGGATGCAGCCCCTATATAGATTTAGGTTCAGATTAGAACTTTATGTATATAGGAATTTTAGTAACCAATCTAGGCCGTTACATCAAGAAGATCAGAAATATAACATCACGCGCGCCTCATAAATGACATTTTGCGTAATTTTGTGAAAAAGCTGGCTATACCAATTTTGATGGAAAGAAAAAGGGGATATTATTTAGGGTAACTCTGAACTTTCCGACTTTCTCCATGGTACCCCTGAACTTTCCGACTTGCCCAGAATGCCCCTGAATTTTGCGACTTGTCTATTTGCATCCACATTTTTGTTTTTTTCACTAACCACACCATAACTCTGTTATCCCCTCAAAAAATCAACGGAACTTTCACGTGGTGACCCTGAAATTTGCAGTTTTGCATGTGGTGACCCAAATTTAACTTTGCGCACATAGTGACCCTGAACTATGCATTTTGTGCACATGGTGACCCTACTTCCTAACACCGTTAACTTTTAATGTTAGTTAGCTCTAATTTCTTTTGTTAAATTCAATCTAATCTAATCTAATCTAATCTTATATATATATATATATATATATATATATATATATATAGAGTGAGGATCATAAGAGTACCCCTCCTTTGGTGAGTACTGAGCACCAAATCTCAACCGTCAGATCTACAATTTTCGACGCCCCAGATTAAGCCACCTGTCCGGGGTTTAAATAACAATTTACACAGTTTTATTTTTCACCTTCCAAAAATCAACTGCTCTCTCATTTTCTCTCTCCTCTTTCGCATTCTCTCATTTTCTCTCTCCTCTCCCGCGTTTTCTCATTTCCTGTCATCTTCTCTGATAACTCGCCGCCGTCATCTCCGTCGCCGCCGCCTCCGCCTCTGCCTTCGACATCTTCTCCTCCGTTTTGTTCTTATAATAAGTTAGTACTTTCGATTTTCTTTTTAAATTTACTGCATTTTATGGATTTCGAAGTTGAATATCGTTCTACTTTTGTTGAAATTTTTTTTAATCTACTCTAAAATGTTGATTAATCGGTTGATTTTAGTGTTATTTAGCTTTTATTTCCGATTTTGAACAATTTCGAAACCCTAGCTTTTTCGCATGTCATTTTTTGTGCTAATTTTGTGTATTTGTTTAAATTATATCTGATTTTTTGGTGTGTAGGCAAAGATGAAGAGGAAGTCGCCTAAAACTAATTCGAAACTGTCGAAAGGAGAGTGTACTGACATAGTATTGCATGAAGGAGTGACGAAAAAGCGTCGTATGGAAACAAATTTGTCGGTTGAAGACGCTTTGGTTGACGTCCATGAAGAACGTAAAACTGATGTGCCAAAGTAATTCCTTTGTCTCTCTATGTTTGTCACTGTATTCGGTGTTATGTGTCATTGTATGTGGTTTCTGTGACACTCTCATGTGTGTTTATGGTGGTGTCATTGTATGCGACATGTTTGTCACTGTATTTAATTTTATGTGTCATTGTATGTGTTTTCTGTGACACTCTCATGTGTTTTTATGCTAGTGTCATTGTATGCGAAATATGTGTCACTGTATCTGATTTTATGTGTCATTGTATGTGTTTTTGTGACACTCTCATGTTTTTATGCATGTGTCATTGTATGCCACATGTTTATCACTGTATTTGATTTTATGTGTCATTGTATGTGTTTCTGTGACACTCTCATGTCTTTTTATGCCTGTGTCATTGTATGTCACATGTGTGTCATTGTATTCGATTTTGTGTGTCATTGTATGTGTTTCTGTGACACACTCATGTTTTTATGCCTGTGTCATTGTATGCCACATGTGTGTCACTGAATTTGATTTTGTGTGTCATTGTATGTATGTGTTTTTAATATTATTCTCCAACGCAGGGTGAAACTAGTTACCAAATGCCGCCCCAATTATTTGATGAAGGTGTTGAGTGTGATAAACAACAACCCTGAGCTTGTAAATGGCGTTAAAGAAATCGGGTTTGGGGGGTTGTTAATGTTGAAACTCGGGGCTGTTCCAACTTCAATAATCCCGTGGTTAGTTGATGCTTTTAATCATGAGAGTTTTATTTTGAAAGCTTCCTCGAGCAAGGAGTTTTTGCTTGGTAAGGATGATGTTCATGACATGTTTCTGTTGCCAAGAGGACATAATGTGGTGGAATTGATTGAGACAGGAAACAGGTTCACGTCTGATCAACATCCATTAAAAATGAAATGGAGGCAGAAATTTAATATTAAGGGTAATAGTGATGTGATTGCTATTGGAGAGTTTGTTAGTAGGCTGAAAAAGAAGGAGGTCGCAGATGACGAGTTCAAACAAATGTTTGTACTGTTGGCTATGTCATCTTTCTTGGCTCCAACTTCTAATTCCACGATTGATTTTAGTCTTTTACAAGCCGTTGAAGATGTGCCAAAGATTAAGGACCTTGATTGGTGTGGGTTTGTGTTTGATCAATTAATTGATGGATTCATGAAGCACAAGGTAAAGAAGTTAACATTCTGTGGAGGCTGTGTTCTTGTTTTGATGTTGGCGTACTTCCATAGGCTTGAAGTTCGTGGAGAAGTTCAACCCTGTGACTTGCCACTCATCCAACATTGGGATGACAAGAAGTTGTCAAAAAGGGTAAAGTCATAATTCAATTCTGGTTCTTTGGCTAATGGGTTGATCTCAAAGACTGTATACCCAATTTCCAAATCAAAGAATGTCCCAGAATCAAAGTATGAAGATATCCCTCATACATCTGCTGGTTCTCGGTCTAATGGATGCAAGTATATTGTGTTTGAGCTTCCTGAAGGCATAGAGACAGATGAGGAGATTAAGGGGAAGGCTAGTGGTGATGAAGTCCAGGAGATTTTTCTTCTTATGCAGCGAAACATTGAGGTTGTACACCTCAATGTTTTGAGTTCGCTGAATGAACTAAAAAAGAAGAGGGCTGCCTCTAGACCTGCTGATGATGAAGGAGGTTTGAAATTGTCCCCGACACCCTCATGCTTGTTTGATCCTGATGTCCTCCGTTCTTTCGACTCTCTTTGTGAGAGAATGCAGGCAGTGAAAGAAATGACAGATTTCTTAGCAATGTATGGGCTGTCATCTCAACCACCTGTCATGACTCCCCCTTCTGGTGATGTTTGTGGTGATGAAGGTGTCCGACAACAAACCGAAAATTTTATTTCTACAGAAGATTATATCTCTAGCTTTGAAGATTTAGAACGCATTGTGTCAATGGTTACTGATGGTGTCTCAAATGAAACTACAACTCGTGTTGATGCTAGCATATCTACTGCTATCGAGCCTGTAGAGCTTGCTCGTAGCAAGGCTGCTCATAGCAACGCTGTTGCTAGTGAGTCTAGGGCCAAACCTCTTGTCACAGAGTCTGTTGTTACCGATCCGCCTGTCGCAGACCTTGGTGTTGTCAAGCCTCTTGTCGTAGATTCTGGTGTTATAGAGCCTGATGTTGGCAACGGCATTGCTACCGAGTCTGCTGCTAGTGAATGTGGTGCTAGCAAGCCTTCTTCGAATCTTGCAGAGGAAATTATGCCTTCGGAAGGGGTTTGGATTAGTCTTCAGGGGCGCAACCATGATGGTGTGGGCTGCTCTCTTGACTTTGGTGGTGTCTGTGAAGATAATTTGCTCCTGTCCAATTTTATGATCAATCACAGAGAGATCTTTTCATCAATGCTTTCACTACGCAAATTTGTAGCTGACTACGTCTTTTTAGATGATTTTGACCTCCCAAATGAGTAAGTGCCAAGCTTTTTCTTCATACAGTGACACTCTATTGCGCACACAGTGACAATTGATTGTGCATACAATTACAGGCTTTTTTATACAATTGCTGACTTTTTTTATTTGCTTTTTCTAGTGAGCAGCTGGTGAACTTTGGCTTCTACCATTTTCTTCCAAGGGAAGATATGGTTACATTTCATGATCGTGAAATGATTACAAATACCATTGTTGAGTGTTGGTCAATCCACCTCAACGAGCTTCAGCAAAAGGAGAATCAGCAACCGTCAAGGACCTTTTTTGGCGTTAGTCATATGGTATTTACACTCCCATTTTAGTAAAATTTTGAAGTATATTATTACTGTATATTTTTCATCAATCCGTTTATTCTGTTTATTTGTAGGGGCCATTGTTAGCTCTCAAAAAGAACAGAAAGTCGAAGGGTGCTTGTGAGGAGCTGATGTCTTGTTGGGATAATTGGAGTTTTTGTAATCGCCGGCCAATTGATCTGAATGCTGATATGGTGAGTTTTTAGTAGTGCTCTTAAATCTGTGTTTTCTTTCTCTGTTTTGTCAATAGAGTGACACTGTATTTTGCATACAGTGACATGACTTTGTCAATAGAGTGACACTGTATTTTGCATACAGTGACACATGTTGTCAATAGAGTGACACTATATTTTGCATACAGTGACACATGTTGTCAATAGAGTGACACCGTATTTTGCATACATTGACATGACTTTTGACAATAGAGTGACACTGTATTTTGCATACAGTGACACATGTTTGTCAATAGAGTGACACTATATTTTGCATACAGTGACAAGCTTTTTTTTCCTTTTTATTGGTGTTTTCTAATTCTGTTCTATTTAATGTAGTTGTTCATCCCTTTACTACTTGAAGAACACTTCTTCTGTGCCTGTATCAACTTTAAATCTCGTCGAATTGAGTACCTTGACAACAGAGTTTATGCTAATTGGGACAAACATGAGTGCAAGTCAATGGCCTTGCTTGCGGTAATTACTGTAATTCTTATGGTTTTGGGTTTTTTTGTGTGAACTCTGTTTGAGTCCCTTTGACAACATAAAATATGTTGATTTTCTATGTGACTACTGTGTGTTTCAGTGTAAAATGCTAGGCTCTTATCTCAAATCCAAATCTATTGCTCGAGGAGCTGACGTGTCGAAGTTTGGGATGGTCAATGTTGAGTTTGAATGGCAGTCAACAGAACAGAATGTTGATTGCGGTATTTTCATGATGATACACATGCTGTGCTACAAAGGAGATGTATTCTATTGTCCATTATCATCTTATAAATCCAGAATTCGTTATCGCTGCGAGCTTGCTGTTTCCTTGGTTTTGAGCGACATCAACGATTTGAGGATTGATATCCTCAAAGCGGTTGCTCAATATGTTGATGAAAAGGCTACTTTTTATCCTAATCTGTTGAAAAAGCGCGAGGAAGAAGCTGAGAAGACACGTAGGAAAAGCAAAGCCATGCCAAAGGAAGGGAAAAAAAAGAAAACAGGCGGTAAAGACAATTCTGATACTATGTCTCCTCAGTCTGGCAGCCGTAGCGCACGCTCAAAAACTCTCATCACACCTGATATTTCTGTTTTGAGAAGGGTGTCACCTGAAAAGAGTGATGGGGCTGGGTGTAGCATAGACTGCGGTCCTCCAGAAACTAAGATTACTTTTCTGTCGAAGTTTATGAGGGCCAATGGTGTGATGTTTAATAAGATGCTTAAGCTCCGAAAGGAGGTTGTGGACTACTGCTTCTTGGATGACTACAGTCAACTAGACCATCGGTATGTGCTTGAATTTCTTAGACAACTTTGATATATAATCCCTTGCAAAACAGATGGTCACTTTTTTTAGGGGAATCATAATCTTGAAAGCTTTTTTTCTCCTTTTTTTTTTTTTTGTTTGTGTTTTAGGGAATTGGTTGTTAAATTTTCAAAGGATATGATGCTGTGTCGAAAAGATCTGTTAACTATGCTCCCTAGTACAATGATGAGTACAGAAGTTGCAGATTGTTGGTCGGTTCTGCTTAATGTCATTGAGGCTGGGGAGACCTGTAAACCATCAAGGCTTTTCTTTGGGATTGATCACATGGGCGTTCTGTCCAGTTTGATTGATACAACATGTGACACGGATCAAGCTGACAACCTCTTTCAGATATGGGACAAGTTTTTCGATCAATGCCCAGTCAAATTGAATTTTGATGCTGATTTGGTGTTTATTCCATTCTTCTACAACGATCATTACTTTGCCGTGTGTCTCAATTGGCTTCAACAGAGAATTGAAGTTTTGGATAACACCATCCATAAGGACTGGAAGGATTCTGACTTCTACCGACTCACAAAGGCAGCGGTAAGTTCAATTATACTTTTAACATTTTCACACCAATAGACATTACATGAATGATGTCTGTCACTCTATTATTCATACAGTGACATGACATTGTCCATAGAGTGATACTCTATTTGAGAAACAGTGACAGCCATTGAAGAAGAGTGCTACAATAGAGTATCACTGTTTTGCTGAAAAAGTGACATTATGTTACGCATACAATGACACTATTTTTTCACTCTATTCCATGGATGATGTCTGTGTTATTTTTGGACATTCTTATGCAGATTGGACCGGTGTGTGATTATTTGGATACAAAGGGTCGCAAAGTTGATGAACAATCGGCATTTTTTGACATGGAAAAGTCTGTCTGCATGGATTTCAGTTGGCGAAGTGCCGATAGTCTCAATGATGAGTCGGGGTGTTTTATGATGATGCACCTTTTTTATTATGAGGGAGTCTTGTTTGATAGTGACTTGGGAAGCAAGGTAGAAAGGCGCCTTTTTGCTGCAGAGATGGTTGCTGCATTGGTGTTGAGTGACATCAATGAGGAGAGAGAGAGAGTTCTGACTCTCTCAGCTGCATTGAACCCACGGAGAAAAGATTTGTTTGAGCAATTGAAGGAGGAACGTCTAAGTAAAGAAAGAGAGAACAAGAAGAAGGCTGAGAAGCCTAAAAAGAAGACGTTATTGCCAGCAGAAAAGGTCGATCCTAAGCCGTTATTGACTGAAAAGCCTGTTCTGCGCAATATACATGGTGCGGGTGCAAGGTACGGAAATTATTCTACCCAATTAGCTTTTGGCTCTTATTCCCCCTCGTTTTTTTTTATATTCCAAGTTTTGACCTTTTGTATGGAACTTTTGGTTTCAGGGGAGGATTATCATCAACAGGAGGACGATCTTCTCCAAGAGCACGAGGGGGATCTGCATCAATAGGCCGAGGCAGAGGTCGTGGGAGAAATACATGATTTTTATTTTTATCTATGTAAACCTTTTTTTTGTGGCTATGATCACAATTTTTATAGTGTGTACTCGAAGTCACTATGTTCAATGGAGTGTCACTTTTTATGAAATAGAGTGTCACTCTGTAGACAACATACCGTCACTGTATGGAATTTGTTCAATGTAAATGTTACTTTTTCTTCAAAACAGTGTCACTCTATATCACAATAACATAATGTCACTTTCTCAAATAGAGTATCACTCTATCGTGAATGTCCTGTCACTGTATGAATAATGTCACTTTTTCAAATTAAGTCATAAAAGTTGTAATAGAGTTTTTGAAGTGTTATGGGAGAATATAGTGTCATTGTATGCGTACCATAATGTCACCTTTTCAAAATAACAGTGTCACTCTATATTACAAATAACCTGCTAAGCCTACATACAATGGCCTGTCACTGTTTCTCAAATAGAGTATCACTCTATGTTGAACGTCCTGTCACTGTATGAATAATAGAGTGTCATTTGATCAGAAGTACATTCAAAATTAAGTCATAAAAGCTGTAATAGAGTTTTTGAAGTGTTACTCATAGGAGAATATAGTGTCATTGTATGCGTAACATAATGTCACTTTTTCAACATAACAGTGTCACTCTATATTACAAATAACCTGCTAAGCCTACATACAATGGCCTGTCACTGTTTCTCAAATAGAGTATCACTCCATGGACAATGTCATGTCACTGTATGAGTAATAGAGTATCACTCTATGGACGATCTCTACGAATGAGCTTGACCCTGACTTCGAGTTTGTCTTTTGAAAGGTGTAGTTTCTACAACAACCTGAATTATATAATAAGTATCAGATTTCAATTCATGAAGAAATGTAATTCTATTCACTAATAAAAATCTAGAAAAGCACAGAAAAAAGAGAGAAGAGTGACACGACCTGTGGACGTGGTTGATTGTCTACAATTGTGGGAAGAGGACAGTTCCTCTTATCATGAGTTGTCAGTTGTTTGCAATTGTTACAAAATCTGGGAGCTCTCACGGCATTGACTGGTGGCTGCATCTCAGGAGTGTTTTCTTGAGCTAGTCCTCCGGGTGGATAAGGGCAATTCCTTCTGTCATGCTTCGCCATTTGGTTGCAGTTCTTACAAAGGCGTGCTGGCTTGCTGTCTTCAATGCCTTGCTTTCTCTGAGAGATAAGCCTCTTGCCACCACTGCCACTCCCTTTGTTGCTCGATATCTTTGGGGGGTGGATAGTGACTTCAACATTTGACTGACAGTCTAAAAGCATCTCTAATTCTTGTTCTTTGGTCAGAGGGGTTGGGTTTGGGTCTAACTTTTGCCTATACTCTTTCAGCAAAGCACACAACGCATTTATGTCTTCCTCTTCTTTGTTTGATAGGCAACCGAGAGTAGAATAGAACTCAGACCAAACAACAGAAATGGCTTTCTTACGGTTATCAAGTGCTTCCGACTCCTTGAGAATACTACCATCCAAGTCCGGGACAGGGGTTTTAAGAGCATCCTTAGTCCACCTTGTGAGTATGTACTGATCTGGTATACATTTTTGCCCTTTCCCGAAGTAAACCCAAAGAACATGCTTACATAGCAGGCCCTTCATCGGAAAAAGCTTGCAAGAGCAGGTTGCTTCATTGGTAATTACATTGTAGACCACTTCAAATGTTTTCCTCTTTTGTGCATCCATTACCACCGTAGTTTCAATATCATCTGTCTTTGTGAATCCCGCCACCCCACAAGCACCTATGGAAGCCAACAACTCTGTTTGGAAGTCATAGAAGACATTGTGGGTGTACACTTTTGATGCATGAACTTCTATAGGTAAGGGAGTCATTGTTTGAGGAAATGAAGTGTAATTGGCCTTGGTGAGAGTTTTCTGCACGTACTTTTGTTGTTCGATAGCACTCTCATACCTCATCCAAAACTCTACTAAGCTCCCAAACTCACTTTGGAACTTCTTAAAGAAGCTGTTTTCACTCTCTGATCTTTGAGTTGTTCTCAAAATACAACCCATTTGCAAGTCATTAAAGTAAATTGGTAACCACTGGTGTCGAATCTCAAAGATGTCCATCAACCAAGAAACTTCAAGTTCGAATTCAGCAATCATTTCATCCCATTTCTGCTCGAATTCATTTGGTTCGAGATCTATATCCCAAATAATGGAATTGAATCGAGTCAAGAATTCAGTTTCATTGCATATTTTTACCCCTACCTTGGCCTTCACCTTATCGGTTATATGCCACATACAAAATCTGTGTGTGGCATATTTAAAAACAGAATGGACTGCCTTCCTTATTGCTGGATCTTGATCCGTAAAAAGACATTGTGGCTCCTTATTACCCATAGCCTCCAAGAACTTCTGAAACACCCATGTGAAGGAGTCTTCATCCTCGTGTGACAAGAGAGCACAAGCAAATGTCACAGACTTTTTGTTATGATCCACTCCAGTGAAAGGAGTGAAAGTCATGTAATATTTGTTTGTACCATAAGTGGGGTCATACGAAACTGCATCACCAAAGAGTGCATAGTTCTTCTTACCCCGTGCATCGGTCCAAAAGACCTTCGACAAACAGTCATCCTCATCAACCTCATAGGCAAAATAGAAACCCTTCTTTAGCTCAGATTTTCTCTTAAACTTGTCAATCAACATTTGTGAGTCCCTATCCCCTATGAAACACTTCATATCCCTATCGAAATTCTTAAAATCAACAAGGTTTGCGCCCACATTTTCATAGCCTTTCGCATATTCCTTGCATATTCTAAAAGATTTCGTTGCACCAATTTTAAGCTTTGTGTGGTCAATAATGGTTTGCTTATGAAACAAAGTCAGGTTTCTAGCAAGCTTTTGAAACTCCCTATGTTTCAATTTGCAAAGCCTATGATTGTGAATGTGATGGAACTTCGAAACTACATATTTACCATCTTGGTACCTAAAAGCAATCATCGCTTCACATCCAAATCGAGTAATCTTAGTCCTTCTCTTTGCAACTCGTTCGGTATTACATTCTAAAAAGTTGTTCACTTCACTACCATCCATTGTAACAGGTTTCTTTTCCCTATTTTCTTTGAAACCTTGTCGGTTACACACAACAGATTTATAGATTATCCTGTCACTAATATCTCTTTTAGACGTATACAACCTTGTATCAAACCCAAAAGCAAGTGCATATATCTTGTAAAATTCTAACCCCTCATCCAATGTCTTAAAAAGCATCCCCAATGTAGGTGTAAACTCAGCCTCTACATTTCTAACCCACTGCTCAGAACCTCCAGGAGTAAAGGAGACAATAGATGGAGGTGTTGTAACTAATTCTGAAAATCAAGCATGAACATGAATCAACATAGAATGACAGACACACCCTTGCAATGCCACTGAAACCCCATAAAATGACATATACTAATTTGACTAATATATAAATAACAGCATCACACAGTGACATACACACAACCATCCAATGACACTGAACGACCATAGAATGACAAAGAATATATTTTTACATTAATATTAATCAGTGATGCTTAAAATTAAAGAATTTAACTTTAGTGTCATTGTAATTAACTTTTTAGTGTCATTGTAATTAACTTTTTAGTGTCATTCGATTGTGTAGCAAGTGTCATTGTATTCTCCAAGCTAACTTAGTGTCATTGTTTTACCACAGTGACGTACAGACAAACATCCAATGACACTGAACGACCATAGAATAACAAAGAATATATTTTTCAGTAATATAAACCAGTGATGCTGAAAATTAATGTATTTAACTTAGTGTCATTCTATTTTGTAGCAAGTGTCATTGTATTTTCCAAGTAAAAAAAAAACCTAAAACCTAGAAATTTAATTATGAATTAAAATTCTTCAACTAATATTCGAAATAATATCGTCATTGGATTGTTTATGTAGTGTCATTGTATTTTCTACGAAATTCTTCAACTAATATCCGAAATAAAAACTATAAATCAAGTTCAAAATTCATATAATCAACTGTTTATAATTCATACAATCAACGTAGAACATAAATCAAACTGAACGAATCTAAAACTGAGTAATTTCAAAATTTTCCCCCAAATTTGAATCTAAAACATTCAAATTAAATTCAAAAATTGTTAAAAAAAAGAAGAATCGGATTTACATACCTGTTTGCGCCGCCATTGGTGTAGCTTGCGCATCCATCGATCGTTGTCAAAGAATCAGATCAAAGCGAAGAAGATTAAGATCGCGATTTTAGGGTTTTAGGACAAAAAGAGGTAAAAAATTGAGGAGAGAGAAAGTGAGGAAATGTTTTTTTTTTTAGTAAAGTGTGTTATGGCTTAAGTGGGCTTTGACCCCTCTGCGTTTTTTTTTTTTTTTTTTTTTTTTTTCGTCTTCATGCTTTATTCCGTGGTGTCACTCTATGTGACACTCTCTGTCACTCTATGGGAGTGCGCAGTTCTCACGCGAAGGAGAGTTCGCACCTGATCTCGCCTGTATATATATATATATATATATATATATATATATATATATATATATATATATATATATATAAGAGGGATTTTTGAAGAGCCGAGAGAGAGTCCGACAAAAGATAAATACCGAGAGAGTTTAAAAAATGAGAAATACCCACATTTTATTTTTAACAAATCAAATGGACAATTATTAATAATCCACATAAAGAATCCTTATTTTCGTGAGACTCTTTAATAAACGTATCTTACACATTTAATTATTAATCATTCACACTATATTATAGAAACACGGTATGATTGATTATACAATTGGTTATGTGTATCAGAAACTTTTGAAACATATATTATTTTATGTGATTTAAAATGAATTTCAATTTGAGATCCATTTATACATTTTCCGATAAGCAATGTTTAATGATTACAATCGACTTTATATACTATATTTATTTAAAAAAAAAAAGGTGTTTTGAAGAGTATAGGTAAGAAATGTTATTTGTACAATTTAAACATGAACAATCTAGACAACTTTGTATTTTTTTTTTTAACTGATCAAGATTTTAAAATACATGTAAGCAATATCACAACAATTGCTATGAATTATTTTTATTGAAATGATAGCCTAATGTGGATAAACATAAAAATCATTAAAAATGATATAATATTTGAACCGTGCAACGCAGTCCAACATAAAGAGAAATACTGAGAGTTTAAAAAATGAGAAATACCCACATTTTATTATTAACAACTCACACGGACACTTATTGATAATCCACATGTAGAATCCTTATTTTCGTGAGATTCTTTCATAAATGTATCTAATAGATTTGCGACATAATCACTCATAACATTAGTCACGTGTATTAGAAAATTTAAAAACATATATCATTAGATTTGTTTCGAAATGTATCTCAATTTGAGATCCATTTACACATTTTTCCGATATGAAACAATTAAGTTACTGCGTGTACATTTAGTAGAGATTTGTTTTTTTCTTAAAAATTTTATGGAGAATACAAAATAAGAGAAATGGTGAGAGAGTCCAAAGAATGGAAATTTCTCACAACATTTATAAATAGAGTCCATACTTTCATAAAATTGTAATTCGAAAGTTATTTAAATGTGAAACGACATAATTAGTCCTAACTTTCATTTATACATATAACTCATCAAACCTATTTTGAAATTTAATCTAAAATGAGTTCCATTTATACATATGTTTTGTATTAAACACCAGTCATCGAGCAAAAATTGCAAAAAATGATATATTGTTTTTATTCCTAAGCTAAACTCAACAAACAAAAAAGAGAGTCCAACAAAAGGGAAATACTGAGAGAGTTTAAAATATGAGAAATACCTACATTTTATTATTAACTCATACGGATAATAATTAATAATGCACATATAGAATCCTTATTTTCGTGAGACTCTTTCATAAATGTTTGTAATAGATTTGAGACATAATCACTCATAACATTGGTTGCGTAGAAAATTTAAAAACATATATCATGAGATTTATTTCTAAATGTATCTCAATTTGACATCCATTTACACATATTTCCGATATAAAGGAGAGATTTTTGAAGAGTATAGAGAGAGTCCATTTGAGAAATACTCAAAGAGTTTAGTGTACGGTGAAAGAGCAATAGAGAGAGTCCATCGTTTGAGAATTTAGTATATGTTGAAAGAGCAATAGAGATAGTCCATTATTTGAGAAATACTTAAAGAGTTTAGTGGGTGGTAAAAGAGCAAAAAATGAGAGGATAAATTTAATTATTAACAATTCACATAAAGAATTTTCGGAAAATTCACGTGGTACCCTCGAACTTTGGTTGATTACACATGGTACCCAACTTGACAAGATTCTGCACAAGGTACCCCTAAAGTTGGAATATGTGCACATGGTAGCCTTAAAAACAAAATTACACTTAACACCGTCAAACTAACGTCATGTTCATTCTTTGTAAAATCTGAGCCATGTATAACATGAAAATGGAGGGTTGTGATTAAATCTAGAATGAAAAAAAAAAAACAAAAAAAAAACAAACTCAATTAAAATCCCCACACTTTCTCTCTCATCACTTTCACCATGTTCACGTATCATCATCTTCATCACCTCCATTTTCATCCACAAATTCACATCACATCACATCACTCCCAATCATCGTCATCTTACCCACCGTCATCTTCATTTACTATGTACCATAACTGGTCTCACATCGATCTCAAATATAATCGTTGTCTTATATTCTTATCATCTCATGAATTCATCATTTTTCATCATTAAATTTTGCTCGAATCTAGATTTATTTGGGCGAATTCTTTGGGCTGAATTTGGTAACAACAATTTTTGCGAACGGTTAATTTTGGCGAATTTGGTGAGTTCAATTTGATTTCGAATTTGTACGAATTTCTGGGTTTCATTTGTGCGATTTTTAGGGTTAAATTTGGGGAAAATTTTAGATGCTATTGTACGAAGTTTGTGTTGATTTTTATCTAAATCTTGATTCCACATTGAACAAATTGGTGCTATGGGTAGGAAGAAAATTCTGGGTTCAATAAGGAGGAGGAAGGGCATTTTATGGGGTTTGATTGGGAGTGGATGAATGGGGCTCAGGGATCTGGTTTTCGTGGAGTCCTGATGGTGTTTGGGCGGAGGTGTCGCCTCGCTGGTGGTCGGAGGCCACGGGATGTAGGGGGCACGGCGGCAACAAGTTTGAAGACGAGGGTCGGGGAAAAGGGAAGGAGAGAGAAAACCGTTTATTTGTTTTTTCTGTTTCTTTTTTTCCTTCGAATGGCGTTAGCTGACCCTTAAAAACAAGGGTACCACGTGTACATATTCAAACTTTAGGGGTACCTTGTGCATAATCCTGTCAAACTGGGTACCATGTGTAATCAGCTAAAGTTCGAGGGTACCACGTGAATTTTCCGAAGAATTTTTGAAACATAGAGATTTTAGTGTACGGTGAAATAACAAAAAATATTATTAATAATTCACAAAGAGATTCTCATTTTCGTTAAACTTTTACATTAAGCAATATTATGGAAACATGGTTTTTATTAAAAGAAGGGTTTTTTATACAATAAATGTTGTTGTATAATTTAAAAATGGACAGTGTAGACAAATTTGTATATTTTTTTTTGAATTGATCAAATTTTAAAAATACATGTAAGCGACATCACAACAATTGGTATGGATTATTTTAACTGAAATGATAGCATAGTTGGTTATAATGATAAAAATCATTAAAAATAATATAATATTTGAACCGTGCAATGCACGGGCTTAAAACTAGTTAAACCTAAATGAAAAAAATCCCCCAAACTCCCCTCATTCTCTCTCTCTCTCTCTCTCTCTCTCTCTCTCTCTCTCTCTCTCTCATCACTGTCTCCCCTCCCCCCCCACCGATCCACCACCACCACTGCTCTCGCCTCCACCGCTATCTCCTCCTCATCCCCACCATGATCAGACCACCTTGTCGGACACCTGCCCACTATATCCGTCTAACCACGCCACCCACTGCTTTCTCCTCCTCGTTCCCCAATCCTTGCAGGACGACATTCGTCGTTACTCCCCTCGCTCCACCTCCTCTTTCGGAAACTCCTGCGTTTGACAGAGATCAAAGGAGCTTCCAGTGGTGGTGGTGATCTTCACTGAAAGGATAAGCAAGAATTGAAGCGATTAGAGTCGTCTTCGTCATCGCCGCAGCAGGTTAGCCGCGTTTACTCTCGTCGGCATCGAGGACGGCAACAATGTTTCCATTCAGCTCTTTAGTGAGAAAATATCAGTTACAGCGAGCGTGGTGAAAGGCAGGGGAGACGGCGGGATTGTAGTGAAGATTGAAATTGGGGTGGATTCGAGTGTTTTGGCCCCGATTAATGGGACAGGATCAAGGCCATGTAATGTTGTGGAGGTAAGGCGGTGAAGACAAAGGAAGAGGCGACGACGGCTATGATTTGTGACTGGGTAGGGGTGGCGGAGAGAGTGAGCGGATGTGTATGTGGAGACGAGGAGGGGTGGTCAGATTCGCGGGGAGGTGTGAACAGTAAAGGCGATGAGAGGTGGGGGTGGTACTGTGGGGATCGGGTGGAGAGGGATAGTTGGGGATGGGAATAGATGTTAGGATTTAATAAAAAGTTTTAGTATATGTTTCTAATTCAATGTTAGGTAAGTTGTTAATTTGTATTTAGATCAATATAAAAAGAAATTAGAGCTAACTCATGGCAAAAGTTAACACTGTTAAGAAATAGGGTCACCGTGTGCATAAAATGCCTAGTTCAGGGTCACCTTGTCCGCAAAGTTAAAATTTAGGTCACCACTTGCAAAATTGCAAAGTTTAAGGTCACCACGTGAATTTTCCGAAAAATCAAACCCACCTACTCTCATATCCTCTCTCCTCGCAAAAACCAAATCAACTCAACCTCTGAATTGTAGATCCCCACAAGGCCAGCTAGCCGGCGTCTAACATGGCTTGATTGGATCATGTCACCGACGGCCATCTTCTGTTGATTCACAAAAGCTTTTCTCTCACCTTTTTTTTGTTCTTTTTTTTCAGGGTTTAAGTAAGAAGGGATGAAGATGGGTTATACAATTTAGTTTTTTTTTTTTAAAAAAATTATTTTAATCTGGGTAAATAGGATAGCAACAAAAATGGTGTGGAATTGGGATGATTTTGGGTTGAGAAAATGACATGATGAAGATGAATTTGGGATTTTTTTCTTCTGGATTTTATCAAAATGATCCAAATGGTTTTTTTTTTTTTTTTTTTTTTGATAGAGGTAAGAAAACCTAGGTTGAGCTACGAGTGTATGACCAACCTTCACCCTTTCGGATAAGAGAAGAAAGATAGTCAAAAGGACTCACAAACCACCTTGTAAGAGAGGGACAAGAGTGTCCCAAATCGGCCATAAAGTCTGCGACTTTATTGGCCTCACAAAAGTAGTGAGTAATCTCCACTTTGTGAAAAGTATCAAGATCCACCAAAATATCTGTAATAAGGTTGGAAATTTCCCAAGGCACCTTCCAGTTACGACGAATAGAATTGATCACACAAATGTTGTCTCCTTCAATTACAATATTTTTGATATCTAAGAAAATTGCTGTTTTGATTCCTTCTTTTAAAGCTAGAGTTTCAGCAGAAATGATGCTAGTAGAATTACAAGATTTAGCCCTAAATATTATCGGGATTCCATTCGAATCTCTAATAACATAACCTAAAGAAGCCCTTCCATTGGTGAGTTTAGATCCATCAAAATTTAATTTGAAGTGTTCTAAGGGTGGTTTATGCCAAAAGATAGTCTCCATATAAGGACTATTGGCATGGGAGCCTTGACTTTGGGCACAATGTTTCGGATTATCTATATCCATTTTTCTTATAAATAACCAGTCTTGTAATGATGAATTTGTCAATCGGGTAACTTTTCAACTGAATATGTTTCATTTTTAAAAATCAAACTATTTCTGACAAACCAGACATTCCACCAAATAAAAAGAAGAATTTGGATAGGCTTATGATGCATTGACTGCTTGAGAAGTTCTAGATTGTAGCTAAACGAACGATTTATGGTATTTTTACTATTATTATTACTCTGAAACTACAGTAAATTAATGTCATATTTTCTTGCAACGTCTGTTATAAACGGGCAAGAAAAAAAATAAATGGTAAGTGTAACACCCCCAAATTTCCTTTCCTTTTCAAAAACATTTTATCGAGAATCAAAACACAAATTAGGAAATTCAGAGGTGTCACTCCGCACTCGAGTCAAAGACCCGAATGCAAGGAGATTTCAAAAGCCACAGTATAATTGTCTAGTGGTCTAAAATAGTCTATTACAACCCATTAATTAAAATTACAACAGTCCAAAATATGAAATATGAAATATGAAATAGTCTATGTCTAATAACTACTAGTCTAATTATTGAATCCAACTAATTCTAGTGAGTCGTCGTTCCCGCATGCACCAATCACTCCAAACCTGTGGTGGATTTAAAGCACAAAAACCACAGTTGAAAAAGTCAGTGAAATTGAGTAAGCTAACACCTCAACGTGTAGAAAACCAAAACTCTTACCTGGATTTTGAAAACGTTTTTAGTTTTATTTTCGAAAAGACACTTAGCACATAAACATATAATCATCTAATAATAATTCCAAACCAGTAGTTAAGAGTCATATATCAGAATCCACCATTTAATTCATCACATACTCATAGTATAAGAAACATTTCATAATCCATATCCAACAAATCAAAGATTAACGATAAATAAGAAATTCATAAGTCACGAGCAATAATCCACAATTCCTAGTTAACAATCCACAATCCACAATCCATAATCCATAATCCATAATCCATAATCCATAATCCTTATTATTTAGAAATGAACTGAATCTTTTGTCAGTTCATCCTATCAACCATAATCCATAATCCATAATCCAAGACAACTAGACCTTAAGTGTGCACACCCCCTACTGGGTGTTTTTAACCCAAGTAGAGTAGACTAGAGCCTAACCCTCTTAAAGACCGATGCGGTGGGGTAATTAATAGGAGTCGATGTGACTCAATCCAGTAAATAAGAGTTCTTTTGACTCAAACAAATAAATAGGAGCTCTTTTGGCTCGAACAAATAATTAGGAGTTCTTTTGACTCAAATAAATAAATAGGAGCTCTTTTGGCTCGAACAAATAATTAGGAGTTCTTTTGCTCCGTCTAAGTAACCAATATCTTATTGAGAGAGAGAGTTGATGATCACAGTTCATATAAAACGATACCAAACCAACATCACAATATAAATTGGCTATGCGCCCACAAACCAAACCAAATCAACCAATTCAATATACATTTAATCTTACCTTTCAAAATAACATATTTGTCACAAGCCATACCATATACCAATATCAATACAATAAATCAACCAAATCAAAATAAAACAATCGCATAAACTGAACCGTTCCCCACCTATCATGATACTATGTTTTCATCCAATCACACCATTCACATCTAGCACATAAGTTTGAAAGGTTTCTACAAGTTTAAGAAGGGTTGAGCATGCTAGCTTACCTTTTTAAGCAAACGGGAAAACACAATAGCACAACAATCACTAGTACTCCTCGTCTACGAACTCAAGTTCTACAATTACACAAACGACATCCCAAATCAACACTCAATCTTACTCAACCAACCTAGCTATATATTAGTATGATCTTATATACAATGTATGAACAAGACAATACCAAATCCAAACCAACAATTACTAATTTTCCACTAATTATAATTCTATTTCGATAATTATCCAATAAAACTCAATTGACACCAAAATTATTATAAAAATTCACAAAGGCCTAAAATTAGTTTAAAACAGAATATAACTCATAAAAATTAACCCTTAATTATTATAATTTAATTATAAAATTATTATACCAATTTATATTATGTTTTATTAATTAAAAACAATGTTTTATTACATAAAATCCCAAAAATTCGAATTAAATTATATAAATCATGAAAATCAGTTTATAATTTGTTAAATTATCAGAATGTCTAAATATTGATTATCATAATTAATTTGGACTAATTAACCTAAATTAGAAACAATTAACCAAAATTCCCCAATTTACAATTTATACAAACTTGAACAAAACCCCAATTTAAATCTCAAACTAAATTCAAGAATCCTAATTAACAGATTATAAACATATTAAAGTCGTAAGTTTCAAAATTAATTGAATCAAATTCGAATAATTAAGCTAATTAATCCTAAATTCGAAATTAATGAAAATCAACTCAAAACAACCATCAAGATCAATTCTTTATGCATAAAACTAACTCTAATCGATTACCCACTAACCATAACATCTATTAACATCAATTAAGCACAAATTAGAGCTTTCAAAACACTTGTTAATCATGTTTTAAGGAAGGGAACGAAAACAGGGGAAGGGTGAAGGAGGCGTTACCCACAACAATTAAAGGAAGAAGAGAAGGTGGCTGGGTGGTCGGCCGGCGAGCTGGGTCGGCGTGCGCGAGCGGCGTCGAGGGCGAAGGAAGAGGTCGGCGTGCGCGTGCGGTTTGTGGGCGAAGGAAGAGGGCGAAAAAACAGAGGCAACTCTGTTTTTATAGGGGGGTTGGCTGGGTCTGTTTTCTTTTTCTTTTTTTTCCTTTTCCTTTTTTTTTTTCTTTTTCCTCTTTAAAATCTGATTTCTGTTTTTTTTTTTTTTTTCCTTTGGGTTTGGGCCAATTGGTGTGGGATTGAGTTGTTGTAGTGTTTGGAAGATAACCCAATTCAGAAATTAGTAAATCCTATATAGAAAATCCGACTCCAAAATCCATTTCCGAACTCGGTTTTGAGAACGACAATTAATAATTAAATATTTTCATTTCAATAATCTAATTAATAGATCTAAAAATATTAATATAAAATACTTTAAAATTTCGGGATATTACAGTAAGAGTCTTCCAAATGGTGGTCACAAAAAGCACAATGAGCTGGGACTGACACATGACTACGCATTAGTCTTTCTCGAGTGGGGAGACCGTCCAAACAAGCTTTCCAAATGAAGTTTTTAATCTTATTTGAGACGTCAAATTTCTAAATCCAATGAAAACTACATTTTGTTTGGTTATAATCTAAGAGACGTTACACTAACCAGGTCGCGGATTTGGTCGAGAATGATCCATCGGTTGATAATCCCCAAAAAACTTGGTCACTCATATTATGAGAAGGAATATAAATGTTTCTAATACTATCTATAATATTCGTTGGGAGAATTTGGCTTAGTCGATGTGTATCCCATTTATTAGAATCGGTGATAAATTGGCTGACATTAACAAAAGGTTGGATGTCAATAATGTTTAAAGCAAGTCCAGATAGTGGTTGCGAACCAACCCAGTTGTCATGCCAAAAATTGATATCTTTGCCATTACCTACTTGCCAACGGAGGCCTTTTTTGAAAACATTTCTTAGCGACATGAGTCTCTTCCACTGCCACGAACTACTGGTAGGAGGAGTATGATCAAATAGGTTTGAGGACTTAATATACTTTTTTTTTTAACAATTTTTACCCAAATGTTTTTCGGTTCAGTCAAGATTTTCCAAAGCAGTTTTAACTGCATGGTTTGGTTGGACGCCTCCGCTTTTCGTAGACCCAAACCACCCATGCTTTTTGGGGCACAAATTTTATCCCAACCGATCAGATTAGGGGATTTGTTGCTATTGTTTTTGTTCCATAGGAAATCTCTTTTGATTTTATCTAACTCTTTATGAATTGAGGTTGGAATAACAAAACTCTGCATTTGAAAGGTAGCCTTAGAAGCTAAATTAGCTTGGATAAGAACCGATCTCCCGGCTTGTGAAATAGAATTAGCTTTCCATTTAGTTAGTTGTTTTCTGGATGTTAAGAGGACATCGGCAAAGGTGTCTTTAGTTACTCTACTATCTATTATGGGGCATGAAAAATTGTGCATGAAAAATTCTAGTGTACTCATCCATGAAGAATCCACTTTGTTAAGTCTTGATATTTTCAATATTGTACCATGCAATGTGGATATTTATGGCGTCTTTCCAAAATTCAAAGTCATATTACTTACAATTCAAACTACTAGTATTTAATTAACAATGAAAAGTAGATTAATGATTATCTCTTGTTACCGTGGTGCCATGATGATTCTACGATATGTAGCGATATAATTATTATGTTCTATGATTTGATTATTATGTGTTTTACAAAATTGCTTAAATACTTGACATCGATGGGTCTTAAGGTTGGTAAAACTGATCAATGGGTCCCAAGATTGGTAAAACTGTTATACAAATTTAATTTAGATTCGATTATAAGAGTTACAAATTTAATTTAAGTAGGATTGTAATAAGGCCATATAATTAGAAGAAGTTAATCATATAATTAGAAGAAGTTCATCAGTGAATTATATTAATTTAATTTAAAACCAATATGTAATACCATGATAAGAATGAGTTGACTCCAAAAGAAGGAATACTATGACAATAAAAAGTAGATTATGCTAAAACCAAAGTTGTCACTATTTATTTATTTATTTATTTACTCTTTGGTTACCACAAAAATACCTATATTTAATTAATATTATTTCAATTAATAATATTTAATTGCTTAAACTCTCTAAAAACAATCGGTCGTTGTGGAAGCTTAAAAAAAAGCCTCCTTTATTTACTCTTTGGTTACCACAAAAATACCTATATTTAATTAATATTATTTCGATTAATAATATTTAATTGTTTAAACTCTCTAAAAACAATCAGTCGTTGTGGAAGTTTAAAAAAAGCCTCCTTTAATAATATAGAAGGATTAGATTTAGATAGGTTACGTACTTACGTCTTACGCTAGTAAAAAAGATATTGCGAATAGCAATCATGTTTTATTGTACGTAATAGCGGCCCAATAAAATGATGGTTGGTCCTTATGTGTGTAGCAGGCTTATCGTTGTAGTTTGCCAAATGACAATCCTGCCGATTGCAATGTACTACTACAATTTACCAGTAATTCGCACATTTTATGTTCGCCTATAAAACACGTAAGGTCGAAACACAGTTTTTAAGAAAAATAGAATAAAAAATGAGTTTTAGGGTCCACTTGGTGTTAATTTACACATAAGGGTATGTCCCACATGCATTTTTAATAAACAAGTAAGAGTGTTTTGGTCTTTATATGTACAAATAAGGAAAATATCTAAGTATGAAGTTTATAGAACACCTTAAGGGGTCGTCTGGTTTGTTGGAATAGGAGGTGAGATGGGATTATTATTCTCAATAACCCAATATCTCATGTTTGGCAAATGGGAATGGCATGTGAGATAAGGGTACGAAGGATTCTTATCCCTTGATTCTATTATGTAAGAGGGGCATGTAATAGAAGTTGAGAATTCATTAATAAGTAAAAAGACTAAGTTACCCCTATTAAAAAATTGTATGAGGCATTATCAATATTTAGGTGGGGCTATATATGTAAATTGGTACATTTCATCTCTTATTCCATCGATTCCCATATTAATCCAAACAAGGGAATTGGATTATCTCACTCAATTCCCTACCATTTTATCCCACCTCGAAGTTTATAGCAAACGGAGGGAGTATATATATGTGGTCTTCCCCCAATCCATCAAAAATCAGAAATTTCCCCCAAATCAGAAAAAAAAAAAAAAAAAATCATAGGTTGAGTGTGGAAGATTCAAAATCGAACAGGAAGAAAAGGAGGTTCGAAGATTCAAAACCGTCGTCGTTGGTGGTGATTGTTTTGGTCAAAAATATGCATTAGGACCTACTTTCGACTTTAGGGGTTATCTAGTCACCTAATTACTATAGGGAACCTCTACTCCGAAAGTTCAAGGTACAAGTTCCGGATCTGGAGATGTCGATTAAAGATCAGGGGAAGTAGATTACAGATCAGAGGAAGTAGATTAAAGATCAAGGGAAGTAGGATGCAGTTCAAGGGAAGTAGAATGCAGTTCCGGGGAAGGAATATTGAAGATGGGAAGTACTATAAATAAGAGAGATAATCAACAAATAAGACAAGAGAGTTTTGTAGATGGAAAACCTTTGTGAATAAGGGAAAAACCACCGGGGAAAGACTATGTCCCACCAAGTATTCCACTAGTTCCGTTGTAGGTAGCGTACAATTACTATGTACGTTCCTAGACTAGTAACACAAGGGTAGATATATAGAAACTCGAATCTAAGTATAGTAATCTGATTGTGGGTGTTGTGTCTTCTCTTCCTTTGCCTTCGAGTGTCCTTTTATAGCTAGCTCCTTCTTATTAGTAATCAATTCCGCTCATTATTGTCCTTCCTTGGATCTCTCCTCTTGTTCCTCCTGTGGTTCCAGCATTAATTCTACTGTCATAAATGCAGCATTAATCCTCATAATTGTAGAATTTATCCTCTTCATAATGTCATATTAAATCGGCACTTCTTAATCGTGTAACATCTTCATCATTGCTGTCATTATCTCCATAATTGATTGAGAATTAATTGCATTAGCCGTTGCTGATTCATTCAAATGTTCTAAGGTTCTCCGATGCGGAAATAGAAGTAGTTCTCCCGTAGCTCTACAAGGTGATTCCTCTTTTCTGTAAAGTGGTTCCCCTATTTTGCAGGGTGGTTTCAAATTCGTTTTAAATCCGAAATAGACATTTATGTTGGAAATTCCTTCCCCAATAGTGATGACTGGGGATTCGTACAAGTATGCTGTGTACTCGTTGGATGAAGACAATAGTAGGCGTAGGAGTGACGACTCAGATTGTGGAGCCCTTATGGGAAATCAACACAAAGGATCTTCCGAGCAATCGGGCGTCATACATATATCGTACATTGTGGTATGATTTACCGGGTTGGCGCCGGTAAAAATTATGATAAAGTTTACAGCATCGATCTAGTGTCTCGCAAAGTTGGACCCGATCCCAATCTTGTCTCCTCCAAAGATGTCAAATAGGCTCCAAGATCTCCGCTTTGTCTGACGATGTCAGCTTCGATTTCGAGTGCTTAGATACCAGCACCAATCTTCCTTGTTTTTTCTTGAGAGAATTAAAAGCACACTAATTAGAGTGGCAAGATTCATCGTTTTGCAGTAATCTTTTGTAGGGCTAAATTTGCCCAAACATACAAACACAGAATAGTCTAGAACTCGTCCGTCTATAATTTGATTCTTCAATATGCATGCATGTTGTTTAGCGTTTCCCCTTTTTCTACACGTTTACGAATTTTGGTCTTTGCCCATGAAAGTTAATCAGAGTCCTTCGTCACCACTCAAGCACCACCGAATCTAGTGTGTATTACTTAACTAGTAACTACTACGACTTTTCTAATGCAGTCTGACTTGCAGGATAAGCTCTTTCGACGCGCTGGTGGACCATCATTTGATGATGCACTCTGTGTGTTTGATCGGACTATGGAGATTGATATTTTGGGAAATTCTGGTGATATTACCACCCCCACACTCATGAATAAACTGGATATATATTTCACGGGTCCAGTTCCCATGAGAACCACTAGTTTCCATGACAACCTTGAGAACACCCTTATATAGGTTCAAATAAAATATATAAATAAATAAAAACTTAATTAACTCGTTTTCTCCCCCACCCCCTCCCATTTCCTACCCTCAACCCCACCTCCGAGCCACCACAACCCCACCGCTGGCCAGACCCAACCACCACCTCCACCAATTCAACCACCACCATCTGGACCGGAAAACTCTGGTGACCCAAACCCCCTCCCCCTCGAAGCCGGCTCGACCTCCTTCTCCTTTTTCTCACCTCTCTCTCCTCGTTGTTCTCGTTCTCTGACAACTAAGGTCGACTCTATCAGTCCAACGTGGACTCCTCACCTTTGGCTCGACCCCACACTTGTTCTGCTCTTGGTCCAAACGTTAAAAAGAGTAAACGATGGCCCAAGATGGTTCATTTTCAAAAATAACCTTGGCGGCGACAATGATGAGGGAGGCAACGTAGGGGAGGACGACGACAATGATGGTCACCGGCGACAATAGGTCAGGAAGGTGATGTCACGGCGTATATGTGTGTGGCGGAGGTTGTTGGCCGTGGTGGACTGGTGGTTAGGAGTGTTACCATGAGGAGAGAGAAAGGAAAAAGAGGGGAGGATTCTAAGTAGGAAGTTTAAAAATTAACAATCCAAAATAGAAAGTCGCAAGTTTATAGGCGAACGGAGGGAATTTTTGTTTTTTTACTAATTTTTCTTATACCACTACAAATGACCCACATGACGTTTAAGCTAAAACGGTGGGAGCAATTATTATGTAACTTTCTTAATTCGCCCCGACAACCAAACAATCTAATATATATATGTAATCTTGAACCCGCTCAATTCCCATGTTGACACGTGGCATATAATAATATTATTATATTGTAAATAATCTTTATTCAAAATAGGATATGGTAAGTACATGGTAATATTATTCTAATTAAATAACATTATTACTTGATTTATGGAAAATAGTTATGTAATATATAATTACTTGATTTATGGCAATTTGATCAAATATCCTACGGGTGTTTCAAAATGGGACTTTGGCTTTTGAAATGTGACTTTTCCTTTAATTAAATTACAAATATCACACGGGTGTTCGAAACAAGATTTTAGATTTTTAAAGGTGAGTTTCCATCTAATTACATTACAAATAGTCTACGGGTGTTGGAAACATGAATTTTAGGTTTTAAATGTGACTTTCCATCTAATTATATTACAAATATTTAACGGGTGTTTGAAACGAGATTTTAGGTTTTAGATAAAAAATTCGTTTACATAATTTTAACATTTAAACATAAGTAACCCGGGCGTTGCACGAGCCATCAAACTAGTATATATACGGTCTAGAACGCGAATATTGATTGTTGATTCTTCCGTAACTTCTTTAGTGTTATCTCCCCTTTTACTGCGTTTTGAATTGGTCTTTTATTTGCCCACAGAACTCAGAAGTCAGCAGTAGTCATGCACGGCCTATTACCGTAAAAAGTGAAACATATAGATCGAATTTGGTCCAAAGAAGAGGCCGGAAAGTAGAACGTAGTACGACTATTCTCTATTTTATCTTCCACTACTTGCTTCTTACTAATTATTGTCAAGAAGCACACTGTTTTTTTTTTTTTTTTTGTAAGGTAAATTTTACTTTTTCATCCTTTCTGCTTAGTCAACCATGTTTCGGAGTCTCCGACGTTAGGTTTTTACTTTTCTCAAGTACCCTAGAATTGTTTTTATTTTTCTTTTAGTACTAATTCTACAATAGGTACCAAGTTATGGTAGCCATTGTTAGTAGGAAGAATAATGACCATTGATTTATATAAGCAAATCCTAACCATTAAATAGTTTGACCATAAATAATTAAGTTTATTTTTTCTCTCTCCTCCTCCCCTCCCTCTCCCCACCCCGGAAACCACCGCCACTGACCCAACCAAACCACCACCTAACTGCCTCCCATCACCACCCTTGAAACCGCCAAGCCGCCGACCACCACACCCCCACCACTTGAGACACCGATGCCCTCCCCCATCACCCTCATTTCCTCCCTTTTCCCATAATTCTAGGCGGTGGTATTTATTGTGGGGGAGGCGAATTTTCGGGCTAGTGGTGTCGATGGAGAGGCCGGAGGCGAGATGTGGGTTTTCCGTTACGCGGGAGCCAGGAATAAGTGGGGCAATGGGCGGAAAATGGAAGATCAAAGTTGAGACAAAATGTGACGTGGGAGGGTATGGAGGCCATGGTGGTGGGATGTGGCGGCAAAGGTGTAATAGGCGGCGTACCACCAGTCTACTGGTGGTGGTCTCTTGTATGATGGCTGCTGCAGGTGTGGGCCGGCGGTGGTGCGAGCGATGGCAGGTTGAGGTTGGGGGAGGGGGAGGGGGAGGGGTGGGGAAGGTAGAGGAGAGAGGAAAACACGGGGTAAGAGTTGGGGTTGGACTGTTCTTAATTTTTTTAATGTTTTTTTTTTTCTAGTCAAATTTTCAAGGGCCGAGATTAATCTATAGTAATGGACGGTGTGATCTACTCTATTTATAATGGTCACCAAGGCTTGGTAGCCATTATAGAATCACTCTTCTTTTAGAGGCTAAGATTTGGGAGTAGTAGTCTAGGACATATATATTAATGAGATCAACTTCGGTTGGGATTACATTGTCAGTTTGAATTTTCATATCCTCATATTTGCCCGTTCATGTTGCTAGATAGCTCGCATTTGTACCAAAATCAATATGCACGCATTACACAACAAAGTGCTTTAATTAACATTACTTGTAGATAAAGATAATTTTCTCTTGAAATACATACACTGAAAAATACACATGCAAGAGATTGAGTTTCCTAGGAAATAAGATCGAAGATATGTGGTGAATGAAATGGAATAATATTATGGTGGTTAAATTAAAGATCTAAAATTGCGTAAGCAACTTTAATTTTTGTAGCTCCAAGTTCCATAATTATTCACCCTGAAACTTCAAAGCATGCTTTACTATACATAGACTGCTTCTCATTGGCCTGGAAACTTGTCTTGTGAAAATGCGAATCAGAGTGCACGCACACGTTGGCGTATCTCACACGCTATCACACTTAGTAGAGTTGTAGTCGATGAAACTAATATATGAACCAAAAATCACGAATAGCTTTTACCTTAATAACGTCATTATACCAACTATAAAGTAGTGTGAAAGATAAACCAATAATTATCCCAAACGATGATAAGTAAATAAGTAACATTATTATCACATAAGTACGTCAGATATACCTTACATGGAAAGAGGAGAACAAAAACACTGGTATGAAAATTCGACTCTAAGACAACCCAAAAGCAGGTTGAACGTTCAACCATTGCACCAACCAGGCAAACATACAATGGTCTTCAAACAAAGTGTAATTTTCATTCAACATTTGTGAACTGTACTGTACATAAATAAATAAAAGAACAAAAAGCGACTACTCTACTGCATACTCTAGTATGCTAGTACTACATACGTATACTAGTCAAATCTTCTAGATTATTTCTTCCATATTGTCAGCCCACCAACCTTGTCGATCTTCTGTTGCCCCTATCATCATCTTCATTCTTCATCATCATCTCATCATAATAACTTTATTATTAACAATATTAATTTCCTTTAAAATTGGAAATTATTATTATTATTACTATTACTGCTTCTATTATCACTTGATGACGATCCACCATTCACATTATTTCCCACATACGCATTATTATTATTATTCATAATATTATCCAACATAATATTATTCCTTTGCATGAACATATTATTATTATTATTGTTAGTAGACGATGATGATATAGTAGTAGCATTATTATTATTATTATTATTTGTAGTAGTAGACGGCATTTGGCCCATTGAGTACTGCAGCCCATAGCCCAAACCCGGCCCAATGTTGAAACCCTGCGGGCCTAAGTTGGGAATTGAAGGGAAGGAGTTGCTTGGCCCGCCCGTGAACTGCTGGACCATGGCCCGGAAGTTGGTGGTGTCCGTGTTGAGTAGCGTCGTGGGGGTCCGCCTAGAGGCCCGGGTTCTGCGTCGGACGGGCTTGTTGACCCGGCCCTCGGGGCCCAATTGGGCCGGGCCGGGAGGGAGTGGGGTTGAGGCCACCGCGGTGGCTTCCGAGACTAGGCCGGAGAAGAAGAGGTCGGGCGCGGACGTGGCGGCGTAAGGTTGTGCCACGTGTCCTAGTGAGGGAGTGATAGTATTATTGTTGTTGTTTTGGTGGTAATTGTGAAGCCATTCACTTGTGCTAGCCATAGTATTAGTAAGTAATAATAAGATGAGGGGGAAATGAAGGAAATATTAGTAAGGGATAGTAGAAAGGAATTAAGTAAGAAAAGAGGGATATATGAAGAAAATGAAGGATGGCAAGGAGAGGATTATAGTTCATGGTTGGTGTATTTATTGGTGAAGTGCCACCAATTTTATGGTCAAAGTCATAAAATTTAGGTAATTTTTGATGGTGACTTTCAAAGGTCTTTTCCAACTATATGTTCTTTTTGGTTTTTCTTGTTTAGTTTCCCATTACTTTCGCATCCTATCAAGTAAAAAAATGCGTATAAAATAGTTAGTTAGATTACCTTTTTAGTCAGGGTATCACTTAACCAATCGGAAGATAAAATGAGAGTAAGGAGGGTCGGACATCCTGCTTATAAATAAAAGGGATAGAGGATCGTGTATATGTGTCTCCATACTCCCCCAATTAGCAACACAATCCGTAGCAAATTTTTAAGATGATGCAAAGTTAATACTTACTAGTTTCATGGCTCGTGCAACGCCCGGGCTACTTATGTTTAAATTTTAAAATTATGTAAACGAATTTTTTATCTAAAACCTAAAATCTCATTTCAAACACTCGTGTGATATTTGTAATGTAGTTAGATGGAAATTCACCTTTAAAAACCTGAAGTCATGTTTCATTTGTAATGTAATTAGATGGAAACTCACCTTTAAAAACCTAAAATATCATTTCGAACACCTGTGTGATATTTGTAATTTAATTAAAGGAAAAGTCACATTTCAAAAGCCAAAGTCCCATTTTGAAACACCCGTGGGATACTTGATCAAATTGCCATAAATCAAGTAATTACTATATTACATAACTGTTTTCCATAAATCAAGTAATAATGTTATTTTATTAGAATAATATTACCATGCATGTACTTACCATATCCTATTATGGATAAACATTATTTACAATATTATAATACTAGTTTGCATGCCCAGCCAGCGTCCGGGCTGTATATCTATCTTGTTATACTCATTTTATAAAGTTGTCAGTTTATCTCTGTTATAATATTATTAGCAACACTATTATTTTTCATAGATTAACTTACCACCATAATCACCATAAATTATATTATTTTCCATAAATTAGCTAATAATTTTTATATTGTGTAATTACTTAGTGCTATCCAATTAATAAATGTCAAGTGTTCTTCTAGGAAAGACTTGGTTTCAGGTTTTAATGTATAATATTAGATTATTATATGCCACGTGTCAGCGTGGGAATTGAACGGTTCAGAATTACATATATACTAGTTTGCATGCCCGTGACACACCCGGGCTGTATATTTATATTGTTTATACTCACTATATAAGAAAAATGTTGGCTTATCTTTAATAATCTAATAAATTACCATAATGATTATATTCCATAAATTAGTTATACTATACTACGGCTTATCTTTGTTCAAATAAATTAGCATAATAATTATTTTCCATAAATTAGCTATATTAGACTACTATATGATAATTTATTACCATATCTTAACCGATAATTATATTTAATGCTATTTTTATGTCCTATCCAATTAATAAATGCCAAGTGTCGTTCTAGGAAAGACTTGGTTTCAGGTTTTAATATATAGTATTAGATATCAGATATATTAGATATTAGATTGTTTTGTAATTGTACCGGGGGATCAATTTGAGATACATGCATATATAGAGCTAATACTACTCCACTAAGCAATAACGCAGATATGGTATTGACTCATCATTACATAGGTTAGTGAGAGGATGAAGGTAAAAGTCAACTGAATATCTACACCATTTCAATAGTAATGTATACTATTCGTTACAACTTATTCAATAATCATATATATATAGATAAATGGTTGGATGGAAACCGTGTGGGCGCGACACGTCATCCTCCACCTCACGTGCCACATAGGTGACAGGCAAACGTGCATGTCACACATGCGAATTCCACCTCATCAGCCACATAAACAAATCCACCGCAAAAATGAGACTACAAAGACTTAAACGCGTGACCTCCATGTGAAATTGCAACACATTAACCACTATGCCAATTGTTTTTGTTGATGCTTTTATCAACATAATTATATATAAAGGCCACTAATGTTGTGGTTATAAATAAATATACATACATAAAAATCAAAATATTTAGGGGTGATTGATATAAATAGTGGAATATAATATTGTTCAAAATTGTGGTAAGAATAAAGATTGAAATAACAAATAAAGTGGAGAGGGAAGTTAGAGACTTAGTATTATGCGGTTCGGAGAATATTGAAAATGTTGATGACTAATATTGTAAAAAATTTATTTTACGAATAATATCAAACATGTTAATCAATGAAGACCGTGCGTAGCACGGTGTAAAGACTAGTGAATATTTTATGATTGAAGAAAAGTAAACATAGCATAGCAATATAGCATAGTGCAGCACACAACCGATGAACTACAAGCGCTGATGCGCATGATATAAATTCAACTCTGCTTAATCGAGTATAGAATTCATATTAGCCTACAAATTTCGTGCAAGCTAGTACTACATAAAGAGAGAAAAAAAAAAAACACAAAACCTCATAATATATGAAAATATTTACATTTTCCTTTTTAGGGAAAGTGATCGATTTACTAGACAAATCAAGTAGCCGCAAATATAAAGTCCGAGTTTACCAAATCAAGCACTTGATAATGTAATTTTTAAGTGTAATTTTTCTAAAAAAAAAAAAAGATCTACATTTGATAATGCTCATCAAAGGAGCACTGGAAAACAGGGCGGGACTGAAAGAGGGCCTATCCAAGCAACGATCTGTCTTAAATTCCCGAAATATCATAAGTTTTGCAGCAAATATACAAAAATAAAAAATAGGTATACCGTAATACTCAACTCTCCCAACTTTTAGAAATGATAGTTGGCTTGGTCCAAGTTTTAACGCTAGTTTCGTCAATGCAAAAATAATAAAAATGGTTAAAAAAAAGAGGAAATTTTTCATTTTGGTTACCCAAGATTTAGACAAATTCCACTTTGCGTACCTGAGGTTCTAGTAATTACAGTTTGGGTGTCCAACGTTTAAATATAGTTTCACTTTGGGTACCTCATTTACCAAAAAAAAAAAAAAAAAAAAAAAAATTATTTATTACTGTTAAAGGATGGAGAGTATTGGGAGAGGAGAAAAACCCTACTTTATCATTACGAGGGGGTAATATATATATGTGTGTGTGTGTGTGTGTGTGTGTGTGTGTGTGTGTAGAGAGTAGATACACTCTAAAACATTCCAGATATATGTACATTCATTTATATTATTCCATAACACTCCCGCTTGGATGTACATAATTGAAAAACAAGTCTAATTAGAACAAATTCTAATTAAAGAAAAAGAATACTTGTATTCTTCAAAATACGCTTCTGAAGTTGCCTATTAAAAACCTTGCCTGGAAAACCCAGTGGGACAAAACCATGGTTAAAGGAAAAAGAGTGCAACGCGTATCTACTCCCCCCGACGATTGCATCACTTGAAAAACTTCATTGATTTAATTGTCGTGACATTGAACTTCTTGATGGTAAATTGGACACTTTTGGATACGCCTTATTGAACTGTTGATTCTTGAATTCTTTCAAATTCTCGTTGTACTTTTGCTTCAACTTGGAGAACTCGCCAAATTAGATTTTTGCTTCAAATTCTCGTTGCAACTTGGACGATAAATAAACCAGTAGCATCATCATCTTGTATTAAGGGAGTGGTAATATGTGTGCGTATAATGCTACCTCGTTAAAAACCTTGGTAGGAAAAATCCAGTGGGATAAAAACCTAATCGAAGGGAAAAAGAGTACAGCAATCGAATCTTACCATGCGCATTATAAAAATGATATTACTATCATCTACTCGTCATGATATATCTACTAACCTTCTCCAGGAGGTTAAGTTTTCAAATAACAAATGTCAAATTCACTAGGAATTTGTTTAATATCTTATCCGTTTTACTTATACTTCTTCTTAACTCACCTTTCATAAATTAACACCTTCTTTTATATCATAACAAGTGATTATGGTGCTTCTGGACCATATAAGTCGTAATGATAGTGATAATAGTCATTCGTATCAGGATACGTGACACATAAATTTAATTTCATTTTCATTCGGCTCACTTTATTAGAAAAACTAGAGATAATTTGTTCTTCAGGAACTTTTCATTAAATGACATGTTAAGTGAACTTTAGTTCTTCTGGAAACAATTGTTGCCTATAAAAAAATTGTCTCATTCAAAGATAATCACATTCAAACAGGTTCTCGAGTCACAAATCAAACTAGTCATTTCAGTGACAATTCATATATTTTTCAAATAGAGATCACACTTATATTCGAAAGTAACATTTAACGCAATGATTGGTATATGCAATGCACATGTACTATGAACACTAAAAGCTAATAAACTAATGATGTAAATGATATAAAACTAGATCTATTATGCATATTACCTTACTGATAGTAAACATTCATGCACATGATATTAGACTCGATAATGCAACTGTACATACAGATTTTGAATTCATAAATCCATTGGACTGCAGGTCCATGAGCTCATCTCATTAATAATTTGTCGGACAATGAATGGAATTAGCATGTAAGATCCCCAATTACATGTCCAAAATTTCATGTCCATCTACGTCATAATAAAGTTACGTTTTTATTGGTTCCATACATATACTGGTATATATAATCCCCAAAATTCTTTATAAAAACTTTTCTTATTATTAGGATCCATGATATCTGGATATTTATTTGGAGGTGCTATTTTCTCTCATAGAATATATAGGCCATATGTTATTATTCATATATTTATGTCTCTCCATGGCTTCTTACTTTAATACTCATTAGTATCATATTACTCTTGAAGCGTATCAACCAACTGCAATATCTTGTCATTTCTTTAATGAATATAATTGGAACCGAATAATAATTTTTCTACCATACTTCAATGTAAGGGTATTAGTCATCACCAATTGGCAAGATCTTTCAATGCTCTATATGTACTTCAGCATATCTTAATCTCATAGGAGATAAAGCTGGATTCTTTCTTGAACCTTTATTTCACATAATTATTACTTGTAACAAATTTGAACTTCTGGTTCGGCATGGGGATCAGATGCATACTCCACGTATGTTTTTACCAGCTTTCTCCCATGATTCTCCCCCTAAGGTGGTAAAAACTATCTTGAATTGATAGATTTATGGGGCCAGTACTGATAAACAAATCCACCTTAAATAAATATATGTACTCATAGGCTTAATATATCATATATATGGGGAGTATATGCAATAGCAGTTGGATTCTCGTGTGCTGCAAATTTTGCCCCTAATCTGAGATCACTTGATAAATACCAATTTAGTCGTACTTCGTAACTATCGACGTCAAACTTTCATGTGGACTTCTGGCCACTAAGTTACTATCATCAATTTTGATTAGTGTATAAGCTCACTTCTTATTATCAAGATCTCCAAATGAGCTCTATCTCTGTTGTGTCTTACCATGAGAAATTAAATAACAACACGAAAGAGCGTTCAGCACATTATTATATTTCATGAAAAAAGTAACATTTTGATGGCCTATTATATCACTTTAAATAAATTCACATCACATAAACCTTTAAATAACTTTTGTGTTGATCGTATTTCATTGTCAAAACACATAGCCAAATAAATGCATATTTATATTTATATTTCTCATAAGTCAATCTTCTGGTTGACTAAACTTTACAAGTCTCTCGTGCACAAGAATATCAAATTTGCATTTCGGCTAAACATGTGATGTGACATTTAGACACAATCTAGTGTCTCATTTCATATTGGCAAGACTAAAACAATTATTACCTCCTTCAGGGAGTATAGATAATTTGTACTCTTCTCGAGCACATTTTTCTTGGATGTAGAATCTATATAACCTTCAAGAATAGATTTTAATCCACAAAGGAAACTTATTGACATCTATTGAAATATTTGAACGCTTTATGAGTTATACAATTTTCGTTCACTTATATATGTTTATTTGGAGTAACTAACTATGATACTTTCATCATATGATTCTATTAGTTTGTAGGGTAATACATTACTTCACAAATGGTATAAATGAACAATCATAAATTAGGCAAAAACAACAAGTGACAACTTGATAAATCACAACAATACATATGAGTATTCCCGTAATCATCATCGCCATTGGGGGTGAATTTAGCTCTATCAAAGCCCTTCTGTATTAGTTTCATAAATAATCAAGTCCATAATTGTAGTCCACAATGGGTGAATCCCTTACTGTTAACCATTTTACATCATACCACTCCATGCTTTACATTCACTTCTTTCTCATGTTTTATTAATTCACATACTAAGCCATTATAAGATAATTAAATCTTCTTTCTCACAATCTTACAACGATAAGGGAAAATACCTCGTATTTCTATATATAAATTGTAAATCATAAACTTTGAACTCCCGGTTAAAGGTCTTTCTTCCTTGCTCATTTTGACTATAACTTTAATCTTGGAACTTATGGTCCAAAAATTCAGTGTATATGACTTTATCAAAGGCAAAAATCGAAGAACACAACAATGTAGTATGCGAGACTATTTTGAACCAATTTCATTCTTGGGTCATTTCTATATTGTATATGATATCCATTATATTATATCAAAATTTTTGTGGTCAATTGCTTAATTAATATCGCAAGTCAACCTTGAACTTTGAACTCCTGGCCAAAATTTTTAGACCACCATCTAGTTGATCAAATATATAGCCAAGTCAAGGCACTAACGTGCTAATTCAAGAACAATCAAAGCTCCTCCGCTTTTGGTGGTATGGAAAAATTAAAGGCAAAGAATTGCTTGAACAAAGGAATTGGTACCGCCGCATAAAGGAAAAACTTACAAACCCAAGTGAACATGCATTGCCGATAAGCTATATATGAATGTAACTGGACCGAAAAGCAACTTCAAGGAGATACATGCAATTGAAAAACATGGTCGAAAATAATACGTATTCATTCCCAGGTAGTCATAAAATCGGCTTTAACATCCACCAAAAACATTGTTATTAAACCCACCACATTCTCACATGCATAAGAATCGAAACAACGGAAAAAAAAAACACACCGTGACACAACCTTAAAAGATTCAGGAAAATTATCCAAGCTAGAAACCAATGAATGAAAATAGATTAAGATAATTACGAGTTATGACAAATCTCAGGAGACTAGAAATACATAGCTGATAAATCTCGAGGTATAACATATCTCCAGTATAAAATTTATACAAACAAATAACTTTTCATTACCATAAGAAATAACCTAGTGGCCCGAGGTCGAATTAAAAACAAACAAATATCACCACTTATAATCAGGTCACATCTTCGAGATAGTCTAATCATAAGCACACATAAATTAACTTTTAATCAAACAAACTTACTGTGCGTGCATTGATCAACGATCGACAATGGAAGTAATCCATTCTTGTACCAAATAAATCACATGCCGCACGTATATAGATTATGGTCAACGTGAAAACTATTTCTATAAACAAGAGAACACATACAAATTAAAACCCACCCATTATTGTACTAAAAGTACTTGATTACCGTTCAAAGATCAATAGAATTTACGAGCATCACTCATGAACAAATAAAAATATAGTAACACAAAACCAAACACATTCATGCCCGGATAATTGCGGCTTTACTTTACTTAATCAAACACATAAAGTACCCGGATTGTTAATCGGATAAAAGGTAATAGTCGGAATAGACATACCGCACGGCACACAGATAAACATGCTTTCTATCCTTAAACTTTGGAACACTTTTGCAAATCGCTATAACCGAAAAGACATCATGCATATAACCACAAACTTAGCAAGACCAAATTAATTAATCACTGACATACGCACTTGGCCACTTAGATCACCAATATTAACAAAACTTGAAAAATTGTGAATTTGACTTTCACATAATACAATCTTGATAAAAGAGATTAATCATTAGATGCATATATGAGCATTAATTACGCGACAACATTAAATCAGCTATGATGAATTGATAATTAGATATGACACCAAGAGAGGCTTTTTCGAGAACTCTAAGTTAGTTTATCGAGTAACAAAATAATCTAAGATAGTGTATCAACGAAAGGTAATCACAAGACTTAAACTAAATCACTTATATGGAGTACATGCTACTAGGGTGACAAGGTGTATTGATCAATAAAGTAATAGGCCTTATTGCAGTGAACGTAATCAAACCAAAGATGATCATAACCCAAATGCGGATTGCAACAATTTAAGGACCGAACGAATCCCTAATCAACAAGTAAACGAAATCATGCGACTAATGTCATGATCAACTAAACAAGTTGAGAAACTCTTATAGAACTAGGACAAAAACCACTGCCAAATAAATCTATTTGATCCAAATACTCATGCTACAACTAATTCATGCTACAGTAGCTAAACCACCAGGCCACCGCTTGAAATATATTAATAATCATGTGTACATATATATAGGAAGCAATGTGATCTATGATCTAATCTTACAAGTATTGGTAGCAATCGAAATCAAGTCTATTAAAATTAAAGAATGTGAGTTATTGTGTAGCGCGTACCTCGTGTAAATTCAGGGACTCAGTTATGCGTATACTTGATCCATTTGCTTACGTGTTTATCGTTCTATTGATTGATAACAGGAACTAGGGGCTCGTGAAAGTTTAGTGGTAGGGGATCAGTTGGGGTTTGAGCGTCGTGCTGATAACGTCGTAAAAAATGGAGAGTATTGAGAGAGGAGATAAACCCTACTTTGTCATTACGAGGGGATAGTGTATATATATATATATATATATATATATATATATATATATATATATATATATATATATATATATAGGTGTGTACAGAGAGTAGATAAACTCTAGAACATTCCAGAACATTCCAGATATATGTACATCCATCTACATTATTCTATAACAATTACAACTTAAAAAAAAAAAACGTGCAGTACATTTGGCTTATTTTGGATATTTTGTTTAGTATCAAAATTGCGTGACTTTTGGTTGAGATGGGGTAATTTAGATGTCATAAATTTCTACGAAGACTTGATCAAAGTATCAAACATCAAACTTGCTCTGCTCTGATTCGCCAATAAATTAATGCAACTCAGTTTACTCTGTGATAGATGTTGTCCAAAGAAGAAGGCAGGCACGTGAGAGGCACGCAGGATGGCGTGTGCCACAGGCTATCTTATCTGGGAAGTCTGGAGAGAACAGTTCCTTCTCGGAACGCTTTATGCCCCTATATGTACTCCCTCCGTTCTCTTAAATTATTAAACTACGAAGTAAACACTAAAGTTACAAAAGAACAAAATAAATGTCGACTTTGTTGAGACAGGTTGGTCATGTGGAAACAATGTTTCACAGTTATTAGGAACAGTTCACACATTAATAACCATTTGGTAAATCATTATGAACATAACAAAAACAAAATCTTCCCCGTGCTACACGTCATTTGAGTTTCTCTCACCTATTCAAACTAAAGACGATTAAAAAGGAACATAGTTACACAAGGAGTAAATCCAAATTCCAAACTAATAAGACTTCACAAACTTGTGAGCTTACATAATAAGTTAATCCCACAACTGCAACAAACAAAAAATTACACCTAAGCTTAGGTTTCAGTCTTTTTACAAGATCATCGAATTCTGAGATGAGACAGTGTTTAAGCAATATAACAGTTGTAGCTGTTACTAACTACTAGTTTCAACCAAAGTAAGTACAACAACAAATGAGGACACACTAATCTTGTGTAATTACTTTACATATAAGACCCTTCAAAAAAACCAGGCAGACACTCTCTAACAGAAAAGCCAACAACCTACGAGGCTACGACACCAACGGATGCCTTTTCCTTCTCATTCTTGTTTTCCGCTACATGGCGAACCTCTTCTTTTGCTGCTTCAGTTTCATCTTCTTCTTCTTCCTCTTCATCATCGTAGTAGTAGTCATCATCATCGTAGTAGAAGTCGTCATCATCTTCATAATCATCGTGATCAAAGTATTCTTCACTTTCTTCACCATCTAGCTTACCATTACCCAGTAATCCCCGTGCCTGTTGCCCCATCAAGCGCTCCTGGATTCGGTCTCTGATGGCCGTTCCCTAATATAATTTTCAAAATAACAAGTTTAAGTAATCTCTTTCCATTTCCAATGGAGCCAAAGACTACTTATTCTTTGGTTTTTGGGATATAATGGAATAAAGCAAAATTACTCATAAAATTGTCTGTGCTTCTTATTTTGTGAAGTAACAGTCAGTCGGTGCGATTCTCGACGCAATTTTCATTTTGGGTCATCCGTCTGCAGCCTCTCTATGTTTCAATAGGGGTAAGACTTGCGTGCATCCGACCCCCCCTTACCCCGTCTTATGGCGGGAGCCTTTAAGGCACTGGGGTTAAAGATGTTGTAACAAGATTAAGTAATCTGGAATTGCTCGAACTACATGTAAAAGTTCTACAGCCATTTGAAGCGACATAAACTTTTACCATTTTATGACAGCCTTCTTCAAACATCTCAAGAAATCCAGCAACCCACCGATCAGCATTTTCTACCCATTCATTACGATGCACACCAGCTGTTTTAGCAACAGTTTGGATCTGCAAATAAGATAATTGAAAGATTCATCAGAAGTTCATACATCCATGGTACACAGATAATGAGTATCTATATAGCACTGTAGTACTTAAACATGGACTTGCTATTTCCCCTCATTATCCATCCTCAAGGTTCGTGAGCATACAATCCTAAGGGCCTGCCTGGAATGCAAGGAATAGGCCCTGAATAATTAAGGGGCTAACAATTTCAGGCTCATCTGCAAGTTTGGATTGATAGGGATAAGTTAGGCCCCAAACTCATTATCCCCCAACAAGGGTAATGTATTACCGGCCCACCCCATCCAGTAAAGATTACCGGGTAACACATTTCTTGCCTGTTTGCTTCGGCGTACTTTCTTTGTTCTGGGTATTCATCATCTCAGGTATTCTTCTCTCACCTTCTTCTTTCTCCTTCTTGCTTTTCAATCCCCCTTGATCAATCCTAGTATTTCAAACCGACAAATCAATGAATTATTACCCCCCTAATCAATCCCCCACTAATAATTTACCCATGAATTTATTCCCCCCCAACTATTCCTTGCATACCAGGCAAGGCCTAAAAAGTAAAAACGTCACAGGTTGGGCCAGCTAACTCTTACGACATATCATCTGTCTGCAATTGGATTTATCAATTAATTCTCCTCGATCCACCAACTCCATGAGCTAATCAAGCCTCATAGCTAATGTAGTTCAACTCAATACTGCTCCATCATATTTACGCCCTTAAAAAATTACTGTTGCGCAACGAAAAAAGTATTAAGCTTCTGGTGAATTAACAAATTAGTATGCAGAACATAGTTAATTCTTTAGCAGCAACAAATACCTGATCTTTTACAATGACAATACAGTAACAGTACTAGTCGTCTAATTGTTACAGAAATCGAACTGCCTCATTAAACACTAAATATCTAGTTACTACCTTTCGCAGACAATACCTTGGACACGAGCCTACCCATCAGACATCATCAAAAATGTGGTTCAAAAACCCTCCAGGTTAATTTAAGACAATAAAAGAAGTAATATTATATCATACAATAGACGAGTCAATGGATTTCCTTTTTCCCATACTGATTCCATTTCTTAGCAATTAGTAAGTGAAAAGATAGGATACGGAAACTGATAATTTCTATCAATTCCAGACTATACATTCTTCCATCTCAAAAGCCTAATCTTGACAAGATGAGCCTAAATTCTAGAGTACCATGCTTGACAAATAGCGGTATATCACATAAAGAAAAAAGTGTACAGTGCCTTTCTCTGCCAAAACCCAAGCCTCACCAGCTCTCCCCCCACAAAGCGTCAATGCCACAGTTACCACCAGCCCCCATTCAACATCGCCCAGCATCACACTCAGCTACCTGGCTTCCATCCACAACCCTCATATCCAGAAGTGTGCAAAACCATAGCTCCAAGCCCAACTCTAAACCGCAACCGCACATTCGGTGAGCCGTATGTTCGGGCAATAATTTTTTAAAAACAAGATGATCGATCGAGATTTTGACTAGCACAAATAGCGAAATTGTATACATACTTTTAGGACTATCTAGGCACAAAAAGCTGTCGTTTCTTTCTCTCTACCTTTTTTCTTTTTCTTTTTACTGCGTGGAATGATGAGAGATGAAGATTTGATGGATGAGAACTGATAAATGAGAGTCTCAGAAAAAATAATGCTGGGTTTTAATCCCAGCAAAATTTTAAAAGCAAAAGAGGTTGAAATTTTGGTTTGGCGGGACAAAGGCTTGACTTGGCTATTCATGGGGTACAGCTGACTAACTAAAACACACTGTCTTTTGTGTGTGTTTTCAGTCAGGTCGGTTACCAGATCAAGTGCACTTGAGTAAATCGTAAAAAAACAAAATTTGTCGACAATAACCCACACATTTTCGGTTCGGTTACCCTATTTTTCAGATCAAAATTTTTTTTTTTTTGGGTTTCCGTTTCGGTTCACCAGGTTTTTTGCACAGCCTACTCATTCGCGTTCCTTTCCCCCAAACCCTGCCTATACCCTGGACTTTTATCAGAACCAAGGAGCCAATCGTCTTCCCACTACCTCTCTCAAAACAAATATGGTAGACGATTTGTCATTGATGGAAGCAGAAGAGGTGTGCTGGGTGGTGGCATAGGTAGGGAAAAAAAAATTCTGCAAAACCCGTCCAGTGAGGAGATCAACATAGCATCATAGATTCTTGCATGAGCAACTAAAGTGCATCATGTAAAAATCAAAGGGCTTCAACAGCAACTAAAGTGCAATCTCATATGATTCTAGGTTCTAGCTACATTGCTTCTGTGAATATCATGAATTCTCTCCACTCTCTACAAATAAGAAAAAAAACTGAATCTTGCAGCCAAGTCTAACTGATTTGTCTCTTTCAGATATTGCTATTCAAAAGGAAGCTGCTATAAGTTCTGATTCCTCTCCAAGATAAAAGCTCGAGTAAATAGGTATTGCCACATTTCTTTGGGTGATAAGATTCCATAAGATACTATAGACAGCAAAGGGATGTGCAACCGGAAGACATAACATCAAGCACTGGACCTAATAGAAAAGGGGGTAATTAGAAAAGGGTCACAAGACAGGAAGTCGTAAACGGCCACCATGAATATGTTCAACAGACAAAACAATCCACAATTTATAATTTCTACCTGACGCAACAATTGAATAGGTTCTTGCATGAATAAAAGAAAAAATGTAAGTTGCTGGGGAGCATGAAAGATCACAAAACATCTGTAAAGATTTCAGATAAAGTAAAAGAGAGTATTGAAGATCACACTATCCAAAAAGATTTTAAAAAAAGCATGCTGTGTGCACAAAGAGCCAACAGAGGATAGAATGGTAGATTACTCGTACCTTTTCCTGCTGCTCTTTAACTTTCTCATGCAGTTTCTTTAGCCTCATGTTGACTCTTAACCTCTTTTCCTGTAAAACAGGGTAATAAAAGTATATGATTGCTGATAAAAACAGCTGAGTGGGACCTGCAGCAGGATCCCCTGAACCACAGGGACAGTCCACATAAAAACATCCCAAGAACACACCTTCACATAACTCAGATTTAGCTCCTTTCTTGTATATCCACGTGCCAAATTGCGCATGACATATTGGTTATAGTCCTTGACAATCCTCATAATGATGTCAGAAGTCGAAATGCCATCAGTCCGCATGGTTTCCTTGAACTTCCCAGCAGCTTTGACCTGCATAATGAGGCTAAGACAGTCAAATACATCCAATAAATGCTTTAAGAAGACAAAAGGATCATTAATAGATTTCAACTAAAAACTCACGAATTCGTAGACATCGTTCCCAGCTCCACTGGTGTCAGCATAACTGTAAAAAGATATCATACACGAAGAGATATAAAATACACCTTATAGGGTTAAAAAACAGAGGAACTTTTACAAACATAATAATAGAAAACGAAGAAGAAGAAAAAAAGGGACAACAAAAACTGAGCACATCTCACCATCTCATCTTATTTTTTAATTCAAACTTTCATATAATACTAGAGTAGACAGTAGATGACTTCAAAAAAAAGAAGAAAAGAGAGTAGACAGTAGATAAGAAAATCTCAAATCACGCCACAAGTGATAATTTCACAAACGCTTGGAAAGCACTTACGGTAGAGCATCATGGGCCACGAAATCAATCTTATGCTTGTCTAGAAATTCTTGATTTACTACCCATGGTGCATCAGGAATAACTTCATCAACCCATCTGTGCAAAACGATTAAGTTGGGATAAGGCAAACAGAGAAACAAAGTAAAGAGTAGTAACACAAGATCAATTGCTCATGTAGACGAATCCGGTAAAGACGACAGAGTAAAGCTATAAGCCTATTATGAGGATACATCGTGATAGTTAATTTTTCAAAATTATGGTACCTAGGTTCCGGTCTATGCCAATAGAACCACGACTCATTCTTTTTTGTTTTGGTTCACGTCATAATGACTCTTAAAAGACTCCCATGGTTCTTTTACACAAAGCATAAATTGCTGTTCCGGATTTTTTTGTTGGTAATCAGTTTGAAACAGTTTCTACTGCTTAAAGCCGGAGAATCTTAACAATGATGATAATGAAACTTCACTACAAAGACAAGCACCCGACATGGATTCAAAGCACTGATCATAAATGCTGCTTAGGAGAGGCTACAATAAAACTCAAAAACAAACTTTATATCATCTAAGGAGACGGGGTAGTTAAGAAAAAGAACCATACTTGCAATGCCGAAGAGATTCATATCGTTCACCCTCATTCATAACAGTTTTACCCTTGAACTTATGTGTGATCTCATCACTGCAGCACCCCACCAGCAAATACGTATTTGGAAATCTACATCCAATCAAAAACCGCGAAAAATAAATCAAACATCAGTTTACCTTGTACACCTGAGAATTCAATTCAACAACATATCACCCTGCCCCTATTAAAATCGAAATCAAAGCGACCAACTTTATCACAATTACAACAGCATTCCAAAACCATACAACCTATACATAAATCACCAACAAAATCCCATCACACAAATTAAACCAACCACTAATCCATATACCTCCAAATTAATTAATCAATTAAAAAACAACATGATTAATAAACTGCCCAAAATAACCCCATTCAAAAAATCAGATAATGCGACAAGGGTGGGGATATGAGGATTCGAACCCGGGGACAAACCCCAGGTTGGTTTCCTAACCACTACGCCAATCTTAATCCTCGTAATAATTACCATGTAAATTGATTAACAAATCGCCCAAAAAAAAAAAAACAAATTGAGAATGAACCCATCAATAATAACAAAATCAACGATAAAAATAAACATAATGTTGTAGATCAAATGACATAAAAAAAAAAAAAAAAAAAAAAAAAAAGAGGAACATACGATAATTTGGCTTGTTCAAGAGAACGGGCATGGCCAAAATGAAAGAGATCGTAGATACCGTCGGCATAGACACGAACCGGCCGGTCCGTCGGCGGATCATTATGTGGAATCGTGCCTCGTTTTGTTGTATTATTCGTATTTGACATTTTTTTTTTTTTTTTGCTTTTCCTTTCTGATAAATAATTACGATTTTTGTGATGGGGAAAAATAGTTAGACTTGATAATTTTTGCCCCTTTTTTTTTTTTTTTTTTGCTACAAATGAATTGTGATCATTTTTTTTTTTTTTTTTGGGGGGAATTTTGTTTTATCTGGTGTTTGATGGAGAGGAGTCGTATTAGAGTCTTTTTGTGGTCCACCCCTCTCTCTCTCTCTCTTTCTCTTTTGTTTGCTCTTTGCAGGACTATCCGGTTTCTCCTCACTTCCTCTCCTTCTTTTCCCCCTTTTTAATTCCCTTTCTTTGTATGTTTTTCTTTTTTTATTTATTTATAATGGGTAAGTACTAAGTTACTGGTCTCGTAGGGGTGTGAGTGTGCGAGGATATCGGAGTATTTCATTTGTGGATTCAGTTAAGCTTATAAGGATGATGGAGGATCTTACTCGGAAATTTTAAATCACGGCGTAACTTCAACACAGTAGTTGAAAAATCGGGTATTATTCTGTGTATAAGGACTTGCAATTTAGTGTTAGCTCTAACACTGCCCATACTGCATGTCTATCTCAGTTTGTTCTTTTTCACTAATAATTTATAGTATTTAATTTGAATTATATCTGTCTTTTCTGCTTTTTGGTTTTAAAGTATTTGATATTTTGTGTTTCTTTGTTCTTTTTTGCATTATTGTGTTGTACTTAATATCTCACTATATGGATATTCTCTTTGGTGAATATTCTTAATTCAACCATGATTTCATATTATCTTGTAATCAAATACCCTAAAAAGAGTCATGTACCTAATATTGATGGTGCTTAGAAGAAGTTAAAGAGAAATGCTACAAACATGAGTTTTTTTTTCGTTGGGAAAAAAAATTAAGATTCTTAGGACTTGTTATTTTACGAACTCTTTTGAAAAATAAAGCCAACTTAAACGTTTCCGTGATAAGTAATATTGTAATAATAATAAAAAATTGTATTGTTAAATGCATTTTTAGAGGGAAAAAATTTAAAAGACCAAAATGGCATAAATTATGATTGATAATATAATACGAGTACTGTAATTGTACCCAAAAAAAAAAAAAAAAAAAAAAACAGGTGCCAATCATGATCTACATATTAATCAGCTATGCCGCTTTATGTAGCTCTTACTATATACCATAATAGGACACACGTGTACGAGATTACTACCTTTAATTATACTCAATCTCATAATCAAATAATAATATCCTCGTATTAGATTAGACTCATTTATACTTTGTCATGCAAAATAATGTTGAAGAACAATGCATAGAACAGTGACATGCTAAAACTAGAGATTAATTTATGTAATGTATGATTTATAGGAGAAACAATACAATAACATCGGTTGTATAGGGTGAAAGTGATTTTAATCACTGACACTAGAGATTGAATCCGTTGAACCGCGCCGATAACAATATTCGGCATGACCCTAATTTCCAAGAACATGGAAAAAAGGGGAGATTGTTGGAGAACAATTTACAACCGACGAATAACATTATTAGATAAATATTAAGAGTTTGGCTACTAGTTGAATCGAGGCCAACTTGATTCCTTAATTAAGGGACTGCACACGGTACAACAAGTTACAAGTCTGCAAGATCCGATCTAAAATAAAGTCACAAGTCACCCCAAGAGACTAATTAAATGGCTAGTTGTATTGATCGACAATCGTTACACTGAACGAATCCACCTAAAATTCTCAGTACGTGAATCACTCTGGTACGGTCTAGGGTACAATTTTCGGATGACAAAACCTCCGATCCTTCAATATAACAAGAAGTTTTGGATTGTGTGATGTGCCTCAGTTAAACGCTTAAAAATGGTTTCTCGGAAGCTAAAAACTGAGAATGCGCCAGTTGCTACCTGGTTCAGATTCAGAAAGCTTCTCGGTATGGTTTGAGCTACACTACTTCTGCTGAAAAATCCCACCAGACTAGAAGGCCATTCTACCAGACAGCCTGCCCTCGGATATTCGTTTGTCAATGGCGGCATCAATTGAGTTCATCTGTGAAAATTCAGAAGGAGACAAGAAAAAAAAAAAGCTTGAGAACGCTAGCTGTAATGATAAACACTGCAAAGCTATAGCCCTATAGGTTACTGAAAATAAGACAGAAGCTGACCTGGATACACTGCAAAGTCATAAAAGATACAACAAAAAAAGGCTAGAAATGGCAAAACCTGTTGGTATGCTCGGCTTCCACCCAAGACACCGCACTTGGCGGTTATGCGTGGGGAGAATGAAATAATACGCCATGAAATTAAATTTAAACCAGCAAAATACATACACGTTTAATGTGAGGGCTGGTGCAAGAGGCAGGAAACCTTGAACCGCTGACAACATGTTTGTCAGATATGTAAGACTAACCAATATAAAACACATTGATACCTACTTGGACCTTTGATGCCCACATAAGCAGCAGAATTTCCGTGGTACTGGATAGAGGCGCTTAGATATAATGCTAAGCCCAATCAAGCTATCGCCATGAAACGGTTATTTATTTAAAATCAGCACCACATTTAAGCTTGACCTCACTACATCTCTCCATACATACAAGCCAAGAAAAAAAAAAAAAGGTACCTTTTTAAGAAATTATAAAGGGCACACCGGTACCATGCCCCAATAAAGCAGTACAAATTCGGAGCTGAAATTTCAAAATACATAATAATACCAATATTACAGGGTAGTTCGAACTTACCTGGCTCGTTTCATCATGAACCTGGTGCTGTGGCAACGACGCCCTCCTTTCCTCCTGAACAAATTCACAAGCCAATGAGCAAACACTTCTAAACAATAATTTCCAACATATTGTGAAATCAGACAGCAGTTGAACTTGAAGAAACAAAGAAACCTACCATCGACATAGCTTCATCGTCCCAGACCAAATAAACCTCATTGGTAGCTGGTTGGTTTGTTGGTGCTTTATTTGCAATAACTGGAGGAGGCCCAATCGATGGACCACTAGTGTTTGGTCCAGAAGCATATGTATGTGAATTAGCTGCTGCTCCTATCGCACCCACACAGAAGAAACGATTTAGATAAACTCATATCAACATACAAAGCTCAAAACTATTAAAATCAATCAGTTAACTGATGGTGATAAAGACAATCAAACTACAAAAGATGAGCCACTAAAAGCCAGGGCCATTATAAGATACATGCATCTACACTGTGCTCCCCAAGCCTAATTCTCCTTTGGGAGGTATAATAAGATCTATGCACTAAAACAATCCGACTTTGCCAAAACTATAACCATCGATACCAGCATTAAAAGAATTCTACAGGCAAAGTACCCAATGGTTAAAGACTTGCCTGATCATTGCCATTAAAATGAGATTGAAATAGAAAGATACATACCTGCGCCATTTGGTGCATGGTAACTGTTCATCATATTGTGGGGCATACTGGAGTATGCAGGTATAGAAGCTCTAACGTCTGGCAGGATGCCTGCAGAGTTAGCTGATGAAAACCCTGGTACGGCTGAAGCTTGATGGGGCAAATTGGTGGGAGCTCCAACAGGAAACAGAGGCTGCGATACAGGGACAGGAGATGGTGCGGAATGCAACCCAGGGGGATATGGAGGTCGCGCTACAGGAGCTACAGTAGATGACAATGGTGGGGCGACACCTTGAACTGGAAAAAGAGGCTGCTGAGGAGGAGCTGTACCACCTGGTGGCAACGAAACTGGAGGAGGTACTGACATAGCTGGATGTGGAGGATACCACATTGGTGGACGAGGTTGCCATCCAAGAGGGCCCATTGCCGGATTGTACCTGCACGGAGGAAAATAATAGAATAGTAAGAAACTCAACAAAAAATATAGAGTAACTCTAAATTGAGACCGCCTCATCGTATGTGGCCACTTAGAAAGGTACTTTTGAATCTAGTACATTACTTTTTTACTAAGTTAGAAAATTAATAAAATATTTTTAATAAACATACTATTAAAAATTAATTACTTTCTGGAATATAACAAGATATTTTGGAAGTTACTTTAGAGAATTAATGGGTGGCCTCATCGTATGAGGTGGTCTAATGGTAGATTTTGTAAACAATGTATTCCAACTTCCAAGGCCCACGACAATCAGGAAATAGGAAACCCCAGACTATAGACCAAACAAATAGATGACTAACACAATAACTGACACAAGAGTCCCACACCCTATATGTTGAGCACAAAGGTTGGCCATGGTAAACATGAGAGCAGCGAAAGAAACGTATTTATTCTCCAATTTCACAGAAATAAGATGTGGAGGACTTGGTCGGACTACAGCATACAGCAGGCTTACTCCATGATCAATTTTATAAGTTAGGAAATCAATATATTCAAAAGGACACCAAGGGGGTTAACTCCCATATGCAAAAACACACCTAAAGGGGAGACGCCCATATACAAAAGAGAGCTAATCAAGCTTTTAGACTATCTTGAGAAATTTTATGACAAAAAGAAGGAAAGTAAAGTGTCGGTGGGAGTGTAACACTTGACTCCAACTACACAAGATCCTCAAAAACTTAAGTTTGAAATCTTGGTGTGTCCACAACAACAACAACAACAACAACATCCAAGCCTTATTCCCAAAATGATTTGGGGTGTCCACATAAGATCATAAAAAATGCAATGGTTTCTTTCTTTCCAAGTAAACCACCAAAACGCTATTGGAACCATCTTCCATACTTCAGCTACCCATCTTCCATGATCATTTAAAGACGGAGATTAAAAAAAAAAATTGTTTCACAGATCACTAAGCATGTGGAGAACTAAATTTGACTATTTTTAGTTTTTTTGTTTGGTTTTCCTAACTTGTTCCAAAACTTTTCCTTACTTGGTGTTCAAAGTTATATGTTTTCGTTCATTTTCAAACTTTTTACTTATTTTGAGGACTTTCTAAAACTCTTTCCGAAAGTGTTTCAATGTTTCAAAATGGTTCACAACGTTTTTGAAATTTTATGGCGCGCATAAGACGGTTCTTAGACGACGATTCATGTTAGCCGACCCCGAATCATTTTGGGAATAAGGCTTAGATGTTGTTGTTGTTGTTGTTGTACAGATCACTAAGCATACGCTTAAATTCTGATAAGTCTCCAATCTGAAACAAACACATTGAAATAAGAGTAAGCTTCTTCCAAGAATTTGTAAACATAATGGCGATATCAAAAACCATTTACTGGCACAGCACCAGTACCCAGGAAGTGACAATCCTGGTGCCGAGCCCCCACCCTCGAACGTCAACATGAACCAAAATTATTCCATAAGGCTTTTTTCCTTCTAATCTAACTTTGAATTACATAAATCAAATTTTGCCTTTACTTCCCAAAAACATGATGCTCGAGCTAGGTACAAAACCAACCCGTTCCCATTATATTAAGGGACAAAGGCACCTACAAAAGCTTGAATAGAAATTATAATGCCAGGTTAACCACAAAAGTTCACCAACATTGTACTCTTTCTGAGGACTTCTTAGATTTCTTCCCCTTCTCCCACTGAGGCTCCCCCCCAACTACCACCACGTCACCAACCCAGGTCCATTGAAGCTCTACATACATAAAACTAATTATGAATGTTGGGACATCTCCGACCAATGATGGACTTCATGGCACCCTGTCTAAAACACTCACATTTCAGCTACGTTTCACAAAAATTGAAAACGAGATTTTCTGGCACAAACATTCAAGACGATAAACTAGTTCCGAAATCCTGGCAGCTCCTGTCTTTATAAAGAAACCAAGTAAACCCACACAAAAAACATGTGCTCTAAAAAATAAAAGGCAGCAAAGAAGACCCTAGTGCGTACCAAACCATCAGGGCATCAGGTCTCTACTTTCCAAGAGTCGAAGGGCAATTAGACCAATAAGACCGCCACAAGCCTACCTCCCACCCACTCCCCCCATTCCATCCCAAAAAGTAAAAATTCATACGTCAAAGTCGGTCAAACTAAGCTCCTATAAATGATGAAGTATCACTTCTATTAGCTAAACAAGTGACATTAGGCAGGCAGAGGCAGTTTTAAGCTGAGGATTGAGGAAACAGATCCCCACAAAAGGAGAGATACTTCACCTCACCAGGGCAAAACAAAACAGTCCACTCATTGTCAAACTCAATCTTACCAAACTACGAGCCAGGCTTCTGAAAATCTTAATTTCAAATAAAACTTCTTTGCAAAGAAGAATTTCACATAAACTTGTAGATAGGATACTTCAAAAATAACAAATACATTCTACAAGTAGGCACCCCTAGAAGGCACCCCTGCCACCAAGCATAAACCAGCAGTGACAACCACTACATCAAGTAGCAGCCATTTAGAAGGCAAGTCTTAGATACAATAATCATTCTAGAAACAAAACAAAATAAAATACAAATGTACAGTTACTAGAAAATATGTGTGGATTTTCAGAAAAAGCAGAAAAGGTAAAAATGTCCTCCAGTAGAAAGAAGAAAAAACTCTTGGGGAACCCATTCAAAATTATCGTGGAATGGGCTAATATGACAAATCTAACAAGTAAAATGACACACTTAACTATTGAAACGATGGACTCGATATGACATGTTAACAATTAAACATGAAATATTTAGTCATATTAATACCACCACTCCACACAGAGAATGGTTGCACCCAAAACCTCCTCAGTAAGAATGCACCACTCACTGCGTGGTTCCACGCCCATTAAAACCAACAAAGCAAGAAGTGAAGTTAAGGAGATCGATAGAGCAAGTCAGGAGATATAAAAAGTAGAGATAAAATCATAAAAGTGAAAGCAAGATAAGTATGAGAATCATACATGGGACGTTGCATAACTCCATATGGGGCCTGTGGCACGAGACCAGCAGCCCCTGGCATCATGCCACCCGGAATATTGGCAGCAGGAATATCAACCTTTGCAGACTTTGATGGTGTCTCCTCCTCTGCACAGAGAAGAGGGAAATAAGTACGAGAGCATGCATATGATACAAATGAAGTCAATATTCTTCCATGCATTTTCCTGCTCAACAGTCTTTCAAAATCAATGTATCATACACAACGACACTATACATTAAATTACAATGCATACAACGAGCAATAACTCTGACAGGCAAAACATTTAAAAAAAAAAAGTGTGCCTTCTTTTAAAAAACTTGCAACTTGCAAGATAAGCAAATCGGTTCATGAACTTGCAATCTTTCCACAGTTCCACGTACCTTTGATGAGTTGATGAGCATAAGTTTAAAATAAGACATGAAAAGTCCAGGCGGCACGCACTACATGTCTGATTGTTTCAAAAAAGTTTTTTAACTTATACTTCGTAAGTAGTAAAGAAGAAATTATTCTTTATAAGACAAAATTCATTAATAGACGTAGCCACGTAATGCAACAAGTAAGGACAAGGTCTCCTTATTGCCCTACAAAAGACAGTGTGCCCAAGAGGGTGATGCACAAAAGCACATAAACCCATTTACAAAAGGACGGCAGGATAAGAAAAGGACCACACACACAAAAAAAAAAAAAAACACCTTCATGCCCCCATGGTAATCATACATAAATTTGGGGAGCCAACTGTTTCACCCATGCTACTGGAAATAAACAACATCCCCAAGCCCCTCGAAGGCTTACGCTTATAGCGAGACCGCGGGGTCGAATGTATGAAGTCTTAACTTTACGTTGAAAACAGCTCACAAAACGCCTATTAATCCTGATTTTAGCTTAAACAGCTCTTTTATGATCATATCCACTTAAGTGAGCTCGTAGCAATGGAGAGCATCAGTATCTCCAGTTTAATACTCCCCCACCTTTATATGTTCAAGTAAATGGTTAGTGCCCCATGAGCCTGAAATTAGTTTGAACCTAGTCAATCACCATTGCAAAATCCTTCCTGCTGCTCCTGGCATCTTCTATAAAACTACTGTCTTAAGACACGATTACTCAAGCAAACCTGACAACAAATCTTTTAATTGTGATTTAATAAGTGCCTAAAACCAAAAATGAAATCTATTCTTTTTTCCCAGCCGGACCAAGAATCGCAGACTGACCCTAGCCCCTCTTTCAGCACAAAATCAGCAATCTGATTGCATGTGTTAGTGTTTTTTTGCCAACACCACCTTCACTCTTTCTCTTCTCGTTAATGGTCCTTTTAGTAAATGAAGGATTTAGAAAGACATCAGAGTATCAGACTATAAACTCCATTACACATGAGCAAAGCCAGCCAACCATAATCCCTCAAAGTATCAGGTAGCACCTTGTTCCCGAAAACCAAGTAGAGTCGCACGTTGCTCTGAATCAGCTAAACCACAAACTCCACAAGATTGTATAAGACAGAAACCTGATGCCTTGCAATGATGATGACTTATGACTCCCTCTTTCTCTCTACATCATGATTCTCTCCACTGTCAACTTATTTCCTACTCCTTAAAGAATTCCAGGATCACATTAATGTTACCTTAACGACATTGCAATGGTAGATATTTGAACATCTTTTGATTGGCCTACAATTACGGACGAGATGCACTAATTGGTAATCCTATATGACAATCACCATCACCAAGTATTGGTTGAACAACCATTCTCCTGGCAGAACATAGTTTGTGGGAGACCTAGATAATACAGCCTTTATCTTAGTTTACAAAAGTGTGAGGCCCACTGAGGAGATGAGGGCCCGTGGCGAAGAGGCTCAACGCACTAGGCAAAGGTGTAAGCCTCATGGAAGTGAGGCACTCTCTTTGATCGAACATATGTCTACTTTCCCAGACAATATTTTGTTTTTTTTTTAAAGAGGGACAATATGTAGAGAACTAAAATTTAGGGTCGCAGGGGCAAAGCAAAAAGTATTAAAAAAAAAAAAAATACGGCTCGTGCCCCAAGCATTTTGGCTATCACCTCATGAGAGGTCCGAAGTTTTTAACTTAGGCCTGGCAGGGCAAACTTCTAATCTATAGCCTCTACCGATAGAATCAGCATATTCTACTGGCAGCAATAACAAAATGACAAAAGCTTGCAAAGTGAACTTGGAACTTCATAAGTTTGGGCATAAGAAAACTACTACTTACGGCCACTATTTAATTAGTGGGATGGTGCTTTTGGTACATCTATCAGCCCAGTGCACATTGGCGTCCCCGCAAAGCGAGAGTCCGAGGAAGGGTCCCACCACAAGGGTGTATAGAGGGCAAGCCTTTCCTTGTCAATTTTTGGACAAGAGGCTGCTCCAGGACTTGAACCTGTGACGTATCGATCACACGGCAACACCTTTACCAGTGCGCCAAGGCTCCCCTTCATCTATTTTCCAGAATCTTCACTGAAACTTGTGCCCTACTGAAACACTTGCAAAAGATTGATAACGATTTCACATTCTCGTCCAAAAGGTATTCCAAACAGAAACTTTTTCTGCCATCGTTGTGAACCCTCTCCATCTAATTCGCAATGCTTCGCTCACAGTTCATACCTCTACCTTAACACCAATACCAGATAAGGCATGCCATATTTTGTAGGTCGAGAGTTTTGAGGCCTTAGATGGCATGCAACAGGATGTAAGCCATGAGCAAACAAATTCACTTCTCTTTCAATCTTCAAGAGTATGCAAAATATAATTATCTTGTAACACACAAACATCAATACCACCACAACTGCATCATTTCTCAATTGGAGATTTCAAAGTGTTTAATAGTCATTGAGAATTTGCTTACACCTTCAGCACATCTGAAGGGTAAAATTATCAAAAGTCACCTTTCTTTGGAGAAACCCCAACTTGAACACATTGCCAAGACCCATGCTATAGACTGCCTCTATAATGTCCCCCATGAAGTAGAATGTCAAAACACAAAGTGGGAATGAGACGGATGAATGAGAAAAGAAGGTCGTACTTTGTACTCAACACACATAAGATGAGATCCCCACTTGTACACATACCTAAGACCCTGATATAACTGGTTCCTGATCGCCAATAATTCCCAATCTTACTGTTAAACATCAACTATCTAAAACAAATAACATTCAAAAACCAAGACCCCAACTTGAACACAATCCTGAGAGCGATAATTCAAGAAAAAATGTCGTATTATCAGCTCCCTACACATCCCTAAATCCCCAATTTAACTGGCTCTTGCACACCTTCTCCACCTACCTTAATCTTACTCCCAACCTAACTCATCACATTCCGAATAACGCCCGAAAACCTACCACATTGGAACACTAAAACAAGTCGAACCCAGGCCAATTACCACGAAACAAAGGCGAAAAATCTACTCCACCCACACATAAAATCCCTAAACTGATAAAAAAAAAAAAAAAAAAAAAAAGCTACCTGTATCGCCGTAATGTGAGGCCAAAACATCGGCCGGAATCCCTTGCATCCCATAAATCTCAATCTCCGTCGACTCTCTCCCTTCTTTCGCATTCGGAACCCTACGAAATACACAATCACATCAACCAATTGAAATAAAAACCATAGGTTATACAAAAATCATATAATTAAAATCGAAAAACCCTAGAAATTACTTGGTAACGGTCTCCTTGTGAACTTGGAGGACATGGATGACCATGCCACCGGCAGTAGAGAGCTTCTTATTGCACACGTGGCACTTGAAGTGCTTAGCTTTTTGATGTTGTACGAGAATCTTCTCATCGTCGAACTCTCTGTCGCAGTAGTAGCAGAATACCTTGTCGCTTTGTCTCTTCTTCTTCCTCCCCATTCTTGTTGTTTTTAATTGATTTTTTTCGATTTGGGGGGATAATTAGGGTTAGATAGATTATGGGAGTTGGGGGGTTTGATCGAGAATTTGGGGATTGAGAGTAATGTGGTTTGTTTTTGTATTTTGCTGCTGCTGCAATGTGTGTTAAATTTTAGGGGAAAGTGTGGGGAGCGTGTGAATGTGCGTGAACAAGGTTCGGTTTAGGATGGAGTAGATTTTAGGTAGGGCGTGTCTCGGGGCTCGAATCGAAATCGAAATCGAAATTGAATTAAAAGTTCGTTTTGGTTTAAGTTTTGAAAAGTTGTTCTATTATTTGGAAATTTTACCGGCTACCTCGGGCCATCGTGACTCATGTTGTGGAAAGTTGCGGCCCGGGTAACGCTCGCCGTGCCTTGTGTAGTTGTGTGTAGTGGTCATAGTTGGAAAGAAATAAAAAAAAAAAATTGGAGCCCACTTTTGTTTTGGACGCCAATTTTTTCTATCAAAGTTTGATAGAGTTTAATTTTTATCAACTTGTGATAGACATGTGTCATTGTTATGGCCTAATTTTTGTCTATCAAACTTTGATAGAATTATTGATAGACGAAAAAAGAGGGTCGTTGCGGATGCTCTTAGGATGAGTACTCTTTTATGATCATCACTCTTAAGATTCATGTATTATAGTTGCAAGATCCATGGTTTTAATGAATTTTTTTTTTAAATATGGTTCAAAAAATGAATGTTAACAAAATGGGTTGAATAAAACCTTATTCAATCTTATGGGTGCACGTCACCCCCATTCAGTTTTGGGATAAAACCGTCAGGAACCCTAGCGGTTTTAAGGGTATCAAACAGTGTCAATAAGGCATTCACCCCTTAAAACCACCAAGACCCTTGGCGGTTTCACTTCAACAAAACCGCCAAAGAGTTCGGCGGTTTCACAGTGTGTAGAACCACTTCACACTTACCCAAAATTTTGGCTTCGGTTTTTTTTTTTAACCAATGTTGTTGAACTTTTTACCTCATAGAATTGGTGAGACTAATCCTAAGTCGTATTATCCACCAAAATAAACACCTAAATCCTAACAAATGTATAGGGAAGTAGGGATTGAATCGACAGGGAAATGGGTTGTCAAATGTAGTAAACTGAAGTGCTAAAGTAACAAATAAATGGGGGAATGAGATTGTCTGAGTAACTAATTATCAAAAGATAACTAAAACAATAATCAAATTGTAAACCAAGTAAATGACGGATCTTGATCAATAAAAATCCAAAACCGTACAAGCAAATCGATACTCATTGTCACCTTTCTATATTACTCTCAAGTACCCTCATGTAGGGAAACGGAATTCCCTACACCTTCTTAATTTTATATTATATATTAAAAGATGTGTTAGAGGCAATGACCACGTTCACCGGCTTCAATTAGCTCATATACCTTGCCATGTGGCATGTTCCATTGAATTTCACCTAAAATAATCTTTTAAAATGTCTTTTATGGTAGAGAGCGTAGATTGACATTCCATCCATGGTAATATATAAGTGAATTTTTTCATATAGTTAATTGTCAAAATTCAAAAAAAAAAAAAAACAAATACTTGCTATCAATTGATTTACTCTTTACTTTATTATTGTATACTTGCCTCGTTTTGATTATTTACTTATTAGTTCAATTTTTATGGTAAAGAGTGTAGATGAACATTCCATCCATGATGATATATAAGTGACTTTTTTTTCCGGAAAATTTGTGGGGAACAACCTTCAACTTTCACCATTTTTTGGGGAAACACTTCATTATTATTATTATTTATTTTTTTGGAGAACCACCAAATATAAATAAAACCAAGGGGTAGAACCACCTCCTTACCCAAACCACCCATCCAACACCTCTAATCACCACGCATCACCACCCGTCAACACCAACCACCACTTTCGCTACCCTCGAGATCCCCAACATGGTCGTCGATCACCAGTTACCATGCTTGTAGCGGCCGGAAACCGAGAGGAAATAGAGGATGGAGGGAGAGAGAAAATGGTCGTGGAGGGTGGAGGACATGGAGCCGGGAAATGTGGTGGTCGGCGTGGCCTTGTCGGCGGTGGGTGGTGGCAGTGGCGGCAAGAATGGTGGTGGCTAGTGGTCGTTAGACGTGGTGAGCGGGTGGTTTGGGTAAGGAGGTGGTTCTACTCTTTGGTTTTGTTTATATTTGGTGGTTCTCCACAAATTTATTTTAATAAGATGGTTTCCCAAAAAATGGTGAAAGTTAGAGGTGGTTTCCCACAAATTTTTCGTTTTTTCCATATCTTTAATTGTCAAAATTCAAAATAGTTATAAAAAAATAAACAAATACTTGCCATCAATTATTATTTGCCTTATATATACTTACCTCATTATAGTTATTTACTTATTAGTTCATTTTTTTGAAGATTTAGTACATTAATATTGTAAATCTACTATGTAACACACGGGCTTAATGTCTCCGCCTGAGTGGAGAGTAGTCACCTATGGCAGCTTGTCAGACTGTATACTGACCCCACAAACCAACACGGGTACTTTCGGCTCACTTTGACCTCATTCGTGCGCACCCTGAGTTACTTCCCATGAGGTCACCCATCTTGAAATTACTCCCAATCAAGCACGTTTAACTTTGGAGTTCTTACTACATGAGATTCCTAAAAGAAAAGTCGACTTTGTTGGTATGAGTAGCATTGTCAATTCTTTTAAACACCTCATATGATCCCTTAATTTCTCAGGAATCTTCTCTGAAAGGGCATTACATATTGCATAGTCATTTTTTTATATATTTACAAGAAATAAAACGATAAAAATGGGACTCAAATCATTCCACCATAGTTTAAATGAGATGATTTGAACGCGATACTTAACAAGTTGATATTCCAACCACCGAAAAGTGAAGATCATGTAGTTACTTGACAGACACAAGATGGTAATTTATCAAGTACCATATGATCAATACGAAATTGAAGAGTAAAAACAACAAAATTCACCAAGACAAATTACAACACCTACTAATTACTATATCTAGAGCTGGCAAAAGGTCGTGTTCGTGTCCGTTTCTGTAATATCCCGAAATTTCAAAGTATTTTATATGAATAATTTTAATTTATTAACTAGATTATTGAAGTGCAAAATATATTAGATGTTAATTGTGAGTCGTTTTCAAAATGAGTTCGAAAATGGTTTCTAGACTCGGAATTTCTATTTGGGCATCTATTCCTAAAACGGGCCAGACATAGCCAATGGACCAACACCAACCCAAAACCAACACTATTGGCCCATACACAAATCATACCCCAACCCAACCCAAAAGAAAAAAAAAAAAAAAAGGAAATCAGAAAAACAAAAGGAAAAAAAAAAAGGAAAGAAAGAAAAAAAAAAAAAAAAACACACGAAAAAAAAACAAAAAAAGCCGAAACCCCCCCCCTCCCTCTTTCTTCTCTATAAAAACAGGGGAACGACCCCCTGTTTCTCTCCTTCGCCCGTCCTCCTCACCCATCGTCGCCGCCGATTGCTCCTCCTTCCTGCCCAGCTCGCCGCCGTTCTTCTTCTTCTTCCGACCACCGCACTGCTCCCTTTCCTCCTCTTTCACGCCGTGGGTAACGTGTTCGCCCCTAGCTTCCCCTGTTTTTCGTCTTCCTTAATAAACATCGTTTCAATTCGTTTTATTGCTTAAAATCATGATTAATCAGTCCTAGTATATGTTATAAGTATTGGGTAATCGATTAGGGTTAGTTTTATGCATAAAGATTTGATTTTGATGATGGTTTTATGTTGATTTTTACTAATTACGAATTTGGGTTTAATTAGTGTAATTATTCGAATTGTGTTTAATTAGTTTCGTAAATTATGATTCTAGCATGTTTATAATCTGTTAAATAGGGTTCTTGAATTTAGTTGAGATTTAATTGGGGTTTTGTTCAAGTTTGTAGAAATTTCAATTTGGGGAAAATTTTGGGTTAATTGTTTCTTAATTAGGTCAATTAGCTTGAATCAATTAGGATGGTTAGTATTTCGACATTGTGATAATTTAGGGAGTTATAAACCGATTTTTCGAAGTTTAATCGAATTAATTCGTTTTTGTATAATTTTGTGTAATTAAACCATGTTTTTCATAATTAACACATAATATAAATTGTATAAATAAATCCTAAATAAATCATAATAATTTAAAGTTTGTTTTTATGAATTAGATTCTGTTTTAAAAGTAGTTGCAAGTCTTTGAGAATTTTTAAAATAAATTGAGTGTTGTTTGAGTATTAGAAGCAAAGTATTGAATTAGAATTGGAATTTCTGGTTAGTTGTAAATTGTTGGGTTAGATTTAAATTACCATGGCATTGCATATAGAATAGAATTAATATAAGTATTAGGTGAATGATTAGGTGAGATTAGTATTGATTTGGGATTTATTGGTTGTAATTGTAGCCCCTGAGTTCGTAGACGAAGAGTATTAGTGACCGTTGTGCTGTCGTGTCCTTGCGTGCATTGAAAAGGTAAGCTAGCATACTCAACCTTTCTTAAACTTGTAGAAACCTTTCAAAATTATATGCTAAGTGAATGACGTGTTGGATGAAAACTTAGTATCATATTAGGTGGAGAACGATTTATTGTTTTGATTATTGTATCTTGATTGAATTGGATTTGATTATTTCATTGATATATTGTTCGCTTTATGATTCAAAAGATGTTATTGGAATTATGATTGATAGATGTGCAATTGATATTGATATGACTGAATTATGAATGATTGTATGATTGTTGGAATATAAGTTTGTGTGTAAATGACCAATATCATAAATAAAAATAAATAAGTAAAGTATGAGGATACATGAGGATTATTTGGTTTGAGTCGCATCGACTCCACTTTATTTGGTTTGAGTCACATCGACTCCACTTCATTGCCCCACCGCATCGGTTTTAAGAGGGTTTGGCTCTAGTACTACTCTATTGGGTTAACAATACTTAATAGGGGGTGTGCACACTTAAGGTCTAGTAGTCTTGTATGGTATGGTTTGGTGGGTCGGCAAAGAACTGACACACCCACGTATATAATTGTATGGTTTGGTGATTCGGTAAAATCCGGCTCACCCACTTATCAAAATATGAATGGTGTGGTTTGGATGAGTTGACAAAGACTCGACTCGTCCCACTTATAAAGATTTCAATGAATTTCTCATTAAAAATCGTAAATGATGACTTGGATTATATTATGAATTGTTATACATTTGTTGTAGAGATAGGGATACTTCTATTTCGGTGATTTGATTTGTCTTACGATGGGTTTATGTGATAATGTGCTAAGTGTGGTTTTCGAAAATAAAACTGAAACGTTTTCAAAATCCAGGTAAGGGTTTTGGTTTTTACGAGTTGAGGTGTTAGCTTACTCAATTTCACTGACTTTTCAAACTGTGGTTTTTGTGTTTTAAATCCACCACAGGAATGAAGTAGATGGTGCATTGCGGGGATGACGACTCACTAGATATTAGCTGAATCAAATAAAGTTTAGACTTTAAGCTATAGGCTATTGATAATACTTAGATCATTTATATTTCGTATTTTGGATTTCGGATCGTTGTAATTTAATTTCGAATTGTAATAGATTAATTTAGACCGTTAGATAATCATATTCTGGCTTTTGGAATCTCCTAGCATTCGGGTCTTTGACTTGAGTGCGGAGTGACACCTCTGAATTTCCTTATTTGTATTTTGGTTCGTGATAAAAATGTTTTTAAAAGAGAAAGGAAATTTGGGGGTGTTACAGTTGGTATCAGAGCCAGGTTAGGTCAAAAACTTAAAATGAATTAATAAGATTAGGAAATAGAATGAAAGAATGAACAAGACAAATAATAATATAGAATTTAAAATGAACCAAGCCATATGGGGGATGGGTTTGCTTATTTATGTGTGCTTAATTTCTCCTTACTTACTACTTGTATTAATACTGCATGTGAGGTTATGTATGATTACTCTTGATTGAATTCAAATTATGGTGGTGGAGTTCTGATAAATGAATGCGATGATTTGAAAATTTAAATGATTGGAATGCAATGAATGAGATTGATAGAATTCCAGAAGACCAAAAGTTACCTTAAATGCTTGGAATGATATGGATCACGTTACGAAATTATGAATTTTACAAGTATGCTATGAAATGTCTATGGTTGGTAAATGTACTGTAACTAAGGTATGAATGTCATAATCTCTTGTGATGATTGGAATAATCCACATTTGAGCTGGTGGAGGTTGAAATGTTAGGAATTTCAAGTTAATTCATTTATATGTTGATTATTGTACTCATAATTGCTTCATTGGGGATAAGTGCTAAGTTAATGTGTACCTTTTATAGGATGGTTCGTTTAATTAGGACACCAACCAAAGCTGAAATAAAAGCCGACAACCCATTGAGGCTTAGGATGGGAGACGATGAAGAGATCGTGGCATATTGTCAAAGGGTAGCTAATCAATGTGATTATTATGGGCAAAAATATAAGGATGACTACTATTTCCACCCTCTTGCTCAAGCCAGATTTATTCTAAGGACTCTACCAAATAGAGCGCCCTGGGCGTATTTCAAGGGTAAATATAAAGATCTTATTAAGAAAGGAGCATTACCCAATGTAGAGAAGTACACCCATCAAGGTAGATGGTTGATCACACCAGAGATCCTAGCTACGAGACTCCTAGAAGCACACAAGGAATGGCTAGAGGATGGAGAAGTAGTTGACTCGACTATAGAGGAAGCATAACAAAACATGGATAGTACCCTCCCACCCTACCCTTAGTAATGGGAGTTAGTGACTAGCATAATAACTATAATAAAAATGCTCTAAAGTAGCATCTTAAATTATTGTTTGGACATCACTGCGTCGATGATTTATATGCTTTATTATTTATGGATGCTTTAAGCTTTATTATTAATGAAATTTATATGACTTCTTTTATTAATTACTTGAAATGTTATTTTGTGCTAATTGCATTATATATTGAACTATTAAGTAGAGTAGAAATGTAATCATAAATAATTCATTAGTGTAGGTTATATGCACCCCATTCATCGCTACTATACACGACGAATTAACAGAAACATGAACCAACAACAACAAAACGATGGATTTCACCAGTTTGCAGCTGCTGTGGTTCAATTGCTGCAAAACAATAATCAACCACCTGTGATTGACTGGGCTAAGAAGATATCCCAAAGGAAACCTGAGTTTTACTATGGGCGTGAAGATCCTACTGAACTTGAGAATTGGATAAGAGATATGGAGAAAATCTTCAACACCATTAACTGTCCAGCAAACCAAAAGGTAGATGGAGTTGTCTTCTACTTTAAAGGAGAAGCTGATATTTGGTGGTCAGCCACTGGAGCAGCCTTCCAAGCTCAACCAAACTTCAGTTGGAATAGCCTTAAGGATGCCCTAAGACAGAGATTCTACCCCGAGCATGTTAGACAAAGGAAACTCTCCGAATTCCTAGCACTGAAACAAAACCGGGGAAGTGTGAGTGATTACTATGCCAAATTCCTTGAACTTTCTCGTTTTGCAACCACTATTTTACCAGATGATGCCTCAAAGATCACTAGATTTATTGAGGGACTTGACTACAGCCTCCAGGAAACCATGGTCATGATGACCTTTACTGATGTGCATGAGGCTTATAGAAAAGCTGCTAGTGGGTGGAGAGTGCATGAACTCAGGGAGGAAACCCGCAACAACAAAAGAAAGTTTGAACCCCAAACATCCAACAATTATGAAACTGGCAAGAACCACAACCATGGGAATGATAAGAGGGGAAAGCCAAACAACTTTGGGGGTAACCAAGGGTTCAACAGAAACTCTACAGGGAACAATTTCCAAAACCGTAATCAGGACAAGAAGCTTGAGCGTCATTATTATTGTAAGTCATGCAATGGAGATCACCCTGGAGTTGATTGTGCTGGAAGATTGATTAACTGCAATAGCTGTGGGAAAAGAGGACATAGAGCATTTGAGTGTAGGTCTAAACCCCAAAATCAAATGGGAATTGGTTATGTGGGAAACAATAGGGGAAACCAAAACTTCAACCAAAATTCATATAATAACAACCCTCGTCCTACTTACCAAAACAACAACCAAAATTCCTACAACAATAACACTCGCCCCAACTACCAAGGCAACAACCAAAACCAGAACCAGTTCAGGGGCAACTATAATGGGAACAATGCTAGATTCCAAGGTAACAACAACAATGCTCAAGCTGGTAATGGTAACAACAATGGAGCTGCTGTTAGGAATGCCAATGGGAACGCTGGTGGGAATGCCAACATTAATGCTCAAGGAGGGAACAACCATCGCAATCCAGGTCAAATCTTTGTCATGAATAGAGCTCAGGCTGATACTACGACCAATGTGGTGACCGGTACTTTCCTAGTCCATAATACTCCTGCTTTTGTCTTATTTGATTCTGGAGCCTCTTATTCTTTCATTTCATCTTCATTTGTTCATAAGTTGTGTCTTGAACCTAGTTCTCAAATTTCTACACCTATAGCTGTTCCATCTGGTAAAGTCGTTACATGTGATAAAATCTTTGAAGAGGTAGATGTAGAAATAATGGGAACCAAACTACCTGCAGACCTTATCCAATTCGACCTTCTAAATATAGATGTTATCCTAGGGATGGACTGGTTAGGTAGGTATAAGGCCAACATTGATTGTTTTGAACAAAAAGTTAGTATGAAAGGACCCAAGGGGCAAAGAATTTCTTATAGAGGGGTAGTTCATAAACCAGCTATCAAAATTGTGTCTGCCATGTCCATCTTCACCAAAATTAGGAAGGGCCACCTAGCCTATCTCTGCCTTATCCAGGACACGAGTGTGGAAGAAAAAGGACTTGATGAAATTGCCGTGGTAAATGAGTTTCCAGATGTGTTTCCAGATGAAATACCAGGAATGCCTCCTAATAGAGAAGTAGAGTTTACCATTGACTTAGTACCAGGAACTGCACCAATTTCCAAAGCACCATATAGGATGGCACCGGCTGAGATGAAAGAATTGAAAGATCAGATACAAGAGTTGATAGAGAAGGGATACATAAGACCGAGTGTATCGCCATGGGGAGCTCCTGTTTTGTTTGTTAAGAAGAAGGATGGTGGGTTAAGGTTGTGTATTGACTATCGAGAGCTGAATAATGTGACCATTAAGAACAAGTACCCATTGCCGAGGATAGATGATTTGTTTGACCAGTTAAGAGGTGCTGACACTTTTTCTAAGATTGACCTGCGATCTGGGTATCATCAACTTAGGATTGCTGAACAAGATATCCCTAAAACTGCCTTTCGGACACGTTATGGTCATTATGAGTTCACTGTGATGCCTTTTGGATTGACTAATGCTCCTGCTGTGTTCATGGATGTGATGAATAGAATCTTCAGAACTTATCTTGATCGTTTTGTCGTGGTTTTCATTGATGATATTTTGGTGTATTCAAAGGGTAAGGAAGAACATGAAAAGCATCTTAGGTTAGTCTTGCAAACATTGAGAGATCATAAGTTGTATGCGAAATTGTCTAAATGTGAGTTTTGGATTAATAAGGTAGCCTTCTTGGGACATGTCATTAGTAGTGAAGGAATTTCTGTTGATCCAGGAAAGATTAAAGCTGTGAAAGATTGGCCTACACCTAAATCAGTTACTGATATCAGGAGTTTCTTGGGTTTGGCTGGCTACTATAGGAAATTTGTGAAGGATTTCTCGACCATTGCTAGACCCCTCACTAATTTAATGAAAAAGACTACAAAGTATGAGTGGGATGACCGTTGTGAGGAAGCATTTCAGAAATTGAAAGAATTGTTGACTACGGCACCTGTTTTAACCTTACCGTCAGAATCTGAGGGATTTGAGGTGTATAGTGATGCATCGAAAAAGGGTTTAGGTTGTGTGTTGATGCAGAAAGGGAAAGTTATTGCTTATGCGTCTAGACAACTAAAACCTCATGAAGAAAATTATCCCACCCATGACTTAGAATTAGCTGCGGTTGTGTTTGCATTGAAGATATGGAGACATTACTTATATGGCACGACTTGTAAAATCTTTACTGACCATAAAAGCCTTAAGTATATCTTCACACAGAAAGAACTGAACATGAGACAAAGGAGATGGTTAGAACTCATTAAGGATTATGATTTGGAGATTCAGTATCATGAAGGGAAAGCTAATGTTGTTGCAGATGCTTTGAGTAGGAAATCGAGTCATACCTTGAACTCTATGTGGGTCGTCCCTAATGAACTGTGCGTGGAGTTTCAGAAAATGAATCTAGAGGTGGTAGAACATGGGGCTTTGGAGAATCATTTGTTTAGTATGACTTCCACTTCGGACATATTTAATGAGATTCGTCAAGGACAACCTGGTGATGTCAAGTTGGAAAGAATCAAGAAGAAGATTGAGAGTGGTTTGACCAATGAGTTTCAGATTTTCGGTGATGGAAGTATTAGATTCAAAGGTAGATGGTGTGTACCTCAGAGGTGTAGTGATGTGAAAGAAAGATTGATGACTGAGGCGCATAACACTCCATACTCAGTTCACCCTGGGGGTGATAAGTTGTACAAGGATTTGAAGAAGTTCTTTTGGTGGCCAAGGATGAAGAACGAGGTTGCAGAATTTGTTTCTAGGTGTCTTACTTGTCAGAAGGTAAAGTTTGAGCACAAAAGAATGGGAGGACTAGTGCAACCATTAGATGTACCTACTTGGAAATGGGATTCAATATCCATGGATTTCGTGACAGCATTGCCAGTTACAAAGAATGGTATGAATCAAATTTGGGTGGTTGTAGATAGACTGACTAAGACTGCTCGATTTATTCCTATGAAGGACACTTGGAACATGGAGCAAAGGGCGCATGCGTATATCAACAATGTTGTGAGATATCATGGGGTACCTAGTACGATTGTTTCTGATAGAGATCCCAACTACTTAGCTCATTTTTGGAAAGAATTTCAGAAGGCCTTGGGAACTAAATTGAACTTCAGCACTGCGTTTCACCCAGCCACAGACGGTCAGACTGAGCGCACGATTCAGACCTTAGAGGATATGTTGAGAGCTTGTGCTATGGATTACCAAGGTTCGTGGATTGATAGATTGCCATTGATTGAATTCTCCTACAACAATAGCTACCATGCAAGCATAGGGATGGCACCGTACGAAGCACTTTATGGTAGAAAATGTAGGACACCTTTGTGTTGGAGCGACATAAGTGAGACAGTGGTTCTAGGACCAGAGTTGATCGAAGATACAATGAACCAAGTTCGTTTGATACAGGAAAGAATGAAATCAGCACAAGATCGTCAGAAGTCATATGCAGATCAGAAACGGCGTCCAGTTGAATTCGAAATAGGAGAGAAAGCATTTTTGAAAGTTTCACCGACAAAAGGGGTTATGCGATTTGGTCAGAAAGGAAAACTAAGCCCAAAGTTCATTGGTCCTTATGATATTCTAGAGAAAATTGGAAAGGTGGCCTATAGACTAGATCTTCCTTCAGACCTCCATAGGGTTCATAATGTTTTTCATGTGTCACAACTCAAAAAGTATATTTCACATCCTTCTCATGTTTTAGAACCTGAAACAGTCGAATTAGATCCATCTTTGACTTATGAGGAACATCCAGTAAAAATCTTAGACACAAAAACTAGGAATACCCGTACCAAGGTCACCAAGTTGGTCAAGGTGTTGTGGACTAACCACCAAACTGAAGAAGCTACATGGGAAGCTGAGGATGACATGAAACGAAAATACCCACACCTCTTTGATCAGGTATAACTAGAGTTACGAGGACGTAACTCCCTTTTAAGGGGGGAAGAATGTGATACTAACTTCGTTCTTTTACTTTGAGCATGCATTGCATTCATACACCTGCATCATATGATTTGGTATGTGTGATGTGTTTGTTTAACGAGTTCACCTAATTACTTTGCGCTTCGAGGACGAAGCATTTTCTTAAGGGGGGAAGGATGTAATATCCCGAAATTTCAAAGTATTTTATATGAATAATTTTAATTTATTAACTAGATTATTGAAGTGCAAAAGATATTAGATGTTAATTGTGAGTCGTTTTCAAAATGAGTTCGAAAATGGTTTCTAGACTCGGAATTTCTATTTGGGCATCTATTCCTAAAACGGGCCAGACATAGCCAATGGACCAACACCAACCCAAAACCAACACTATTGGCCCATACACAAATCATACCCCAACCCAACCCAAAAGAAAAAAAAAAAAAAAAGGAAATCAGAAAAACAAAAGGAAAAAAAAAAGGAAAGAAAGAAAAAAAAAAAAAAAAACACACGAAAAAAAAACAAAAAAAGCCGAAACCCCCCCCTCCCTCTTTCTTCTCTATAAAAACAGGGGAACGACCCCCTGTTTCTCTCCTTCGCCCGTCCTCCTCACCCATCGTCGCCGCCGATTGCTCCTCCTTCCTGCCCAGCTCGCCGCCGTTCTTCTTCTTCTTCCGACCACCGCACTGCTCCCTTTCCTCCTCTTTCACGCCGTGGGTAACGTGTTCGCCCCTAGCTTCCCCTGTTTTTCGTCTTCCTTAATAAACATCGTTTCAATTCGTTTTATTGCTTAAAATCATGATTAATCAGTCCTAGTATATGTTATAAGTATTGGGTAATCGATTAGGGTTAGTTTTATGCATAAAGATTTGATTTTGATGATGGTTTTATGTTGATTTTTACTAATTACGAATTTGGGTTTAATTAGTGTAATTATTCGAATTGTGTTTAATTAGTTTCGTAAATTATGATTCTAGCATGTTTATAATCTGTTAAATAGGGTTCTTGAATTTAGTTGAGATTTAATTGGGGTTTTGTTCAAGTTTGTAGAAATTTCAATTTGGGGAAAATTTTGGGTTAATTGTTTCTTAATTAGGTCAATTAGCTTGAATCAATTAGGATGGTTAGTATTTCGACATTGTGATAATTTAGGGAGTTATAAACCGATTTTTCGAAGTTTAATCGAATTAATTCGTTTTTGTATAATTTTGTGTAATTAAACCATGTTTTTCATAATTAACACATAATATAAATTGTATAAATAAATCCTAAATAAATCATAATAATTTAAAGTTTGTTTTTATGAATTAGATTCTGTTTTAAAAGTAGTTGCAAGTCTTTGAGAATTTTTAAAATAAATTGAGTGTTGTTTGAGTATTAGAAGCAAAGTATTGAATTAGAATTGGAATTTCTGGTTAGTTGTAAATTGTTGGGTTAGATTTAAATTACCATGGCATTGCATATAGAATAGAATTAATATAAGTATTAGGTGAATGATTAGGTGAGATTAGTATTGATTTGGGATTTATTGATTGTAATTGTAGCCCCTGAGTTCGTAGACGAAGAGTATTAGTGACCGTTGTGCTGTCGTGTCCTTGCGTGCATTGAAAAGGTAAGCTAGCATGCTCAACCTTTCTTAAACTTGTAGAAACCTTTCAAAACTATATGCTAAGTGAATGACGTGTTGGATGAAAACTTAGTATCATATTAGGTGGAGAACGATTTATTGTTTTGATTATTGTATCTTGATTGAATTGGATTTGATTATTTCATTGATATATTGTTCGCTTTATGATTCAAAAGATGTTATTGGAATTATGATTGATAGATGTGCAATTGATATTGATATGACTGAATTATGAATGATTGTATGATTGTTGGAATATAAGTTTGTGTGTAAATGACCAATATCATAAATAAAAATAAATAAGTAAAGTATGAGGATACATGAGGATTATTTGGTTTGAGTCGCATCGACTCCACTTTATTTGGTTTGAGTCACATCGACTCCACTTCATTGCCCCACCGCATCGGTTTTAAGAGGGTTTGGCTCTAGTACTACTCTATTGGGTTAGCAATACTTAATAGGGGGTGTGCACACTTAAGGTCTAGTAGTCTTGTATGGTATGGTTTGGTGGGTCGGCAAAGAACTGACACACCCACGTATATAATTGTATGGTTTGGTGATTCGGTAAAATCCGGCTCACCCACTTATCAAAATATGAATGGTGTGGTTTGGATGAGTTGACAAAGACTCGACTCGTCCCACTTATAAAGATTTCAATGAATTTCTCATTAAAAATCGTAAATGATGACTTGGATTATATTATGAATTGTTATACATTTGTTGTAGAGATAGGGATACTTCTATTTCGGTGATTTGATTTGTCTTACGATGGGTTTATGTGATAATGTGCTTAAGTGTGGTTTTCGAAAATAAAACTGAAACGTTTTCAAAATCCAGGTAAGGGTTTTGGTTTTTACGAGTTGAGGTGTTAGCTTACTCAATTTCACTGACTTTTCAAACTGTGGTTTTTGTGTTTTAAATCCACCACAGGAATGAAGTAGATGGTGCATTGCGGGGATGACGACTCACTAGATATTAGCTGAATCAAATAAAGTTTAGACTTTAAGCTATAGGCTATTGATAATACTTAGATCATTTATATTTCGTATTTTGGATTTCGGATCGTTGTAATTTAATTTCGAATTGTAATAGATTAATTTAGACCGTTAGATAATCATATTCTGGCTTTTGGAATCTCCTAGCATTCGGGTCTTTGACTTGAGTGCGGAGTGACACCTCTGAATTTCCTTATTTGTATTTTGGTTCGTGATAAAAATGTTTTTAAAAGAGAAAGGAAATTTGGGGGTGTTACAGTTTCAAAGATAATTGGGTTGTAAAACCCTTGACACTTACCCGACTCGATTATTAAATGTATCGATAATTCTTGACAATAATCCGAACCGTTTGTTAAACATGTAACATGTTAACAACATGCTTAACCCACCTAAAAGAAAGGTTCATAAAAATTACACTTTATTGAAGAAAGAATGTAGAATTAAGGCTGTTGTTGTGTCTATGTAACTCAACATTAATAATAAAAGTAGTCTCGAAATGAATGATTTCCACAGTTAGATTATTTGTGTTTTGATTTAAACTCTACACAGTTTAAAAAGTCAAGGAGGTCATAGGAGTTGACAAGACTAGAATATCAAATACAAATAAACGGGTAAATTCGTGTTTGTTTCATGTCAAAATTTTCAACACTAACCCAACCCATTTAGTTTACCGTGTTAGACGTGTTGACCCGTTTAATTAAATGGGTTGGAAACTCTCAACACTAACCCATTATTTTCATATGCGTTTGTATCGTGTCAGTTTTTGTCAGCTCCAAATAGCGTTAAAATTAGGGGTGAGCATGAACGGGTACCCGCTACTATATCATGGACCCGGACCTGGACCCGTTACAAACGGGTCCTAACAAATTGGACCCGTACCCTGACTCGTTACCAACGAGTACTAGAATTTAGGACCCGGACCCGGACCCGTTAATTGCCATAACGGGTAACGGGTACCCGTTTGATTTTTGAGCAACGGGGTTTGTAGATGCACGAGCCAAAAGTCATCCAAAAATTATTACTTTCAAAGCTAATCATGCTAATGGGTAACCATGATTATCTTTAAAGTGAGTTATTTTTACTTTAAACTTCATTTTTTTTTTTTTTTGAAAAAGCTTTGTCGGGCTCTAGGTACCCGTTGGACCCATTAAGCAACGGCTACCCGTTTGGACCCATAGCTTAACGGGTACCCGGCGGGTAAAGGGTCCAAAAATATAGGACCCGTACCCGAATCCGTTGCCAACGGGTCCTAAATTTTTGGACCTATATCCGTCTATAATGGGTCCGGTTTTGGACCCGCCAAGTCTTAAACGGGTCCAAATACGATTTTAGGTACCCGCTTTTTCTGCTCACCCCGAGTTAAAATCTCACTGTAATTAATTGAGATAGACTTTTTAATTAAAAGCAAGTCCACGAACCAGTCAACACTCTCCACGTATACCGTCATCTTTTTCTCTCTCCTCTTACCATGCTCATCAATCATCATCATCATTTTCCTACTCTTTCTTCATCAACTAATTAATTAATCAATTAATTTAATTTTTTTCTCACACTTTTGTAAACTTTCCCTCTATAATCCACTCTCAATATGCTACATTCCTAGGCTGGCGCCCCTTTTTTTGTTTCCCCCCCTTTATTTTCTCTCTCCTAGGTTTTTTTCCCCCTTTAATTTTGTATTTTTCCAGCATTTAATTACAAAATTAGATTGTTTTTTTGCTGCAAGTTCTGCAGTATATCATGGTCAGGAAGCATGGATTTCAGCTTCCTGCTCACACTTTCCAGGTCTGTTTTTTTTTTTTTTTTTTTTTTTGTCTCATCTTATTGTGTAATTATTTACTAGTTTTTATGTAATTTGCGATTTTTTGGGGAGTGTGAACGAATTTGTCGCATATTGTCGTGTTTTACTAATTTTTATTTCGTGAATTTTGTCGAAGTTGCGGAACTCGAGAATTAATTTGTTTGAGAATAATGGATTGTTAGAGTAATTGTTTATTAATTTTTGTTGTTATTAGGATTTAATTTGCTTTAGTATTATGCAGTGGATGTAATAATTATATTTAGTTAGTTACTAATTTTGGATTTAGTACTGTTTACTGTTGACTGATGCATTGACTGATTAGTAATTAGTGTAGTATTGTCGGATTAGGGAGTGTTTCAATTGGCACTAACTTACTAAGTGATTGTTATAGCGCGAAAACGAGATTGGGGAAACTGATTTTAGGGTTAGAATATGCATTTATTTGTTTGGAGGGGTTGAGTGTGGAAGAAGATAAGGTTGCTGGTGTGGTCGGGATGTTTATATGGTGGCAATGTAGGCGGAGATGTTTCCGTAAAATACCTTTGCTATATTCATCGAGTGGAATGTGGATTCAGGGCAGGGGGTGAGCAATTGTGAAGTCTGAGGGGATGGTTCAGTGTTGACGCTGTGGAAGGAGAGGGGAGTAGGGGACTGTGGTGGAGTGACTTTGGAGGGTTCGTAATGTAAAAAGTGTTAAACATCATTGTAACTGTGCCTTTAGCTTTTCGGAGACTCTCAGATTGACTGATACTACGGATACTGCAAAGACTTACAAATGAGCGATTAATGTAGATGACCTTTGAGTCGGGAGATGCTTTTATGTCAATGCTGTTGCTGTATCACACACTCTAGCATTGGTTGTGTTCGTTATACACAAGTTGTTTGTTATGTCATCATTCTTTTGGTTGTCACCAGTAAAATACTTTTGAGTTTGATATTAGATTATTAAATTTTCTTGTTGTTTAGCCTGTTGAAATGGACTTATGAAAGGATTTAGTGATCTATGGTGGGTTTTTGTCTCCTCTAGAAGCCTAAATTACTAGTTCTCTAATCCCGGCATATTAGTTCACATTCGTTTTCTCGATTGCCATATGTCAGATATTATGCAGAAATACTATATTGTATTCCTTGTTTAACAAGGTATCCAGAGCACCTTTCAATACACGGCTACAATGCCATGAGGATCTTAGTCCAAGCCATGTTTACTGTTAAAGTGAGACCAATATTTCACAACTCGCAATGTGGTCCATTGTGCATCAGCCATTAGGTCAGATCCAAAGGGTTTCTCAGCCCGCCTTAACAACCCCTTTCATTTGGCCGTCTCTGGAAGAGAATGCCACAGCCTCATTGAAATCATATGTACCAACATAGATGGCAAAGACGGGACCGAGACTCTCATTATCTTGGCAGTCTAGCTGGTCCCGTGTGTTCATCTTGTGACCTTCATCAAGGACAAATTGAAGTTTCATTTAGGATTCTTAAGGGAGTATCATATCTATTCTAACCCTATACTTTTAAAGATCATATACATGTCATTGCCTCCTCGCCTTCTCCCTGAGCTGTATGTGAATACTTTTGTAGATGCGTTAGGTTTAAACTTCAAGTTATTAGTTGACTTTTTTATTTTCCGACTGGGATGTGAGGAAGGAGCGGATTTTTGATGTAGACTGCATAGTTCCGTTGAGTATTTAGGAGGATCCCGGTTTGCTATCAGGATCTGCCACGCATGACTGAAATTGAGTTCTAAGGACAGTCACTGAAATAAAAGTTTTTCATTACATGTTCCTCTTGTGCAAATTGTTGTGCTTTACTACCTGGTTTTACTAATTGTTTCTCTCTTTTCCTTTTTAGGTTATTGCAATCACTGTTTTCTGCTTGCTAGCGATTGAATTCTATATATTCCTTGCTCCTTTCCTTGGAGGTCGGATATGGGAGTATGCTTTGCTTGCCACGTATTCTCCACTGGTAAGTTAATCTAGTTGTTTTTGCTGGTTTGTAATTGTTTCTTTTTCCCTCTTTTGACTCGTTATCCACTTATCAGCTGTTTCGAGGGGGGGGGGTGGGAAGGTATGACTATTCTTACTATAGCGGTTTTGATCTATTTTAGAACCTACTGGATGGTTCTGTTTATGTCGAAACTGTAAAGATGTATTTTAAAACGACTCCGAGCTTTGAGCTGTGGTGTTCATAAAAATTCTCCAGCTCAAGAGAGAGATCGAAGGGGGAAAGCTAGCCATATTTAAAGTGAAAAACAAATATGTTGATATGGAGTAGAGAGCATTATGGTTTGGTACTGAAATATTCAGCCACAGCATTTATTTGATAAAGTCCACATATTGTGGAAGTTGCAGTTCTATCTTCAAACACTTGCATCTATATGGTGTTGGAACATTTTCTTTGAATCTGCTGAAAACTTTCTGTATATCAGTTTATAAGTATTGTATTTGGTTATCTATCAATGAAACCTGTCACACTGATACCTCTCTTTTCAATCTGGTGAATATAGGCTTTCATTGTGTTCATTCTTTATGTGAGGTGTACTGCAATTAATCCAGCAGATCCTGGAATCATGTCTAAATTTGATGGTCCACCAGCCATTAAACTAGAAAAACATGGAGCATTAACCAAGGATGTGTCTGGTGGAATGAATGAGGATGGGGCAGATGGTCACTCTTCTCCATACTCAATGTCTAGGAGCTCAACGATGGCAAGTAATTTGAGTAAGATGGGATCCGCAAGGGAAGTTCCTGATGCTAACAATCATGTACATACGGAACCCAAAAGGTCATCTTGTAGTGGCATGGGAGGAATTCTGTGTTTATTGTGTGTTCATGAAGATTGTCGTAAAGAGGAGCCAACGGAGGACCTGGAAGGCAACAGAGAAGATGCTTTATTTTGCACATTATGCAATGCAGAGGTATAGTGTCAATAATGGTCATAGTCTCTTTGCAATTCTTGCGTATTTGTACTTCGTATTCGTATTGAGCCTACTACGTATTCGGTACGATGCTGGATACAGCCGGATCTGGGGACATGTTAGACAATTTTGAAAAAAATGAACTTTGAATGTCTGAAAGTAAATAAATTATATGTTAAGACAACAGTTCATTGCCAACATAAATTTAGAAAGTCTATAACTCTGTAGATTTGCGCTCTCTGATAATTACATACTCCGTACCATTATTTATGCTAATAATAATAATTGTGTCTAGGTACACAAGAAATATCACCTTCTAACTAACCCATAAAGAAAATCAACTTGTAATATTATATAAATACCGAACAGTAAATGTCATTTCTATCTGAAAAGAATTGATATGGGACATGTTTTTATGAGTGCTTACGTTTTTGAGTTTTCTCCAACTGTTCGTGTCGTAAAAGGACATGCTAGCTGTCATAAGTGCCAGTGCTTCCTAGCCAGGGGTTAGGAGTTGACCTGTCTTTAAAACACCGATTCGTGTTTGGAATTAATGTCAGTTATTGCCATGTCGAAGCAAATTCTAGAGAGTTGGAAGATTTCAGAACGAACTATTCTAGTCACCTTGAAATTTCACTTAAACCGTTCTGACAATGTTGTCTCTACATGAAGTTATGAAGTTCTAAGGGAGAAGCTGAGTGGTAGAAGCTGAATCTTGAGGTGGTTTATCTTCCGACACAAAGAAGACAAACTATTGACGATCTATGTGTCCATGAATTTATTGTGTTCCGTGATCTAAAGATATGTCATTCCTGGAAGAATCAATTAGATAGTTTGTTCTTTCCATCATCGCAGTTATGTGAAAATGAAGTCCGAGTGGGGGTCATCTGGGATGCCTTTTAGCACTTACGTACTGATATTTGTAGTTCCCAGCTTGTGTTGGATTCCTGTTTGTGTCTCCCTCTGGATGAGTCATGCACTCATGCTTGTAACCTCTGCGATTTCTTATACTACGGCCTCTTCAATACAGGTGCGGAAGTTCAGCAAGCATTGTAGAAGTTGTGATAAATGTGTGGATGGGTTTGATCATCACTGCCGGGTATAGTGCTTTGGTCATTGATGCTTTCAAAATAACTAATGATGAAATTCTTTTCCGTGTCTCTGTAATTGACTATCATATGACTCATCGGTGGCAGTGGCTGAACAACTGTGTGGGAAGGAAGAACTATAGGACTTTTATTTCTCTTATGGGCTTCAGTCTTCTTTGGGTATGTTTGAAGCTTGTTACCCTACTTATAATGAATCTTTTTTCTATCTTCTGTACTGTTTACAAGCCATCTTTGCTTCATTCAGCTAGTGATCGAAGCAGCACTAGGCCTTGCTGTTTTTGTACGTTGCTTTGTTAATAGGCGAAGCATGGAGGCTGCAATTATAGATAGACTAGGGAATGGATTTTCGCGTCCTCCCTTTGCAGCAGTGGTGGTACGTTCAACCCACATGAGGTCTATATACTTTTTAGTTTTTAGAACTACCGTGGTATTCGTCAGCGAATTAATCCAGTTTGCTTTTTGTTCAGGCTGTATGTACAGCTGTTTCCATGGCAGCTTGCGTACCTTTGGGTGAACTTTTCTTTTTCCACATGATATTGATGAAAAAGGTATTCCTAGAGTGGTCTCTCGTGCTTTCATCCTGCTAAGTTTTTTTAGATATGTTTCGTAACTATAGTGCTATCTTTGACATGCATGGCTTTAGGGAATGACTACGTATGAGTATGTTGTGGCAATGCGTGCTATGAGTGAAGTACCACCAGGAGGAGCATCTGATAATGATGATTTACCAAATGAGTTATATTCACCAACTGGGTCTGCAACAACTGGATTTAGTGGTGGCAGTTCTCTTGGTCTCCAGTATAAGGGAGGCTGGTGTACACCTCCAAGGGTATTTGTCGATTATCAGGTACTATTTTTACAACATGGTCCCTGATATCTTACCTTACATTATAACTGACTTTACTTGGGCAGTGTATCAAAGCAATGCCTTTTTTTCTTCCTTTTTTTTTTAATCCGCAATTTTACTCTTGTGAGATGCCTTTCTGCTTCTCTAATCCTAGTCGACTTACCTACTTACATCAGTACCCTGAGGTAGAGAACCTATGTTGAATGGAAGTGATAGCGCCCTCCCTCGTGTTATTAAGATCAATTTTATAGCATCCTTTAGGATTCTATAATATGCAGGTTTCACGTCAGCTTTTCTGTGATTGGCTGTATGAATAGCATTTTTGCAACTGTAATGACCTTTGGCTAGTAACACTTTTGTGCATCAGGATGAAGTTGCTCCCCATCTGGAACCTGGAATGGTCCCATCAACCATTGATCCGGATGCAACAGGACGCAGCAAGGTGCCCAAAAGGCCAGTCAAGGTTAGTGCCTGGAAGCTTGCTAAGTTGGATCGTAATGAAGCCTTGAAAGCTGCAGCAAAAGCCAGGGCTTCATCTTCTGTTCTGAGACCAGTTGACAACCGGAGTATGCCAGAATATAGCTCCAGTGAAAATTTGAGTATCCAAAGCAGCATGAGCACGGACATGGGTGCAAACAAAGAAATTAGAGCTGACTATAGGATTTCATCTATGCGTAATTCTGTTGCTCCAAGCCAAGGCAGTCGTGATGAATATGAGACTGGTACTCACAGTATGAGCAGCTTCAGCAGTCCTAGCCATGTCCATGAATCAGTGACATTAAGTCCTCTCCCCCGAGCTCATGCAATGAGCCACCTTCACGCAGGTGGTACAGGTCCTAGTAGTAACTTAGCTCAGCCTTCCACTTATATGGGTGTCCTCCATGGTGTGGATCCAGTGCCTAATTTTCCAGCTGGACTTGATGAGAGACAAATCCAGAAGGAATGTAATACAGATCCCCTTTCATTGTCAGCATCAACTGCTCTTCTCAGAGATGTTAAGAGGACATCTGTTGTTTGGGACCAAGAAGCAGGCAGATATGTCTCGGTCCCGACCACAACCAATGCGCGGAAAACACCTTCACTGCAAATGTCGAATGCTAATGTAAATACACGTAATCAGAGTAGAAGGCCACTGCCAGCCATTCAATTAGAAGAACCTCCATCTTCCAGTAGGGGTCTATCGCAGCAACCAGAGAAATTGATGTACAGTGGAGAAAGCATTTTCTTTGGTGGGCCTCTTGTAAATCTTCCTGGTAGAGATGGTACAAATTCTGATAGGAATTCAATATTAAGACGGGGTCAGGAGCAGTTGGTTTCTAATTTTTCCCGGGATTCAAGATTTAAAAGGGACGCGGGTTCAAATCAGCTTCCTGTTTTCCTCCCCGGCGGCTTTACACAGAATCAGTCTTCCTCTGGTGTGAGGTAGCTGTTTTAGTTCTTCAAAGAGTGGCACTGTTGTTTGGTAAAATTTTGACCCTGCTGGTATGGCTTTCTGATCAAAGAGGGGCCCGATAATGCTCAGAGACTGGTAAGGAAGCTAGTCCTGGTTGTTTTTCCAGTGGATGTGTGTGAAGTTGATGCATGGACATTGCACATCTGATTCATTAGATCACGGAACCACGTGTGGGCTTCCCTCGCCAGTTCTACGATCTCCCTTTCACACAGTTAAGGCTTGGGCTGGCTTAATCTTTGTAAGCTCCTTTTATTTCACTGCTCTCTTCCCCTGAGTCTTGACCCCCCTACCCCTCCCCGAATGATCTGTCCTCGAATGTGTACATTATCCTATTCTTAAAATTCATCTTAGAATTGCTCACTCTCAAATTTTTGTTGGTGTCAACGAGCTTGTTCCTTTTCCAGATGTTCCAATTTATGTTACTAGTGTCGGAGACTCAACAGTTGGACATGGGTGTGGATACTTGAAACTGGAAAAAAGAAACAGGATTATTGTTGGTATTCTTGGTAAATAGTTTATACATACCCGTATGACTGTGTCGGTCTATCAAATCCTCGTAGCCCGTTCCGATCAACACAAATCTCCATTCCCCCTCCCATCTAAATCAAGTGTACTGATTTCTCCCCGACAGGTTCATAGCAAATACTGGAACTCCACAAGCTATGCTGCATTATTTTGTTTTCTGATCATGGTCTCCAATGCTTAATAAAAGAAGTGATTGTCAAGCAATCGACGTTTGGGCATGACTTTTTGACTCTAAAGGGAAATCGGTGTCATGTCTATCGGATGCTCAGATACCTGTTTTACTTGTATCCGTCATTTGTCGAAATTTGTCTGTCAGACAACAGGATTGCTGATTTTCGGAAAAAATGTGGGTGGTATATATGCTGATTTAATAGCTAGTTTAGTCACATACGACTATACGAGTGTAGAACTGTGGAGTTCCATATTTGTTACAGTACATGAATGCGCGCAACGCATTTTCATGAAAAGGAAACCCATCTACAAATGCAAAGGCATGTCAATATCAAATTCATCGTCAGTCAGTCGATGCAAGATACAATATTTTTATTTTTATTTTTGTAAGAACAAGAATGACACTAACTTCATAAATAGAATATCCCTGACAAGTTAATCATGAGTTCAAGTGTCACAATCTTCGGGAATATTCGACTTTACGAAAAATTAACTAAACGCAAAGTACCAATTTTCCTAAACGTTACAATGAAAGCATTATAGTCGATTTAGACCAAAAGTATTAAGTATCCCCCGTGTTTTTTTTTTTTTTTTTTTTTTACCAATATGAGATTATCCACCTACCCAGTCAAGTAGGAGTAATTAGTAGTAAGTGGTATAGAATACAGTCCAAATCCATACACGTATGATTGTGATATGATATGCACCCAAACAGATTATAACTAGTTTTAAGCCCGTGCGTTGCACGGTTCAAATATTATATCATTCTTAATAATTTTTTTGTTTATAACAAATTATGCTATCATTTCAATAAAAATAATTCATAACAATTGTTGTGATGCTGCTTACATGTATTTTAAAATCTTGATCAATTAAAAAAAAAATACAAGTTGTCTAGATTGTTCATGTTTAAATTATACAAACAACATTTTTTATCTATACTCTTGAAAAACACCTTTTTTTAATAGATATAGTATATAAAGTCGATTGTAATCATTATGCATTGCTTATCGGAAAATGTATAAATGGATCTCAAATTGAAATTCATTTCAAATCAAATAAAATGATATATGTTTCAAAAGTTTCTGATACACTAACCAATTGTATGATCAATCATACCGTATTTCTATAATATAGTGTAAATGATTAATAATTAACTGTGTAATCTATCATCTCATGTTTTGCTCCTTCACCATACACTAAACTCTTTGAGTAATTCTTAAATGATGGACTCTTCATTTTGCTCTTTCACCGTACACTAAACTCTTTGATTAGTTCTTAAATGATTGACTCTTCTTTTGCGCTCTTTCACCATACACTAAACTTTTTGAGTATTTCTCAAATGATGGACTTTCTCTATGCTCTTCAAAAATCCCTCTTTTATGAATTTTTTTTCGAAATAGGGCTCAAAAAATAAATATTGAACAAAATGGGTTGGATTGAAAAATGTTCAATCTTATGGGGTGCACGTCACCCCATTTCAAGTTCGGGACAAAACCGCCAGTGCCCCTGGCGGTTTTAAGTGTCTTGAACAGTAGCTATGAGGTTGTAAGTGATACTTTGGCTAGGGTAAAACCGCCATGGGGGGTGGCGGTTTCAATTTTTTTTTTTTTTTTTTTTTTTTGGATTGACGTTATATCGGGGTGATATTTTGGCCAAGGGTGAAACCGCCATGGGGGGTGGCGGTTTCACTTAAGTGAAAGTGAAACCGCCACCCCCCATGGAGGTTTCACGCTCGGCCAAAATATGGGTGAAACCTCCATGGGGGGTGGCGGTTTCACTTAAGTGAAACCGCCACCTTCCATGGCGGTTTCACCCTCGGCCAAAATATCACCCACTCGATTTGTATACTCATTTTTGTGAAGAAACCGCCATGGAGGGTGGCGATTTCTCTTCACTTAAAACCGCCAGGGGCACTGGCGGTTTTGTCCCGGACCTGAAATGGGGTGACGTGCACCCCATAAGATTGAACATTTTTCAATCCAACCCATTTTGTTTAATATTTATTTTTTGAGCCCTATTTCGGAAAAAAATTCCTCTTTTATACAAAAAAAGAACAGATGTTTAAATTCCATTCTAATCTTTCATGAGTGCGTTGCACGGTACACATATTATATTGTGTATGATAATTCTTATTATACAAAAGTTCCACGTTGAACATGTTTCCTCGATAGTCAGATGTAGTGTTTATATTTTGTTTGTTGAGTTTAGTTTAGGAATAGTCATTTTTGCAATTTTCGCTACATGACTGCTGATTAATGCATTTCTATCAAACATATGTATAATGAAACTCATTTTAGATTAAATTTCAAAACAGGTTTAATGAGTTATATGTATTAATTTTTTTTATATATAAAATGAAAGTTACGACTAATTATGTCACGTCACATTTAAATATCTTTCAAATTGCAATTTTATGAAAGTATGGAGTCTGACTAATAAATGTTGGGAGAATCTTTCATTCTTTGGACACTCTCACCATTTCTCTTATTTTGGACTCTCTTTAAGCTTTTTTATTTTTTTCAAAAAACAAATCTCTACTAAATGTATACGGAGTAACTTAATTGTTTTGCATATCGTAAAAATGTGTAAAAGGATCTCAAATTGAGATACATTTCGAAACAAATCTAATGATATATGTTTTGAAATTTTCCGATACACATAAGTAATGTTATAAGTGATTATGTCGCAATACATTTATTAAAGAGTCTCACGAAAATAAGGATTCTCTATGTGGATTTCCATTTGATTTGTTAATAATAAAATGGGGGGTGTTTCTCATTTTTTAAACTCTCTCAGTATTTATCTTTTGTTGGACTCTCTCTCGGCTCTTCAAAAATCCCTCTTTTATATATATATACTAGTTTTAAGCCCGTGCGTTGCACGGTTCAAATATTATATCATTCTTAATAATTTTTTTGTTTATAACAAATTATGCTATCATTTCAATAAAAATAATTCATAACAATTGTTGTGATGCTGCTTACATGTATTTTAAAATCTTGATCAATTAAAAAAAAAATACAAAGTTGTCTAGATTGTTCATGTTTAAATTATACAAACAACATTTTTTATCTATACTTGAAAAACACCTTTTTTTAATAGATATAGTATATAAAGTCGATTGTAATCATTATGCATTGCTTATCGGAAAATGTATAAATGGATCTCAAATTGAAATTCATTTCAAATCAAATAAAATGATATATGTTTCAAAAGTTTCTGATACACTAACCAATTGTATGATCAATCATACCGTATTTCTATAATATAGTGTAAATGATTAATAATTAACTGTGTAATCTATTATCTCATGTTTTGCTCCTTCACCATACACTAAACAAATCTAATGATATATGTTTTGAAATTTTCCGATACACATAAGTAATGTTATAAGTGATTATGTCGCAATACATTTATTAAAGAGTCTCACGAAAATAAGGATTCTCTATGTGGATTTCCATTTGAGTTGTTAATAATGAAATGGGAGGTGTTTCTCATTTTTTAAACTCTCTCAGTATTTATCTTTTGTTGGACTCTCTCTCGGCTCTTCAAAAATCCCTCTTTTATATATATATATACTAGTTTTATGCCCGTGCGTTGCACGGTTCAAATATTATATTATTTTTAATGATTTTTATCATTATAACCAACTATGCTATCATTTCAGTTAAAATAATTCATACCAATTGTTGTGATGTCGCTTACATGTATTTTTAAAATTTGATCAATTCACAAAAAAAAAAATATATATACAAATTTGTCTACACTGTCCATTTTTAAATTATACAACAACATTTATTGTATACTCTTAAAAAAAAACTCTTCTTTTGATAAAAACTGTGTTTCCGTAATATAGCTCTATGTAAAAGTTTAACGAAAATGAGAATCTCTGTGTGAATTGTTAATAATATTTTTTGTTCTTTCACCGTACACTAAAATCTCTATATTCTTCAAAAATTCTTTGTGTGAATTGTTAATAATTAAATTTATCCTCTCATTTTTTGCTCTTTTACCACCTACTGAACTCTTTAAGTATTTCTCAAATGATGTATTCTCTCTATTGCTCTTTCAACATACACTAAATTCTCAAACGATGGACTCTCTATTGCTCTTTCACCATACACTAAACTTTTTGAGTATTTCTCAAATGGACTCCCTCTATACTCTTCAAAAATCTCTCTTTTTATATCGGAAACATGTGTAAATGGATGTCAATTTGAGATACATTTCGAAACAAATCTCATGATATATATTTTTAAATTTTCTGATACACCCAACCAATTATATGAGGGATTATGTCTCAAATCTATTACAAACAATTATGAAAGAGTCTCACGAAAAAAAGGATTGTACATGTGCATTATTAATTATTATCCGTGTGAGTTGTTAATAATAAAATGTAGGTATTTCTCATATTTTAAACTCTCTCAGTGTTTCTCTTTTTGTTGGACTGCGTTGCATGGTTCAAATATTATATAATTTTTAATGATTTTTATGTTTACAACCAATTATGCTATCATTTCAATAAAAATAATTCATAGCAATTGTTGTGATATTTTTTACATGTATTTTAAAATCTTGATCAATTCAAAAAAATAAATAAATACAAAGTTGTCTAGATTGTTCATGTTTAAATTGTACAAACAACATTTCTTACCTATACTCTTCAAAACACCTTTTTTTTTAAATAAATAAAGTAGATAAAGTTGATTGTAATCATTAAGCATTGCTTATCAGAAAATGTATAAATGGATCTCAAATTGAAATTCATTTTAAATCAAATAAAATGATATATGTTTCAAAAGTTTCTGATACACATAACCAATTGTATAATTAATCATACCGTGTTTCTATAATATAGTGTGAATGGTTAATAATTAAATGTGTAAGATACATTTATTAAAGAGTCTCACGAAAATAAGGATTTTTTATGTGGATTATTAATAATTGTCCATTTGATTTGTTAATAATAAAATGTGGGTAATTCTCATTTTTTAAACTCTCTCATTATTTATCTTTTGTTGGACTCTCTCTCGACTCTTTAAAAATCTCTCTTTTATATATATATATTAGATTAGATTAGATTAATGCTAATTAGAGTAATGATGATCATAATGAAATCGGAATATTCGTAAATAAATAACACAAATTTGTCATTTTGGCCACTAACACTCCGAGTTGAACTCGTCAGCACTCAGCAGCTTTCTCTCTCCTCTCTCTGACGCTCGGATTTTTCCTTCTTTCATTTCTCAGTAACGCCCTCTCCTCATTCTCACAGTCTCTTCTCGTTCACGCTTTCTCTCTCCTCCGCATTTCCAACCGCCCGCAAAAATGAAACATTTGATTCAATCCGGTCTCAAAACACTCCAGGTTTCGATCACTCTCTCTCTCTCTCTCCGCTATGAATTTCGATTCTGTTTTTTTTTTTTTTTATTTGTTTGATTTCATTCGTTTTATTTTTCATTTGCGATTAATTTTGAAATTATATGATTAATTTTGTGATTTTGTATGATCATTTCTCTTTTTTTTTTTTTTTTTTTTTTTTTTTTTTTTTTCGTGATGTTATTGTATTTTCGTGTCAAATATGATTAATCGTAGTTACGGAGTATTGTTGGTTGAGTATGTGATAAGTAACCTAAATTAGGATTCCAAATTCGTTTTCTATGACTGTTACTCCACGTGAAACAGGAGCAATTTGAGTGTGTAACTTCTTAATTACGAAACAATGTAATGTGGAGTATCGCGTATTTGTATAGGAATTCTTTTGGATTTCTGAATGTTTAATCAGGAGCGACAGCGTGTGTAGGTTAAAATTATGGCGTTTAGAGCACTCAACAAAGCGTAAATGGCGCCCGCTGTTGGTTGTAGGTGGACTAGTATGTGACTGTGGTTATTTCTTTAGACTTTGTTAGGTGATTAGGTGTGTAATGAGGTGAATTGGCGTATGCATTGCAATGGGAATGCAGTTTGTAAGATGAACCGATGTTTGAGAAGCTTATGTCGTAAAGATGTTCTTTTAAGGTTAACAAGGTCGTAAAGATAATGTTACATGGTTTACTTATCGAGTTAACGTTGCAAGTTTTTGAACGATATATGATGCAATTTAAATCATGCGTCCAGATTCCGAAAAGAATTTGTTCAGTACTTGGTCATTGGGCAAAATTAATTCAGTTTAGATGAACTATAGTACTGAAAGTTGAGACTTCGCCCTATACCAGGTTCGTTTGTTTAGTTAATTAACTTAGAAAGGCTGTAGGACGTAAAATTGCAACCCTGTGAGTAATGATGCATTTCAAACATTTGGAGCAACAAAATTCTGACGGTGTGACTTTGAGTGTTCCAGATAATTGTTGTTTTAGCTTACATGATGAACTTGCTCTCGATCTTGATAATTATGTTGCAATCTTTCATGTCAACTTTTGCGATACATCTTTTTGGAGGAGTTATATTGTTCTGCTTTGTGTCTGTAATGACAATTGACTGCTGCAATGATTTATGTGCAGCATACAAGAAATGCAGCTGCTTCCGGTGGTCGAAGGTCAAACCTTGTTAGATGTTTTACTACTGACATGTATGCATCACAGCCGACGGACTCCACCACAGACAAAAGGTACTCCAGGGTTTGACTTAGTCTAGTGAGGGGTTCATGTTAGTTCACATTGTATACATTCATCCTCCACATCCTGGAGGATGCTTTGCTTTATTTACTTTTAATGTTTACACTTATTAATCTAAGTGTTAATCTTGCAATTGACAATATTTGGTTACTTTTGATGGTTGGATTCACTTTGACTCACGATGGGGTTATAATTTCTTCGACTCGTCCAAATCGTTCTAGGAAGATGTTTTATTATCTTTTCTAACTTTTGATTGGTTATTTAACTCTTTCAAATATATGCTGTATGTTTGTTGATTAAAGCTACAAGGGACATTCTATGCTGGCGCCTTTCACTGCTGGTTGGCAATCAGCTGACACAAATCCATTGGTGATTGATAAGTCTGAGGTATGTATTCTCATACTATTATACTAATTCAACATATAGTAAGATTTCAAAAATAAAAATATGAAATGCACTTGTCCTGAGGTTACGATTATTAATCTTCCTGCTTCATGATGTATTACTTCTAGGGTTCCTATGTATACGATATCAATGGGAAGAAGTATCTTGATTCTCTTGCTGGCCTTTGGTGCACCGCTTTAGGTACTAAACTTCATGATAGCCGTAAATATTCATTGCTGTAAGTTGTAAGCTTAAAGCATGTAATACTTGGTCTGAATTTTACAGGAGGTAATGAACCTCGACTTGTTGATGCTGCAATGAAACAGTTGAAGACACTGCCGTTCTATCATTCTTTTTGGAATCGAACCACAAAAGTGTCTCTGGTAAGATACTAAAACCTACTTGTGAAGTTTTCTAGATTAACAATTTTCATTCAGTTCCTTGTATCAATCGTGCAAGTCAGGACACACTGGGATCTGTCACCCTCCCCCTCAATCTGTTGGGATATCTTTAGACGTTGGATAATGGTTATCATTCAGGAATTTCAGGAGGTAGACTGAGATTGCAGATCTTAATGTCTTTCACTTTGTAATTTTGTATATGCATTGTGTTGTTTATATGAGGGCTTATGAGACTTATGATGGGATGGGGGCTTTGGAATAGATGAGATTATGAGTCTCTTATGACTTTGTGAGACTTGCTCTCACTTTTGAAAGGAAAATACTAGGAGTCTATATGTAGTCAAATTAGAAAGTGTCTACATTAAGTTTGTACAAAATAAAATGTAATGTGTAGTAAATTATCTAGCACAAATTTAGAAATAATTTTTTTTTTTTAAAGAGATGGAGAAAATTAAGGATTATTGATTTTGGAAACAAATAAAATTATATTTTGTTTACAAGGATAGATTCACAATATTTGATTTACTGTTAGTGACATAAATTTACTACAAATGTTTAGAATTTTCTGCACAACCAAATTAATTATTATCCATCAAATCTATTTTACTACACTTGGTGTATATAGATTGAATTGCAGACAATTTTCTGTGTCTATATGTAGACTCCTAGGATGATCCCTTTTAAAAAGTTTCTGAGAAACATATTGGTCCTGCTCCTGGAAGTTGGCAGAGAGGGTTTTTCAGATCGATTAAAGGGGAGACCAATCATTTTACGTGTAGAATTGATGAACTAAACAGCTGGTGAGATGGTGATTATTATTCTCTGCTTGTAGCATCGATTTTTGTGAACTAGTCTGCTTGTTGATTTCTGGCCCAAGTTTGATCACAGCACCATAGGTTATGCCTGTTTTCTGCTGCTGATAGTGAATCATGAAGGTGAATTTAGACTATCAATTATAGCTGGGGGGAGGTGAGCTCTGCTGTAAGCTAGAGCTTTAGAATGAATTAGAACTTCAAAAAATCCATGCTGAATCAATCTTCATTCTTGTTATTCAATTTTGATCCCAAGAGTTAGTCCTTGTGGATAAACTTGAATAGAAATTTCATATAGCTCAAGGTAGAATATTGGGTCCTTGTTTTGCCGCTTTTTTCTTTAGAAATCCCAAGGTTCATCTCCACCAGCTTAAACATTCTCGCCCATTGTTTAAAGAAATTGTATCATGTAACTAGGAAACTCTCTGTATACAAATTGATGTCACAACTCACAATACAGCTGGTTTAAATCTAAACTTTTTTTTTTTTTTTTTTTTTTTTTTGTCAATTCTGCAGGACCTTGCTGAAGAGCTCTTAGAAACTTTCACGGCAAGAAAAATGGCTAAAGCTTTCTTCGTAAACAGTGGATCAGAAGCCAATGATACCCAGGTTAGTTATGATTATATGAGGCGTTTTTTAATTATAAAGAAGAATCTTTCTAAATCATTTCGGGTCAGCGGGGCCTTACAAAAAAAAAAAAAATCATGACCTTAAAGCATCCCCTTTGTAAGCTTTATGTGGTGGAAAGTGAACTTTCACTTTCCTAAGAACTACTTCATATCTAAACAAGAGGTCAAAGGTCTGTCCATTTCTGGCAGCCAAATGTGAAATGCCTGTCTGCCTAGGCATTCCTTTTTGCTGAATCGTCCTAAACTTTACTATGATAAATTTTTATTCTCAACTGGTATTTGAATATGCAACGTTGCAATTGTGACATGTACAAGAAGGGTTCACTGCCCAACGGACAACAGGACATGTCAGATCTTTAGTGGATGACGTCCTGAGAAGTTTGGACAGATTTTAGTGGATGACGTTTGATGCATCAATGTTCTAATGCAGTTTGCTAGTTATGTGCTTCTAAGTTCTATAAATTACCCTGGGTTAAAATTGTTTCTTGATTTTGGTTATGATCGATGGGCTGACATCGATGGTTTTGATGATAATGGATGTTCTTTGCGAAAGGTGAACAATTTTCGAGGAATGATGATCTATTATTGGATGAGTCGAAGATGTTGCATTCTGGTGAAAGACAGTTTGAGGGTGAATCTTGTGCTCTATAGACTCCTACAGTAAGCCTGCAAGAAAGGAGGGTGTTGAGGAAGATGTTGAGATGCCTGTTGATATCAGTTCAATTATTCAAGTCATGAAGGGGGTGGGTGTTACTAGTGTTCCTTGTGAGGTGAATGCTGTTCAGCCGTCTACCACACAGAGTTACTTTAGAAAGAGCAAACGGGATAAGGAAGTAGAGATTTTGAAATTGAAGATTTCACTATGATAAGATAGGTCTTAAGACATGTTTCTGAATTAGGTTTGATGTGTTAATGTACTTCTCTCCCCTCCTTATTTAAGGATTTTGTGTCTTATTGCACCATCCTTTCTCTCTTTCTTTAACAATATCTATACTCAGTGTACAATCAATAAACTTGATAGCTGATTCTATTTTTTGCGGATTTGTTTGCTCTAGGTGAAGCTGGTTTGGTACTACAACAACGCTCTTGGAAGACCAGGCAAGAAAAAGTTTATCGCTCGATCAAAATCGTAATTTTCTCACCTGAAGTTTATAGAGTTTATTGTATTTTGACAATGAACTAATTTACCCATGTTTCTGTTTGACAGATACCATGGTTCCACTCTCATAGCAGCTAGCTTATCAGGGTAAGATCGAGGTCCCATAAAGTGTAGATTTGGTTCATGAAAAAAATTGCATCAACTGAGTTGTTTTTAACAGACTTCCGGCTCTGCATCAACAATTTGATCTGCCAGCTCCATTTGTTTTGCACACTGATTGTCCTCACTATTGGCGTTATCATCTCCCAGGTTCTGACTTCTTGCTAATAACTTTCTCTTCCATATTATTTCATAATAATTGTTAATACAAGTATGATCTCTCTGTTTTCTTTTTTCAGGTGAGACAGAAGAAGATTTTGCAACCAGGTTGGCTAATAATCTCGAGAATCTTATCCTCAAAGAGGGACCAGAGACGGTATTGTCAATCTGTAGCCTTTTATACAATGTCAAATAGTGAATACAATTCAACTTTATAATTCTTTCGCCGTATGTTAACCATTTATGTTATGGTTTGGCTTTTGCTATTTCAGATTGCCGCATTTATTGCTGAGCCTGTCATGGGAGCAGGAGGAGTGATACCTCCACCTGCAACGTATTTCGAAAAGGTTTGGACTCATAGTATAGCAAATTAGCCAACCTGAAATCTTCATTTGTTATATTGGGAACTCATTCTGTGCATTGGGTGATGAGTGTCCAGTGTCAATGCTGTATTGTACCTTTCAGGCTTTCAGTCATATTCTAATATTACATCTCATTTGCAATTTCAAGTTTTTGTTTATTGTAATGTGCCATGGTATTGCATGATGGTTGCCCTGCAAATCAAACACTGGTTAAAGTAATAATTGAATCGGTTTTGTAATGTTTTTCATTTTGGATTTTTCAATTTTTATATATCTGCCTATGTTCATTCTCTATATTCTTGACTTGATGCTTATCCATGACCGGTTCTAGTTTATCTGCTTTATGTCACATTCTTTGAAATATTGCTGGCCATTAAAGGTTGTTATGTTGTACTTTGTTCAGATTCAAGCTGTTGTGAAGAAATACGACATTCTCTTTATTGCAGATGAGGTATAATCTATGTCTTATTCCTGTTATGCTTTTTTGTCCTAAACTATATCTTTACTATCGTCAAGATTCATATGGCACAAATCATCTCATCCATCATACAAAAGGGGTTGCAGTGCATGATGTTTCTTCCAGTTTTCTCCCATTTGATCCGAGGATAAGTGCTGGAATCTATATGGAGTATTATTTACTGATGATGTTACCTTTTCCTTTCTCTTGGTCATGTAAAGGTCTTTTCTCCCTATTTCACCATGTAGGTTATCTGTGCGTTCGGAAGGCTTGGTGACATGTTTGGTTGTGACAAATACAATATTAAACCTGACCTTGTCTCCTTGGCAAAGGTAAAGACTGATGTCTCTTAAATGACTGTTCTTGTCTAAGTGGCTTTTAGTGATCTAATCACCTGTTTGCACAGGCTCTATCTTCAGCGTACATGCCCATTGGAGCAATTCTCGTAAGCCCTGAAATCTCAGAGGTCATACACTCTCAAAGCAACAAACTTGGTATGCTTTTTGTTCCAAAATTAAAATTGTAATTGAAGGACAACATATATGCTCTCTTGAAATTTGGAAATTATTGAAGGATCCCAGCTACTTTCATCAAAAAACTAATTAACCCCATTGCTCACTGTAGGTGCATTTTCTCATGGATTTACGTATTCTGGGCATCCAGTATCATGTGCTGTAGCACTTGAAGCACTGAAGTTGTACAAGTATGATAATCTAATTATCTTTCCCAGAAATCTGCTTTTCTAACGCCTTCATGTTGACTTCCTTTGCATCCGGCCATCCCTTTAGGGCTAATGTTTTAACGTTGTATAATGCAAATAGAGTCACACTGGCTCTTGAGTTCTGCTAGATTTTACGTGTTCTCATTGTCGGTCTCTACAAGGTGTGATCTATGCTAAAACTTCCAAGGTATTAGCTGACTGGAATAAGACTTTCTGAGCTCGTGGACAAGGAGAGCACTCTGGCTTTTAGCAACAATTCAGGGTTGCAATGTGCCTACTTATTAAGCCGTGAACTTGTCTTTTGAGTAGTCAACTCCCTTACACTTCCTTTTAATTTTCTCTTCATGTAAACGTGATATAGCTAAATTATTTGGTTTACTGAGCTTAAGTTATGAGATGACATTAATCATTTTCCAGGGAAAGAAATATTGTAGAGAAGGTAAGAAGTCTTGCACCAAAATTTCAAGATGGACTTAGAGCTTATGCTGGCAGTCCTATCATTGGAGAGGTATATGTATTTCCTTGGTTGTAGCATTTATTGATGTTGCATAATTCTTGGTGGCATCTATCAATGTTGCATAATTTATTGTACAGATAAGGGGTACAGGCTTGATCATGGGAACTGAATTCACAGACAATAAGTCCCCAAATGATCCATTTCCGAAAGAATGGGGTAAGTTTTCTTTATTTCATATTCTTAATTGAGATATGAGATTAGTGAGCTTCCTTCACCTACAACTCCCTGCTTTTGCGGTTACTGTTAAAACACAAATTCGTCCATGGTGGGGAAGCATATATCTTCAACGCGAGCTTTGCTTCATGGTTTCCGAATTTGTAATCATGGTTTCCTTTTGATGGGTGAAATTGTATCATGGTTTGTTACATATACAATTATATAGGAGTAGGTGCATATTTTGGGGCGCAATGTGAGAAGCATGGGATGTTAGTTCGTGTGGCTGGTGATAACATTATGATTTGCCCACCGCTTATAATTACCGAGGGAGAACTTGATGAGGTAATCCATATGTTCAGCGTCTTTGAATTTCATAGGAACGCGAGTATTGTCCCATTCATGCTTACCAACTTCTCTTTATCGCGTTTCAGCTGATTAGCAAGTATGGGAAAGCACTGAAGGATACCGAAGAGAGAGTGAAGGAACTAAAGGCTCAGAAGAAGTAAGGATCCTGGCCAGGTGATGATGGCGAAAATGATATATCTTCCTTCTCTTTTTCTTTCTCTTTGTATAGGAAGTGGCTTGGTAATTATCATGGGCAATAAATCTCATAGGTCCCAACTTACCGTTGTAACTTCTTAGACCGTTCTAGCTCTTCTAATAAAAGCATTTTTTATCTATTGTTCACTGCCCGATGTTATCAATGATAAACTGAGCTAATCTTCGGTATGACTCCTGTTATGTATCGATTTTACTTCCTCTTTTCTCAAGTCCTAACTCTGGGTGGTGATTTTATCATATACGGGTTCGGCTTTTTTTTTTTTTTTTTTTTTTTTTTTTTTTTTTTCTGTTGAATCAGAGCTGCGAGACAGTGAGAGCAATTGAGACCAGAAGCTACATAAGTTGCAGGAAGACATTGTTTTCGTGGGATGTAAAACGACAAGTTGGGTGTACTGTTGTATTGCTCTTTGACGTAGTGTAGCTGTATATGTCCGGGAACTGGATACTGAGATTTGTACAGAAGAGACAGAGTCGATGTAATTTCGAGTATTTCTGGGCGAATGCTGAATACATCACATATGCCAGACTGCACTGTTTTTTCTATATATGCTGGGATTTTACTGAACTTGTAGCTACACAGATATGCGAACATCAACTTTATAGAAAGCACAAATACAGCATTTAAGAGGGTGTTGTCAAGGATTGGACTTCTTATCAGCTTTTTTGCGGGCGCGGCGTCCTCGGGAGCTCAGAGAGGACTGGAAGCCAGGGCCATCATCATCCTCATCATCCAATGCTCGCATAGATTTCTGTCCACCAATGTCATTATTTGTCAACCCATCTTACATACGTTGCAATGTACATGTAAATAAGAGAGAGAGAAATCAATACCTCGCGAATTTCGGAGAAGCTGACAGCATAGAAGGTGACTGCTGCTGCTGCTATGATTCCTACAACAGGAACTACCATCTGCATAGCTTCCATTTCTTCTGCTTCTAATTTTTCCTACCTTCGTTATGTTGTGTGGCTCATATTTGGTTATGTAGTCTTGTCTTGATATATAGCAATGGTCCAAACTATAGGATAAGTCACGACGACAACTCGAATCCCAATTAAACGAGACGATTACAACAACAACCAAGTTTTATTCACAGAGTGATTTGGGTGGGCTAACATGAATCGTTATAAGTAATCATCACAATTAAACGATAAAAACAAGAATACTTTCATCGCCACTTGCAATTAGGGTGACTAAACCTGGTTTTAGATTCATGACAAGATTTTCAAATATTAACGATTATTCTACGTCGGAAAAATGGATTAATTTCGTGATAAATAAATCTAAGGAAATCCGTACAATCTTATCAACTTTGTGATTCTTTCAAGATTTGCTTACTGTTTTGTTATTGACTTTTTGCTAACCACGGTGTGGGGATTCTACTCTAATTATGTAGCAGTTCCCCCGAGCCCTTTGAAGTAAGCATTATCATTTATCAAAAAATACTTACCATTCACACCGACCAGACTTTTGACAATGTAAAAGCTATGGGTTAAAGCCAGTAGCCAGGTTATGGTCAAACGTGTAGTTGACGTCGTCGACTCGTGTTCTTTTGTATTTTATATTTCTCCAAAAGATTCTACGGAGTAATTCTTCAATTTCTTCCTTTTCGTTTGATAATAATTTGTGTCACAAGTAATCTGGGTGTCTCTCCACAAACACAAAATAGGAGGCTTCATCATCAATTCTTCTTGATCACTTTTCTCCTCCCAATCACCATCGCTAACCCCACACCCTTTCCTCTTATTTTCTCTCTCCTCTTCTTCTCTCCACATTATTCACTTTCTGGTACGTATCCTTTTTCTTCCTCATCATCTCCCCTTTTATCTCCTTTTTTGGGAATGTTATGATCATTATGTATTTTTTCTGCATAAAGTTTGGACCTTTTGATGTTATTATGTTGGTTTTATTGGGTAGAATGATAAATTTCTCTAATTTTGATTGCCCATGCTCTTACTTTTGTTGTTTAATGCATAAACATTGATAAAGTTTCAACCTTTTGTTGTCGAAAAATCTGGGTTTTGGGTTCGTATAATTATAGTGTAGGAATAGAGAAAAGCTGTAATTTTTGTGTCTATTTTGAGAGGGGAGTTCAGTCATTAGGGATTACTTGGCCGTGGATCGTTTCGCGGTATGATTATTCAGCTTGTTGATTAGTTACTTGAGCTTAACTGTGAGCTTCGGCTTGTGTAATACTCCGTATATGGAGTTAGCAAAAGAATTGTTTTTAGAGAAGGGAGGTTTGAACAGGGTTCGCTTGGAATGGGGGGTAATCATTACTAGAGTAAGAGACCGGAAATATCGGAAAAACAAGGAAATGATGGTGGTGGATAGAGGAGAATGGTAGAGAGGGGTAATGATTACCCCGTAAAGGAGGGTAATAGTCGCCTATCTCCTGCCTAGGGTAATGCATTACACCTATCGAGGGGTAATACTTCCCCCTCTACCTTTTTGTTCTCCATTGACCCCCGCCAATTCTCTCATTTTCCCTTATTTAGCATCTATTACCCTAGAAATCATTATTCGCATACCAGGCAAGCTCTTTAGTTGTAGTGTTATATACAATCGCTTAATGTGTAGTGAACTCGGACTCACTGGTTGTTAAATCATTTCTTTGTTTGTGTTGTTGTATGAGATTTAAGATTGGACGGCTTTTTGTGTAAGATTGGAAATAAGAGGGGGTATTAGATTGGAAGCCTAATATACTGAGTATTGCACTTACCGCAAATGGAATGATGATGTTTGGGGAATGATAGCCTTGAGTTGTATTGTTTAAAGTGAGAGCTGAGAACAGTATTCAAGTTTAGCATCTCTTGTGAGCTTTTTTTTTTTTGAAGTGTTTCAACTGTCACAATCGTTTTTTTGAAGACATGATACTCGGTAGATGCAATTGGGCGCTTTGTCCTGTCTCATCTCGTATGTAAAAGCGGAGAGATAAATAAGTAAACCTATAGCTGTTTTTGTGATGAACTTGGGTTATCAATTATTGGAGTGTAACCTTATTAAGCCAAAATGCAGGCCACTCTGGTCGCTCTGTCTCTAATTAATGGCTGCCTGAATAAGAAATTGCTAATTACTTCAAGTGAAAACTGGTGGGGATTATGTAACATATGAGCTGATATGGTTGTTTTAATCAGTTTAATAATAGTACAACAACAATAACAACATTACCCCTGGGCCTCCAAGGCTTCTGCCATAAGGTGGGGTAAAGAGGGGGGGGGGGGGGGGTTGGATGTACACAAGACTTGCCCCTACGTTAAAAACATAGAGATGATGCTTACTGACGACCCATAATGAAAATCACTCCGAGAATCGCACCAATTGACTACTACTCCACAATACAAGAACCGCAACAGTATTATGAGCCATTAATTCTAGTGAAAGAAAAAAAAATTATGTTCAGTTTTTTGTGCACTTCCTCTTGTTCTGGGAATGGTAAACGCTTGCCGATTAATATGCTATGTGATGTGGAGATAATACCTGAAATGGCATTACGTGGTTACTTATATCGTTCTTTTCTCTCTGTCTGTCAAGTCCCATGTTAATTGTGTGATTGCTAATACAAATGTTAACTGGATGCAGTAACAAACCGTTTGGAAGTCGACTATACTGATGATGTTAACTGATTATGAGAATTGGGTTACTCAGCTGATTAAAGAGTATCCCGCATATCCATGGATCCCTTGCACCTCTGTGCTTTGTGGTATCTTGACCTGCAAATTGGTATGTCCTCACGACCCCTTAACAGAAGTTTATTTATCGATACAGCCTGCAAGTTGCTACTTCGGTAGCTTGCATGTGTAGTTTTCTAAAGGACTAACAAAATATTATCTTTTTTTTTTTTTTAATTATTGCTTTGAAATTATATCTCTATTCAGGTGTATAATTGGTCTCAGTCGCTCAGTTTTATTTGCTTCAAGCACTACTCTAGCTTACCCAGGATGAAACAAGTCGAGTGGGATAACAGGTCATTTTCGAATTCTGTCTGCTCGTCCATACTTCTTTTGTAGCTTTTCACTTCTCTTACTTAATTTTACTATGTGTAGGATTATTTCAACCTTGCACGCGGTAATTATGACGGCTTTGGCAATTTATTTGGCTTTCTGGTCAGACCTGTATGTCGATGACCAGCAACGTGGTTCTGCCCTGTTTAGGAGCACGCCATTCTCGACATTTGTCTTGGGGGTAAACTCTATTCATTTCTGGATTCCACCTTTCGCTTTCCGAATGTGTGCTAATCTGCTTTTCGGTTCAGTTTATGACATAATGAATTGTTTGTGGTGCTTATTTTACTTTTCCTATATTTTACCATCCTAGTGGAGCCAAAAGAGAGTTTTTTTGGCTTTGGAACTTAAAAGCTAATAAGAAATGGTACTTATGTTGTCTGGGCTTCTTTTCTACTATGAAGATAATTCAACTGTCACATCTCTCTTCGAGTGCCCAAATCTCCTTTTGGAGGCAGGGATGTGGCTGTAAGCTTCACTCTACCCTTTACCCATTCCAGGTGGGATACCATGCATTAGGCTATAGTTGGTTGACCATGTGCATTCAGCCCAACTCAGGGGTAGCATTATGACTTATGATTCTGTTAATTCTTATGCAGACTCTTCCATTACTCGAAGGAGTTTAATGTGGTTGAGCACAATTTGAAACAAAATTTTGACTAATAATTATCGTGTGACCTGTTCAAACTCTTTCTGAACTGGGTCTTGAGCTCGTGTGAGTTGTACCATTTGCGAGTGTGCATGAGAAGTAGGTGAGGGTTTTGGCGACTCGGTATCTGGTGCATGATTCTGTGTCTGCCTTGTGTGCATGTGTTTGTGCGTCAGAAGGTAGTCTTTGGTTTGCATGACCTTCATGTTGGAATGTTTCATTTTAATTGGTGAACTGTTTACCGTCAAAGTGTCCCTTTTCATGATCTCTCATTTCAGGAATCGGTTGGGACTTCATATTGTAAAGTTGAAAGTCTTAATATGCCTGTCAATTCTCTGTGAATGAAATATGGTATCTTTATCCTCATCATAGTTGCATTTATATCTTAGGTCTTCATATTTTGTATCACCTCATACTGAGGTGCACAATGCACTGTCCTAATGACTCGGGTATTTTTCTATATCTACAGGTTTCTGTTGGATACTTCATTTCTGATATTTCCATGATATTATGGTTTTATCCTGCCTTAGGCGGATTGGAATATGTAAGTAATACTCTTATCTGTGTTCGATATTCTTTTCTATGGGATATGTATTGAACTTTTACACAGTGTGGAAGCTTCTTGACATCTATTGTAAAAAAACTAGTCAATGGTGTCTGACACGAGTAGGGATCTTGGGAATTGACGCATGAATTTTTAAGGAAATCATCATTTACATAGAGAAACCATAGATACTGCCCTCTGAGAAGGCCAGTGTTGTAGCTGCACACTTTTATGTTGAGTGAAGAACTGGCCTCTGCTTTGATTAGCTGAAGCCTGAAGCCCGAGAAAAGAAAATTGTGCGGGCCCCCAAAAAAGATTTAACTTTTTTAGGTTTATTGTCCAGAAGATTTCATGCATGCTAAAGCATTTATCTGATGGCAGGTTCTTCATCATGTTTTATCAATGACAGCACTAGTATATGCTATGTTGACTGGGGAGGGACAGTTGTATACTTTTCTGGCGCTTCTCTCTGAGATGACGACACCTGGTATCAATTTGAGATGGTAAGACATTGGTGTTATGATATTGTTGATGAAAACAAGTTTAGTCTCTTCCTAGATGACATGATGCTTTTGTTGGTGAAGGTATCTTGATACTGTTGGGATGAAGAAATCAAAAGCATATGTTGTGAATGGAGTTGGCATATTCCTAACTTGGCTGGTGAGTTGGTAATGTATTTAGCGAAAACAAGAGAGAACTTTTGTCTTAAACCAACCAACTCTGGCCAATGGCATGTTTGTGTTATACGGTGTAGGGGCTATGATATATATATATATAGGGGGCCTATCCAGTGAGAAGTGGTAATTTGGTGAGAAGTGAGAAGTAATCTCAGTCATTGATTTCGCCTAACTGCAGTAAGTAAACTGCATGACTCCAGTTGTAACTCTACTAACTAAATTGTGTAACTCCGGTAAACTAACTCCACAAATTAAATTTTATAACTCTAGTATTATTACTAACTCCACCAAATTCAACGAAAATTCATGAACTCTAACATGACTCCACTAACTAAAACACGTAACTCAAACTTAATTTCCTTTAATAAAAAACGTAACTCTAATAACTCAACTACCTAAATCACGTAACTCCAACTGAACTCCATTAACTAAAATACATAACTCCAACTTTTCATCAAATAAAACACGTAACCCTAATAACTCCACTACCAAAATCACGTAACTCTGACTTAACTCCATCAACTAAAACACGTAACTCCAACTTAATTTCATCAAATAAACACGTAACTCTAATAACTCCACTACCTAAATCACGTAACTCCGATTTAACACCATCAACTAAAAACACGTAACTCCACTAACTAAAACACGTAACTCCAACTTAATTTCACCAAATAAAACAAGTAACTCCGACTTAACTTCATCAACTAAAACACGTAACTCTAACTTAATTTCTTTTAATAAAACACGTAACTCTAATAACTCCACTACCTAAATCACGTAACCTCCAACTTAACTTCATCAACTAAAACACATAACTCCAACTTAATTTCATCAAATAAAACACGTAACCCTAATAACTCCACTACCTAAATCACGTAACCTCCAACTTAACTCCATAAACTAAAACACGTAACTCCAACTTAATTTCATCAAATAAAACACGTAACTCTAATAACTCCACTATCTAAATCACGTAACTTCGACTTAACTCCATCAACTAAAACACGTAACTCCAACTTAATTTTATCAAATAAAACACGTAACTCTAATAACTCCACTACCTAAATCAGGTAACTCCGACTTAACTCCATCAACTAAAAACACGTAACTCCACTAACTAAAACACGTAACTCCAACTTAATTTCATTAAATATAACACGTAACTCTAATAACTCCACTACCTAAATCACGTAACTCCGACTTAACTCCACTAACTAAAACACGTAACTCCAATAATTAAAAACATAACTCCAAATAATAAAAATACGTACTCCAAAAAAAAAAAAAATGAAAATGACAAAAAAAAAAAACAATTATCTACCATTTTCTCTCTCCTCCCACACCACCCAACCCCAACCCTACCCCCACTACCGCTCTGCCCCTCACCAGCTCCTCAACCAACTCAGTCACCAGACCGGCCTCCTCCGTCGAACAAGACGCGGCCGTCAAATACCAACACCACCATCTCCGCCCCTTATTTCCGCTTTCTCACGTTTTAGGTGTTTCATTTCCCTAAACCCGACACAACCGCCCTCCTCTGCCTCACCCACGCCTCCACCTTCTCCGGCAGTGACTCAGTCGCCACCAATAGGACCAGAAACCGTCGCCGAGCCACGCGACACCCTCCAGTCCCCGACGTAATCATTTCCACACGTTTCCCCTCTTTCCCCACCTTCCACAAGTTTCGATTTGCCATTCCGCGGCGAAATTGAGGCTTAGCGACGAGCAGTGTAGCGAAAATGAGGAAAGATGTTGGAAAAGATGAATCTCGACGACGGTGAACACAAAAGGCGGCCGGAATCTGGAAAACGAGCGCGGAAAGGAGGGAGGGAGAAGACGGTTTTCGCGGCGAAACAAAGCTCGACGGAGGAGTCTCGTGTGCAACGAAGAGTCGCGGTACTCCGACGAGTCGGCCGGCGGTGTCTTAGCCGGTGACGGTTGTTCCCGGTGTATGCGGCGGGTGATGGGCGGCGCGGGGGTAGGGGCGTGGAGAGAGAAGAGGAAATGGAAGGAGAGAGAAAATAATGTGAGATTTGGGTTTGGGTTTTCTTATTTTCAGTTTGTTTGTTTTTATTTTCAGTTATTAATCTAGGCCATTGATCTAGGTTGAATGGAGGGATGAGATTACTTCTCACTTCTCACGAAACTAATACTTCTCATTTGATAGATTTCCTATATATATCAACTAACATAAATGTGACTTGCTGGATGGATAATGTGATTCAAAGCTAGACTTGCTATTTATAAATTATATAATATGAATTACCGGTTTTTAGTTCTTGACTTATAATTACTGGCTTATGAAATAAGTTGCATGTTTTGCAGGTTGCTAGGATAATTCTATTTATGTATGTGTTCTACCACATGTATACTCATTTCGATCAGGTAAAGATTACATTGCTTCTTTTTTTTCCTTCTTTTTTTTTTTTGGGGGGCGAAGGCAAAACCAAAAGAAAAAACATAAGAAAACTAAGCGACGCGTGACTTAACATATCGGCCAACAAAACCCATATGTAAGTCTTTCAACACTATACTAGAACAACTTGACACCCTATTATCATTATTCAAGATACTTTGGAAGAGAGCAATCTTCTTCACCGGGGCCTGGTCGAACAAGACTAGAAAGTTGACCTGAGAGCACTTCGTCTTAGCACCAGCACTAGTAGACGAAACATCAATGTGACCAACAGGCTTAGAACGCACAATAAGCTTGCATTGTGACAACATCCTGGAACAAGTCTTACCTCTTGGATGAGTTGAAGTGATAAGTTCTGCCTCGTCCTGCAAAGTAGTCGGGGCTTACCTCCTAGGAGGTTAGAGCCTTAAAGGACAATTGAGTGGTGCAGTTTCCTTCAACAGACGGAACAAATCGATCCTCCACCAATTCGGTATTTGTTAAATCAGAATTAGGCATAACACAAGAGTCAACTTGGGGAGGGCTTGATTCTTGTCCACCAACGACTTTTGACAAGTCAATGGTGAAAGTGGAGACCTCTGCTTCCCATGATTCAAGCTCATGGAGGGTCTCTTTCTTGATAGTTTCTTTGGGGGTGAAGGCTTGGACCTTCAAAACAGTCATACTCCGGTAATTAAAAAATTGGAGCCTGAATTAACATGTTTCATTGCGGAAGGGTGCTATCGTGATAGCTTTATTACAATAGGTATCTAATAGATCTGGTAAGGTAATCATTTAATGAGGTAGTTGTCAGCCTGCATCTGATCAAGTTTCCCTTAGTCTGACCAGAGCCTTCCATGTAATCTAATTTTAAAAACCAGGCTGAACAAGGAATAACAACTGCTGATGTACATGAAAATTTCAATGCAAATTATAATATTTAAGTCTATAGCTACACTTTGCCTGACACTGGGATTTTAGGTCAGGCAGTCAACAGTAGTTGCTACTCGAAGGTAGCTTGAGAATGGATGATATGTGTAGAACATCTGTTAATCTGCGACAAATTCAATCACCCGCTCCGACCCTCCTTAGTCCTTCCTCGTATGTGAAGATCTAGGAAGGTGTAAGAGACTGATCATTGATCCCTATTGCTTCCTATGACACCAATAAAAAGGGAGAAATACAGCCTACAGGCCCATCGTAATCAGTTGACTGTTGTGACACCTTAATTGGCAACTGTTACTCCTTGAGTGTAAGATTTGACTATTATTTAACACCTGAAGACAGGGGAGAAGGGTTTATTTTACTTTTTTTTTTTTTTTTTTTTTTTTTTGGTAGCTGTGAGCATCGGAGGCACTTATATTTGTTAAAGTTCTGATCTAATGTTTCGTCCACTTTATCATCTTTCAGTTTAAGCTGCTGTCGCCTTTTGCTTACTACTTGAGTTTAGTTTCTCCGTGTATTCTTGGGGTACTGAACTTGATGTGGTTTGCGAAGATTACAAAGGGAATGATCAAGACATTGACAGCAAAGAAGGATTAAGGAGAGATCAAGATGCAAAACACATTTGCTAAGATTTGCATAAACGTTGTAAATGGTATATAACACGAAGGGTGACCAACTGATATCATGATGAAGTAGCAGTCCTTGGCAACCAGCATTGCCATTTGGCCGAGTGTTTATACAAAGATGGATGAACATGTGTGGTTGGTTGCTCTCCTCTGCTGAACTGTGAAGTGATTCAGTTCAGGTGGATTATTCAAGGCTAAGTTTCATTGGTGTAACGGTGTACATATATAATTGCGAACATTATTTATACATTGTGCATTAGTCGAAAATCATTATGGCCCCTTTTTTTCCTGTTCAAAGAAGTTACATTGAGAAAGCATAATCCACATGCATGTCAGCATGTTGCACTCCTTGGTGATCTTTCTTGTCTTACAGCAAGGTGTCAACTGGCTCCATGGGTAAAGCCGTAAAGCTTGTTAAGAGGTTTACTCATGAGTCATGACTCGAATTTGAAACTCGTTTGCGTTAGAATTGTCCTTATATTTCCCTTCGTACCAGAAAAATAATAAACATTGTATTTAGATTCGGATCTTCTCATACGAAAAGTGAAGAAACCCAAACATACAGCAGCAAGCCTCAAATGTGCATTATTCATGGGGATGACAACCACCTCGACTGATCTAACCCATCGAACCCCGCCCTTCCGGGTTGAATCTGGGTCGTAGGAATATACCTAATAGATTATCCATACAATCTAACCAACAAATTCATCTCTACTGATGGAAGAAGATGCATAATGTAAGGCAATGCGTAGCATTCTAAAACTGATATGAACCTAACAGTCCTTGCATTGCGTCTACCAGTCAATTCCCAAGCCCACCATCACACATACACGTGATCAGGCAACACAGAGCAGAGCTTCCTGCTATCCTCCACTTCTCTTTCTTCACCAGCCCCCCACAAATCGCAGCCTCGAACTTCCTGCATTTGGTAGGCGCATCAAACGGACAACCAGGCTTATTCATCCAGCACCAGTTCTCCCAAGTATGTGAAGCTGTATTCCTCCACTAACAGTTCCACAGGTATGTGAAAATCTCATCGTACATTAATCATATTATGATCTTAATTTTAGTATAGGTAAAACAATACATGCAAGATGGGATGTCCAACGTAGCAAAGCCACAAACCTCAGTCTCGAGAACTTACATAGTTTCCCTGGAAAATTACCACAAAAATCCAACTTCAACTCCATCAACAAATACTTTGTCAAAAAAAAAAAAAAAAACAACAAATACAAGGAAAAGACAATAGAGATTCAAAAAGAATGATGCATGGCCAAAACTTTAAATATATATGAATTTCATTTCTTTGTTGATGTGAAGTATCTGTTTGTGTTCGAGTCCATGAGGACTAAGCTTGATAAACACGTAATTTATGATGCCCAACAACAAACAAATTGAGTAAGAATAACATTGAACACATTTCTTGTTACATATCATTATCAATCTACAAGCCTTTGGCAGACTGCACACGGAGAACTCTCCTTTGGACGGTTCATTTCTTCAGTCCTTTACTTGAGACTTTGAGATAAGGAGCAGCAAGCTGCGACGTGATATGAGCCTCGTATACATATTTCCTTTGTTCCCCTTCAGCGGATTGGATGATATTGGGTCAAGTCACGCTTTGGAGGGAGTTTCCTTAATATGAAAAGGACCAGAGAAGAGGGCAATATTTCCACCAACTGTAGAAACGGGTTACAGAACACGTGAGATGTGGTGAAATTACAATAGCTGAGGAAGTATTTCCAAAGTATGGTTTATCCATTACAAAATAAAGGTAGATGCATTTACAGACAGCATCATTAGCAAAGATTAATCTAGTGACTAGAATCAAGCAAGCAATGATATAAACAAATAACATGTAGAAAGAGGGGCCTAGAATCAATCGGGGGGCTATTCTTCCTCCAACATACTTCCCCCGTCCACCTATAGGTTCTTACTTCCCTTTATGGGTTGTCCACCTTCAAAGTTTTTTTTTTTTTTTTTCAAACATCGACTTTTCTTCTTTGTCAGATTTTAGGACGAAATTCCCCTTACATTGATGCTTTTGTTATTGGTTATAGCAAGTCGCACTACCCCTGTAGCTTGATGTTCTAACAAGTGGTCATAAAAACTCAATTCTTAATTCATTTTCATAAAACTATGATTGTCATACAAACTTTTTAACAAGGGCAACTTAACAGTGCTTTTGATATACAAGTTGGATGGCAAGGGGTGAAGGGGGAAGTATGGGAGGGGCTCCATTTTCCCTCCAAACATTGTGCACAGGAAAAAATTTGGTTTATTGAGGAGGGAGCAAAGTGAATCCATTCTTCATATCCAGACCAAGCTTTCAGGAAACATGAATGTTGTTTACTAGTTATGGATTGCTTCGATTGAGCATAATTGTTAAGGGTAATAGAGGCCAAAACAAGGCAAAAGATAAGGGAAGTATGGGGAGAGGAGGAATGGAGTCGTGGGGAGAGCTGAGACTCCACATCTGGGAAATGCATTACCCTAGGATGGAGGTGCGTAACTATTATCCCCTCTAACTCTACTCTTTCCACCACCACAGCTACCCCTTCACTCCTTTATTTTTTGCTCCATTATGTCCTCACTAATTACCCTCATTTTGAGCAATCCCTCAAAGATAGGCAACACAAAGCTAGTATAGAGAGCACAATACTTACCAGGTAGTATGAGAAATTGAGAATCGGATGGTCCAAGACATCAAGGTCAGCAGCTTTATCGAAAGCATTAAAGCACATCTGCGTAAAAGGTTGCCAAAACAAACAAATTACAACACAACAAAAATTTAGACAAAAATGGTGTTTGAGGTTAGCTAACATTTATAAAGAGAAAGTATAAGGATAAATTTTACTTTTCAAAAACTTTTAAGTGTCCATTGCCACTCCCAATTGAGCCAAAGACTCACTATTCTTTGACATTAATATAATGAAAGAAAACAAAATGGCTCACTACACTGTGTGAACTATCTTATTGTGTAAAGTAACCATCAGTTATGCAAATCCCAACACAAGTTTCATCATAAATCACCCGGAAACATCCTTAGGCATTGGGGCAATACTATTGTTGAGATTTTAGAACAACAAAGTGTCATTTAGTGTTGGTTACTTTCGAATAAATAGAGGACAAACAAGTTATTATGTTGTTGATGTCGCCAAGCACAAACTTTCAGATCATCAATCTTTTTATAGGAAGATATAATAAAATGAAGCAAGAGAAACACAATAGGAAATACAAAGCCAACCGCTACTTATGTAAAGGAATGATTTAAGATCAACCAAGTTATGATACCCACACTACTATTTCTAAGGTGAAGATAAAGGTAACTGAAGAGAATGAGACTATGTATGCCTAAAACTAGATCTAGTTTTCCAGAAGGGAAGGAAAATATTAATGTTCCCAAATTACTTCACATTTCTAACAACTGAATACACTCTACACAATTCTCCACTCTGCCAACAGCCCTTTTGTTCTAGTCCTACAGCCTAATAATGAATCACTACATAAACAATCACGCTGCTAGAACTGCAAATTGTATAGATCACCACTTCGGTAGCATAAGTAAATCATACACTCTGTCAAACCACTCTTATGTTTACTTGTTCAGTATGGCCAGTAAAAATCAGATAAGGTTACAGGCGACATAGATTGCAGCGCTTACCATAACACATCTTATCAGAAAACAAGTGAAACATATTGTGGTGACATAGCCAACCTGCAGGAAGTAGCAACAAAAAACAATTTAACAAAATTGAATGTAACAAAAGTAATAGCCAACCTGCAGGAAGTAGCAACAAAAAACAACAACATCTTTAACCCCAGTGCCTTAAAGGCTCCCGCCATAAGGCGAGGTAAGGGGGGGTCGGATGCACGCAAGCCTTACCCCTATTGAAACATAGAGAGGCTGCGCACGGATGACCCAAAATGAAAATTGCTTCGAGAATTGCACCGACTGACTGCTACTTCACAAAATAAGAAGCACAGACAATTTTATGAGCCATTTTGCTTTATTCCATAATATCCCAAAAACCAAAGAATAAGTAATCTTTGTCTCCATTGGAAATGGAAATTAACTTGAATAAGCAACAAAAAACATTTAACTAACAAAATTGAATGTAACAAAAGTAACTTGCCAGTGAGCAAGAAAGAAAGGGGGAGGGGAGAAAAGCCATGTACCTCCTGAAGCTTCTTACGCCGCCCCTTCGATTCTACTGGAAAGCGTTGCAACATAAGGAAAAGCCTGCAAAGGACCACAAAAAGATCGGAACTGAAAAAATTGCCTGATAATCAAATGTTAAGGAGAAAAAGAGCGATTACAGGCAATGAGAGATGCCTGCAGTTGAACTTTCTTTTGAATTCAAAACCTTGGTTTAATGAGGGAAAGCAACAACAGACATCAAACTAAAGCACCTTTGAATTAAAGAAACAGTGTGAGGTGATCCCAAAACGTTTAGAATAAAAAACAATAAAACATTCTATATCTCTATATAAAATTGGGTTGGGTAAGTGTGGCTAGATAGCTTCAACAAGAAGTAATCTCATATTCATTGAATCAAAACTTTAGGAAATTAGATGTTTACATTAGAATTAAAAAGGTTTCATTAATCTAAGTTGAGTTCATACACTATACATCAATGATCCTAAGAAATTGTGTATTTAATATGTAAAACAAATATGTACTACATATATACGAGGGGATGTATATAGTATGGTATAAAGACAATACATATCCGAGACATGATAATCCAGGATCACTATTGTATCATTAAAAGAGTTCACATTATTGTAGTCGTAAACAAAATAATTAAATAAAGAAATATACTTTTAATTTCTTCATTTACATAAATTAAAAAATACGCCGTGTTCGTGCGAAGCACGAGATAATTTCTAGAAGGTGTTTAATACTGTGTTTCCCCAAGCCCAACAAAGAAACGCCCAGCTCAATATCTCAGAAAGGGGGCTATCTCATGTAAATCAAACTAAGTTTCTGCTACTTTAATTGTGAGAAAATCACAATTGAAGGAGACAATTATCAGCACACCCTGTATTGTTCGCTAAATAAGTGAGAGATAGAGGGCGGAGACTACACCAAATTCAAGATACAAATTCCCAATAAAAAGCTTGAGTTATATGGTGTGAGATTAAGGAACAAAAAATCCCACGCAAACACTTCTAGAAAATGTGAAATTCTGAAATCGTCCCACCAGAAACACAAGCCATCTCCTACCATAAGTTTATTTTAGTAATTTTACATAGGTTAATTCAATGGAAACCAGTACCAATGTTACTCAAATACGACTTATGGCCAATGAAAGTGTGAAGCCATTCAGACATCAACAAATGCTCAACCACTAAAAGCTGCTATTATGTTCCAGCTCCAAGGTATTGAACATTCAATGCTTGCAAAAAATCTTACATCTTTCTATCATGTCATCCAGCAAAACACCAATGGTTGTCAGTTGTCACAAAACCAGAAAGAACGAAGTGACAGATCTCTCTACAGACCAGTTTGAAAATCAAACCAGGGGGGACACAAATACCCAACAACAAAGAACGGCAGTATAGAGTCAAGCTCCATCCTCCACAAAGATTCTGTCTTTCCACATCGCCCAATCCAACGGTATATTCTCTATTTTTCTTCAAGCTTGAGAAGACTCGAAGAATGTTCCAACAATATTATCTTTTTACAGCCAACCATGATTCTCAGAAATGCTTCATCAAACTAAACCATCACTCTTTACAATGATAATTAAAAGTTCAAGTTTGGTCCATGCTGAATGATACACACAATAGGATCCCAGTATCAACCAAGTCCCTACTTCAAAGGAATCACAACCTTTTTCTCTCCATTCCTCGTGTCCTCGCCATAACTTATCACTCTCGTTAGACCAAAAGAGTTAGAAGTGATTTTTACGCATTATAAAAGTGATATGCCCCCAAACCATGAGTCAGATTTTAGCCCTTGGTAGGATACTTTTTTTCCCTCTATTGTCAACCAATAAGTGTTTCCATTTCAAATGGAGCCGAAGACTATTATTTGGCTTTGGGATACAATGGAATAAAGCCAAATGACACACAAAATTGTCTGCGCTTCTTGTATTTTAAGTAATAGTCCGGCAGTCTGATTCTCGAAGCAATTTTCATTATGGGCCATCCGTAAGCAGCCCCTATGGGGGTAAGATTTGCGTACATCAGACCCTCCCCCCTTTCCCCGTCTTAAGGTGGGAGCCTCTGAGGCACTGGCGTAATGTTGTTGTTGTATTGACTACCAGAATGAGACTGGGGTGAGTATCTCGCATTATGCCACACCAGAAAAATGAAAACTTTAGATTTTCACTAAGCCAAGCTGAAACTATGAGGGCTGGAGCATGATGAGTGGGGATGGCTCTAGCTGTAATCCTAGTTTGATCATATCGTGGCAATTACAAGTGACTCCCCACATTAAGCGAATTACGTACCAACATGGTGTCTTTTGAAGGTTTAAGAGAGCTAACTAGTCTCCTTCATTCAAATGGGGGTACCTTAGTTTAAAAAAGCGCGCCTGAGGAGCAAGGCGCCATGAGGTGCAACTGGGATCGCCTCAGAAGCTTGAGGCGCACGCGAGGAGCACAACTGTGCAATTTTGAATTTTCTTTCACTTGTAACCTTATTTCTACCCTTCCCTTTGCCCCCATAATCCCTTGTTTATACTTCTTTACTCATTTGCCCTCTTTAAATACCAAAAAAGGGGTTATTTTTTGCAAAATATGGTTTTGAAGAAGAGATTTCGTTCGCTAAATGAGTATGCCTCGTGTGCATGAGGTGTGCGCCTTCGCCTCGCGCATCACGCCTCATCGCAACGGCCCCCAGCGCCTCGGTGCGCCTCGCGCCTCCTTAAACTAAAGGGGGTACTAACTACCAACTGCTTAATGTTCAGAACATTTGAAACACTAATACATGTTAATCACTGGCCACAGAATCTGAAAGCCCCCCAGCAGAACTTTAAAGCATAGACTGCTAAAACATGACCATCCATTTACATGGGAGAGAATCAAGAATATTAAATTGTAAACTGTTACCTTCCTCCATAAAGAAGAAATCCAAGAGCTGCAAACAAAGACACGCCTGCAAAGTACATATATATGTGCATTAGAAAAAGAAAAACGAAAAAGAAGACTCGTTAACTTGAAACTTGTGATGTGTCAAACACACATTAGAAACAAACCTGCAAAAAACATCTTTGATAAGATTACCAAAACAGGAATTGGCTTCCACCACAAGATCAGCCACAAGACAATCTGGAGTGATCAAAGACGAAAGAGTGGGTCAAATAATCGTCCACTGCAGTACACTAGACCTCCCCATGAGCAAACTAAGCCAATAAGCAATAAAATTGCTTCTCACATGATCCCCGCAGATTACTGAATGATATATAAGAAAAACAAAACAAGCAGTAGCTAGAAAGAAAAATCAGTCCAAGACCAAAATTTGTGTCCAATGCTGAAAAATACCAATAAAAATGAAGCAGGTCCAAGTATTGGTTTTTCGCACAAATTACATTGTGCTTTTGCACTTCGATTAATAAACTTATTAACATAAAAACAAGCACCAATGAAGCAAGCCTAGTGGTAGTACTGATACTATCTAGAAGAAAGTTGCACCAAGGGTGGAATATTGAGAGTTTTGAACTACAAACTTACAAAGTCAGCAATATCAAAGTAATTTAAACTATCTAGGTGTGACAATCCCTGACAGAAGCATAAAGATATCAACATACGAATATCAATCATGGCATTAATCAAGGGCTTTAGGTATCGTTAAGTCTGCCAAGCAATCACGGCACCTTCTCGCCGACAAATACAAGATGGGACCACAAGAGCCTCCTTTTATGGGGGCGGGGGGGGGGGGGGGGGGAAGCTACGGTCAACTATTGAAATAACATATTTCTTTGTCAACTATACAAGCTAGTCCAAAACAAGAAGGATGTCTCAACACTAACCACAAATGAAATTTCAAATTTTCAAAAAGTGTAATAGAAAGACGAAGAAATTCCCTAATTTACTCCTAGTGTGTGAAATAGAATATCACCTGAATTGTGTACACCGCTGCATTGATAGTAAAGAAACTAGGCCGCAGACCATCAGTTGATACTAAACGCGCCTACCACAAGAAACGGTCAATTAAGAAGAATGAAAAGGCAACTAAATCTAACTCCCAAAACAGAATAGAAAAACCCAAGAAAAGTAAATAACCAAAAAACAAGTGAAACCTGATAGTATATCTCTGCCCAAAACAACACCAACAGAGCATAGGTCGTGAAGAATGCAAGACTCGGCACATCAAGCAACACATGCTGAACAATCTGAATCACATGCCAGAATAAACCACCATAAGACACATATCACATCAACACTACATAAAGAAAACCTCTAAACATCTGAAACAATGCCGAACCTCAGGTTGCAACTGCTGCACATCTCGACGAAAAATGAACACTATGCACCTCACTGCTCAATCACCAACATTTCAGTCAAGTCAATTAACCAGGAACAGAATTCGAGCCGACGACATAAAGAACACGAATTACTACATAACTAAAGGAAGGCATCTATCTAACATACCTCCATTAACCAGGAAATTGAGAAAATGGAAAACCTTCTGAGTGGTCCATCCATAATCCGGAACTCTACGTTGTATTCTCGCCAATTGGACCTACAACAACAACAACAACAACCCCACCACATTAAACTTCAAAATGGCAACAAATACCCGCCAAATCAATCCAACGCCCCAAATTATCAAACTTTTACCCAATTCTACACCAAACCCAACAAAATTATAACAACCCCACATCAAATTATATCATAATTACTGTAATTTCAATCATACCAATCAAATAAATCATAATATTCGAAAAAAAAAAAATCACCAATCAAAATTCATCAAAAACAATATAAGTCCATCAACATAAAAACATAGAAATTAAGAAGAAGAAAAAAAGAAACTTTACCAATGCAACAATAGAAACAATTCCATATAAAACAGCAAGAACGTGAAAGATACGATCTTGCCAAGCTAGAGATTCATCAATATCATTCCACCAACTTTGTGCATCTTTCAATACTAATGCTTTCACTGCAATTAATGGGTCCAATTTATCCGCCATCAATTTCCCCCAATTTAAAAAAAAAAAAAAAAAAAAAAAAACAAATTCCCAAACAAGAATTCGCTTTTTTTTTTTTTGATAAAGTTCTGATCTTTGCCCTCCAAATTTAATTAATTTCCCCCCCAGAAAAAAGAAATGAGAAAATTAATCAAAAACAATCGAAAAAATTGAATTGGGTGTGCTGGCAAAGGGAAAATTTTGATGTGGATGATGAAAAAAGGGTTGAATTTTAATTCAATTTTGTGAAATTTTTGAACGTGGGATTTGAGGGAAAAGGAAGAAATTTTCGTGAGGAGAGAGAGAAAGAATGATTGTTAGTTTTGGATTTGGGCTTCTCTTTTTTTTTTTTTCTTTTTTTTTTTTTCGGGTTTTATTTTGAGTTCGTCTAATTTTTTTGATTTTGATTGAATATTTTTATTGAATTATTGATGGCTGTTTTGGGTTTTAATTGTTTTTTCACGGATGGAAAGGAAACGCAAGTCTGAATCATGAATGGAGTTATGGAGACATGGATTTCAAGATCGCGTTGGTCGGACCTCAAATTTTACTTGTTTATGAAGTGGGATTAAGTCCGACATTATCTGATCACGAATTAACGAATCAAATTGGTTGATTCAATATGTAGTGTGAGATCATGATTGTGTAAGTGTGTAACCTCTAAGTTTCCATTTTACTAGCATTTTTTAGTCTCATGAAGGCGCAAAGCCGCAAACTCACTTATCGTTTTTTTTTTTTTCTTTTCTTTTTAGAGCTATCCATCCACTTAACTTTACTTTTTGGGTAAAAATGAATCCGTGTCCATTGATATCGTAAATAGAACCACTTGATTAATTTGAAAATTCGTGTCAAGTGCGTAGATACGGAACACAAACAAAATAACATCAAAGTGATATGGTTACACAACTTAACAGTGTCATATCATCCCTAAAAGCTAAGATTAAAGATTTGATTTTTTGTACTGTAATCATGATGGCTTGATTGTAGTAAATACAAGTTTTTTTTCTTTAGAGGTAGAGTAAACACGAAGTATAAAGTTGACGTAACATCACTTGTAAGTTTGTGAATAAGTTCGGGTTAAAGGTGAAAAGTTGATTAGTGAATGCAATCGTCTGTTGTTAATTTGGTCATGATGTTTCATGCACTAATCTCCATCTCATAACACAGTAAATGTTCTGAAAATTTGAGCCAGCATGAAATGCCTAATTTACCTAGAGAGCTAAATTTCCTGCATTCCAGTCATCAATACAGGTTCCAACTACACATTGAAGCGTTACTAAGCACCGGTGAATCAAGCTGAAACGAGACATATTACATTAGTTACAAAATTTGGTCGAGGGATCACCCAGGTGCTGCATGGGGGAAAGCAGAACGTCAACCACAACAAGAACAAAAGGTCCAGCGCGAAAATTTGGATGGTATCTGGCCGGTCTTTCTGATATATTCAGCTTGCTGCTCTGCCTTCGCTGCATGCTTATTCATCTTAGCTTCTGCAGCTGCCAGCTTCACTTCGGCCTTGTGTCTTGCAGAAGCTAGCTTGCTCATTAACTTGTCCTGTGCCTTGGCTTTCATCCTTTCCACATCCACCTGAAAATTAACAATGATGCACAAACAGTTCAATGATGGATCAGAACTCGGAACTCAATGCAATAATATACAGTCGAAGCCAGTCACTACGTTGCAACTTGCAAGCAGATACTTTTCACTGCATTGTCCCAAAAGACTACCACAACAGTCACTCCAGCAGCCCACCAAGTACCAAGTGTCCAAGTGTGTTAGTGGGATAAGGCAATACACATGCTGGACTTTCCCAAGCCTGGAGAAGATGGTAGTAACTCGCAATCCTTTGTGTAAAGGCACTTGTAAATCCAATATCTAAAGGGAAATAGCACAAACACGGACACACCAAACACAGTTGTCGATTTCAAAAACGGATCCTATAGCCTTCCCACAGACCTCGAAGGAGTACAGAATGTTACAATGCCCTACCATGCTAGTTAAACCTGAAATCACTTATCAGCACAGTTCCACCCGCATTTTTCCTCGCCCACCATAAATCAACACTCTCCGAGCTTAAAGACTCGCATATCACACCAAAAAAAAAGTCTTCTTCTAATCACAGACAGGTCCCCTGCCTTTCAATTTGACTATCATAAAGACAAATTCTCTAATCTCGCAAGAACATAGAAGGCATTAAGTATCTTGTTATTTCTTATCACAAGAACTGATTAAAAGTCATTTCCACTTTGGTTAAAAAAAATTAAATTCATTCACATTCTATTTCAACTTACAATGACAATCTAGCACCAAGATTTAGGAAGTTAGAGTTTTAACTTTCAGTAACAACATTTTATACAGCAAATAATAGGAGCATTTGTTTTTATTTACTTAAATTCAAGACGAATGGTGTTTTTTGGACCTTACAACGTTACAAGACAAACTAATCATGAGAGAACGAAATCTGTAATAGTAGTTCCTAATACTCCAATATGCCCACTTCCACAACATCATTCAGTTAACAAAAGGTGGCCTTCACTTAGGGAACTTTGAATTTGTATAGCGCTCACCGCAAAACTAGTAAAGGTGATGTATCAGACTAGTATGGAGCTACATGTACAAAATAACAAAAATACAAAAAGATGCAACACGACCTCGAGAGCGATACAGTAAAAACTGTTACCCTATCTATACAATGATAGAGGGAACGGCAAACTATGGTGAAACAAAAGTGTACCTCAGATTTTCTCAACTCAGCTTCAGATTTGGCCTTCTGGTGATTCTCCCATGCTTGAATCTTCATTTCTTCACGCTCAAACCTGAACACGTACATCACAAAAGTTGATCAGGTAACAAAGAGAGACATACTAGACACAAATCGCCAAAGCCATATACGAGTTTTCCACACATCATGTCAGTTGAATCATATGGAATATCTTTTAACCTAAGGAAGCCATGACGAGCATTATATACTCTAGATGAACACAGTTTTGGCCAAAAAGGCCAGGTTTTGTATTTAGTGAAATTTAAAGAATCGCGAAGATGACACACATTGGCTTAAGCTACAAACAGGTTATGATCAGTCTTTTGGGGGAGGGGATGCTACTTAATCTCCAATCCTCCACACCACAAATAACTACTCCATATTAGGAAATTAAGAGAGAAAGTGATAGCCTTGATCATTCCCCATCCAAAGCATTTAAGTTGAAATTAGAAGGGGCAATGGACAGGCTTTCAATTGCAAACTAGACACGCTAAAACTGATGTCATTATAATGCTTTACATGAGGTGAGCTAGTACGTCAGCTATATGGGGTTACAACAATGGCTGACAGAACCAACCTCTCAACAATAACAGGGCAGTGAACTAGAGAGACAAGGCCAACAAGGGGATATGTGTACAATAAGGTTTTTCAAAATGAATAAAGCAGATAAATTCTCATTCTCCCTATTAGAGATAGGCACAACCTTCGCTAGGAGACAATGTAAAGATCAACTTGTACTCATCACATAGCAGCTTAAATTCAAAACTTTAATGCATCAGACGTATCCTTAAGGATGAGACAGGAGATCATAGGGGTGCAGGAGGAAAACCTGGCCATGTACTTTGCTTTCTCAGCTTCCTCCCAAACTTCTGCCCTTGTTTCAATTACACTTTTACGCATTTGTTCTGCTGCCGCTGTCTTCGATGAACTTGGTCCTGCTGCATCCTCTTCCTCTTTACTAGCCCAAGCAGCTATGTTCATCTTACCAAGCTGCACACCAAGTTCCATTATCTCTTTTCTAGTATTGGTTTGTTTTTCCTTCTCAGTGATATGTAGGTCTACGTTGTCATGGTCTGGGTCTATATGTGCTTCTACGAGATGACCTCTTTTAGGAGTTGAAGGCATTGAAGAAGTAGGACTGTGCGCTGGTGATTTCACCTTGACAGGAGTTCCAGTTCTTGAAGGTTCCTGGCTTGCTATAGGAGTCATTTCTGTCCCCATATCCCTCATAGAAACTGATCTTGCAGTAGATAGCGATGGAGTAGAATCTGTAGCAGTTTAAATTGATATAGATGAATCATGCTAAACTCGAGACAAACTAAAAAATATGAGCAGCAGGGGTTTTCAATCATAGAACTATGCCTACTGATACACACACATGATTGTCATTTAACCTAAGCTGAAATCAACTATGTTGTAAATGGATTGTATAAACCCTACAAGCAGGCAGGAAGTTGCAAAATAAGTGAACAATGAAAACTTATACATCTTTAAGTAGAAGATAAGTGACACAGTTTGTAAATGACTCTTACTTGCAGGATGACCGATAGAGTTTCCAATATCATGCGCTGTTTTCTCATAAAAATCACCATGCAGATATTCATCTGACTCCCAGCCCACCAACTTCTGAGCTGAATATTCTTTTTTACCCAGACTTGAGTCCATCCTCTTTGTATCAGGCGGCTCCTCGAAAGCAACTAATTTTTCATCTGGAACTTCAACTACTACTTTTGTGGCAGTTCTTTTATTTCCATGGTTGAAGAAGTTAGTTTTCCTTGACCCTTGCACACCATGTGTCTGCCCTCCCATCTTAGGTCTGTTTGAATTAGGGCTGGCAATCCACTTTTGAGCATCATCCCATTTTGAAGGAGCTGTCTTGGAAAAGGGTGCAGCTGGCACTCTCTGTGTTCCTCTTTCTGCTTTTTGAAATTCAAATCCGGGTGATATAGTACTCCTGCTGTCTTGCCCACTTTCAGAATCTACCTCAGATTCTTCAGTTGATCTGATCCTTGAATTAAACGAAGACTGGTCTTTCAATGTATGATCCGACATCATATCAGAGTCCGACGTTAAAGTTGAGTATCCGACAAATTCTCGGACAACGTCCACATCTTTGCAGTTTTCAGAAAAATCACTATCTGAACATATTATACAGGCAAAATCACTCTATCAGATCAACATACAGATAATTTCGAAAAAGTGTAATCTCAAGATATGCAGAACGATCTGTAGTATACCACACCACTGTCAAATATTATACATCTAAATCCGCTTTGTACAACTTTTAATGCACACAAAAAATAACTGAGGCTGCCCGGCTGGTCGATTGAGCAAATGAATTCCTAAGCCACTCTTAAAAATAAAAAAAAATAAAAAAAAAAACCTAAGCCACTCATTTTCTATTACAAGTTGCATCAAAGAGGATCATTTGACAACTCCGACGAATATTAGCTTCGACATTATGCCCCCAAATCTCAATTGTCTAAGGGTGGTTTTGCAGAGATGTTCCTCTTCAGTGTGGTGGCATGGGCAAACTCACCTCCTTAGGGATGACTTTCAGATAGTTTTTTACATATCTATACAAACTGCCCCCACAAGAACCCCCAAAGAGAACAGGAAGAAACAAGCCTCTGAGAAATGATCCTTTATGTGGGATTTTAAGACCGCATTGTAAATCAGCAAAATTTATATCTGTCTTGAAACAAGATTTTCATCGCCTACTGATCAACCCCTTCCGTTCCCTTCTTTTCTCCTGGCTATAATAACCCCTTTCCTAGAAACATCTATTAATCATGACAGAAAACCAACCACATTCTGCAATGTAATTTCAGGTGGTTTACAGTATCGATCAATCGAGTTTAGAGTTACTAACACTCGATAAATAAGTTCAATAAACACTCATACTCTTTCTTGGCCCCTGGATAAATAAATGAGTTCAATTGCATCTCCCACATAACCTCATAGGATTCGTCCAATTCCAGCAGCTTGCTTAGACATAATACATTAATATTTCCCCCAAAAATGGCAAAGATGAATACTTTTTTATGTCTACATCATCTTCCACCCAATCTATTCCCACCATTTACGAAAATTTTCCGTCCGAAATACATACCAACAGCAAAATCTGAATCCAGAACTAGTCTTCCCCAGCACATTGTTAAATTGTTATGGTGTATAAAGTGCTAGAAATGTCATATATGCAGAAAAATTCAACCTCAGGTCCAAAAAATCAAACAAAAACTACAATTATACTACCATATTATTATGATATTATCCAAATTAATCCAGATGCTATTCATACAAAACAAAACAAAAATAAAAAAATTAAAATAAACACCCTTTAAAATTCTAAAATTCTGACCAGGAAAATAGATACATTGAACCAAAACTACCTCTATGATCTTCAACACCAGGAAACTGAGATCTTAGTGTACAAGAAGAGTCAACTTCTTCAATTTCCCTCCTTTTTTTCTCCACTCCCATCAACATACTCCTCAGCTTTGCTGGTGACAATCCACCACCCTTCTGCTGTTACACATCAATTTCAGTACCAACAAATAAATACGACAACAACGTTACCCCAGTGCCTCAAAGGCAAAAGCGGGGTCGGATATACGCAAGCCTTAACCTTTATGTAGGGCGACCCATAATGAAAATTGGATATACTCAACTAAAATAAAATCAACATCAAACAAAGATTTTTATTGAAAAGAGTGGAGTGGAGAAAAAAAAACCTGGGGTCTTTGAATCCTTTCATAATCCATTATTATTGTAGGAGCTAAGCTAGCTAGCTAGCAAAAGTAGCAAGGATGATATTATTATTAAAAAGATTAAAACTTTGATATGAAATTGGACAGTTTTCAGACAATAAAATGTGCCCTTTTAATTGGATTGACAGAAATAATGAGTCTAACGGACAAATTTTTCAGGGAAATTGGGGGAAAAAGTAGAGAAAGAGTTTCAGATTTAGCAGGGCAAAGCTGTGTGTGGGTTTTTCTGTGTCTTGTAGTGGTTGAGTAGACTGTAGACTAAATTTTGTTGTTTTTTGTGCTCTAAATTCTTTTTTAAAATGTTTTGGGTTCCAAAGTACACTATCTTCATCCCTTAAATTGAGTCCTGAGATGTAGTAGTTGCATGTTAAGCGGAAAAGTTTTGCCCTTTTACGTAGTCTTGGTTTTTATGATAAGATTGAAATTTGTTAATAAGAAATAACATTTTGATAATGGGATTGTTGTTTTCAGATTAACGGTGTAATTTTTTATATTCAAATAGTACAGACAATAAGTAAACGTCCATTATTAAGAAAGTAAGACGGTCATTCGTTCATTACAATGGATTCACATCCCTTTGAATTATTTTTTCATAAAATTGGTAGAGTTTACTATAAACGAAAATATAATTGAAAATGTATTTATGAAAATAAGAGTTAAATGTATATAGTAGAGTTAATTTTGTTTTTTAAGTAAACTCTAACGTGTAGAATTTTTTTTAACTTTAAGGAATCCAATCCAATTAGGATACTTATACTATAGAAGTGTAAAGTAAGGGCATTTAGTAAATTTCCGCATATATTGCATATACGAATGAGCCCATATTACTATTTTTGTGAGTGGGGTGAAATATTTTTCATTTTATTGTTTTGAGTAGATGTAGACTAAAATTTGTGTGAGCATCATGCACCTGCCTCAAACTCTTTGAAGGATGGAATTTGGTAACATGTTGAAGAGAAATGGGGAAGATGTCCAATCCTGATTTAGCTGATTAATAAAGAAGAGGCACATGGGATATGGCCAATAGATCCTATAGTCTAACTTTGACCTTCATCATGAATTAGATGAGGTGATAATTTGAGTAATATTGAATTGAGCTAAATTTGAGTTTCTTATTTGGATTTCAGACGTGGAGTTTAAATTTGGACATGAACATGTGAGATTGATAACATGAAATTTGTTATATATGTCGAAACTTGGCCATTTCAAAAATTTTATGTTAATTGAAGAGGGGTTTGTGTTGTGGTTATTGTTCAAGGTTACTAAAACTATATTATGAGTGTACAAACCACGAGATGTTCAAGAGTTTTTTATTTCAATGTGGCAAAACAATCTTCAAGTTCTACTTCTCACCGCAAAGGCAACTATTCCAAAAATGACATATTTTGATATATCTATAACAGTTATACAGTAACTTTGTATGCAACAGTTGCACCTAAAAGTTTCACCAAAATAAAAGAAATTTTGAAATCTTATTCAATTGAGTGAAATTAATCAGTACTCCTATCACTATGTCACCTTTGTCATTAGTTAATCCACATTACCACTCATCCACCAAAGATGATTAATCCAATTTGTGTCATTATCATGCAATCTTGTAGGGAAATCTATTAACATGTACTAAAAACTAAAAACATGTCACCTCTCATGCAACTCTTAACCTAACACAAACCTAATGATTCTCCTTCATCAACTCACGACTTTGTACAATATCCAAAACAGTCTCACAATTTAACATTCTAAAACGGTCAAACATATAGCAACATGATTAACCTCGTGCTCAATGCAAACATCGAATCAACTGGCCAACGAAAAATCCCAAATCCCTAAAATGAGTTTGCTGTTCCAGAGAAAAAGAATAAAAAAGAATTGAATGAAACCGGCAACCGCTTAATAAAAGATTGCTCCATTTCTAGTATCAAGTGATTATTCCTTCCCCCAAATTCAAGTAATAATGTCCAAAATTAAATTCATAAATCCCTCAAATTCAGTCAATAATCAATAACCCTAATTTTGATTTTTGCTATCATTTCCTAATTTTGCACCAACTTCCAATCAACTTTTAATTTATCAACTAATAAACAAAATTGTGTCATAATTTTGCCCCAATTAATTGAGCAATTTCACACCAAATCAATCGATCGACTTTCCCCAATTCAATTTAGCAACTTTACAGGTAGATTTTAATTCCTTTTCTGTATTAAAGATCATATCTTTTTTCCCCATTTTGATCAAATTTCCTATTATTGTTCATTATAAATGCTAATTTTTAGTTTAATTTAGTTGGGTTTAGTGTTAATTGAGTTGGGATTTGGAGGAATTGTTGCTGACAGTCAAAATTCAATCTAATTGATGGATTTGTTTGAGTGTATTGATGATGGTTTTTGTAGAAATTGTTTTGGGAAACATGAAGTTGAAGATTGAAATTTTGCATTTATAACTGCTAATTAGTAGCTTCATTCATTTCCCAGGTGCCCATTATTATAGTTTTGCACAGGGTATACCTCAAATTTCAGAGATTGCCCTAGTTGGACATTGGGTCATCACTTAGTAGGCTTCTCTAGAATAGGTAGTCTCTAGAATTTATGGAATCTATGGATAGAAAAACCTGTTTCGAATTGTCTTTTTGGTTACGCTTTGATGATTGAGTCGGTCCTTTTTCGTGTGCCTCGAGTTTGGTTGCCAAAAGTATCTGGTCTATAAAGGTGTAATGTAGGCTGATTGTTGGCTAGTGCATTGCTCTTGTTATCAGTTGCTTGAAGCTTACTTCATGTGGCTAGTCCACGAGGCAATAAGCCTCACCACTATCCAAAATGGCGCCCGCCTTGTAATAGGAAAATAATCTGAATCAGCAGTGTAAGACGGGATTTTTCGAGGAAATGTAACTGTAAGATGTTTTTACATACTGGGAAGTTTATGTGGTTTTGTTTCTCCCACCTGCTTGTGTAACACATTGGAAGTTAATAAAAGAGGGTATGACCATGATGAATACGTGCTCTATCCTGTAGTTCATGTCTAGCTCAAGTTTGGAGTGTATTAAATGCAGACAAATCATTATGCATAAATAGCTTCAGTGCCTTCGGGGAACCCTCTTGATCCCCCTCCTACAATAGGTGGTATGCGTCTTTTCGGCTTTCCCTTGTATATGTGCTCATGTTCCACAAACAACGAAGAGTTATGGGTCTCATTTTTGCAGAGAGGGTGGTTTTCTGAATATCTAAACTTTTTATATCATATGTTATTGCAGGGGATAGATTCCGGTTCATAAAAGTTGTCCTTTAGTTATATGTATGGGTTGACTTTTACATTTCATGGGAGGTGTGGACTCTGTAGAGGATGACCTACCACCCTCGAAGCGGCTGAGATTATCTTTTTCAGGATCAAACAGTCTTTCGAGTGGCTTAAGAGCTGAAGAACCCATAGCTGCTGCTTCTTTGAGGAATTTAATGGCCCGACCCGTACAAGGCCAAGGGGAAGAAGAGGTGATTGGTTCAAGAGGGGTGATCAAAAGGAGTGAATTTGTGCGACTTATAACTGGCGCCTTGTATGCGCTTGGTTATCAGCGTACTGGTGCATGTCTTGAGGAAGAGTCCAGCATACCCTTGCAATCTGCCACAGTGAATTTGCTTATGCAACATGTTCTTGATGGGAAGTGGGATGAGAGTGCCTCCACATTGCACGAAATTGGTTTGGAAGATGAAACGATTTTTAAGTCAGCTAAACTTGTGATTTTGGAACAGAAGTTTTTTGAGCTTTTAGATGATGGAAAGACCATGGAGGCTTTAGAGACTTTGAGAATGCAAATTTCACCTTTGCATATTAACACACATAGAGTACATGAGCTCTCTTCTTGTCTTCTTTCTTATTCACAGATTCAAAATGGTTCTTCTGACAAGGGTTCTCTGAAAGTGAAATTGCGTTCAGAGGTACTTGATGAACTCCAAAAACTTATTCCTCCTGCGGTAATGGCACCAGCAAGAAGATTAGAACATCTAGTTGAACAGGCTTTAGATTTGCAGCGTAGAGCCTGCATATTTCACAATTCTTCTGACCGGGAGATGTCATTGTATGCTGATCATCACTGTGGAAAAAACAGTATTCCTAATCATACATCTCAGGTCAATAACTGTATCTTTGATCAACTTTTGTTATTATTATTTTTTTTTAAATATCCTTAGGTCAGAATGTGTCATTTTGAATCTAAATCTTAACTCCATTGTATCTATCTTGTCATATTTTGTGCTTTATGTAGGTGATGCTGTGGAATTCTCAGTCAGAATGTGTCATTTTATATCTTGTCATCCCTTAATTTGTTCGTTTCTGTTAACCTTAAATTAAATAACGCTTTGTTGCTGTTGGATGTGACCAAAATTGAAGCTTTTCTTTTATTTTGAAGATAATGCAGGTAAGAGCATTGCTCTGAAAGTGGTGCATTTGGTCATGCCCCCTGCCCCACCCCAACTTTATTAGAATTTGTAGGTGTAAACAACCTGATGTTAGCTCTAGTCTCTTGAGCTTTGTAAATCTGGTATCAAGTTCGGCCATAGCGGCTTAGCTCACCCCTCCCCCCCCCCCCTCCCTCCGAAAATTCTTCTCTGTACAAAATTAAAAGTTGATATTAACTTTAACAGTACGTTTTAAGAGTTCAAATTCTGGAGTTGTTGGGTAGTTGGAGTCTAATGCTCTGCTCTTTCTGGGTTGTCAGCTTTTGATGTCTGAAATGAAGTTCTGCTATAGCTATAGCTAAAAGCTTTTATGAGGCTAAGCTCAGCTCAACACCCCCCCCCCTCCCCTTTCAAAAATTACTTCTCAAGTACAATGAAAAATGATAAGAACTCGAACCTACATTTTAAGAGCTCCATATTAACGTTGCTGGATAGCTTGGGTTAAGTGGTCAGTTCTCACCCGCACTTGACTTTTCTTCTTTTTGTACTTAAGATTACTCCTGGTAGCTCAGGAGCTTCACCATCCATCTCCTACATGGGAGTCAGGTGTCTTTTTGTACATGGGTCACACCCTTGATGTTCTTTAATTCACATCTTCTATCCTTATACTCCTATATAAAAGTTATAATAACCACTTGAACTATCCAAAACATGTGGTTGATAAAAATGGTAATTGTAATGTGGGGAAACCGATGGAGTTTTGATGGAGTTGAGATTTCTTATACTTGAGATTGATCTGCATTAATTCTTGGTCTTGGGTTATGGAGCTCCTTTAACTTAGTGCGACATAGATATAAGGCCTGGCACTTTTGGCTGATTTTCTGGCACAATTCATAGACACTAAAATGTAACTTTTGTATAAATCTTAGTGTTATATAATTTTATGTTTAGAGGACAAAGCTTGGAGCCACCAGTCCACGTCACAGCTTCCACATGGAAATCCTGCGTTTGGTTTCTCATAATCTTCTATAAATTTCCCCTTTCCCAATCCCTCTCTAAGTGGACTTTTTATCCTATCTTAAACAAGAGAAAAGATATTGTATTCTTGGATGAGAGTTGAGTACCTTGAGCATAAAGTCAGAGCATTAGTTTAGGAGTGATCCTAATTTTTGAGGAAAGAACGGGTGTAAATCTGTAGTGATGATGTAAACTTTTTTTTTTTCGAGGTAGAATGATGATGTAACTTGAGTCACAGTAGACGATGAAGTTTTGGTGTGAGCTTTAAGATCTTTTTTTAAGTGGCTATTTTCTATTAGGTTGTCCTTGTTTCACTTAAAGGTATCTCTTGATTTTTCTCTTTAGAGTGCATCCCAATAAAGTCGTTTTTTAACAACATTAGGATGTTGGTAGTTGAATTATATTATTAATGAGATGCTATGGTCTACTGAAATAAGATTTTCAATGTTCTGCTACTGATACCTGAGCAGATTTTGGAAGGCCATCAGGATGAAGTCTGGTGTTCGCGATTTTCTCATAAAGGAAAATACTTGGCATCAGCCTCCAATGATCGTTCAGCTATTATATGGGAGGTAATCTCTCTACTCTCACTTGGTTATATGGTGGTTGAATAATTAATTCTGATTTCTCTTGAATGTTGGGTATACAGCTTTTGCTTTTGGCTTATATTTATCCACGTAACAGGTCATTGCCAAAAATCAATGATTTGTAATTAACATACACAACCAGATAAACCACCAAGAAATGTAAATTCACGAAGCATTACTGGCCTGAAATTTGTTTCCATTGTTGGGTGATATCTTTTGTACACATTCACCCCTTCTTTTAGCCGGAGTTTTACCTTTTGAAGTTGTTGCTGCTTGTAAGAGTTTTGCACTTCGCTGTGAAAGAAAAACTGGTCAGTTGATCCAGGAAATAGTAATGTAGTTCCCAGGGACTTTGTGAAGGATGTCATCTAGGACAGATGATGTAGTAATTGCTTCATATGTATGCGGAATAGAGGGCAAGACTCGTGTTGCTGTATGTTTACTGGAATTATTTCTGTTGTGTTAACAAAGCTGTGTATTAGAATATGGTGACTGAGGAGATTGGGTGGTAAAGCAGAGGGTGGAAGTGAAAGTATAAGTGAGACACTGATTACACATGGAGTCGAGAAGATGCTATGCCCGATAGTAGAGCTTGGTGTCAGTTCGATGGAATTTTAACATGACAACATTACCCCAATGGACCTTTAGCTCCCCTTATGGCCTTACCGGCTTACCGTTTTGTTGAATGCACAAACTTGTTTTCAAATGACCTAAGATGAAATTTTGGTGAGAATTGCACGGTCAACACAAACTTGTGTCTAAATGACCCCCCCTACCTCGCCATAAGGCGGGAGCCATTTGAGGCAATGGGTAATGTTGTTGTTTGAAGAATCCAGTCCTGGTATGTTAGAGGCTGTACTACTGCATACATCTAGATGTTCTTGCTTGCTGAGAGAGTGAAATCAGTTTAAATGTCTATTCTACTAACACATTGATTTCCATGAATACACTCTTTGGTACTGAGCCTAAAGTTATGGTCTTTGATTTTTTTATCTCAATTTTCATCATTATGCATGATTGATGTGGCCTGTCAGTTTGTTATCTGTACTCTGTTTCTTGCTAATCGATATTGACAATTTGACACTTTTCTTGTTTCACGTAGGTTGTAAGTGGTGAAGTTCTTTTAAAGCATAGACTACTTGGCCATCAAAAATCAGTTTCACAAGTTTCATGGAGTCCAGATGATCAGCAACTTATCACCTGTGGGATGGAAGAGACTGTACGTCGATGGGACGTCTTATCTGGTGAATGCCTCCAAGTATATGAGAAGGCTGATCTTCCTGTAGTTTCCTGTGCCTGGTCACCTGATGGTAAGTCAGTATTTGGTGGCTTTTCCGATAAAAGCGTATGCATGTGGGATCTGAATGGGAAAGAGGTGGAATGCTGGAAAGGTCAACGAACGCTAAAGATCTCAGATCTGGAAATAACATGCGACGGGAAGCAAATCATTAGTATGTGCAGAGAAAGAGCAATTCTGCTATTCAATAGGGAAACAAACACAGAAAAATTTATTGAGGAGGACCAAACAATAACTTCATTCTCCCTCTCACATGATAGCAAATCTTTACTGGTTAATGTTGTTAACCAGGAAATCCATCTCTGGACAATAGATGGTGATGTTAAACTCCTAGCCAAGTACAAAGGTCACAAACGGTCCAGGTTTCTGTTAAGGTCCTGCTTTGGTGGGCTTGAGCAATCATTCATTGCCAGCGGGAGTGAGGATTCACAGGTTTGTTGTATAATTTTGCTTTTGCTAGTTCATTTCAAATCTCTGAAGGTCAATGTCTGGTATTGTGCTGCTTAAATAGCAAGTAAATGGATCATTTGATAGATTACGCGCATATGTTTATACAGTTTTGGGTGTTATGCTTACTGCTCAGTATGCTAGCTAGATATGAGATATAATCGGATTGAAAGAGGAGGGGTGAATCTTCTAATTGTTTGGTTACTAAACTAAGAGACTTGTCCCACCCACCTTTTATTATGTAGTTTAATGGCTGGCTAGTTCTTGCATGACTAATAGAGCCAGAAATGTGGATCTCGGAACAGTGATATTTGTTAAACTGGTGTGTCTCTGTGTTGGCATTTTCTTCTCTGTGCCATGACATTCTCTTTACGAGGTTGATGTGTGTGCAATGTGAAATACCTCAATGTTTAGGCTGGCCTTCATTCAAATATTAATCTCTGCTATAGAACTCGAATTCAAAAGGCGTGCCTCACCGTGCCTGGAGCCTCACTCTGAGGCGTGCGCCTCCCTGCGCCTCTCACACTCTACCAGCGCCTGGGGTGCCTGAAGCGACAGCCTCTGCGCCTAGGCGCGCCTCAGGCGCGCTTTTTTAAACTAAGCTATAGAATACCTATTGGCTCTTAGTTACTGTCCGAGTGTGGCTATTTCAGCTTATCTTTTATGCTGTAAAGGAACAAGTTTCAATTGTTTACAACTTTGCATAGCTGTTCTGTTTTGTTAAGTAACTGTTTAAATAGCTTATCATTCATGTTACTCTCAAAGGTGCCCCCGTCAAGGATCCCACCAGTTGAGGGTCTTCAATGCTCTAGAACTACATTTACTTATTCTAAGAATTTTTTTGACATTTTATCTTGGGTGAGCTCTAACTGAAACTATGTAATCTAATACTCTACAAAAAAGACATTGGGTGAATAGCAGCAAAATGGATTTTTTTACTTGGCTTGGGTAGAATATAAAATTAACTTTTAAGCAATGAACCATTGTATTTTGTAGGTTTACATTTGGCATCGAGGTTCGGGACAGCTTGTAGAGATACTACCGGGTCATTCTGGAGCAGTCAACTGTGTAAGCTGGAATCCTGTTGACCCACATATGATAGCATCAGCGAGTGATGACCGTACGATAAGGATATGGGGTTTAAATAGAATGAGTATCAAGCCAAGGGCTCAGAGCAATGGCACCCATCATTGCAATGGCAATGGGAGAATATGAAAGCTTCACCTACTTACAGTCATCGGAATATTGAGGCATGTATCTGTTTTCTATGGCTATCCCTTGTAAATTTTCCTTTTAAAGATAATTTTTTTAATAGAATATCCATGCCTAGAAAATGTGGATCATGCTTTTAACTGTGACAATCAATTCTCTATTTTGTTTCTTTGAATTATCCCCTTGTCTGGCAAAGTGTATATACTATGTCGCCTGGAATACTCTTAACAAAACTGCAAAACATTGTAAAAATTGTGGGGTCAAACCTGACAGAAAGTTATCATATGATAAAGATTTATCAAGGGAATTTTACCAAACTTTTTGTTTCTCATGCATTTATCTCTATATTAGTAAATGTTAGGAGTACTATTTTAATGACTGATTATTGGCCAAGAGTTAGCTTTGTTAAACCTGAGTGTGAGCGAGAGAGGGAGGAGGGATATGTGCGGGGGAAGGAAGGAGAGAATTTTGCTAGGGGGAGATGGGCTAGGGAGGGATATCTCAGTTCTTAGCTCTGCCATCTCTCATCAATAATTTGTGCCTTGGTTCTATTTATTTATAGAAATTATCGGGCTCTCTTCTAAGCTGCTGTGAGGTTCATGTAAAGAAGGCTGAATACAGATCTTAACCTGAGTGTCTACCTAAAATGAGCCTCCAAGAGCTCCTACTGGGGCCTGAAATTGCGACCTTACTTGGTTATCGCTCTGAACAGTGGCAACAGCTTATCTATGCCTTCTTTTGGGTGTGGAAGGAGCCACAAGGGCAATATAAATACTGACAGGTATTGAACTACATCACGAGTATTATGCTCAATGACTTTACTAGCTCAGCTAGCTAACATCTGCAGATACGAGGCGTGAGGGTGAAGGTTGAAGGCCTTAAAATTTTAAGTTGGAACCTAGCATCTGTCGCCATTTGGCGGCCTTGAACAAACTTGTAGAGTCTCCTGTGCCTTATTGTGTGAGATGGGATAGAGTGGTTAGCTGACTTAGCTCAGCTGATAATCTGATTTTTTTTTTTTTTTTTTTTTTGTAACGGGAAAATCCGGTGTTCCATATTTAAAGCTTCTCCCGGGCAATATCTTTGACAAATTGGTGATGTCAAGATAAAACGAAAAGCCTAAAACAAGGAAGTTGATTTACAACAGGAATCTCTCAATTACAGAACTATTTAAGCAACACTGAAAGAAGTGGTAGCGTTCTCAACGAACTTTTTAGCTCCCTTGAACCATCTCTTGTCTCCAGCCTGAGCCTTGCAGATGTATAGCTTACCATCTTTGACGGTGGCTGAAATCAGTTGATGTTTGCCACCCTCATCACCATCTGCTGTTCTTGTCAAGACAGACACGAAATAGTATTGTTTTCCATCAACTACCGGGGTGTCTGTTTCTAGGATGTTTGCGCTCGCGACTACACCAGTGTCAAATCCACCCTGCCCATAATTTTGCCAAACAATTGTCAGAAATGTAATCTCATTTCAGATTTGGAGTTTTAGATGATCATTTCCATGTTTAGAGAAACTTTGGCTGAAGATTTTATCTTCAAATTTGCCGTCCATGCTTCCGGGTGTTGTGAGTTTTGAGAACAAAATTAGGAGAGCAAGGGGATGTGTGCTAATAATCAGTTTGCAACATGAGAACCTGGTAGCAGTACATCTTTTTGAGGGAAATAATTACATTCTTTTACCTAATGTAATTTTTATTTCTGAAAGGAGTTTCTGCTGCTGCCTTAAGGGATTTACAGTGCCTGTAGAGTTTAGATGTCTCGAACATTTTTGGCACTGGAAAAGATTTGTTCTTGCAAGCCTAGTATGAGATCATAGTTTGTTTATTTGTTATGCAAGAATTTTAAAGTAGAAGTAAGAAATGTTTAAATGCTGATAGATTTTACATTCTCTACCTATAATACACAAACCATTAAGAAAATTAGATACATGATCATGCAATAAAAACTATAGCCTGCAAGACGAATTACCTCAGAATCGGTGCTGCCAAAGTAGGCTTGCTGTCCCAACAAGTAGTTAACCTGTGGAATAGTCGCTACATGTTTAGTTCTCTAATTGATCGGGGAGGGAGAGTACAAGCAATAGCTTGGAATAGTCAAGAAGGGTGAATTACTTGGGATAGGAATTGCTCAGGAGAACCAAAGTCAGTGATTGACTTCTTGTCAGTGGGTTGGATCATGACAGTTACGTTGCTGGTGGCATCAAAGTTGTCTTCGAACCTCAACACTTGACCAGGGTACTCTACCTCCTTGCTTGGGTTCCATTTTGCTGGGATAAACAACTTGAATCCATCTCCATTGTAGGGCTTAAAGTCGGTTATCTTCTGCTTTCCAAAGACATTGGCTGCCATTTAATAACGGTTGTTAGCAAGTAAATCACAGTGATGAAAATCTCACTAACAGTGCTTTACTGAGAGATCAACTATCACTTTCTGTTCCTGCTCTTTTTAGTAACCACGATGCAACTGTATCGATAGACCGAACCCACTAATCCTTCATCGTCTGACATCTGAAATCTGAACTACCATTCAGCATTTCATAGGAACAGCAGATGTTCCTGACTTTTACCAGGCAGTTAAAGAGCATTTTGTCGTAGTGTTATGATCAGTCAGAATACTGCCTTCAGAGTTGTGATGGCTTCCCTCTTAACTTTGAGAATTTTAGTAGTATTCTAATATCTTGATATTCTTAATTACAGATATAACATTTTTAGTTGAAATTAGCACTGTTGCTAGGAAGGTTATATGTATTAGTATTGTCAGGCTCGGCTATTTTCCTAAGATTTTCGTGTTTTCGACCTAAAATAAAGGGTCAAGCATCCATAGTTCCATGCCCATGTGAGTGTTGAGTAGAAACGAAGAGTGAGAGCAACATAGGTTAAGTTACAGTTTCTTACTACAAAATCCCTTGATGATTATATGACTTCCTTCAGAACATTATGAATTGAGATTTGAAGTGGGGTAAAAATACCAGCTTCTCCGTAGGCAGCATCAGCAGGGTTAACTTTAGACCCAACAGCAGCAGCACCAATGAGGACAGTGAGAGCCAACCGTCTCGAGACGGTAGCGTTACCAACGTGAGCCTCCTCTTCCTGCTTCTGAGCCTTGCAGACCACCTGAGTGGGCTTGCTGCTTACGGCGAAGCGCGATGGTTGGGTTCTACCAGCTGCAGGGCTGGAGATGGCTGCATGGTTTAAGAAACATGCAGTAGATGCCATTTCTTCTCTCACACTCACAGGTCACACTTGCGCACTTGCTTCCTCTATTCTTTTTTTCTTTTTCCTTTTTTTTTGTATTACAACTGGAGTTTTTTTTGGGTATTAAGCATGTGGTAATATGTGGTGATGAAATTTTCGGTTGGTTTTGGGTGACAATATTTGATATCTGGAAATGGATGATCTGAAGAATTGGATTGTGAGGGTGGATAAGATTGTAGAGGACTCTATAGGATCCAGGTAAGCTTCTTATGGCCCACATAGATTGTTGAATGTTGAGGAATGATACACCCCAAAATATACGTGATTGTTGAGGAATGACACGGTAAAGAACTAAAGAATATGAAAAAGTGGTAAGGTTAAGGGCGAAATCCGCCACCATTTCCCCCGTCTGTTAGTGTGCAAGTGTACTGTGCATTGTGTCTCATGCCTTGCGTTGTGAAGCCTTAACAACCATAATTTATCATGCCTTGACGCCTTGTGTTGTGAAGCCTTAATAAGCGTTGTTTTTTTTTTTTTTTTTTTTTTTTTGTTCATTTTTCATACGGAGTAAGTTTATTTTAAGGAAACCTCAGTTTTTGGTGGCGCTCTAAACATCACCCTTCAGCTAACTCAATATTCTTTGAAATGACACCACTATTGTTAAGAGTTTTTTTTTTTTTTTTTTTTTTTTTTTGGAGTTAGATATGTTGAGTATTGCAAATCTAATTTATAGACTTTGATTGATCTAATATACGGAGTATGTAATACGAAACCTCGGTGTTCATATATTGAAGCTTCATCTTGACAAATTGACAAGGTCAAGATAAAGTATGTCCCAAAATAATTAGGAAGTTGATTTACAATAGAAATCTCTCAATTATTACAAAACTATTTTAAGCAACACTGAAAGAAGTGGTAGTGTTCTCTACGAACTTCTTAGCTCCCTTGAACCATCTCTTGTCTCCAGCCTGAGCCTTGCAGATGTATAGCTTACCATCCTTGACGGTGGCCGAAATCAGTTGGTGTTTGCCACCCTCGTTTCCATCTGCTGTTCTTGTCAAGACAGACACGTAATAGTATTGCTTTCCATCAACAACTGGGGTGTCTGTTTCTAGGATGTTTGCACTCGCGACTACACCAGTGTCGAAACCACCCTGCCCATAAGTTTGCCAAACAAGTGTCAGAAATGTAACCTCATTGGAGTTTTGGGTTATCATATCATCCAAGATTGTGGTTATATGCCCTATCTGTAATACACATTCCATTAAGAAAACTAAAGCGGTATATGAAGAACATGCAGTAGGCCTGCAGGACGAATTACCTCAGAATCGGTGCTGCCAAAGTAGGCTTGTTGTCCCAACAAGTAGTTAACCTGTCGAAATAGTCGCATCATGTTAGTTAGCTACATGATCAGGGTAAGAGGGAAGAAGAAAAAGCTCGGGATCTTGTCAGAGAAAGTGAATTACTTGGGAGAGGAATTGCTCAGGGGTACCGAAGTCAGTGATAGACTTCTTGTCAGTGGGTTGGATCATGACAGTTACATTGCTGGTGGCGTCAAAGTTGTCTTCGAACCTCAACACTTGACCAGGGTACTCTACCTCTTTGTTTGGGTTCCATTTTGATGGGATTGATAGCTTGAATCCATCTCCATTGTAGGATGTGAAGTCAGTTGTCTTCTGCTTTCCGAACACATTGGCTGCGAAATCATTATCATATATTGTCAGCAACGAAATCACAGTGATGAAAATCTCAGTGACAGTTCTTCACTGAGAAACAACTGTCACTTTCTGTTCTGTCTCTCTGTAGACACACTGATAAAGTAACTGCATCAGAGGTTCCTAATGCTTTACAGCAAGTCAGAGATGGCTGCCTGGTCTTTTTAACTTTGAGAATTTCACTGATTTTCTAACTTATTGGTGTTATTGATTTTCTTATTACAGTTTAGTGTCAGTTTCACTTTTTCAGTTTATTTTCCTATACCTGTTTTGAATTCTTAAAAAGCGATACTCAGGTCTGACTTCTGAGTGTCGAGCAAAAAATGAAGAGTCCGAGTAACATAGATTTAGTGGCAGTCTCTTCCGGAAAGAGGCCTCCTTGTAGATTCTACTATAATCAATAGCTAGTCATGATCATGAAATGAGTGAAAGACTACAACAGGAATCAAATCAAAGACATAATGAAATGAGATATGAAGTAGGGTTAAAATACCAGCTTCTCCGTAGGCAGCATCAGCAGGGTTAACCTTAGACCCAACAGCAGCAGCACCAATGAGGACAGTGAGAGCCAACCGTCTCGAGACGCTAGCGTTACCAACGTGAGCCTCCTCTTCCTGCTTCTGAGCCTTGCAGACCACTTGAGTTGGCTTGCTGCTTACGGCAAAGCGCGACGATTGGGTTCTACCAGCTGCAGGGCTGGAGATGGCTGCATGGTGGTGTAAGAAACATGCAGTAGAAGCCATTACTTCTCTCTATAGTTTTTGTGTGTTACAACTTCCAAGTGGAGTGTGTCTTTTTTTTTTTTTTTTTTTTTTGGGTGTAAAGTATAAGGTGATGTGTGATGAAGAGAGTTTTGATATCTGGAAATGGATGATATGAAGATCAGATTATGAGGGTTAGATTAGATTGTAGAGGACTCTATTGGATCCACCTCAGCTTCCTGTGGCCCACTCAAATTTGTGATTCCGACTCTTGAAGCCCCAATTTCCTGTCTGACGTGGAATTGCAATTTATTTTTTCGCCTTTGCAAAAGAAATTTATATTTTTATAAAGGATTCTAAATTTGACCAAGTTTACTAATTAAAAAAATTAATTAATTAATCTAAAACTAAATACCCAGCCTCATATTTTTTTTCCCTCTCCTCTCCTTGCTCCCCTTTCCTTCCCCAACCACCGCCATAGCACCACTCCACCAATGCACTTGAGAGCACCAGCCCCTGCTAGAGATGACGGCGATCTCGCCTAGGCGTCGCTGACCGCCGTCGTCCACCTTTATTATCAACGTGCGAGTCTCTCTCTTCCAAACACTCTTCTTTCCCATCCTCTCCCCGCTCCATGAAAACCCGGTTCCGCCAATGGGTCAGTCGGGTCGGGTTCGGGGGGGTCTATTCGGGTCGGGTCATTTTTCGGGTCATATATTTTAGTTCGGTTTGGGTCGGGTCTAATTTGGGTGTATTAGCTACAGGTCAAATTCAAATTGAGTCATTTCGGTTCGGGTCGGGTCAAATCCAAATGGAGTCATTTCTAAATGTTCAAATCTAATCATATTAATGTCAAATCTCTTAAAATTTTGTCTCATATTATCTTAAATTGAAATTTTATTGGTAATTGGAGAGTTTAAATATGAGAGTTTAAAGATGTGATATATCTAATACAAGTCACTTTTGTTCAACCGACTCATTTAAATGTTTGATTATTCGGGTCTGACTCATTTCTTTTCGGGTCGGGTCAAACAGAACCCCTGTCAATTTCGGGTTCGGGTCGGGTCATTTCGGGTTTCGGATTGAATTCAGGTCAAATTCGGATGTTCGGGTCGAATGCTCGAGTCTGGGTCAGTTTTGCCAGGTGCAGACATGAGGGAGCCAGGGAGGTTGTTATAGATTTACAAGTTTTAAGACTTGTAACTTCCAACCCGATAAATCCTTACTAATCCGACCTCTAACCTCTCTAAAATGCGACAGGATCAGGGCCCATGATAAGAACTGGACCATCTTGTTCCTAAAAGAACTGAAGAGGATCGGAGAGGATCCTCTCGCTTTAACCAGAGGAATATAATTCTAATCATAATGTCTAGCTTTTGTTGTTGTTTTGCTCAAATTTACTTATGTTGTTATAGATTTACAAGTTGTAAGACTTGTAACTTGTAACCCAATAAATCCTTACTAATCCGACCTCTTACCTCTCTGAAATGCGAGAGGATCAGAGCCCATGATAAGAACTGGACCATCTAGTTCCTAAAAGAACCGTAGAGGATCGGAGAGGATCCTCTCGCTTTAACCAGAGGAATATAATTATAATCATAATGTCTAACTTATGTTGTTGTTTTGCTCAAATTTACTTAATTGTGCTTTGACTTCGATAAGATTGTCCGCTCAAGGTCATCTAATCTCCATTTTTCAATACGGAATATTATCGGATACTAAATATATTCACATCGCCGGTTGAAATAAAGATTCCGTACGTTCTTTACATTTTGAAACGCCAGTTAAAATCCATTTAAGTTGAAAAATAATTCTACATTGTAGAATTTACTTAAAGTGAACTCAGACAAGTAGATTTATCTATGAAAGAATAATATATTATTACATATTTTTGCACTTATAGTGAGCTCTATATCTCCAAGAAACAATAACTCGAGGAGATCTGAAATCTGCACCGGTACATCAGTCTAGTTATTGAGATGTAATTGAGGGACTTTTAATAAATGTGCCCACTTTTTTTCTTTTTTTTCTTTACACACTCAATCAAAAGTGGCAATGAAATAGTACCACGAACATTTATGCCATAAAAGCATAATGTTTGGTAAATTTCTGTCGATAAATTTTACTAAATCTTTACAATTTTGTCCAAATCGACCTACAATTGTTAAAATCGGATCACATTTACGTTTCGAGTAGGCGAGGTAATATACACTTTTGCTAGACAAGGGGATAAAGAATTGCAGAGATTCAAAGAAACCAGATAGCAGAATGAATGTCACAGTTAAAACCATAATTCCATTTCTTGGCATGGATATTCTTTAGAAAAATTATCTTTTAAACGAAGATTTACAAGGAACAGCCATAGAGAACAGATTCATGCCTTGATATTCCAATGGCTCTGACTGAGAAGGTGAGCTTTCAAATCCTTCCATTGCCGTTGCAATGGTGCGTGCCATTGCACCGAGTATCCCTTGGCCTGATATTCGCTTCACTTAAACCCCATATTCTAATTGTACGGTCATCACTAGCTGATGCTAGCATATGTGGGTTAACCGGGTTCCAACTCACACAGTTCACAGCTCCAGAATGACCCGGCAATATATCCACGAGCTGTCCTGAACTTCGGTGCCAAATGTAAACCTACAAAATACGATGAGTTCATTATTAATAGCAACAAGTCGTACCTTACCCAAACCATGTGCAGATATCAATGTGGTGCTGCTCACCCAATGTATTTTTCTTATAGGTTAAATAATATCCTTTAGTGCTCATCCAAGTTAAAATGTCAGAGAATTCTGCGAAGAACGTAATTCTCTACCATCGACGATTATCAATGATCAAACGGTGGAAACCCTATTGGGCACACCTTTAAGAGCAACATGAACATTAAGCTTTGCAAGCGATCACTTAACCCAAACAAGACTATGCAGACATTATGCCAAATGAATGAGCTCAAATGACTAACCACAAATAACGAAAGCCAATACATATGATAACAGTTACTACATTCAGTAACACCGACAGAGGGTAGCCAACATAGTAAAAGTACCATAAAGCACTCTCTAAAACAAAGTGCAATAACAGAAGCGCTTCCGGTATAGAGAATTAGATATACATGAGTGCAATTAATCTTTGCTAATCGAGACAACATAATATCACACAAAGACCTTCAGAGATCTGACTTCAACTATAGCAAAAGTTAAAATAAAACACACCTGTGAATCTTCACTCCCACTGGCAATGAATGATTGCTCAAGCCCACCAAAGCAGGATCTCACTAGAAATCTGGACCGTTTGTGACCTTTGTACTTGGCTAGCAGCTTTGTGTCACCATCTATTGTCCAAAGATGGATTTCTTGGTTAATAAGATTAACCAGTAAAAACTTGCTATCATGCGAGAGGGAGAATGAAGTTATTGTTTCATCCTCCTCGATAAATTTTTCTGTGTTTGTTTCCCTATCAAATAGAAGAATTGCTTTCTCTCTGCAAATGCTAATGACTAGCTTCCCATCGCGCGTAATTTCCAGATCTGAGATCTTACGTGTTCGTTGACCTTTCCAGCATTCCACCTCTCTCCCATTCAGATCCCACATGCATATGCTCTTATCCAAAACGCCACCAAATACTAACTTACCATCAGGTGACCAAGCACAGGAGATAACAGGACAATCAGCCTTTTCATATACTTGGAGGCATTCACCAGATGACACATCCCATCGACGTACAGTCTCTTCATTCCCTAAGGTGAGAAGTTGCTGGTCATCTGGGCTCCAGGAAACTTGTGACACTGACTTTTGATGACCAGAAAGTTTATGCTTCAAAACAAATTCACCATTTACAACCTATAGGAAATAAAAACGTCAATTTGATCAGCTAGAAACCGACTACAAAGTACATACTAAAAGGCCCAAAGTCAATTCTACAGAATCATGAAAGTTTGAGAGAAAAGATGAAAGACCATAACTTTTTCACTAAAATGTTTTATAATGATGATGAAAGGAATAAAATATACCTTCATCATACAATCTCTCCTCAACCACTTAGTACAAAGTTCATTCTACCATCCCAAGGAAGTTTTTTTTTTTCTTTTCAAATATCCCCTAGAATTTTGCCCAAATAACGCGTAATCAACTTCATCGGTTCTCTACGTCTCACGTCTAGTTTTACTGCCACCTCTGGTATCCCACAAGAACCAATCACCTCAGTATTCAAATCCACAGCTTTAATATATGATATCCCTCACTAAGTCCCTCAAAGCTAAATTACCGATTCCTGGATTTATTGGCCAGTTTGTCCTTCAAAGCAAAATACGAATTCTATAAAGCAAGAGCAGCTTTTTAAAGGTCTCCAGCCAAAAGGATTGAATGGGTACGTCCAGAGTCCGTAATGTTTTGTATTTTCTTGTTACTGCTCTGGTTCATATCTTGAATTTAAAATCTAAATCATTGCCTTCTAACAATGACATGTTCCAAAGGTAAGAGTATGAGCCAAAAGCAAACAAAGCTGTATGTCAAACATTCACGTGAAATAATAATAATTATGGAGCCACCATATGTTTTAAGGGAAACGAGAGAGATTACCTCCCATATTATAGCTGAACGGTCATTGGAAGCTGATGCTAAATATTTTCCTGAATAAGAAAATTGCAAAGACCACACTTCATCCTGATGTCCTTTTAAAATCTGCAAGTAGAGAACAATAAAAATATGATTTCAGGAAAGCACAGCATCTTGTTGAAAAGACAATTTAACAACCAACGTCACAAAAGAACAAGCACAGCCATTACAACACCACAACGCCTTATGATTTGGGCAGGCTAACATAAGTTGTCATATGATCAGGATACACTCTAGTGAACAAATCGGATGATACCTATTAGTGACACGTGGACAAGCTAACACAAAACACCACTGAATACAAAGGAAATCATTAAAAAAAAATCCACAGTCTATCTTCAACTTCAAGTTACATTATCATCTGTTCTTTCCATTGCCCAAAAACAAGGAAAACTCTGAAATTGAGACAGACTTGGATGCATTTATCTCATGCTCAACATATTCACCTCTCATCTGACCATATAATCATTTTCACTTCTACTCGTTAGATATGGTAGCGAATCCACCTCTACAGGGAACAGGAAATCAGCACACAAGTATTCCCTGTGGAAGCTGGCAGGCGGAGCCACTGCTCCAATGTTTGTCTTCTAAATGTAAAGTAGAGACTCTTGATCAGGCTGGTAAAACAACGGAAACGCCAGCATTGTCATCTATGCTAAACTGCGTCAAAACTGTTAAAGCGGGGGTTCCATAGCTCAAGAACAAGAAGTGTCCACAATCTCCACATCAAGCTCATGCAGACGAATTTTCTACTCCATAAAGTTAGCTTGCTTCCCCCCCCCCCCTTCTGAAGTTATCATTTTTATTTACCATATATATTCGGTAGTTCAAGTGAATTCTTTTGGAGGCCAAGTAATTATTATCATATTAAATCATTAGGTAAATAAACAGAAGATACTGATTAAATGACAAAAGGGTGTGACACACAGACACCCACGTACAGAAGGAGAGCTCGAGGGTTAAGCTCTCACGCTATCATGAGTAAGCTTATCTACATAAAGAAAAAGTAGTCAAGTGTCAGTGAGAGTGGAGCACTTGACTCCAACTAGACACCAATTTCGATATATGGAATCTGAACTCTAAAAGACTGGAGTACATTTCAAGTCATTCACATAATTTTTTTTTGTACTATTTTCTGTATGGGGTGAGTGAGCTAAGCCTCAACACAGCCAAACCTGATGTCAGATTTGAAAATTTGACAGCCGGTGAGAGTGGAACACTCAACTCCGACTTGAAAAAACTGTGAAGTACTCCATACATAATTTGAGCTCCTAACGAGTAACACTGTACATTGCAAGTTATTATCAACTTTAATTAATGTACTTGATAATTTTCTGTACAACATTTGAGCTGATATAAGCCCCAGCAAAAATCTTTTTTCCAACATCCGAACTTGATATCAAGTCAGCAAAGGTCAAAGATTTTTTTCTTTCTTTTTTTACATGAAAAGGTCAAAGAAATTGAGTTTACATCATATTATTTTTGCACCACCAAAATTCAGAAAAAGGTGGGAGGGGGAAGCCCGGCCCGCATGACCTAATGACTCCTGTAGCAAAGCAATGCTCTTAGATGCATTATATTCAAATTTGAAGAAAAGCTTTGATTTTGGTTACTGTTAGTAGCAACAAAGTTTTACTCCGAATTCAAATGAAGTCACAACCATATGTTGTCCTAAGCAAACTAGGCTCACACTCTACAGTTTTCCCTCAAGTACTATCCGTGTAGTATAATGGGGCACTCGTACAGGGGTACAGACACACTTCATTATAGGCCAAAAGCATGATTTTTCCCAGAAAAAGCTGAGTCCGACACTTGAGCGCATACCTGTGTAATACTTGTAACTGAGGCCGAGCAACATAGTAAGCAAACATTACTAGGAGGCAACAGAACAGAACAAATATAAAGAGAGATAAGAAAGGTGGAAGACAAGAGAAGTTTAAGCAGCAAAAGGGGAGAATAAAGAAAAGCCAGTAAATATGTGATTCAAAGAGAAGAAAGAACAGCAAGAGGAAAGAAGCAAAAGAGGGAGAAATACGAGGAGAGAGTCAAATGGAAAGCAAAACTAAACCAATGGAACATAAATAGAATAAATGTCCTAAGGAACAATGTGCAGAGACATTCACTTTTTACACTCAGCCCAAGCCAAAGTCCTTTCATGCTAAAATCTCAAGTACACCCATGTTTCTCAATCAACCTTATTCAAATCCTTTAGATTTTTCTCTGCCTCTCACAACTCCTTCATTACCTCATTTTGTCACCCTATAATCCTACTAATCATTCCTGTCTCCAATCACCTGATCGAAACAACTATATATCTTAAATTTTTTTTTCAAAAATCTTCGAAATTCTTCCTATCAATCTCATTCCTTAAGCGAATCTGTGTATGCTCACACATTCAACGTAGCATAAGTATCTCCACCACATTCATCTTGACACTCTAAGAAATATAAAAGATCCCAGTTGGTGTTGGCGTATCCACCAGTAAGCCTATGGCCAGGGACATTAGGTGCCATCTGTAATCTACTTTGTTGAATCTCAGTAAGAATAACATCACTAGAACAGATATCAAAAGTCAACCCGCTTCCCAAAACCCACACGATATCTTTAATAGTTTAATCATCAAAGAAAGAAAGACGGCGCATACCAATGTATAAACCATGAATAGCTTGTACATTCTAGATAGCCTAAAATTAAAGTTGTAAGCTAGACTCTTCTACAAACAACCAACACTCATTGTAAATACAAGCCTATGAACAGCAACAAGACTTAAAAGAGTATCATTCTATTTCATTGTATTCCAATATAAGATACAGGTGGAAAAAACACCGCAGTCGGGATGTCCAAGTTTCACCATCTGGTGGCAGAAAAATGAGGAAGGCTAATAGAGCAAAGCAAAGAGAAATTGAAAAAAAAAAATGGTATAAACAATAAAGGATGTAGCTCATACGACACAGTTTATAGCTATCACTATCATTAGGGACAGCCAGAATTAAGTAACATTGTCAAGTTGATGATAAAGATGGAAGTATCCCACAGGAAAGTAAAGTAGACTGACATTTTGGAGAATGGTTGTAATTGAAATGCAGTTGTTTCAAAGATTAATAGATTATCACAGCATCAAATATGTAAGGCACAGAAATAAATAAATAAATAAAAAATATGGTAAAGTTAATAACTTTAATTCAAAATAACACATTCCTACCAGAGAAGATTCAAGAAATCATGAGCAAAAGTTATAAAGAGGCGCACTCTGACCTGAGAAGTATGACTAGGAATACTACTTTTTCCACAGTGATGATCAGCATACAATGACATCTCTCTGTCAGAGGAATTGTGAAAGATGCAGCCCCCACGCTGCAAATCCAAAGCCTGTTCAACTAGATGCTCTAACCTTCTTGTTGGCACCATTACTGATGGAGGAAGAAGTTTTTGGAGTTCATCAAGAACTTCCGAACGTAATTTAACTTTCAGAGGGTCCTTGTGATGAAATCCATTTGAACTCTGTGGATGAGAAAGAAGACAAGAAGAGAGCTCATGTACTCTACGTGTCTTGATATGCAAAGGTGAAATGTCCATCCTAAGTGTCTTTAAAGCACCCATGATATTTCCATCATCCAAAAGCTCAAAAAACTTTTGCTCCAAAATCAAAAATTTAGCTGACTTATAAACCATCTCATCTTCCAAACCAATTTTTTGCAATGTGGAGGCACTCTCATCCCACTTTCCATCAAGAACATGTTGCATAAGCAAGTTTACTGTGGTAGAGTACAAGGGTATGCTAGACTCTTCCTCAAGACAAGCCCCAGTTCGCTGATAACCAAGAGCATACAATGCGCCAGCAATAAGTCGCACAAACTCATTCTTTTTTATCACCCCTCTCGAACCAATTACCTCTTCTTCCCCTTGGCATTGTATGGGCCGGGCCATCAAATCCCTCAAAGACGCAGCAGCTATGGGTTCTTCAGTTCTTATGCCACTCGAAAGACTGTTTGATCCTGAAAAAGATAATCTCAGCCGCTTCGAGGGTGGTTTGTCATCCTCTACACCTCCCATGAAAGGTACAACTCAGCCCATACATATGACTGAACCACAACTTTTATGAACCGAAATATTGCCCCTGCAATAACATAGGACAAAAACATTCAGAAAACCACCCTCTCCGCGAAAATGAGAACATACATTCCACCTATACCTCCTATGTTAGAAATGTCTAGTAACTGATGACCCGATGTCCAGCTACGCAACCCGTAAATTCGAGGCGCCCTGTGCAAAACTCTAATAACAGCCCCCTGCATAATTACTGGGGTGTGAAACTAATCATTTTTACTTACTAACCCTGCAAATTTTCTATCTTATTATCCAATGTATACCCAGTTCAAACAACTGCAAGCTACAATACTTTCAAACAGTCTGAAGCTTGAACTACAAGATTAAAACTTTCTATCAATCATCAACTTTTTCTAGGAACAAATCCATCAATCAGCAACTTTTCAATCAATCCCCCACTCAACTAAGACTTCCCCCAAATCCATTTCAACTAAACTTTATCATTTCTAATAAACAAACATCGGAAATTTGATCAAATAACATAGAAAAAACGATCTAATAATACGGAAAAAGATTAATTTTTTTTACCTTTACAGTTGCTAGATTGATTTGGGCGGAAATCCCACAATTGATTTGGCGTGAAATTGCTTAATTGAAATCGAAAGGGGCAGAATTAAAGACAAAGAAGAACCCTAAATTATATCAATTGACTCTAGATTGAAAATGATAAATCATAGATTAGATTAAATTGATGGTAAAAAAAAAAAAGGGTAAAAATCAAGAGCAATCTTTCATTTGAAGATAAAGGGTAATAAGGGTTTAATGATTTGTGACTGAAATTGGGGAAATTGATCAACTGGGAACAGCTTGAAATTGGGGGAAATGATTGGGGGAAAACAAAGGAGAATAATCACTTTGTTGACAGTAGAAGCGGTTGCTAATTTCCAATTTCTTTTATCTTGTAGAACAAGGAGAAAGAGAGAGAGAGAGAGAGAGGATATATTAAATTTAATCAAAGTTCCATGAAGTTACGCTAGCTTTAGGGAAAATTTGTGTAGTTTACACAAATGATTTCTTTCTTCTATCGTGATATATACTCTGTCTAGTCGAGTTGAATTACACGTTTTATATTACCATCTCGTTTTACGTAATGAGATTGTTGTTTTACGTGAATATAAGAGTAGCGTGTGTTAGAGGTAAGTTTTTCCGATTAACCATATGAAGTTTCCAGAGTGTTCATGTGTTATGACGGTCGAAATAGTTCGAAGGCGTTGTGTGATAGGAATACCTTGTCATAAGTAAAGATAATACCCGATAGGCAATCAATGTGTGCACAAACACTATATAGGTTTCTCTTCTTGAAGGGTAGATCATACATAACGACTAGGCTATCCAAGCTAAGGGAAAGAACAAGTTTTTCCCACTATGCATTATTATTACATTTAGGGTCTGTTTGGTCAAGCTCCAACTTCTCCAGAAGTGCTCCTCAGAAACAGTTTCTGAGAAACAGTTTCTGGAGGAGGAGCTCCAAATTGGAGCTTCTAAATCTCATGAACAAATTTACACTAGAAGTGCTTCTCAGAAATCAGAAACAGTTTTTCAGTTTTGTATGTTTGGTCAGTTTCCAGTTTCTAGGACTCAGAAACAGTCCAGAAACACTTCAGAAACTTGGCCAAACACACCTTTAAGAAGTGGCGCCCGTTGAGGTTGCTTAATGCTTATGCAACACCCATGAAGTTGCCGGTGCTAGGAATTCGAAAAGCTTGTAACATTTTCATAAGAGATCTCATGATGAAAATGCGACTCAGGAAAATCTATTAGTTAAGCATAGTTTATTACGGAGTATTGATTAAAAACATTATACCGTTATTTTAAGTGAATAAAAATTGTTATTGTAGCAGAGAAGTTGGTCATCTTAATTTCGAATTAAAGTGTTAATTTTTGTGAAATCAAGGAAGCTTAACTAGTTGTCGTTGATATGTTGGGAGTTGTTGATTGTGGCTATGAAATGCAATTTCACCCTTGGAAACTTAGTGAGAGAGTTACAAGAAAATGCAGATAATGTGGTGTGAATTAACAGCTCAATAAATCAGGTAGTATGAGACTTTTGCTTAATTTGATGGAAATCGACCATCTTTTGAAGACCTAGGGACAGACACATGAAGTAGGTGAAGAGTATAAATAAGGATACTATCAAAGCATGAAAGCCTTTTGATTGTTGCTTTAACAGCAATAGCTTAATGCACAACAAAGTTGCCTTACTTCCCATTTATTACGTTTTTATGCGTTGTAACTTTGTACGTAGTACTTGTAATCCATGGCTATATAGAGTCCGTTAAATGCCCATTTACACCGCACATGTAAGTGTTCCACATTGGAAATGAGTAGAGAAATTTTCTAATTTATAAATCAAAGAGTTACTCCACCTATTGTCAAGTGGTTTAAGGATGAAACGTTCTTGGTTTAAAAAAAAAAGGTCTTTCTCTCTCCTCATATGGGTGTGGTCAGACCCGTTTGCGTTTTCACATGATACCAGAGCCCATGGTTGAATCCTGGGTCTCGTGTATTTGATACTGACCATTTGTGCAACTAGGCATTTGTTTCGCAACTGTAGTGAGCCGGTTCCATTGTTGAGATTACTTGCTTAGATCATATTTATTCTAACGGTCATTCACTCGATCAGTTCACCCTCCCACACCGTTTTAAACTTTCACCTTTTAAGCATAATAAGTAATAACTTATATGATTAGAAGGAAAATCTTCATCTAAGTGGTGATCTAAGAAATTGGAGTGTCAATTAATCTTCCCCACTATGTTAAAAATAATAAAATAGTTGTCAACTTGCTATCCTCGGTCGTTACTCGTTAGCCACTCATAAAAATGATGTCTTGGTGGCTATGGTACTAGAAACATCACAAACCATACCGTTGACATCATCTTCATTTGCAATCAACCAAGTAACCTCCTCTTATCAATCCTTAGTATTTACGTGTCTACATTATTAATAAGATCACTCACACATAGGTTTGGATCATACAGTTGGTTACGTCTTTTTTTTTTTTTTTTTTTTTTTTTTTTTCTTCTTCTCTCACAAAAACTTACAAAAAGTTGTTTACAAAGAACAAATCCGATGGAGCAAGGAAACCCAGAATTTTATTTCCTTAGCAGTACCTCACTAAATCCACCAAAGAAGGCTAAGAAGCAGTAGTAAAAGTTTCAAGTCCAAATTGGAATTGGACTCGGTCAACGCGTGTCCACCATGCAGTAAACGCTCTTTGAGTCTTCATATATACGCGACTCCTCGTCTCCAATTGCTTCTTCCTTCTCTCCCACAGATCTATCTACTCAAACCCAAACAAAACAAAAACCCCCAACTTTCTCTCTCCTCTCCTCTCAACAATGGATACCCTCGACAATGTCTTCGATCCTTTGAGAGACTTCGCCAAGGACAGCGTCCGCCTCGTTAAACGCTGCCACAAACCCGACCAAAAGGGTAATTTTATCTTTTCTCTGTCTTTTGATTTTTTGGGAGATCTGTGATTCTGATTGGTATTTTTGGGGATTCATAATTTATGATCATATGTATAATTTCATGCAGAATTTTCGAAGGTTGCTTTTCGTACGGCTGTTGGATTCGTGGTGATGGGATTTGTTGGCTTCTTCGTCAAGCTCATTTTCATTCCGATCAACAACATCATTGTTGGATCTGCTTAATTGGGTATGTTTTTTTTTTTCTGTTGTAATTGCCAATTAACCTTTTTTATCAAGTTTTTGATCGGAAAGTTTTGATCTTTTCATCTGGGGTTTTGTCAAATAGCTGTAATTTTTGTTGCATGTAACTTGTAAAGAGTATATATTACATGATAATTGTTAATGATGAAGCAATCTGATCTGTGGTTCAGATAGAGTTAATTAATTTTACATAGTTGTAGTAAGAATATGATCAGAGACCGTATTCGGGGGCGGAATTGTGGTATATGGTTGGATGAGTAATTGGTGTCTGACGTTGATCTTAGCAATGCATTAGGGTGGCAAATTGAGCATGCTTGTGTGGGGATTGCAGTGAGTTTTTTGTTGGGATTGTGTATTAGTTTCGAGGAATCGAGGTACAACAGTCCTGTTTGGGTTTTAAAGGCGCTATTGTTGTTATTTGTGAAGGATATGTTTGGAAAAAATTCTTAGCTGTAAATGGTTTAGGATTTTTAGATTTCGGTGTGTTTATGATAGGGTTCGGGTACAAATGTGCGCATGTACAGCATTAGTAATTGTGGATGATTGTGTAACAACGCACGCACATCTGAAGACATTTTTTGGGTGGAGTTTGATAACTATGGCCTAAACAACTGAGCAAGGATAGGGAATCAAGTGATAATGTGAGGGAAGGAATTATTATTTGGGATGCATAGTATTGCTTTTTGTTAGTAATTGGGTATCAACATCTCATAGGTTACATAATTAGGGCTTAATGGTTTCTCTGTCCAGCGGGTGTTATTTTGCTTGTTAGGGCTTAGCCTAGAATCTATATGGATACAAGAGTACTGGACCAAGAGTAGACTGTACTGGAGGGGTGAAATTATGTTGCTAGTACTGGACCAAGAGTAATTGGTGTTATGATCTGGCTTTAGCAATTGATGATGTATTCAGTATGGCATTTGTTGTGTCAATTGTGGTGGATTTATTATTGTGGCGTTGTGGCATTTGCCAGGTTGTGAATTAAGATACTTGTCCGAAAGGTCTATATTTCTTGTGATTCAGTTTCTAGTTTTTCTCACTCTTAAGACTTGTTAAATGGTACTCTGTAGCATACTACTAGTATATATCAACATCTTGTTGTTTAAGGAACTAGGAAAATTGGTTTCATAGGTTATGTCTAGTGCTGTAGTGTATTTGTTTGCCTGTCACCATTCATCAATCAAAGAAGTGCTTTCAGACAGCCTTGAAAGTCCTGTTTTTTGTTTTTGTTTTGTTTTGTTTTGTTTGTTTGTTAGTGTGTGTGTGTGTGTGTGTGTGTGTGAATTTGAAATCCTGTTATGAGTGCATACTGTTCGCTTGCTTGGCTAGAGTTTTATCCAGAATCAATCCCACTTCTAGTGTAACAAACTGCGTTTGTGCTAAGAACCCCTTCTAGGATCTTTCATGTGCTAATAATGGGGAGCCAGGATTTCCGACTTTGTGGTAGGGGCTCCAGTTCTTTCGATTCTTGACGTAGTTCTATCTAAGAAATTTCTTCTAATTCTTTAGTTTTCTTATCTTGTCATCATGTTGTGGGTGCTCAAACTTTCCTCTCTCCTCAAAGTTGCCCCCATGTGGGCGATATAACACTATCTCATCCCATGTCAAAAGTTGTGCCAAAACCAATACTCAAAGAAATGCAACTAGTAAGCTCACAGTTAGGCTCAAATCACATTTTCCATAAGCCCCAGACCCCCAGCCTGCCTTTTCACCATTGTGGCAGCATGCTTTTCTAGTGATGTCATGGCAGCAATTTTCATTTATTGAATCCCAGCCTCCGAGGGGCTCAACACACACGCACTTGTCTGCTAATGAGAGAGCATCCACGAATCATGGGATACTCTTTCTTGTGGGTGGAGTTTTCATCTCTTAGATTAGAGCTGACTGCTAAGTCATACAAGTACCTTTTCATGCTTGAGATTTCACATGCAGTGACTTATGAAATGTGTAATTGAATCTTCATGTTAACATGAGATGTAAATAGACTCTTCCTGTTACCTTAATAGGCACGTGATCTTTTTTTTTTTTGCAGCTTTCTTAAACTCGTCTTACTTGGTGCAGGTGATTAATCTGTTGTTAGAGAGAGGTACAAATGCAGAGAAGACTAGATATCAAATCTTCGGGATGACTTCAACAGACAATACATAGTTGCCTTGTTTTTAATGTAGACTGCGGGTTTCGTTAATAGTTACTTTGTTATGTCGGAACAATGTTTCAGTGTTTGTGTAATCTGTTCTTGTTTATGGCTGCCATATCTTGTTACACCTCTTTGTAGCTATCCTCGGATTGTCATGTAAGAATCCGTAATCTGAAAAAGATTCAACTTCCTGAATACCAATTACACCAGGCTACTTCGGAAAAATGAAGCTTAGGTACTTTTCAAATCTCATTATAGTGCAAAATCTTTGAGGGATAAGGAAGTAATTTGGTATCATATTGAATTAGGGCAAGCATGCTTTCTTCCAACATTTTGCCAATAAACCCATTATCTTCGTCAATCGTCATTGGACGATGATGCACTAGCATAAGAAATGTATTGGGCTCATGTGTGTGTCTACGGCGAATTTCATCACAATAATGATAATAATGACGACTAAGGTCATGTTCGATTTAACTTATTCAACAATGTTTTCAAATCAGATTAGATTTATTCAAATCAAATCAATTCAGATAATTTTTATTCAAATCAAATCAAATTAGAATTATCCAAATAACAATCAATGAATCTAGGCTATTTCTAGTTATTAATTCGTCTAATTGCAGTTAATTTATCAATTAATTCTGTTCAGATAAAATCAAATCAAGTTTATTCAAATCAAATCATATCAGTTCAATTCAAATCAAATCAAATCAGATGAATGCATTTCAATCGCACTGGGCCTAACTTACCTTTGTTAACTTATATTGCTAATGACGTTGCTTTTAATTACCCAGAATCCAGATGATACATCCCCACCTCAGGACAACTATCCCCACCTCGTGGCAACCGGCCAAATGTGTTGGCGGGTGTTGTTGACGACAATTTCAATCGGACATTTAGTTACCTAAAATGTGGGTCAATCAATCTAATCTATCTGAGGTGTGGGTGGGAGGAGACATTTGCGACTTAGTCCATCCTCTCTGATTCAACCATGAGAGGAGAGTTGCGCAACTCTTATAGCCCAAGTTGGGTAGCCGTATTACATCTCTATAAGAGGGATGCTATGTTGCACCACTTGTGAATTACAACCAATGAAAGCTTGAGTGTTCCTTGTCACTCTCCCAAAGAGAGTGACCATAACATCCCTCTCTCTATAAATATTTAGGAGTCGTGAATCGTGAGCCGTGATGGTGTGATGCAACAACAAAAGGGTACGCTGTCAAATAAGTGGTAACGTAACTAATGGCCCATAAATCTGACCTTTAATTGTTAAAACGACTAATCCTACTTTGTAAGAAACATTCTCCAATCTTCTTCTTTACTCCTCTCTCTTTTCCCACAGATCTACCCAAAACAATAACCAAAAACCCCCCAACTTTCTCCTCACCTCACCTCTCACATTTCAACGATGGATACCCTCGACAATGTCTTCGACCCTTTGAGAGACTTCGCCAAGGACAGCGTTCGCCTCGTTAAACGCTGCCACAAACCCGACCAAAAGGGTAATTTTGTATTTTCTCTGTTTTTATTTTATTTTTAGGAGATCTGTGATTTAGATTGGTATTTTTGGTGATTGATGATTGATGATCATATGTATAATTCATGCAGAATTTTCCAAGGTGGCTTTTCGTACGGCTGTTGGATTTGTAGTGATGGGATTTGTTGGCTTCTTCGTCAAGCTCATTTTCATTCCGATCAATAACATTATTGTTGGATCTGCTTAATTGGGTATGTTTTTTTCTGTTGTAATTGCCAATTAACCTTTTTTTATCAAGTTTTTGATCGGAAAGTTTTGATCTTTTCATCTGGGGTTTTATTAGATAGCTGTAATTTTGATTGCATGTAAGAGTATACGTCGCATGGTAATTTTGTAATGATGAATGAGCACTCTGATCTATGGTGGTATTAGTAATATGACGATCGGAGGTTGTATTCGAGGGTGAAATTGTGCTATACGATTGAGAATTGCGTGTGGTGGGAATTCTGGAGTTTATGATAGGGCTCGTGTATGGTAGTCGTGTTTGGGTTGTTGGAGGTGCGATTGTTAGTAGTGAAGAAGACGATTTCGTTTTGAAGATAATTCTTGTCTGTCAATGCTAAGGATTTGTAGATTCTGAGATCTTGATGAGTTTAACGGGTTTGAGTATTAGGTGTGCATGTACGGGAGTTGGTTTTGGTTGGTAAAGGTACCATGGCAATTTGTTCAGTAAGAAGACGGTATAAAGAATTGTATAAGAACACATCTGGACATGGTTCTCTATCATGTTCGAGGTTGAATTTGATAATAATGCTGCCTTTGTGACCTGATCAAGTGATAATATGTTGGACGGGGGGAGGGGGAGGGGGGATATATTAGGATTAGATTGCATAGCGTTGCTGTTCGATGTTCTTATCTAGTATGAAGCTTCATGCTTTCACCTTAACATTGTGGAATTGGGTTTGGGAGGCTTTGAGTCTTAAGATCGGGCTCTATGAATTGTTGTCTCTCAGGGCCTGAAACAGACTATCTAGGCTTGTTAGTAATTGAGGATAAACATCTCATAGGTTACAAAATTTGGACAAGACAGCTTCATCATCCGGCGTGTGTTTTGGTGCGTTAGCGTAGATCAGATGAATATGACTGATTGCAGTGTGCATCTACTATTGGAGGGGTTAAATTGTGTTACTAGTATTAGTCTGAGAGTAGTTGATGTTACAGTTTAGCATTAGGATCGCACCTGGCATTCATGCTTTGATTGGTTGTGTACTAGGTGTGCTCTCATAGGACAGTCCTGCTTGGGCGAGACAGATAATTGCTTAATAGCCATCTTTCACCACGGTCTTGTGATGTTTTCTAAGTGGCATTTGATACTGAATTTGTCATTGTGGCCTGGTGAACTGAGCCGAATGTTACGTGAGATAGTTTATCGTGACTTAGAAGGAATCTAAAGTTGATGGTGGTTTAAGCTTTTTAACTGTGGGGTTGAGTCTTTCCGATGTGGGTCTAATTTCTGCCTTGTGAATGTAGTTATACCTTCTGTAATTATATTTTTGTCTTTGAAATAGACCTGAGTTATAGTAGCCTTGTTTATTCGGGCGATTAGAGAAGAGGTGACATGGATTAAACTACATATGCGTGGACTCAAAGTCATTTGACATTATGTATATTCGGACACTTGTTATTTTCTAGGTGCATTGTTCTTCTGTAGTTTCTGACGAACTCTTTTCTCGCTCTGTTTTCCGATGCAGGTGATTGATCTATCGGCTGTTAAAGAGGTATGATTGCAGAGAAGGCTGGATTCATATATTAGAGATGACTTTAGAGTAGACATTACGTAGTTACATCTTTATTGTAGACTTGAGGGTTTCGTTAATAGATACTGTCGTATCAAGTTATATGTTTCTCAGTGTTTCTGTAATTTTGTTCCTCTTTAGGGTTGCCAAATCCTATCGACTCTTTTGTAGCTGTTCTCGGAATTTCAAGTAAGAAATCCGTTATCTGAAACATGCTGAAGCATCACCGATTTCACCTGGTCTCTGAGAAAATCGAGTTCAAATTGATTTTTACTATTACGCTTTCCTGCGACCATCGTAGGTACGGTCTCTCAAAAGGGGTTGGTGATTACTGATCACTTGACCAGCAACAACGCTTTCAGCCCCATCGTTACTGTACTCCCTATTACAATATATTGGGTTCTCAAATCTTGGTAAATCTGGGTACAAGGGTGATGACCCAAGCTACCAATGTGTTTTGTCTCATTTAATGTTTGATTTCAATGTGTCAAGAAATTGAATCAAGATTATCCTTTTAAGAAAGCAGACGCGTAGAGATTACTAGCTTTCAGGCCTCTGTAAAGAAGGGTAAACTAGAAGCTTAATATTGGTACTCTCGTGCAATAGACTTCATAGAACTGTTTTGCAAAAGTTGTAACTAGTCCCATCGGTGACCAATAACGCGTACACAGCAAATCTTTGAAGAACTATTGTGATCCTTTAGTTACAGAACTGAACAGAATGAGCTATGCAAAGCAGAATGATACAATTGCCTTAGGTTAGCAAACTGGGTTGTCAGTGCTTTCTTCTTCAGCAACAGATGCCATTATGAGCTGTGGTTGAAGTACATAGCCTTCCCTTCTTGCCTTCTTCTTCTCTCGCTGTAGCCTGAAATTCTCTCTTTTTCTAGCGCGGTAGCTGTTGGGATTTTCAGGTTGCACTTCTCTTGGATATACGCTAACCTGCATCACGACTTGATATCAAAGATGGGTTCGAAGGGGTTTGTTACTAGAAAAAAGTTGGTGGAATCATAAGGCAAGACTAACCTTCTTCTTATCAGGTCCATACTTCTCAAACTTGACTAATCCATCAATTAGTGAGAAGATTGTATGGTCCTTGCCAATCCCAACATTCTTGCCGGGATGAACCTGGAACAAGTATACTTTGTGAGAAACAGAGGGATTAAGAGTTTAAGACCAATGCACTAATGGAACAAAAATGGCATACTTATGTAAAGAAGCAGAGATATCAAGATTCAAGAGCAACGAAGTTAAGGAACAAAAACGTATTAAACTCGGGTATCATTGTTATCTTCTACGGCACTTGCAAACACTGTCAGAAAGTTTTAGGTTTGGATGTTCTAAGGAGGTAACTTATGCCCTTCAGTAAAAAAAGGAGTTAACCCCCAATTTGGGGTCCAACGTTTCAATGTTTTCATCATTTGGGGTCTGAAGTTTATTATGTTATCGTTAAGGGTCTGAGACCAACACCGTTTGTGGGTTAGCAGTTTTCATCATCAATCAATCAATCATCACTATCCCATCTCCCCCAGCACCCACTCCATTAGCACAACCTGAAGCCGGCAACAATGGCCGAATCAGCACACAAAATAATTTTGATGCTTCTGATGTATCCAAACTAACCTTCATATGTTTCCCTATCAAACTTGGATGATCAATTACCTTTACCCCAACATGCAATCACACTAAACAAATCAAATTTAACAAAATTCAACAATCAAACAACACCACCTCCCTTCTCCCATCCGAATTTTGGCATCAACCCAGAAAATTCTTTTCTCCAATTTAAAACACCCAGCAAAATTCCCAAAACTAATTTAGAATACCCATTCTCCAAATTTCAAAGCATCAGATAAACACTTTTCGAAATTAAAATCCAAAAAAAAAAAACCTATATTCCCAATTTTCTTATTCAATAAAAATTCAATTTCTAGCAATAAAATTAAAAGTAGGAAGCTCACTTTCCCAATCAACAAACCCAGAGAACTCATCTTCTCAATTAAAAAGCAGGAAAACCCATTTGTAAAAAATTAGAAACCCAGAAATCAAGGGATGAGCTATAAAAATCTATCTTAACAAACACACGAAGAGATCAACCTGAAAAAAAAAGATGGGAGGAGAAAATTAGGATTGATTTTCTATCTCCTATATTTTTGTGCATCAATATGCGGGCGGCGGTGGCGGCGACGGGTAGAAGCTAGGTAGCACCGATACGGACTCGGACACGGACACGGACACTGATACAGATACGTGACACGACACTTTAAAATTTAGTAGACACGGACACGGCAAAAAACCAAAAATAATAAGTATTTTGAATGCATATTTTTTCAATTACGCGAACTGCGCACGGATAGGTAGAGGTGGGGTTGGTGCGGGCGGGTGCAGGTGGAGCGGTAGCGATGGGTCCTCTATCGACGTCGGTTAGAGGAGGTCTGCTAAGGCGCCGTCAGTCGAAAGTGGAAGAGTCGTTCGGAGCAGAAAGATGGGAAACAGAAGGAAATAGAGAAGTAAGACATGTAGTTGAGCTACGTGTTAGTGTATTTAAATAGGAGAGAAAAAATAGTTTTATTTTTTAAAAAACTTGCCAAAACGACGTAGTTTTGCGTTGTGTCAGGTGTCTGGTTTGTGTCCGGTCGGTGTCCGGTTCGTGTCCAATTTTAAAAAACCGTGTCCGTTTCCTAAAATTAAATAAAAAAACCGGACACGGTTTTTGGGCGTGTCGGACACGTGTCGTACCGTGTCTGATCCGTGTCCGTGTCCGACACGGTGTCGGACACAGACACGGCACTGAACAGGCGTGTCCGTGCTACCTAGGGTAGAAGTAATGAGACAAAGAATCTGGTTGGTGGTACGGCGGCGGTCAGCTTCGTCGGGCTTTGGGTTTATAACGGAGTGATGGACTGGGGAGAGGGAGGTGAAATGAAATGGATGGGTCTGGGAGATTGAGATAGGGGTAAGGAGAGAAAGAAAATGGGGAAGTGAAAGTTTTCCTTGCCATCAACATTTAACTGACGGCAAGTAACGGACCCCCCACACCAGACCCCAATCGATACAAATAAAACTCCTGGACCCCAAACCAAATTTTTTTGGAAACTTTGGACACCAACTTGAGGCTTAACTCGTAAAAAAAGGGTTCAACTATGCACAGTGGACTCATCTGGAAATGTTCTTCAATTTTTTCTGGGGCATCTAAATATCTGCACACTTAAACTAAGGCGATCACTAAAGGACAGGTATGTGTCAAAAGTACCAGACTATCATATGCTGACGGCAAAGTCACTTGTCAATTTAATACCCCACTTCATGGAAGTAACACAATCACACACTCACATTAACACACTGATGAAGTACAGATGTACAATAAAGAGAAAACTTGTATGTAAACGAGCATATGTTTTAGTGAGGTAATTCCGTCATTGCTAGAGGAGGGACAGGGATGAAGATGCTGCTGTGGTGTTGAAAACGCTATGTTAAGTTGACGACTAGAATTGGAGCCGTGTCATTCAACATAACAACACCTTTTCACAAAGCAACATCAATTCAACTATACTACGCTTTCTTCATCTCATCAACAATGTCAAGTTACGTTAAGTCTAAACTCTTAGTGTGCACCCTCCACCGATATTTGATCTGAGAAACATCAGCAGATAGTCACACACATGAACGTGTACCACATCTCGATACACATGAGACATAATTAGACCTATTGTTACTCATAAGTTCACACCGAGAAAGTAAATCACTTACACCAGCAGTCAAATTCAAAGATATGAAATTCTAGCCAAACATAATACATACTCAATTCATTATAATTCATCACCTCTCGATTTCTCCTTCAAATGGTCAAACACACCTTGTCAAGTCTAACTAAATCAATGTTATTTGCACACTATCCCAAAGAAGTTTTCGTATTAGTTGAATCTAACTAGGGGACACATAACATTCTCCAACATTTTCCTCTTAAATGAAAACTTCACTAAGAAGCACCCCACCCATCTCGAATCCACCTAGCCCAACATTATCCCTTCCCACAAGTCCACATACCACTTAACCCCTAGACCAAACTAACATCAAAATTTACCCAATTACATGTCACTTCAGGCTTCAGCATTACACTAACAACCAATTATGCATAAAATTTCATCATAAATGTAAAATTCAGTCACTTTAACATTACAGTTAACTAAACTCATAAAAACCCATTGCGGGTTTTTGTAAATTAATCTCGCATATTCAAACCAAACGTAAAAGAATCAAAAGAAACGGAGCGAGGAGAAATGAACCTTAGTACCACGCTGACGAATAATAATAGCACCAGGCTTGGCAAGTTGGTCACCGTAGATCTTAACACCGAGTCTCTGTCCCTTTGAATCTCGACCGTTCTTTGTACTACCCGCACCCTTCTTATGGGCGGACTCAATCGTCAACGGAAACGGGCAAACGGGTAGAGGAGACTGGGCGGGCATGGTCAATATCGGAGCTCCGAATTCGCCTCTTAAGAAGGATGATGATGAGCTTGAACTCAGTGATAGCCCTTTGAATGATACCATTAAATTCAAGCTCATTGACGTTGCCACCGCCATTTTTGTGTTCCTTCTTAATCAAGCTTCTATTTTTTTTTTTTTTTTAATTGATGGAGAGGTTTTGGGGAGGAGAGGGAAAATGGATGGTAGTAAAAACCTTATCTTTGTTGAGATGGGATTTTTTTAGGGCCGGTTTGGGTGTTTTCTTTTGGGCTGTTCGTTTGTGGGCTTTTCGACTTTCGGAGACGGTATAAAATCATTGATTGGGTCCCATTGTGTTTTGTTGGTGTAATTGTTGTAGTAATTGAGTTGAGATTCAATGTGGAAATTTTGGTGCGTTTGTATTTGGGCGGGATGAGCGCAATACAAATTTTCGTGTAAGACGGTTGATCAACCACGGTAAAAACTAAAAAACGATGTTATGAATGGGTTCTAATCGTGATGGTAGGGTTGAAATGTTGGCAACCATTATTGATTAATTACGAATAATTAGTAAAGTGTATGACATACGCTTGAACTAAGTACAACAAATGAAAAACGGTGTATACATATTTCGAGTGTACGTGATATAATCGACGGTCGTAAACTCGTAACACAATGACCGACGCTGATTCAATAGTGATTATTAATTTATCATATACTAGTGTGAAGTGTCCCACAGACCACAACAATGAAGCAAAAGCTATACTCCATATAACCATAGTATGATCTAGTCAAGTAACGTGTCGATCACAATTCACAATAAAGAAACATGCAAATTGTCCTAAACAATTATACTTTAATACAACTATACAAATGAAAATCATATGTTCATGTAATATATACAAAAACACAAATTAAATGAAAAAAACCATTACTTTAGTACGTACTACCTAACCAAAACTCATTCATAATTAGTCCGACCATCTAGGCAATCTTGTTGAAATAATTACCCAAAACAGAACACAAACAAATAACCAAACATTCATCTCATGATTCACTTTATCACTGATTAATTAATAATCACACTCTCATGTATTCTTATTATTCTTAGTAACACTATTTCCACACACACAAAAAAAATCTCACAAATTCATCTTCCTTTCACTAAATCCACGATGAAATCACGGCGATTATCGGTAGACCGGCCGTGGTTGGCAGTGGTGTTGGCCGTGGCAGTCACGGTAGCCGTGACAGTCCTAATATTGAACTACAATTTTACGACGAAGGCGACGTTCCTTTGGAAAACGTCGATGGCGTTAGACAAGAGCATTGTACCGATCCAACTCCATGCAATTCTTCATTACGCCACCTCACGTGACGTTCCACAACAAACACCCTCTGAGATCCGGGTTAGTTTTGACGTGCTCTTTTCGTTGTATCCATGCAATTTCTTGGTGTTTGGGCTGGGTCATGATTCGTTGATGTGGGCCTCATTTAACCCGAATGGGTTTACTTTGTTTCTTGAAGAGGATCCGAATTGGGTCCGGAAAGTCCTAACAAAGGCCCCAAATATAAGGGTGTACCCTGTGAATTATGAGACACATCTTTATGATGCTAAGAATTTGTTGGACCATTATAAGGCTGAGCCTACTTGCTTGCCTCCTAAATTGCACCTTCAGGGTAACAGGAAATGCAGGTAATTTTGTGGTGTTACACTTTTACCATATTCCTATTACTTTGTGGTTTCGTTTTAATGTGAGACGTAGAATCGTTGGAATGATACTAACGAGTTTTGAACCTACCGCCTGTTCAGGCGTGTGCATATAATCAAAATGTTATTTTGGTGTAAAGTGTACAGATGCAAACGAGTTTTAAATTTTGTATGAAGTTATATTAGTAGTGTGTGTGAAGCTTATGTGTGTCGACTTGAATTAAAGAGTATTGTTTTGTAACCATCTCTCACAATACATTTGGGTTTAGAGCTCACACCCTGCCATATATGACTTTATGATTTCATGTGAATGTTCATGTTATGCGACTCTAAAGTAGAACATAAGGCGTTTGTAATCGTGTTTCGTTGTGACAAGTGTGCGCATTTTATGTGCTGTTACATATGGCGAAGTGTCTTATTTCTTTTTGTGTTATACCAGGTTAATCCTAAGTGATCTGCCAGATGAAGTGTACACCAAAGAATGGGATGTGATAATGATAGACGGGCCGAAAGGGTATCTGCCGGAGTTACCAGGGCGGATGGCAGCCATCTACACGGCCGCAGCAATGGCACGGACGAGGACGAGGCCAGGGAAGACCCATGTATTTCTGCACGATGTGAATAGGAGAGTTGAGAAGGTTTATGCTCTGAGATTCCTGTGTAGGAAGAATTTGGTCAAGTCTGTAGGTAGGCTTTGGCATTTTGTTATTCCTCCTGCTCTTAAAAATGAGACTCTTAAGGCTAACACATTCTTCTGTTGATTAGTTTTTTTCGAAGTTTTGGATTGATTAAAACATATTGGCAATCTTTCACTGAGTTGTTGTCATTCTTGCACATGTGGATTTTATACTTTTAGGACGAGAGTCCGTATATTTTAGATGTGAAACTCCACATATAACAATTCAAAACTCAAGGATCCCATAAGAAAGCTCAAATCGAAAAATCTTGTTAAAACATGAAAGATTTATAGATTTTGGATTGTAGAGCAACTGAACCTCGTTTCTTTCCCAAGTACAAATTGCTTCGTCTGGTACTATACAGCCAGGGGTGCCAGGACAGAACCCAATTACAGAAGGGGGGAAATACGAGTATGGTTTCGTTGGCCCATGAGAGTCTGCGCCTCTGAGGGAATTCTCAGAACAGATTAGCTAGGCCTTGATGCTGCTACTATTCATCTCCTGATGGCTTCCTGAATTTGTTCCACAGGCATGATAGATGCCCAACTGTCAAAGTTGGCATTCACCATTTGCTCATGTACCTGTATAGACATTTTTTCACAAGAATATGAGAAACAATTGAAACAAAGAAAGAATTGACGGTCAGGCAATAGAAATGGAAGACGTGGACTGATGATGCCGATTACTGATTAGTACTCCTACTAACTACCCATACATGGCTCCTGTCACTATCAGGGGACAGTAGACAACATGCAGAGCAAGATGTGTATGAGAATTTCTTGCACAAATTTGAGAACTTAGCTTCTTCCTAATGAAGGGCAGGCCTGGCAGTGTGCAAGACAGAGGATTGCAGCTAGCTGGAGTCATGCCGTCTTTGGGGGGTAGGGGGGGGATGGTAAGAGAGCCGGAGAGGACTTGACTCTCAGTAACAACTGATGAGTTGCAGATATGCGTAAAAATACCTAAGGTATGGAGATCAGTAAGTCAGAAGCTAAACTTGCATGAAAAAAAAGGTCAGGATGGGAGAACAGATTGAAATGAAAGTGAGCACTGGCATCCAGTAATTACACCATCATTGGAGATAAAGCCAAATCTATCCTTCCTGTACGAGTCATCTCATACCGTAAATTACTACCAGTAACCACGAAATAGACAAATAGTACCACAACATTTAATGATTGTTAGCAACTAATGGTAAGAGTAAACTTCAGAGTACTAGCTTGTGGAAAATTGAAGACTTTCTGCTCCCCTGACCAAAAGTTAAAGACAGGCAAAAGCATTGACATGTGTAGTCTACACTCTACAGCCAAGACAGTGCAAATTTTAAAATATAGTACAACAATATAGCCAAAAAAAAAGGAGCTTATACTGCACTTCTCATCCATTTGAACTATCAGCTAACTTTCAAAAGCAGATCAACCAGGCTAAAGGCAGGATACTATGTAATATATACCTTTTTAAGAATGGTTGATTGATCGTCAATGTGAAATTTACGCATGTACTTGAGCATCTCCAATTGCTGCACGAACATGGACCCTGTCACCATCAAATTTCAATATACTGAATTAGTAATTGAATACTACCTGAGCTTGTAGGTTGTGCTGGTTGTCCATCTTTTTAGCAAAGTCATCAGGTCCAAGCTCAGCCTCATCACACACCATCTCTTCCCTATATTTCCACCAAATCAGAAATACAGTTAAGTATCAAAAGGTTGCCAGCCAGATATTTGTGCACTGCACCTGATTGTATTACTGTGAAAGTAGTGATAATTTCAACTTTCTTTGATATAATAACATGTCTATAAAAAGCCAGGCAAGCAAAAACGGCGAATAATCAGATGGAAAGCCAGGAAACCCCTAAATTACTGAATCAGAAGATTCTGAGTTGGCCTCTTCAAAAGTCATGGAACTACGAATCTTTCCAACAACAACAAAAAAAAAAAAAAAAAAAAAAAAAAAGAGTGAAGGATTGGAGAAGTCCCCCAATAATGCACAGGATGCTAAATTGTTGTTTCATATGTTATGATTCTAAAGGTATGTACAGACAGAAATTAATTGCAGACAACAAAGGCACATCTGAGCATGTTAACAGCCAGTGGAAGAGCTAAAGAAAAATAGTTAAGCCATGACTTCGTAAGCATGAATCGTAAGTGCCATAAGTTAATTTGTCAACAGATAATTTCATTTGAGAAAATTAATGTTACGACCTCAGCTTGGACCTCCTATAAAGAAAAGTTACAAAACAGTGAAGATATGCTGCCGAAAGATAACGTGAAATCCCTCAAATTCAGAAGATCCTGAGTTGGCCTATTTTACAGTCACGAAACTCAATTCCTTTCCACACAGGAAATATGGTGGAGCGTTTGGATAAAGAATCTCATTATAAAGCAACAGGATACTGTATCAAAGGTTAAACATCTTAATTCTTACAGTATGTACGTAAATAAATAAATGCAGCCAAACGAGCATCAGAGAATGATAACTTGAAGTTAAAAGGAATGGAATCTCACTGAGCAACAAATCCGTAGAAACGAATCATCAAGTCTCGGTCATTCTCGTAAACCATATTCACTTTTCCTAGGCAGCCAATACCAAAGCCAGGATCTGCAAGCACCACATAAGTCATGTAATCAGCTTTTACCACACGACTGATACACAGGCTTCTGAAATGCCTGTGGTCAAGGATGCAACTACAGCAAGAATTTGGTTCTTTCTAGCTAAAACAATGTAAAACACAGCTGAGCTTTATCACATAGTGTAAGACTGTAAGCTCAACGCAATCCTCAGGACACATGCTGAACCAGCCCCACTTGGATGTGGGGACATTAAGGTCTAGGGCTGTTACCACTAGGCCCCAGCCTGCAGCCATACGATGCACACGATCCAAACGCACATGTGGACACTTTAACCAATAACTGAAGATTATTTTGTAATGGCTCAACAACAATTGTCGTTCATCTCTCATTTTCAGTTGATTCTTTTTCTTAATACCAAGCAACAAATGATACAGAGAGCTGATCTTTCGACAAGGAAAAAGGGTGGATCTGCAAGGTCCCTAATGAAACGACTTATTCGGGAGAGCACTGTTCTTAGTAAGATGTATCTCGTGTCTGGTAATGCATGATTCCACTCTGCATATTAACATTTCCTTGAAGCTTATTTCTACATGGGTGCTGAACTAATCTTGCTAGATATACAGATCTAGGTTCTCCCCTCCCTCAACCTCCTCAGTAAACATCTCTCCTCTATCCTTTTCAACTCTACTAACCTGAGTTGCGCAACTCATCACCCCTATTGTCTGTTTTGACCCACCCTCACATTCAACCTAATTTGAATTTGTATATAATTATACCACCCTGGATCAGCAGCTAACAAAAGTGAAAATTTTAATTTTTCAAGTTCATTTTATTGTTGAGTGAATTTTAAATTACTAATTACTATTCATCCATAAGTAGCACAACTATCTGAATATATTAATAACTTACATTTCACAAAGAGCAAGGAGCATGAATTGAAAACACAGCTAGCATAATTATACTTTTTCACTTTCAGTACACATTCAACTGCATCAAGACAGAAGAAAATAGCTAGCACACATGTCCTTCAGATGACAGTAATCGGTGCAAAACAAGAATAGAGTGCAATGCTCATGTAATATACATTTGTAGAATTACCAGCTCATATCAAGAAATCCGAATATCCCAAGAACTGATAAAAGCCGATAGGACCATGACACATGTCATTGCACATTGGTCATGTGTGATAATGTTTCCAAGTTTCCAACTACAATAAAGATGACTCTCTACCATAATAATAAAAAAAAAAAAAAATTAAAAAAAAAGAGTTTCCAACTACAAGAATTGCGATTTCCCCTTAAAAGAGTAGGGGAATGGCTTGTCAAATAAAATGCCTTCTGACCACAAAGTTTAACATAAGAAAACCTCGTTATCCTCCTATTGTGCATATTTCACAGTTTTGGCTTAAGGGAGAAGAGGTTGGTCTGTACAGAAGCTCCAAAATGCCTTTGACTAAATGAAATTTAGTAAGAGGTCAAGTATGTATATACATAATGCCAAAGAGAGGAATCATATTGGTAAACAAATCATTCCAAACTATACTAGATGAGATGAAATTAACTCACCAACACCCATCTCCAGAAATATTTCCTCCTGGATTGCAGTTGTCACGGCAACGGGCTCCTGCACAACTACACATTAGAGTTGCACTATGCCAAGCACAAATCAAACCAACGAACTCACCGAACAGCCTAGTAGAAATGAGATCTACCAGGCTGCCAGCTGGTACATGACTAACATGAGCGTTCATGTAATATACTCGTCATTGGATTTAGCAATTAGGCACAATGTAAACTACCAACATTTAGAAGTCAGATTAACAGCATTACCCAACATCATTACAATTCACCTCATGCACAAAGGAGACCTTTGAAGCAAACAAGTCCCGACTTCGAGGTGCCTACTCAATAGACTCTAACTGGACGAGAACAGAATCAACCTAACAATTGCATCAAAGGTTCCAGCTTAAAATCAAAGTAGATGCATGGAGAGGCAAATGTTTGTTTTAAATGGTCGGTAGACTCTTCATAATGCAACTATTTCGGCTTTCTACTCTGCTAAAAATAGATTTGTGGCCCCTCTCAGTCTCTCACCCTTGTAAAAGTCTCGTCTCGTTGATCCCTCGTGCTTTCCTCATGAGACAACTCCACATTGATAAGTTTAGTACAAAATAACAGCTACGGTATCCCATTACATATGTCCAATACAACCGAAAAGCAACTAATTTGTTATCCATTCAGCACCTCCTTCAGAAATAACATGTAGTGAGGGTATAACTACGAATATTTCGAGATAATGACAACCCTAATCTCGAATGTCACGATAATGACAACCCTAATCTCTAACGTCACGATAATGACAACCCTAATCTCTAATGTCACATCTCAGACTCTACATAATCACTTTGCTCCTAGTCTAAAAATTAGTCAAGTAACCTTTGGTTTTCGTAAATAGAACAATAAAACTCAACAAACCGAGCAGTCAAGACCCCCCGCCCCCCTACTTCCTCCAACTCAAAAGCAATATAACACACCCCACAACCATGTTGAACTCAGAAATTAAAAAGCCCATTCAATCACTCGAGGCTGTGTCGAGTTCAAACACGAATGCTTATGCTCGGATATACATCATTCCGTAACAAAAACACTGAATAGCATAAAAGGGCAGACCAATTGATTTTTCATATGATTTGCAATGGCATTACCTAATTTGTTCATAAAATTCATGAATGAAACAGTAAAATGGGTAAAAAAGCTGAACAATGAAAAGAAATAAACAAACCTGCTCATCTTTAACAGCATCTGCAATCCGTTTCTTCACTTCTGTGCAAATCATTCAACCAACCAACAAACAAACAAATCCACAATTTTTTTTTTACCAATTTGAAATTACAGAGAATTAACAGAAAAAGTGGGCAGCAACTGTTAATTTGATTAGTACAACTGTAAAAAAAAAAATTACCAGGGAGAGAGGTGAGAGTAGCAAAACGGTGAAAAACATGGAGTAATTGTTCTCTTGACAGCATTCCTGTGCTCTGCGCCATTCTCTTCCTCACACTTCCTCTCACCAACATTCACTTCTTCCTCTCTTTTGATGGGATGCTTTACCAGGGGCACTTTAGTAATTCACATTTTAGTTTTTCATTACGTCTTTATATTTCGGGTTTTGACCAGGTGCATAAAACTACGATTATGTAAGTTCAAACATTGTAATTTTTCCTAAAACATCAATATTATTAAGTAATGTACTCTCCATTTGTCATAATTTGTTATAGTAATATACGAATACAAACTAATCATCCGATTTCAAATCAATGATTAATTAAAAGAGAGATGAGGATGAAATAAGGCAAACAGCCAAATATTATTATTGAACCAACACCATTAGTATAAATATTTTACATTAGTAGCCGATATCTTTAATCAAAAGCAACAAACAAACAAACAAACAAAGACACTACTAATCTAAATTAAGACAACCAACAACAAAAAAAAAAAAAAAGAGGTGATAAAAAGAAATAGAAAAAGACTTAAAAGTCCTCGTCAAGCTTAAAGACATGGGACCCACCATGACCATTCAAACTATTCATAACCGAAGCCTTCTGATATTCCCCAACACGCTTCTCAAAGAAGTTAGTCTTGCCTTGCAAAGAGATAAGCTCCATCCAATCAAACGGGTTAGACACACCGTACACCTTATCACACCCAAGCGCACCCAACAACCTATCAGCAACAAACTCAATATACTGACTCATCAACTCCCCATTCATCCCAACCAACGCGCAAGGCAGCGCGTCACATACAAACTCTCTCTCTATCTCCACCGCATCCTTAACAATCCCCCTCACGCGCTCCTCACTCGCCTTCTTCTTCAACAGCGAGTACAGTAAACAAGCAAAGTCACAGTGTAGACCCTCGTCGCGTGAAATTAACTCATTCGAGAAGGTTAATCCCGGCATTAAACCACGTTTCTTCAGCCAGAAGATAGCGCAGAAAGAGCCGGAGAAAAATATCCCCTCCACACACGCAAACGCGATGATCCTCTCCGCGAACGATTCTGAGCCGTCGATCCAACGTAGGGCCCAGTCAGCCTTCTTTTTAACGGCTGGGATGGTCTCAACCGCGCGGAATAAATTCGACTTTTGGGCGGAATCTTGGATGTAAGTCTCCAAGAGTAAAGAATACATTTCGGAGTGGATATTCTCAATCGCGATTTGGAAGCCGTAAAAGGCACGCGCCTCAGGGAGTTGGATTTCTTTCATAAAACGACAGGCGAGGTTTTCGAGGACGATGCCGTCGGAGGCGGCGAAGAAGGCGAGGACGTGGGTGATGAAGTGACGTTCGCCGTCGGTTAAAGTGTCGGACCAGTGGCGTAGGTCTTGTGAGAGATCCACTTCTTCGGCGGTCCAGAAGGAGGCTTCGGCTTTCTTGTACATTTCCCAAATTTGTGGGTATTGGATTGGGAACATACAGAATCGGTCCGGGTTCTCAGCAAGAAGCGGCTCGGTTTCCTCGATTATTGCCGGCATTTTTTTAGGGTTTTGATTTGGGGATTTTTTTTTTATTTTGGAGAGAGAAAGTAGGGTTTTGTGTGAGGAGAGTGGGAGGGTAGGAGGGGGTGGTTTTATAGGGTGGAAATTGGGGGGTTTTTTTTGGGGGGAAATGAAATTTTTGGAGGGGAAGTGTGCGGGAGAATTAATTGGATTTGAGGGTAAAGTGGGTATTTCAGTGGAGATTTTTGGAGTTTTTTAAGGGTTTTTAAATGGTTGGGTTGAGGATCGTTGGGTGGGTGTATGTGTTGAGTGACGAGTGTGCCCTTTGGGAAGCGTACGAGGGAAGCTTGGAGTTTTGGGGGGTAGAGGAGATAGAGACGTGTTTAATTTGTGTGGCGGAGTGTGTGTGAAGGGAGAGTTGGAAGTTTGAATGTTGGGAGATTTGGCGGGATATTGTTTCTTGGCGCAATATTTTTGTGAATATGAAATTGGAAAATTTGGGGGATTTCTGGATTTGTGTAAAGCGTGTGTCCGTGAGTGGTTTGCTTTTGGTAGGCTTGGGCAAATATATGGTTGAGTTTGGCTCCATTATGGCCGATGTAAGCATAATGTACACAAATGGTAATATAAGTCGTAAAGAGTAATAAAACTAGTGAAAATAGAGTTGAACTTGTTAACTTATGTAACAACTGAAATTGGGAGTACAGGGGATAGATGATCCGCACTATGCGTAGCTTGTTAAACTACAAGTTGAGGTTTTACTCCAATGATTCTAACTGCCTACATCATCGATTTGCCAAGCTAAACTACCAAAAAATTTCATAATTGGAGTTGCATGACCTTCGGTTTCAATTATTAGATTACTTGAGTCTTTAATTTTATGTTTTTTTTATTCTTTAGGGCCTGTTTGGTATCGTTTTCTGTTTTCTGTTTTTTTTTTTTAAACCAAAGTCCCGTTTTTTAAAAACAAAAAAAATGATTTTCAGTTTTCAGTTTTTAGTTGTCAGTTTTCAGTTGTCAGATTTCATTTTCCATATGATTATCATAGTACCAAATAATTTAAAGTTAATTTTATAACTTATTTAACTAAATTTTTTACGTAAAAAAAACCAAAAACTGAAAACGGCAGTGATATCGAACGGGCCCTTAATTTTAGATTGGGTCGTACGTGGAGAAATTAATCAATTAGATTAGTAGTTAAGAAAAGTTCATTTTACCCGAGTCTAGTAGTTAACTTTGATTAGGTGAGTCAATATTTTCAATCCACCGAAATAAAGAGTATGGAGTGCTTGGTCAAACATTTTTTTTTCTTAGTAGGTGGTTCCTCATAAAATGCCATAATTATAAGGTGGTTGCTGACAATTTTTCGAAATTATTATAATAACAATTTACCTGAACAACTGCATGTAATTATTAAGAATTCAGTATTTCTGTTAATGTAATTGTGCGAAGTTTATACACAACGTTAACAAACACAAAAGTTCAATGACGATTGAACTTCGCACCCTCGTTGACTTCTTCACCACTTGGTCACTATGATAAAGTCATAATTCAACAATTGGTATTGTGGAGTTATAAAACTACTCCTTATGTGCTCTATTCGGGTAACACGAAACTTAGAGAATTAGCAATGATCGCTTTAGAGCCTCGAGTTTTTAAACCTGAACAAAAAACACAAGTTGTTATTTCATTGCCCGAGTCCCCAAAAAGAACCGTATTCTTCTTTAAGAACTCATTTTTTATTGTGAAGACCAAGGAGAGATAAAGAGAGGTAATGTTGAATTGACACAGATCTAAGAACGAAAAAAATGAAGAGGAAAAAAAGGTAAAAAAAATTTGGACCATTTCTCGATTTATGCGTGTCATCCTTGCGCAGGGGCCATGCTAATCTTCTCTGTATCGTTCCAATTTTATCAGATGTCCCCGAAGGGACAACCCATTATGTCAGCCTGTTGGTTATAAACATGAGAAAGGACTCGTACCTCGCCGATGTGGGATATTTCTTGAAAAAAAAAAAAAAAAAACAAACGCAGACGCAGGCGTTTTGTTGTCAGATTTAACCAAAACATACGACACACAATTTTCCTAATTACACATTATATAAGAAATTTGATCTTGCCTGTGTTATTATCTGATCTTATAAAGTTATAATCCAATCAATTATTCTGGAAAAATACAATCTTACTTGGAATTGTTTCGACTTTTGATTTATTTATTTTTAATCAGAGAAACGTTTCAGCAGATTAGAATGGGAGACACAGAGGTGTTCAAGTACGACAATGGGGTGTTGCGTGAATCAGATTTGGATACTCTTCGAGGACACTGCTTCTTCAATGACCAAATTATCGGATTCTACTTCACTTATCTTTCCTCTTCCTGCCCAACCAATGATATCTTGCTTGTTCCACCTTGTGTGTCTTTCTGTCTCGCCAATTGCGTGGATGATAAGATTGTTGGTGAGATTTCCGTGTCCTACAAGCTTTCAAGCAACCAATGATATCTATAGCAATTGATCAACTCTGTTGCTGTTTATCTATGCATTGGCTGCTTAACATCAGCTTTTCACAGAAGTAGTTACAAATGTGCAGGGAAAATGAAAATACATATACACAGCATCTTATACATGGATTTATTGCTTCACTTCTCCAATGGAGTGCATTAATATAGCTTGTGCATATGACCCTTTCAACAAACCTAACGAGTGCGATATCATTCGTGATGGAAAAATAAGGTATTACAATGGCTTTCAAGGAATCTCGAACAGTGTCGAAAACCACGGCTCCCCAAGGTTAGCACAACAACTTCTAATCGGTACCATTCACGATCAAAAGTGTAGAAAAATGCATATTTTACGATTACCCTTGATCCATAATGTGCACTCAGCTTGCCAGCTCAGTACGTAAAGGGGGAGGATTATATACGATATAAACCAAGCAATTGGCTTATACGCAACCGATGTGGGACAACAAGAAACCAGAGTTTTGCCCGGCAGCAACAATGGCTTTGACAAGCATTATCCCAACAATTCCTCAGCCACCTATGAATTGTCGTAAATGAGCGACCTTGTTAGCGACTTATGAAGGACGTATCAGGGTGGGGACACTCCATTTTGGACCAGAGTATGCTCGATTTGGGAACTTGATGATCACGCCACTAGGATGTGGGTTAAGATATATTACGTAAATGTTAAGGAGAATTATCAAACTAATATAGCGTTTCAGACCTTCGTGGTTGGTGCTGTAGAGAAAGCTTATGTGCAAACTAGATAAAAAGCTTATGATAGTATCAGGGGTCTTTTATTTTGAGGGATAAGAGGATGAGATAAGATCCAAATTCCCATGTTTAGTAATGAGGAATAGTTGATGATGGAGATTTCTCATTCCACCTTTTTGATACCTAGGGAGGGCAAATATTAGGAGGGAGAAAATCTTAGTGAAATGACATATTTGTCGTTACTAAAATGAGAAATATAACATTAAATTGTAGAGGATAATATTGTCATTTTACAACTAATTAAGTTAACAAATCCCATCCTAATTCTCATCCTCAAATCTCACACTTACCCATACAAAGGATTGTGATTATCCCACCTCTTATTCCCCTTATTCTCATCCCACAATCAAACGAGCCGTCATGGTTATGGTTATGAGAAATGCATCCCTGCAAAATGTTTATACATATCCTATCAACTCTTACGATCAGAGGATGTGGTATCTTAAACCATACGTCTCAAGCCCATGGTCGTCCCCTGTTCCAAAATTGCTACACCAGGAATCAATACGTACAAAAGCTAGTCTCATCAACTGCGAGTCTACGACTAATGCTTCTATTGTACAAAGCTGATAAATTTTGTAACTAAAAAATTTATTGTGTTCTTGTACAAATTTGGTTAGTAGATTCAAATTTCTAGTCTCTCCTATTGAGCTCTTGCAATGTTATTTGTTTCTCCTAAATCTGGATCATCCGGAAACTTAATTCCTACAAGATGCCTTTAAAATCATGGCTAAAAAATAATGACTATTCTACAATAGCTACGTACATTAACTTTACATCCATGTACGGAGTATATCAATTGCAATGACGCAAGATAGAACAGAATGAGAATACCCACCACACTTAATAACGTTTATAAAGTATCTTCAATTGTTTTATACTTTGCATATGAAAGTTAAAAAAAAAAAAAAAAAAAAATATCCTTGAAATGTCACTAGTGTTGGGGTCTAACCGAGCTGGCCCTAGTTTTCCCCCCAACTGGTCTCGACCTAGCAGGGTCCGACCAGGATCATGCCCAGACTAGTCAAATACAGTAGAGGGAGCTGGGGAATACCCCTAAACGAGCTCCCCATGTGTTGACCTCTTTTCTCTCGCCTAACTGGACGTGGACTAGTATCTTGCTAACACGTGTCGCATCCACCACCACAACTCCATGGAAATCAATATAAATACCCCATTTGCATCACTTTTGAAAGTAAGCCATCGCAGGATAACTTAGATAATACATAATATATTATTCACTGTTCCTAAACACACGAATGACTTAGTCATCGGAGGGAGTCCCCGACACCACCCCCGGGCTAGTAATCACTATTCATTTTGGAGGTAAACTCGACAAAGGCGTAAGGAAGTCTTCCCTTCATCAACAAATACTTGGATTGTTTTATACCCGAACAACTAGCATATATATAGTATATGATCAAAATAATTTAAATAAACATAGCAGAATGAATTTCCTAAACAATTATATATAACAGAATGTCAGAATCTCTTAAACTTGTAACGACCCTAACAAACTTCTTCAATTTACCCTCCAAAAAAAAAATCCCAACTACCTCCTCTGTTCCTCAACAGAAACCTTCACAGATACTCAACAATGGCGGCCAGAATCCTCCAAACTCTGATCATTCTCTCACTTTCTCTCCCTTCTTTCTCACGCTATTCTCCATTCTACCCATCAACACCACCCACTTTCTTCAACGCCGCGCAATCTCTCGTAAATTCAACCCATCTTTCCATGTCTTTAACCCTTCAGCTCCTCTCTCAATCTCTCACCTCCGATTCTCTCACCGTTTTCGCTCCGCCGGACTCGAGTTTCGTTGCGTCAGGGCAACCCTCTTTCTCTCTCCTCAGGTCTCACATTTCTCCCGCCAGAATCCCCATTGATGTGCTCAAGAATCTGTCTCAAGGTGCCACACTACCCACATTGTTATCTGGGAGTAACTTGATTGTTACGTCTTCTTTTCTTGATGGGAATTTGAGGATTAATGATGTCCTTGTTGATAATTACACCATTTATGATGATGGGTCGTTGGTGATTTACGGAATTGATGAGTTTTTCAACTTATCTTCTCTGTTTTTCCCCAAATTTGCTCCGAAAATTGCTCCTGTAAGCTCAAACCCAGGTCTGAAAGTACCTGAATTAACCGGGTTTGATCAGGTCTCATATGGGTTTAGTCCGATTAGTCCGTTTATGGCGGCTGTGGGTCTGCTTAGGATTAGAGAGTACAAGATTATGGCAAGTTTTCTTGATATGCAGCTAGGGTTTGCGGGTTTGGGAGGCGTAAAATTGACAGTATTTGCTCCTTCTGATGATGCTATTAATGAGAAAGGTCTGAACATTGTGGATTGCTCTTCGGTTTTCCGAGGTCATGTCGTTCCAGGTGCGTTCAGGTGGCTTGATTTGATGATGATTCAGGGTGAGAAAGTGTTGGAGACTTTCTCCGAAAATGGGTTAAAGATCAGTGTGAGCAGGTCAGGAGATATAATTGTGGTTAATGGTGTTCCTGTGGTGTTTGCTGATATGTATTGCTCTGATTGGCTTGTGATTCATGGGCTTAACGAGGTGGTTTTTCCGGTTGGGAATGAAGGACTGGAGCAGTCGATTAAGGCCACTATAGCGCGATCTGAGGGTGGTGTTCAGTTTGATGATAGTCAGTCTGATTATGTTGGTTCAGATGAGGGTAGTACTGGGAGAAGATTGAAGCAGACCTTCAGAGAGAATGTTGTTCATTCGGCTTATGCTCTTGCGGATTATGATGTCGAATTTGAAGATAATCCTCCTGATTATGGTATCTTGGATGAGCTTTACTGATCAAATTAAAGACTCAGAAGGTTTGGAGTTGTGCTGGTATGACAGTAGTTGTAAAGATCTCTGATGTAGACTGTTAAGTAAATCTCTTAATGCTCTTAGCTAGTATCATGATGTTGTGAATTGTGAAACAGAAGATTGTAAGTTGGCAGAAATCTTTGTCAGTTTGCCTGCTACTGTTAGAAATCAGATCTGCCTTTCAATTAATAAAACATCTTTCTGTTGTGAATAGAACCAAAGGTTGTTACTGTCAGAATCGAACTTTGCAGCTGAATGAGTCATAATCCTGCTTTCATTGCAGTTCTTTGATTAATGCTGTAATTGCTGTTACACAGTTTCTACATTCTCATGGACTTGTTTTGATTCTGACAAACTAGGTTTAGCAAAATTACACTGTTCCAGACTCTTGATTATGAGAATTTGGTAGGCTACAATCTGTCCTAGTTAATTTCAATGGTATTGCAGATTTCTTGAGGTTAATTGAATGGATAAAGCCCAGCCTTGAACTACACTGCAAGCACAGTAGTCAACCTGAATCCTGATCAATGATCACGCTGTCTTAAACTAGCTTATGCTCTCTGACCTGAAGATTTGATGAGTTTAGAGCATTAGTCCTACAAGATTGAGCAGACTGTTTGTTGAATCTACGGAAGTTCTTAGCTAGTAGGCCTATTACAAAGATAATCTGAATGTAAAGTGTAACTAGGATCCATATATGTCTGGTTCTGTTGGTATATTTTCTACTCTAACAGATAGCTGCAGCACGTCTAGAATTGATACTCAGGCTACAATTTTGAGCATTCACTGTGTCATGTTATAATCAACAGACAGATTTTGTGAGCACATAACATGGTTTCAGTAGTGAGATTGTTTTTTAGGCTAAATTATGCGTTTGAAACCCGCAAATGCCTACACAGTTGTTTGCCTAAATCGATTTTTCGAGGGATATATGAATCAGGTAAGCTCATGTGCAGTCACACGAGTAGGGTCAGGGCCGTTCCTAACAATTTGGAGGCCCTAGTGCAAAAGAGGAAGTTGGGGCCCCATATAATGGAGGGAAAAAATTACACCAAATTTTGCACGAAACAATATCTTGTTATTCGTTAAGAGGAATTCTATGAAAAGAAAAGTTGGTTCGTAGTAGATGACAAATTGTTGTTCTTAATATACCAAGAATTGTTGAAATTAATTAAAGAGTATACAAAACGTAAGTCATATGAGTGAAAACTGATATCTAAGAAAACCCTAGTAATTTCTTCAATTATTTTTTGTCCATCAGAATTGTTTCCCAATCTACCAATTACTTTTTGATACTATATAAATTATGCATTATTGATTCCTCAATTGTTTTTTATGATGGAAGGAAGTTTGATTTATATTTAGGAAATAAGAAAGATCTTGGAGCAAGTAAATAGGAATTTGTGAGTGTGGAGAGAATTTTAAGGAAAGAAAATTAACAAATTTGTGGAATGATTGACTACTAACGTGGGAGAAATCCACATATTTTATTTATTTCCTCCTTTTCATTTTTCATTTTAAACAAATTGCAATGGACAATTTCTTCAACTTTGGGCCCCTTATCGGCATGGGCCCTAGGCAATTGCACCCCGTGGCCTAGGGGTTGGACCGGCCCTGAGTAGGGTAGCAGCTTTAATCAATCTTTTGTGTTCAGAACTGACATTGAACTGTTGTGCCTGATCTGGTATAGATTGTAAGTATGACAGGCACCATTTTCTGATTTAAGAGGAACTTGTGACAAACAGGATAGTATCCAGAGCTGCTTGTCTGTGAATTCTGAACAACACGCATATTTAGTATTCACATGTTGTAGTAAAGTTGTTGTAACATTGTAAGTAGGCTAGTCTCACATCAACGATTTAGTGGGAATTTTTCAAGCATATATGCAAGTCGGATACTATAATTTGTACCAATTAGTTCTAGGTTGGAAACCTCGAGTTTTTGCAGGAGGAAAGATGAGCGAGTTGTTAGCCGGGAAGAAAAAAGTCAAAAAAATTTGGACCATTTCTCGATTTATGCGTGTCATCCTTGCGCAGGGGCCATGCTAATCTTCTCTGTATCGTTCCAATTTTATCAGATGTCCCCGGGACAACTTATCAACTCTATGTTGATCTTAACTAGGTCAGCGCCACACAAGCACGCACTCCGACCACGTAAGATAAATCCGACAGCTTATAGTCAGAATTTGTCAATAAGTAATTCTACCACAACAAAAATAACTTTGGTTCCCCAAAAAAAATTATAAGGTGTTTCTTCAAAAAAATGAGTAACTTATTAGGTGATTTCCCACCTTATCCTTATTATTATTCAGATACAATCATCATCTGAATATCACCCAATGGCCAATGGAGTCATTGCTGATGTCATCCCCCAAAAAAATTTTGCGTCCACATCATCGATGATATCATTGCTGATGTCATCGCCGCCTCATCAACTGCCACGTAATAATGACCTCAAAGTTATAATATAACACTTCAACCACTAAGGCAATTAATTTTATCGATTCTTTTATTAACAATTTATATATAAAGGGCATTAATCCCTGATATTTTGTCCAAATTTAAAAGCAAAGATATGGGAGTCAAAACGGGTTGCGTCATAAAAAGCGGGTTCTTGACATAAAATGGTGTCAGATACAACTAAATTAGTTTTTTAGGAGTATCAAAACATATGTGAGTCAGTACCAATCATGTGTAATAAAAAAATTGGTTTCATGACCCATAAAAGCGAGCCAGATAGATAAAACTAAACATATGAGAGTTGAAACGGGTGCGAGTTAATACGGGTAATATGTCATAAAAAAATAGGCTCATGGCACACAAAAGCGTGCCAAATAAATAAAATTAAGCATATGTGAGTCAAAACGGGTGTGAGTCAATATGGGCCATGCGTCATAAAAAGCGGGTTCATATGACATAAAATGGTGTCAGATAGTTAGATACAACTAAATTAGTTTTTTACGAGCATCAAAAAAGATGTGAGGCAGTACCAATCATGTGTAATAAAAAGTGGGTTCATGACCCATAAAAGCTAGTCAGGATAAAACTAAACATACATATGAGAGTTGAGACGGGTGCAAGTTAATACGGGTTATGTGTAATAAAAAAGTAGGCTCATGACATACAAAAACGCGTTAGATAAAGTAAATTAGTTTTTGATTCATCAAATAAACTGTACTTCATATTTTTCACCTTGAATTCGTTTTACTGTCATTTTAAGATCAGTGAAATTTGGTCAACGGATTTGATCCAAGAATATCATGGCCTGTTCAAAATGCATTTAATTTTGTTTAACTTTCATCTTAATATGGGTAAAATTGGGTCAATGACTTTGATAAGCAAAGAATATCATGGTTAAAATGCATATTATTTTCATTTTATGTGTGATTGCTCTTATATTTACCCGGTAAATAACAGAGTTCGTATCCATCGTTTAAAACTAATCTAAGGACAAATACGGTCGAAGTGAATATAACTTGATTTACTAACAGGTAACATGCATAATCGTCATGTTTTATTCCGTTAAATGAAAGTTGCACCATTAAATTTAAACAAATTAATTCATATTATATTAATTTACACCTATAAAATTTAGTTTAATTTGAATAAGAAGAAAAAAACATGTAATGTAATCGGGACGCTCATGCAATTTAGCACGGGTAAAAAACTAGTGCAGGTACATATATATATATATATATATATATATATATATATATATATATATATATATAGGGGCTCTATCCAGTGAGAAGTGGTAATTTGGTGAGAAGTGAGAAGTAATCTCAACCATTGATTTTGCGTAACTGCAGTAACTAAACTACATAACTCCAGTAGTAACTCCACTTACTAAAACTCTTAACTCCAGTCACTTAACTCTACTAACTAAATTGTCTAACTCTAGTGGAAACACATAACTACAACTTAATTTCATTAAATAAAAAACGTAACTCAAATAACTCCACTACCTAAATTAGTAACTCCATTACCTAAATCGCATAAATCCAACTTAACTCCACTAACTAAAATACGTAACTCCAACTTAACTCCACTAACTAAAACACGTAACTCCAACTTAACTCCACTAACTAAAACACGTAACTCCAACTTAACTCTACAAACTAAAACACGTAATTTCAACTTAACTCCACTAACCAAAACACGTAACTTTAACGTAACTCCATTAACTAAAACATGTAACTCCAACTTAACTCCAACAATTAAAACACGTAACTCCAACTTAACTCCACTAACAAAAAAACCTAACTCTGACATAACTCCACTAACTCCAACATAACTCCATCAATTAAAACACATAACTCCAACTTAACTCCATCGATTAAATTACGTAGCTCCAACTTAACTCCATCGATTAAAATACGTAGCTCCAACTTAACTCCATCGATTAATACACGTAACTCCAACTTAACTCCATTAACCAAAACACGTACCTTAAAAAAAGAAAAAAAAAAAAAACTGAAAACTAAACCCACATTTCTTTTCTCTCTCCTCCCCTTTCCACCCACCACCACCACTCACCGCCCTCCCACCACCGGCCAGCTTCACCAACCACCACCTCGATCCAGCCGGCCAGCACCATCATACTCGCCATTTTGCCGCCAGCCCATCGGTGGTGTTCTCTCCCCCCGCCGACCCCTTCACATCCCCAATCGACTAATTCTCTTGCCTCAAACTCCTCTCTAACCACCACAAATTCCGCCCTTCCCGATGATTAGCCTCCCCAAACCGACGTTCGCCGCCCCTCCCCCTATGTTCGCCTCCCCTCCTCTCCCCCGACGCGCGAAAATGAGAGGACGTTTTGAGCGAAAAGGAGAGAGAAGACGTTTTTCGCGGTGAAATGGAGTTCGACGGCGACGGCGAGCCCTGGTGACGGGAATCAGTGCGAAAGCGTGATCAGAAAGGCGAATGTCGGCGACGGCAAGCCCTAGCGGCTTCCAAATGTGGAAAAAAAACGGAAAAAATTAATAGAAAACCCATCGTGTACGGTTTAGTGGTGGAAGATGAAGATCGGGGATGGTCGTTGAAGCCTCGCGGTGGTCGGTGGAGTCAGCTGGTGGTCTCCGATCTGGCGATGGATGTTGTCGGCGTACGGTTGCGGTGGCAGGCGGTGGTTGACTGGCGGCACAGCAGGGAGGAGAAAGAAGAGAGAAGGAGGGGAGAGAGAAAATGTGAGTGTTTTGGGGTTTGGGTTTGGGTTTGGGTTTGCTTTTAATTTTTTCTTTTATTTAAGTTTTAATCTACACCTTTGATCTAGTAAGATGGAGGATTGAGATTACTTCTCACTTCTCACGAAATTAACACTTCTCATTTGATAGATTTCCTATATATATATATATATATATATATATAATATATATATATATAAGGGACCTATCCAGTGAGAAGTGGTAATTTGGTGAGAAGTGAGAAGTAATCTCAGCCATTGATTTCGCATAACTGCAGTAACTAAACTGCATAACTCTAGTCGCTTAACTCCATGAACTAAATTAATTAACTCCAGTCGCATAACTCCATTAACTATTTTGCTTAACTCTAGTAACATAACTCTATTAACTAAATTATATAACTTCAATAATATTATTAACTTCATCAACTTTAATGTAATTCCATTAACTTTAGCATAACTCCACTAACTAAAACACGTAACTCTAACTTAACTTCATCAACTAAAACACGTAACTCCACCTTAACTCCACCAGCCAAAACACGTAACTCCAATTTAACTCATTAACCAAAAAGCGTAACTCTAATGTAACTCCATTAACCAAAACGCGTAACTCTAATTTAACTTCACTAACCAAAACACGTAATTCCACCTTAACTCCATTAACTAAAACACGTAACTCCACTAACCAAAACACGTAATTCCAACGTAACTCCACTAACTAAAACACGTAACTCCAATAACATCACTAACTAAAAGACGTAACTCCATTAACTCCACTTTAATTCCATTAACTAAAACACGTAACTCCACTAACCAATACACGTAACTCCAACTTAACTCCACTAACTAAAACACGTAACTCCAACTTTAATAATAAAAAAAAATAGAAAAAAAAAAAAACTGAAAAATGTACCCACATTTTTTTTCTCTCTTCTCCTCTTTCCACCCACCACCACCACTCACCTCCCTCCCACCACCGGCCACCTTCACCAACCACCACCCCGATCAAGCCGACCAGCACCACCATGCTCGCCGCCCTGCCTCCAGGCCATCGATGGTGGTCCATCCCCCCGCCAACCACTTCACGTCCCCAATCGACCAATTCTCTCTCCTCAAACTCATTTTAAACCACCACGAATTCCGCCCTCACCGATGATCCGCCGCCCCTCCTCGACGTCAGTCGCCCCTTTCCCGACGTTCTCCGCCTCTCGCATGACGTTCGCCGCCCCTCCGCCGACGTTCCCCTCCCCTCCCCCAATTTTCGAAGTGGAAAAAGGAGGAAATGGGGGAGGAGGAAGGGGCCGGCGGCGTGTGGGAACGAGGGAGGGGAGGTCGTGGTATCCCGCCGATCACGGTGGCTTGATCGTGGTCGGTGGTCGTGGTGGTCGACGACAACCTCCGGCGGGGCTGGGTGGTCTCGGTTGGGTAAGGGGGGGTTGGGGAGGAGAGAGAAAATGTAAAGGGAGGGGTATTTTTATTTTTATTTTATTTCAGTTTTTAATTTAGGCCACTAGATCAAGGTACGATGGAGGGTTGGGATTACTTCTCACTTCTCACGAAATTAATACTTCTCATTTGATAGATTTCCTATATATATATATATATATATATATATATATATATATAGCCGTGATTTTGAGCTTTTCTTAGGCCATCCACATAGGACGCTGATGTCATACGAAACCTTTCGCAAATAGCTCTCACATGCTTACGCAAGACACACGCATCCATATACATAGCACAAGCCCACAATTCACACTATAATTATGGTACTAATATATTGTATTACCATATTTACAATTATTATATAACAATTACCACAAAAACGGTAAGAGTATATCTAATTAATCGGCAATTAGGGAAAGACTTGCTAAGAAGAATCATATCAAATACACATTAGGCAATCATAATCAATCAGATCACTCAAATCCTTAGAGCAATATACTCCATCCATTTAAAAAAAAAAAAACAATCTCACCAAAATGGTCAATTGATCATAGTGGTTAAAATTTAAATAATATTGAATTCCATAAATATAGTCATCTATTAGGAAACAAATTGGTTCACATGGTTTCATCTTGCATATCACGTTAATTACTTATTTAGGCAACCATATTTATTGTCTTTATTAGGAATAATGATATAGTATATATGGTAACAATTATGGCTAAAATTATCCTTAAATCATATGCTCCTTAAATAACTACGCCAAAAATCACATATAACACCGGAACATATGACACCGGAACGCTAATAACCGGTGTTAGAATTTATAAAGATACCGGTTTGGGAGCAACCGGTGTTAAAAAGCAATAAAAATTAAAAAGAACATTCTTGGGAAAATATAAGACACCGGTTCTCTAGATAACCGGTGTCTTATGTGTACTCAATTATAAAATAAAAAATAAAAAAATTATTATTGCACACATATGACACCGGTTTTAGACACAACCGGTGTCTTATGTATTTTCAAAAATAAAATAAAAAATAAAAGAATTATTATTGCACACATATGACACCGGTTTTAGACACAACCGGTGTCTTATGTATATTCAAAAATAAAATAAAAAATAAAATAATTATTATTGCACACATATGACACCGGTTTTAGACACAACCGGTGTCTTATGTATATTCAAAAATAAAATAAAAAATAAAAAAATATTATTGCACACATATGACACCGATTTTAGACACAACCGGTGTCTTATGTATATTCAAAAATAAAAGAAAAGATATAAAAAAAATTAATTGCACATATAAGACACCGGTTGTGCTTAAAACCGGTGTCATATGTTTGAAAAAAATAAAATTAAAAAAACCTCTAGAACTTCATAAGTCCTCATTGTTATCTCCGCTCAGTTGACTCCCTTTCTCACCTTCATAAAAACTGCTCCCTCTCTCTCTTAGTCTCCATTATTATCTACACGGTACGGCTCCCCCTCTACTCTTCCTCCTTCATTATTTCGCCCCTTTTTACCTGCTCTCCTCTCACTGACTCCCTCCCTCTTTCATACACAGCCTCCTTCTTCGTCCATAACCGCTCGTCCAAAAAATAAAAAATAAAAGCACAAGAAAGGGGCTGAAAGTGGATGAACTGAAGGTTTCAAAATTTGAATCAAAGATGTACAAATCGATGTCATAATGTTAATTATTTTATGTAAGTTTTATGAATTTTGTTAGGGTCTTTGTAGATCTTGTAAAGCTTTGTAAATTTTGTGATATTGAAATTCCTACTTCACCTTCAAATGTACTCAATTTTTTTTTGTAAATCTGATGTCGTTTGTAGTTCCATCAATTTGGGTTTATTTCCATTTTGTTAAATTGATTCGAATGCCGTTAAAAGGCACTTTTGTGTTAGTTTTTGATTGAATTAATAATTTTGATTGTTAATTAGGTTTTGATTATTCATGGTAGTTGTTGCAGAAGGTCTTGTGGTCTAATTTCTGATCGATCTATAAATGTTCTCGAGATTGAGATCTATGCTTTTTTGTCCAATTTTTTATTTATCTACAAATTTCTTGGATCGACGATATAGCTGCAATCGAATCTCAATTACATATTAGTTGTATTCTTCATTGTGGCCATGAGATAATTTATCCTTAAATTCTGTTACTGCTACTCGATTATATTTTTGTTCATTGATTGTCTATTTTCGATTGTTTTGTGGAAACATTGTTAGAACGAATTTCTGGGCTGATTTCTGGCAATACATCAGCCCAGAAACTAATATTCATCTTTTTCTAAATTTAATTCTCTTCAGAATCATTATTTGTTTTTTTTTTTTTTTTTTTTTTTTTGCTTTTTTTGGTGTACATAAGACACCGGTTGTAACGAAAACCGGTGTCAAACGTGTGAGGATGATTTGCGTTGAGAAAGACGTAAGACACCGGTTTTGTCCCTAACCGGTGTCTTATGTATTAACTTTTAACACCGGGTTTTCTGGTATCAACCGGTGTCTTAGGATACGACACCGGCAGTCCAGACACCGGGTATACCCGGTGTCTATTTAGTTTTATACCCGGTGTTAAATCCATTTTCTGGCGTAGTTAAATAACATATTGATTAAATATGTTTAAGAACTAACATACTAAACGATACAAATGAAAACAGTTTGATCACCTAGAACAATGGTCTTCTTTGATTATATTGAGTAGAACGAATAATCAACAATGTGCTTACAATTGACCGAGTTAAAATTACGAACATTATAAACACTATATGCTTTAATTGTATGAAACTATAGTTGTTTTAATTGTATTTATTAATGTCTTACCACTTATAGGATGCATGATCACCACTATCCCCTATAAAATAGCAGCTATCCGACTGAATCACAGTGAACAGTCCCTATAATCAAGGAAGTGGTTCTTGACTTTGACTTCGTCTTCCTTGGAGATACTCTCCTTGTTGAATAAGTCCACAACCAACTCTTGGCAGCTCAATACGTGGTCTTGGTGGTTGGAGAGAAAATATGATGTTGTTGGAGAGAAAATAGGAGGTTGTTGTTGACTTCTTCTATTATCATAGACTTGGTCAAAGAGTCAACTCCTTGCTAATTTGATGGAGATCATGCAGCCTCACTAACACTTCTAACTGAATTTGTCGAGCATATATATTTAGGAGGGTATAGTTCATACTTTGACTTATTCCGCATTTGTAGTTGCCATCGACGTGTGACGATCAATCTGACAGGATACTCGACAGGTTGATGATTGACCACGACAGGTCGATGGTTGACCTCGATATGTCGATGGTCGATATGTCTGGCTCCTCGATGGGCTGTTTTGCTCCTCGATGGATTGTCTGGCTCTTTGATGAGCTGTCTGGCTCCTTGATGGACTATCAGACTAAATGTCTGCTTCTATCAGACTGACTATTTGTCTAATCAGACTGACTGATTAATGTCATTTAGGCGTCCAAGATTTGTATCTACTCGATGACTTGACTTGATCGTTAGTCGATGCGACTATGTATTTGTCAATTTGTCCTTGTCGGACTAAAGCCAAAATTTAGGCCTAAACAATTGCCCCCATTTTATTTAAAGTGATGTCAATCAATTTTAAAGAAACTAGTTCAAAGCTGGTGCATGTCTAGATAATTCTACTAGTAAACTTGTATACATGTGCAGTTTGTAAGATTGTAGATGTACTTATAAATGTAAAGACGCATTTATACACGTTGCAGCTCATGTAGTTGTGACATGAATGTGATGCAAATGTACATGTACTTGTTGATGCTGATACATTTGTCGAAGATCTTGCAATGTATCCTCGTAAGTGTTGATGTATTCATAAGTGGTGACGTAAAAGCAAGTGCATATATGCATATACGTAGATATACTTATGTTTGCGAGTGTACATGTAAGCATATATGTGTATGCAAGCGTTGATGTACATGGAGGTGTATACGGACATACTTGTCAACGTGGATGTTTTCGTAAGTATAATGTACATGTAATTGTACTTGTTGACGACACTGTCGATGTGTACGTGGACGTCAATGTAGATGTAGGAGTAATTTTCAATATAGACGAGGTGTAGATGTGAATGTATGTGTATGTGTATATGGCCATAGTGTATTGTTGTGTTTGTTTGTAAGACGTCTTTGTGTATGTGTGTGTATGCGATAGCTAACTTGTGTTTCCGTACCTGGAATGTGAGTGGATAGTGTATGTCCATTGGTTAGGATGATGCATCCGTAGTGTATTGTGTTGTGGTCATCAGGTACTGTGATGCGCATCATGTAAGTGTGTTTGAAGTCGACTTGCGAGTGTGTTGGTGCATGCACTTGAAATATTGTTTGCTTGGCCAAGACCTGTCAATCAGATAGCAAAAAGAGACACCTAGCTAAAGCTAATTTCTTGCGCCAACGATCCTTGACGGCTGATGCCCATGTTAGTTTGTAAAGTACTTGATGAAGTACAGAACTTATAAATGAAAGGATAAAGGTAAGTTAAAGGTTTTGATTTAGGCAAATAAAACTAATATATAGCTATCAAGTAGGAAAGAGACAAACACAAAATTTAGCATACATAATCTGGGTAATACTAGGAGGACATTGACATATCAAGGTCTATTTGATAGAATTTGAGGGCTAGAAATCAAATTCTGGACGAAGATAGAGATAGCTGACATATGCGAACGCAAGAATTTACACAACTAGAAATTTTACTATCACGCAAGAAAAGCATAATGTAATCAAGCAGCAAATTTGTTAGCATTCGAAAGAGCATCTAGTAAACAAACAAGTACTTCTTATTTAATTAAAATTTAAAGAAAACTGAATAATTGTTCCGTCTCAAGATGACGAACTAGTTCTTCTATCACATCATGTCGAGATTCTGACCTATTTGCCCCCAGTCGGATATGTGAGATAGTCTGTCGGACAAGTAGCACATTCTATCGGATAGATGGCTTTGTTAGTCGGACAAGTAGCACATTCTATCGGATAGATGACCCTGTCAGTCGGACAAGTAGCACGTTCTATCGGATAGATGACCCTGAGTCATCTACATGTAGGCGAACCAGGGGACATGCTATCATGCAGGTATGAACTTGAGTCATCTTTTACGGACTCATCCATCCAACATGATTCATCCTCGAGCCTCATGTATGCTAGCGCTTTGACCTGCACATCTTCGAAAGTAATGCATGGATACCTTGTTAGTTCGTCATATAGTTTAGAACCTACCATCAACCCTTGGCGAAAGGCTTCTATTGCTGTCGGGGGATGACAATTAATGATTGAGATCTTCTCTTTGTTGAACCTAGTTAGGTAGTCCCTAAGAGGTTCATCATCTCCTTGAATACCTCCAAACAAATCACTTGTATGCTTTTTTAGTCTCCTACTACTTGCAAACTGTTGGTAGAACAAGTTAACAAGTTGAGCAAATCTTGAAATCTGTCCGTTTGGCAAGTTGGTGAACCACATCAATGCTGGTCCTGTCAGTGTTGAACCGAATCTTCTACATAGAACATCTTCTAAAAGATGTGGTGCAATTGGTTGTGCACCCATCGCGACCTTGTAAGCTTGGATGTACTCCTCGGGATCTGTGATGCTGTGATACAAGATGTTGTCTGGTAATTGTCCTCCTTTTGGTATCATCTTTCGAGCGATGTCTTCCACGAATGGTGAATCAAAGTGGGATTCCGGAGCAGCTTGTCGGATTGGAGTTGCTTGTCCAGGTATCAGAGTGATCTGATCATGCAGATCATGTATGTCCTGCTTCAAAGATAGGAGAATCGGATGAATTTCTGTTAGTATATGAGAAACAATAGACTTACATTGTACTGCATCTAGTTGGATGGACAGATCTGGTCCAACACATTGATTGTTTCCAGCTTGATGGTCGTCCTTGTCATGTTGACAATTTCGATTTGGTCTGCTTGATTCAAGTTGTGACTTCAAGATGTCGAGGGATTCTTCTAGCCTCTTGCTTTGTGCCATTTGTTCTTCAAGTTAACGATTTGCCAATGCAAGTTCTTCAAGTAGCACAACTTTATCAAGTTGATAGATCTCAGACGGTCCTTGATTTCCAACGATACCTGACATCTTAGAAATGAAACTTTGTTGAGATGTACAAGAGAGAACGTTTAGTAAACTCAACTGACTAATTGCCCCACGGTGGGCGCCAAATTGTTTTGGTAAAAAACTACACGTATCGGATACACTTAGATTGAGGGTCAACTAGTCAACTTACTACTACTCATCCTAGATGAATTTTATGTATAATAGATATGCGGATAGACTCTATCAAGTAAGTGGACAAACTTTATCAAATAGACGGGCGATCTTTACAAGGTTGATCCTGTCTGATAGACAAGTAGACTATATCAGATAGGTACTGTTGGACAGACAGGCAGAATCAGTCAGACACGTAGAATTAGTCAGACAGGTAGAATCAATCAGACAGATCTATCGAGCATCAAGGATCGAGATCAAGGAGGATCAAGACCAGGGATCAAGGATCGAGGTCGAGGATCAAGGTCTAGACTCACTCTAATTGTGCTAAATACAAACATAAAATACTAAAACAAAAGTAAATGCAAGAAGATAAAAGAAAGAGAGACAAAGGATTTTGTGTACGTGGAAAACCCTGTGAATAAGGGAAAAACCACGGGGGGAGCTTGTTATCCCGCCAAGTACTTCTAGTAGATCTTGTAGTGGTATTTCGTCGTGTTGAGTACAATTGATGAATACATATACAATGGTTAATAATCTAACAAGAACAATAATGATGTATCAACGAGACTATGGGTTGAGAAAGGTATTTGGGTTCAAGAAATGACTAAGGTTCGATGGTGGAGTTTAGGTAGTTGTAATGGTGATAGGTGATGTCGGCGGTGGCTATGGTGTTGAGAGGATGAATATTCAGGTTTAGATAAATAGTATTAGTAATTATGCAGTATAGTGGAGATGAATATGGAGGTGGTCATGTGTAGGATTTATGATGATGATTTATATATGGTGAAGGTGTGAATGGTTTTATGTGTGGAAAAGTGTCAAGGTAATGGTGGAAGTGTCTAGGGTTTATATGAGCACGTCTTTATCTTCTTCTAGGACTTTGTAGTGCATAAATACTGTTGTGGAAGGTCTCCTTAAGTTTCTCTAACTTCCCACGTTGTTAGGTCCAACTTCAACCACTATCCCCTATAAAATAGCAGCTATCCGACTGAATCACAGTGAACAGTCCCTATAATCAAGGAAGTGGTTCTTGACTTTGACTTCGTCTTCCTTGGAGATACTCTCCTTGTTGAATAAGTCCACAACCAACTCTTGGCAGCTCAATACGTGGTCTTGGTGGTTGAAGAGAAAATAGGATGTTGTTGGAGAGAAAATAGGAGGTTGTTGTTGACTTCTTCTATTATCATAGACTTGGTCAAAGAGTCAACTCCTTGCTAATTTGATGGAGATCATGCAGCCTCACTAACACTTCTTACTGAATTTGTCGAGCATATATATTTAGGAGGGTATAGTTCATACTTTGACTTATTCCGCATTTGTAGTTGCCATCGACGTGTGACGATCAATCTGACAGGATACTCTACAGGTTGATGATTGACCACGACAGGTCGATGGTTGACCTCGATAGGTCGATGGTCGATATGTCTGGCTACTCGATGGGCTGTTTTGCTCCTCGATGGATTGTCTGGCTCTTTGATGAGCTGTCTGGCTCCTTGATGGACTATTAGACTGAATGTCTGCTTCTATCAGACTGACTATTTGTCTAATCAGACTGACTATTTGTCTAATCAGACTGACTGATTAATGTCATTTAGGCGTCCAAGATTTGTATCTACTCGATGACTTGACTTGATCGTTAGTCGATGCGACTATGTATTTGTCAATTTGTCCTTGTCGGACTAAAGCCAAAATTTAGGCCCAAACAAGCCCCGTTGCAATACATTAAACCTAAACCGATATTCGATACACAAATTCCTAACATGCAAGCCAAGAAGTTCTGGAAACTCTTCAATTGATTGTCTCATTCTGGTATTCCGAGGATTCTCTGAAATCATACAAATCAAGCTTGCACAGGGCTAATCTTCTTTCCATCGTCCCAATTTTATACTGATGGAATCTGTGTAATAATGTACATAGCATGCAAATTGTCTGGAGTCAGCTATGAATTTCAGATAGCCTAGTTTATCTGATCGACTTGCAGAAAGTATTACTGCTCAAGTACTTATTCACTATTTCAGAAATCGTAGATTGGCAATGCTCCTACGAAACGCGGAACACAAGACGAGTAAGCTAGAGTTTTAACAGTGAATGATGGGTAGCTGAGATAATTCATTTTTACTAAAGCTCTTGCAGAGGAGATCATCAGACATTAAGACACATCTCCATAGTAATTTTCTCATTTACAATATTCTACAGTATTGAAATACTGTAGTTTTCTTTTCAGGTGATACGGATACTGAAGTTAGCCGATGGCTAGATCACGCGTATGCAAATGCCCATGATAAACCAGTTTTTCTACACAAAAGGGGCATGGATTTCAGTTGCTTCTGTACAAAGTTATCAGCATGTCTCAGGATGCCTCAAGCAGCTGTACGCATAAGCCTGCCTCCACGGATTTCCTTGTCTTCTTCATCTTCAGAAACCATCCAGGGTTGTGCCGGTCCCTGCATTCACAAAACTAGTGAGTATTCGTCTTGACCAATGGAGGGAAAAACAAGATAATTTTCGTTTTCCAGCTGATACGAAATTTGCATCAGGAGGCTCGGTCATCTTTCACAAGCATGCAAATGCAATCCGCAGAAACTTGGGATATTATATACGAAGTTCGTAAAACAATATCATTGAAACAGAAAATAAAAATTACGCATAAAAGATTTTCAAGGGAACATCATCCCATTGGATGAGAAAACACCCATATAACGAAAATAAGAGATACTGAAATCTGTAACACGCCGCAAGAGGCAAGCATCTCAATTCTCAACTACAAATCTATAATCGATACTCGTACTTACTAACATTAATTTCAATCAGAATATATATCCAAGTAAGAAAACAACACTAGTGAGAGTGCGAGTTCGGGAGTGCCAGACTGCCAGAGACACAAATTCACTGGATGATCATATTCCTCTAAAGCAAAATGTGATCTACAAAGAATTACTGCACCAAAAAGGACAAAAAGGGGCACAGATGGAGCATCTTTGACATGAATCACATACCTTTCCCAACCGGATAATTTTTGGAACACCGCCAGTCATGTCGACCACAGTAGAAGGCTCAGCTACTCGAAGACCAGCATCAACAACAAAATCAAGGCCCTACAGAAAGTACAATCACATACTTGCTTTCAATATGCATAGCATAATTCATAATTAAATGAACCACAGAAAAGTCGCAAACTGAAAGTTCATGTTGTTCATTGTTACATATCACAACTACATGACTCAAAGGATGATCATAACTACTATTAGATCAACTCTGCTGATAATAACATCACAAATAATACCTCTTTTCCATATACATCAGCAATCATGACAGGGTCTAATATCCACTCATCTTCCTTCTGTCTCTTGACACTGCAACAAGGATGACACGGAACATGAGACCATTACCAAAAAAAAAAAAAACAAAAAACTATAGCTAGTGTGAATCCAGCTGTAGAAAGGCCTGGAAAATCATTATTTACACAGCAATACATTGCTGCTTGTGCATATCACACAAGACCTCAAATCTGCCCTGACAGTTCCAAAATAAGATAAAACTCTGAAGCTCGCAACATACCTAGTGGAAAGTAAAGGTGAATCCATTTTCTCAACGATTGCTCTGGTTATAGGATCATCCGGCATTCGAACACCTATGTTCTTCTTTGGTGCATATTTAGCATTTCCAGGACCATAGTTGGTACATTGCTTGGGTAAATTTTTGCTTGCAGTTAATATGAAGGTGTACTGAAACACGAAATCCATAATCCAAATTCAGAACTTTCACATAAAAGGAAATTAAAGAGTTGGCCACGGAAAACAAAGGTAAAAAGCCGCATCAAACCCCGCCAATGATAATGGAGAGCTGTGAGTCAAATATCCTATCCTAAGAACTAACTATTTTTAACATTTAACTGCTAAAAACTCTCCAACACTAAGTATGTTTCTGTTATATGTTAGCACTATCCTGCAATTCAACCCCCCTCCCCCCCCCCCCAAGCTTGACCAAATGAAGAAACCGCGGCCAGCCTGTGGGGGCTATGTGATAACACAAAGAACATAAAGGCAAATGGGTTTTATTTACTATTCCATCACAGTGTTTCATTGGTAAACGAATAACAGAAAGGAACCATCAGGTGCAAGGCTCAAGGCTGGGCTCACACCCTTGCCTCTCAGTTCTCAAAAGCCCATAACAACTTTTTAACACTAAAACATTTATGACTAATCCTTCAGTACACATTAGCCTTGGGGATAAATGGACCTTACGATGACTAGTAAGGAAAATCAAAGCCAAAGTGTACTTACAGGTCCAGGAAGGCAATGCTTGACAGCCCGAAAGAGGTTCGGGTGACCTAGGCTATCTCCACGAGGGAAGCCCATAGTGTACACATCGATATCATGGAATGAACGACACAAGATGCTAAGTGGCTGCAAAAGTTCACGAGACATGGGAATCAGCTTGCAAAGAACACAACGAACCAACATAAGACATCTCAGCACCAATTTCACAAAGCAAGACCTATAATACTACTATTTGAGAGGTACAGATAAATAACGGTCAAGAAGTTCGTTCTGGGGTAGAAGACATCAATATTCTTAGTTCTTACCTTAGTAGTTTCTATATCCTTAATCCTGCAAAATCAGGCCAGATGAAGTCAAGAGAAGTGACAGAAACGGTCAGTGTATCCATTACGATAAAACTCAAGATGCCTGCATACCTCCTGAGGCGTTCTAGGGCTGAGTGACTATTCATATCACAAACAATAGCATACCTGTGAATCCAGAAAGCAACACATAATTACAAGAGAATAATACAACAGAAACTAAAATGCCACACCAGTCTTTAAACAGAGGAAAAGGCTAAAATACCACAATCATAGTTCCCTTTGTCGACAAAATAAACCATCGATAAATACATTTTTAATTCTGTTTTCCTTTTGGGAATATGATGAAGAGTGGTAGCATACTTATAGCACACCACAACAACTTACAGACTCTAAACTACATTTTGAACCTTAACATGATAAATTTAATTAGCATGCTGAAGAAAAAACAGAAAAACAGGTCTGCTGCCAACAGAATGAAAGATTAGCATGTTGTTAACCTTGCCAAAAATTTGTTCACCTTAAAAAAAAAAAATCACACACGCACATCAACAGACAATCAGATAGACCAGTAATATACATATGAACACATCATGCTAGAACCAAATAAAACACATAACTTCCAGGTCCTCCACAGAACAAATAGCATACAACAGAGAAAATAAAATGGAGAAGCAGGTATCTGTTACCCTCTACTACATAAAGAAAGAGGAGCAACATACACGGTATCTGTGGGGATGACACCAACAGCACCCTCCTTCAATTGGTCGATAATAGGTTCCAGTCTCCAGCTGTCAGCTCCTGAAGGATCAACTTCAACATAGACCAGGCCGTCCTCCTGACAATCCATAATTGATTTCTCAGTATCCGATTCTCAAGCCATTAAAGCAAAGACAGCATGAACTTTCCCCACAGATAAAGATTGGCAATACATCAAGTCAACTCATTTTCGAGAAAGAAAGGATCAAACTTGAAAGAGTTACACGAGGGGAGGGAAGTAGGGACTAGGGAAGTATATTCTAAACAATGACTGTTAAGTTTTCGCCATAGACATAGTCCCTAGTGATAGTGTCACTGTCAAGTTTGTCCAAAGCTGTACTCAAATGTCAAGTTAGTGTAATTTCCACAAAAAATCAGTATATTAAAAGGCATAGTACGTGCGTATACTACATCAATGTATCAAAAACCTTATCATTTCCCAATCATCAAGACATTCATCCCATACTTCATCCACCGATATCACTAATTCAATGTGAGTTCAATAACTTAAAACTACAACAATCTCAATAACTGGGGGAATGAGGTGGCGAATCCCCGCCTTTGACATTAATTACCTTTACACATAAAAATAAATGCAGAAAATTGGTAAATATATACAACAGCCTCCCCTCCACCAAAACCAGTGTCTCCGAAAACAGTTCAGGTCTCCTAAGCTACAAGCAGTTGGTAGATACTCGACAATCTAAAGCTCAGACGAGACCGAGTAACACGGGCTATCAAGAGGGTTTTCCTCTACCGGCAAATGTCAACAATAAATTCATAATTAGAACTAACAGAACACCATTAATTCGACTATACTCCAACTACAAAGCCCTAAAGTACAAAAAATTGACACACATTTTTGCCAAAATCAATATTCCAGCACAATTAAAGTGAATTACCTTATAATCACTTCAACATAAACTTTGCTAAATCAGTAAAAAATTACAGCTTTGTTTCTAATTAGGTCGAAAGATATGATCTTTATGCAACAACAATAGAAATTACCATATGAATTATACTCGGATAACAGTAAGAAGAAGTAAAAGCAAAATTAGAGGGGAGAGAGATAGACCTTAGAGAAGCGAGGGGTGGCGTATTTGAGACGCTTAGGGCTTTTTTTAACAGCTCTTGCTTCGAGGCGATAAGGCGCCGACTTAGGTCGCCGGAAAGAGACGAAGCTCCGACGGAAGGGAGAAAGAGGTTGCCGGAGAGAGAATGAGAGCGCGTCTTTGTCAGCTGAAATTTGACCGGCGATTTTCATGGCGATTGCCGCCATTTTTGAGCCACAGAAGTTATGATGAAGCTTCTTCTAGAAACTAGTCGTTGTGCTCTTTGCGACTTTGCAATATGGGGTTGTGAACTTGTGACTTGTGGCTGTAAAACTGTAATAAAACTTGCGGCCTCTACCGTGTTCAACACGGCTGAGGCCGCACTTGAGTTTACCTCGTTTGTTGGTGAACTGATTCATCTTTCCACGATAAAATGTTTTATGTTCAATGTTAATTCTCATTCACGTGTTGAGCAGGAAAAATTAGGTATTTGTGATGTGCTTTTTGCTTGATTTGATTATCTGTTTAGGGTAATTTCAAGAGGCGGCGACAACCGGAAATCATTTGCTTAAACAAGAACCTTGGACGTCAACCAATTTTACGCTCCCTTGTGTCTGTATGAATCAAAAGGACGGAGTATCAGAATATCGACATCGTACAAAGGGTTCGAAAATCGACATCGTACCAAGGGTGGTGCACTGATATACAAGAACTCCACAACAATTAAGTAAAGACCAACGAGCATACTCTTTCGAATGCCATATGCAAAGGAACTTTAACATCGGCGAGTTTACAATAGGGAACAATCCAAAGTTGCACCGTGGAATTAGGTGACTTGCAAAGGGGGTGGGGGGGGGGGGTTAAAAAGAAAATAGCAGCAACTTATATCGGCATTTACAACAACAAAGCCTTAGTCCCAAAACTATGGGGTAGGTCAGGGTTGTTAAAAACTGACATGATGTGAACAAAAAAGAACTTATACGAGCATTTATCAGCCGAAACAAGGCCTTAAAAACAAGTTCCATCCATTCCGAATCATAAACTATAGTGAACAAATACAAGGATCAACTTAAAATGTAAGACAACCAATGAACATATAGACCAGAAAAAACTCATCAAATAGGACGCCCAAGCAAGGTCCTAGTTCCTGGTGAGGAGCATTAACCATCGGCTCCCATGTTATGCAGAACTTGAGGCGTGTATGGGTCTTATCTTGCAGGAGGTGGTTGCGGCATATTGGTCTTCGCAAATCCTATCCATACCATGACACCAATGCCAAGACAAACCCAACCCATAAGATCATAGGCAAACTCACTCGTTTGCTTCTTTTTTGAGGCCTGACAAAGAAAGGAAATTCCATTAGACCATTTCGGCATTAGCATTGGGTGCAGCCATTTCCTTGGATTAAGTTAAACACAAAAATACAAAGGAAGTGAAGCAATTGGTTAGAAAAGAAACAACATGAGCAAATAGACAGAATTGGGTAACACAGAAGGGGCCAGCGGTCTAGATTAATCATCATACCCCCAACAAAAATTCAAAGACTATCGCCCTCAATCTCTTGTTTGTATTAAACACGGTGCTCATACCGTCAACAAACCGCCCTCATATTTTCTCCCACGGCCTCTCTCATGTACCTCTCATACCGCATTGCCACAACAAGCATCCAGCTCATTCAAGTGAGGCCACCCATACAGTGGCTCGATGGCTAACCAGCGCTTTAGAAATTTTACCAATATCCGACAGAAGAGTCAATCAACAAAGAGATATAGCAAAAGATGGTGTTGAGAGGGAGGCTAAAGAGAGCACTAAGAGATGCTGAGAAGCGGTGGTAAGCTAACAAAGGGATGATGACAGGGAAGAAGTTGTTCACTGTGAGGCTGCCCCAAAGCAACTCCAGCTGCAAACCCACAACTCTAAACCACCTTGTTAGCCAACCCTGCTATACAGAGCATTCAAAAGCCACAACCCAACTCCTTTCATCTATAATATTCAAGAGCGAAAAACTAGCATAGTAGCATGCATACAACACCGAATATGTAACCCACGAATCTTCCGAGCAAAGAGTTCTAGCAGTATGAGCCATTCACAAAAGACAGCTCTGCCAGGCAAAAGATTCGAAATACACTTACCTTCGTGGAATTAGAAGCTGAAGCTCCACCACCGAATCCACCACCCATTAATCCTTGGCCCTTGTGAATCTCAGCATGGAGGTCGGGAGCCTAGAAACACGTTAAACAACTCCATAAGCAACGTGCAAGTGATCAAGGAAACAAAAATAATCATCCATTATTTGAAGAAAATATAAAAACAATTTGCACACGGACTGAATCATAGAATGTTCATTTACAGTTGAGCCTGAGATTCATTATTTTTTTTGGCTTCAGGATATAACAGAGTAGATCAAAAATTGAAAATGGCTCTTAAATTTCATCTTCTTTGTTCATAAAGTAAACATAGCCTTCCCAAGTTTATTGTTGGTTCACCTCTTGGAAGAAGATAGGGCACCACGTGATGTCATTGACTTCGTCCCCCAAAGTTAAATTTCGAGCTTGAATTGTTACGACCCCACTTACTAGGGGGGTTTTGGAAATGATATAATACCCCACTACTCCCTCACCTTTAATTTTGAATGGTTTTTCCCCTTTCATTTTGGGTCAGTATTAGATTAGATGGGAGCAAGTAGGTGATACAAAACATTATTCCTCTTAGGTACAAGTATAAAAGTAATGAAAGTGAACAAACTTCAGGAGAGCACATCATCATATGAAGAAACACAAATACATATTCGGCAATAATAGCATTGTGACTGGAGATACACATGACAGTATGATTAATCGTCTTTCATATAGCATATGAACAAGTCTCAAAGTTCCAGGCCTCAGATATCTTGCGGGTTTTTACCAAAGAGTCTGAAGTTGTCTTGATAGCATCACAGGAAGACTATAACTATCAAAAGAGGTGTACAGTTACAATACGTACACCGTAGCTCCATTCATATATTATGTTTATTCTATGTGGACTTCACGCATTTAATTTTAAACACACAAACATGTTTGTAGCTAACAAAAGACTGCCAAAAACGGCCAACACAAAACATAACTCGAAGTAAGTATCACCACGGATTCAACAAAAGAGATTGAAAAACATTCATGACGACTTCATCCAAACAAAGCATGAATCTATGCATAAAGAATAAATCATTTTCATTAAGAATAGCAGTGTACCTTTGATGATACTTCCAAGGACTTTCTATACAATTCATTAGTCGGATCCTACAAGTCACAAAAAGTCAACGAAACAAAGTCATGTCTAATCCAAACTATCAACTAACTCAAACATAATTACACCAAAAATCACTGAATTACCTCCTCCACAGCTTGTTGGAAGTAAACAGCAGCTTTCTGAAAGAAAGGTTTAGCTTCATCAGCATCAGGAATCACAAACGCGTGAGTGGTATGTGCATTCCCCAAACACCACATAGCGTCGTGCTTTCTAGGATCAACCTCCAACGCTTCCTCTAGCTTCGAAGCCGCATCTTCATTCAAATCACCACACCAAAATCATTACCACAACAATGAAAACACACAGAAACAGAAAACCCCTAGATAAACCCCCTTAAACTAAACCCAATTAAGAAAACTCAAACATAGACACACCGTTTAACCAATTACTTCACCTTACATTCTTACAACAACATCTTTACTCTTACTTAAACATAGAGAGACTGCGCACCGTTTACCCAAAATGAAAATTACTTCACCTTTATTAATCAAATCAAATTAAAACTCACAAAACCCACAAAACCCTAATATTTATATTTCATTTAACCAATCATATACAACACCATAAGTAATCATCACAATTAAAATCATAGACCCCTAAACCAAAACCACCCAGAAACTAAATCCAACCAAAAATCAAAACTTTTCGAATCAATCGAACAAAAATCAAACTTACACAGAAAATACCCACAAACTAAATTCAACTAAAAATGTAATATTTCTGAAAAATCACCAATAAATCAACAAATTCCCAAATATATATATAAAAATACAATCAATTAAATTAAAAAAAAAAAAAATCAAACCTATGAGCATTTGCTTGGATTCAACAGGAGATGATTGGAACTGGGATAGCTCAATCAAACAACCACCCCACCTCGTCAAATTCTAACCACATCAACAAAATCAAAAATCAGCAAAAAAAATCCCGAAAAATCAACACAAAAATAATACAGTAAAAATTAATTACTCAAAAAAAAAAGAGAGGGAAAAAAAAAAAGAGACATCAGCATCAAGTGGGTTTTTAGCGTAAGAAGCTTCTGCAGTTTTACGAGCATGTTCGAAAAACATCAACCGATCAAAATCACTAGTTCCCCCCAAATCCATCTTCTTCCTGTTTTTTTTTTTTTTTTTTTTGTTTCAACTTTCTCTCTCCTAGGGCTTTTTTCTCTCTTTTGTTTAACTGTGTTTTTTTGTGTGTGTGTTTTGGAGAACAAGAAAATGAGAAGTTTAAGGAAAAAACAAGATTTTTATTTGATTAATTATTTTAATTAACTTTGTGTAATTTGTTTCATTGATATTTAGTAAAATGACGGGTATACCCCTGTGGAAGTTGGGGTTTATACGAGGTTTTAGGAAAGGTTTGGACTTTGGGTTTGCATATTTTAAGGGGAAAAAGATAAAAAGTAGTTTGGATATTTTATGATTCCTATTTTTTTTTTATATATTTTATTTGTTTTCCTATTAGGTCTAGAGGTAATTAGTGTAAGTATATATAATACGGCTAAACCTCCATAAGTTTTATCATAAGATTATAATTGTCACCGCAATTTGGAGTTTTTTCATCATCAATCAACAAGTAAGGCTTAAACTTTTAAGATCGATTTTGTTGAATATATTCTTCTTATTGTATATAAATGTGTTTTGTTAAGATTTAGCTTAAACGATTTCATCTTTTGTTGATAAGTTTATCATAAATTATACTTTGGATTATCATACGCCGTAACTTTAGTTTGAATGCATGCAAATGATTATTGTTGCAAGTTTAATTTGTCGAATAATACATATGATTATTGATGTTGTGATGGTGCTTTCGTTGTACGTGACATCTAACGTTATGATGATGTTTTCCTTGTTATTGTTGTGATAGATGGTGCTTTCGTTGTTTGTGCATATATAATCTAACTGATGTCTTTCCTTGTCGTGTTTAGATTGTGTTATACTTCATTGATCATAGCCCTAGTATAAATTTAGAGTTTATATTAATGTGAATATCTAGATTTAGTTGCGACGATTCTTCTTTTCTTAACAAATTTATCGTATCTACCATCAATAAGAAAATCTATGTGATTAATGGTTTTGTTGAACGAGTGATCTCGACTTTAATGATTTTATAATGATCTAATGTCGTTTCCTTGTTGTGGTTGATAGGTCATCATGTCAAAGACAATAAACGTATGTGTTTCGGTTGTGTTGGTGGCGTTGATAGTAGTCCTAGGTTTTACGCTCGTAAAAGATGCTGGTTATGAACCTTCAACATCCTATAATAACAGGACCGTGACCGTCACTCCCTACGCTATGACTCTGGGTGACTTCCCCTCCAAGTTTCTACACAAGTTTAAGGTCTACATTGTTAACGACCTACCCCATGGCAAGTCTCTAGGCGTTCATTGCAGGTCCAAAGGCACTGATAAAGGTAGCGATGTCCTCGACTACGACGATGTGTTCGAGTTTGAGACCGAGTATCGTTACAATTTACCCTTGACAGCCAAATTATGGACGGACAAGTATTGGTGTCATATGACATGGGAAGGTGGACATATGCATAACAAGGCTTTCTGGGTTGATCAAGCTTTGATTGAGAATTGTGAGTTGGAACATTGCTTATGGTATGCTCGCAAAGATGGATTCTATCTCAAGACAATTTCTTCCGATGATCTTAAGTTTTACGAATGGAGTGAATGGTAAAACCGTAAAGGTAGATAGATTATGATTAATCTGTTAGATTAGACTCAACTCGAATTTGTTTGGTATAGTATCGTCCTATCGTGTTGTTTGTTATCAATTTTTATGTTCCTAGTACTCGTAGTACTCGTTAGATGACTCTTAATCATCTTGAAATAATGTACATCCGACATTTTCTTTAGTTTCATCCAACTTTTCTTTAATTTCATGGCCTTTGTTCAATTGTTTTTGCGGTATATATTCAAATCAAACTTTAACATATGAAAATAACGAAGGGAATATAGCATTTAGTTGTGCTAGGTTCTCTGGCCGGAACTAGACTCGCAGGTTGGGTCAGCAGAGTACAAATTTTGCTCCCAGAAAAGTCCTGCTTGATCTAAAAAGACTTCTGGGAAGTATGGAAACTGAAAGCAAGATATGGTAGTAACTGGTAATTCAATATTGTAGAAGAGATCATTCTAGAGCTGATTTGCATCCATCTTTCTGTTTTCGCCTCGTGTCTACGGCATTGCTAGGAACTTTATGAGAGGAAGAGGGATGATAAATGATAATGGTGATAAAAGACAACATGAAATTTACTAAAGAACTCGTTTAAGAGTTTCACTTTAAGTTACATCCTGAAACCTGGCACAATGTCTAGGCCAAATCGAAGTACTATGAATGAAACATACGCTCTACTGTTTCCTGGTTACAAGATTTGTCGCAGCAGTGAACTAACTGGTGTTCTATGTTGTGCTAATGTCATGAGAATTTACAGTCGACTAGTAACTACTGTTGCTGCTGCAGGGTAGGCCTCTTCTCTATCAACTCGTAGTGGAGTACAAAGTTATCCTGCACATAGAATCGGGATTATTATTCACAATTCACAATGTGATTAAAAAACATTCATATACATTCGCCAAAAAAAAAAAAAGCAGTTCATACCTTTTGTGTCTCTCGCCATGTGTTTGGATCAAAGCACTTGTATGATCCTCTCTCACAAGTTGGAGTCATGATGTGAGGCTCCACATTAGGAATCCTCGTCAACCACAACCGGAGCTCCTTGTGATACAACCAGCCTCTCCTCTGACTGCAAAACCAAAGTCGAAATACCTTTCAGCAAAGTGAGGCATATAAGAGAGCATGGTTTAACGCGGTGCACATTTGTAATTATGCATCACTTGACTGAAGGGAAGACACACAAGGACTAAACATTCAGCTCAGTAAATAAATAACCAATAAACATACAGTTCATGTGCTGCGTACAACTGGGCTTCATCCTTTGGCATGCTGCATTGCATCAGCAAAGGGCAGTGGATATCAAAAGAGGTTAGAAACTAACTAGATAGAGTAACCCAGAAATCTAGAGGGAGAAATGAAGCAAACCCACCTGTAGAAGATGTAGAACAATGTTTCTAGAGGAAACTTTACGAAGTGGAGATACTGCAGACAGCCCAGGATAGGAAATAAGATGAGATAAATGACTAGTAATTTAGTAGTGTATCAGAACAACCGACAATTAGTAGAGCACTTACTTGTAGAGGTGGGGCTGATTTTTCATGGTAACACTGGGGTACAACAAACTCAGGGTCCCCCTTGGCTGGTTCATCCGACCAGGGGGAACCAAACGATTTGTGTAGGTCTTCAGAGGAATTTAGATTTAGCCCTAGTGTTGTTAGATCGATCCCAAGAGCAAGCGATGTCAAATCAGGATCAGTCATCCTTATCACACTTAACAACCCCAACAACCCAAATGAGTCAGGAGCAGCTTGTGTAGCCTGAATAGCCTTGACTCCCTGATCCCTAAATGACTGGTTCATTGCTGGCATCTGCCGCAGTTGAAACTGAGACGAGCTTTGCTGTTGATATTGCTGCATCCGCTGGTCATAAGATGCCACACTAGACATAGAGCTCAAATTGTTTACACTCCTTAAGCTATTATCAGATGGTCTGTTGCCCTGCAGGAAACAACCCGGTAATGCACAAATGTCAGTGTAGCCTCATAGCAAATCACCATATTCTATAAAGCCATCTAATTAGCTGCAATATCAGTGATACGCTTCATTTACCCCACCCCACGGAAAAGAATGTATGTAAAATGCACTTGACAGAGTATAACAAAAAGCTGTTCAGCACTAACAGTTTCATGTGGAAGGAAGCAATGACAAAATTAAGACACACACGTATACAACAACAATAACCAAGCCTTATTCCCAAAATATAACATGTATACACGTATACATCACCAAAAAAATATTTAACTTTGCAGGAGACTTTCTGAAGGCTCATTGTGCAAGACATCTTGACATTACTTCATCCCAACAGGGAAAAGATAAGAATATTTACACAAACTTGATGATATTACCACACAAAAGCTATACATGGTCAACGTACCCATCTAAAAACAATCGAGCTCATACCCACAACTAATCAACACCATTCTGAACAAGATACAAGACCAGTACAAACAGCTACAATTACGCTGTTGCATTGCAACTATTTTCTGAATTACATAAGCTAAACATAAAACTAAGCCACATCTTTACAACCCCTCAAAACAGCATGTCAGATACCGTAACTTTCAGGACCAACCAACTTACCACTTTAAAATTTTCCTTTTCAATATTCTAATCCAACAAAAGGGAAATGATGTCTCTTAAACTAGACATCCACTATTTTCACCAAGGAAAGACCAAGAAACAAAGACCCCAACAAGCATCTCCTTAAATTTCATATAAAAGTAATCCTTGGGCAGAATTCTCTTAAAAAAAAATCACCAGCAACATTACTCCAATGTGTCAAAGGATGCCACTATAAGGCGGGATCAGGGAAGATCGGATGTACGCAGGCCTTACCTACGTTGAAAACATACAGAGGTTGCTTACAAATGACCCATAATGAAAATTGCTTCGAGAATCGCAGTGACTGACTGCTACTTCACAATACATGAAGAGCAAACAGTTTTGTGAGCCATTTTGGTTTATTCCATTATATCCCAAAGCCAAAGAATAGTTCGGCCTTGTGAGCAAACGCAAAATTCTCTTCTGGAAACAAACAAAGTTCTCCATATACAAAGTAGGGGAAGCCCATAATGCTTCATTATTTATTTATTTTATATTGGGTAGAACGGTCGCATTGCTTAACACCTTAACTTTTTCACATGTAAACTAGACCTTCCAAGTTTTTTGAAAGTCTCAGTAAGAGAAAGTCTCTAATGCAATCTAGGGGTCATGTTTGAAACTAAACTAGCTGGAAATCCGTACATGACTTTACGCAATTTCACAACTGAAAAGTTAGACGAAGCCCAATTCAAGCAAGGCCTTCCTCTGGCCCAGCTCTTGAGGAGTAAGGACAGCTCTTTCTGTGCTTCCCATGCATCTTTCACAGAAGTTCGCATATGGCTCTTGTTATCATTAACTAACCCAGTTCTCCCTTTTAAATCACAACACATCCTTTGAAATTGCTTGTGGAAAGTTGTCTCTTTCGACCACAAAGGAATATCCGACTTATTTCCACCGTCCAGATTAACATTAACGTTCCACGCCATTTACCCAAATGCACAAAACACTATCTTGATTCAGACTTGATTGTACCACAAACTATCCCGTCTTCTGATTTTATTTTTTTTAACAGTGTTTCCTTACATGTGAAAATCTGCCATCATAACTGTGATATGAAATGACTTCTGATTTTTGGAGTTGCAAAATATCATACCCCGTAAAATATATCCATACGTAACACTCGTGAAACCCTAAATTTTCATCAATTTAAGGTGGTCGCTCAAAACAGTAGACAAGATACAGGCATACAGCAAAAGCACCTTGTTCAAGACCAAGAATGAGTTCTCCAACATATACAGGTGCTAAAAGAAACAACTGATAGAATGATGAGCCCTCTAAATTTACCTGAATATGAAATGTTGAATTTGGTGATAACATGTCTGATCCATGAGATTGCAAAAGTCTTTGATTATTTATGGGTGAAAAGGTTTCACTGCTACCGCTGACTGATGGCATATGTTGCTGCTGATGCTGTGGCTGATGAGGTGAATACGTACCCCCTAGGGTGAATCCAGCAGATCTTCCCATCTGTACATTTTTACTTGCTAGCGTAAGAAAAATGGGAATTATGTCTGATGCCGGGGTGGGGGGTCCAACGGCCAAAAAATTACTCACTGAAAAATGTTGAGATTGCATCATGTTCACATTGCTGTCCTGAAGTTGATCTTTCTGACGAAAGTCCATCCCAAAATCTACGCTTCCACCTACTTCCAAGCAAAACAACACGAATGAAAAGACGACAGCAATAACCACCAACACAGCACAGCACATAACCTTGTAACCACCAAAAAGTAATATGGGTATGGACTTAGAAATGATTTCTCAACAAGGGAAAAGAATCTAGTCCTTCCTGAAGGGAGCCTTCTTGTTCTCTTCTTGTAGAGAAGACAACAATCCTTTGTGTCCTTAGTTGCCCTCAGATTTTCCTAGTACATATGTTACTTAAAGAGAGAGCGAGTCACTTATAGCCTATTGCTAAAAATCTTCTCATATGTAATCAGATTTCGCAACAACTACTGACCTTTAAATCCTGGTAAGGCGGGAAAATCTTCATTCTGGATGCTGAATTCTTGGTTACGTTGACCTATGGGTCCACCAAAACCTTGTTTTCTCATTGAACCTGCCAATTTGTCGCCTCTCAAGCCAAGTACACCACGGACATTGAAAATTAACTACAAAGAATTAAAAGACAAGGTCTACACGTACCTATTTGTCCTTGAGGCGCTCCAGCAGAGTTAGGTCGACTTGACAGAGAGGGAAAATCATCCATACCAAAAGGTGAGGTATCATTGGAGTTCATGTCATGTAGCATAGCTCTTGAGCTTAGATTATTCACACCTTGGGCATGGTTTTGGGACAACAGGCTTCCCCCGGAGCCATAGGAGTTTCCAAGCATAGATATTACCTGTGGAGATGCTGAAACCAGAAACAGTCACTTTGAAGTGATGTCTAATATATGCAACAATTGCATATCACATAGGTTGAAGAAAATAAATAACCAGTATCACTTATGTCGGCTTTCTTTTTTAACCCCAGTAATTGAACAAATACAAGTAACGTCTAGTTGCATCCAGAAACCTCACTAATTCATACTCAAAGCTATCATGGGGCTTGATATTTAAAAAAAAAAAAAAAAAAACATCATGACGTCATAGGTCATGAGAAAGATTACACTGAGTGCAGCCTACCAACAGTAAGCTCACCTTGGACTCAATATGTGAAACATAAGTGTTGTCAAGAGGTAGCACCTGGTCCAAGAGATGACTCTTGGAGTCTGATACCATCATAACGAGCATTGAACCCAAAATATTTTTTGACCAAGGCTTTGTAATTATTGTTTAAGATTTCAATTTATCAAATTTGTCAAGGTGAATTGATGGTGTGATGAGAGTACAAAAGCTATTTCCAAAAGTGAGAGAAGTTCCCCAGATATTTGCCACTAATGAAATATTACATATTCTTGCAGCCAGAGTTTCAAATTCGTTCTCTTTATCTCGAAACAAAAAGAAAAAAAAAAAAAAAGAGGTACACCAATACCAAAGAATTCATACCTTGTTGAAGCACACCACCCATCAATCCATTTGGTCCTTGCAAACCTGAACTCGCAGAGCCGCTGTTTGATGTCAAATTCATACGAGAAGAAAGACCAGGCACAGATATTCCCCCACCAGAACTTATATTCCTACCAATATTGCCAGAGCCAACAATACTTCCCATTGAACTAGTGATACGAGAACCTGCATTTCCCAACATAGGTGATACTCCAAGGCCTGGAACAGCACCCCGATTACCACCAGCGGCAGATGTTGGAAGAACCCCATGAAGTGAACCACCAACAACATTTGTGTTATTGCTATAGCCAGCACTTCCCCCGATATTCATACCTCCCCTATTAGCGACTCCAGCATGCCCGTGTGAGACACCATGAGAAATCTACAAGGAAGAAATGAAAATTACAATAACTGTCGGCTTTGGTTATATGCTGAACATTTCAGATGATTTTTATTACCAGATCATATGCAAGGAGTATATGCCTGAAATGGGCTACGGGCTACAGCCATACCAAGAGGTAAAAAATACCTGTGAAAGAGGATCGGATAAATTATTAGATCCAAATCGACCAGCAAGAAGATTTCCACTTGATTGTTGCATCCCACCGGAAGGTACACCATTTATTGTTGAATTCCTCGACGAAAGTGATCCAGCTATGCTGGGAACATTGAAGTTACTGTGCATGTTATGAAGCCCTTGAATTCCTACATGAAGAACCAGCTCAATTTTCATATAAATTAGGAGAACTCAAACTCAATTCTTTTATGAATCAAGAGAAGTATACAAGCATTAAACTTTCAAAATCTACCCACCAGTGTGATGATATACAGGATTGCCAGCACCAGGCTGACCAGAGAAAGATGAGGAAAACGATCTTCCAGTGCTATCTGTTATATTTGTAGCTGAGCCGTTTAAAGACGACTGCACAAAGAAGAATGACGCATGTCACGAATGTCATGGATAAACACCAACAATCAGTAACCAAATAAGAAAGATTTGGGCTTGACTAGGTGTCAGAAACACTTATCCAAAGACTGCTCCCATCATATGACATATCTATAATGACAGAAATAAACCTAAAACAGACTCTAAGGGAAACATTTGTATCTGTCGAATAATAGGACCAAATCCCCCTTGTAACACTTTACTTCTATCCTATAATATACGAAACCAGAAAAACCTTGTAATTAAATTTACAAGAAAACATCACACTTGCTCATAGCATATTCCCATTATCTATGTTGATGAATAATAATGGGATAAGAGGTTGGCAAGCACAACTTCCCGGATCTAATCTCATTTGGATTACATAAAAGTACAACACTTCTGGCGCCTCGCCAGATGATACAAGAAAGTAAGTGCACTGAAAAGAAATGTTTACTGAAAAATATGGGCTTCTTTTGCAATTAAAATCAACCATGGTGTCAACAAATAGCTAATGCATCAGTTACATCACATACATTAACAGAAGTCTTCCACAATTGCATAGCAGCAAAGCATGCGGCACCTGTATTTGATATTTCTGTTTCTTAAAAACTCGTCTACAAAATAGGTACATCAACTTCTACAAGTTTGTTATTTTTGGATAGTTAAATTGGGGCATATCAGCGGACATAAAGCTTGGTGCCCGAACAAGTTTTTGTTGCACAGGCAAGAAAGAACCAAACTATTAGTGCACCTCATCTCAAGGCTAGTTATGTACCCAACTTGCTGACAATTAGGTGAAACTTTGTTGGAAATTTTAGATTCTGGAGTATATCAATATGTGGAAGTATCAATGATTCCCCCATCAGCTTTGCATTTTGGTCATCCTAGTGCATTTTGGTCATCCAAGTAGATTTAGTTCCTATTGAATATATTTGCATTTCTTGTATTGTGAAATAGTTATTGGCTGGTGTGATTCATAACACAATATTGATCAAGGATCATCCGAAAAGAGTCTCTCCATGACCGCGACCATCCGAACTCCCTTACCTCAACGTAGGCAGGTGGGGGTCTTTGAGGCACTGTGGTAATGTTCTAGTAGCTGGTATATTTGTTACCCCATTACTTTCTTAAAACAATAGTAGTAGAAAGTAGCTACCAGGACTTCTGATCATGTAAATAGAAGCATAAAACAATATATGATGGACAACTAAAACACTGCACCAGTAAGAAGTAAACAAAAGCAACTCAAAGAAGATTCATTTACAGCTTGTTTGAATACGAAAATTGGAGGGCAAGGGAGGAAAAGGGGAGAGAAAGGAGAAAATACTCTTATAATAAAGGAAAAGGTGGGGAGTAAGGGGGAGGGACTCAAGAAGTGCCTGATTGGATAACAAATGCATTAGGTGGAAAGAGGGAGGGAAGACAATTCAAAAGAGCCATCCCCACCCCCCACCCCTTCTGGACAGAGCAAATCTTCCAAGTTTGAAAAGATTTGGAAGGACAATACCCCTCCCTTCTTTATGAGAATTAAGAGGCAAGAGCCACTCTTTCGACCGCTTAAAGAGACCAAACCATTTTTCAGGATGGGAGGCTAAAGGTTTGTAAAGGTAAAAGCCTCAATTTATTTCAGTTTCATCTTGTCTAAAGTTTGTGTGTTACTAATCACACTATTTAATAGTTCCGTACTACCATGACATTGGCACACAATATCTTCTTTTGTATATTGTTACACAAAACATCTTTCCTTACTCTTTTAGTTTTGTCCAAACAAGGTATCACGAACCCTCTCTTTCCCCGCATTTCTCGGTACTGAAACAAAGTGTCTCTTGGGGATGACACAGGAAAGTATACTATTGTTAAACCTTCTTTTGTTCTATAGATAAGGAAACTTCATCATCCTCCACATCATAACTTATCTTGCATCAAACTTAAGTACCTTTCATATAAGACATAACACTACTAAAAGTAGAATACTGCGGCAAAGAGCTAGAAGGAAATGAAAGTTCCGTGGACATACATTAAGTACACCTGACATTGCAGAGAACGCAATAAGGGTATCAAACAACAATCATTCCCTGCTAACCGCACGCAAATTTTCTCCAAGCTTATCGACGGTCTCTCTACGCCTTATCTGTGTAACAAGACCTACAATCAAACAAAGACAACTAAATCCAAGTATCTACGATCAATGCTACAAATCCACAGCTGCAACAAACATGAAACAATCACATCAAAAACCACATTTTGCTGAAACACACCTCATCTTCTAGCACCTGAGATCATAACATTGAGTCCTACGGTCTTACCCCGTCCGCAACAAGATTTCCCAATAAAGTTCACTTCTTTCAAACAACTTTTACATTTTTTTCTGAGAATTGAGCGATACAACAGAAACAAAACCATCGAACAACTTTGCGACACAAAAAACTTGAACCCCAAAAACAGTTCAACATAACAATCTGATAATTCTGTCAAGTTCATCAACAACAAACAAATTAATATATAAGTACCTTCTACAAGAAGTGTCTATACTTCAGCTGACAAAAATCTACAAAATCCCATGAAATTACCCAGAAAAAATAATCGCACAATTCAAAAAAACTAAATCAGAATAACAAAGTCGGAAACTTTATCAGTACCCAGATGAAGAAAACCCCCAAAAATCAAGTAAACAGTAAAAATAAATCGAAACCCACAAACAAAGGTGTGTATATACAAAGATAATCATACCAAATTTGAGGGAAAGTAAAGATTGATGAACACGCTAAATACCTTAATATCCCAATAATGTAATAATCTTGGATTTGAGAATGAGAATCTTCTTGGAGAATTCTGATGAACTTTGTTGGTCGATGGTGAAGCTTGCTGATGAGCAAGAGCAGCAGAGAGAAAAAGAGGAGAGAGAAAGAATACAATATAATAGTATTATTATTATATTATATTATGAGTGAACCACTGGTCTGTGGGCTTGGAAATGTGGGTTGTATGTACATGAACATGATGACCAATGTTATTTAGACATGAAACCCACCCATATTTTGTCGTTGGACTATTTGTTGCAAAAATTCCTACTCTACTATCAAAGGAATGGTATGGGTTCCAACTTGGAAAAATAATGGGAACATTTTTTATTTCGGTAAATTTACGTGGTGCCCCCACCAAACTATATTAGAATGCGCGTGACGCTTTTATTTTTAAATTTGTACAATTTAGTGTCCCCGAACTTTGTATCTATAGGCACGTGGTGCCACTAATCCCCTAATTTCCTAACGCCGTTAATTTTTGGATGTTAATGTGATTTGGCATATGATTAGTATGATTTAATTGAATTTTTTTAATAATAACTAATAATTAAAATAAAAACATTAGAAAAAAACAAAAAAATTCTTTCTCTCCTCAGCCTCTTCACCCACAACCCCACTGCCTCCCGCCGGCATCCTGAGTTCCCGACCACCTTCCCCCTTCCCGAAATGGCCACAACTGGGCCGCATACGGCGGCGCGAGCCCAATAAGGTGGCTCGTCGAGGTTGAAAACAGACCGAGATGGCTGTTTTCGATCCAATTCATTTTCGATCTGGCCAGACCGATGACTGAGACTCAGAAAATTGTGGACAGAGGACCAGACCGAATCCCCCTCAGTCCGCTCCGATCCCTTGGACCGAGTGGACCGAACCAAATTTGCCCAAAAAACCTGGACCGAGGACCGGACCAAGTTTTTGCTCTCCCCTACCATGGTCCTTGTGTTGTGCTCCCCGAACCATGTTAAAAAAACCTGAAAAGAGACCCACAATGAAGATTTGAACATCGGATGATAGCTCTACCACTATGTTATCACCACATCGTCAAGAATGACAAACATCGATAAAAAAATATGGACAAATCCTAGCACAAAGATAATTTAATTATAGAATGACTAATTAACAAGCGTTAACAATTAAAAACGGATTAAGATCCCCTGGAGTTGAAAAATAACTCTACAGGGTAGAGTTTACTCAAAATGGAAAATTAACTCTATCATGTAGATTTATTCCTTGTGTTTAAAAACACATTTTCATTTATATTTTCTATTAATAGTAAACTCTACCAACTCCAAGGGAAAATAACTCCACGAGATCTGAATCCATTAAAAACAAAGGATTTGAGGGTAGAACTTAAACAACTTGTTATTTATATGTATATATATATATATATTAAAACCTGAAACCAAGTCTTTCCTAGAGTGACACTTGGCATTTATTAATTGGATAGCACTAAGTAATTACATAATATGCAAATTATTAGCTAATTTATGGAAACTAATATAATTTATGTTGATTATGGTGGTAAGATAATTTATGGAAAATAATAGTGTTGCTACTAATATTATAACAAAGGTAAATTGACAATTTTATAAAATGAGTATAACAATATGGATACGCAGCCCGGGCTTGGGCCGGGTATGCAAACTAGGAAATCTATCAAATGAGAAGTGTTAATTTCGTGAGAAGTGAGAAGTAATCTCAACCCTCCATATTATCTAGATTAAAGGTGTAGATTAAAACTTAAATAAAAGGAAAAATAAAAACAAATCCAAACCCAAACCCCAAAAATCACTCACATTTTCTCTCTCCTCCCATTCCCCCTCCCTCTCTCCACGGCCTACCCCAGCGCCGCCCACCACCGCCGCCCACCACCGCCGCCTTCCTACACTATCACCACCCGTCTCCGGCGAAAATACCACCAGCCGATTTGACGGAACACCGCGAGGCATCCTCGGACATTATCCTCCACCGTCGAGCATCTTTTGGCCGCGAAAAACACCTTCTCCCTCCCTCTTTTCCGCGCAAAATTTTCCAGATCCGGCCGTGGTGGTTGATCGCCGGCTTTGATGCGACCAGCCGACCGCACTAATCATGGCGAGTCTTTGTCGGCCATCCTCGACCTCCGTCGGCCTTCACCACGCGACATGCAACGCCTTCTCTCTCCTTTTTTCGCTCTCTTTTTTCCAAATCTGGCCGCCGACATTGATAACCACCGTCGATCAACACATCCACTAGCGTCGCCTCTCTTTTGCGCACAGATTGACTTCGCAACTTCTCGTTTTTGCCTCCGTGGACGGAAATGAGAGGGCGGAGGTGGTGGAATAAGTTGTTGGAGGGAGGGGCTGACTTGGCGGTGGTAGCTGGACTATTTTGGGGGCGACTGCAGGGGTGGTGGAGGTGGTGGACGGCGGGGGGAAGGCAGGGCAGTGGCGGGGGGGGGGAGGTTGGTGGTGTGGGAGGAAAGAGAAAATGGTGGATGATCGGGTTTTTTTTGTTAATTTTTTTTTTTTTTTGTTACGTAATTTAATTGGTAGAGTTAGGTTGAAGTTACGTGTTTTAGTTAATAGAGTTATTGGAGTTACGTCTTTTAGTTGATAGAATTAAGTTGGAGTTACTTGTTTTAGTTAGTAGAGTTAAGTTGGAGTTACGTGTTTTAGTTGATAGAGTTAAGTTGGAGTTACGTATTTTAGTTGATAGAGTTAAGTTGGAGTTACGTGTTTTAGTTGGTAGAGTTAACTTGGAGTTACGTATTTTAGTTAGTGGAGTTACGTGTTTTAGTTAGTGGAGTTAAGTCGGAATTACGTGTTTTAGTTAGTGGAGTTATTAGAGTTACGTGTTTTATTTGATGAAATTAAGTTGGAGTTACGTGTTTTAGTTAGTGGAGTTAAGTTGGAGTTACGTGTTTTAGTTAGTGGAGTTATTAGAGTTACGTGTTTTATTTGATGAAATTAAGTTGGAGTTATGTGTTTTAGTTGATGGAGTTAAGTCGGAGTTACGTGATTTAAGTAGTGGAGTTATTAGTGTAACACTACGGAATATGGAAAGTGGATTATGGTGTTGGTTTGTCCCACATTGGGAAAATAAGGCTCATATGATCGGTTTATATTAGATTCCTACCATCATACTACCAACAAGACTTTCATCTTTTAGAGCCCACGAGAGGATATTCAGGCCTAAAGGGTGACTTCCCATCTTATTGGGTTGTGTTGCGACGGACGGTGGATCGGGCTGTTACAATTAGAGTTACGTGTGTTATTTGAGTTAGATAATTTTTGTTAAATTAATGGAGTTAAATCATTGGAGTTAAACAGTTTAGTTACTGGAGTTATAGGACTAGAGTTATGCAGTTTAGTAAGTGGAGTTACTCGAAATTAATGGCTGAGATTACTTCTCACTTATATACATATATATATATATATATATATATATATATATATATATATATATATATATATATATATATATATATATGTAGGGGGCCTATCCATTGAGAAGTGGTAATTTGGTGAGAAGTGACAAGTAATCTCAGCCATTGATTTCGCATAACTGCAGTAACTAAACTACATAACTCCAGTAGTAACTCCACTAACTAAAACTCTTAACTCCAGTCACTTAACTCTACTAACTAAATTGCGTAACTCCACTAAACTAACTCCATAAAGTAAATTGTCTAATTTGAGTATCATTATTAACTCCACCAAATCCAACGAAATTCATTAACTCTAACGTAACTCCACTAACTAAAACACGTAATTCCAACACAATTTCCTTTAATAATAAAACACGTAACTCTAATAACTCCACTACCTAAATCACGTAACTTCGACTTAACTCCATCAACTAAAACACATAACTTCAATTTAATTTCATCAAATAAAACACGTAACTCTGATAACTCCACTACCTAAATCATGTAACTCTAATAACTCCACTACCTAAATCACATAACTCCGACTTAACTCCATCAACTAAAACACGTAACTCCAACTTAATTTCATCAAATAAAACACGTAACCTTAATAACTCCAATACCTAAATCACGAAACTCCGACTTAACTCCATCAACTAAAACACATAACTCCAACTTAATTTCATCAAATAAAACACGTAATTCTAATAACTCCACTATCTAAATCACGTAACTCCGACTTAACTCCATCAACTAAAACACATAACTCCAACTTAGTTTCATGAAATTAAACACGTAACTCTAATAACTCCACTACCCAAATCATGTAACTCCGACTTAACTCCATCAACTATAACACATAACTCCAACTTAATTTCATCAAATTAAACACGTATCTCTAATAACTCTACTAGCTAAATCACGTAACTCTGACTTAACTCCATCAACTAAAACACATAACTCCAACTTAAATTCATCAAATAAAACACGTAACTCTAATAACTCTAATAACTCCACTAACTAAAACACGTAACTCCAATAACTCTAACTTAACTCCATTAAATAAAACACGTAACTCCAATAACTAAAATTCGTAACTCTAATAACTCGACATTAACTCTAATCAACAAAACACGTGAATTAAAAAAAACGAAAATTTCCTTTTCACCATTTTCTCTCTCCTCCCTCACCCTCACCTCAACCACACGCGTTCCACCACTGCTCCACCCCATCCTCCTCCGCCCCACCGCCACCCCAACCTCCTCCCGCAACAACTGAATCGCCACCAGCTTAACCTGACGCCGCCAGCGAACCAGCCCCGAGCCTCCTACTGTGAAGCCACTATCGCCGCTCCCGTCGTTTCCCCTTCTCTTCCTTCCACGGCGGCGAAACGCAATCGGCGATGTTTGATGAAGCGTAGCCGTCATCGTTGAAGTCGGCTGGTGGCGACGAAGCCCGCGGTGGCGGTGAACACAAGAGGCGGCCGGAATCTGGAAAACGAGCGCGGAAAGGAGGGAGGGAGAAGACGGTTTTCGCGGCGAAACAAAGCTCGACGGAGGAGTCTCGTGTGCGACGAAGACTCGCGGTAGTCCAACGAGTCGGCCGGTAGTGTCGTAACCGGAGACGGTTGTTGCCGGTGCACGCAGCGGTGGTGGTGGGCGGCGCGGGGGTAGGTCCGTGGAGAGAGAATAGAGGAAATGGGAGGAGAGAGAAAATAATGTGAGATTTGGGTTTGAGTTTATTATTTTCAGTTTGTTTGTTTTTATTTTCAGTTTTTAATCTAGGCCATTGATCTAGGTTGAATGGAGGGATGAGATTACTTCTCACTTCTCACGAAATTAGTACTTCTCATTTGATAGATTTCCTATATATATATATATATATATATATATATATATATATAGCAAATCTATCAAATGAGAAGTACTAATTTCGTGAGAAGTGAGAAGTAATCCTACCCATCCATCTCACTTGATCTAGTGGTCCATATTAAATTCATAATAAAGGAAAAAGTCTAACAAAATTAAACCCAAACCCAAAAACACTCACATTTTCTCTTTCCTCTCCTCCCCTCTTCTCTCTCCTCTCCCACCTCCCCTGCCGCCAGACAGCCACCGCCAACACTCACCGACCGTCACCATCGCCGGCGCCGACAGCTGCGGCCGACGCCAAAGACTCCGGCGAGTCTTCGTCGGACATCAACCGCCCATTTTGAGCACCATTCGACCACCAAAAACGACTTCTCCTCCCATTTTTTCGTCCTCATCAGATCTGATCGCCGCCTTCCGACACCGCCGTCGACGGTAACTTTTTAAGGCCTCCTCCGACGTTTACCTCGCTATTGCCCGGCACCACCTCTCAATTTGGCCGCGGTTGAGCCAAACGAAGAAGTGAGAGGTGAGGAGATTGAGGAAATGAGATGCGCAGAGGTGGCCGATGCGGTGGTTGGAGGCAGCGCTTGGTTCGCGGCTGGTGGACGGTCATTTTGCTGGCCACTGTGGCGGTGCTGCGTGAGGTTGTGGTGGAGGTGAGGCGGGGTGGCAGTAGCGGGGGAGGGTGGCTGGGTGGGGTTAGGGGTGGTTGGAGGAGAGAGAAAATGGTAAAAATGGGGGTTTATTTTTTGTTTTTCCTTTTTTTTTTCTTTTTTTTTGAGTTATGTGTTTTTTTTTTTTTTTGAGTTATTTGAGTTACGTTTTATAATTGTTGGAGTTAAGTTAGAGTTACGTATTTTGGTTGATGGAGTTAAGTTGGAATTGTTGGAGTTACGTGTTTTAATTAGTGGAGTTAATTAAAATTACGCGTTTAAGATTTGGAGTTATTTGTTAAAATTCTTGAAATTAAGCTGGAGTTACGTATTTTAGTTGATGGAGTTCAGTTGGAGTTATTAGAGTTACCGATTTTAATTATTGGAGTTACGTATTTTAGGTAATGGAGTTAAGTTGGAGTTATTGGAGTTACGGGTTTTAGTTGGCGGAGTTATGTTAGAGTTACGAAAGTTAAGTTGAAGTTGGTGGAGTTACGTGTTTTAGTTAGTGGAGTTAAGTCGAGTTACGTGTTTTAGTTAGTGGAGTTATTAGAGTTACGTGTTTTATTTGATGAAATTAAGTTGAAGTTACGTGTTTTAGTTAGTGGAGTTAAGTTGGAGTTACGTGTTTTAGTTAGTGGAGTTAAATCGGAATTACGTGTTTTTGTTAGTGGAGTTATTAGAGTTACGTGTTTTATTTGATGAAATTAAGTTGGAGTTATGTGTTTTAGTTGATGGAGTTAAGTCGGAGTTACGTGATTTAGGTAGTGGAGTTATTAGAGTTACGTGTTTTATTTGATGAAATTAAGTTGGAGTTACGTGTTTTAGTTAGTGGAGTTAACTCTACTAACTAAATTGCATAACTCCAGTGAGCTTTGTTTTTCAGATTTGTTTCGCCGAGCTTTGTTTCGCCGCGAAAACCGTCTTCTCCCTCCCTCCTTTCCGCGCTCGTTTTTCAGATTCCGGCCTCCGTTGATCTTCACCACGCCGCACACGACGCCTTCGCCCTCCCTCACTTCGGCGTCGTTATTTCTAGATCTGGCCGCCGCATTTGCTCTCCACCGCTGACAGCCGCCGCCGACGTCCTCCTTTTCCGGCGTCGACACCACCGTCATCCTCCATAGACGACGACGAGTGTTCGTCGATGTCCACTTCACTTTAGCGCGCGAATCAACCTTATCCCTCATCTTTTTCGTTTTTTATTTCCAGATCTGGACACCGTGATACGTCGCCGCCGTCGACCTTCACGTTTTTCGATCTCTTCTCGCGTTTCCGGTTCGATTCCAGCCGCATCCTCTTATATTTGTCGCCACCGCCGCTCACTTTCGCGGCCTTTGTAAAAAAATCAATTTAACAAGGTGAGAAGAAAAGGGATGCGAGGGCAACGGGGCTAGGGGCGTCGAGGTGGGAGGGCAGTCCTGACTCGGCGACGGGTGGGCGGTCAGTTTTCCGGCGAGTGAGGTGGTGCCGGATGAGGTGCAGGCGGAGCAGTGGCGGGGGAGGGTGGATTTTGGGTGGTGTGGGAGTGGAGAGGAAATGGTGAAATGTCGGTTTATTTTTTTTTTTTATTCTCAGTTACGTAATTTAATTGGTAGAGTTATATTGAACTTACGTGGTGTTTTAGTTAATGGAGTTATTGGAGTTACGTCTTTTGGTTATTTGAGTTACGTTTTTAGTTATTGGAGTTAGTGGAGTTATATGTCATAGTTTTTGGAGTTACGTGTTTTAGTAGTGGAGTTAAGTTGGAGTTACGTGATTTAGTTATTGGAGTTAAGTCGGAGTTACGTGATTTAGGTAGTGGAGTTATTAGAGTTACGTGTTTTATTTGATAAAATTAAGTTGGAGTTACGTGTTTTAGTTAGTGGAGTTACGTGTTTTAGTTAATGGAGTTAAGTCGGAGTTATGTGTTTTAATTAGTGGAGTTAAGTCGGAGTTACATGTTTCAGTTAGTGGAGTTAAGTCGGAGTTACGTGTTTTAGTTAGTAGAGTTAAGTTGGAGTTACGTGTTTTAGTTAGTAGAGTTAAGTTGGAGTTACGTGTTTTAGATGATGGAGTTAAGTTGGAGTTACGTGTTTTAGATGATGGAGTTAAGTTGGAGTTACGTGTTTTAAATGAGGAGTTAAGTTGGTGTTACGTGTTTTAGATGAGGAGTTAAGTTGGAGTTACATGTTTTAGTTCTTGGAGTTACGTTAGAGTTAATGAATTTTCGTTGAATTTAGTGGAGTTACTAATAATAATGGAGTTAACAATTTATTTATGCAGTTAGCTCACTGGAGTTATGCAATTTAGTTAGTAGAGTTAACTGACTGGAGTTAAGAGTTTTAGTTAGTGGAGTTACGACTGGAGTTATGCAGTTTAGTTACTGCAGTTATGCGAAATCAATGGCTGAGATTACTTCTCACTTCTCACCAAATTATCAATTCTCACTGGATAGGCATAACACTATATATATATATATATATATAGTTGAGCTGTAATAGTTGGTCTTTGAATCATCTCGCCTAGAGTTGAGTTGTAATGATGCTCTCCAGTGTATGGGCTATATAGTTGAGCTGTAATAAGTGTGTGGGCTTTTATATAGTTGGGCTAGTTCGTGAGACATTGAGTTACAAGTGTATGGGCTTTTATTTTGAGATCTCAAAAGTACTGATGTCCTTATACGAGCTTACTACACGGAGTATACGTTAGGATAACTACTCGTATTAAATACTTAAGAGTGTCATTGTATACTCCTTCCGACTTAAGGAGATTTCCCTCTTTCTTTTTACGGTTTTGAGGTGTTATTTTGGGAGTTGTTTTTAGATCAAATAAATCGTTTACTTGTTGCAAAAATCGGTACAAATTTTATTCCGCAGTGCAGTCTACCAACTCCACTTGATTTTAAGGCAAACAGATCGTTCATTTGGTATACAAGTAGTGTCTAACATGACAACCCAAAAATGCAAAAAGAAATAGGAAATTTTTTTCGAATCAGAGGGAGTATATATTAGTAATAAAAGATTTATTGTTATTAAACTCACGTTTTATTATCTCAGTAAATAGAAGTGACTAAAGTAAAATAATGAAAATACTACACCTCACAAGGGACTAAAAAACGTAATTTAACTTGCCAAATTGGTGATAGAAGTAGCTTCCACAATTGTAATCAAACTCTTACCTTGTACCCAAAGAGATTTTCTTTATTGGGTTGGACATATAAACCAACAACACAATAAACAATTTTTAAGAAATTGGTAAAGCAAAAATTAATTACCCTAACCAATATGATCAATCACTAATCCTACCTCTTTGCTCACCACCGTTCAACCCTTCTCCACCACTGTGGACCAACCACTCTTAACCTTACCTGCGTAATCACGACATCGGCGACACCCTTAGACGCATTTCGCCGCCGATCTCTCGTTCCCTCGTCGATTTGGCCATCACATAAAAGGATCGACAGTCGTCAAATCTCTCATCTTCGATCATCGTTGCCGCCGATCTCCCTTCCGTCGGCGATCGGCCGTCATTTCGCCCTCTTTTCCCATAGCCGGTCCCATCTCTTCTCCTCTCGTTCTTCAAAATCGTTCTCTCCGTTTGGCCCTCTGTCGATGGGCCATCTCTCCTTGTCGGCGCAAGTGGTCGGAGATACGAAGTCGATGGGTGTGGTCGGATATAGGAAGGGGATTGGGGTGGTCTGAGATAGGAAGGGGATCGGGAAGGTGGTTAGAGGAGAGAGATTTTGGGTTGTGAAAAATAGAAATTAATGATTAAGCTCTAAATCAGAAATTAGTAAGGGTAGTTTAGTCCGAAAAATTTGCTAAATAGGGGAAGTTTAAAAATAGGAAAATGTTAATGAATCATCCCAAAAAATAATACAGGAAAATATCTTTTGGGTAGGAGGGAGTATTTCACACAATGTAAACCCCCCCCCCCACTTTGCCAATAAAATAAAATGACAACAATTAATTTGTTTACAAATTACTCGGAAAAATAATTGAGTTGCACCCAGATCTCTGCGTATGTCGTGTTCTGTCACGAATTTTGAGCTTAAGTATCATGGATCTATTTTTGGGCCCAACCCAAAATGGCTCGTACAATCATACTTTGAGTCAGTTTTAAATGATATTCTACTTTTCTTATTTTTTATGTTATTTGTGTTGCTAACAGATTGTGACGCACCCACATTCATTTTCCACCACGTCTTATTATCTACTAGAAAACTCCATGACACTTTCATTGTGAAATATCAAAGTGAACTGGATGGAGTATGAACAAATTTACACTCCTTATTTTTGTGGAACTTTAGTTTGTACAACATTCAACCTCCCCTTAACTGACGCACCATATTATAGAGTCACGTCTTTATGACTGTACCCACACAACTAAGTCATACTAGAGAGTAGTATTAAAAATAATATTAGATTTCGTGATGTGTCCTGACTCTCCTGAGATAGTATTTCCTCCATCCCAAATTCACGGGGTAGCATACTATCAGTGTTATTGTTTATAGATTCATGAATGATCATCATGTTTACAAGTCCATGGAGAGCACTCGTAAAATATACTAGCAAAACCAGTCAACAGTAGTAAAAAAATGAGGGGACAAGAAACACCCTGGAAAATGTTTTGAAAAGAGAGCAAAGTAAAAGAAAAAAAAGAACAGTACAAAGTTGCAAAAATTCAAAACGAAAGGATAGAATAGCAAGACATTTTTAAGGAGACGAATGAAGCATGTACACGTACCAACGTACGACGTACTCTGATCACTCATTAAAAACAAGATGACTAACAACAAACCACAACTCAACAAGTGTCACTCACTCACTCACTCTACTCTTTCATTACTTTTGGACTGACCCTAATATCTTTGGCCGTTACTTGCCCATCTTTGTAATTTTATGTCACTACAAAAGGCTATTTCGTCATTACCTCAACATCCATATCTAAATTTCAAATATCATAGATGCCATCCACTTTACAAGATACTTATGGATGGAGTTGTGATGTGTGCTCGTTAAAGTCGTCAAAGTTGTGGACTTTAAGGTCTTTTGATTTTAAAGCGGATTGTGGATGTATGTGTAAGTTTGGGTGTAGATTTTCATTCAAGTTTTACGTGTTATGATAGGAACGTCAATTAACATATACACCGAACATTTCACCTTCTTTTAGTTAAAAAGTAAAAGGGCTTGGTGATTTTTGAAATTCATGTACCATTTGCACTCACTTTTACGATTCGGCCCGACTTTCACAGACTTATTTTAGCTGCCTCGAACTCGTCTTGTGTTAAGGGTATTGACTCTATTGAGGATAACACATTGTTGGCATTGGATATCCATGACTAGAGGGAAGCATCTTAATGTCACTTTTCATTTCTTTTTTAAAGCAAAACATTGAATTTGTCCAACATCATAATCTAATTGAGAATAATACTCGTTGGTGTGAGCAGCCGTAAAAAATTCAATATAGCTCATGACTGGTTCATTGTTAGGTTTTGCATCGACTTATACCTTATATACAAGTGTTTGTCCAATTGTTCATATATAAAATTATATTACAAGTCTCCACTCTCTTTCAATGAACGACACAAAAGATAAAACTAATAGTCTCTCACTGAGTAACCGTGAGGATTAAAGCGATAATTTAAATTGAGTGTAATAATCTCCAGAATGTACTCCGATACACAATTAAGTCGACTGTGTAACCAATATATTTCACGACTTTGCATAAATGTCTAAAAAAAAACACAATAATAATGAATAAAAACTCTACATGATCTTGATCCGTAAAGTTGTGTAATACGGAGTACGTATTACAACTTTACAAGTGTGAAAAGTGTGGAAAAGAAAAAACAAAAATTCCAAAAGGGTAGTAGTCTAAGTCTAACACTCTGTCACGTTCTCCGTCCTCATCTGCGGAGAAAGAGGGATAAAGCTTCCCATTTACGCTCCCTCTCTCTCTCTTCTTCTCTCCCATCTTCCTTCCTCTCCACTCACTTTCTCTCTCCTAAATTTTGGAAGAATCCCCTAAATCCAGGCCTATCTCTCTGATTACTGGGTATGTTTTACTTTCTTCAGATCTGCTCTTATTTCTCCTTATTTTTCGTCTTTTTTATTTAACCTTTTTTTTACTGAACTTATTCTGTCACTGTTTTTGCTTATTGACTTGTTTCTGGTAAGCTGATATGATCATTTAATCTTCTATGCTTGATTACTTCATGATTAAGTTTGTGGGTTTTGTTTGATTTGTTGTTTAGATTGCAATTTTAGTGTTTTTTTTTTTTTTTAGTTTTCTACTATTTGTGCTAAATTATTGTGAGGGTTTGGTGAACTGGTACCAAGTTTTTTTTTTTTTTTTTTGGGGGGGGGGGGGTTTCTGGGGTTGAGTATTAGTGTAATGTTTATTGATTAGAGCTAAGGATGTAGAGTAACTTGTATCATTGAGTAGAATTTAATTGACATTGTTTCTTTATTTAGGATTGTTTATCCCTGGTGTATAAATTTGTTAATCTGTAGGTTGGTATATGATGGGATTGAATCTTAGCGAAACTCGGGTTTGGTATTATACAGCTATACAAGCCTTAATGTGGTAGAAATGTAGAATGACATTACAATTTAGTTGTGTGGATGTTGGCTAGCTTAGCTCATGGAGTATCTAGGTTTTGGTGAGGAGTTAGGTTTGTCTCTAGAATGCGTTGAATGAATGGCGATGTGTTGCTTTCACGAGCGATTTAAATGAATCACCTTGTTATTGAGCAATTCGGTGTTTTGGAAATTTGTTGCTTTTTTAAGAAAAGGTATCCCTATGAAGGGAGATTGCGATTGAAGGAAGAATTTAGAAGGATTTCATTTTGATACATTACTTCTTTGTCTGTTTAAATGTTTTATATGGTATGGCTATTGCTCACATTTAAGCTGGTGTGATTTGTCTGTCTCCATGATATTCAAGTAGATGTATGTAAGAAACTTGAATTTATTTGAAGTCACTAAATAAGGTAATATGACTGAGATATGGGGGTCCTTTGATGTTCTGATTAGTTGTTTGTGCCAGATACGGCAATTCTTCTCTTTTCCAAATTATCCAAGTGATTCTGATTTGATTTCTCTTTATGTTTGAAGTTTGTCTTATGATAGATGTAAGGATGTAACTTGTAACCAAGCGTTTTGTTTAGATTCAAATGTTTGACTTTTCAGATACGGTGAATAGGTCAGCTGGAATTTGTTATCACCATTTAAATATGTTTCTTAATGTTGTCATACTTGTCTTCATTGTTTGTCAGTTTCTTAGTGAAAGTTTATTTACTTTCTTAGCTCGTCTAACATCTAAACATTTGAGATCTTATGGTGAGATAGGTGGGTGTTTGGGGGGGGGGGGGTTTCGGAACCCCTATGTTGAAAGCATCAAGAGTCTTTATTTAGATGGCCCATGGAATAAGAAAATTGGCTAAGGATTGTGCTGATTGATTGCTACTTCACAAGACAATATGCAAAGTCGGTCTAAAATAAAGTTGAACAAAAAATTCAAGAGTTATGTGGTCCTCTTTTAGATGGAATTGCTGACTATAGGCCTCCCTAAAAACTGAGTGCTGAGGTCTCTTTTTTGTTAGTTTTGACAGTGCTTAGTTTTTAAAAATCTCTATGGTGCCTTAAACATATTATTTCTGAATGCAGTGTCAAGTTCGCAAGATGGACAATATGCAGAGTTATTGGCAACTGGGAGATGACCTTCGTGGACAGTCGAGAATGTCGGAAGATCACAAGTGGATGATGGTAGCTTCAAAGCTAGCCGAGCAGACAAGGCCAAAGGGAGAGCGTACAAATAATCTTGACTTCTCCAAGGGAGCTGCTGATTTGAGGCCAAGGGATAGATTTGGGTTTCAAGAAGAAAACAAATTTGAAAGCCTGAACTTCAACATGTTGAGCTTGGACACCAAGGGCCCTGACTACATGAGCAAAAGTGCCTTCAGGAATAACATCCACAATACCAATCCTGTCTACCATAAGAGCAATTTAAACCTTGTTGAAAATGTGCCATTTACCAAGTCTAATATCAACAACCACATCAACAAGGAGCCTATTAACCACAACAACAATAATGTTGAAAATGCCAATGAGAAAAGGTTCAAGACCTTGCCTGCAGCAGAGACGCTTCCTCGTAATGAGGTTCTTGGTGGCTACATCTTTGTCTGCAACAATGATACCATGCAAGAGAACTTAAAGCGACAGCTTTTTGGTAATTCTCACATCTATTCAGCTCTCATTTTGTAAAACCATTATCATGTTCTCTCTCTCTCTCTCTCTCTCTCTCTCTTTATTTTTTTGTTGTTGTTGTGCCCAGTTGCCTGGATTTTGTTGCTTTAGGTTAAATCATGGGTCGCTTTTTGTAGCAGGATACATTTCTTTTCTGGATTCGCATTTCCAAATCCCAATTAAAATTTCCATCATGCTTACACTGACTACAGAACTGAGATTGAGAGTAGTAAACATAGATAAGGCGCCATATAGACAAAATAAAACACTCTGCTTCAGTTAACTAAAAACAGTAAAATGCATTATAGATTTCGGTTTAAGTAATGATACTTATGAATAATGAGTTCTCACTCATTTTTGTTTTCAGGCTTACCTCCAAGATACAGGGACTCTGTTCGAGCAATTACACCAGGTTTACCTTTGTTCCTGTACAACTACACAACTCATCAGCTTTATGGAACATTTGAGGTTTGTATTTATCATCTTTATGTCTATTAATTATAGGATCAGTAATGTTGTAGAATTTGAACTGCAGACTTTGAAAGAGAGCTTTGGCTATTAGTGTAGTTGTCTTTTGTTCCCCTTAATTCTCTAGTAACACGAGGTTGTGTACATCGCTGCATTCAGATTTAGAGTCATATAGTCAGTCTAAAGGCTGTGAAAAGGCTAGTGAACAGACCTATAATAGTGAACAAACCTATGATAAGGTTAGTGAACAGACATGAGATTGATGATTAATTTTGGCAGCTAGTCACGTGGAGCTAAAGTTTTGGGTATTTTGTGCCCACTGCATGTTGTATACCTAATAATCTCAAGAGGAAGCTCTTTATGTAATATGTAGTCTTTGTACTTCAATACTTCATAGTACATTCTAGTTTTCTGGACTCACTGTGTGCTGTGATCGGGGTAAATAGCAGAGCTCTTTGTATTCAGGAACTGAAGTTCATGTTTTGCTGCTGCTCTGTGCGACTCTAAGTTACTCAGAGTGGGTGGTATAGAAATAATTACTTGAAAATTATTGAATTTCCAACACCCACATCTTCTCCCAAAGTCCTCGCATTGGACAACGCCTACTATTTGATAAAGCTTGTGTATTTTACTGTTAATTTAGAGTTGGATCTTTGGATCCAGTCACCACCAGAGTCCTCCACCTTTACTTGATGTCTGATTGATGATCTGTCAGAACTTATTGCGCTTTTGAGGATTTTATGACCCCAAAACGAAGTATAATGAAAATGTCTTTCTAGGCGCTCCTCTTCTCAACTCCATAATCCTGGAGTTGTGTGGAACAGTCTCCTATTTGCTGCTGCTTCTATTTAGATCTAAGTTACTGAGTAAAGATCTGACAGAGGCATTGTGTGGCGTTGTCATGATCAAAATAATGAAAACACTCGTCTTTCTGGCATTCCAGATCGTCCTATATAATATAGGCATTATCTCATTTGTTATACTTTGATTGAAATTTGACAGGCATCTAGCTTTGGGGGTTCAAATATAGATCCAACTGCATGGGAGGATAAGAAGTGCAAGGGTGAATCAAGGTTTCCCGCACAGGTAAATTGTCCTATTTAATTTTTCTTTGTGGGGGCTTGCACAGGTCATAAAATTGTCTGTGCTTCTTATTTTGTGAAGTAGCAGTCAGTCGGTGCGATTCTCGAAGCAATTTTCATTTTGGGTCATCCATGCGCAGTTTTTTAATGTTTCGATAAGGGTAAGGCTTGCGTGCATCCGACTCCCCCCCCCTACCCCGCCTTATGGTGGGAGCCTTTAAGGCATTGGGGTTAAAGATGTTGTTGGGGGGTTGCACAGGTCAAATATTGGTATTATTGACCATCCAATTTTTTTGGTTACTGCTTCTAAATCTTCCACCTATTGATTTGCTGTAGGTGAGGATCCGTATCAGAAAGCTGAGCAAAGCGCTGGAGGAAGATGCTTTTAGGCCAGTCCTTCATCACTATGATGGCCCCAAATTTCGTCTTGAACTTTCAGTATTGGAGGTAAAATCTAAGGAGTACTTGATTCGGCTTCACCTGAATATGATTGCGTTGCTATATATTTAGATTCATGGCATTCCCTTTCAATTGATTATTTTGGATATTGTTCTGTTTTACAGACACTTGAGTTACTCGACCTCTGTGAACAAGCTGGAGTGTAAATGCTGTTGCTGACATGATCTGCTCACAACACAAGCTGTTTAAAGGATTGTGGGAGCATGTTGTAGATTGCGCTATATATCTATCGTGTGTGAGCCAAATTTTCCGTGAAGCGCAAGCTTGGAAGATGAATTCTGGCTTGGGTTGTTACCAAGAGAAAGTAGGAAAGGTGTTTTGTCTAGCCAATAAACATCTCTTGTGCTCATGAACATATATTGTAAGTTGTTGCAGAAGAGTGATTTTAGCTCTATCATCTGACTGCAATGTGCAAACTACAATGCTGTAAAAAAGGTCTTGTGATTATAAACTTGATCTATGATTAAGTGTGCTTTTAATCCGAGTTTTTTTTTCTTACATCCATCCCAATGGTATAATTTTCGGAATATCTCTTGGCGCATTTGCATAGCATGAGCCCTTGATATCTCGTTCTGCCCTACTTCGAATGTTATGCTCATTCAGAAAAAGGCCAGTCTAGCAATGTTGCATGTCTGAATTTGTCGAGGGCTGAATTATCGAAAGCCGTTATCAGAGGAATAGTGCTGATAACGGGGGCATATTAAACATTTGCTGCAAAAATCTGGGGACAATTTAGTCAATCCAATTCCACAACCAGTCACAATACTGCACCACCTCTCCAACCACCGGTCAAAAAACGCACCGTCGCCGGAAACTGAAAACGGACCTTAACTTTCCGCCGTCGAAATCATTAGACACCCTAGGATGGGCGGGGTGAACCCGTAGACCCCAAAAAAATTAGAAAATTGATGATTGTGAAGGGTGGCCGGAAAAGGGTTTAGGGTTTCACTTTTCCGGTGAGGCGACCCATTGAAGGTGGATCTAAACCACAAGGGCGACGAGGATCGGAGCAGCCTCGATTTACGCGATGGTGGTCCGTAAAAGATGATGAAGAGGGAATAATGGTGGTGGCGCCTATTGCATGACGATGATGATTATGATGATAAGGGTGTGTAAGATGAGGGTGATGATGTTATGGACGGAGACTTACAATGGGGGAGCATAAAGGAGAGAGAAAATGAGGGAATGAGAGAAAAAGGGTGGAAGAGAGTAATATGACCTGCTACTGGTAAGTGAATGTTTGGTAGGTAACTTTTTTTTTTTGTCTTATTAGGTTATTGTTGAAAAATCAGCCCTCGAATTTGTCTATTTCGATTTTCGAGTCATAGGCTCATCACCCCACCCCCCCCCCCCCCCCAAACAAACAAGAAGAATCCGCAGATTAAAAATCACCCAGACAATTTCTAAGGCGAGTTGCATCATATGAAAATCTACAATTACAGGTCAAACACCTGCTAATTCTGCTAACTTCTAACAAAAGTCGGGGAGAATTGACCACTTCAAGAGAACAAGAAGGTATATCTATAAATCATTTTGCAAAGTATGAGAACAAGATGCAAGGGATGAGAAAAGAGATACAGGACACTTTCGACGTATTCAAAGGAACTTCAAGCAAGTAGGTCGCACAAGACGACTTAGGAAGGGAAAGGGGTAATTTGTCTGAGCTTCTTGATCAAACAGCGACACCAGAAGGAATGCAGTTCTTCCTTTAACTTTCTCATAATATAAGTACAAGAGATCGGGTTTGAAGTTAAAAAAGAGAGACCAACAAACGATTACAATGCAAGTACTTAAAAAGAATCGAAATTAGGCATCCAAGCCTCTTCCAGAAGCACATGATAATGCTAAAGGGTGTCTCTAGCACCACGGAGGACATAACATGGCAGTCACGAACCTAGGTACTGCGGTCCTTAAAGGGACTAGCCTACACTTCCCTATACCAAATTGTATGGGATCCTCCATTGGAGTTGATATCATGACCAAAGTCTGATCATTTTCTACATCCTGATGTAACGATTTCTTGAATCAGATTGCGGCTGCATTCAAAAAGGCCCAAATTCTCTGCAACAGCTCAGCTTTCACAGGATCAGGAACAGATGCTGCATGACAAGTTTTCACAAGATGGAGTAAGAAGGAAGAAATTTACTGAAAAATCAAAGCTCAACAGACAACCAAGCAAGCCTTGCATCACAAAAGAAACTGTTGGAACTTGCAATATGAGTCCTCGTAGAGGACACAAGCATTCAAAGCATGTCACGAGTAGAGAAAGGACAACTTCTGCACCATCAGTACAACAGCGTAAAGTCCTCTCCATCTCTGCTAACTAAACAGTCGAGGATTGTCCTAAAAAAAAAAAACCCACAACTAAGTGGTAAAATTAATGGCACAAGCTACTTCCAAGGTTTTAGGCTTTAGCCCTAATACCAATCCTTTCTCTCTCAAGATGTCTGACCATGGACTACCCCTTGCATAGCAGACTACAACTCTACAAGTATTCATTCCTCAACTCCGAGAAATTATCTAGCTTCACATTACATTGCTCATCTGCCATGCTCTCTAAACTTGTCAATGACTCCCACAGTTCTTCTCTCGCCATCACTATCGATAACCCTGAATTTGTTAAGACTTAAGAGAAGCTCCTCTTTAGCACACTTGTTGGCATTCTTCCTCCAGCCCTTGTGCCACTTATCGCTCAACCCAAAGTGGCAAAGCCTCTCAAGAAGCTTAAACTATGTGAAGCTCTCTCGTGGCCACAACAATTAATGACCTTCGTTACCATGTAGATAAAGAAGAAACTTGAGTTTTGGTCTTCAGATAGTCAGATTATGAATGAAACTGCTATACTTTTGGTCTTTAGATAGTTAGAATATGAATGTAACTGCTAATACAACGCCTATTATTACACCTAGCCTTCAGCCCAAGAGTAATGATGAACCAATTGCTTCTTAAGATAAACTAATCTAAAGTGTGCAAGGCTGCAAGCAGTTGCCAAGCACGATATTATAACAGGAAACAATATCATGGATTTGGTCTTGACTCGTGAATCAAGACCGTGTTCCGCAGGGAGGTCACAAATAGCAGGACAACTACGTAAAAATTCCAAAACTAGTTAATTACTCATCCGATCTTCCGACTTGCAAATTATTAGGCAGTTGCACAACATCACATAACAGAACTCAAACATCATTAACCTCATAACCAAGATGCCATACAGTTCAGCTCGAAATCTACAATATTCTGACGTCCACTAGCTTTCACTAATGAGAAACTCAGAAGCATGTTACATCAAAGGAGAACAAACACAAAAGTCCCATGATGACTCAAATCTGAGAACAGCAGCAAGGTTCAAAATGCGCATATCCTTACCTCTTCCTTTCGGTGTTATTACATGAACTAGATCATCCACGGTCACATTGTTCCTCCCCTTCTTCTTTACAAATGCCCTAGAAATATAGAAAATCATAGCTAAAACCTCAAACGTGTAAAGAACGCAACAAACCAAAACTACCAGCAACCAAATTACATTCAGAAGCCCAATAAAGGCTTATGAAGGACAGCTAAACAATTAGGAATAACACCGACAGAGTTTTATTGATGAAACTCCTCCTATAATTTAGCTTCTTTGCACTTATATGCTATTGACTTTGGCATAGTCAAAAACTTAGTTCAAAGTTGTCTGAGCGCAAGACTATCATCAGACCCATTTTATATGCCCCAAACGTGTCTTAAAGTGCATTAGTCCTGCACGGACCACCTCATCTGAAGATAATCTTGTCATACGGTCGTAAACAAGCCCCGCTAATAGTAAGAACACAAACAATTTGAGAAAATAAGCAAACATAATTCTTATAAGTCAAATAAAGTGTACCTGCAAAGGGCTTTCATCTCATCCTTCCATCCACACTCAACGAGCCTCTCCCTCAAGAGTTCCATCAATCTCTCCTTTTCTCCACTCTCAATCAACTGTATGTTCAATAAACCATATACCCATCTCAGTTTACAGCACTTTTGTACATAAATGAGACAAAGCTATCAGATTACCCAACAACAACAACCAAGGCTAGTCCCAACATGATTTGGGGTTGGCTAACATGAATCGACTAAGCTATCAGAATACAAAACAACAAATAAATTAAACAGGGCAGAAAATTCCTTTTTCACCATCCTCAAATCAGTTGTATACAACATCTTTACCCCAGCGCCTTAACAGCTCCCGCAAAGAGGCGGGGGTAAGGGGAAGTCGGATGTACACAAGCCTTATCCCTATTGAAATATTGAGAGGCTGCGCACAGATGACCCAAAATGAAAATTGCTTCGAAAATCACACCGACCGACTCCTATTTAACTTTATAAGAAGCACAAACACTTTTACGAGCCATTTTGATTATAAGACCAAATGCCCATCTCAGTAAATTGGACAAAACATTGAACTAAACCCAACTAATTACATAAAAACTTACAAGATTACAGATGGTAAAAAAAGTTAAATTAGCTCAAATTTAACAAATTAAAGCATAAAACCCCAATTCTAAGACATACCCAAAGTTAATTTAGTGAAAAAGGAGCAAACTTTATAGAGATGAAATTAAAAAGGAAGGAAATTTAGACCTTAATGTTGATTCTATCTTGAAGGGTAAGTTCTTTCTCATGTTCATCACCTGCATCTGGAGTTGGTGGCCGATTTACCGAGTGCCTCCTATATTTTTAACCACAAAGAATGACAGTAAATTAGAACACAGTAAAAAAAAAAAAAAAAAAGGAATTGTATCAACCAACAAAGAGATGAGAGAGATTTTTTACATTGGTAAATAAAGATTAAGAATTCGCAGAGATTCTGTAACAGATGATTTATGATTTTTCGTTTGGTTTTATTTGTTTGATGTTTCCTGGGTTTAGAAAGAGGAAAAAGTATGCGTTTTTATTTCAGAAATCTTGAATGTCTCCAGAGTTTGCCTGTCAGTGGGTTCATACAGTCGTGCATAGGCGAGGTCTGATCGGTTCGTAAAGCGGTAACGGGCGAGTCGAACCACGAGCTTCGAGCTCAAACGAGCTCGATTTCTTGTTTGAGTTTGACTATGTTTATTGACTGAGTTTTGAAAGTAGAATGGAAAACGACCGTATAAAACTTATAAAAGAGCTTCTTGTAAAGAAATCAACTAATGTATCTGAGTACTTCTATGAGTCTATCAACAGAGGTATCCCTATAGATGTAAAGATATTACATTTCGGCTATGACTTTTTTTCTTTTTCTTTTCGTCATTTCAAACTCGAGACATTTGGTTAAGCTTATGAATTTTGTACCATTCAACCCTTGTGATCAAATGCTCATCGAATTAGAAACACAAACTATCCAAAAAAAACGAACGACACGATTCTTCTTCCTAAATTCAATTCCTATGACACAAGTTACACCATTACAAGTGAAGGCTAAATAGAAACCGGACTAAATCTAACAATCTTTCTAACTAGCTAGCTGAGTCGATTTAACGACAAGTCGACAATGTTAGAGAGAGAAAAAAGGCGGCAACGCAAAAGCATTAATAACCACCAAAAAACAGTCGACATGGACACACACTAATCTCTGAGCCTCTCATATAACTCTTTACACTTGTGACACACATTCTACACAAAATCACAGTGCTTCTTCAGCAAGCAACAAAACTCACAACAGAAAATGGCATTACCTTCTCTTTTACTCTCCTCTTCATCAAGCCTTTCTCCCCATCATCAACTACCTTTCACTACTTTTGGCGCCAACTTAACCAACTTCTCTTCTCAACTACGATTGGCCGTACCTACAACGTTACGCAGTTCAAGGCTTACTGTTTCTGTTTGTAAAGCTGCTCTCTCTTCTTCATCTTCTTCTTCATCGTCAGCTGTTGTTTTTCGCAATCTCGATGCTGATGATTTCAGACACCCGCTTGATAAACAGAACACGTTAATTTTGAGAGCAATTCCGGGGTTGGATCAATTCGGCAAGGCTTTGCTAGGTGAATTATTGTTATTGAGTGATTATTTGCAGAATGCTTAGTAAATTGCAATTACTGTAACTGTTGGTTACGTGGGTGTGTCATGACTCGTGATCATACCATTTTCGCGCAAATTCTTGTATGAGACCGTCTCAAAAATGTACGCGCACTTTGTGTACAGTACAACTGATATACTGCTGGACCCTATAGAGGTCCACTCAGGTGCAAAAAATTTAGCTGAAATTGGTGTTTTTTTTTTCTTCTGACAAAAACTATATGTTTGTATGTCATTGTCTTGATCTAAGGGTCAATTGCGGAGCAAGTCATGTATCTTGAGAACATTGGGACTTCACTGCTTGTATCTGAAAATCAGGTAATCTATTGAGTTTCCGAGTATGTACTTTATCCGTTCCTTTGGATTGTTAACGTAATATTTCCGTGGTTAATTCCTCTGCATTGAGTTACTCACTTGGAATGCTGAAGCTGATTTTGCTGACTGTTTGAGTGTGTTAACAATCAGCTTCCTGAACTCCACCATTTGATGCTGGAGGCTGCAGAAATACTGAATGTTGAATCTCCTGATCTGTACATTCGTCAGAGCCCTTCACCAAACGCTTACACTTTAGCCATCAGTGGCAAACGGCCTTTTGTTGTTGTTCATACAAGTCTTATTGAGCTTTTGACGCGAAAAGAGTTGCAGGTACCGAAAAGAGTTCCATTAATCTTAAGTTTACAAGCTGTCTAAGATGAAAATTAACATATCTTAACTGTCACACAGGCTGTATTGGCTCATGAGTTAGGCCATCTGAAATGTGATCATGGAGTATGGCTGACATATGCTAATATCCTTGCTCTTGGGGCATACACCATACCTGGTAAGTAACTCGGATTTCTCGTACACACTACACAGACTAACAGACAATCAGACATGATGGATAATTGGATATTGATCTCAGACTGTATTTCTGTTTTAGAAGTCCACATATAGTGTTAGTTGCTCAGAACTTTTCTTTGTCGCGATGATGAATTAGATCATTACAAATTCCTTACAAACAGGTCCGAGAACAGCCCTATACAACCTGTCTGTATGACTTGAGTACTTAGGTGAAGTAGCTAGACCTTGTGACACTTACTCGATTTTTGGCAATACATCCGACCCCCCAGTAGACAGCTATAGGCAAGAGTCTTGGAGACATTGGGGTAACGTTGTTGTTTGACTTCACTAGAGTGTGAAAGGCTAAGCTTGGCTTTTGTTTACAGGACTAGGTGGGTTGATTGCTCAGAGCATAGAAGACCAGTTGTTACGCTGGCTTCGTGCTGCAGAACTAACATGTGATCGCGCAGCCCTTCTTGTGGCTCAAGATCCCAAGGTTTGTTTTTCCGACTTTATAGACTTCAGTTCTTTCTTCTTTTCTATTTCCACCTCAGTATTAGTCTTGCCAGAGATTATGCAACTGACTTTTTTCCTCCCCTTGCTGGTCTTCCAAGAGATTGTCATGTCTGTTCTGATGAAATTATCCGGTGGCTGTCCTTCTATGGCGGACCAACTGAACGTGGATGCGTTTCTGGAGCAAGCTCGGTCTTATGATAAAGCTTCTTCCAGTCCAACGGGGTGGTATATAAGGTAAGTTCGAGGTTTGTTTAAGATGCAAGACATTAATTTTAAGGTGACAGTTCATATAGCCAATCCTAGATTCCTAGATCATTTTTGGACTAGTTGATGCCACCTTCTGGATTTAGTAACCTTAAAATCCTGGCAGGAATGCTCAAACAAGGCAGCTTTCACACCCACTTCCTGTTTTAAGAGCTCGCGAGATTGATGAATGGTCAAGAGGCCGAGATTATACTTCTCTTTTGAAGCGTGGAACGCAGAACAGCATGCAACTTAAGGTCTAGATCTTTCTGCAGGACAGACAGAGCAAGGAACAGTTGTGAAGAGTCTTAAGACTATCCACATTCACATGGCAAGCAGTCCATTATAAATATCATGTTCCAGGACAGCGTAATTTGATACAACTCCAAAGTATACATTTTCAGGAGATACAGGAAAAAGGACTTACATGGGAGTGTTCTGGAGTAAAAGGGGTAGCAGCTTCAATTTCATCCCCTCAATCGGACAAGCGTAAAGAGGATCATCGTATCTATATGTACAGATTACACGATCATACAATATAATGCCAGGGTTCACTTCAGCTGTATCCCTGCTGCCTTTTTTTGCAGCATTTAGTGACCACATAGCTGTTCAGAGAAACCATAAAGTGCAAGTGATAACCAGTCTCTTGTTTATTCCTTGTGAAAGTTCAATAACCAAATATGAGTTTCATTACCAAAGTTAAGCAGTAAATGCTTGCGTTTCTTCCTGTACCGAGAACTTAGGAGTAAAATGGTTTCGGTTTTCTGAGTCCTGGACCTTGGAACAAAATCATGTTCCATACCTAAACTTGCATCTCATAAGACAATTAGAGAATACAACAAAATTCATGAACCAGAGGCGGATCCCTAAAATTGTGAATGTACCGAGTCTTCACAATTCATAAGCGAGTACTGAATGTTCATGATTCAAAAGCCGAGTCTACTGAGTGTGTCAAATCCAGCCTGTCCATTTTAAAATCATATTAGTGCAGACAAACTAAAATCAAACAGCAAGCCTGGAATTTTTCTTGTTTCCCCGGAAAAGTTATATATATTAATAAGCCTTCACAAATGGAGGGGAAATCATATGATACAAGGATTCAACCACCCTTAGAGTCTAAGACGACTTACGAGTTACAACCACGGGAATCCTACATCTAAAGCCTACTGCAATTCTGCAAACAAGCTAAAACCTACTGCAGTATCCTGCTTTTTCTTACTTTGGTCCCCTGAGAAATGCTAATGACCCAAAAACGAATAGCACTTCATACCAAATGACTGGAATATACCAGTAGAACCTGAAAGCAGACTGCATCAAGCAAAATATAGATACTAAACTGTTCCCAAAAGATACGCTACCCTGAGCTTCTAAGCCACAGAGCTATATACGCGATTACCTACATCTCAGAACTGTCAAACACAAAATGCAGCCACTTATCCTTGACATCTCCAGCAGCATGGCACACAAATAGTTCTTGATTCTCTTTCTTCTCTAGAAGAAGGCAAGCAGAGAAGTCACTGCTTAGTCCAGTATCAGGAAGACAACCCAATTCTTGGATAACTTCAGCTGAGGTATATACACGTTGATCAGATTGCGAAACAGCAGGACTGTTAACTAAGTCTGAGATGGATTTCAGCAACGGCTGTATTAATTCAAAGCCTTCTTCCGAATTTGGATTTATGACTTCAGATGAAGACTCGCTTGGAGTAATCCTCCTTGACTTAGGAAGCCGAGAACTCTTGGTCGAGTCTACAAGACCAGAATCATGAGCAGTCCTCTTCTTCTTTGCTTTCGGAACCTCTGTACAATCTGGTGAACTCTTGTCCAAATCTACAAGATCAGGATGAGCATTCAAGTCCAGCATTAGCTTTACCGATCCAGTGCCACAGACTCCAGATCTGCTGTCAGTCTTAGGCTCCACTTGCAGACCATGTTTTTGTTCACTAAAATCGCAAACAACACAAAATAACAGACAGGATGAGTAAACCTAACAGCAGCAGCAGCAGCAGCAGCAGCAGCAGCAGCAGCAACAACAACAACATTATCTCAATGTCTCAAAAGCTTCCGCATATGGCTAGGTAAAACATAGAGAAACTATTTCCGCATGACTGAGTAACCTAACAATTAAACAAACTCAAAAGGACTCATTAACACTGAAAACGCATATGTTGAGTGAATGTAAAGCCTTACAATGTATTTTGAGGAACCGGTGATGGAGGTGGATCATTCCAATCGAGCCATTCGTTGGGTGAATAAAAGATAGAGCAAAAACAAATTCCAACCCACAAATTACAGATCTCACCAGCAGAATCATTTCCATATTCATAGACACATAGAGCATTATCAATCTCTTTGTAAAACGCTTCAGCTACATGATCAGGACCATCTTTATACAAAGGAAAGCTACCTACACCAGCAAAAATGCAATCTCCACCACAGGCCCCAGGAAATGCTTCCTCGCTCGTAGTAAAAGCAAAGTCACACCCCACAAACAAGATATAACCAGGAACATCCTGAAGTTTCAGCCATTTCTGTTGCCTTGGGCGAAACATGTAAACATTGTACCTCATCTTCAACTCATCCCCGTTCTGCACAGAACTAGTCTGAACAACCAAGAACAGACCTCCACGCTAGGGTTCAAGTACTAACCGCTTACGCCTATCCCTACTCCCACGAATCTCATTAGCAATCTTAGTCAAGCATAGTTTCCTAGCAGTGAAGTCGTATTGAACAAGAAAGGCATTCGCTTTATGATCAATTACAACAACACTCCCATCCTTATACCTTTGCACATCAGAACACTTATCTGCTTTCCAATTACCACAATCATAGACATACTCCCATCTCTTCTCAGAGAAGACATACATAGCCAACTTCCCAGCATCAAACAACCCAAAAACAACCCCATCATCAATTTCAAACCCGTCTTTCAAATTCGGGTTCCGAATAATGACCGCTTTCTTACAGAAATCCTTGTGAGATTCAACAAACCCCAACACCCCATTCTCACCCTTCATTAAAATTCTAAGACAATACTCCTCGGCAACCACAGAGAAATGATAGTCTAACAGATTAATAGATTTAGGGCACCTAACATTCCAATAACTAGACTTATCATGAGATGTTAACAAGGGTTTACGACAATAAACCTTACCATTTACGTCACCCAAATGCTCGACAACCAGCAAATGCGATTCGGACCCGTCCTTGGTTGACCTAACAAGGCAAACCGTGGTCGGTACGAGGTAGAGTGAGCCTTCAAAAGGGTCGATTGGCATGTTCATTGGGTGTGGAAGATTATAGCATATTTTGCGAAAAATCGGAATAGGAATTGGGGTGTCGTGAGAATGACGGTAGTCGTTGATGAATTCGCGGCTGATACGAGAGATGGCGGACCTCCATGGCTTGCAGACTGCCCCGAGACGACGGAGTTGTAGCTTGCAGGAGAAGCTTAAGGTGGATTTCACGGTGGCGCTGCAGAGTTTAGCAATTTTTAGTAGGTTTTCCGGTGAAATTTCCGTCCATTTCGATTCACCGTCAATCTCCATGGATTTTCTTACCTTCTTTTGTAAAATTTTAGTTAGGGTTGGTTCAGCAAATACCGCGCCAAACTTTTTACCTTCTGATTCTAAATTGCGCGCGCTTCCCCCCCCCCCCCCCCTGTTTTCCCGCCTTTTCTGCATTCAACAGATTTTTCTTTCTATTTTCCCGCCTTTTCTGTATCTCAGCAGTTTTTTCATCTTTGTTTTACCCCACGAGTGACATTATGTCTTCCCTCTGCGCCGGTGTTTACAAGACCATCTACTTAGATTTATCGTGTGTCGTGTCCGATTTATTAAATAAACGAAACCCTCGAGACTCCAAAGTGTGCCCGACTCTACCCGAGCTAATTATTACATTTATCGGAAATACTGCTACATAAGTTCAACATTACCCGTCAAAAAAAAAAAGTTCAACATTACCCGTCAAAAAAAAAAAGTTCAACATTGCCCTACTACTTAGATTATTCATTCTAGTAGTAGGCTAATTTCACTACTTTTCGATAAGGTTAAGTACTTCAGCCATTCTTACGCAAACTGGTTGAAAATGGCTTAGCAAAATTCGGATGCAAGGCACAATCATAATAGACTGGACACTAAAGTCGAGCAGCTATACCCGCAATTCTTTCCCTTTTCAATAAAGATTAGAAATTGGGCACACGTTAAAAAAATCATTTATATAATGCTAGGATTAAACCCCCTAAGACGACTTCCAAGTTACAAACAAACTGAAAATAGCCCAAAAGGCTATTAACCCGAACTCATTGCACTTCATTCAAAATGACAGGAAAAAACACTAGTAGCATCTGATATCAAACTGTATCAAGCAAAATACAGTTACTAGACTGTTCCTTAGACAAATCACCCCTAAATAATCCTCCTTGACTTAAGCATTAACAACAACATTATCATTATCCTAATGCCTCGAATGCCATGCATATGGCTAGGTAAAACATAGAGAAGCTTTTTCGGCATCAATAAGTAGCCTAACAATCATGTTGAAGACTCTTTGAATTCCTTATTAGAGTAAACTACTTGAATATGAAGAAGGATGCAATTATTTGTGTAAATGCATGAATGGAGACTTCTAGTACATATGCTCCTAGAGGCCTCGAAAGTTAATTAACTAAGGCCTATAAATAGGGGTTTTGAGTAGTGTGGAGAGATTGAAGTGAGTAGTAGCCACAACAAAGAGTAAGTGTTGTGTTAGGTTTGTTTCTCCATTAAGTTCCCTTGAGTGAGAGGGTGTACTCGAGTACTTAGGTCGGTCATTGTGACATTGTGTGGTTGTCAAGTTTCCTTAAACTTGTACTTGTGAGACTACTTTCATAGCCCAGTTGTGTTGTGGAGTATCTTGCACTCTTCCTCTATTTTGTGTGTGTTAGCACTGATTTACCAACAAATGAAACAAAATTACAAGGGGGTAATTAACACTGAAAAGGCAGATGCAGGGGAAGTGAAGATAGGCTTACATTGGTGGATGTTGAGGAACTGATGATGGTGGTGGAGCATTGGAGTCGAGACATTCATTGCGCGAATCAGAGATAGAGCAATAATCAAATCCATCCAGCCATGGCATATTACAGACTCCGCCAGCACAATCTTTTCCAAATTGAAGGATGAACATACCATGTTCAATCTCTTCAGAACATAGTTCACCTACTATCTCAAAATTGTCTTTATACAAAGAAAAGCTACGCTTATAATGACAAGCACATACGAATTCTCCACGACAAACACCAGGGAAAGCTTCCTTGTCCATAGTAAACGCGAAGTCACACGCTACACACAAGATGAAACCAGGAACATCCTCAAGTTTCAGCCATTCTTGTTGCTTTTTGCAAAATGAGTACACCTCATACGCAACCTTCTTTTCTACTAAGCTCCACTTACACACAGAGCTAACCTGAACCAAAAACAGCCCTCCACGCTCCCAATAATTTTCCTAGCAATCTTAGTCCAACATACTTTCCTAGCAGTGAAATCGTAATGAAGAAGAAAGGCATTCGCTTTCTGATCGATAATAACAACACAATCCTCCTCATATCTTTGAACATCAAAACACAAATCAGAATCCCAGTAATCACATTGATAAATAAATCTCCATTTCTTCTCCAACAAGTCATACATAGCTTATTGTCCACGATCAAACAACACAAATGCAACCCCATCATCTTTCGAATTCGGGTTCCAAATAATTATCACTTTCTTACATAAATCTCTACAACACTCACGAAATCTCAACACCCCATTATCATCCTTCATTAAAACCTTAAGACAATGCTCCTCAGCAACAACAGAGACATGATAATCTAACAGATTAATCGATTTCGGGCAGTTTAAATCGGATGATAAGGGTTTGCGTAAATGTCGAGAATAAACATTGCCGGAATGGTCACTCAGATAATCAACAACCGCCATTGTTTTGTGAACTTGTGATGAAAGAGTAGGGTTTTAGACTTTTAGTCTACTCTCGACTCGTTGTAGAGAAGGAGGGATGTGTCGTACATAATACTCCGCCTAACTATGACTACACCTGACCCTTTACGGAGTATATAATGGAACCAACTGATATGTCAACCACAATATATGATGGTTAATTATTGTAATTTACTCGATTGAATTGAGATCCAATCTGATACTTGTAAATTAGTTTTGAAAACACGTCAAATCTGATACTAACTCGATATGATTGATACCAAGCTCAACACGATAGAACCAAAATGATAAGTTCGGACCCGACACGATCTTTTATAGGGTTTCATATCATAGTTAATCTGTACATCACTAATCAAAACGTAACAATTTACGAGAGCGTAAAAAAGATAGAGATAAATATAAGTAAAAGTGTTGACCAGTCAGTATCGGGCGCGCAGCTACAAAACAAAAGTAGCCAATCCTCGGACACTTGAACAACATCACAAGAGATTCCACACTCTCTCTCTCTCTCTCTCTCTCCTCCGATCAACACAAGCCGTTTGATTAAGAAATGCCGGGACTCAGAGCGCCGTCCGATTACTCCGAGGAACCTTCTCGTCACCCTTCCCTTCAAATCAATTCCAAGGCATGCCTTCTTCCTCCTTTATTTGATCTTTCTGTTTAAATATACTAATTTGTAACGACTTTCCTGTGACGTTTCTTTCGTATACTCATTTTTTTTTTCATTGATTAATCATTAACTTGATATACAATCTGATGAATTTACTGCAATTAAATGTTATTGTAGCCTGGTGATGATATTTTCAGAATTTCTGATCAATTTTGGGTTGGAATTTGTTACTCGTAATTATTTTGGGGAATTGGTAGAGTTGTTTTGTTATACCGATACGGCTTGAATTTGATGCGATATTGATTTTCTCAGCTTGTTTGGCTTGTTAATACCGTAAATTAATTCGACTTTTGGCGAGATTAATGGATAAGTTTTGGGGGAACAGTTTTGTTTTAGAGCTAAATTGAAAGAGGAGAGGTGGGGTTAGGGAAGAGAGTAAGGGAATGAAGAAATTTGTGTTTCGGATGTTTGGTTCGGTTTACTCGATATGATCATCCCCGTACATTGGCCACATTCAATTGGGGGGTTCTTTCAATCGAAATTGACTTTGTTGTGCCCTCGTTGCCCCTTGTAAGTGAGGGTAATCTAGGTTAGAAACCATTTCGATTCCTTTAAATAATCAGCCAATTTGGGAGACACGAGAATAGAATTGGGGTGGGATCAATCTCTTTGGTATTGAGTGAGTGTAAGATATTGGTTTATTTCAAGTGTTAGAAATGAGCCAAGAAGATTAGGTTTAACTTGTCCTTTTTGGCATTGGAACTCAGGGGTTGTTATCGTATTAGGATGAACATGAGAATTATAGGAATTAGGGCATGTGAGGTTACTAGAGGCGTGTTGGTTTAAATTTTATGGAATGTTGGTAATTTCATCGGTGTACATGTGACAGCTCTTTAACATATCGGCAATTACCAGCATGTTGCAGTTAAAAACCAGTTTATTATTTGTGCATGCGTTTCCTATGGATTGATATATTACTTGGTGGTAATCAGTGCATTTGTTTATGTGCAGGAGCCTTTCAATGCAGAGCCACACCGATCAGCCCTCATATCTTCTTATGTGACCCCGGTCGACTTGTTTTACAAAAGGAATCATGGACCAATACCTATAGTTGATGACATCGAGAGGTCATCTTTACTCTCATGTGATTCATGTTTTTAATTCTTTTTTCAGTTAGATGCTCTTATCTCATTCATTCTCCTTGTCTATGCAGATATCGTCTCTCTGTTTCTGGCTTGGTGAAGTTGCAAAGGGAGTTCACAATGAAAGAAATCTTGTAAGTAGGGGTTCAGATAATCTTTGAAGTGTTGTCCTGTTAGTGTCAGTGTCGTGATCGTTATAAATATATATGATTCACTTGTGGTTAATCCCACATGTGCTCTCTTGTCCTATAGCAAGGTACCTCAGTCACTGACCGCCCTCCCCCTGCCCCTTTCCCTAATCGGTCAATCTTTTTTTTTTTTTTTTCAAGTTCTTCCTCCACTTTTTTGCCAGTATAAGACAATGGCTAACTGTATTCTCTATGCCAGGAACCTTCCTAAGTATACAGTTGCGGCCACTTTGCAGGTTAGCTTACATCTGAGCAATTAGCTTGCCACTTTGCATTCCTTGAACTTCATGATCGCATTATGTTCAATAAAACATGGTGACCAGTTATACACTTATTTGATATTGTAGTGTGCAGGAAACCGCAGGACTGCTATGAGCCAAGTAAGGAAAGTGAGAGGAGTTGGCTGGGGTGTTTCTGCCATAGGAAATGGTAGGAAATTCTCAATCGAGTTGATCATTGTTCTGGGTTATTTGGTGTCAGTTTTTTCAACATTACCTTGTGTTAGACTCTAATGCTTCTGTACCATTCAAGGGATGATCAGACGTGTTTGAGCTGTTTGATTGGAAAGAGAAGTAATGTACAGCAGTCTACATTTCATTGGAGCATTTATGGCACTTTTAACATTCTTAAAAAAAAGGCAGTTTTTTCATCATTTTGTGTGAGAGACTTAACTGGTCTCTACCACTCAAGAAAAGTACTGAAGTGAGATGATTTACTTGGGACTTGTCTGAGCTGTTTATTTAGAAAAAGAAGCAATGAATAGCAGTCTACATTTCGTTGAAGATTTTTTTTTTTTATCTTTGACCCTGCAATATGCTTGAAACTATATGTAATGTAGTATTGCTTGGGAGAGTTCTTGAAATATTTGATATGTAACTTCATCTGTTGCTCTGAGCATTTGCTTATGTGAGTTGATCTGAAATACGGATTCGTTACATTTTAGTTTGTTCTTCCCCCTCCCTAATCCGCTGGGAAGTTATTCATTCATCGACCATTTTCACTTTGATGAATAGCTGTCTGGGGTGGAGCTAAATTGGCAGATGTGCTTGAACTTGTTGGTGTTTCTAAACTGTCAAGTGCTACGCCAAGTGGTGGAAAGCATGTTGAGTTTGTTAGTATTGACAGATGTAAGGTAATGCTCTGCCTCCATGTTTATTTAGGATGTCTATGCTTCATTTTGTTCATGACTTCTTTTCACATAATCGAGAATATTGAATTTTGCTCCCATACCTTCTCATTTGACAATTTTTCCCCATTTTGAATTACTTTTGGAACCGATAGGAGGAGAAAGGAGGTCCTTACAAGGCATCAATTCCACTCAGTCAAGCAACTAATTCTGAAGCTGATGTATTACTTGCTTATGAAATGAACGGCGAGGTAAGTTGTTGTAAACTAGTTTTTTTTTTTTTTTTGGCTACTGTTTTTTTTTCCTCATCCATGACCCTCCTCAAGATTTCCAATATATACTAAATACAGGACTACATTTTTACTATTATAAATTTACATATCAATGAACTCTTTAAGATATGGAGTATTCATGTAAACTCAGAAAAGAAAGCCCCTAGTTTTGTTTGCTAGATTTTAGGGGTAAATTTATGCTTGCGCTAATACTCGCACCTTCCTCTTAGATAATGATGATTAGAGGGCTAATTCTGGTGTACCTAAAAAATAAGTAATAACAGTAGGATATCACCAATTTTTTTATCTGTCTTAATTGCTCATATAAGATTAAGTCGGCTAGCTCTTCTGTCTTGTGGAGACATAATTCATCAATGTGGTTCATATGCCTGAATGTTCCTGTGATTTGAGAAAACTGAACAATGTAGAAAAAAGATGAAAGCGTCCACTTTAAATAAAACGGGATCTTGGGAATTGTCTTTTTGATTACTGATAATTTGATTGTGCTCTTTTGATCATATATGTAAAAGGCTTGAGTGAACTTCATGATTTAATGTCTGCATTGGATTGTAATCGAGTGTAGTAATCTTGTTCTCTAGTCTCTACTCTAACTCAAATTTTCTGATTCTGGGATGTCAGCCATTAAACAGGGATCATGGTTATCCGTTGCGTGTTATTGTCCCTGGTGTAATAGGTGCGCGTTCTGTGAAATGGCTGGATTCCATTAGTGTGATTGCTGAAGAATGTCAGGTTTGTGAATACTGGACATCTCGGTTGTGATGCTTTTGCACAAAAGTGCACCTGACAATTGGTTTTTCTATTCGTACCAACAGGGCTTCTTCATGCAAATGGATTATAAGATGTTTCCCCCTTCAGTTAATTGGGAAAACATAGACTGGTCAACCAGGAGGCCTCAAATGGATTTCCCTGTTCAGGTAGTTGGCTTTTCTGGCATATATGCTCAGGTTGTCATGCAATTATGCAAATCCATGCTATTGACAAATTAAAATCTTTAAACTTATAGAAGCGTTTTGCAGATGGATGATTTACTTTTCTTTGAGGTTCCTGTAAATACTTTTCTATATTTATGCCTTTCTGAATGAATTTATGAGTGTTTTAAGTTTGGACAACAATCACAACATGAACATTGATCGGTACCTTTTTAAAAGGCTTTCCACCTAGCGGGACGTGAATTTAACTGTATGTAGTATTTCCTTTGTAATACAAATGCAAATTCCTTCAGACCCTGATTGACTGATGAGTGTCTTCTACTATAGTCCAAGTAAGAAAAAAATTAGTGAGCCATTGTTATATACTTAAATATATATATTCCATTGCCTCAAAGTCCAAATTCCAACAATAGCGAACTTTGGCTCTGTTGGAAATAAAAGCCAAGTTTTGTTTTTAGTAGCTCCTCCAGATTGAACTGATTGTTTACTACTTTCCATTAAAAAAAGAAAATGATTGTTTACCTTTTCTTCAACAGTGTGTCATCTGTTCCCTAGAAGATTCCAACATTTTGAAGGATGGAAAGGTAAAATTTCTTCCTTCTCGTATACCTATTAGGCTACGCATTTGCTTTCTTTATACACTTTTGTGTGATAATTTCTTCAAGGGTCTCTGAGTTTGAATTGCTGTTAGCCATATACTGCCTTTACCTTTTTCAGTATCAGAGCCCCCCCCCCCTTTTTTTTTGGTTCTTCCAAGCTAATTTGATATTCTAGTACAACACCCAATTTATTGCAAAGCTCCCATGACCCTAACTTCTGCTGCTTCATACAAAGCTTTCACTGTTTTGGGCTACGTCTTAAAATCTGGATGATATTTTGCGCATAACCGTCATAGGCTAAACAGGCTAATGCCGTTGATGATATATTCACTGATTTGGGCTACTTCAAACTTGGTCAATGCTGCCGATGATATTTTGCGCATAAAATTGGACAAGCTAACCTCATATGCCAACAAATAAAATATGTCTAATATTAGCCTAGCCTAATAGAACAGTAGGGTTTGTATCCACAAAAAAAATGCTTATTTATCGAAGTATGAAAAGTAACAAAGAGGGGGGTTAAAATTAATTGAGGGAAATAGCAAGTAGGTTTGTGATACTAACGTTTTAGGTTTGTAATGAATATACCATATTTTTGGGCATACGACTTTAGCTGTCAATATTTTGCGTTGTTGCCGGGGAAATTTATATGATCAGAATGTGACTTTTCTTTCTTAACCTTGAGGGCTTGTATAATTCATTTATTCTTTTTAAAAAGCCATGAATACAACTTCATTAATCTTCTCCGGCCTTCTTCCATCCACAAACTTTTTTTCTAAAGGCTGTAACCTAGCCAGGTGGTGAACCACATTTACAAGCCGAATGAAAGAACCAGAATGAAAAGATTTACTCAATATGAGGATGTGTCTAGAATATGTTATAAAGAAGCTTGATCACTGTTTCTCAGTCACGCTCCACCACGACATTGGTAAACCTGCTCCTGTGTCTCAGTTCCATGATGAACTTAATCAAGGAGGCGTTAGGCTTCTGCGCATGCAGCTTTCATAGGTTTCCACGTCTGCTTTATGCCCAATACGAGCGATCCCCAATCACCTTGTGTAAGACCTGGACATGATGGCCTATGTCAGGCATCATGTCAACCTTGTCGACATGGTCAGGGTGTGTGTCAAGGTCATGTCGTGGGTATGTCTTGACGTGTCATGATGGGTGTGGGGGGCGTCGGTGCGTGCGTCTCAAGGGTGGCGCCATGGTCCTTTGGATAGACCAAGGGTACCGGTACCTACCTCATGTGTTATAGCTAAGTACAAGTAGCATCATGATCGGTGCTCATGACGTCCTTGATGTGTTGGCCCAGCTCGGGATGCTCGGTAGTGAACTCCTCCATGTGATCGGTGGGTTCCTAGCGTGACACCTAGCATGGTGGCATCAGAGGCCACCATGTATATTGGGGCTACAGAGATGCTGCTGCTCATCATATTTGTATTTATTCAAGCAGGAGGATCTGGCCTCTGACTCTCACCCCTAAATTCCCTCTATTCCTTTTTATTTCACAATTGCCACATACTGTTTAACAGGATTTCATCCATCAAAAGTCATTACTTTCCCACCTATCTAAAATCAAACCTCATCCACTTTTCTTTTACCACCATCACCCTTCAACCACTCCAACCGTCAACTGCATCTTCTTCTTCTTCTCCCCAAAATATGACTTTGATTTCCTTTACCCCTAAGTTAAACATATGTGAACAAGACTATGAACAAGACATTCTCGATCACAAATTGTGGAAATAAATGATTTGTCATTCAACAACAACGCCAGACGCATAATTCTAATGTACTAGCAATAGCTAATAACTAATAAGTGAGTCCAATGTCATGACTCTGGTGGTGTTGTTGAATGATAACGTCATTTCTTTCCACATTTTGTCACTGAGCAAGTCTTTCTTTTCTTTAATTTTTGGTGGCAAAAAATCATTTGCTACAATTTGGAAGAGTTCACATATGTTTAACTTAGGGTAGAAGAACTCAAAGTCATATTTTGGGGAGAAGAAGAAGATGAAGTTGATGGCAGGAGTGGTTGATGGGTGATAGTGGTAAAGGTTGGTATTTTATATAGGTGGGGAAAGTGATGACTTATGATGGATGGAATTCTGTTAAAAAGTCTCCGTAAGAGTTTTGGTAGCCTAAGATAGTAAGATCAGTGACTCCTCACTCAATTGCTCACAATTTCATATGCTTCTTACAAAAGATGTCACCACTGAAGCTGACTCAGAAATCTATCTAAACCATGCAAGATATCTTCACTCTTACCAAGCCATAATTCACTGCACACTACAGCGTATTGCTTGCTCTTAGGTGAATTATAGGCGCGGTTATTTAGCTTTGAAAGCTGAAGTTTGGCTATGTTGTAGAACATTAACGTCCTAGTGGCAAAGATTATAGGTACATTGCCGTAATGCTTTGAGGGTAAAATCATTCAGATAAAATACAGTAGCATGTGAATCTATTGGATGATACCATGTTTACTGTTCAGTTATCCCCGCTCGGACTATTGTGGTTTTCACTAGCTTTGGATGACTTCGAATTTACTGCTTTAATGCTTTGCTTTTCTCTTTATTTCTTATTTTCAGCTGAGCCTGAATTTTCTGCATGTCCAGATCATTGAACCTTTCTGTAGTTTAATTTTGTTTACCATCAGTATTTAACATGGCCTGAATTATAGCGCTCAGGTTGACTATTACTTTTATGAGTTTTAGGTAACAGTAAAGGGATATGCAGCTTCAGGAGGTGGCCGCGGGATTGAAAGAGTAGATATATCAGTAGATGGTGGCAAAACATGGGTGGAAGCTTCCAGGTTCCAGAAACCGGGAGTTCCATACATAGCAGATGGTATCTACAGTGACAAGTGGGCATGGGTGTTCTTTGAGGCCAAAGTCCAGGTGATCGGTAGTGCCGAGATAGTTGCCAAAGCGGTGAGTTGTTATATTCACTTTTCAGTCTTCTATATGCTTACACTACACAGTATGTAACTATGTACTCTTTATATCTCAATATTCATTGCCTGCTTCATTTTGCTAGTATATCAAGTTTCTTGACTGACACTGTTACTCAACTAGAACATGATTGTGCTATTCTACAAAACAAAACAAAACAAAAGGATAAAAGATGTAGGATATGTTTGTGAAAACTTCCGAGGTTGTAGGAAGACAGGAGCAGTATGGCCGAGAAGATGCGAGGATTATTTTCCTCTGAACATCAAAATCGTGACCCTGCATTGCCTAGGAAACATTGTGGTCTATTACTCCATGTTTCTGATTTTGAATTGCTTGAGTGGCAGGTGGATATTGCAGCTAATGTTCAGCCGGAAAGCGTGGAAAGCATTTGGAACTTGCGCGGCATTCTTAATACATCATGGCACAGGGTTCATGTTAAGATAGGTCATTCCAAAATGTGATCATTTGCGCTTCATTTTCAAACATTTCAGTTAAGGCTGAGGCCCCCAATCTTAGAAAGGTCTTGCATTATGGTTTGTGAACCCAAACCTCGATCATCTAACCTGAATAATTGTACATTTTTACTCCGGAAATATTTTGAATCACTATTATTCTGGTATGATGTATAACTTGTGTAACACTGTAACGCTATTATATTACCTATTTTGCATCAAGCACTTCTGTCAAGCTCGATTTTGTAAGTACACTATGTTCCCCAAATTTCTTTTGTTTGTCATTCTGCCCGACGACTAAGAATCAGAGAAATTCGCGCATGAAGGAAATAAGAATGAGCCGATCATTTAGATGAAATATTCAACAGATTGCAGCACGGACGGAGACGAATCACAAAAAGTTCTTTTCGTTTTTGAGTAGTTTTGAATGAATTGCAAGGCGAAGTTTCATGCTTAGAAAAACACCATGCGCCTCAGCTCGTTTAAACATAATTATAAAAATGATGGCGTCGCCCGGGTTCGAACCGGAGACCTTCAGTGTGTTAGACTGACGTGATAACCAACTACACCACGACACCAGATGGACTCTTTGCACTCCAAATTCCAAATCTCCGTCACTCTCATTTGTTTCTATTTCTACTTTTCAATTTTTTTTAGTAATTGTTTCATATAGTTTTGTATAGTTTACTCCGTACTCTTTTCGACATCTTGTCCTAAGATTGAAAGGAACAACATTCGATTTGTTTTAATTATTTTCGTACTCTCTCCGTTCCAGCTCAAACGCCCTATATTCCATTTCGGGATGTCCCACCTCAAATACTCTATCTATTCGTTTTTTAACCATGAATACGCAATTTGTTTAGAGAGTGTTTGGAAACAAGAATTTGATTCTCAAATCCAAATTTGACACAAATTTCATGTTTGGGAACTCAAGAATTTGATAATTTGGATTTGTATCAAATCCTTTGGAATTTGTTTCAAATCCAATTAGGCCAAAAACAAATGACACCTCAAATCTCACCCTCTCCAAACATTTGATTTATATTTGAATTGCACATTCTCAAATGATGGAATTGAACCGATAACGGTTAAAAAAAACTCTAGACACTAGAGAGAGGCCTAAGAAATTGTAGGGGTGGATTTTAGCTGTTGGGATTGAATAAATGGTTTGGTCGTAAAGTCGTTGTATAAAAGTTGGTACACATTTCTTTCCTCATTTGTGTGGTAATAATGAACAGTACTCCCTTTCTTCTCTTGTCTTCCTGGCCTTCTTATATCTTCTTAATTACGTCAATCCTTCTGCTCTCCTCTCTCACTTTCTCTGCTTCCAAACTTTTCAACTATCTCTTCTCCTCTTGAATAAACATTCAGTGGAGTATCTTAATTTCTTCCCAATTTCAGGATAAATATAATAAACATATATAATGATTCGTTTCAGTGTAATGATCACCTTACTTCTTGTTCTATCATTTGTCTTGATTCATCTTTTTGCATCCACAACTCAAGGTATGTTAGCTTCTTCTCGAATCGAACATTATAGTTTGCGTTTTTTTGTCATTACCTAAATGTCTCAAAAGCTTCCGTCTCGAATTATATCTTACATTTCGTCGAGAACATAAGTTGTCTTATGTAATAGTAAGAAGTATTTCTTACACTTATATAGCTTTTCGAAGTTTTACTCCTATAAATCACATTAATATGACGGTATAATAATACTAGTAGTATTAAATATACAAAAATTAATCTGGTACGTTCTTTTTTGGGAAATGTAGGTAGGATGCTGCTCAATGAAGTTGATGTAAATTCATCCACTAAGTCACATAAGGTAACAATTTCTTAGTTTACTAAAAAAAATCAAGTTTTGCATGTTTATTTTTCTCATGTGTGCATTTGCCATTGGTTTTGTACTAACTACTCAATGAACAATGTATATAATACCATGACGTGTTTGAAATTAAGGCTTACTCGTTGTTGTAATCCATATTGTAGATGGCGAGAGAAGAGAAGGGGATGGTGCGAGAGCGGAAAGTGGGTTCGAGCCCACCGCGCTGTCAAGGAAGGTGTGTATCATGTGGTGGACATTGTGTAGCAGTTCAAGTTCCTTCTTCAGTAAGCCATCTTGAATATGCAAGAGGAGAGCAGTCTTCTGATTACAAGCCCATCACTTGGAAATGCAAATGTGGTCGTTTGCTCTTTAATCCTTGATTTCTCACATTCTGATCTAGTAAAAGCAAACACTATAATTTCATCATTTCGTTTCGAAGGTGACAGTGACAATTAGCTTGATTTCAGCATAATCTATAGTTCTATACTAAAAATCTTATATGACCAATATATATGTTTCAAGAAGAAGACACTACTAACTTAGGAGTAGTATTAATTAAGGGATGATTAGTTATTGTTTAAGCTCTTTTATGTTATGCTTTTGGTAAATTAGTGGGATATAGTAATATAGTATTAAGAAGGTAAGCTATGGCTTATGGCTTCTTGGCATATTATTGTGGTAGATCAGAATAATGCATCTAATATTCTCATGCACCAATGTTTCATTTTAATCTTTCAGATTAAGTTTTGTTTCCATATCACCCAACCAAATGTAATGAGTTGAAAAATTGAAATAAAACGAACCGGCTCACTGAATTCTAAATCTTACACGTGTATGGCGTATACTCGTATCGTGTTTTGGCCCATTCATTGCCACAAACCAGCTATATATGCAACTACAGCCTATAAATGGTCTTTTCTTTTATCCATATGCAATGAGCCGTCTTTACCCGTTTTTAGAAATAAACATGTAACAAGGTCCTCTTAAAATTACGGATGAGGCACTGCAAGGTTTTCTTAGGGTAGATGATTAACTCCGAACCATGATCCTTCTAATTATCGCACACTTGTTACCTTACAAAATAATACAGGAACCTTATATAAAAAAATGTACCCATAACCATAACGTAGAAGGGTGTAGATCTGCAATATAGTCCTATTTCGAATCCATTAACTAACAAGATGTCACAAAAAAAGAAAATTGTGGGGGAAGATGAACCAATATTAAACAAGATGAGGCAAATATATTTGTATATACTAGTATACGATATGATGTTTCATGTGATATTTCCATCAATGGTTGATCTTTCATTCATTCATCGAATTAATTATATTTACATTTTTGTTTTTTGGCCAATCGATGTGACTACACCGGAATTTCCTCACCCTTTTATAAACGAAGATTTCATGTGTTTGGCGCAAAATATGAGCAATTACATCAATATGATCAATAATAATTTCAGAGAATTTTGATGAGATGACAAGACGACAAAAAGAGAAGGAAGATGCAAAGCTGTTGAAAATTGTCACTTTATGATGTGTGATATTCTTAGATCTCCGCTTATGTACTGTCAACTCATATTGTTATTACTCAAACATGACGTCCTAACACAAAGTTGCTTAGCTTTTCTGTGAAGTTTCATAACATGAAATTAAATATCGTTGGAATAAATTTTGCTCACGTCAAGTCCAACATTACTGTGGTTAACAAAGTAACCTTACGCGGAAAACACGTTCCATTGCACTTCGCCTCCAACGTTTTATCGCACTTTTAATTAAGACGATTCAGTTTCAATAGACTTCAATTCAAAAAGACCGAGCTAATCAAACCTAAAAATCTACAATAGTTGAGCGTCGAACTCAAGCGTGTGGTAGAGTATAGTGTTACGTGAACGTTAAACTGCTCTCATATTTTTTTCATTTTTCATTTTTCTTTTGGAATCGGACGACTAAAATTGCTTCTCACGGAGTCGCACCATTCATGTATAAGAAGCGCTTATATAACATTCTAAAGAAATTTGGTCGTGTTGCACCGATAATTGTCAGTAGCTGCAGTATCCCCTTTCAAGTTTCAACTAAGAGGATAGATTAGCTACGAATTTCCAGCACGGTCGATATCTGAACAGACCAACGACACCAAAAAACGGATGGTGATTTTTGCACTCCTACGTGAGACACGTCACAATATGGTGCTACCTAGTGTCCTCTTGTTATCATGAATACTCCGTACATCAGATGATTATGTTCTGCGTTCTAAGCTTTTCTTAATCGTGTACATTGTAGCCTGAGGAAAAACCCACACCACAAACTATGTTCGGATGCGCAATCAGAAAGAAACAAACTTCAGGTACTAATAGAACTCACGAGCATATGGAAGCAAGAAGGCATCCAAAAGAGAGGGAATGTAGGTTAGGAAGATGAGGACACACACCAAAGCAGAAGGCGAAAACGATAGAGCATCTGCAAAAGTCGGGGTCACGCCACGAATGATGGACACAACTATAAATATGGATTCTGATTCTCCATTGCCAGAACTTCTTCCACCCAAGCTTTTCTGTGCAAACGGATTAAATGGCACACCAAAAGGACTCTTCAATCCCAAGAAGTTCTGGGTACCCTTCAGGGATGAAAGACATGGGAACCAGAAAAGGAAACTTGTCAGGGAAGAGATGGGCAATGGCGTTTGCCGTTTTCTGCTGAGAAAGGGAATGAAACTCAGATGCTGCCAATTCCAAGTGTCAGGGCCAATCCACTATACACGATTCTGTGAAAGCCTACCTAAGTCCTGAAGTCTCATTTACTGCTGCTACCAGGGAGGACCATATACCAGGGCGACAGCGACGACAGGGCATTCGTCAAGAAAAGATTTCGGGTTAGCTAACATGAATCGTAACATGTGATAAAACTATCATGGAACCATCATGAAACTTCAGAGGGCGGACCACGCAGAGGGGATCGGAAAAGAAAATTATAAGCATTGTATGTGTATAGAACACCGAACTACAGAAGTTAAGAGACACTAGGAAAAGAACATTCGTATGCACATAGTAACAGATAAGACAGAAACACACGAGGGATCCTAATAGATAAAAAGTATGTGAAATGCATTAGGCTTAGCAGCAGAGACTCAGATGAGTAAGGCAGATATCATTTCCAGGTAAACACACACTACCTGCAGCCTAAGCCGGGCAAAAGTGTGTAAGCTGGATCTGCGAATGCTTTTCGTCACAGTCCCTTGTTAGCAGAGATAAGCTCATTCTCACTAACTCAGGCACGACACCAGCAGATTTAGAAGGGCGATATTAACAATAGCATTCATTAACAGAACAGCAGGAACAGCATCTGGTTTCTAAAGAAAAACTAGGCAGAAGCAGAAGCAAGATCATTCATCTTCACATCTCAGAAGACAGAAGAATAAATAACTAACAGACCTCTGAACAATAAGTTCCAAATCGACTGCACAATGGAGGAGGGGGTGAGGGGTTGTAAAAGCAGCTAGCTAAACACAGACAGAAAACCTTACTGGTAGGAGTTCACATGTCCAGAACCCCCGTCGGGCCCCCGGAACCATTTTGAACCACGGTTGGTGAAAGGCTCATACTGACATAGCACAACAATTACTCTTCAAAATTAATACACTCTGATTAAGGTGAATCAACCACACAGTGGGTTCAGCTTGAGACAAGTATTTCAAATGAAAGACAAATCTTCCAACAGGTAAAGATCTACCCCCCACTCAAAATGTCTTGATATCAAGACGAGAATAAAGGAACATCTTTACTCAGACGGTCAGTCCAAGAAGGTGTAGTTAGCGTCTGCAGATATTACACACTCAAAGAACACAGTAAGCTAACATTCAGGGCTGCCTAACAAGGAAAGAATTGCATGAATCCACTTAGAATCCCAAACGACTGTTGGCTAGTGGAGGTTGGTACACTTGCAGGAATCAACGCTAACCACCCCACCCAAAAAAAAAAAAGAAAAAGAAAAGAAAGATCCCATAAAGAACTAGGATCCTTCAATCACACAAGCTGACCTCTGGTGATTCATCAAGCTCGGTACCCGACAAGTGACAATGACATGAAAGACCTCGGCCTTACTTCAGAGGATCCTTTTTTTTCAGACTGTAACGCACTTGATATCTAATACTATATATTAAAACCTGAAATTAAGTCTTTCTTAGAAGGACACTTGGCATTCATTAATCGGATAGCACTAAGTAATTACATAATATGGAAATTATTAGCTAATTTATGGAAAATAATATAATTTATGGTGATTACGGTGGTAAGCTAATTTATCGAAAATAATAGTGTTGCTAATAATATTATAACAAAGATAAACTGACAATTTCATAAATTGAGTACAGCAATATAGATATACAGCCCGGGTGCGGGCCAGGCATACTCTATGAGCTCACGCCTTAGGCTATGATCCTCCAACAAGAAAGAATGTATTGGTTATTCGGCAAAGGATATTCTTGGGTTGTTCTATTGTTTCGACTCTTATTGATGTTTATCATGTTAAGAGACTAGGAACTCAAGTAGCTCGAGTTTGCTAGACTAAGTTGCTAATAATATTATAACAAAAATAAACTGACAATTTCATAAATTGAATACAGCAATATAGATATACAGCCCGGGTGCGGGCCAGGCATACACTGAAACCCAGAAGTACAAAAAGTTGGATCTCCTTGGGGCCCTTATCAAATATCATACATCGAACTTAGTCTAGCAAACTCGAGCTACTTGAGTTCCTAGTCTCTTAACATGATAAACATCAATAAGAGTCGAAACAATGGAACAACCCAAGAATATCCTCTGCCGAACAACCAATACATTCTTTCTTGTTGGAGGATCATAGCCTAAGGCGTGAGCTCATAGAGTCAGAGAGCTGGGAGTAAAATTCTTTCGGGAGCTAATGATGCATTAGTCACCGATGGTCAATAAGTTTAGCAACCAACCAAGCGACCAAGGAAAAGCAGATGTTGCACTTGCAACAAGTTTCAAACATTCTCAAACCATCCTGCCCAGCTTCTTTGCACCACACTTCATAATGGCTTGTATATACTCGGGACTACATATTTGCCCCAGTCAAATTACATCAGAGCTTTGCCCAGTACTTGTTCCTTAAATTCTTAAAAGAATATGCCTAGGCGCCTACTGAATGTCTCAAATTCAGATTCAAATTTTGGGTTATGTTTAGGAAGGGTTATACTTCTTAGCTCCGCCTTGGCCAAGTTGGCTGGCAGTTGCAAAGGGGCCCCTATTAGTAACTTCCAAATAAAGAGGGAACATGCGCAACTTCTTAGCACAGAGAGCTTTAGAGTCATTTTAATGGAACTTCTCTCCTAAATAAAAACAAAAAAACCTTAACCTTTATGCTAAAACCAGGAATTCGTACAACGACAATCCATGCTTCTATCAAGTCCCATAATGACAGGATTAGCTCCTCAAACTGTCAAACAACAATCATATACACAATCTACACTATGTCCCTCACAGCCACAACAAATGCCACTAATGACGATACAGAACCACCATAAGGTGAATAGTCACCAACAAAAAAATATTATTAAGCCCTGTCATCGTTACAAAAAATAAAGCTGGGTAAAGGGCTTGTTTGGTTGGGACTTGGGAGGGTGTAATGCAGTCAACATTACAACCACTTTAGCCAAAAATAGTGCGAACAAAAAGGAGAGTGAGAGGAGTTGGATGTAATGAGATCTCCATTTAAGTAAGGTAATCATCATTGTTCAACTTGAACGGATGTAACTGTCATCGTTAGATGTATTCAACTACTCTCTCCCTCTTATGAGTCCTCTTTCTCCCTCTCAATTTTTACATACTTGTACTAAACCTCATTCCATTACATTGTAATTCTTATCCCTCCGATCAAACAAAAACTTAGTGCTTTGCCCAAAACTTTCCTAGCATTCCAACAAATATGCTCTTTTAGTACTCAGTTCGGAGAAAAGCACATCCCACTGCTATCAAAACCCATGCACAAACCAGAGCCAAAACTTGAACCAGTCACAAAAATTAGATATTTCTCAACCATAAGTTCTTGAAAGGGATATAAGTTGACAGAGAACAGTAAGTTTTCCCTCAAGCAACAGCCAACAATGTCATGTTTTCTTAAGAGGTATTTTACAACAATGTAAATGCAAAAACAAATTGGACACGTGATTGAAACCCTGTAACAACAAACCCCGTTTTAGGCCAACACTATTGGCACTCCAATTCTTCCAGCACCCCCCCCCCCCCAAAAAAAAAAAAAAAACCACTGAATATTGCAAGTGAGTTGGAGTGTTGGGAAAAATTGGTGAAGTGCTATAAACTTGGCCCTATTTTATTCTCATCACCAACAATGCATATAGAAAGCCTTTACTTACTATGGAGCGTGTACACTGTAGACAGTGCGTTTCTTACAAAGTTATAAAATTTTTGAAGCTCACAATCTACAATAACAGAACAGCATTCTTCCTGGGCAGCCAGACCATGCTGAGGCCTGAGATCCACATCAATTCCAAAGTTCATAACTTGAGTGACAGAGTCTACTACTAACTGATATTCAGTAACATATGCTCAACATGCTGTCCTACATATTTATCCACTAAACCTCACCCTAATCCTCTGGGAAGCAAACTTCTTTTCACCTAGCCTAGTTGGAAATCTTATAGCCACAAAACTGCCTCACCAGTAAGTCCAATCTATGGGCCCTTAGACTGGGGACATAGTGGACGGTGTGATTGGTTTAAGGACTGCTCTCTGTACCAAAGCATCACATAACCGACCTCAACCTCTCATGAAAATTGGCTACTTTAGGTACATGTCTTTTTATTCTCTAGAGAACAGATTTAACACCTCGATAGTTAGAAAGGGCATAACAAAAACCTCTAAGAAGGCTGGTATAAGACCTCCAGAACCTAGCGCGTACAAACTATCAAACAAAGTCATGCTCCATTGGAAACAAAATGCCCGAACGGGTGAGTGCATAATCCACTAAATACAAGGAAAACGATGAATTTAAACAAAACAGTGTAACTGCCATCCCCATCTTATTATCATCAGTAACCAAAATGCAGATGTTTCGCAACAGAAACCAATCCTCTACATACTACAATGCTTGTAAAGACATTCTGGCTAAGCTTGGTTTCATAAAGTTCACATCTTGGGAGCTGCCTAGCTAGGATAATAAGCAGAACTCACTCATAATATACAAAGAAGCTCCACTCAAACGAAATAACAAACATACCAAAGCAAGATTCTGAAACTAGAAGCAGGGCAAATGCACTACATAGCTTAAAAGAGACGATACATATATAATTCCTCAAATCATATCAAAGCTTACCCTGTTGTTGGAAGTACATCAACTCCAGTCCCAACGCAATGTCGTTTGAGTTCCTTTGAATTTCCCCGAAATCATTCCAAAATTAGTGCTGTGACCATTGAATGCTCTTAATATCAATCCCTTCCTGGTACATTTCATAAAGGGGACTCATTTCCCTCAACTTCTGAACCTGCTTCACTGTCAAATCAACAGCCCTATCAATCTCATCCTCGGTCGTAAACCTCCCAATCCCGAACCTAATCGAAGTATGAGCCATCTCCTCATCCACACCAAGCGCCCTCAACACATAGGAAGGCTCCAAACTAGCACTAGTACACGCACTCCCACTCGAAACCGCCACCTCCTTCAACCCCATAAGCATACTCTCCCCTTCCACAAACCTAAACGACAAGTTCAAATTCCCAGCATACCTCCTCTCCTCACTCCCATTCACAACAACAGCGTCAATTTTACTCCTAATACCCTCCAACAGCCTCTCCTGCAAACCCTTAATCCTAATTTCATCATACTCCATCTCTTTAGCAGCAATATCACACGCAGCCCCGAACCCGACAACGAGCGGGGTCGGGACTGTCCCACTCCTCAACCCCCTCTCCTGCCCGCCCCCATTCATCTGCGGCTCAACCCGAACCCGCGGCCTACGTCTAATGTACAACGCCCCAACCCCCTTGGGCCCATATATCTTGTGCCCACTCAACGACATCAAACTAATATTCATCTTTCCCACATCAATAGGAACCTTCCCCAATGCTTGCGCCGCGTCCGTGTGAAACGGAACGTTAAATTCACGACAAATCGACCCGATTTCTTCCATTGGTTGTATCACACCGATCTCATTGTTCACCATCATAACAGAAACTAATCCGGTATCGGGTCGGATCGCGGCACGGAGCTCGTCTAGGTCGATAAGCCCGTCCTGGCGGACGGGGAGATACGTAACCTCGAAGCCTTGTTGCTGGAGGTGGCGGCAAGAGTCAAGGACACACTTGTGCTCGGTCTGGGTGGTGATGACGTGGCGCTTGGTGGTGGAGTGGAATCTCATCAGGCCTTTCACGGAGATGTTGTTTGACTCGGTGGCGCCGGAGGTGAAGATGATTTCTTTTGGGGAGGCGTTGAGGAGGGCGGCCACCTGTGACCGGGCGGATTCCACGGCGGATTCTGATTCCCACCCGTAGAGGTGGGTCCGGCTGTGGGGGTTGCCGTATTGGGAAAGGTAGTATGGTAACATAGCGTCAACTACACGCGGGTCGACTGGGGTTGTCGCTTGCATGTCGAGGTAGAGTGGTCGGCCGGAGATTTTAACTCCCTTGACGGTGATTCCGTCGTCATCGGTGGAAGGTGGTGGTGATTCGACGGCGGTGGCGGCGGCGGTTGAGAGGAATTGGGGGCGGATTAGGGTTTGGGAGAGGGAGTGTAAGGTGCGGAATTTGCGGATTAGATGCTTCGAGAATGTCATTTTTTTATTAATAAAAAAAAAAGGGGTTTAAGGAGGAGTAGGGTTGAGAAAGGGGAGGGGAGATAATTAGGGTTGAAGAGATTTGAGGGAGAAGTGTGGATGAAGGGTGGGGGAAAGAAGCTTGAAGAAGAAGCCGACTTTGCGGGAGAGGAGAAGGGAAGGTTGTGGTGGAGAGAAAGGGAATGGTGCACGTGGGAAGATTAAGGCCTGTTGTTCAAGGAAAGCTTGTTGAGTAATCCGAATGTTTGCTTTAACCTTTAAGTGGTTCCTTATTCACCCTTGAGTTTTGTGTATTTGTGGATAAATACCGTCATTTTAGGTATGGTACGATTCAACCTATATTTATTGGTTTTAGATTTGATAAGTTTATTTCAAATATTAGCATTTTTTTAAAAAGGAGAAATGAATAAACTAATGATTCAAAAGTCGTGTCATTTTGTTAATTCAATGATATACTAATATGAATCTATAATCGATTAATCTCAGTTTGAAAAGGATAGTTTTTTCTGTTGAAACTTACAAAATCCTAGTACCTTCTTTCCTTTACCATTGTTAGGTGCTTGACCTAATTAGGAAAGCAATCCAATTTTGAATTGTCCCGTTTAAGACGATTGATCATTGGATCATGCTTTATGTTCGATTGTTAACATTGTGCGTGGAAGAGCACATATAAGGCGTGGTCTTATGTCACTTTAAGCCCTATGGAGAATTGGACTAGATTTACGTAAGGTTGTTAATGTTTCAATTTTAAGTAGAGTTGACCGCTTATTTTGTTATGTTATTCTTATTCGCGTGTTTTGCCAATTAACAGTTTTCTCCAATAATGTCATAAACTTGATTTCGACCCAATTCTATATATGTCTTACCTTGATATGTTACGTTTAGGTCCCCAATTCTCACTAGACATGTTCAAAATTAAACCAGTGACCACTCTTAAGTCTTACCTAATTAACAACTTTAAGCTACAAGGCACCATTTAAGTTGATATAAATGGACATAGAATTGAAATATTAGCATTGATTAGATCACATTATCAAAAGACGAATACTTCCCGTTTCACTCTCAACAACTAAGACAATTATGACATTTTATCGATCTAAATCACAAAGATATCATAAAAATCATTAATATACATTATTGCTTACTCATTTACTCATCGTAAATTGCCCACATTATATGACCTTCATTCAATTATGGAGATGGTTTCATCCAATTATATCGAAACAATTGTCTTACACAGTAACTCACGTCCCAACAAAATCGTACCGATTACTCATCAAGACGTGATAGACATCTATACATATTTGGACACGATTAACACATAAAAATAGTTAGTTACAAAACGGAAAAACAGCAGTTATAGAGGCATACACAAAGTGGGGGGTGTGAATCATGAGTGGTGTGATGAAGTGGTGCGAAAGGAACGGAAAAGTTAAGCCCGAGTGGGTTTGTTTGGAATTCCAAGAAGTTGAATTTTTTTCATATTTGAACTGTATCATTTTCATACAGACAGACCAACATAAAAATATACAAATATTATTTATAGATCTAAATCTGCCCTTTTTTTTGCCACAGTGAAAGAAAACCCAGTGCACAACTCACCGACATTTCCTCCTTAAATTTTCCAAACTCTCCTCTTCATCCTTAATACATTGTTTTTTTTGTTTTCTTCTTTCTAATTCTTAAATTAATCACTCACAAATTCAAACTAATTAGGTTGGAATTCACACAGTAATCCAAAATCAAATCTTTTTTTGTTTGTATATTAAGTAGTGAAAAGGTGTCACCTTTTTTCCTTCATACTATCAACATTTTTTTGACAGTTCACACGATCTCCATTAGCTTCTTCGAGGTTTAATCTCATCAAGGTTCGTTTTTTCATGTTCTTTTTACTTAGATCTCTTGCATTATGTTTAATGGGTTTTTGTTCTTTATGTGGAATATGATGCATTTTTTTTCCTTTTTAATGTAAAGATTGGATCTTTTGCATCTAGTATAGGAATTTGAATGAATGAATAAATTACCTGATGAACACAGTGAAAAAGTTACCTAATTTGCCCATCAGCCCACTTTCTGTTTATTTAACTGTGAAAAGTTACCACTTCCTAGTTCACCATCAGTGGTAAACTGATAATTTGTGTAAATGATGCAGTTTGTTTTATAAGGTACTGGTTCATATTTTATAGTTGATACGATTCATGTTAGTAGACCCCAAATCATTTCGGAAATAAGGCTTCGTTGATTGTTCATAATTATGAACTTCAGTTGATGCTAATTGGAGACTGAGTATTACTGTGTTCACTGAACTTATTATTGCTGGTATTCTGGTAAATATTTCATGATATCATGTTATTTCAATTGGTTGGTAAGATATAAAAAGCTTTCGTTTGGAATCTTGATAAGTTGGATGCCCATGATCTGAGCCGATTTTTTCAAGGACATAGCTTTAATATGAATGAACTGTATTAGAAAGGCTATACTCAATCTATCAATCTTACAGAGCTAGATTCGGCCCACTTTATGGTATGTTAAGTGATGGATTAACCCCTCTCGGATGCTATGCTATGTTGGCCCTTGCGGATCTTGATATGAACCACGAATAAATGAAACCGATTTCCCGTTTTGACCTAAAAAAAGTGATGAGGTTTAAGGAGTGGTTATTCGTGCAAAAACCTCTTGTAGGAGTTGTATGACCATGATCGCTTAATTATCGCTTAATTTATCCGAAAACATAGCATTGAATGATTTGAATCCATATTTGGGTGATTGATTAGTATTCTTTGTTCTGATATTGGACAACAGGTAAATATTACAGCCTTGACAAGGTTTTGATTTCAAGAGGTGGTTGATTAAAGTTTTTGAGGATCTAGTCATGTTCAAGTTATCGCCTCGTAGTGGTCGGGGGCAGAGATCCAAAGGTGTTAAGGTGAAGCATGCCTTGCAATTGATTGTGTTGCTAGGTGTTGGTATTTGGCTTGTGTACCAGATCCAGCGGTCTTATAACAAGGATAGAGCGATTGGGGAAGCAGCGAGGGTCTCTGAAAAGCTTGGGAATGAAGGAGTTGATAGAATGCGGTTTGGAAGGAAGGATTTACCTGAGTTGGAGGAGACGACATCCAACATAGATGAGAGAAATGTGGAGGAGGAGGAAGAGCCTAAAGTTGAAAGTGAAGAGGAAAGAGGAGAGAAGGATAGAGATGAGAAATCAAATGAGGATGAGAAGGGTACGGAAGAAGAAAGAGAAGTGAGCGAAAGTAGGGAAGGTGAAAAAAATGAAAATGACGAGGCAAAGGAAGAAGAGAAGGTTAGCGAGGAGAACAAAAACGAGGATAACGAGCAGGAAGAGAAGAAGGAGATGGAGAATGAGGTGAAGGCTGAGGGAGAAAACCAAAGTGAGGAGAAGGAGCAGGAAGAGAACAAAGAGAAGGAAGATGAAGTTAAGGAGGAAAGCAAAGAGAAGGAAGATGAAGTCAAGGAAGAGAACAAAGAGAAGGAAGATGAAGCTAAGGAAGAGGGCAAAGAGAGCCCAAATGCAGGAACGAATGATAGTCAGGAGAGTGAAACAGAAGGGCAAAACAGTGAAGAGAACAAAGAATATGTGAAGGAGGAGACGAAAGAGACTAGCGAAGATGAAGTGAAGGAAAGTGGTGATATTAAAACTGTGGAGAAGACGGGTGAGAGTGAAGGGACTGAGAATGAAGGTAAAGAAAATACCGGTTCTGATGTCGAGGATAAGAAAGAGAACGAGAAGGAAAAATTTGAGGAAAAGGAAAGTGAGAAGAAAGAGAATGAAGAAGCAAAGGAGGAAAGCCAAGAGAACAAAGAGATAGACCCTGAAAATGCTGGTCAAGAGGCAGCAACAGTGGAAGGTAGCGCTGAGAAGAAAAATGAGGAGACAGAAACGAAGGAGGATGGTAAGATTGAGAATTCGAGTTCATCAGATGGTCAGGTTCAGGATGGAATTGACAAGGATGATAAAGAAACAGCTGGGGAGCAGAACAAGGAGACCGAATCTGCCACTTCTGAAGTAAAACAATCAGAAAATCGGACTGAAGTGCTCGAAACATCAGCCCATGAGAGTAACAAAAAACCTGCAGAAGATGAAAGTCCAGACAATCAGGGCAATGCAGTTCAAGATGCAGCAAAAAGTGAATCTGCTGAAGAAAAAGGCGATGCTACTCCTCAAGATGCAGACAATAGCTCTAATGACGGTGCAGAGTCTAGTGAAGACAAGCAAGCAAACACTAATGCATTCACTGATGAAACGTTTGCTTCACAGAGTCAAAATGACACTGTAGATGGCACAAGCACTAAAGAGGACAATTCCAATACACAGGAAGCGTCTGAGATAGCTGAGAAGACTGAAAAAGTTGCCAGTGATGTGAATGCTGATCCCATGGCTAAAACTGAAGATACAAGCAATGCTGAAGGTGGTGAATCTGCTGCTACGACTGGGGATGGGAATTCGGCATATTCTGATACATCTGGTAATGAGGAGGCCAAGCGGGGCGAGAAATCTGAGGCCAACACCTCAGGGTCCTCTAGTGACAAGACCGAATCAAAGAACCATGATCAAGCTGATTCTTCCCAAAATTCGAGTTCTCAAGAACAAAAGGCAGAATCATCCAATGGCCAGGACGTGGAGAAGAAAGAGGAAGCAACGAATGAGAAGAAAGAGGTAGAAACACAAGAGCAAGTTCACAAAGATCCGCAAGCTCAGAAAGAAGAAGAATCAAACTCCAATGAAAAGGCTAATGTTCAGCAGCATGAGCAAGTTCAAGCCACGGAAAACAAGGAAGAGGCATCATCAAACTCGAATGACAGTACTAATGTTGAGCAGCAAGAGCAAGTTGATTCCTCTGAAAACCAGAAAGAGGAGTCCTCTACAACTGAGGAAACAAATCCCGAGCACCATGATCACGCTGATTCTTCGGTCACTGAAGATGCCAAGGATAGAACTGACCTAGATACTCTGCCTGACTCAGGCAATGCAGGGAGCAACAGCAAAGACGCAATAGCCAAGTAATGCCCTCAAAGGGTGTATCATGGTTTGACGCTTCCTTGAATTTTGCTTAGAGGTGTTCATTTTATGATTTCTTGCTGAGGAGAAATTCTTATAACCTGGCACTTGTTCATCTCCTGTGATGCAACAAGCCAAACTATTGTGTAAATGATGATCTGAGATTGATAAGGCGGTTATGTACTTATGTTAGTGTTATTTGATTCACCCTATAGATCCTTGTAGTTTATGGAGTGATGAACGAAATGTTCTCCTATGCTGCAAAGACCCTATTTCTTATAGAGATTCGATGTGAAGTTTCGTAAAGGGTTTTATCAGTATGTTACGCTGAGTATGTATTATCTCAGGTATGAAGTAATTTTGCTTTGTTGAAATCAGTTCAAATGCAAATGAGTGCGCATGTCTAATTAGCTTTTTGCACATTCAGTTAGATATGATATATGAAGCAGTTTTCTTTCCATATGGGAGCATCAGAAATTTGATCATATGCAATGGAGCAGAACACCATGACTGCTGCATATAAATTTGCGCTCGCTAACTTCAATCGAATAGAATTCGAGTGGCTAGCCCACCACAATAACGGAACATTCAAGCAACTCAGAATATGTATGCTCACTGAACACTGTGAACAAAGTGTCTGCTAAATGACGCAAATAATCTCAGACAGTGGAGGGTGCATCTCGTCCTCCACTAAAACTATTTACCATGACAACTTCTACTCTTGATCATTCTCTCCAAATGCAAAAGGGCTCAAATATAATGCTGTAGATAGACAGGTATCAAACCATAGAATATGGGTAAGTAATTTCCAATCGACATTTCACGTTGAAGAGTACAATTTATTGGCAGGAGTACAATTAAAGATGACAACCAAAAAGAAATAAAAAGTATCATCCTGCTTCATACGGTCCATACATAACTTCACAGGGCAGGCAATAGCCGAGTATTTAAGCAAAATGTCAAACTAGGAGCTTTCTTCCATCAAGCACCTCCAAAAGCAAATGCACGGAAACAACCAAATCAACTTGATTAATGGTGTTCTTTGACCTCAAAAAGCCCGTCAGGACCTAAAAACATAAAAGCCTCATCAGGTTGCAAAATTGTGGAATGCTTTATCAATATATCACACCATTCACAACATGTAAAGATGACTACCAGGCGATCTGCAACACATTGAGTTCAAAGTTACCTAGGACAGATTCCAAGTTTTTTACTTCGGGTTGAAAATATCTAATGCTACACGGCATGTCATCAAATAATACTCTACCATATGCAGGATTCATACACCAAGGTTACTCTAGTAAATATAAGAAGTCTAAAGACCAACAATGGACATTATTTTTCTACGTACAAGGCTACAAGTAATCAAAAACTAATGCAAAGATCTTCAACAGCTTCAGAGAAGAAATAAAGCAGAGACATTTGAGTCAGGAGAAAGGTGCTGAAAAGGAGCCCGAAACAGCCGACGCCAATGGAGTGCAGCTTGGTAGCACCTTCGTTCAGCTTGAAAAGTAAAAGATAGAAGCTGTCACTTGATCATTACCCTTACACTTAGTTGAAATGTGTAGCAACTACTTAGTCATGTTGAGCCATTAGGGTTGATGAGGCAAATTGCTATCTATGGTAGACTACAGTTGGTGGCAAGCATATTGCCTCTAGTATGTGACTTCCTAAAAGTAGCTGGAGGTAAAGTAGGGTGTATCCAAAAAAAAAACAAAAAACAAATTGAGGCTTCAAGTTTAAGGAAAATTCGCATTGGCACAAGATGCGCTTTCATATGACCTAGGTGTACTAAATTAAACTCAAATCAGCATAGAAAGAAACGAGGAATTAAACCAGCTAGAGACCTATAGACCTGTTATTGCCACAAAATCAAGAAACAGTGAATCACCACCTCAATCTCTAAAAGTTTGGGCGACCCAGGTGTAGTGCTAAGCGGTTTGAGACACAAATGTTTAGATAATTAAGCAGAAGTAATCCATCATGGCAATAAGTAATTCACAAGTGAATAATATCTACATTCCAAAGAACGTCTAAATATTAACAACAGAAAAGACCTTAGTTCTGAAATGATTTAGAGAGGCTAACAAACAATCATGTGGAATCAAAATTGTGATGCAATTTTATAACAGAAGGAAAACGGTAAGAGAGGAGATAACCTCGGGACTGCAAAGAGATTTGCCTTCCAGGTCAACATCTAAAAGGTCGACATGAAAATCTCCCTCAAATGTTCCAAGAACCAAAATACACACCTACCCCCCAACCCCACTTGTTTTGGTCACAACAAAGCCCGAAAGCACAGGGGCATTTAAGCATTTCAGTGATCTAACTCTACAGCATCACAAACACTACTAAGGTTACATGCCTAATAGCCTATCTATGTAAAATATACATCACTGATTATTGAGGCATCCTAACAGGCTATCAGTGTCGAAATATTCCTCTTGAGCACTTAACTAAAAAAGAGACTAAAGATATAAAAAGCGAATCAGAAGTTACACAATGAGAACTTATTAAGATCAGTCTAGGAGATAGAAAGAACAAGATCCAACTCCAGCAACGACCCAACCAGCAAAAAAACCAACAACTCATTCAGAGTAGGAAAGAAGAATGTGAATTCATACCCCATGGGAACTCCTTGTTGCGGATGTGCAAGTGTGCGTATGGCTGCAAACACATTCACAAATGACAATATAAAAAATTAGGACAAATCATTTTAATCACGAATCATCTAGAAAGATTTCCACATCAAACTGAAAGACAAACTTAAAATGCCTTACACTTAGGCTAAGGCGTGCACAAAAGCCTAAAACTTTAATATCGTATCTAAATGCTATTTCAGTTTCCCAATTGAACCAAATGTATGGAATAGGAAAAAAAAAAGCGGCGGTGGTGGTGGAACGGGGAGCAAAGGGTTGGAGGAGGATCTATTCCTCCCAGTGTAGGATAATGCGTAACTCTAGGGAGAAGGTGGGTAACTAGCACGGTAGCAACCCACTCCTCCCCCCCCCCTCCTTTTACGGGATAATAATTACCCCCTCTCCAGTCTCCCGCATCCCTCTCTATACACCACCATCATTTCTTCCCCTGTCCCTTTGTTTTTGGTCTATTACTCGAGTAATCATTACCCCATTCCAAGCGACCCCCACAATAATATCGAGGGCGCACAAAGACAGCAAACCCACTACTCATTAACATATCAATCTTGTTAGAGTGGAATTTGCTTGAAAATGGTAAATGCTTTATCAAAACAACCAACAATGGCGAATAGGGGGGATCATGATTCGCAATTCAAGCACAATCTCACACATCTTATTCGGGATAAGCCGATAACACCCGCCCGAATCATCATAGAATACATAACACAATTACTAATGGCATTATAACATCACCCCCACATAACTCAAATTTCCAATCAAGGAATCATAACAATAATAGAGTAAAAACTTAAAGAAGAAGACTCACAGGAGGCTCATCGAAATGAGGGTGACCCCTTGATAAATTCCAGAAAGCCAAACCAGTACAAGCTACAATTCCTAGGTATGTTATCTTCTCCCATTTGTCCGACTCTTTCGCCTCATCTTTTTTTTTCCCCAAATTAAAAACAATCAAACACACACACAATTGAATTAATTAGCAAATCAATCAATCAAATTGGGGGAAACTGGAGTAAATAATCAAAACCCTAATCAAGATTAGATCCGATTAACGAAATGAGGAGAGAAAGAGAGAGAGGGGTAAAAGGGGGAATTACAAGCAGTGTCTTGGTGAGCGGAAGAAGAGAAGGAGCGTTTGATAAGATCGGCGGAGCGGCGGTCGCGGATGGCGGTTTGTAGGCCGGATCTGAGCTTACCCAGTGTTATCGCCATTGTTGTGGTGATTTTCTCTCTCTTCAACTTTTTTCGAAAGTGCAGGTTAAAATGGAGTAGGAGGAGGAGTTGAAATGGGGGGAAGTGTGAATGATACGTGACTCCTTAATTTCCGTTCTTGGATGATTGGGCTTTGATGAGTAACATGATTTGGGCATTTTGGGCTAACTTGTTTTCCATTATGTTTGATATAAAAGCTTGTGTAAGTGCTCGTTTGTACACCGTTTTTTTTATTGAAGAGAACATGTTGTATAGTTTCGGATTGATGGCAGATGTCGACTATATACAAATACATCGAGTTAGACCAACATTTTGTGTTGAAGTGGTTTCAAGTATATTTGGCATTACGTATCATTCGTAATATCAGAAAACTAGAAACGTCGCAATGAAATGAGAGAGAGTGAGTGTACTTTCATTTACAAGCTTAATTGGCAATGAAATGAGTATGCTGGCTCAAATGTATGTAGATAATATCTTCTTGGTTTGAAATAACCGATTCACTTCCTACCATCTTTCAATCAGAGATACTTACGTGTATATAATTATCTTCCCGAGATATTATCAAACAAATAACATTGTGAGTTGTTACTACTACTCACCAAAAGAGACCAATAAAACGTACCGCAAGGTTGATATATCCAATTGGGAAATTCTCGATAGTCAAAGACATGGTGGCCCGGTTGCAAATGAAAGATGGAAGTCATTTGACCAATAATAAGTTCCCGCGTCGTACAAGGGAAAATACAAGATGTTGAAACATACTGTGTAGGTTACAATCTTCGTGAGTGTGTAGAGCGAAGTAGCAGCAAATTAAAGTTACAAAAGAACTCATGCAAATCCAAATCTTTTGTGTTTTGTACTACTACCGTACTACGTACCACTACTACCTATAGCCTAACAAAACTATTTAAAAACTTTAACAATAAGCTTCAAAAAGCTCTAAAGCAGGATGACCAATATATCATTTTCCGCTAAACAGGTCACAAAAGAAATTAGGACTCTTGATTCTTGATTGAGTCTTAAAAAATCTTAGAATTGTCGTTAAGTTGTCTTCCTTAAGACTTGTACGATCTTTGTCCAAAAAAAAAAAAAGACTTGTATATCTATGAATGTCTACTTATCCACCTAAACCTGTACAAAAATTATAAAAGCAAAACAAATTCGAAAATCCATAAGTTCCAACTTCCAAGCATTTCCTGACTGGTGGATCAACGACTCAAAACGAGGGAATTGTGATTAGCGGAATGGCAATGAAGATCCACCCAATTATCGGCATCAGTCACAATCTCAGCCTTAACTTGTTCCCCAAGTGAGTAAACGACGTCGTCACTACTCCAACCACTCCTAAGCAACTCCGTCGATAACCTCCTCACGTGCTTCTCAACCCCCTCCCTATCTCTCACGTAATGCACACGCCTCCTAGTAATCATTTCATCATCACCACCGTCCATCATCATCATCTCCCTAACATCCTCCTCCCCCCACCCGCCGTCTCTCAGCCGCCACGCCACCTCCTCCAACCACTCCCCTAGCTCCCCACTCCACCACCCCTTCCTCCCCGTCCCGCCTCCACTCTCCGCCACCTCGCTCCAAAACTCCACCCTTCCTACCACTCTTGGACTTCCCCTGCGTAACACCCAATCCCTCCTCCAAAACTCCGTTGTCTTGTAGAATTCGCCTACGTCACCACTTAACAGCCTTACTTCCCTTCCATGCACGTAGAATACCGGATTTCCCGCTAAACTTGGCTCACAAGGCACGTAACAATGCCTGTGTTCATCACAATCATCATATCAATTAATTAACTAATCAAACACTAAAATAATTTAATTTGATGAGATACGAGATTTAATAATTTGAATAAACGTAAACTAAAAACGATACCATACGAGCTAATAATAATCAGGTAATATCGATCACACATACATAACTTCAATGTACACGTGATCACATTTAATAAAACGAACTAAATAAAAAACGATACCAGACGAACCACACGTGTTTTTGCGTAATCAAAATAATAATAATAATAATGTGGCAATTATTATCACCTGAAAACGGGCACCAAACGCGGGACATTGCCGAGGAATTGCCTAGCGAGCGCGACAGCTTCATCGTTGTTGTCGGGCCTAGGGCCCCACACGGCGGGCCAGAAGTTGTTCTTGGAAACTTCCTTGACAAGAGAGAGAACGGGGAGGGTGGTGAGGAGGCGGAGCTGGTGGCGGGAGGAGGACCGCCAGTTAGGAAAGCCGGAGCCGACGGGGAGGCCTTCGGAGAGGATGGAGCGGAGGTCCGGCGGAAATGCGAATCCCGCGGCGGATTCCACGGCGGCGATTTCTGATGTCGTTAATCCGGTGGTTACGTGGACGTTCGCGGAGGATTTGAGGGCGGCGATCACCTCTTTTGCGTAAGCCGCAAAGGAGAATATCACTTGCCGAGGTTTCGTCGCCATGATCAAAGAGGTTGGATAGGAATTTTCTGAGAATTGTTGGTGAAGTTTTAATTTATTTTTTGTTCAATTGGGATTAAAATATTAAATTAGGGTTTAAAATTGGTTGATTTGATTTTGTTGTGGTTGCTAAAAAGGGGGGATCTAGTTAGTAATTGGGTGGATATTATTGATGAAAGGGAAAAATAGGGGAAATAAATGTGAGTGGATTAAAATGGAAATAAATTAAATTGAATCTGAAGATACTAAGGGAGGAAAATCGTGAATGGAATTCAGGGTAATTTTTGTTGAATTTTTTGGATTTGAGGCATTCATTTTATTATTCTTGGGAGTTGGATGTGTTCCCAAAAGTCTAAACAAGTGAAGTCTACTAAGAAGTCGACACATCCTATTTGTGAAAGTATAAGTGTTTGTCAAATTACGATTCGAGATGTCAGTTAGCTTTGTTAACTTATTCAGTACAGAGTTTATGGTTAATTCGAATGTGTTTCGAATAAATAATTAGGGAATCAACTTGGCACAGTATGGGAAAACGGTTGGGAGAAATACTATTGAATTGGTTCCAGACAAGTGTGAGCTAACTTATTACTTAAATAGAGTATGTCATCAGTTTATTGTGCCTCAAATTTGTTTAGTACTTGGTAGTGATCCAATTGGTGAAGGAGGGAGAAAAAGAAAAAATAAAACATTATCATATTTATTATTAAGACTAACATTAGGTAGTCCTGTGGCAGTCTTAGCTTTAAAATTATGGTATAGTATGCTTTTTGCTTGTTGATAATGGGCTCTTGAGCTTAAGACGTCTTAAGCCAAGTATTTGGATTTCAAGACTTGGTATCATACGTCTTGAAGGTAAGTTGTTCATTTTTTTTTTCAATAATATATTTCTGAAGTGAGTTTGAGGGACAAAGTAACGTATTTAAGTCGTCTTTAGATTTTCGAGTATGAGAAAAAAACAAGTTTGGAGTACCAAATGAGTCTTACTGATAAAAGTAGTCTAATATTATAGGGGATGATATAGAATTGGATCCACTACGATTCAAAATTACTGTACAAGGTAGAGTTCAAGAGATCTCTGCCATCTATATATCAACGGCTAAAATAAAAGCAACTACCACATTTTTTTTTTCTCCACGCATGAACCCAATTTCCATTTTAATCCCTTCCCTTCGTCATCCATGGTGGCTACGTACCTCCCTTCCGTATTTGCAAATCCGGCAGACCACCGCCTCCACCACACTCCTCGAAATCCACAAATAACAACCCGCCCGGCCCGGACCCTCGTTTGAGCCTAAGAGTTACACCATCTGACCGCACTGGTCGCTATACAAAGGTCCCGCTTGATAAGACTGTATATTTCTGAACTGATATGAGTTTGTTGAAAACTTGATTGAATTTCAACGAATTAGTATCAATTATGGACAAAATACATTGATAGTTATTTGAACATACATTTATGATCTGATCTAATTTGATTTGAATAATTTTGATCTGATCTGATCTGATCTGATTTGAATGAGTCTTAACTGATCTGAATACTACTTTTATTAATTCCTGTCAAACAGAGCATAAGAGAGGCAGGCTCACGCAGCCGCATTCAAGAAAGAGGAAGGGAAGAGGTGGTGATAGACGTGTCAAACAGGTCGGGCGGGGGGGTTTTGGGTTCAAGTAACTACAAGAAAACAGTGAAAATGCGACCGAAATTTGCGACCATCTAAATTTCGGTCCTCAAAAAGAACTTTTACGACCGATTTTGTGACTGAAAATGAGTTGGTCGCAATGTTTACGACCGACTCTAATTAGTCGCAAAACAGTCGCATATTTGCGACCGATATTTTGAATTGCGACCGATTATCGGTTGCAAAATTAAACAAAAAAAAAAAAAAAAGAATTAACTAAATTTCATAATTGACCCAGGATTAATTAAAGAAATAAAATCATTCTCTTTAAAATTAAAAAGAAAACAAAGAAAAAAAAAAGATGAAAAACCTAATCTTAACTCCCTCCCCTCATCATATTTTTCAATGAATCACCATCACTCACCAGTCACCACTCATCATTCATCACTCATGCGTCATTACTCATCAGCACCAATCATCAACACCATTTCTATCCCCAAATCATCAGCCCCATATTCATCGTTAGCTGCTGCAATCATCGTTTCGCTCTCCTTAGGCAGCCACCACCCAAACACCTGCGGCGTTGCCCAGATTGCATCGAGGATGGTTGATTCTTGGCGCGCGCACCGCGTTATTGGATTCGTGGGTTCATAAGGGTATTTTTCAGAATTATTTTATAATTATTGCTATAATTATCCCTCTTTTAATTAGGAAAATTTTCAGATTTCAGTTATCAATTATGGTTATAATTATGCTTTACGTTTAATGTAGATTGGGAATTTTCAGATTTGGTTTTCAGAGTTAACTTAGGGTCGAAGTTAATTGATTTGGGTTTTCCATTGTTGGTACTTGTTATAGAACTCGAAACTGAGGGTTGTTGGTTTTGTGGCTGGATACTACTGTGGTGTTCAAAGGGGTTTTGCTACTGCTGATTGATTTCGTGTTTAGGTTGCTTGATGTGAAACAAGCACAGAATAAAGAAGGCATGACAGTTTTGATACATTTGTAGTTTCCGTAGCACTGGAGATAACGTCCCTCCTGAGAATGTTAAGGTATGGGTGTGCATCTCCAATTGTCATTTAACTTTGTTTGGGAATTTGCTATTTAAATTGATAGGGCTTGGGAATTTGCTATGGATGGATTTTTTCGAGTAAGAAATGTTTGTTGTTTGTTTGATGTTCCAGAGTCTGATGTATCAACTCTGCAAAGGTGTTGCATTCTGTCATGGTCATGGTGTCATTCACTGGTAATAATTCTCGTCTCTTCATTGTTTGGTTATCGATGTCTGCACATTCATGTCTTTTTTGCGGCTTGAATTGCATAAGCTACGAGTATTGTATATACTGATTCTGTGCTCTTCAGTGACCTTAAGCCGCACAATCTTCTGATGGACCGTAAATGAATGGTTCTCAAGATAGCAGACCTTGGACTTGCTCGAGCATTCATCGTTCCCATTAAGAAGTACACCCATGAGGTCTGTAGTTCACACTCTTTTCTTATTAGAATTTGCAGCCATACTAATATTTTGCGTTAGAGTAATAAAACAGAGTTCTCATACTTGCAGCTGTTACAAGCTAAAACAATCACATTACCACAATGAAGTAAAGAGACCAAATTATGACAGGAAAGAATTCTGCTCATCCCTTTCATTATTTTAAGTTGTTATCTATTTCAATTTAGTTTCTGATTAACTTTATGAACCTCATCAATGTTTTTGAATAACTTTAGAGGTTGTTAATTTTTTGCAATTTTGCTTTAATTCCTATAATCAATGATTAACAATTGAATCTGTTTTTGGGCATCTTGTGTTGGATACAGTTGTTGAGCATCACAAAATTAAAAATCTCCCAGGTTACTTTCATCTGGATTCAAGCAATTTTTTTTTTAAATATTTCGACTATATTGGCTATAAGGTTGATGAATGAAGAGGACGATTGCTCATCAGTGTACTTATTCGTGTAGGTGTCTAACTTTTTTTACTGTCACTGTATTCACTCTCTTTCTAAATTTTACTGTCACTGTACTGACTTGTACAGAGCTGATGATGCAACACACGTAGCAGCCGGACCTTGTACAGAGCAGACGGATTCACGCTGTAAGGCAAGCAGTGATTGGCAGTTCCGCAGGGATAATTTTCATCCAGTTTAAGTATTATTATAACAATCTCCCAGTTTGGTGTGAAAAACATGGTAGTGTCGTTGTCATAAAGACAGATAAGGTATAAACCTATACTAGAACTTTTTAGTCCAACTCTGTTTGAATGGCGTAAATCTTAGGCAAGATTGTTCTTTTCGCTGTTACTTGTTAAACTCTAGATGATCTGTGCGTGTATTGTGTGTTTGGAGATTGGGTTTACTTGATGCTTACTAAAATCAATTCTACCTGCATCAAATTCGCGGTTATGCTTATGTGTGTATGATCCTCCAAACGTGATGTGATTTTATCTATACTTATCTCATGTGTGTGCTTGTTTTGTCTTTCGAGGCTATTAGCTCAAACATGGTAGAGCAATGTGCTATTGCACAAAGATGTGGGTTCAAGTCCCATGTAGCCTGTGAGTTTATAAATTATTAGATTGATCGATTAAAATGCGATTGGACAATCGCAGATTTGCGACCAAACAATGGTCGCAAAGTCAGTACCATGTTTGCGACCGTCAGTTGGTTGCAAATCAGTCGCACATATGTGACCGCTATCAGTCGCAAACCAGTCGCATTTTATGCGACCGATGATCTGTCGTAAATCAGTCGCTTTTTATACGACCGAAGATCGGTTGCAAATCAGTCGTATAATTTGCGACTATCCAAAATCGGTCGCATTTTTTCGATATGCGACCACCCATATCGGTCGCAAATGCCTATTTGCGACCGATTTTCCATACTTTGCGACCGATTTGGACGGTCGCAATTTGACTGTTTTCGGGTTGGTTTACGGGTTGACCAACGGGTCACAAAAATATACACTCGCGCCTTTTTTTCTTGTTAAATATTCATCAAAATATTATTTTATTATTATTTCATAAGTATTTAATGTATTATTTTATAAAATAATAATTATTTTATTATATCTGTGTCTAATACGGAATATGTCTTAAATTAATCAATTATTAATATTTTTTATTTTGCTTAATTAGTTTGACCCAACGGGTTGATTGGGTCGAGTCGGGCTATGACCCAAGCATTTTCAGGTTTGGGTCATTTTCGTGTTCGGGTTGACAAAAACGGGGGTTTTTGGATTATTTCCAGGTCGGGTCATCCCGATAGCTTTTTGGGTCGGTCAGTTTTTGACAAGTTTAGGTGGTGGTTATCGTGGTTGTCGTGGGGAAGGGGATGGAGTGTTTTGAATTTGGTGATTTTGTTATGTTTTAGTGTGGTAGCAACTAGCAAGTGTCTTGTTCAAAAAAAAAAAAAAAAAAAAAAAAAAACTAGCAAGTGTATTTTAGAAGTTGATAAAGTGAACTAATTGGCACCTTTGATTTAGAAACAATTCTCGTATTGGAAATTTGGAATTAGTAATTTATATTCTCGTATACACTATCATATGTATAATTCGAAATTTAATTATCTAGTGTGGTTGTTAGTTTTTTTTTTTTTTGAAATAAAACGGAAATTCATTAATATTGTCGCCAAACGGCACTTACATCAAGAATTATGAAGATACAAATATCATCAAATAAATCTAATTGACACAATTCTTCCCTAATTAACAAATTTGATCTCTTGCACGTCGACATCTTTGCGTCTTTCATCGGCATCGGAGACCTATGTAACTCGAAGAAGAAAAAGCAATCGACGTAGTTAATGCTATTTGATCCTGAATTCAGCATCCAACGCAACGCCATGACAAGATTAATGAACATCAGAACCTTGGAGAAATCTCGCGAATCTCAGTATAAACCCACCTATATGGTGGTAGAGATACCCTCTCGAGGAGGTAGAAACGAGTTATTATTGATAATAACTAGTAATAATTAATTAATTAGGATGAATGATAAGAAAATTGGGGCTTACCACCATCTAATTGATGACTGGTAGCCCCTAGATTTAGATTTAGAGGTTAGGGTTTTTGAGAGAGAAGGAGTCTAGGGTTTTTGAGAGAGGATTTTTTTAGGGTGGTTGTTAGTTTGGTGCTGAATAATGATATTGTTTTCTCACAAGTAGGAGCGTGTTAGACCACACTCTTACACCAATTTTTGGGTCCTATAAGTTGAAAACTTGACAAACTAATATACATACCGAAGAAACAAGTTCTAATTTCTCTAAAGACCTTCTATCGTAAAATAGTTCGCTGGAATTAGAAGTTTCAATTTGGAGTTCCCCCTCCAATAATTGTTTTCGAAAACAGTTTTTTAAAAAGTACTTGTAGAGAAGTTAAACTTGAAAACATGCCCTAATTGTGGCATAATATGTCTATTCAGTGGTCTAAGAGCAACTTCAATGGCAAGAGGGGTCAAACCCGACTTGGAGTTGATGTAATAATATTAAAAGTAGGCTAGCCAAGTCTAAAGTACCATCTACTCTAATAGTAAGCGAAATTCCAACATGTTTGAATAGATATCTAAAATTGAAAATTGAAAATTGAAAAGAAGAACAAATAAAAAAAGGTAAAAAAGGGGGAAGGAGTCCACGTGAAACTGAAGTGAGCAGGAATGAGCAGGTAGCTCACTTGGGTAGGATGCTCAAAACTGGGTACGAGGGCGAAGCCAGAATTTTGGAGTTATAGGGGCCAAAAAAAAAATTCATTAGCTAACAACAACATTGTCAAATACATAAAGGAAAACTACTTAAAACGTAGGTAAAGGGAAAAAAAAACATAAAACCCAAAGCTGGGAATCGAACCCGTGACTTAAGCTAATAATTCTTTCCTTCTCATCCACTAGGCTGACACTATTTAGTTGATAGTAAATGAGAAAAACCCTATAAATCTATAGGGGCCAGACTTAGAAAAACTGTGGGCCGGGACGATGGGTTGTAGGTGTCGGGCACCCACCAGCCCTCCCCTGCCTTCGCCCCTGACTGGGTAGCTTTCTCCTCTTCTCTAACAATTGCTCATTTGCCCACAAATGTTTAAGCATTTCCAAAAGTTACCCTTAGGGATGCTCTAAGCCATATTTGTGCTCTTTAATTAATCAGAAAAGGTCATAGTATGTTTGTCTACCATTGGTAATGGTTAAAGAGAATCTTAATTAGCAAAAATATTTCAAATGAAGGGTCATAGCTAATAGTGCGGATCACCTGTCTCATTTTCCTATCTCACTCTATATATCCCTCTAATCACATTCTAACATTCCATTAATTTAAACTTTAAAAATATATTCATATGGAAAGATTTATGAAATGTTAGAATGTGATTGAAGGGGTATATAGAATGGGATAGGAAAATGAAACAGGTGATACGCACTGGCTAACAAGTAGCACAACTACAATAATATCACAAAAATAGTACTCTATATAGACAATTATTAGGAGTAGACTTGGCAAACGGGTCATTCGGGTCGGGTCATATATTTCGGGTTTATTTTGGTTCGGGTCGTGTTTGTTTTGGGTCGGGTCTAGTTTAGGTGTATCAACTACGGGTCTAATTCGGATCGGGCTGGGTCAAATCCAAATTCAGTCATTTAAAAATGTTCGAATCTAATCATATTAATTTCAAATCTCTTAATAATTTATCTCATATTATCTTAAACTAAAATTTTATAGGATATAATTTGAGTGTTTAAAACTCCCTCCGGTCCAGATTAAACTTCCCACTTTCCACTTTGGGTTGGTCCAGTTTATTCTTCCCATACCCAAAATGGAAAGTTTTAACAATTAAATATTATATAACTCATCAGCTAATAAACTAACTAACCCTAAACATAATCTAATCAACAGCTAACTAATGGCCAACCACCCCCACTGCCGACCAAACAACCACAACCGACCAACACCTACTACCACCTATCACCGACCAACACCCACCAAAAGAGGCGGCCAAATACGGCAACCTCATCTCCGCCACTCCTACCCCCCGCCACTGCCTCCATTCTCATGCGCATCACCTTTTATACTTCTCTATGTCTCTTTACTCATAGCCTCCCCCAAACCCGATCCCCGGCTAAGTAAACCAAAGATGACCGATCGCCCTTCACCCCTCGCCAACGTCGCCTCAAAGCCCAAGAAGAACCAGTGAGACGCACGTTGCCGGAAAGACACAGACTAGGAGGAGAGAGAAAAGTGGGAGAAGTAAATAATGGTGGAGGACTGGAGGTTTAGGTCGAGGGACAAGGTGGGACGGTCATCGGCGACCAAAGGTCAGGTGGAGGCTTCGCAGTCGACGGTGGTGGTTGGTGGACGCGCTGGCGGTTGTCGATGTGGTTGGAGGGGGACGGGGGAAGGAGAGGGAAAATGAAAATGTGAGTTGTTTTAATTAGCTCTAATTCATTATTAAAATAAGTCATTAATAATAGTTTATTATTTTTCCTTAAAAACTGTGTGCAAATAGGATGAGAAGTTTAATCTGGACCGGATGGAGTATAACTAATACAAGTTGCTTTGGTTCAACCTATTCATTTAAATGTAAGTCTGGCTCATTTTAGTTTGGGTCTGTTCGGGTCGGGTCAATATCGAGTTAAACAGTATTCAGGTAAATTTATGGTTCCGATCGTATCATTTCGAATTGAAATCAGATTATAAATGCGAGTTAAGTAATTCGGATCAGATGTTCGGGATTACGTCAGTTTTGTCAGGTCTAATTAGGAGTATATACAAGCTTAGAGAAGACAATGGTAGTGTCAGAAAAGAAAATGACCGCTCCACTCATGTCCCTCTCAAACACGTGGACCACACACGCGCTTATGATGCACGAGGATTCTAGTAAGTTACAATTGACATTGAATAAGAACTTAAAAACGTAAAAGAAGTCGGTCTTTTTGTTGCTTTGATTTATTAGCTGAAATAACTAGGGGGCAAAACTTATAAAAAAAAAAAAACAAGGTTCTGGAAGAACCGCCTGAGAGGGACATGAATAGTGGCACCCAAGAGAATAAACACTGTTGTTACCAGTTTACCACACAATACGGAGTACTCCCTCCGTCCCAGCTCAAACGCCCCGGGTGTTTTTGTAGTGGAATAAGAAAAATTGATATAATAACTTGAGTGGGATAATATTATGAAAAAGGAGAAGAGAGAATGTGGGGATTAATGAAAGTAAGAGAGATATGTGAGACATGATGTGATAATTTAATAAAAGTATGAGAGAGAAATGTGTCCCAAAATAGATGGAGTGTTTGAGGTGGGACGTCACGAAATGGAATATGCGGCGTTTGAGCTGGGACAGAGAGAGTAGCTAGTATGTTGGTGCCTCGCAAAGCTAACAAATGTATCATCACCGTCCATATTACTATATAGACAATGATAAATTGATAAGAACAAGCTCCACGTTTTTCTTCACGCTTCACCTACTGTCGCAGCCTAAGCTAGTAGGGGTATATGCCTCTATACCTTACCACTTTATCGACAAAAGACTACCACCACAACTATTGTTTTACCACCTAATCACCTAAGACAAAAAGCTTAGGGGACCATAATCAAAACGATGGGTTTTATATACATACAAAATTAATTAGTTACATTAACTCATATGGAAGGGCCGGAATTTTCTAAAATAATTCCAAAGGGGCGGAAATTATATAGATGACTTAGATTCAAAATAAAAATTATATTTATGAAAAAATACAAGCTTTTTATTCGCATATCAAAATATTCCATTCAAATCTCATTGTGTTGTAACATGCATATACAAATAATTAAACATCCTAAGTTTCGTAAGTTTTCCCTGAATATTTGCTAGTTAAATTGAGAAATCAAATGTTTGTCTTCA